>JAWWQZ010000018.1:0-1466848 GCA_033815515.1 Cryptocheilus praepositus | reverse complement strand
TGACCGACTGAGTCAATCCCAGGCAAATCGATGGCACTCTATACATATAAGGACGGTGGAAGTTGAAACTACGATTACCGGCACCGACACGATAAAAGTTTAAGGGGTAACATCTAGCTTAAGGGGACATTCTACTTTCTCATCGAAAAATTTTACTGATTTTCAATCATTGTTATCTTATCGAAAGAAATTCCTAATTTATTGCAGCGAGAAATTGAATAATCAGATGATATAAGAATTTACAGAATGTTACATGAGCGAAAGAATTAACAATGAATGTACGATTTCAAAGAAAATTTTAAAAGAGGCCATTTGACCCCTTATGAAATAAACGGTGATTTTCAGAAAGAAATTCTTAATTTATCAAACCGAGAAATTGAATAATCAGATGACGTAAGAATTTACAGAAAATCAAATGAGCGAAAGAAATAACAATGAATTTACGATATTTAAAGTAAATTTTGAAAGGGGTTTTTGACACCACTTGTTGCGTTTTGTGTTAACTCATTTGCATTCACAAGCCAAGTATTTTGCACGTTATAATTTACAATTACAGTCACGCATCAGTTCACTAATTGAAAAATATTAAATCTGTCACAAAATAGATAAACACTAAGCGGATGTAATATAGACGAAAATTCAGTTGGTTTTACCATGCTTACATAGAAGAAAGTTGTCAGTGTGAGTGGAAGGTGAAGGAGAAATGAAATGCTACTGTTTGGAAGGGTTTTCTTTATCTTTTTGTGGGTCTTTATTGGTTCTTTGACTAGCTAAAAAATTGTCCACTGTGATTAGTTTCTGTCTACATTTGAAAGTGGTTCTAAAATGAAACATATATTGACTGAAAATATATATGCTGTGGCTTGCTACTGCTTTACCAGGATTATATCATTTTATGAAACATTACATCTCACCTCATTTCGCACAAATTTCGCTATTCAAAGGAGTACAGTAAGTTACAAGTCTTCACACACCCAACAATTTGTAATTATGAATGTTACAAAGGAAATTAAAGTTTAATGTTGTTGCACAATCGTTTATGTTTTCAAAACAATACATAGTGATAATCACTTTGCTTCAAATATTCATATATTTCTGGAAGAAATTAAAGGATGTAAATATGTGGCTCACAAAAATTTACATATAGCAGTCACAGTTACAGAAAATCATAATGAAAACGAATTAACATTACATTCATATATTGTGCTGTCTGTTGGCATGTACAACTGCCTGCAACCTTCTTGACATTGATAATATTAACGACTCAGTAATATTTAGCGTAATTTCTCCCCACGCAAGTTTGCAAACAACTTTTAAAGATTTCACATCTGTAATACTATGTTTTTTTAGACAACTGCCTACTTTGGCCCAAATGTGTTCTATTGGATTGAGATCCAGCGATTGAGATGGTATATATAATTGTTTTGATACATTACAGCAACCCCCCCTCAATAATCATAGGTGTATGTTTTGGGCCATTGTCTTGTTGGAAAGTCCATTTATTTTCTAGACCAAACGTTGAAGGAACAAGTTTAAATGAATTCACAGTATGCTGAGATACTTAAATCCAAAGTATCTTTAATGCTGCAACAATGCACTCTTCCTGCCACAATTGCACCCCAAACCACAACGTACCTGATCCAGTGTTTTAACGTCTGTACAACATTTTGGGATCCATTTCCATATTTGATTTATGCCAAACATTGGCTTTCCCATTTCATCGGAAATTGCTGCACTTACTTTCATTAGTTGATGAAATTGTTTTTGAAAACTCTAAATCCTTGTCAACATATTCCTTAGCCAAGTGAAGCCATTTCTTTTGATTTGCTGTCAGAATAAAGGGATGTCTTGACGCTGTTCTGTGAAATCCTGCTTTTCTAATAAGTCTCGTGACTGTTTCCAGATTACAACTCTTTTCCAAGTTTTGTGCAATGTGTTTGGTCAATTTTAATGCACTGATTTTGGGGCGTTCTTGTATTTTTCTGATTATAAAACAAGCATATCACCTGTGAAATATTCTTGGGTGTCCAGATCTGGGCTTATTTGATGTTGTGGCTTTCAAGTTGATATTTTTTTATAATTAATTGTATGGTTGACCGGCTTATGTTAACAATATTAGTTTATGTTACCATTGCTATCTCTTCTTCTCTTGGTAGCTTGGTAGCTTCTTCTATGTTAACAAAATATTGGCAAAGTACTTGTCGCAATGTCTTTCTGAACTTGTTTGAAGTGAAACTAAAACTGCAAAACCAAAGTTTCATATTTATAGGACATAAAGTAACGTTTTTCTAGAGTAGCTGAACTGTGTGTAGACTTTTGTGACTTTTACATTTACGTTTTTTAACTTCTCCTGGAAATATGGAAATATACTGAGCAATGTTAGTGTCAGAACGTGTTGTTATGAAAGTATACACGATTCTGTAACAACATGGAACTTTCATTTCTTTTGGTAAATTAAAAATACACAACTTGATGAATGTAAGAAAAATTTAGTAACTGATAGTGGGAACATCCCTTTCTTCCCATTTCTCTGAAGGGATTTGAACAGAAGCAATACAAAACTGCTTGTTTGTAACTGGGGACAAAGTATATCATTCGAGACGTTTTGTGTTTGGAAAATTTCTCCCCAAACCGAATTTTTTGTAACCCGTGTTTGTAAATCAAAGTTTCATTGAATCAACAAGCGTCATACAATTTGTAAGAAATGACATTAATTTATGTTAATATGAGACAATACAAGCCGATTGTCAATTGAACGTTTCGAATTTCTGAACTTACTTGCGTACGTAAGACTGTCATGACGCAAGTGAGTTACCCTCATAATGTGGTTCTGAATGTCGATAATTTACCCATCTATCTCATGTGATCGATAACACCGTCAGCGTTAGCACTTTAACACTAAACGTATCGGTACTTTATACCTACCTACTAGGTTGTTCAGTAAGTTTTGTCGTTCGATAAGAAAAACACAATGTTATGGTTCAAAATACACTTTATTATTCATCAGTATAATCTCCCTGAACATTAATGCACTTGCTCCAACGATCCTCCAATCTGTGGATCCCATCCCTGAAGTGAGATTCCGGAAGGTCTGCAAAATACGCTTCAACAGCCGTTATGACCTCTTCATTTGACGAAAAACGCTCGCCACGCATCAATTTTTTGAGTTCTGGAAACAAATGGAAGTCGCTGGGGGCCAAATCTGGTGAATACAGCGGATGCTCCAACAATTCGAACTTTAATTCATGGATTTTAGCCATTGTCAAAATGCTCTTGTGACACGGTGCGTTGTCCTGATGAAAAAGGATTTTTTTCTTCTGCAAACCGGGTCTTTTTTCACGAATTTTTTCCTTCAACTGGTCCAAAAGGTTGCAATAATATTCAGAATTAATTGTTTTACCAGTTTGCAAGTAATCCACAAATAAAATTCCTTTCGCATCCCAAAAAACTGATGTCAGAACCTTCTTGGCCGATTTCTGGACACGAACTCGTTTCGAAGCCGAACAACCAGGTTCACACCACTCTTTAGCCTCTTGTTTTGATTTAGGATCATGGTGATAGACCCAAGTCTCATCCATAGTGACGAATCGACGCACAAAATCCACTTTATCCTTTTTAAAACGCTCCAAATGTTGTTGAGAAAGTCGCATTCGAATGTGTTTTTGTTCAATTGTTAGCGAATGCGGCACCCATTGTGCACACAGCTTTTTAAAACTCAAAATTTCATTTAAAATATGACTCACACTGCCTAATGAGATGTGTAGAGCCTCTACTAAATCCCTCTCGGTCAATCGACGATCTTCCAAAACCATATCCTGTACTTTGGCTACGATTTCTGGTGTTGATGCGGTTTTTGGACGTCCTTCACGTGGATCGTCTTCAAGGCTTGTACGACCACGTTTAAATTCAGCAACCCATCTTTCTACTGTTCTAATTGAAGGTGAACGTTCATTATACACTCTTAACATTCGTTCGTGAATTTCTTTTGGTGCTACACCTTCCAAAAATAAGAATTTTATCACTGCACGATATTCAATTTTTTCCATTGTCGAAAATACTGTGACACGGCGACACTAAATGGCTTGTAAACAAAGAATGAATTGACTGATTGAAATGAACCTTCACATACTTTGATAAGAAGAGTGAACCAACAAAACAAAAACAAATTTGGACTAGTAGCAACGCCCTCAACAAAACAAAACAAAACTTATTGAACAACCTGGTATTCTTACCATGAGGGCTCATTTGACCCCTTATGAAATAAACGTTGGTTTTCGCAAATAAATTTCTAATTTATTAAAGCGAGAAATTGAATAATCAGAGGACATAAGAATTTACAGAAAATCAAATGATCGAAAGAAATAACAATGAATGTATGATTTTAAAGTAAATTTTGGAAGGAGTCATTTGACCCCTTATGAAATAAACATTGATTTTCCGAAAGAAATTCCTGATTTATTAAAGCGAGAAATTGAATAAGCAGATGATATCAGAATTTACAGAAACTTGGTACTTTACTGCTTGACACATATGGACCGTTTATTTTGAAAGTGGTGTAACTCAATTTTCTCTTGTTTCGAAAAAATTAAAGGTTAGCATATCCGTTAATTAAAAAATGTAGGCAAACTATATGAAGTCTGGCAATGTTTCTACTGATTTATCAATATGGAATTTGGTTATATAAATTTGTTTTAGGCGAATTTGAGTAAACTAATGTATATTTATGGGCTGCAAATGGACTTACATCACTTTCAAAATTAGACAATTGTAAAAATCGTTTAATTTCAATTTAAAAAAATCAAATATTACTTAAAATATACTTTATATTAATCCAATTTTATTTACAAATAGTGACACGATATAAAATAGAAGTAGTATTTTTAATTTTAGACTTTAATTAGATTGTTAAAATTACAAAGTATTGGTAGTATTTACTTATGCTCTGTACGTGGCAGTGTTTTGAAATATTCATGATGCACCGGATGTGTATAAGATAATAACTGCTTGATGTCTTTATATTTTTCATAAGAAATAGGCCTCGCATCTTGGTACAAAGGCGCTAGGGCGATTTTTTCAAATTTTATTTGGATTGATGGAATAAATTTTCTTCTTTTTGTATAGTACTTTTGCCCGGCATTTCGCTTAATTTTGTTTATTCGTTGCATATATTTTCCTTTGTTTTGTTCTGCGGAATCTAAATTCTCAGTAACAATATCCTCATCTGATGAAGGTTATGCCTCTATAGTTCTTCTCTTATTACGTTTCGTTAATTTTTTTTTTTTTTTTATGGTGGAATTATCTTCATCCTCAGACTCTAAGATTATTCTTTTGTATATATTCATGGGCTTTATTCCTGTTTGAATTTATTTAAAATTAAATAAAATAGATATTTTCAATCGTCGTAAAATAATATTATCATAAAATAATATTGTTATAAAATAATATTGATTTACCATTTGCTCTTATCTATATCACTATTTGATGTTAATATGTAATGATCCATTTTAGGAGGAAAATAAAATGAGTAATCTAAACTAGTTACTGTTGACACGTAATATGACACGTAATACTAAACAAATGTAAAATAACAGCCTTTTGACCGGCACCTAAGCCCCCTATCTCTGGAAATTGGACTTACACCACTTTCATAATCAATGATTACGCAACTTTTTTTACCGACTAAATTTAAATTGTACAAAACATGGGCATTTTTTACGAAATTACATACTAACTAGTTATACATAAAAAGTTTACCTTAAATTACGCATAAATTGCGTGATGTACTCATTTTTTTTTAAATGGACTTACACCACTTTCAAAATAAACGGTCCATATCTCGAATTAGAGTCGGGAAACATACCAGGTTGTTCAATAAGTTTTGTTTTGTTTTGTTGAGGGCGTTGCTACTAGTCCAAATTTGTTTTTGTTTTGTTGGTTCACTCTTCTTATCAACGTATGTGAAGGTTCATTTCAATCAGTCAATTCATTCTTTGTTTACAAGCCATTTAGTGTCGCCGTGTCACAGTATTTTCGACAATGGAAAAAATTGAATATCGTGCAGTGATAAAATTCTTATTTTTGGAAGGTGTAGCACCAAAAGAAATTCACGAACGAATGTTAAGAGTGTATAATGAACGTTCACCTTCAATTAGAACAGTAGAAAGATGGGTTGCTGAATTTAAACGTGGTCGTACAAGCCTCGAAGACGATCCACGTGAAGGACGTCCAAAAACCGCATCAACAACAGAAATCGTAGCCAAAGTACAGTATATGGTTTTGGAAGATCGTCGATTGACTGAGAGGGATTTAGTAGAGGCTCTACACATCTCATTAGGCAGTGTGAGTCATATTTTAAATGAAATTTTGAGTTTTAAAAAGCTGTGTGCACAATGGGTGCCGCATTCGCTAACAATTGAACAAAAACACATTCGAATGCGACTTTCTCAACAACATTTGGAGCGTTTTAAAAAGGATAAAGTGGATTTTGTGCGTCGATTCATCACTATGGATGACACTTGGGTCTATCACCATGATCCTAAATCAAAACAAGAGGCTAAAGAGTGGTGTGAACCCGGTTGTTCGGCTTCGAAACGAGTTCGTGTCCAGAAATCGGCCAAGAAGGTTCTGGCATCAGTTTTTTGGGATGCGAAAGGAATTTTATTTGTGGATTACTTGCAAACTGGTAAAACAATTAATTCTGAATATTATTGCAACCTTTTGGACCAGTTGAAGGAAAAAATTCGTGAAAAAAGAGCCGGTTTGCAGAAGAAAAAAATCCTTTTCAATCAGGACAACGCACCATGTCACAAGAGCATTTTGACAATGGCTAAAATTCATGAATTAAAGTTCGAATTGTTGGAGCATCCGCCGTATTCACCAGATTTGGCCCCCAGCGACTTCCATTTGTTTCCAGAACTCAAAAAATGTATGCGTGGCAAGCGTTTTTCGTCAAATGAAGAGGTCATAACAGCTGTTGAAGCGTATTTTGCAGACCTTGCGGAATCTCACTTCAGGGATGGGATCCACAGATTGGAGGGTCGTTGGAGCAAGTGCATTAATGTTCAGGGAGATTATACTGAATAATAAAGTGTATTTTGAACCATAACATTGTGTTTTTCTTATCGAACGACAAAACTTATTGAACAACCTGGTATCTGACCTTCGCGACTATGTTTCGTGGTACCAAATAATAAGGATATGGTCGGTGAACCTTCGAGTTCACAATTAATATAATAGATGGTGCTCACCGTCGTTAAAAAGTGGCCTCTAGTGTCCGCAAGTACAACACAACGATATAATAAATTTATCATATGATTCGTACCATTAAATCCTCTGGTAAGTGTATTTGCCTCACTTGTGCTTCTTTCCGATAGTAGCTGCTAGACGGCGCCACTATAAAAATACGTGTAAACCTAATGCAAATAATACTTGTCATTCATCGCAAGTTAACAATGACCGAATAATGAAACGCAGTTTTCAATATATATTCGGGTGGGCATAAAATTCCTTGGCATGATGCGAACGTTTCGTAATTGTACATTTCTAACGGGCCCAGCGAAATAATATTATTACAAAATATTATTTTATAATTTATTATATTTTATATAATATTAATTAATTATAATATATAAATATTAATTATTATATATTAATAATTACGTATTAATATAAAATAAAATATTTTATAATTTATTATATTTATTATAAAATATTATTAAATAATATTATTATAAAATTTCCCGTGTTCTATGTTGTAATCGCAATTTATATATTTTGCTCAGATAGCATACGTTGGTAAGTTCGACCTCTGTTACATAACTCAAATTTGTTTCGAATAAGTGCCGCTAGATGGTGCATCCATCCAAATACACGTCTTCATCCCATTTCTAACAATTATCCCTTACAATAAAACAACAGTTTCAGAGCAATTTAACGAAGTCCCACCCAACAGACCCAATTTACCTCTAGACCCAAAATTTTCAAAAAACCCTTCATCCTCGAAATCTCCTGTTTCTGACGCAGTCTCATAAAAGCAACGAACGTGTTACACCTCAATTCTCGCGTTACGAAAGATGCAAAGCTGTAAAGCGATTGAAATCTCTCCCGATCTCTTTTCGTCTTCTCTCCTTTCCGTATTTATATTGTGAAGCATAAACACTGGTGCATACGAATGCGCAGGCACCGAACACAAACGCGCGCGCGCGCGCAAACAGACACACACACACACCTTCTCTCACCGTTCCTTTTTCATGCAGCGTCGAGCCGGTTCGAGACGAAGCAGGATTTTAACGATCGGTCATTAAGTTGCGAAGAAAATTGAGACGTCCACCTCTCAGTGAGCTCATACTCAATCGAGTAGTGGCCTTAATATCCCTTATGCGTTATCCGGTAGGAGAAACATCTTGTTAAACGGATTCATTGTACGTCTCTGCTGATGTTTTGCTTCGGTGAAAATGGCGTTTTCGAAATGCGAGGCAGGCTTGTTTTGTTGGGATAATTATGTTCTATGTTACCGACGGTGTGATTGCAAAAAGACAGGAAAAAGGGATCAGCAGGAAAGTTGAAATTTAAAGATTGAACAGATCGCACAGAAACGCCTAAGACGGATATGTCAATAAGGGAAAATTGTGAATTAGTTATTTTAAAAGCGATATGTTTCTTGAAATTTGAAAGTTGAAGTTGAAGAGTGCATCTATCCCTTTCGAAAGCATTGCAAACGGACAGAGAAAGGTTACAAATAAAAAATTGATCAGATCGTATAGAAACGCCTAAGACGGATATGTCAATAAGGGAAAATTGTGAATTAGTTATTTTAAAAGCGATATGTTTCTTGAAATTTGAAAGTTGAAGTTGAAGAGTGGATCTATCCCTTTCGAACTCATTGCAAAAGGACAGAGAAAAGTTAAAAATTAAAGATTGAACAGATCACGTAGAGACGCCTAACACGGATGTGTCGAGAAGAGAAAATTGTGAATTGGTTATTTTAAACCCGATATGTTTCTTGAAAGTTGAAAGTTTAAGTTGAAAAACTGGGTCCATCCGTTTCTAAATCATTGCAAAAGGACAGAGAATAGTTAAAAATAAAAGATTGATCGCATCGCATAGAAACGGTTAAAACGGATGTGTCAAGAAGAGAAAATTGTGAATTAGTTATTTTAAACCCGATATGTTTCTTGAAAGTTGGAAGTTTAAGTTGAAAAACTGGGTCCATCCGTTTCTAAATCATTGCAAAAGGACAGAGAATAGTTAAAAATAACAGATTGATCACATCGCATAGGAACGGCTAAAACGGATGTGTCAAGAAGAGAAAATTGTGAATTAGTTATTTTAAAACCGATATGTTTCTTGAAAGTTAAAAGTTCAAGTTGAAAGCCTGCATCCATATCTTTCCAAATCATTGCAAAAGGACAGAAAAAAAGTTAAAAATAAAAAATTGATCAATTCGTATAGAAACGCCTAAGACGGATGTGTCGAGAAGAGAAAATTGTGAATTGGTTACTTTAAAACCGATATGTTTCTTGAAAGTTTATTCGTTTTAACTGTAGTTTGAACTTCGTTTTTGAGAATACTGGCTGAACGATTGAAGGAGCTATGTTGATGCATTTAATTGTTTGAGTAAATAGTTCAAAGTTCAGTGTAGCGACTACTGCAGAAGTGACGGTGAAATTTTTAGCAGAATCGGCAAAGCAATTGAGGGAATGTTTTGATTACAACTCCAATATTTATTCTTCGGCTATAAAAGATCGATGTATATGTATTCAGCATATTAATGAATGGAAATTATATTTAGTATATTAACATTATTTCTTGCAGCATAGTATTGTACCACATTATCATAACAAGACAGTACAGTCCAGTTTAGTTTAAGCGTTTATAGTATATATCAGCGAAATTCTTAAATAGTATAGTTAATTAACAAACACTGTTTTATCTTGCCTTTAACCTTTATTCTCAACCGTATAAAAAGTCCACGAAAATATGCCGTATGATGTTTAACTTGCTTTTGACCATACAAAATCATTTCGAAATATCTGTACTTAATATATTCGTATTATTTCTTTTAGCACTCATAGTAGAAATTATATTTAATATATTTAAATTATTGCTTGCAGTATACTGTTATATATATAATATATATAATATATATAATATAGTATATAATAGTATATGTTATGGTATATATTATAATATTATATACTATAGTATATAATATAGATTGTATAATATTTTTGTATAATATATTCTTGCACTATAGTATATCTATATTATTTCTTGCAGCACTTTATTGCATCGTATCATACAATCCACTTAACGTGAGACTTACTTCCCTAACAAACATTCGATTATTTCGAGTTCTCTACATTTAACGAACTGAAATGCTTTCTCATTATCAACTCTCCCAGCGACTAATTTGCAACATCGTACGACTTCTTGCAGCATATTACCGTAACATATGATACCATACGCTCGCCGTGAGATTGAAGTTACATTTGAACACCTGAAACTATTTCGCATAATTTCTTACCGTCAACGCTGCCAGCGGCTAATTTGCAACGACGCACCTGTTAATTTGCGCAGCTCGTTAAAAATCGTCGAGTGTTGCCGAGATTGTAGGGTATATCGGCGGATTTTGAATAGTGATATTTACGGCGGCCGGTGTGGTATTGTTCGGTTAAGGGGGTGCAGCTGTAATGGGGGTAATAGGGGTGAGTGGAGAGAAGAAGGGGCAAGGCCAATCGTGTGCTTTCATTGCCCTGGACGCGCTTTAGCTCGAGCGCGTTAATTGGCCGGACCAATTAATTCCAACAAGTTTGCTCGAGGCGATTAGTGGATGGTCATGGTGGTCGTGCGGGTTGCACGGTTATGTAGTAACGACTGAGTTGTACCCAGACGATGATGATCTGCCTCCAGAAAACGAAGAACCTGTTCTCTTGCGGCATAAGGTTTTTCGTATTCTTTAGTGTTTCCGTCATAGACGCATTCCCACTCGACACAACAGCCACTCCGTTACGGCACTTTTCGTTGCCACGTATAAGAGATTTTCTTATTTTTCCGTACATTTGACTGTTATTCACTTTCTAATAACTCTAGTGACTAGATTACAAATTATTCCCAAGTTTTGTGCAGTGTGTTTGGTTAATTTCGGTGCACTGCTTTCGGGGCTTTATTCTATTTTTCGTATTATAAAATAAGCGTATCAACTGTGCAAACTCACTCCATTTCAGCTATACAAGGTGCTTACACTTTCGGTTTGATAACGCGCGCTATAGTAATGTCTCAATTGTACCCAGATAATGATGATCTACCTCCAAAAAACGAAGAACCTGTTCTCTTGCGGCATAAGGTTTTTCGTATTCTTTAGTGTTTCCGTCATAGACGCATTCCCGCTCAGCACAACAGCCACTCCGTTACGGCACTTTTCGTTGCCACGTAGATTTTCTTATTTTTCCGTACATTTAACTGTTATTCACTTTCTAATAACCCTCGCGGCAGTTTCTGGATTATAAATCTTCCCCAAATTTTGTACTATTAGTTTGGCTAATTTCGGTGCACTGATTTTGGGGCTTTGTTCTATGTTTTTGATTATAAAACAAGGATATCACGTGTGAAAATTCACTCTATTTAGCTACGCAAGTTGCTTACACTTTCGTTTTGTATCCAGACGATGATAATCTGCCTCCAGAAAACGAAGAATCTGTTCTCTTGCGGTATAAGGTTTTTCGTACTCTTTAGTGTTTCCGTCATAGACGCATTCCCACTCGACAGAACAGCCACTCCGTCACGGTACTTTTCGTTGCCACGTAGATTTTCTTATTTTTCCGTACATTTAACTGTTATTCACTTTCTAATAACCCTCGCGGCAGTTTCTGGATCAGAAATCTTTCCCAAATTTTGTACTATTAGTTTGGTTAATTTCGGTGCACTGATTTTGGGGCTTTATTCTATGTTTTTGATTATAAAACAAGGATATCACGTGTGAAAATTCACTCTATTTTAGCTACGCAAGTTGCTTACACTTTCGTTTTGTATCCAGACGATGATAATCTGCCTCCAGAAAACGAAGAATCTGTTCTCTTGCGCCATAAGGTTTTTCGTACTCTTTAGTGTTTCCGTCATCGACGCATTCCCGCTCAGCACAACAGCCACTTCGTTACGGCACTTTACGTTGCCACGTAGATTTTTTATTTTTTTCGTAAATTTCGCTGTTATTCACTTTCTAATAACTCTCGTGACAGTTTCTAGATTACAAATTATTCCCAAGTTCTGTGCAACGTGTTTGGTTAATTTCGATACACTGATTTTGGGGCTTTCTTGTATTTTTCTGATTATGAAACAAGCATATTAGGTGCTTACACTTTCGTTTTGATAACGTACACTATACTAACAACTGATTTGTACCCAGACGATGATGATTTGCCTCCAGAAAACGAAGAACCTGTTCTCTTGTGGCATAAGGTTTTTTCGTATTCTTTAGTGTTTCCGTCATAGACGCATTCCCACTCGACACAACAGCCACTCCGTTACGGCACTTTTCGTTGCCACGTAGATTTTCTTATTTTTCCGTACATTTAACTGTTATTCACTTTCTAATAACCCTCGCGGCAGTTTCTGGATCAGAAATCTTTCCCAAATTTTGTACTATTAGTTTGGTTAATTTCGGTGCACTGATTTTGGGGCTTTATTCTATGTTTTTGATTATAAAACAAGGATATCACGTGTGAAAATTCACTCTATTTTAGCTACGCAAGTTGCTTACACTTTTGTTTTGTATCCAGACGATGATAATCTGCCTCCAGAAAACGAAGAATCTGTTCTCTTGCGCCATAAGGTTTTTCGTACTCTTTAGTGTTTCCGTCATAGACGCATTCCCGCTCAGCACAACAGCCACTTCGTTACGGCACTTTACATTGCCACGTAGATTTTCTATTTTTTTCGTAAATTTCGCTGTTATTCACTTTCTAATAACTCTCGTGACAGTTTCTAGATTACAAATTATTCCCAAGTTCTGTGCAACGTGTTTGGTTAATTTCGATACACTGATTTTGGGGCTTTCTTGTATTTTTCTGATTATGAAACAAGCATATTAGGTGCTTACACTTTCGTTTTGATAACGTACACTATAGTAACAACTGATTTGTACCCAGACGATGATGATTTGCCTCCAGAAAACGAAGAATCTGTTCTCTTGCGCCATAAGGTTTTTCGTACTCTTTAGTGTTTCCGTCATAGACGCATTCCCACTCAGTACAACAGCCATTTCGTTACGGCACTTTTCGTTGCCACGCAGATTTTCTTATTTTTCCGTACATTTAACTGTTATTCACTTTCTAATAACCCTCGCGGCAGGTTCTGGATTAGAAATCTTTCCCAAATTTTGTACTATTAGTTTGGTTAATTTCGGTGCACTGATTTTGGGGCTTTATTCTATGTTTTTGATTATAAAACAAGGATATCACGTGTGCAAATTCACTCTGTTTTAGCTACGCAAGTTGCTTACACTTTCGTTTTGTATCCAGACGATGATAATCTGCCTCCAGAAAACGAAGAATCTGTTCTCTTGCGCCATAAGGTTTTTCGTACTCTTTAGTGTTTCCGTCATAGACGCATTCCCGCTCAGCACAACAGCCACTTCGTTACGGCACTTTACATTGCCACGTAGATTTTCTATTTTTTTCGTAAATTTCGCTGTTATTCACTTTCTAATAACTCTCGTGACAGTTTCTAGATTACAAATTATTCCCAAGTTCTGTGCAACGTGTTTGGTTAATTTCGATACACTGATTTTGGGGCTTTCTTGTATTTTTCTGATTATGAAACAAGCATATTAGGTGCTTACACTTTCGTTTTGATAACGTACACTATAGTAACAACTGATTTGTACCCAGACGATGATGATTTGCCTCCAGAAAACGAAGAATCTGTTCTCTTGCGCCATAAGGTTTTTCGTACTCTTTAGTGTTTCCGTCATAGACGCATTCCCACTCAGAACAACAGCCATTTCGTTACGGCACTTTTCGTTGCCACGCAGATTTTCTTATTTTTCCGTACATTTAACTGTTATTCACTTTCTAATAACCCTCGCGGCAGGTTCTGGATTAGAAATCTTTCCCAAA
Source organism: Cryptocheilus praepositus (assembly GCA_033815515.1). Classification (NCBI taxonomy): domain Eukaryota; kingdom Metazoa; phylum Arthropoda; class Insecta; order Hymenoptera; family Pompilidae; genus Cryptocheilus; species Cryptocheilus praepositus. Next base: position 1,452,734 of record JAWWQZ010000018.1, on the reverse strand, counting down.
TTTTGTACTATTAGTTTGGTTAATTTCGGTGCACTGATTTTGGGGCTTTATTCTATGTTTTTGATTATAAAACAAGGATATCACGTGTGCAAATTCACTCTGTTTTAGCTACGCAAGTTGCTTACACTTTCGTTTTGTATCCAGACGATGATAATCTGCCTCCAGAAAACGAAGAATCTGTTCTCTTGCGCCATAAGGTTTTTCGTACTCTTTAGTGTTTCCGTCATAGACGCATTCCCGCTCAGCACAACAGCCACTTCGTTATGGCACTTTACGTTGCCACGTAGATTTTCTATTTTTTTCGTAAATTTCGCTGTTATTCACTTTCTAATAACTCTCGTGACAGTTTCTAGATTACAAATTATTCCCAAGTTCCGTGCAACGTGTTTGGTTAATTTCGATACACTGATTTTGGGGCTTTCTTGCATTTTTCTGATTATGAAACAAGCATATTAGGTGCTTACACTTTCGTTTTGATAACGTACACTATAGTAACAACTGATTTGTACCCAGACGATGATGATTTGCCTCCAGAAAACGAAGAACCCGTTCTCTTGTGGCATAAGGTTTTTTCGTATTCTTTAGTGTTTCCGTCATAGACGCATTCCCACTCGCCGCAACAGCCACTTCGTTACGGTACATTGCTTTGTCACGTGAATTTTCTTATTTTTCCGTACATTTCACTGTTATTCACTTTCTAATAACTCTAGTAACTAGATTACAAATTATTCCCAAGTTTTGTGCAATGTGTTTGGTTCATTTCGATGCTTTCTTCTATTTTTCTGATTATAAAACAAGCATATCAGCTGTGAAATATTTTTGGGTGTCCAGATCTGGGCTTATTTGATGTTGCGGCTTCCAGGTTGATGTTTATTTATAATTGACTGTATGGTTGACCGGCTTATGTTTTTAATATTACCTTATGTTACCATTGCTATCTCTTCCTCTGTTGGTGGCATGTTTACAATATATTGGCAAAGTACTTGTTGCATTGTTTATATTATATTTATTATAATGTACTGTTATTCACTTTCTGATAACCCTCGTGACGGTTTCTAGATTACAAATCATGCCCAAGATTTGTGCAATGTGTGTGATTAATTTCGGTGCCGTGATTTTGGAGCGTTCTTCTATTTTTCTGATTATAAATCAAGCATATCAGCTGTGAAAATTCACTTTATTTTAGCTGCACAAGTTGCTTACACTTTTGTTTTGATAACACGTAGTTTGATACATAACTGTGCTTTCTCGGGGTTTCCTGCTTTTCATTGTAGGTAGTGTTTAATTGAGTTGTGTTGTGTTCTTGTATTTCCGATCTGCACGTGGAATGTGAAGAACTTTGCAATGTCAACAGTAACTTTGTTGGTTGTCATTGATATTCATCAAATTTCGTCGCGTATTCTTCTTTGCATATTTTACCGATACACTAACTTGTGTTGCATTGGATTTCGTTGTATTGCGTTGTATATCAGTTACGTTTCGTTTGTCAGTCGCTATGAATTGTGGTATCTCATTGTTGTTTAATGTGCATACTATTTGATGAAATTTTACTGTAATACATACATGTTTTCGTGAGCTATTCCTCGAAAATACACAGTCCCGCTGTAACATTTTTGTCATTTAGTTGTCAGTTATATTACTTCGAAAAGAATTCATCTTTCGTTCGTTAATTTATCTTTCATTTTAACCGAAAAGTAGAACGGTAAAAATAATTTGTATTCGTTTTCATTTTCCTTTCTACTAAATACCTAATCACCGTTACTTTGACAATTGTCGAATATGTTCCATTTTTTTCTTACCACACAGTCTGTACATGTACACAAAATACTTACTATGTTTAACCATTATTCTTACGCAACTCCAAAGTATTCAAAGTTTGATTCTGCCCTCGGTTTTACACCTAACACACCATTTTCATTTTACCATCGGCCTGCACATGCAGATTTTGTTCCTTCTTGGTGAATAAATCTGTCCACTACCCGCCAATTTACTTAAGAATATTTCAGTAATATTCTGGAATAACCAATTTACTACCCTTGATTGAACTCTGCAGCATCTAAAACTTCATCTACTCATTCCCTCTCAAATTACACGCCATTTTGTTATTACAAAAAGGTAATCCGTACTCTTTACTTCACCAGTCGATCCGTTTTGCAACATTTCAATGAATTTCTATAACAAACGTTTTAACTCGAAATTGCACGATATCAAAAATTGCGTCCTCTTCTATCTTTTATTTTTACCGAATATCTAACCACACACGTCTATTCTCAACTTGTTTTGTAATATTATCCTTCACGAAATTGCAGAATATCAAATATTTCGAGTTCTCTCACCTCCATCGCTTTAACGCGCCATTTTATTTTTACGAAATACCGTACTCGCACACGTAGCCTCCCTCGCTTTTTCGCGCATAACTCTTTGCACCACCCGCCAATTTATTTTGCAATGTTTCAGTGAATTTCTGGAAGAAGCAATTTACTGATACGCACCTGGTCTGAAGTGTCTGGTTGCGAGACTAAAAGGTACGGTGGGTCTATAGAGGAGAAGACAAGTCGGAGGTTGATTTATCGGCCAATTAGTCGACTGTACCGTGTGCGCTTCTCCGATGCGTCTCACCTTCTAGATGATATCCTCGGCAAAGCGCGGCCAAGAGCAGCGCATCATTTAAAATGCAGGAAGAGAGTACCAGGGCCGTGACTATACGGCACGAAAAAAAAACTGACGCTTATTAGAGTCTAACCGGCGACGATTCTGTGTTGAACACAAATTGTGCGTATTTCGATCCCACTCTGTGGACCTTGCGGAGGTGTGCATTAAACGTGTCGGAGTAGTGGAAATACGGCTCTGGCTTGTTTGGCTAATGTTTCGATTATTGGCTGAGTACGAGAAAATTTGGTCGAGTTAGAATACGGGAACAGTTAGAAACTGTTTTCATAACCTATACTTCCAAACGGTACCACGGAAATATGCGGAAGATCATTCATAGTATTAATAGTTCATAGTTTAATGTTTCGATTATTGCCTGGGTACGAGAAAATTCGGTCGAGTTAGAATACGCGAATAGTTAGAAACCGTTTTCGTAACCGATACTTCCAAACGGTGCCACGGAAATATGCGAAAGATCATTCATACTATTAATAGTTCATAGTATAATGTTTCAATTATTGGCTGGGTACAAGAAAATTCGGTCGAGTTAGAATACGGGAACAGTTAGAAACTGTTTTCATAACCTATACTTCCAAACGGTACCACGGAAATATGCGGAAGATCATTCATAGTATTAATAGTTCATAGTTTAATGTTTCAATTATTGGCTGGGTACAAGAAAATTCGGTCGAGTTAGAATACGGGAACAGTTAGAAATCGTTTTCGTAGCCGATACTTCCAAACGGTGCCACGGAAATATGCGAAAGATCATTCATAGTATTAATAGTTTATAGTATAATGTTTCGAGTCTTGGCTGGGTACGAGAAAATTCGGTTAACTTAGAATGCGGGAACAGTTAGAAACCGTTTTCGTAACTGATACTTTCAAACTGTGCCACAGAAATATGCGAAAGATCATTCATAGTATTTATCTTTACTCTTTATAAATCACTACGAACGGTATTTCGATTCTTGCCTGCGTACGAGAAAATTCGGTTGACTTAGAAAACGGGAACAGTTAGAAACCGTTTTCGTAATCGATACTTCCAAACGGTGCCTCGGAAATATGCGGAAGATCATTCATAGTATTAATAGTTCATAGTTTAATGTTTCGATTATTGGCTGGGTACAAGAAAATTCGGTCGAGTTAGAATACGGGAACAGTTAGAAACCGTTTTCGTAACCGATACTTCCAAACGGTGCCACGGAAATATGCGAAAGATCATTCATAGTATTAATAGTTCATAGTATAATGTTTCGATTCTTGGCTGGGTACGAGAAAATTCGGTCGAGTTAGAATACGGGAACAGTTAGAAACTGTTTTCATAACCTATACTTCCAAACGGTACCACGGAAATATGCGAAAGATCATTCATACTATTAATAGTTCATAGTATAATGTTTCAATTATTGGCTGGGTACAAGAAAATTCGGTCGAGTTAGAATACGCGAATAGTTAGAAACCGTTTTCGTAACTGATACTTTCAAACTGTGCCACAGAAATATGCGAGAGATCATTCATAGTATTTATCTTTACTCTTTATAAATCACTACGAACGGTATTTCGATTCTTGCCTGCGTACGAGAAAATTCGGTTGACTTAGAAAACGGGAACAGTTAGAAACCGTTTTCGTAATCGATACTTCCAAACGGTGCCTCGGAAATATGCGAAAGATCATTCATACTATTAATAGTTCATAGTATAATGTTTCAATTATTGGCTGGGTACAAGAAAATTCGGTCGAGTTAGAATACGGGAACAGTTAGAAATCGTTTTCGTAGCCGATACTTCCAAACGGTACCACGGAAATATGCGAAAGATCATTCATAGTATTATCGAATTCAATGTTTTATCGAATTCCATACTTAAGCTCTTATACATACAAGTGCAAACGTTGTAAGCCGTTGTTACTTCAAAGTTACAAAATGTATTCGTTATAATAAAATGATTGAAACTGCTGAATTCATTGTTAATATGTATTTCGAGGTTGAGATTTGTTGATTTCACGTTACATAGATTTTGTATAGCCACCAAAACAATTTGGTCCATAGAGGGTTAATTTGATTGAAAGAGTCGCTGTGTTATGGTAACAATTGCCGGTGCGATGACACGGTCATTCGCTAATATTCGTAAGAGGACACTGAGGCGACTTTAACGGTGTTCTTGGCGATTGCTTTTATGAAGCCTGCCCTCTTCCCTAGTACGTGATAATTTGCGCCTGGCGCCATTAGACACAGTGGCTCGAATTTCAGTTGCACCGCTCTGCATTATGTGCGTAGGCAAGATGTACCCCTCAAAACAAACCGGTTTCACTTCTGAAGTTCCGCGCATTAATCTTTCTCACATTTTCACTTCCTTCTTTCTCCTTTTCTCATTTGCGCTTTGCTTCCGCAAATTGTTTCCTCGCCTCTTTTTTGCCGCCTTTAATGTAACCGTAGAGCTTTGTAGCAGGGTTACGCGTTCATTTGCGCTTTTTTGCGTTCTTGTTCCTCTACTGAGAGTCGGTAGGGCGTTGTTATTAGACAAATGAGCAGGAAGACGAGTTGAAAGGTTAGATCATATATACTAATATGTGCCCATAATTATGAAAGTGGTCTAAGTGATATATTTCTTGTTTCGAGATATTTAATGAATTGCATTTGAATAAATTAAAAAAATATTTTTACATTATGCGACATTTTAATTTATAATTTTATTAGTCTTAATTAATGGAAATTTACTATGAATATGAAATTTTGTGTGAATTTTATACGATAATATTATTTTTAAAGATTGAATTGACTTAGACCATTTTCAAAATTAACTGAATGTCCTATAAATGACTTAAAGCAATAAAGAACTTTGAGTTTTGTTTGAAACAATAATTTGATTGAAATAATTCGTGAACATTTATTACATTTATTAATTATTTTTAAACAGTAATCCATTTTTATCATTATTTCGAGTATTTAAGATTCTTAAAATGTTCCTGAAAAACTGGAGGGATGTACGGTAGTAAACTCATAATATCTTTATGTTTTTCTTCCGATACTGGTCTAATGGTGGTGTATAATGGAAGTAATTTAATATTTCCGTATATTTTTGGTCTTCCTTTTTTAGGTGAAAGATCCAAAACGTGAAATTTAGAATCATCTAAAGATGTTTTATAGAACATTTTATAAGGTTCATTTTTCAAGAATCTCATCCATTGAATTTGTAGCCAAGAGACAGATTCACCCGCGGTATTTTTTACTCTTCTTGTTATTGATTCTTCTAGTAATGAAGTTGTCGTTATTATTAAAATTTGATTGTCATTTATTTTATTATGTAGTTCAGAAACGCGTCAAAGAAGGCCACGTGCCATTTTCAAGTTGTTTATATAATTTATTTAAATTTTTGACTTAGACCACTTTCATAATTAAAACTAAATGCATTCCATATAATGTTGAAATTACAACCACTATCTAATGGTTTATTTTTGACAATTTCGTAAAAATTACATTAAATAAATTTAGTTAAAAATAATGTGGTATGAAATAACTGATAAACTAATTTTTTTTAAATTTTGACTTAGACCACTTTCATAATTATGATTAAACTTCATAATCATTAAACTTCAAATCATTTACGTGACGTCACGTGTAGATAGTATTGATTTCAAGGTATTTTAGAAATGATCAGTTTGATGAAATTAAATGTTAATCAACGTATTGCTAATATTTTTTTAAACTAAAACATTCTTATAAAATATTTTAGTTTAAAAAAACGTGTAAGAGCAATATGCGGGTGTTTTAAGAATAATTATTTACTCATAATTGTTGACAGCGAATAAAATAGTTTTGTTAAGTTTACTTCTTATTCTGCTATAATCTGTTAGGAAATTGTTTTTCTTATAATACAATCGCTCGTTACAATTATGGAAACTAATGACTTTGATTACTTTTTATTCTATTATAATCTGTTGAATTGTTTCCTCATAATACAATTGCACGTTACAATTATGAAAATTAATGACTTTGATTACTTCTTATTCTATTATAATCTGTTAATAAATTGTTTTCCTTATAATAGAATTGCACGTTACAATTAAAAAAACGAATGACTTTGATTACTTTTTATTCTATTATAATCAGTTAATAAATTGTTTTCCTTATAATACAATCGCACATTACAATTATGAAAACTATTGGCTTTGATTACTTTTTATTCTATTATAATCTGTTGATAAATTGTTTTCTTTACAATACAATCGCACGGTACAGTTATAAACACAAATGACTTTGATTACTTCTTATTCTGTTATAATCTGTTAATAAATTGTTTTCCTTATAATACAATCGCATGTTACAATTATAAAAACTAATGACTTTGTTTACTTTTTATTCTATTATAAACAGTTAATAAATTGTTTTCCTTATAATATAATTGCACGTTACAGTTATGAAGATTAATGACTTTGATTAAATATATACTGTGAGTAGATTCAACATTGTTATTATACGCATGTTCATGAACTCGCTACATACTGATTGAAAAACATTGTTCATAATTTTTACAATTACCTTACATAATACATTTGCTTGTGACAATAGATCCGTTTCTTCTAAAAATAAACAGCTTGCAGCACGCGTCCGATGTAATATGTACCATTTTTAATTGTCTTTTGTCCACAAGTGACGTAATATTTCCTCGCTATCTTTGCTTCACTTTGATTTGTGGATTCCTATCCGAGAGGCGGGGTTATAGTAGCATACAGTAAACCCTGACATTGTCCCTACTGATGCTTCTCCCACAGTGTCCTGTGTATATAATACCTGGTATCTTTATACCCACGTAAAGGTTATTCTTGCGTTTGTTATCTTAACTGGATTCAATGAAGCGTGCGATGTATGTGGCACGTCATGCAAAGTGGCTACTTTGACGAGCTTTCATGGCTTGACACGTTTTAATTAGATTATAATCAGTTAATAAATTGTTTTCCTTATAATACAATCGCACATTACAATTATGAAAAGTATTGGCTTTGATTACTTTTTATTCTATTATAATCTGTTGAATTGTTTCCTCATAATACAATTGCACGTTACAATTATGAAAACTAATGACTTTGATTACTTCTTATTCTATTATAATCTGTTAATAAATTGTTTTCCTTATAATACAATCGCATGTTACAATTATAAAAACTAATGACTTTGTTTACTTTTTATTCTATTATAAACAGTTAATAAATTGTTTTCCTTATAATATAATTGCACGTTACAGTTATGAAGATTAATGACTTTGATTAAATATATACTGTGATTAGATTCAACATTGTTATTATACGCATGTTCATGAACTCGCTACATACTGATTGAAAAACATTGTTCATAATTTTTACAATTACCTTACATAATACATTTGCTTGTGACAATAGATCCGTTTCTTCTAAAAATAAACAGCTTGCAGCACGCGTCCGATGAAATATGTACCATTTTTAATTGTCTTTTGTCCACAAGTGACGTAATATTTCCTCGCTATCTTTGCTTCACTTTGATTTGTGGATTCCTATCCGAGAGGCGGGGTCTATAGTAGCATACAGTAAACCCTGACATTGTCCCTACTGATGCTTCTCCCACAGTGTCCTGTGTATATAATACCTGGTATCTTTATACCCACGTAAAGGTTATTCTTGCGTTTGTTATCTTAACTGGATTCAATGAAGCGTGCGATGTATGTGGCACGTCATGCAAAGTGGCTACTTTGACGAGCTTTCACGGCTTGACACGTTTTAATTCGATAATGTAACTTTTTTATTTGCATTTTTTAATTCGAAGATTGCGGTAACGAATTGATAAGGTCTTTCCTGGCATTTACTTGGTCAATACATTTTATGAAATAAGTTATTTAACATGTGTACAGAAGTAAACATCCTAACATAAGTGTTGTGTTAGAAAGCTTTCCATCCAGAGAAAGTCAAGTACAAAACAGTTCATGTAATGTCTTTATATTGTATTGGTACGGTAGTTTTTCAGTTTTTGGTCACTTCGACTTTTACTTCGCCGGTATTTTGTTTCTACAAAAATTTAGTTTGTTTGACAAGCTGTGAGTCCAGAAAATAGTGTTCTTGTCCCCGTACTGTCCCAATTCGGTTCCGATCACAGTGGCAATACGAGTGATTTTACTCGATATGATCTAAAATTGAAAGAATGTGTACAGCGGTATCATACTTCATGGAAGCTAACTCATACTTTACAATTTGCCATGACTACATATCGATGATACACTTAGAATAGAAAGTAGTCGCATACCGGGCAACTATAATAATTTCGGATAATACCTAGCGAAACTCTAATTTAATAATTAACTTTTAAAGAACAACCATCTTGTATGTTCTCCAAAATGTTTATAATAAGTACAATTTAATTATTAGGTTTTTTTTCTCTCAACACACTTACACGTAACATTACTTTTGTCTGCTATATTAAACAATTATTCCTGAAAAGAAGACTTTAGGGTCACGAAACATGTAAAGGTGGTTGAAAGAGGAAGATTCGAAATAAATTGTGTGAAACCACTGTTAACGAAGAATTAGTCGACAATCTACATTTTCACGAAATATCGTTCGAAATTCATGGGTGTACGCGTGCTTTCTACGTTAAATATATCACGTGATAAAGCTATCAAATAAATTGCAAACGGATAAAACGGACAAAATATTGGCATGTGGCCGAAAATATTTGTATATGGCCGATAATGTAAACTCAGGTATAATTAATGTCTCAAATGGATTGCTAATAATTAATTAATCATTTTAAGTTTATTATGTAATATTTTAAAAAATAATCATGATTATTTAATATTTTCAAAAATACTAAATAAAACTACTTCGTTGTAGTTTATTATACATTAAACGCTTTCTCTCTATTAGATAATGGATAAACCTGTAGTAGGGAATTACTATTTTTAGCCATATTTGATATTGTTCCCATTAAATAATGTACTAGTCTGAATGGCTTATGTTCTAAGATACCGGAAACTAAGCTATGATTTATAATAATATGACGGTGAGTATGTTAAGTGCCTAATTCTGAACATTGAATAATTTGGCGGCTGCTAATTCGGGCGAGAGATTAAAAGATTGCGGCTTATTTTGTCAATATCAGAAGTATTCACATAAAATCAAGTATGATTAGCATAATGCTCCCAATTAATTGCAACAGCCAACAACTGTTTAAAAATACCATTTCAGCTTTCGTGTTTATTTTTTATAAAAGTTGTTTTATTATGCATTGCGGCATTTATTATATACTAAAATAGATGTATCGCATTAATTATTCGGGTGCATTAAAATGTTTATGAAAGTTGTCGACATTTTTACCAAATTTATTGTGTTTGCAAATTATTTTACCTTTCCCTGGAATCCGCTTAGCTAATGTTTGCGCGTAATTGCGCTCGTACGGTTAATTATATATTATAATTGATATATATTTGCATTCATTCAATTTATGGATTCAAATTATTATAAACGTTGGGAATATTTTTACAAAATTCATCATATTACCAAGTTGGCTGTCTTCGCCCTTCGAATCCACTTAGTTAATGTTGGCGCGTAACTGTGCTCGTTCGTTTAATCATATATTATAATTGCTCTATAGTCGCATTCATTAGAAGTATATATTAAAATGCTTATCAACTTTAGGAATATTTTTATAAAATTCATTATGTTACCAAGTTGGTTGACTTCGCCCTTTTGATCCGCTTAGCTAATGTTTGCGCGTAACTGTGTTCGCCCGATTAATTATATATTATAATTGGTATATAATCGCATTCATTACATCTATGTATTAAAATGATTATAAACATTAGGAATATTTTTATAAAATCCATTATGTTACCAAGTTGGTTGATTGATATATAGTCGCATTTATTAGATGCATGTATTAAGATTATTTTAAACGTTAGAAATATTTGTACAAAATTCATCATGTTACCAAGTTGGTTGACTTCGCCCATCGGATTCACTTAGCTAATGTTCGCGCGTAACTGTACTCGTGCGATTAATCATATATTATAATTGATATATACTCGCATTTATTAGATGTATATATTAAAATGATTATAAACGTTAGGAATATTTTTTATAAAATTCATTATATTACCAAGTTGGTTGATTGATATACTGTCGCATTCATTAGATGTATGTATTAAAATGATTATAAACGTTAAGAATACTTTTATAAAATTCATTATGTTACGAAGTTGGTTGACTTCGCCCTTTTGATCCGCTTAGCTAATGTTTGCGCGTAACTGTGTTCGCCCGATTAATTATATATTATAATTGGTATATAGTCGCATTCATTACATCTACGTATTAAAATGATTATAAACATTAGGAATATTTTTATAAAATCCATTATGTTACCAAGTTGGTTGATTGATATATAGTCGCATTTATTAGATGCATGTATTAAGATTATTATAAACGTTAGAAATATTTGTACAAAATTCATCATGTTACCAAGTTGGTTGACTTCGCCCATCGGATTCACTTAGCTAATGTTCGCGCGTAACTGTACTCGTGCGATTAATCATATATTATAATTGATATATACTCGCATTTATTAGATGTATATATTAAAATGATTATAAACGTTAGGAATATTTTTTATAAAATTCATTATATTACCAAGTTGGTTGATTGATATATAGTCGCATTCATTAGATGTATGTATTAAAATGATTATAAACGTTAAGAATATTTTTATAAAATTCATTATGTTACGAAGTTGGTTGACTTCGCCCTTTTGATCCGCTTAGCTAATGTTTGCGCGTAACTGTGTTCGCCCGATTAATTATATATTATAATTGGTATATAGTCGCATTCATTACATCTATATATTAAAATGATTATAAACATTAGGAATATTTTTATAAAATCCATTATGTTACCAAGTTGGTTGATTGATATATAGTCGCATTTATTAGATGCATGTATTAAGATTATTATAAACGTTAGAAATATTTGTACAAAATTCATCATGTTACCAAGTTGGTTGACTTCGCCCATCGGATTCACTTAGCTAATGTTCGCGCGTAACTATACTCGTGCGATTAATCACATATTATAATTGATATATATTCGCATTTATTAGATGTATATATTAAAATGATTATAAACGTTAGGAATATTTTTTATAAAATTCATTATATTACCAAGTTGGTTGATTGATATACTGTCGCACTCATTAGATGTATGTATTAAAATGATTATAAACGTTAAGAATATTTTTATAAAATTCATTATGTTACGAAGTTGGTTGACTTCGCCCTTTTGATCCGCTTAGCTAATGTTTGCGCGTAACAGTGTTCGCCCGATTAATTATATATTATAATTGGTATATAGTCGCATTCATTACATCTATGTATTAAAATGATTATAAACATTAGGAATATTTTTATAAAATCCATTATGTTACCAAGTTGGTTGATTGATATATAGTCGCATTTATTAGATGCATGTATTAAGATTATTATAAACGTTAGAAATATTTGTACAAAATTCATCATGTTACCAAGCTGGTTGACTTCGCCCATCGGATTCATTTAGCTAATGTTCGCACGTAACTGTACTCGTGCGATTAATCATATATTATAATTGACATATACTCGCATTTATTAGATGTATATATTAAAATGATTATAAACGTTAGGAATATTTTTTATAAAATTCATTATATTACCAAGTTGGTTGATTGATATACTGTCGCATTCATTAGATGTATGTATTAAAATGATTATAAACGTTAAGAATATTTTTATAAAATTCATTATGTTACCAAGTTGGTTGACTTCGCCCTTTTGATCCGCTTAGCTAATGTTTGCGCGTAACAGTGTTCGCCCGATTAATTATATATCATAATTGGTATATAGTCGCATTCATTACATCTATGTATTAAAATGATTATAAACATTAGGAATATTTTTATAAAATCCATTATGTTACCAAGTTGATTGATTGATATATAGTCGCATTTATTAGATGCATGTATTAAGATTATTATAAACGTTATAAATATTTGTACAAAATTCATCATGTTACCAAGTTGGTTGACTTCGCCCATCGGATTCACTTAGCTAATGTTCGCGCGTAACTGTACTCGTGCGATTAATCATATATTATAATTGATATATACTCGCATTTATTAGATGTATATATTAAAATGATTATAAACGTTAGGAATATTTTTTATAAAATTCATTATATTACCAAGTTGGTTGATTGATATACTGTCGCATTCATTAGATGTATGTATTAAAATGATTATAAACGTTAAGAATATTTTTATAAAATTCATTATGTTACCAAGTTGGTTGACTTCGCCCTTTTGATCCGCTTACCTAATTTTTGCGCGTAACTGTGTTCGCCCGATTAATTATATATTATAATTGGTATATAGTCGCATTCATTACATCTATGTATTAAAATGATTATAAACATTAGGAATATTTTTATAAAATCCATTATGTTACCAAGTTGGTTGATTGATATATAGTCGCATTTATTAGATGCATGTATTAAGATTATTATAAACGTTAGAAATATTTGTACAAAATTCATCATGTTACCAAGTTGGTTGACTTCGCCCATCGGATTCACTTAGCTAATGTTCGCGCGTAACTGTACTCGTGCGATTAATCATATATTATAATTGATATATACTCGCATTTATTAGATGTATATATTAAAATGATTATAAACGTTAGGAATATTTTTTATAAAATTCATTATATTACCAAGTTGGTTCATTGATATACTATCGCATTCATTAGATGTATGTATTAAAATGATTATAAACGTTAAGAATATTTTTGTAAAATTCATTATGTTACCAAGTTGGTTGACTTCGCCCTTTTGATCCGCTTAGCTAATGTTTGCGCGTAACTGTGTTCGCCCGATTAATTATATATTATAATTGGTATATAGTCGCATTCATTACATCTATGTATTAAAATGATTATAAACATTAGGAATATTTTTATAAAATCCATTATGTTACCAAGTTGGTTGATTGATATATAGTCGCATTTATTAGATGCATGTATTAAGATTATTGTAAACGTTAGAAATATTTGTACAAAATTCATCATGTTACCAAGTTGGTTGACTTCGCCCATCGGATTCACTTAGCTAATGTTCGCGCGTAACTGTACTCATGCGATTAATCATATATTATAATTGATATATACTCGCATTTATTAGATGTATATATTAAAATGATTATAAACGTTAGGAATATTTTTTATAAAATTCATTATATTACCAAGTTGGTTCATTGATATACTGTCGCATTCATTAGATGTACGTATTAAAATGATTATAAACGTTAAGAATATTTTTATAAAATTCATTATGTTACCAAGTTGGTTGACTTCGCCCATCGGATCCGCTTAGCTAATGTTTGCGCGTAACTGTGTTCGCCCGATTAATTATATATTATAATTGGTATATAGTCGCATTCATTACATCTATGTATTAAAATGATTATAAACATTAGGAATATTTTTATAAAATCCATTATGTTACCAAGTTGGTTGATTGATATATAGTCGCATTTATTAGATGCATGTATTAAGATTATTTTAAACGTTAGAAATATTTGTACAAAATTCATCATGTTACCAAGTTGGTTGACTTCGCCCATCGGATTCACTTAGCTAATGTTCGCGCGTAACTGTACTCGTGCGATTAATCATATATTATAATTGATATATACTCGCATTTATTAGATGTATATATTAAAATGATTATAAACGTTAGGAATATTTTTTATAAAATTCATTATATTACCAAGTTGGTTGATTGATATACTGTCGCATTCATTAGATGTATGTATTAAAATGATTATAAACGTTAAGAATATTTTTATAAAATTCATTATGTTACGAAGTTGGTTGACTTAGCCCTTTTGATCCGCTTAGCTAATGTTTGCGCGTAACAATGTTCGCCCGATTAATTATATATTATAATTGGTATATAGTCGCATTCATTACATCTATGTATTAAAATGATTATAAACATTAGGAATATTTTTATAAAATCCATTATGTTACCAAGTTGGTTGATTGATATATAGTCGCATTTATTAGATGCATGTATTAAGATTATTTTAAACGTTAGAAATATTTGTACAAAATTCATCATGTTACCAAGTTGGTTGACTTCGCCCATCGGATTCACTTAGCTAATGTTCGCGCGTCACTGTACTCGTGCGATTAATCATATATTATAATTGATATATACTCGCATTTATTAGATGTATATATTAAAATGATTATAAACGTTAGGAATATTTTTTATAAAATTCATTATATTACCAAGTTGGTTGATTGATATACTGTCGCCTTCATTAGATGTATGTATTAAAATTATTATAAACGTTAAGAATATTTTTATAAAATTCATTATGTTACGAAGTTGGTTGACTTCGCCCTTTTGATCCGCTTAGCTAATGTTTGCGCGTAACAGTGTTCGCCCGATTAATTATATATCATAATTGGTATATAGTCGCATTCATTACATCTATGTATTAAAATGCTTATAAACATTAGGAATATTTCTATGAAATCCATTATGTTACCAAGTTGGTTGATTGATATATAGTCGCATTTATTAGATGCATGTATTAAGATTATTATAAACGTTAGAAATATTTGTACAAAATTCATCATGTTACCAAGTTGGTTGACTTTGCCCATCGGATTCACTTAGCTAATGTTCGCGCGTAACTGTACTCGTGCGATTAATCATATATTATAATTGATATATACTCGCATTTATTAGATGTATATATTAAAATGATTATAAACGTTAGGAATATTTTTTATAAAATTCATTATATTACCAAGTTGGTTGATTGATATACTGTCGCATTCATTAGATGTATGTATTAAAATGATTATAAACGTTAAGAATATTTTTATAAAATTCATTATGTTACGAAGTTGGTTGACTTCGCCCTTTTGATCCGCTTAGCTAATGTTTGCGCGTAACTGTGTTCGCCCGATTAATTATATATTATAATTGGTATATAGTCGCATTCATTACATCTATGTATTAAAATGATTATAAACATTAGGAATATTTTTATAAAATCCATTATGTTACCAAGTTGGTTGATTGATACATAGTCGCATTTATTAGATGCATGTATTAAGATTATTATAAACGTTAGAAATATTTGTACAAAATTCATCATGTTACCAAGTTGGTTGACTTCGCCCATCGGATTCACTTAGCTAATGTTCGCGCGTAACTGTACTCGTGCGATTAATCATATATTATAATTGATATATACTCGCATTTATTAGATGTATATATTAAAATGATTATAAACGTTAGGAATATTTTTTATAAAATTCATTATATTACCAAGTTGGTTGATTGATATACTGTCGCATTCATTAGATGTATGTATTAAAATGATTATAAACGTTAAGAATATTTTTATAAAATTCATTATGTTACGAAGTTGGTTGACTTCGCCCTTTGGATCCACTTAGCTAATGTTCGTGCATAGTCGTGGTTGTGGATATGCGTGCCAAGAGGTTTACGATTTTACTTTATTACTGGGACGATGCATTGTCAAAATGCGTTATGGCGAGGATATAGAGCGTAGTTTAATATCCTGTCTGCGTTTAATCGCACTGGTATTAGAACGGGACTACGGGTGGTCCTATTAACCGCACGCCACACCAAAACGCCTCTACCTTACCTTCCTCCAATATATCCACCTTGTATTTACGTTATTAGTTTGCAACCACCGCCTTTCATTCTTTCGCCCCAATGAAAGCATTAGATTCTTCGGATGCTGTGGACGTTTTTGGTACATGTGCTAAAATAAAAGGCAAGGCAGGGTGTCCAAGATGGCGCCATTTCGATTTTTCTTTCTGCTGACATATCTGTGTATGACAAACGGCTTTAATGATGTTCGAAGAAGCGATGCAAATTTGGTATTTAAAGTTTATTTGTAGCATGTTAGATAACTAAAAAGAATTGTTTGCAGGTCATTTTAGTTTCTTACATTTATTAAATGGGGATGTTTAAATTGCGAAATGAAATAGTTATTGTTAACTAAATTAATAATGTCGGTACGGGTATAAATTCGTAAATTAACGAAACTTATTAATTGCAGATATGCTAATATGTAAATAAATAAATGTAATATTTGGTACTTACCTGTTGTCCTTTAACTTCACGTGTACTGACGTCCCAATCGTTGTTCCTGAATAAACGTTTGTATATCATAAATACCTACATTGACTCTGTGCTTCTATCAAATGTTAAATGTGGTCACAACAAATATTTATGTGCTGGATTGAATATACGATTTTGAGAAGATCCCAGTTTAGAAATGACTGTTTTTTAAACTGAACTGTAATGTAACATTTATGAAAGCAATTTGTACCGTCCATACCCACGCTACACGAATTTGTAACGGTTGAATATACATAAACGCAAGCACCGTAAGCTCATAATTACCTAAACAAAGAAGAATAAATCATTTCAACATATTAATGAGCTCTGTGCACGCGTAACAGCAGAAGCCACGTAACAAACTATACCTCATTCAATCAAAAACAATGATGCATTTCTCTTTATGCAAGTGCGGTACACTAAAAATGTACATATCATCAACAAATACAAGTCAGTCCTGCGCACGCCCAACAGCAAAACTCACACAACTGACATTCCCTTCAATACGCTAGATGATGTATTTTACCTTATACCAAAACATACTAAATTTGCAATTGTTCAATATACAGCAGTATTTTCAGATATGTATATAATACACAAATAGCGTATTTCACTTTAAACCAAAACATACTAAATTTGCAATTGTTCAATATACAGCAGCTCTACATACGCGTAAGAAGAAAAGTCGCCTAACTACCGATACCCCATTCAATAAGACTCCTGGTGTATTTCACTTTGTGCAACAACATCGCAGGTACATTTACTTACGAACCAAATACTTACATGCATTTCTTGAATATACAGCAGCTCTACATACGCGTAAGTAGAAAAGTATTACATTCCCTTCAACGCACCGGCTGACGTATTTAACTTTATACCAAAACATACCAATTTTGCAATTGTGCAATATACAGCAGCTGTACATACGCGTAAGTAGAAAAGTCGCCTAACTACCGATACCCCATTCAATAAGACTCCTGGTGTATTTCACTTTGTGCAACAACATCGCAGGTGCATTTACTTACGGACCAAATACTTACTTGCAATACTTCAATATACAGCAGCTCTACATACGTGTAAGTAGAAGAGTTTTACATTCCCTTCAGCGCGCCAGATGACGTATTTCACTTTACACCAAAAAATACTAAATTTGCAATTTTTCAATATACAGCAGTATTTTCAGACATATATAATATATAGATCACGTATTTTACTTTAAACCAAAACATACTAAATTTGCAATTCTTCAATATACAGCAGTACTCTCAGATATATATAATATATAGATCACGTATTTCACTTTACATCAAAACATACTAAATTTGCAATTCTTCAATATACAGCAGTATTCTCAGATATATATGATATATAAATCACGTATTTCACTTTAAACCAAAACATACTAAATTTCCAATTCTTCAATACACAGCAGTATTTTCAGATATGTATATAATACACAAATCGCGTATTTCACTTTAAACCAAAACATACTAAATTTCCAATTGTTCAATATACAGCAGCTCTACATATGCGTAAGAAGAAAAGTCGCCCAACTGCCGATATCCCATTCAATAAGACGCCTGATGTATTTCACTTTGTGCAACAACATCGCAGGTACATTTACTTACGAACCAAATACTTACATGCAATTCTTGAATATACAGCAGCTCTACATACGCGTAAGTAGAAAAGTATTACATTCCCTTCAACGCACCGGCTAACGTATTTAACTTTATACCAAAACATACCAATTTTGCAATTGTGCAATATACAGCTGCTGTACATACGCGTAAGTAGAAAAGTCGCCTAACTACCGATATGCCATTCAATAAGACTCCTGACGTATTTCACTTTGTGCAACAACATCGCAGGTACATTTACTTACGGACCAAATACTTACTTGCAATTCTCCAATATGTATAATATTCTTCTACATACGCGTAAATAGAAAAGTATTACATTTCCTTCAACACGCCAAATGACGTATTTCACTTTAAACCAAAACATACCAAATTTGCAAGTTGTGCAATATACAGCAGTATTTTCAGATACGTATATAACAGACAGATCACGTATTTCACTTTATACCTCAACATCCTAAATTTGCAATTGTTCGATATACAGCAGTATTTTCAAATATATGTAATATACAGATCATGTATTTCACTTTACAACAAAACATACTACATTTGCAGTTGTTCAATATACAGCAGTATTCTTAGATATATATATATATATATATAATATACAAATCACGTACTTCACTCTACACCAAAACATACTGTAGCATCAGAAAAAACAGCCGTAGATGTGTCGCATAAATGTAGGATGTGTGTGTGTGTGTGTGTATGAGTGGCTGCGACCGATTGTTGCGAGTGAGGTATAATGATAGCGTGGTTTTGTTTGAAGAATGCGTGACGTATGTCTCATTATTGCGCGTGTCAACTGCAACGCATTTAGGGTGAGCGAGAGAGAATGTAGGTAAGAATGAGAGGATGCGTGTTTTTACGAATGTATTGGATGCCGAAACCTTTGGGGAAGGACGGGGGTGCATAGCAACGGCCCGGCGAGGAGATAGAGTTTTCGTTAGAGATAGTTCAGTAATAGGTCAGAGTTTTTAAGTTGTCGTTCAGTCAAGTTCAGAGAGTAGTTCAGTCCAGTATAGATACGTTTTCTTGCCGTTTACCGAATAGTAGTCGGATTGCTATAGTTTTACTTTTATTTTGTATTTATGTGTATAATTAGTGTCTTTTATTTATCTTTCATATATATATATTCTATAATATAATTCCGCATCACACTTCGACATCACCTAACATCATATATCCCTACAATACTAAGTTTCCAATTGTTCAATACACAGCAGCCCTACATACGCATAAGTAGAAAAGTCGCCTAACTACCGATATCCCATTCAATAAGACTCCTGACGTATTTCACTTTGTGCAACAACATCGCAGGTACATTTACTTACGGCCCCTCTTGGTGCGTCGCCCCTGCGGCGTGCTGGGGATTATTGAAGATAAACGCTTTTAATTATTTTTCCCCCAACGGGCGAAACCTCGAAATCCCTTTGGCAAACACGTCTAACACAAATCAACCCTCTGCAGGATGCAGCCCTCGGCCCGGCGGATAGTCTTTGACGTGGCGTGCGTGCCTTTTCTGCGCATGCGCCTCGAACAATGCGCCTACGCTTGACTCCGTGCCGTGCGTACGTTGGCGAACCTGTGCGCACGCGTGTCCGAAACGTCCCGATGGGCAATGCCGTGGAGGGTCGTCGAGAAATGACTCTATAAGACGCACGGAAAGGGGACAAGAGCGAGAGGGTGGAGAGTTCTTCTCGCAGGCCATTATTGTGCTGGGAACGTTTTCCAGAGCCCGTTATTGTATCTGACGATAAGTCGGGAGATAACGAACGCGGTGACGCGTCATCACGGCCCCTGACACGCGGTGCCTTCATTTTCTTTTCGACCGGCGTGTGGCGCGATCGAAATCATTATCGAGATGCAATCGGTGACTAACCATTGTTCGCCGTGTCCGGAAGATAAGTGCAGCTATAAGTGACGCGGGATGGCGAATTGCGAAAATTTATCATTTGATGGATAAGCGATCGCACCTAGGTGCTGCGTTCGGACGAAGATCGGCGAGGAATTAGTAGGCATGTGTATGAGGCAGGGGATGGTGAATTGGAAAAATTGCTAATTCGATGGGTAAGCGATGTCGGGTAGGTACCTGAGAAGAATAAGATCTCGTAGAAATGATTACGCATCTGTTATTACGCATATATATATATATATGTAGAACCTCAAGTACAGGATCCTCAAATTGGCGGGCAAAGGTCACCTATGATTCTCAATTATTATATTAAGGTATTATAAGTGACGAGTTTGTTGAATTCTGTTGTTTGGTTGCGTAGTAATCATTTAATGATGAAATGTAAAGACGATAAGACGTAAAAACGAAACGACAAAAGATTAGGAAATAAGACTAAAGTGTCTTGATTGTGTTGTTATTGTTTATAAATATTATACTCTCTAGTTTCACGTATCTAAATCCTATATATATACAGAGAAGGGGATGGTGAGTTGCGAAAATGTGGAATTCGATGGGTAGGCGATGTCACGTAAACGTTGGATTCTGGACCAGAAGAAATGTGAATTCGGAAAGAACGGCGCGAGGCGAATTATTACGCACCGAAATGGTTCAGGCAGGTTTTGGTGAGCGATATTATGAAAAAGTGCGAGGAAGACACGCAAGAAGATTTACGCATTGAATGTTTTATGCATTTAATGTTTTGTTAATAATATAAACATAAGCCTAAGATAAAATCTACTATAATACAGCATTAAATTATCTTCATAGTGTACATATCTTTCCTGTCGTGACAGATATCTAAGTCTGCCAATTTCTTTTATACCAAACAGCAACATTTCGTATCTTTTACAGCGGAACACTGAAGTAAGATTTTTTGAGACACTTTTACCCAACGGGGTTATTAATGGTATCTTCTTTATACGCACGCCATATTTCACAAACCCTCTGTTACTCTTGATGTTTGACCTAGCGAATATTTCACAGCTGTCTAATTTCGTTGAAAAACAACATTTATTATATTGCTGTGCACCGATTGATTAAAGACTTTGTCAGTCCAGCTATTTGGAAGAATCTGATATCTCCAATTCATAAAATCACGATACACTACTTTCTGCGAAATTTTGCTCTAAACCGCACACATTTATTTGAGTAAGCTATTTAACACTTTCGATAGCTTAGTCAACTTGAAAACACCACAGACTCAAGTCTTTCATGCAACATTTTTACGTAATGTATTATTGATACTCAGTTGAACGCGTATAAAACATATTAAATAAACGAAACAAAGCATTCTACATAAATGTTACGCATACGTAACCTTGGATTCTTGAACGCACTACTGTGTCATACGTTACTTAACATGATAATTAAATTAACTCGCCACTCAATTTTGAAGACGGCACCCATCAATTCTGCACCTTGAATCTTTTTTGTGTGGAACGTTGACACAATATCGAAACAAACAGTATGACCAAGCAGTTTTTCTAAAAATGTGTAAAGTTGAAACTGTTGCAAACAATATTTGTGACACACTAGTCATCGTTTGTAGTCAGCCAAATTGCGCTTTTGGTAAGTTCTCGCAGGTAAAAATTTAATATATTGGGTGTCGTACTGTTCTGGAACGAGCGTTACCATCTCGGCATCCATGTTTTCTTTCACCACCACGGAAAACACAGAAAACGGCAACATTGGCCAATGATTTGTAAAACACACATAAACATTTTGAACCCAAAACTAAAGCGAACCGCAGTTGTAACAATGACCGTTAGTATCGATCATCTGCAAGTTTCCAAGTTACCTTCACGCTGATTTTCATCCCATTCTTGTAATGCTTCTGTTTTTGCGGGCCTACCTACTTTTTTAGAGAATCTTGCTCAACCTCATGAAATATTCGATATGGAACGAGTCGCCCTCTATCTTAGTTTGCATTTTGCACCGATTCTTCTTGAATCAAAACTTACCCACTCTGCATTTTTCGGAGTCATACATTTTTTCTTCAGCAATTCGTCTAAATAATAACATGTACGTGTACATATACGATTCCATACGCTTACTGATATAAAAAGCAATGTGACACAAAAATAAAATCTAATAAATAATCTACGTTGTAATTTTAAGTACGTTAATACACATACTTATTATTACGTATAGACTCCTGAAGAGGGAACTTTTGTTTCGAAAATACGTAGATTGCGAAAGTTTGAGTTTAACACTTTGACTGCCATGATGGTCGCCGCTAACTGGCGCAAGAGATTTTACTAAAGATCCAAAATATTCGCAATGTTATTGTTAGAATAGTGATGCGATTCTTTGGTCTACAGTACCCGCACAATATCTACATTTTGTATAATTCCGCTAAACGCTGTAGTATTTCATAGCATCACCGTTCTAATACAACAAAATACGCACGGCAAAATACGGTTTGGTCTACAGTACCAGCACAATATTTACATTTGCCACAATTCAGTCAAACGCTGTAGTATTTCATAGCGTCACCGTTCTAAGACACTAAAATACGCATGGCAGTCATCGTGTTAAGAAGAATATCTAGAAAATTGAACGCAAGAAGAAAGACATTTTTCGAAAACAAATTTGCTTTTTCTCGCGTTACAGCTTGCAAGGCACAAAGTGAAAGTGAGAGATGAATGGTGGCGGGGGAGGCGTGAAGGATGCGAAGGAGAAGGTGGAGAGAAGGGTAGCCCTTCAATTATCGAGCGAAGGTCGAGCAGAAGCCGCCATGTTGCACTGTCCACTTTTAGTATGCTTTCTGGCCGGCAGTATGCCTTCGCGAAGACTCGGCCGAATGCTACTGGACTCCAGGACTATTGCATATGTATTATATGCGATTGTGTTCCGAGAATCTCGCATTGGACATACGAGCATTCTGCCCTCTCGGCCGTTTTCTTTTCTCTACACCGGCAACTCCATTTACCTCGCTTCCCCACCTCTATTCTGTCCTTCGCCGTTGTAACTCTCACTTCTTCACTGGTTTCACCTCTATCCTTTCTCGCCGCACGATTTCAGAAGACACTATCAGAATTGCTCTGAATTTGACTCTTACTGGGTAACCGATAAATGCCTGCGTTTCTGAGTATTGAACGGCGCAAAATAATAACGGGGACGTGAGAAGGTTTCTTCATTTTGAAATAATTATATATCTATAAAGCTTTTGAGGAACAGTTTATCTTTTATGGCGGAAAAATAAGGAACATTTTTTGGGGCACCTTTTCGGAGTTAGCTCGGATTACTAAGCGTGTTTCCCTTAAAATAGACATTTTATGGGACCCCAAAACTAAGAGGATGCAATGTCAAAATACCCTGCATCTGACTGTTGTTGAATAACCATTGAAATGCATACATGTTTATAATGGTGGACAGTAGAAAATAATAAAAATAATGACAGTAAAAAGGTTTGTTCGGTAAAAATCATTTTCTTCATAGCCTGTTAATTTTTCCTGGCGTGGCACGTTTCCACGGTTGTCGATTCCTGTTTTTGCAAGAATTGATTTTTAGGTAGCAGTTTACTAAGTCATGTTCCTTTAAAAGCAGGGTACATTTCACGAGACCTTATAAATTCTTGAACCAAATTTAAATTCATATGCTAAACACACATAAATAACTTTTGATCTCACGCATGTTTATAGGTAT
The DNA here is from genome assembly GCA_033815515.1 of Cryptocheilus praepositus. Lineage (NCBI taxonomy): Eukaryota > Metazoa > Arthropoda > Insecta > Hymenoptera > Pompilidae > Cryptocheilus > Cryptocheilus praepositus. Next base: position 1,428,625 of record JAWWQZ010000018.1, on the reverse strand, counting down.
TGCTATTTCACTGAAGAACAGTTTGCAGTGTGTCAATTGATGTAAAGGTTGCTTTCAGTCGACGCACCTAGAATATTAAAAGCAACTGATTATTGAAATTGTTCATTGAAAACGGAAGCAAAGTAGAAAATAAGCAAATGGCAAAATTCTAATAAAAAATTTACCGAGGTAAACTGTTTATGATGAATATTAAGTGTAAAGTAATGTTTCACCTATTTCATCTGTTATTATAGAGAGCTCTGATAGAAAACTCAAACATTCTCCTTTAGACTTAATGCAATTTGAAGCCACGTAAAGACTAGGGTGTCGCAATGATCAATGGTATTACTTATTATTCATATACTCGTTAGTTTGAATATAACGAAGTTCGTCCTTCCCACGCTTACTGCGTATAAACTTAGCGCATAAATGTCAATGCCTGCCCTGGTTGGTCCAAAGCATTGACCTTCGGCCACTGGTTAAGTGATTGTATTCCAATTATTTTCATTATACCACGATTCTGATCGATTCAGTAATCGCTCGACAATCAGAGGAAATGCGTTTGTCCTATTTACCCTCTAATGTGATTCTCGCACAGTTAATTCTACACACACGCGCGCACACATGCTCAGAGTGTTATTTGGTTGGCAATAACCTTTTGCGACACACGCGCGCTGAATTTCATTGATGGAATTGTAAAATTCATTGACGTGGCCTTCGCTGTGTCTTGCATTTTATTTATTTAACTATCGCCGCGTTGCGATCGGATCAACAATCGTTTTCAACCAAACGTCTTACAACTTATGGTAAAATTTATGCCACAGATATGTTTTTCGCTTTTATGCTTTAAGCCTTACTATGCCTCGCATTCCTATTATTTTATTCCAATATCTCAATATGATTTTAAAAGTTTTATTTGAAATCTACTTTAAACGCTGGTTGATTCGAAGCAATTTAAATATATTTTTGTACGAGTCATATTGAAAGTATTGAAGTAGAGAAAGTATTGAAAGTTTTATCTGAAATCTACTTCAAACGCTGCTTGATTCGAAGCAATTTAAATATATTTTTTTATGAGTCATATTGAAAGTATTGAAGTAAAGAAAGTATTGGAAGTTTTATTTGAAATCTACTTCAAACGCTGGTTGATTCGAAGCAATTTAAATATATTTTTGTACGAGTCATATTGAAAGTATTGAAGTAGAGAAAGTATTGAAAGTTTTATCTGAAATCTACTTCAAACGCTGCTTGATTGGAAGCAATTTAAATATATTTTTTTATGAGTCATATTGAAAGTATTGAAGTAAAGAAAGTATTGGAAGTTTTATTTGAAATCTACTTCAAACGCTGCTTGATTCGAAGCAATTTAAATATATTTTTTTATGAGTCATATTGAAAGTATTGAAGTAAAGAAAGTATTGGAAGTTTTATTTGAAATCTACTTCAAACGCTGGTTGATTCGAAGCAATTTAAATATATTTTTGTACGAGTCATATAGAAAGTAGTACTTGAATATTACTGAGAACCGATATGTATGGAATTGAAAAATATTCTTTAGTGGAGAAACAGAAAATGTTGATACATGCACGAAGACAAAATTATTTAGAGGCCTTTGAGGAAAGAATACATTTACAGACGATGAATTTATAAAGATCAATGGCTGACGGTCCGCGTAGAGAGTAAGTAAACACAAATATTTGGGAAACACTACACATACGGCAATGGGCAACTTATAAACGTCGTGGGTAATTCGATATTGGATAAAATCGATGTCGAATCGGAGCTTCATATGGTTGTGGTAGCTTATTATAGCTCTGTATATAACGTATTGTGTAATCTTCTGAGGCTTCTTACTATTGTATGCCGTTGATTTACTACCGAAATGCGTTTATTTTTTACATTAATATAAATGGCGCACGCGGCAGTACACACGAATATGAAACTGCATTCATCCGAAAGAATTATTTACTCCTTGCTCATTATTACGTTCTGACAAAATGGCGATGAATCATAGTTTGAAACGTATGATGTTGTTTATATTATGATGAATAAAACAGTATTACCCAAGACACGTTAGTGCATCATAACGCGTAAGTAAGCATTATATAATACAATACCTGAATGGTTTTATAACGTACATTGTATATAACGCAAATTTTGTTACCAACGTTTACTTCACAACCACGTTGATTTTTAATGCGTTATTAAAAAATAATTAATAAATAATAAATTATTTTAAAAAATATTATAATCTTCAGATCATAATGAATAAAAAAGCATTACATATGTATGGCCAGTATGTCGGAATGTATAAGTAAGCATGATACAATAAAATAACTTAAAAGTATCGAAACAAATATTGCATATAACACGATTTTATTACCGTCCGTTCACTTCACGGCCACGTTGATTTTTAATGCTTTTTATTTTTTAGTCTAATAATTAGAAGTAATCGGCAGCTTATTTTAAAAAAATATTATAACCTTTATATCATAATGAATAAAAAAGCATTACATATGTATGGCCAGTATGTTCTTTATATGAAATGAATAAAAAAGCATTACATATGTATGGCAAGTATGTCGGAATGTATAAGTAAGCATGATACAATAAAATAACTTAAAAGTATCGAAACAAATATTGCATATAACACGATTTTATTACCGTTCGTTCACTTCACGGCCACGTTGATTTTTAATGCTTTTTATTTTTTAGTCTAATAATTAGAAGTAATCGGCAGCTTATTTTAAAAAAATATTATAATCTTTATATGATAATGAATAAAAAAGCCTTACATATGTATGGCAAGTATGTCGGAATGCATAAGTAAGCATCATACAATAAAATAAGTTAAATTTCGTTCGTATACTTCACAGCCACGTTGATTTTTAATGCATTTTATTTGTTAGTCTAATAGTTAGAAGTAATCGGCAGCTTATTTTAAAAAATATTATAACCTTTATATGATAATGAATAAAAAAGCATTATATATGTATGGCAAGTATGTCGGAATGTATAAGTAAGCATGATACAATAAAATAACTTAAAAGTATCGAAACAAATATTGCATATAATATGATTTTATTATCGTCGTTTACTTCACGGCCACGTTTATTTTTAATGGGTTTATTTGTTAAGCTAATAATTAGAAGTAATCGACAGCTTATTTTAAAAAATATTATAATCTTTATATGATAATGAATAAAAAAGCATTACATATGTATGGCAAGTATGTTCGAATGTATAAGTAAGCATGATACAATAAAATAACAAAAGTATCGAAACAAATATTGCATATAATATGATTTTATTATCGTCGTTTACTTCACGGCCACGTTGATTTTTAATGCATTTTATTTGTTAGTCTAATAATTAGAAGTAATCGACAGCTTATTTTTAAAAATATTATAATCTTTATATGATAATGAATAAAAAAGCATTACATATGTATGGCAAGTATGTCGGAATGCATAAGTAAGCATCATACAATAAAATAAGTTAAATTTCGTTCGTATACTTCACAGCCACGTTGATTTTTAATGCATTTTATTTGTTAGTCTAATAATTAGAAGTAATCGACAGCTTATTTTAAAAAATATTATAACCTTTATATGATAATGAATAAAAAAGCATTACATATGTATGGCAAGTATGTCGGAATGTATAAGTAAGCATGATACAATAAAATAACTTAAAAGTATCGAAACAAATATTGCATATAACACGATTTTATTACCGTTCGTTCACTTCACGGTCACGTTGATTTTTAATGCTTTTTATTTTTTAGTCTAATAATTAGAAGTAATCGGCAGCTTATTTTAAAAAAATATTATAATCTTTATATGATAATGAATAAAAAAGCCTTACATATGTATGGCAAGTACGTCGGAATGCATAAGTAAGCATCATACAATAAAATAAGTTAAATTTCGTTCGTATACTTCACAGCCACGTTGATTTTTAATGCATTTTATTTGTTAGTCTAATAATTAGAAGTAATCGACAGCTTATTTTAAAAAATATTATAATCTTTATATGATAATGAATAAAAAAGCATTACATATGTATGGCAAGTATGTCGGAATGTATAAGTAAGCATGATACAATAAAATAACTTAAAAGTATCGAAACAAATATTGCATATAACACGATTTTATTACCGTTCGTTCACTTCACGGCCACGTTGATTTTTAATGCTTTTTATTTTTTAGTCTAATAATTAGAAGTAATCGGCAGCTTATTTTAAAAAAATATTATAATCTTTATATGATAATGAATAAAAAAGCCTTACATATGTATGGCAAGTATGCATAAGTAAGCATCATACAATAAAATAAGTTAAATTTCGTTCGTATACTTCACAGCCACGTTGATTTTTAATGCATTTTATTTGTTAGTCTAATAATTAGAAGTAATCGACAGCTTATTTTAAAAAATATTATAACCTTTATATGATAATGAATAAAAAAGCATTACATATGTATGGCAAGTATGTCGGAATGTATAAGTAAGCATGATACAATAAAATAACTTAAAAGTATCGAAACAAATATTGCATATAACACGATTTTATTACCGTTCGTTCACTTCACGGCCACGTTGATTTTTAATGGGTTTATTTGTTAAGCTAATAATTAGAAGTAGTCCACATCGGGTGATCAGTAACATTGGAAATTCAGATACGTGACCTACCAGAGGTCAACGCGGCGAGTGCTTTCCATGAATATAATTAACCAGGGACTCTTTCGTAACCTTAATAGCATCCGCAATTATTATGTATCGTCTGCTTTGTCCAGCTATTCGTTTAAGCAATACAGTGTCAATTGATGTTGTTTAGAGCGCACATTTATGGGACCGTTGATAAAATACTGTTTCCTCTTTCAAGTCACGCAATATCAGTAATGTGCATCGACAAAATGTTTTCTCCAAATAACCATGATCCTCGACATTTTACGTTTTACTGCATTCGGTTCGGCGCTTTGGAATTTTCCCAGACTGCATTGTGGTTTGATGATCGACAGTTTGGTTGTTTTTCATTTTCAATCTTAATTTTCTCTTAACTTTTTACAACAGTTCTTTTGTTTATTCCATTTTAACATTTCATTGTTCATCAATCAATTAAGTTTGAACGCCAGTTTATTCATCTGAAATCTTGATCTAATATAAATAAAAATATGAAAATTACTCAACCGATATTAATGTTAAATAATGAAAAATGTAGGAAATTGGAATTAGGAAATAAAGAAGAACCAACAATATATATGTCAATTACGGTGTAATAGATAATACATTTCATTTTTCATCAATCAATTAATTTTTAATGCGAGTTTATTCATCTGGAACCTTGATGTAATAAAATTAACAATATGAAAATAACTCAACCGATGTTAATGTTAAATAATGGAAAATGAAGGAAACTGGAAATAAGAAATAAAGAGGAATCAGCATTACATATGTCAATTAACGTGTAATAGATAATGGTTTCCGCTTTCGGGGGCTGTTTGTCAATTTCATATGCAACAATTTGAAGAGCTCATTTTATGCTTTATTATTCAGGTTATCAAATACGCATGTCATTCTTATTAATTTTTCTATTTTTCTTTCTTTCTACATTTCATTGTTCATCAATCAATTAATTTTGAACGCCACTTTATTCATCTGGAGTATTGATCTCATAAAATTAACAATATGAAAATGATTCAACCGATGTTAATGCTAAATAATGAAAAATCAAGAAAATTGGAATTACGAAAAGAAGAAGAACCAACAATGTATATGTCAATTAAGGTGTAATAGATAATAGTTTCCACTTTCGCGGGCTATTTGTCAATTTCAATTACCACAATTTGAAGAGATCATTTTATTCTTTTTTATTCAGGTTATCAAATACATAAGTCATTCTTATTCCTTTTTCTATTTTTCTTATATTACATATCTCTTTTTTCTGCACATTTTCAAAGAATTACACGCGTCATATCAATTTAATAATTAACGCTGCTGCGTTAATGACGTCATTTTAATAACTGATCATCATACACATATTGTACTCCATATGATTTTAAAAGGTCCTAATGAAAAAAATTTATTAACATTTCTATGGATAACAGGATCGTAAAGAAGATTTTACAGGACCGTAACATTAAAATGGCGGAGTTCATGTGGTCGACTTCTAGAGTGCCCATTATTTAAGAGCCTCGGGCGTTGTACCAGCTTTGATAATGACTTCGAGGTATTTATTCCGTTCCCATACAATTAGACTCTGTAACGAAGTGTTAGGGATAACTGACTAATGAAAATGTGTCTGCCGGTACAATGACGATTCACATTAACAGATATTTAATGTTGAGATTGAATACTGCTAATGTGATATAATATTGCTAATATGAACATACATTGATATACAGTACTGCAGATATTTGGCGATGTGGCTGAATAGCTATTAAAAAAACTGCCACTCTGCTGTACAACCCTTTCATTGCCAGAAATATTTGTACCTAAGCGAAAAATACCGGGCCAGTTGGTGGAATTTAGTAAGATTTGAAAAAAAATTATTGAAACAAGTGTAAAAAACAATAATCAGGAAATCCGAGTCGGTACATATTAAGAAACAATGGAAGAATAAATTAATAGCAAATGATGATAAATTAATAGCATTTCAAAATTACTGGGAAAAATTACGAGCCGGTTATCTTTGATAAACAGTAGTCACAAACAAAAAAAATAATGTTGTATAGCGTGTCGCTACAGTAACATCATTATAATTATTGAAAGACTCCTTATCTTCATTATTATCTCCTCGTGTTTTGATCTTTCTGTATTGCTCTCACTTCCATAGATAATAATACATCACCAGTACTTCAAAATCACTGGGAAAATAAGAGTCGGTTATCTTTGATAAACAGTAGTCACGAACAAAAAATTAATGTTGCATAGCGTGTCATTTGTTACAGTAACATCATGAAAATTATTGAAAGACTCCTTATCTTCATTATTTTCCTCCACATGCTTTGATCCTTCCGTATTGTTCTCACTTCGTTGATAGATAGTAATTCATCACTGTTACTATTGATAACTAACGATTGAAATAAATCTTCTTCATTTACTTGTAAGTAACCGATTAATTGGGCTCTTTCTGCATCTTCCATAACGAGTTTTTTTTTTCAAAATTACAAGGCAATGGCTGAAATACAAATAAGTTTTTAGGTGTTGAACTTATCCGAAAGGTGAGGATAAAATATTTGCCGTAAAATGCATACTGACCGCATCACCCATATACAACGATATATTGCCTTCGATTGTTTTCGCTCGTACAGGCAAAAAAGATACATTGTTGTTCAGCATCATAAGGGTTAGGCAGAAAGAAGTCTTCGTTGATAACTTGTATAACGACAAATTTGTGACGGTTTTGACGGTTACATCAGAGAAGTTTCAGGGCAGATGTTGTACACATTGTATGTTTATATGGTGTTTTTCAAGTGTCGGGCGAAATCGTCAGAATATCATTTGAACGTATCATTTGAAAGACCTTTGTCCTGTTTTGCCCTTGGTATAAATATTACGTTGTATTTTAATAGACGTGATGAAAAAATACTGTTATAATTGATACATATAATTAATCAATGTAATCGCATCTTTATTTTTCATGCAATTAATGGAAGAGTTTTTTAAAGGATTCTCTTAAATAACACTTATTCCCATTATAGACTACATTAAAGCCAAGCGAGTTTTTAATCAAAAGCCACATCGAAATAATTCCATTTATTACATTTATTAATTATTTTTAAACGAAATATATTATTTTGCATCCTTAAAATGTTCTGAAAAACTCTACGGATGTACTTCGCTAAAATTCTCTTTCAACATACACGTTATAGGAGGTGTTCGTACACAGATACTGGTCAATATTCCATGTATAATAGTAGCATATTCGCAATTTTTTTTATAAACGAGTTTGTATATATTGTCGAAGATCTCTATAATATTTATACCTAAAAAAATGAGTTGTTCGAACAATTTGCGAGTTTAACAGAAAATCGTGAAAAATCGATAAAAGTATAAAAGATATAAGTATCCGTACAATTCTTATCTTAGTTTATTGATTATAAACAGAATGAAGTTGTCGTTATTATTAAAATTATGATTGTCATCGCCATTATGTTCGGAAATGCGTTATATCTAGGTCACAGCTAACATTTTATGTTGTTTATATAATTTATTCAAATTTTTAGTATTGAAAGTTATCGTTGAAAATAATGGAAATTACAACCACTATCTAATGGTTCATTTTTGACAATGTGCAAAAATTACATTGAATAAAAGTTAAAAATTATTGTTAATTTGATAAACTCATTTTTTTAACTGTGCTATTATAGAAATGTCGGAGAACCCATATACAACGATATATTGCCTTCGATTGTTTTCGCTCGTACAGGCTAAAAAGATACATTGTTGTTCAGCATCATAAGGGTCAGGCAGAAAGATTTCGTTGATAACTTGTATAACGACAAATTTGTGACGGTTTTGACGGTTACATCAGAGAAGTTTCAGGGCAGAAGTTATACACATTGTATGTTTATATGGTGTTTTTCAAGTGTCGGGCGAAATCGTCAGAATATCATTTGAACGTATCATTTGAAAGACCTTTGTCCTGTTTTGCCCTTGGTATAAATATTACGTTGTATTTTAATAGACGTGATGAACACTATACTGTTATAATATGATACATACATCTAATCAATGTAATCGCATCTTTATTTTTCATGCAATTAATGGAAGAGTTTTCAGAGGATTCTCTTAAATAACACTTATTCCCATTATAGTACTACATTTGCCAAGCGTAGTATTTAATCAAAAGCCACATCGAAATTGCAGTTCCTTTCTGGGACTACTTAAATATCGAAATATATGTTTTGCATCCAGCATTTCTGCCAAACTCTCCGTGGTACTTCACTAAAATTCATCTTTCAACATACACGTAGTATAGAAAGTGTTCGTACACAGACTAACTTCGAACAATATTTCATGAAATAGTAGCATATTCGCAATTTTTTTTATAAACGAGTTTGTATATATTGTCGAAGATTTCTATAATGTTTATACCTAAAAAGTGAGTTGTTCGAACAATTCGCGAATTTAACAAAAAATCGTGAAAAATCGATAGAAGTATAAAAGATATAAGTATCCGTACAATTCTTATCTTAGTTTACGATGCAGACAGATCCCAGGTTTGCTCCCTAATTATGATTGCCATCGCCATTATGTTCGTAAATGTTATATCTAGGTCACACCTAACATTATAGCTCTACTATCAGTAAAGTTTCAAATGTTGTACTATTGAAAGTTATCGTTGAAAAATGGGGCCAGAATATGCGGAAACTGCGATAGAGGAAAGAAAAATTATTGTTAATTTGCAACCAATTTTTTTTAACTCTGCTGATTATAGAAATGTCCGAGAACGTATACAAATCCGTTATTTATACGAAATGAGTTAATAAACTATAATTTCACGAAATACTTTTCGAAATTTATCGACGTACGAGCATTTTCTACCCTAACTGCATTTTGTTTATAAGACTAACGAAATACCAAAATACACGTATTGTGCAATTTCCTTGAAATTCTTCCTACAATATACTTTATTAATAAAATGACCGAAATACCAATATACACCTCCTATACCCATGGCCTTTCTCCAAACAATCTGTACAACTTTGTCAGAACGCAGAAACAAAATATGAAAGTACGCATACTCTAATTGTCGAATTCCTAAAACATCCTGTACAATCTCGTAAAATTCTTCTTTCAACATGCAACCCTTTACGCCCAACAAATTAAAAATACTCTACCGCTGCCTTACGCTGAATACTCCATACAATCTCCCCAAAATTCTTTTCAAAATATTCTTCATTAGTAAAATGAATACTTTGACTGCCGTGATGGTCACCGCTGACCGGCCCAAGAGATTTTACTGAAAATCCAAAATATCCGCAATGGATCCGCAAAATATCCGCTTTGGTCTCCAATACCTGCACATCATTTACATTTTACATAATTCGGTCAAACGCTGTAGTATTTCATAGCATCGCCGTTCTAATACAGCAAATAAGCACGGCAATCAACGTGTTAAACGAAATATCAAAATACACATACTATACTTACCGGCTTTCAAAAACACCTCGTACAACCTTGCCGAAATTGTCCTCACAACATATATCACTGCCAGTGAAATCGCGATGCGATGAAATATAAATAATTAAATCGTGCAAAACAAAGATAACGCAGAGTTGTTAGAAGGCAAAGTATTGAAGCACCGTTCCAATATCAATTGCTTTAAATATTGCAAATAGGCATCAAATTTTTTGCATTTTTAGTAAAATCTTTTGCGTATTTTGCTCAAGCGTATTTTGGTATGTTAGAACCGCGATGCGATGAAATACTGCAGAATATAATTAAATTGTGCAAAATAAAGATAACGCAGAGTTGTTAGAAGGCAAAGTATTGAAGCACCGTTCCAATATCAATTGCTTTTATAATATTGCAAATAGGCTTCATTGCAAATTTTTTACATTTTTAGTAAAATCTTTTACGTATTTTGCTCAAGCGTATTTTGCCATGTTAGAACCGCGATGCGATGAAATACTGCAAAGTATGATTAAATCGTGCAAAATTAAGGTAACGCAGAGTTATTAGAAGCCGAACTATTGAAACACCGTTCCGATATCAACTGCTTTTACAATCTTGCAAATAGGCTTCATTGCAAATTTTTTGCATTTTTAGTAAAATCTTTTACGTATTTTGCTCAAGCGTATTTTGCCATGTTAGAACCGCGATGCAATGAAATACTGCAGAATATAATTAAATTGTGCAAAATAAAGATAACGCAGAGTTGTTAGAAGGCAAAGTATTGAAACACCGTTCCGATATCAACTGCTTTTACAATCTTGCAAATAGGCTTCATTGCAAATTTATTGCATTTTTAGTAAAATCTTTTACGTATTTTGCTCAAGCGTATTTTGCCATGTTAGAACCGCGATGCAATGAAATACTGCAGAGTTGTTGGGAGCCAAAGTATTGAAGCACCGTTCTAATATCAATTGCTTTTACAAGATTGCAAATGTTCATTGCGAAGCATTTTTACAAAGTATTGAAGCACCGTCCCAATATCAATTGCTTTTATAATATTGCAAATAGGCTTCATTGCAAATTTTTTGCATTTTTAGTAAAATCTTTTACGTATTTTGCTCAAGCGTATTTTGCTATGTTAGAACCGCGATGCGATAAAATACTGCAAAGTATGATTAAATCGTGCAAAATTAAGGTAACGCAGAGTTATTAGAAGCCGAACTATTGAAACACCGTTCCGATATCAACTTTTTACAATCTTGCAAATAGGCTTCATTGCAAATTTTTTGCATTTTTAGTAAAATCTTTTACGTATTTTGCTCAAGCGTATTTTGCCATGTTAGAACCGCGATGCGATGAAATACTGCAGAATATAATTAAATCGTGTAAAATAAAGATAACGCAGAGTTGTTAGAAGGCAAAGTATTGAAGCACCGTTCCAATATCAATTGCTTTTATAATATTGCAAATAGGCTTCATTGCAAATTTTTTGCATTTTTAGTAAAATCTTTTGCGTATTTTGTTCAAGCGTATTTTGCTATGTTGGAACCGCGACGCGATAAAATACTGCATTGAAGTATTTTAGTATTGATGCAAAATGAAGATTCTAATATCAATTGCTTTTACAAAATTGCAAGTAGGCATTATTGCGAATTTTTTGCATTTTTACTCAAATCTTTTGCACCGGTCACCGTGACCACCGTGGCTTTTATAATATTGCAAATAATCTTCATTGCGAATTTTTGCATTTCTAGTAAAATATTTTACGTTGGTCACAGTGTATTTTGCAACGTTAGAGCCGTGATGCAATGAAATATTGCAGAGTATGATTAAATCGTGCAAAATGAAGGTAACGCAGAGTGTTAGAAGCCAAAATATTGAAGCACCGTTCCAATATCAATTGCTTTTATAATATTGCAAATAGGCTTCATTGCAAATTTTTTGCATTTTTAGTAAAATCTTTTTCACCGGTTACCGGTGACCACCGTGGCAGTCAACGTGTTAAGTAAGTAAGTAAGTAAGTGAGTAAGTAAGTAAGTAATTAGCAGCTCCCAATCGTCCGCCTAGCCTCTCATAGCAGGATAATCGGGCATCGGATCTCCCAAATTGTCTCTTCGCAGCTTGACTCGCATTCGGCAGCACGTCATTCATCCTCCATCCAAGGCGCGTCGAAGGGCTCACATTACTTCAATTTTCATATCAAAGCGGATACACGACGAGGATATATGCGTTTGTCCTCTACGCCGTATATATCGCGTGCGGCGAATGAATAAACGAAAGCATTTTGCGCCGGAGGAGAGACGAAACTCTCGAGGGGATGTTCTCGCAGAGATTTCACTCGAAAATAGCACAATAGCTCATCTCCCGGTGTTGATACGGAGCCCCGACTATGGTGCGCTGACTTATCGACTGAGGCATATTTAATTTCCGTTCAACGGTAGCGCGTCCGCACACAAACGCGGCTTGACACGTACACTCGTCTGTGCATAAGGGTTGGGAAATGCGGAAGAAGAGGTATACACACATATCCATTCCCTCCTCTCGTACCATCATTTCGTTGTTCCTCTTATCTACCCTTTTCCAATAAGGCTTCCAAGTGCGGAATTACCCTTTTGCTATGCGCACAATATTCGGATTCTATGGAACATTATGTCGCGGACTTTCGCTGTGGTTAGTTTATCGTTGGCTTGCGTCGACGTTAACAACGCTCAGTTACCAGGTGTGTGGTCTATTTTGCTTCGATTTGGATGTCGTTGCAATTATGTTTACGGAATTGTGGAATCTAGGCATAAGGCCAGAACGGTGTGCATTGGCCAGTTGTAGGGTGCGATATGAAAAACCACAAGTGCCGAAAATTACTGTAAAATGTGGAATATGCGGACAGATCAAGAACGATGCATATTAGACATTAATTGGGTAGGATTTACGAAACAAAAATGCAGGAAGTTTACTGTGAATGTGGGATGTATATAATAAATATTAACTAATGTTAATAAATGTATATGTATATTAATAAATGTTAATAAATATTAACACAAACTGAACTCAAAATAATGGCTTTTTAACTAGCACGCACAAACTTTCGCTGAAAGATTTTTTCTTTCCTTCGTTCGGCCAAACTTCGCTTCTCAGTCTGATTTAAAACACAAAATACACTACCGCAACTACATAACACAAATATCAAGTAAACTGTTTGACACTGTGATATTAATAATCGAGGATCGCCGGCAATCCTTTGCAGATAATTTTCCTTCGTACGTTCACATTTGTACACTCATGCAACCTCAGAAATACACTCCACAATAGGACGTGTTATAAGAAACAAAAATGATCGAAGAGTACTGTGAAATATATTAGGGACAGCTTGTACATTATATACTTGTGCTTCTGTGAAGACAGCACATGCAGGCATTTCACAAGTATGTTTAAGCTTTTTTGCACAGTAATGCTTAATGTAGTTGTTTAATGTATAGGCTTGGTTAGCACTATATACTTAAATATGATACCGGTAAAAGTTATCGTAAGGAACGACATTAAAACGATTATGATGAAATATGTAATTGAAATTTTATTCCTTTTGTGTATAGGTCACATTGAATAAAGTGCACGCGGGCAATTTATAGATTTTTTAAAGATGTAGTTATGAAAAAAATGAGTGCCTGTATGCAAAGATCACGGTATTGTAAGAAATTTTAAGATCATAGTAGTCTTCCATATGTTTCCGCTTTGTATCCCTATATCAACGAAAAATTATTTTTCTCATAAAAAGTAGATATGCATTGCAGTTTAAATTGTTACGGTCGGTTAATCGTTTTGAAAACATATTTCTGAAAAGTGATCATTACGAATTAAGATCGCAATTATCCGAAATGTTGTATTTCTTATTTTGAAATTAGCTCCATGACACAATGCCATACATATCAAATGTCTACTTTCACATTTCACACAGCATTTTTGAAAAAAGCAATGTTTAAAAATATTCTAGTCAAGTTTTAATATCACACATACCTTTTTGTATTTAGACTGTTATACCGCACACAGATTTTTGTATTCGACGTGTCGAAAAGTACAATTGCACACTAACTACAAAAACAACTACTACCTTTCACCAATAAATCCTCCGAAATGACCATATCTCCTTATCTTGAAGGCGTCGCGTTAAAAATCGTCGGCATGTATTAGCAGCCTCCCCCGCCCTCTGCGAGAACCGTCTTGTAACAAAATATAATTTACTCCGCCAATTGTCTTTCGATTGTTCCGTCAGTGCCGCCACACCCCTAAAATAACGTTTACTCCTATCATACTACCACTCGTAGCTGTGACCGGACGTGCTCAAATAATTCTCATCTTCTCTCTCGCTCGCCGTCGCATCCTCTCTCCGTTTTGTTTCTGCTGCCTTCTCTTTTTAGCGAGTTTGAGCCAGCCGCCCTCGTACCCCGTTTCGCCACAACTCAATTTCTCGTTTCATTCTCCAGGCACGGTGCTATCTCGTTCGCCCGCCTGAGTTCCCTCGACGGCCGCGTATAATACGCCATCTAGCCAGTTATAATAATGGTTCAGAGGGGGTTGGCACTGTCGCTGCCACCACCAACACACTCATCCGCACGACCACACTTACCGACACCGACACCGTCGACGTCACCGGCGCGCTGCAAGTAGACTCCTGGTATTGGTTGATATTTCCAACAGTTATGTAATTTCCTGGGTATTGTTAGGGATGCCGAGAGCGCCGGTTGCTACTACACTAACTCCGCCATCGTCAACAGGCGTGCAATACAGTGCCCGGCTCTTTCCAGCGCGACGACTGGAGGTGGCCACGAGTGAATGTGCGAACGTGTATGCGGAATGTGGAAAAGCTGGCGAGAAGAAGATAGAAGTTAAGCGCCGTCGCGACGGCCCTTCGAGCTCTGTTAGGAAGATCATTTCGATGTTGATTCGCCGGAATGCGTGCGAGGAGATTGGGGGATGCGTGTGAAATTGTGGGCAGGGGGCTTTGGGGGTTGACATGTTCGTGCGACCGGCAAACAGCGGTTTGGACGGAATGCTACGAGGTTTTCGAGGGATGGAATTATGAAGTTGGCAGAAGTGGAAGGGAGCGGGGTTGTAGGATCAAGATGTTGCTGGAAATGGAAAATGGGTGTTCGGGTTTTGGGTGAAGAGCGAACGAGGTCTTTGGTGGGTCAATGTTGGTACGGCCAGTGTGTTCGGTACGCTGGGTGAGTGAAAAGGTATTCACTTGTGTCGGCCGAATGTGCATTTGGACGTTTTTCGAATATCACTTTTTTTTATTCGCATGGCCGGGAATTAGTAGTATTATGGAAACTGTCAGAGATTTGGAAAAGTTTTTTAAGGAAGGCGTCTCTCAATAGTAAGTAATTTGCACGTTGAGTATTGTATCGAATACGAAACAAAAGGCAATCACTGTATGTAGCAATTGTAAGCGTCTGCAAAGTGGATCGAAGGATTCTGAAGAGTGTTAATATAACTATAATAAACAAGCTTCAGGCAAACAAGGGCTCTCGGAAAATATCTACGATTACCAAAAAGGTTGCAATATATGACAGAAAATAATGCTGACGTTAGGTTTTGCAACAAACGGTAGTTGGCTGTTCAAGAATATACTAACGTTTTCTTCGTAAACTTCTTCAAATTGCACTTTTTTTATTATTGACATAAATTCTTGAAAAATTGAGGAATTTAATAATTCTTACGGCGTTTATAAATTCACCTGGGAATACCCAAGTATTATTCAATGAGTATACAATGCATTATTATGTTCTTCAAAACTTTTGACGAAAAAAACCTTTCTGACTTATATTTTTCTTTCCTGTCTTGTCAAATAACCAAATTTGCGTACTACAAAACCTCCAAAAATGTGCCATCTGAAGCAAGTAGAAGTGCCTCTTAGCAAATGTCTTGATCAAAAGTTATAATGATCCTACAGTTGCGAGGTTTTCAATTATTTCACTGCTGTCACATCACATACACGCTCGTCCAGCGTTTATAATATATTATTGCGTTGCTCTACTGCGCTGACATAACACCAATAACATTTACCGCCCGCCACATTCACATAGACAGCATGTTTTTGCGTGCTTATTCGCTAGTGTCGAAGTAAATATTTCCTGGCCGCCCTTGTCGCGTTGTTTCATCGGGTAACACGTTGATTCACTCTAGTAATTAAACTGCCGCGTTATTGCTGACAATTCAATCAAACTTGCATTGACGTACCGAATTACAATCGATGCGTTTCCGCGAGCGTATAGGTATGCTTTGAATTGTAGAAATAGAACGGTGGAGTGTACGCGGTGACGCAGGCAGGATATGCGGGTGTAGGCGCAAATTTGAAAAATACACGGAAGCGATGGCTTGTCGAGCATATGGTCACTACGCTACTACCGTCATCATCGCCACCAGCACCACCACCACCACCATGGTCGACGCCGTTGTGTAGTCCGTAATGTTGTTACCACTTATCGGTAACAGACTTCTCTGAATGCGGCAATGGTAGCACAGCGTGTAGTTTAATTAACAATGAGCATGTCGCCGCGACGTCGAGCTGAATCGCGGACAATGAGAAGTTGTCAGTAGTGAGAGGCTAGTTGGTGGGAATGAAGTAGGGCTGAAACCGGAGTTGAGGTTGGGAGTGGAAATGGAGATGTGGACGTAGCTGGTGGCGACAAGAACGGGATTCCTTAAATGCTGGCACCGGCGAATGAAAGGTCCAAATTATAGTGTGCACAATTATTCCTTTACGATGTGATATCGGGAAATTGCTCATTGTTGCTTTTTTGTATATTCACTTGTTCCTGGAGATGAAGGTGGAAGTCGATGTAACCGGTGGCAACAGGAACGGGACTCCTTAAATGCTGGCACCGCGCGAATGAAAGGTCCAAATTATGGTGTGCACGATTATTCCTTTACGATAATTCAGTCAAACGCTGTAGTATTCCATAGCATCGCCGTTCTAATACAGCAAAATTAGCACGGCAGTCAATGTGTTAACGAAATATCAAAATACACATACTCTACTTACCGGTTTTCAAAAACACCTTGTACAACCTTGCCAAAATTTTGATTATTTTGATTATTCCTTTATGATGTGATATCGGGAAATTGCAGATTGTTGCTGTTTTGTATATTCACTTGTTCCTGGAGATGAAGGTAGAAGTCGATGTAACTGGTGGCTACAGGAATGGGACTCCTTAAATGCTGATACCTTACTGTAAATAGTCTAAAACGAATTGTGCACAAATCAATCATTTTGCGGATTTCTTAAATATTGAGAGCTCAATGTAAACGGTCCAAGTTATGCAAATCCAAACTTTGCGCAAGTTATTTATTTTCAACGTGATATCGAAAAATTGCTCATTGTTACTTGTTTGTATATTTACTTGTTCCTGGAGATGAAGGCGGAAGTTGATGTAACTGGTGGCGACAAGAACGGGATTTTTTAAATGCTGGCACCGGTGAATGAAAGGTGCAAATTATAGTGTACATAATTATTCCTTTACGATGTGATATCGGGAATTTGCTCATTGTTGCTTTTTTGTATATTCACTTGTTCCTGGAGATGAAGGTAGAAGTCGATGTAACCGGTGGCAACAGGAACGGGACTCCTTAAATGCTGGCACCGCGCGAATGAAAGGTCCAAATTATGGTGTGCACGATTATTCCTTTACAATAATTCAGTCAAATGCTGTAGTATTCCATAGCATCGCCGTTCTAATACAGCAAAATTAGCACGGCAGTCAATGTGTTAACGAAATATCAAAATACACATACTCTACTTACCGGTTTTCAAAAGCACCTTGTACAACCTTGCCAAAATTTTGATTATTTTGATTATTCCTTTATGATGTGATATCGGGAAATTGCAGATTGTTGCTGTTTTGTATATTCAATTGTTCCTGGAGCTGAAGGTGGAAGTCGATGTAACTGGTGGCTACAGGAATGGGACTCCTTAAATGCTGACACCTTACTGTAAATAGTCTAAAACGAATTGTGCACAAATCAATCATTTTGCGGATTTCTTAAATATTGAGAGCTTAATGTAAACGGTCCAAGTTATGCAAATCCAAACTTTGCGCAAGTTATTTATTTTCAACGTGATATCGAAACTTGTTTGTATATTTACTTGTTCCTGGAGATGAAGGCGGAAGTTGATGTAACTGGTGGCGACAAGAACGGGATTTTTTAAATGCTGGCACCGGCGAATGAAAGGTCCAAATTATAGTGTGCACAATTATTCCTTTACGATGTGATATCGGGAAATTGCTCATTGTTGCTTTTTTGTATATTCAGTTGTTCCTGGAGCTGAAGGTGGAAGTCGATGTAACTGGTGGCTACAGGAATGGGAGTCCTTAAGTGCTGACACCTCACTGTAAATAATCTAAAAACGAACTGTGTACAAATCAATCATTTTGCGGATTCCGTAAATATTGACAGCTTAATGTAAACGCTCGAAATTGCGCAAGTTATTTATTTTCAACGTTTTATCGAAAAATTGTTTAGAGTTATTTGAGGGTTCTGCTTTGTTACTGTGGGTGAGGCTGGAAATGGAGGTGCGGACGAAATGGAGTGCAGGTGTTGACACAATTGGGATTCCTTTCGATGCCTATACATAAAAATGAAAAAATCTTGGGTGCGGTAACCATTTATATACAGTATGAAATTGGAGAATCGCATATTGCTATTTGACGGATTCTGGATTGTTACTGTTCGAAACTCGGCACGGTATAAATATATCTGTATGTCGCAGAGTGCGATCGTTAAATATTAACCGGGAAATACTAGGAGACGTAGTAATAATTTCATTGGCATATCGTCATGTTCGGAACTCATTGGTATTCAGTAGTAAAATGTGGTTCCCCCGCCAACCAGGGCCACCAATTCATTTGTACGTCAGTGATATTGGTCCGTTGAGTCGTCGGTTATTATTGACTAGCAATGGTTACGCGTGCGCTAAAGTGATGCGGTTTACCCTCCCATTTTAACTTAACTCTGTCACCACCTATTTGCTCACACGCCTAGTTCCTTATTCTATCGGTGCCACACCGGAAAACGCACCATGCAACCCATTCAAAACAAATATCAAGAACCCCTCAACCCACCAAACTCTTAAGAATCTCTGTTCTACATCTCATTATCTTCCTTAACACATTGAGAGCCAAACGTATTTTCCGTTGTTTCCTGAGGGGCCCAAAAGTTAACGAATCTTTAAACTCTGGTCTAGATCGTACCCCACATGGCTTATACATTCAAGATGCCATCTTAATTCACATAAATTGGAGCCATCGACTGTGCTAGATTACAAGGAAGGAGAGGATGGCATTGATATTCCTAATGAATTGGGTTCTTGTGTAGAACACTGAGAAAATTTATGAAATAGTACCGAAAATTTGTTGTATATGTTATTCTGCATTACCTCCAGTAGAATCCGAACACAATATGCTCTTAGATTATTATATGTACACACACATATGTATGTATATATATTTCCACCGAACAGGCAAAAATTAATTCTTTGCGAAACTAACAATTTACTTAATAAAAAAAACATGTATTTTTTTATTAATTCAGTGCATTATACAAATTTATCCAGGATTACTAGATAATATGATGGATAAAGATATTTCTGCAAATTACGCTGCAAAGTAGAATTCTAATTTTCTGAATGTATCATGAATAAAACAGCGTTTCGTTTATGAGCACTTACTTTAAATTAAATTCGAAGTATATCTTAGGTGTACAACATTGGAAATAAAAAGATATTGACAGATACGACTATTTTACATTTTATGAATAAGGAAACGCAACATAAATATTTATCAAGAGGAAATTTACCTACATTTCTTGAGGTATCGAAAGGACGGATCCCAATGTATGTAGGTATAATGCATACACATTTTAGAGAAAAAATATAAAAACAAAGAAAACCACTGACAGAATTAAAAATTTGGATGTTTCAATAAATGCAAGATCAAATACGAAAAAATAAGTTGTACTCTAAATGATGATAAGAAACGACAAAACGCGTCATTTTGACACGCTTGGTAGATCTACTGTTAATTATTTAACTACTGTTTTCAACATATATATAAAGAAATACAAAAGTTTATCCTCTTTAACCTCTTGCGCTTGAAATTAATTGCGCAATGCTGATTACATGTCCTCCCAAACGATCCGTGGTTGTTACCCGTTATATGAATTTGCTGCTGAGGAAACTTCGGATACGTTACATGTACAAACTACTTATAGTCACGCTACTTAAAGAAATTTCGCTAGAATTAACGATGCATTAGAAATATTTATTGATCATTTTGCATGGTTTGATAGTTTTCGAAACAGTGCGAAATGTGCAACGCAAAGTAAAAGTATGTTTTAAATTTAACTTACATTAGATTTCTTTACTTTTTGGATTTCTTGTATCTACGATTATAACTAAAATTTCTTAAAAAATGTCTTCACTATAGCAGTTGCTGTACATAATGATGTAACATTCCCATCTAGTGAATCTAATATAGATTTTTGCATTTCGGGGATTATGAAACATTGTTCCAATTTAGTACGATTCTCTCCATTCTTCCAAATTCATTCAGCTATATTTTCATCTTCCTCGTATGAAAATATATCACTCACTGTGCTATCATCATATTCAGTATTTAATGTTCCATATCGTGCGAAATCTTCAAATACTATCGTCCACTTCTTTCTTTTTGAGCATAACTGGACGATGCACGCCGATCTTCAGTGCCACATTCCGCTCTAGGATCTTAATTCATCTGCCTTCTGTTTGAATGCAAAATATATTAACTTTATTTTGCCATACACAATTTCACTTCCTTTTATGAAAGAAGCAAAATTTGACAACGAACGCAGCAATCATCGTCACTACCTATCTGGATAAAAGTGAAAAAATGACGCGCTATGCAAAAATCTGATTTTCTCTTCATTGTTCTTTCTTTCTAGGCAACTACGTTGCGTCTTTACACGACACGTACCTGAAAACTCAAATAAAAAGGTCTCCACGTCTACCGTATTAAGAAACTAACATCGTCTCGGATTTTTGGCAAACAACTTCCCTCGTAGCAAATTCGCGTCTCCCACTTCTGGGTTAAAATCCACCCACAAATGGCCCGTGTAGCCCCATTCCCGGCGCTCTCCGACCACCTGAATCGCTTGCCATTCAGGCCAACACACATCGCGCATTTCCTTTCATATGCCAGGCGCACATTCGCAGGCGAGACGTCCTCTTCCGACTTCTTTCTTACGCACGCTCCGTACCCGCGCGTCTTTCGGTAATAATTGCTACCGATCCCGACCGCCATGTTGCATTTCCAGGTTTTTACCTTCTCGATCCCCTCTGTCTGGCAGCCGTCGATGCCCTCCCGGCTCATCCTCTTTCTCTCTCGTTCCTCTTGTTCTCCCGTTCATTCGACTCTGCCATTCTCTTTCTCTGGCGTCTCTGCCGTTTCACTCACTCGCCTTGTTCCGCTGTCCGCCGTACATCGAGCACGTACGTGCACATGCGCAGTGCCACCGGTACACCTTCATGTTTGCACACGGCGGACGACGTGGGGAAGGATCCACTCCTCCTCTGCCCTTCCCCTACCCTCCCCTCGCGAGGAACCTTCCCCCACTTGCCCCCACCCTCTCCTACTTCCCCTACCCTGCCCCCTTGATGCCGCGCGCCCCACATAGCACCCTATCCAGGTAACATGGCCGCTTCAGTGGCGCAATTAGAGGCAGTCTACGCTCGGGCACGCTGGCTACAATATCATTAAGATAGACTTCTCCCTTCTTTTCTTCCCACTCCTTTCTTTCCCGACTCGCTCGCACGCGCGCGCCTTCTCTCTTCTGCGCAGAGAAAGTTTCTGCTCTTTCTTCGCCCGCGTGCTGTCGGTAAGCAATAATCACGGAGGATGAGCCGTAGGAGGGGCGGTACGACATGTGGCAAGGATTAAATGGTGATGAAATTAATTACTTAATTATCGTTTCTTGTTCGGACGGTCGTCGACGCGCGCGGTGCCGCTTTCAGCTGGTTTCTGGTGATACGAGAAACTCCGTGACAGCGGAGTCGAGTCAGGGTGTAATGGGGTTTCATGCTTCAGTTTGCGGATTTGGGGACCCGGGGACCGCGTGTGGCGTGAATAGATGACGAACGAAACGGTTGTTTAGGAATTGTTCTAAATATGTCACGTGTTGGCGGATAGAAATGGAACGATTTGAAGCGGGGTAAAATGGTTTATGATGGGTGATTTTGTTTGTGCGTGGTTATTTGGGTACTTCGCTGATGCAAGACGAACTAAATAGGACTTCAGTAACATCATTATGCGCGTCTTTACGTAATCGTACATTTCGTAAAATCAACCGATCAATTCATCTTCGATGTGGAATTATGCCGATGCAGCAATGTTCTAGCTTTTGAAACGTGCGTGGCATGTTTTTTTCGAGATGCTAGACGCCTCGTTCATTTTTGCTACGGGAACGATCCCCTTGCTAAAATCACAGGGCCTGCAGGAATCAAGAAACAGAAGAGGTAAGCGAAGGGATGGGTGCAGCAGCAGGCTGCTAGTATAAATCCTTATAAATTGACAAAAAAGCCGTGGTATCAGGAGGCGAAATCTCGTGGTAATCTATTTGAGGGTTACCGCTGTTCGCCAAGCTAAGACAAAAGACGACCCTTTACAGCGTTTTCTTCTGGCTACATGCAAGCACGCGTTCACGTATATTCGTACTCGTGCATGTAATGTGCAGTCGAGGTTGGTGCACAAGTATATGCAGTCTCCGGTTTACGCCGTGTGCCCCTCGTGCGCTTTTTAGGTGTTCTTACTTTCGAGTTCCTTCACTTACCGTACTTCGTCTTCCAATTCATGAACCACGCATCCCTTAGTTCGACGCGTATATTCTTTTTTCTCCAATATTCTCAAAACCGTTCGGTTCATTTAATATTTTAGCTTCCTTCTAAAAATCGGAGACGACGTTATATATTTAAAGAAAAATGATTTTTGGATTTGTTTGTATATGTTGAATACAATAAATTAATTTACGAGCTAACGGTTATTTAAAGATGAGATTTTCATATTTTTTGTTTCATCGCAGTTTTATGAACGATTGCAACTGCGAATGTGCAATTAAATATTTACAATTCATAGTCCTAGTCCTTTAAGACGAAAACACCTATGTTTTGTCGTGTGTCCCAATAAAATTGATAAAACGTACTTACAACATTTGCGGCATTCAACATGTTTCCTCTTCTTCCTTCTAATCAACTTAATTTTTTTCGTTTTTTTTCCTCAATTTAAATTAATAAAAAATTATCTCCTGGTGATCGCGCCATAAATGTATTGGAACGTCGCTTCCCGACGTGTATATCCAACACACTTAATAATTGATTCATTTTTTATCAAAATACTAGTCACAATTTTATTTACACAGACATTATGTAGCGGTCCTTATCATACTTACCATATGTCCAACTTTTGATACCATTTATACTTTTTCTCAGTGTTGATACACAAGAAACCAGTTAATCAGAAAGATTAGTGTCACTCTTTGCTGTATCGTAATCTGGCGCAGCCGATCACTATAATTTTTCTGAATTTAAATTACCTCTAATACAGATAAAGTATATGAAATATGATTCAGGCACGAATGAAGAGGTCCATTGACTTTGAGTCCCGAAGGAATCAAAGACAAAATACGGAGGAATACCTAAGAATACGGCATAGAGAATTTTAAACACGGAAAGCCTAAGGAGCAAACGGATTTGAATATCTGTTCCTACACTCTACTAATAAACATCAGAGAAATGGTTAGAAAATTGTGATAACAGTTTCTGTAATTTCGCTCGTAAAATTCGAAATCCATTGAATTGTCGGGTAAGATCAGTGTTACCCTTTGTTATATTGTAATCTGACACAGCCGATGACTACAATTTTTCAGAATTTAAATTACCCCTAGTATAAATAAAGTATGTGAAATACGATGCAGGCACGAATGAAGAGGTCCGTTGACTTTGAGTCAATTTTTCAACTGGAATGGAACTTGAAAGGACCGAATGGATTTGAATATCTATTCTTTCACTCTACTAATACACATAAAAAAAGTGGTTACAACATAATAATAACAGTTTCTGTAATTTCGCGCGTGAAATTCGAAAGCCATCAAATTAGCGGATAAGATCGGTGGCACCCTTTGCGATATTGTAAACTGGCACAGCTGATGGCTACATTTTTTCAGAATTTAAATTACCTCTAATATAGATAAAGTATATGAAATACGACTTAAGCACGAATATAGAGGTCCGTTGACTTTGACTTTGAATACGTAGGAATACGACATACAGTATTTGAAAACGGGCAGTCGAAGGACCGAATGGATTCGAATATCTGTTCTTACATTCTACTAATAAACATCAGAGAAATGGTTCGAAAATTGTGATAACAGTTTCTGTAATTTTGCGCGTGAAATTCGAAATGACAGATAAATTTAGTGTCAATGCTATTGCACGGAGTGTTAGTTCGATTGTTGTCGAAGAGAAACTTTGAAGATCTGTTGTTACCGTGATCGAGACGGCGGTGTAGCGACCGGTGAGTGGTCAAAGTACGGGTGCGCAGAGTAAGACAGTGGCCACGAAATAAGAAACCGGTTAGGACCCAATTTACTTAACAACGCCCAAGAATCCAACACTTACGGATGTCCGAAAGAGTTCTAAGAGAGCGAGGGGCTGCCTCTTGTAAGGTAGTGTCCGTGCTGCCGTGCAAAGGGTACGACAGACACAGGCAGAAGCCGAGTGGAAAAGAACTTATATGCGTTTGGTCGTTACCACAAACACTACCATTACTACTACCGCTGACACTCTCGCCGCGACTACTGCTAACGTCCCGTCGATAGCGTTCAGCATTATACTTTATTGAGTTGATACAATGACAGCGACGATCATTTTTCTCTTTACCGCTAAGATGACAAACATTGACACATTGATTAATGTACATTTATGAAGTGCAATAAATCGTGCATTTCAAATAAGCGCAAGCAAAAATGAAAATTGCACTTCAACTTGACTGTGCTTGAAGATTTTTATTTTTGTATCTGTATACATGCATCTTCGTTTCCCATTTTCTTTCCTAAACTTTCCCAGCGTTGTTATCTTTAAAATATTAATTTTTGTATGCTCATATGTAGTTTTCGTTTTTATTTTCGTATCAGAGCGCACACATTTTTGTTCCCCATTATCTTTCCCATAAGATCACAAACATTCACAGACTTAATCCAAATATTAAAATTTTTGCATTTCCAGACATATGCCTCTGTTCCCGATTTTTATTCGTATCTTTATACACACACAGTCATCTTATTATTTTCAAACTGTTAATCTATTCATATACACGCGCCTTCGTTCCCCATTTTCTCCGCTCCACTTTCACACACTTCGTTTTGACAAATTTTTGCTTTCGTATTTCACGTTTACACATTGATTCTACGTTAAAATACATTTATAAAGTGTAATACATCGTGCATTTCAGAAAAGCGTATGCAATGTACAAATATAAAAATTGCACTTCAACTTGACTGTTCTTGAAGATTTTTATTTTTGTATCTACATACATGCATCTTCGTATCCCATTTTCTTTCCTAAACTTTCCCAGCGTTGTTATCTTTAAAATATTAATTTTTGTATGCTCATATGTAGTTTTCGTTTTTATTTTCGTACCTCCGCACACACATTTTTGTTCCCCATTATCTTTCCCGTAAGATCACAAACATTCACAGACTCAATCCAATTATTAAAATTTTTGCATTTCCAGACGTATGCCTCTGTTCCCGATTTTTATTCGTATCTTTATACACACACAGTCATCTTATTATTTTCAAACTGTTAATCTATTCATATACACTTTCACACGCATCGTTTTGGCAAATTTTTGATTTCGTATTTCAGATTGACACATTGATTCTACCTTAACACACATTTATGACATGCAATAAATCGTGTATATCAAATAAGCGTATGCAATGTACAAAAATAAAAATTGTACTTCAACTTGACTGTTCTTCCAGATTTTCATTTTTGTATCTACAAACGTGCATCTTTTACCCATTCTCTTTCCTGCACTTCCCCAGCCTTGTTATCTTTAAAATATTAATTTTTATATCCTCATAGTAGGCCCCAGTTCCCTATTTTCTCTACTGCAGGTTGATAGATTTATCATCCAAATTTTATTTTCGCATTTCCGAACACACACTTTTATTCCCCATTATCTTTCCCATAAGGTCAGAAACTTTCAGAGATTTAATCCAAAATTCACATATTTGCATTTCCAGTCATACTCCTCTGTTCCCGATTTTTTTATATATCTTTATACAAAACACAGTCACGTTATTATCTTCAAACTGTTAATCTATTCATATACACGCGCATCCGTTCCCCATTTCCTCCGCTCCACTTTCACACACCTCGTTTTGGCCAATTTTTGATTTCGCATTTCATATTGACATATTGATTCTACCTAAAAATACATTTATGAAATGCAATAAATCAACTCAAGTTTACTCAAAAGTTTGTCGAGAAACTTTCTACATGTGTGAGAACTGTGAAGTTCACTTACGTTCCAACAGTTGTTTTCAAACATATCATACGAAACAAAGAGTGGTTTTTAAATTTGCGATTGAAGAAGTTGTGACTCATTGATAGTAGCGTTATAAAAAGCGTACATTATTATGCAATACTCTAATCTGTCACTCTTTTTAAAATTTCTTTGAAAACCATTAATTGCTTGAATGTTTTAAGAGAAACACTGGAGTACTTTGCGAAGGTGAGGAAACAGAGGGAACTTTTATAGACGATAAAATATTTTTCAATTTTATATCTTATTAGCGCTTTTACGGTAAATTAATGTTGTAAAGAATTCTGGTATGTTACATAAGGTTTGGTAATTTGGTATCGTAAATGTATGTTGTAAAATGTGCTTTGCAAAATAATGTGCCAGTTGGCAGTATTGACATTGCAGTAAAAATGGTAATAGGTCGATTGAACAAAATATAATCCGTTTCTTTATAATTAAAATATTATAATACAGAACATGTGGTGCAAGTTTGTAAGTATGAATTTTTCTGAATAAACAATTGTTGTTTAATACCTAGATAATGCGATTGCTGCTATGATCAAACGTATGTCATACAAAACATATATCATACGATGTCAGACGGGTCAGAACCTTTATCATGAAAATAATTACTACCCTACGACGATTCCGATTAATGCTGCAGTTTATTTCGACACGGTGCTTTTGGTTGTTATGTAAATGTTGTTAATAAGTTTATGATATGAGCATGGTTTCCAGATATTTTCTAATATTTTGTTGTCCCCGATATAATGCGCATAAAAACCATGTTTTGGTTTTATTTCTATTTATTAAGGCAGATCAGAAATAATTTTTTTAATTAGCAACCCGTCATCGCAATTTCTTTAACTACTTCCAATAACACGGAAAAATACAAATTCATAGTTTCTTATACAACCGGTTCAGAATCATCGATTGCTTTACTCCTGAGATTGATTAATAACAAAATTAGCATGTCACCTGCTCCGGTTCAGAATCATCGATTGCTTTACTCCTGAGTTTGATTAATAACAAAATTAGCATGTCACCTGCTGTGTTTACTTGTTCTCTATGCCTTTTGTAGCACAATAGGCGTCAAAATCATCAATTAGCGTTTTATGAAACGTCATTGTACGCGACCATGTACGACAGACGACGTTTTAAATATATATTTACACTAGATTACTATCTTTATTGTGTTTCGTGCCAACCTGAACAACGAAGAATTCAATGGGGGAAAACACCAGCTGCAGATTGTCTTTCCGCAAAGTTATTTGTTTAGCTAATTACAAACAGAAGTCAATAATATTAGACGACTTGCGCCACCATTAGAGAAAAATAGTAAATATAACCACGAAAATGTCATGTAAGATTTTTGGAAAGTTTATTTATTAATATATGTAATACATATAACATTAATTCACGTACATAGCATATATACGTTATACATAATAAATATTGTACAGTTCGCGTACAAAAATGAAGATCAGAATTCACCTCAAAGTTGAATAATTCAGAATGGTACAATGGTACAGCACCATCATGGGGCATAAAAAAAATGTTATGTCACTAATCGGTGAGTATCCATACAAAGATAGCATAACATAAATAAGCAGGTAAACCTAACTAAATGCTATCGTAATGTTTTAAAGGAGAGGGAATCGCCGTTCGTGTACGAATTAAAAAATTACATATATTGTGCGCCTGCTATAAGCGAATTTGCTTCATTCATGGTTTTCTTATAGTGAAACTGTTAATGTTTTTTATAAAACATATCTTAATCAAAATATTTACGGTTTACAATAAAATTTATAAGGAATGTTGTAATGCTTACTTACAAGATATTACAGATAAGAGCTTCTTTCGGAAGATACCCTTTCACATTAGGTTTTGTTATCAATTTCGATTTGATTTTATGCCGAAATTTAAGTCGGTTTTCCTTATAGACAAAAGGATATCTTCTGACAGGTTTTTGTTTCGGCGCAAATGTTTTTGAATGCTTTGTCAGCTGTGACGTGTTGTTGACATCGGCTGACGTATCATTGTGTAAAAGCAAATGGCAATACTATGTAGAAGAAAAAAACGAGTAACTTCAGCCGTAGCAGACGTTTAAGAAATTTCAGTATTGTAACAATAACAATTACACGTCGCATGACCACTGCATATTTTATACAAATTCCCCAAGTCGGGGTCCCAAAGATTCCAAAACACGTATAGCGTCTTTTGCACAATAAATCTCTAAAAGAAAGTCCACCAGCGGCTGGCCGTTTTTCCCATTCCAGTATTAGATCATTAGGAAAGTAAACTGCGGCCGCAGCTTCTGTATTCCTCTTTTTTTTTCTTGTTATCTTGCGGTCTCAATTGTGACCCAATTTGATGCGCGGTAGCTTGGGATACTACTGAAGGGGCTACAGCAGTAGATAACTGTCTGAGTCGTCTGGCACAGATAGGTATAAAGCGGAGGAGTAAAAAGAGAGGGAGCCTAATTAAATGATGTACAATTTATAACACCAGCGAGAAGGTCTAATGGCTCGCGTTCCTGGAAACCCGTTGGTTCACCGTTGGACCACACCTAGATAGTCCTGTGGTGAGATTGTCATCGCCTCTACGGAATGATGCCGCCTCGTTCATGGATCGTGTTCGGCGTCCTCGTAGTCCATATCTTCCCAAAGAACGTGGAACCGTTCGTGGCGGTCGCACATATTAACGCATTCATGTGGGCAGAGTTCTAGGATTCGAACAGCTGATGACGCTTTCAGAGGTATAACAGAAAAGCTTGCGTAAGTAGAATCCGAAATAAAATTCGGTGGATCTATAAAACCGCCGTAATGTGTCATTCCCGGCGGATGTCGAAAGAAGCTAAATAATTAATGCGCCCGAGACATGTGGGGCAGAGAGAAAAGTGACGAGTTAATTGATTCGAAATAGCCCAGACATAACTCAGACAATTTCGCCAGCGATATCTGCTAGGGGCGCCATCGTAGACGATCGAATAATGAAACATCCACCGAAAAGTACTTACTAATTTATCCCGCCGTCCAGTAAGCACGCCACTTACCTTCAATACCGTTAAAACGGTCGCGGAGTGTCTCTAGACCGCAGCAGCGGGTTTCTACTCCATCGGTCGTTTTCTCGCTCGCAAACTCGTCGAAGGCATTCTTCCGCAAAGGAGTCCGATCACACACGGCCGTCGCTGGAAACTGTAGCACACGTAATCGCCTCTCCGCAGCGACTCGTCAGGAAAAACTCTCGGCAGGCATTGTACTATCTATTCGTTATCGCGCGGGCTTGAGGGCAATTTGTTGAGAGTCTGGTTAACGTCCTCGTTAGTTCGATATCGTGCGTTAGTTACGTCACGACGACGTCGATCGACGATTAATCGAGGTGTCTACGTTAACGCCACCTTGAGTGCACGTAACCAACCTGGAGAGAGCGCGCATTAATGAGAATGCCTCCCGTATCGGGGGCGCAGACGATCTTTCTCTTACTTCTTCGCTCACCGTCTCTCTCCTTCTTCTTCTCCCGCTCTCCGAATCTCTTCTTCTCTCCCTCTCCCCGACCCCGACTCTCGCTCTCGCTCGCTCCGCACGTTAACTCGTTGTCTGGCGATCGTAGGAATTGGGAATCGGGTTAGCGTCCGTGATATTTTTCTTCGGAGCTGTCAAGTGGAGAATCCTTGCGCTAACAAGGTGCCGCACCGCGTCGGCTATTCGAGATCGTTTTTCTGAATGGCCCTTTGGGAAGTGCCGGATAGCCGGGTCCCTGCTCCAAAGGGTCTAACGAGGGGACCGCTTTTTGCGCATTAAAATATCGACTAATTGCCCCAGGATTCTGGCGTCGTTTTTGTACTCGCCGCGCGTCTGCCGCCAGAACTCGCAATCGTCTGATTCAATATTACCGAATGAAACGGCTTTTTCGCAGTGCCCGGCTGCATTAACATCCTCGCTGTTGCTTTCGGAAATTTGGCTGCTGCGGTAGCGCTCGCTTCAGGTTCGCTGCCATTAACTTCACAAGGGAGAATCGCGTTATTACTTTCCGAACGTACTTTCTCTAGCGATAACGAAAAACGCATATTGTCTACGTTAATGTTATCGAGTAAAAGCGGTTTTAAACGAGCTGCATTAGTGTCTCCTCTTTCTTCTTTTTCGGAAATTTTGTCTATTGCGGTAGCGTTCGGTTTGAGATTAGTAGAATGTTGAACATTAAACAATTTGGCAACGTCGAGCAGCATATTTAATTTTCGATCGAACTTTTACTAGCGATCAGAATAATACGGTTTTTTTAGTGTCTTCTCTCTTTTCTCTCAGAAATTTGTTTATTGCGGTAGCGTTCGCTTTGAGATTAGTAGAATGTTGAACGTTGAACAATTTGACAATGTCGTGCAGCATTGTTAATTTTCGATCGAATTTTTACTGGCGATCGGGATAATACGGTATTTTTTAATGTCTTCTCTCTTTTCTCTCGGAAATTCGGCTAATTCGGTAACGTTCGCGTGAGGTTCGTTTCCATTAAGTAAGTAAGATATGAAGAGTCGCATTATTACTGTTCGATCATACTTTCACTAGCGATAACGATAATCGTATATGGTATGCTTTAATATCATCGAATAAACTTGACTTTTAATTAAAGTGAAAATCACTCAACTTTCGTGAGTAATGAATAAGAAATAACTTGTTTCCTTAACAAATAACTTTTAGATGTTAAAAGCCGTTTCATTTCTCGACATTTTAAGTACTTGTATAACTAGCTTAAATCCACACGGTGTATAATTAAAATTTTTATTACATGTTCGGTTAAAAAAAATTGCAAACAGTTACTTTTTCTATGTCTTTCTATTTTAAATCGCAATTTCTGGAGACATATTTTACGTACCGTATTGTGAAGTCTCTCTCCTAACGTAAAAAAATCAAGTCATATTAACGCTAATAACTGTATATGACACAACCCTCTATGAATTTTAAATAAATAAAGTTGCCACAATACTATTACATCGTATGTTTACAAACCGGTCGCACCAGCCATCACGCTTGAAATATATTAAAACGATTTCCGTTGCCTGGAACGTTTCTTCTCTCTCGTTCTCGCGAACTCGCGTGTACATGTTCGTGATGGTGAGTAACAGTGGCTAATTGCCTCTGAAATACCAAGAGCGTTTGGAAAGGATATTTACTGCAATCAGCATTCCACGAGACAAACGTCTCGCGGGTGTCAAAGCATTCACATAACCACTTTGGGATGTTATCCGTTTTGAGGAAAGTAAGAACGTCAAGAATTTCGCACGGAAGTTAAATGCTGTGGTAAATGTTCAATGAGAACAGCGTGGCTGTGACGAATATCGGTATGGAACAACTAGCAATTAGGGTGTCAGAAACGGGGTAACAAAAAAGTTTTAGGAAGTTGACAACGTATAATGCGAAAAAATAAACAATGTTTAAAGAAGAGAAAATTACTATGAGTGAAAGGATATTTTGTCATGTTAGCAGTGAAATTGTAAAATATTTATATAGGATATTACAAACTTATGTAATTTTGGTGGTGAAATTAATGTCAGAAATGAACCGACGAAAAAGTTTTATGAAGTTGATTATGTACCGAGTGAAGAAATAAACAAGTGTATTCAAATAAGAGAGTTGGATGTGTTTGTTAATGTTTGTTTGTATACTAAATATAGTGACGGTACAATAAAAGAATATCAGAACTTTTATAATACACGAAAAGAGACGTGAATATAAGTAAAGACACCTTTTCGGGGGTAATATCGTGTGCGGAGCGTTTATTAATGTTTATTTGCATATTAGATATAATGGCGATAGTGAAATTAGTGTAAAAATAAACGGCATGAAATAATTTCATAAGGTTTACAACGCGCAGAGTGAACAAATATACGAGTATCTTAAAGGAAGAAGAGAACACAAATATAGTTAAAAAAGTACTTTTTAGTATGTAACGTTTGGGGGAGTTTGTCAATGTTTCTTTTCATACTAAACACTGCGTCAATAGTACAATTATTTAAATTGTTCTATATTATAAAAGTAGTGTTATGACAAAGGTGTCTGTATCTTAAAATGCCCAAATCAAAAGTGATATTGTTAATTAAATTATTTCAAAAACTCGCCGAAATTTTGGGAAAACTCCGCATTACTATACGTGCGTATTTATGTCGTCACGACAATCTGTGAAATCTGTATCTTGAAATGACCAAAAATTATTTTGCTTTATGAAAGTATTTCATAAATCCTTTGAAACAGTAATAACAACTGCATTACCGTATGCATATATTTATATAGTGCGTCTTAGACGTTATGTAGTCCGGATGGTGAAATTTGTTTGCTCAATCAGCTAATTTGGTTGGCACAAACCGTTTATTCCATCGTTTCGTTTTTCTATACGGGGAAAAACGGGTCTCCCGTTCGTAACTAATTAAAAGCTTGTCTCCTCATTTCTACAACCTCCGCGTTTAAGTGCGCGGCTTTCTTCTGTTCGGTACAAACGGTTAAAACTTCTTTCCGTAAATGTCAAGTAACGTCGATGTCGATTTCATAAATTCGTGCATCTTAATCGATTACTTATCATTCGACTAATTGCCCCAACTCTGTCTACTTCAGCATTCCTATTAACAGACATAAACATTTGATCGTTGTCACTTGAACACGAAACATGTTTCAACATTGCAGCTGTTTTACGTAACTAGGCCGTCGATAACGTCGATGTCGATTCCATAAGTTGAAGATCAATCGTTGAATTATTATCCAGCCAATTGCCGCAAGTCGTCGCCGAAACCCAAAATAATTCTAAGCCTCAGAACTGTTTTCAAAACCTCTCTTATCCTCTTTAAACCCAACTGTCGCCATCCATCCGCGCATTCTTCCATGCAAATACAAATTCGCGCATTGATATAACCGTTGAGACAACGGTTGATTGCCAATTAGGCGTAAGTCCGCTTTTTAAATAACATCCACTATCGTTCGCTTTACTTTCATTCGCCCTTGTCTTTGCTCTCTCACCCCTTAGCATCATCTCCTTCTTTTTTAGTGGATCGATCGACTTTCGGTGGCGTCCTTGTCTTTCTCTTGTATAAATTAGTCCGAGCCGCCACATAATGGCGTGTCGATGCGCTACTGTCCGTTGGATGGCTCTGGCTTTTTAATTCGCCTCTTTTTCTCAAGCACAAATACCTCTCCCTCTCGCTCCGACGCGTACGTGTGTCTCTCCTTTCTTGTTAGTCCCACTATCTCGCTTCCCCGTTTGTTCGCTCTCCGTATTACAACTCTTTCCTTGTCTCTACCTTTCTCTCCTTTCCTGTAGCCTTCCTTCCTCGTCTGCTTCACCTTAATCCACTTTGTTTCTATCTTTGCCCGACCGCTTCTCTCTTCCACCAGTGCCTCGGCTTACTCACCTTTCTTACTCTTTCTCTCTCTCTCTTTCTCACACGCACACACACGTATGCACTCGCTTACTCGACACGGTCTTCTTTCTGCTGGCTCGCGCACTCGTCAGACCGGCTGCTTAATTTACGACCAATTAATTTGGATAAACAGAATGAGGGGAGCCCTGCTTTCGATGCACGCGTTAACCGTGAATTTTTTTTCTTCTTGCCCTTCAACGTCCTCGGGATCGTCCCAACTACTACCACCGGCCACAGAATCTAACACGGCAGCGAGCGGTGCTAACGGAGCAGATGAAATGCAGGGGAGTTCGAACATTTTTATATTTTCGTACTGGAAAATTGGAGGAGTCGGAGAGAGCGGCAAATAGATGGGTGGATAGTGAAAGCGGTAATGAGGTGTTTCTACTTGCTGGAAAGGAGTTTTGTGATTTTTCGGCCATGCTAGTTGGACATTCATGTATATATATATACTCGTATAATGAATGTATGATATACTATACATTCGTTGCATATATATATATATATATACATATATATTCATTATATGCGTATATACATATATGTAATAAATGTATTGTATATAAAATGTACTGTACATCATACATTCAGTATATATGTACATATGTTGCAAATGAGTTTTGCGATTTTTCGGCCATGATAATTGGAAATTCATGTATATATACACTCGTATAATGAATGTATTATATACAATACATTCGTTACATATATATGCATATATATATACTGAATATATGATATATGTGCAGTACATTTGATATACAATACAATCATTACATATATATATATTGAATGTATGATATACAAGATGCACATTTAGAGCAATTTATGCAATTTTTCTGTTGTATTCGTTCGACGTGAATGCACAAGGTACGTGCAGTAAAAATATTGTTTCTCATTTCAAAGGGATTTCATCAATTCTGCTATGTTCTTTCGTTATACATTAATACTTGGATCAATAATTCGCTGTTTTTATTGGTTCAATGTAACAAAAACTGTACTCAATTATTTTCTCAACATGTTTCGAGACTCTTAATTCTCTTCATATTCCAACTCTTAAGAAGGGCGTATTACTTATCCAAATATTAACAAGGTTGAAAACATATCTCTTTAATTGGACATTAATGTATAATGCATACAGTAGAAGTAGTTTGTTTCCGAGAGTGGGCATCGGTGTGCTACGATGTGTTTTGTGAACGAGTAACGTGTTTTAATCCATTCGCCGCTGTAGAAATGAAGAACATCTTTCGCTGGGTGCTGCACATTTACTTTAATGAAAAGAACAAAATTTTCCGAAGTTTAATATTGATTAATTGCAGACGTAATGTTTGAATGGTATTTATAATAATATAAAGAAAACTACGAATGTCTCGTAATTAGTAGCGGGTGGATCAAAGTGATTTCAGTGGTTTTCCTACTGTGTTCGTTGGGTATGCATTTTAAGGAATTTTAACACTCTTTTTCGTTAAGAAGTTTTATTGCCATTATGTATAAAAAATTGTGAAGTGGAGAAATGAAGTGTAGAAATGAAGAACATTTTTCGCTGGGTGCCGAACATTTACTTTATGGAAAACAACAAAATTTTATGGAAAACACCAAAGTTTAATATTGATTAGATGCAGACATAATTTTGAATGTATTACATTTATTATAAAGTAAAGAAAACTACGAATGTCTCATAATTAGTAGCGAATGGATCAAAGTGATTTCAGTAGTTTTCCTACTGTATTCATTGGGTATGCATTACAAGGAATTTTAACGCTCTTTTTCGTTCACAGATTTTATTGTCGTTACGTATAAAAAATTATAAAGTAAACTCTGCAGGTGTGAGGCAGGTTTGTTTCACAAGATCTCTCGTAATAGTGTACGCAAGGTTTTGAAGAAGAGAGTCAAAGATCCCGAAGAGCTGTGTAGAGCTTTTAAATGTAATTACAATAACCTACTTCAAAGATGTAAAGAATTTCGAAATACCTTCAAAGTACCAAAACGCTGAAATAGAAGAAACAAGCTGGACATCAAGATGCAATGGACGTAGTAAAAGATACTTCAACGAAGTAATGAATTTCGAAATACCTTCAAAGTACCAAAACGCTGAAATAGAAGAAACAAGTCGGACATCAACGTACAATGGACGTAGTAAAAGCTACTTGAACGAAGTAAAGAATTTCGAAATACCTTCAAAATACCAAACCGCTGAAATAGAAGAAACAAGTCGGACATCAACGTACAATGGATGTAGTAAAAGCTACTTCAACGAAGTAAAGAATTTCGAAATACCTTCAAAGTACCAAAACGCTGAAATAGAAGAAACAAGTCGGACATCAACGTACAATGGACGTAGTAAAAGCTACTTGAACGAAGTAAAGAATTTCGAAATACCTTCAAAGTACCAGAACGCTGAAATAGAAGAAACAAGTCGGACATCAACGTACAATGGACGTAGTAAAAGCTACTTCAACAAAGTAAAGAATTTCGAAATACCTTCAAAGTACCAGAACGCTGAAATAGAAGAAACAAGCTGGACATCAACGTACGATGGACGTAGTAAAAGCTACTTCAACGAAGTAAAGAATTTCGAAATACCTTCAAAGTACTAAAACGCTGAAATAGAAGAAACAAGCTGGGCATCAACGCGCAATGGACGTAGTAAAAGCTACTTGAACGAAGTAAAGAATTTCGAAATACCTTCAAAGTACCAAAACGCTGAAATAGAAGAAACAAGTGGGACATCAACGTACAATGGACGTAGTAAAAGCTACTTCAACGAAGTAAAGAATTTCGAAATACCTTCAAAATACCAAACCGCTGAAATAGAAGAAACAAGCTGGACATCAACGTACAATGGACGTAGTAAAAGCTACTTCAACAAAGTAAAGAATTTCGAAATACCTTCAAAGTACCAGAACGCTGAAATAGAAGAAACAAGCTGGGCATCAACGCGCAATGGACGTAGTAAAAGCTACTTCAACGAAGTAAAGAATTTCGAAATACCTTCAAAGTACCAAAACGCTGAAATAGAAGAAACAAGTCGGACATCAACGTACAATGGACGTAGTAAAAGCTACTTCAACGAAGTAAAGAATTTCGAAATACCTTCAAAGTACCAAAACGCTGAAATAGAAGAAACAAGTCGGACATCAACGTACAATGGACGTAGTAAAAGCTACTTGAACGAAGTAAAGAATTTCGAAATACCTTCAAAGTACCAAAACGCTGAAATAGAAGAAAAAAGCTGGACATCAACGTACAATGGACGTAGTAAAAGCTACTTCAACAAAGTAAAGAATTTCGAAATACCTTCAAAGTACCAGAACGCTGAAATAGAAGAAACAAGTCGGACATCAACGTACAATGGACGTAGTAAAAGCTACTTCAACGAAGTAAAGAATTTCGAAATACCTTCAAAGTACCAAAACGCTGAAATAGAAGAAACAAGCTGGACATCAACGTACAATGGACGTAGTAAAAGCTACTTCAACAAAGTAAAGAATTTCGAAATACCTTCAAAGTACCAGAACGCTGAAATAGAAGAAACAAGCTGGACATCAACGTACAATGGACGTAGTAAAAGCTACTTCAACGAAGTAAAGAATTTCGAAATACCTTCAAAGTACCAGAACGCTGAAATAGAAGAAACAAGCTGAACATCAACATGCAATGGACGTAGTAAAAGCTACTTCAACGAAGTAAAGAATTTCGAAATACCTTCAAAGTACCAAAGCGCTGAAATATGAGAAACAAACTGGACCTCAACGTGCAATGGGTGTAGTAAAAGCTACTTCAACGAAGTAAAGAATTTCGAAATACCTTCAAAATACCAAACCGCTGAAATAGAAGAAACAAGCTGGACATCAACGTACAATGGACGTAGTAAAAGCTACTTCAACAAAGTAAAGAATTTCGAAATACCTTCGAAGTACCAGAACGCTGAAATAGAAGAAACAAGCTGGACATCAACGTACAATGGACGTAGTAAAAGCTACTTCAACGAAGTAAAGAATTTCGAAATACCTTCAAAGTACCAAAACGCTGAAATAGAAGAAACAAGCTGGACATCAACGTACAATGGACGTAGTAAAAGCTACTTCAACGAAGTAAAGAATTTCGAAATACCTTCAAAGTACCAAAACGCTGAAATAGAAGAAACAAGCTGGACATCAACGCGCAATGGACGTAGTAAAAGCTACTTCAACAAAGTAAAGAATTTCGAAATACCTTCAAAGTACCAAAACGCTGAAATAGAAGAAACAAGCTGGACATCAACGTACGATGGATGTAGTAAAAGCTACTTCAACGAAGTAAAGAATTTCGAAATACCTTCAAAGTACCAGAACGCTGAAATAGAAGAAACAAGCTGGACATCAACGTACAATGGACGTAGTAAAAGCTACTTCAACAAAGTAAAGAATTTCGAAATACCTTCAAAGTACCAAAACGCTGAAATAGAAGAAACAAGTCGGACATCAACGTACAATGGACGTAGTAAAAGCTACTTGAACGAAGTAAAGAATTTCGAAATACCTTCAAAATACCAAACCGCTGAAATAGAAGAAACAAGCTGGACATCAACGTACAATGGACGTAGTAAAAGCTACTTCAACAAAGTAAAGAATTTCGAAATACCTTCAAAGTACCAGAACGCTGAAATAGAAGAAACAAGCTGGACATCAACGTACAATGGACGTAGTAAAAGCTACTTCAACGAAGTAAAGAATTTCGAAATACCTTCAAAGTACCAGAACGCTGAAATAGAAGAAACAAGCTGGGCATCAACGCGCAATGGACGTAGTAAAAGCTACTTCAACGAAGTAAAGAATTTCGAAATACCTTCAAAGTATCAAAACGCTGAAATAGAAGAAACAAGCTGGACATCAACGTACAATGGATGTAGTAAAAGCTACTTCAACAAAGTAAAGAATTTCGAAATACCTTGAAAGTACCAGAACGCTGAAATAGAAGAAACAAGCTGGACATCAACGTACAATTGACGTAGTAAAAGCTACTTCAACAAAGTAAAGAATTTCGAAATACCTTCAAAGTACCAGAACGCTGAAATAGAAGAAACAAGTCGGACATCAACGTACAATGGACGTAGTAAAAGCTACTTCAACAAAGTAAAGAATTTCGAAATATATTCAAAGTACCAGAACGCTGAAATAGAAGAAACAAGCTGGACATCAAGGTGCAATGGACGTAGTAAAAGCTACTTCAACAAAGTAAAGAATTTCGAAGTACCTTCAAAGTACCAAAACGCTGAAATAGAAGAAACAAGCTGGACATCAACGTACAATGGACGTAGTAAAAGCTACTTCAACGAAGTAAAGAATTTCGAAATACCTTCGAAGTACCAGAACGCTGAAATAGAAGAAACAAGCTGGACATCAACGTACAATGGACGTAGTAAAAGCTACTTGAACGAAGTAAAGAATTTCGAAATAC
Organism: Cryptocheilus praepositus; assembly: GCA_033815515.1. NCBI lineage: Eukaryota > Metazoa > Arthropoda > Insecta > Hymenoptera > Pompilidae > Cryptocheilus > Cryptocheilus praepositus. Next base: position 1,389,073 of record JAWWQZ010000018.1, on the reverse strand, counting down.
CTTCAAAGTACCAAAACGCTGAAATAGAAGAAACAAGCTGGACATCAACGTACAATGGACGTAGTAAAAGCTACTTCAACGAAGTAAAGAATTTCGAAATACCTTCAAAGTACCAGAACGCTGAAATAGAAGAAACAAGCTGGACATCAAGGTGCAATGGACGTAGTAAAAGCTACTTCAACAAAGTAAAGAATTTCGAAATACCTTCGAAGTACCAGAACGCTGAAATAGAAGAAACAAGCTGGACATCAAGGTGCAATGGATGTAGTAAAAGCTACTTCAACAAAGTAAAGAATTTCGAAATACCTTCAAAGTACCAGAACGCTGAAATAGAAGAAACAAGCTGGACATCAACGTACAATGGCCATAGTAAAAGCTACTTCAACAAAGTAAAGAATTTCGAAATACCTTCAAAGTACCAAAACGCTGAAATAGAAGAAACAAGTCGGACATCAACGTACAATGGACGTAGTAAAAGCTACTTGAACGAAGTAAAGAATTTCGAAATACCTTCAAAATACCAAACCGCTGAAATAGAAGAAACAAGCTGGACATCAACGTACAATGGACGTAGTAAAAGCTACTTCAACAAAGTAAAGAATTTCGAAATACCTTCAAAGTACCAGAACGCTGAAATAGAAGAAACAAGCTGGACATCAACGTACAATGGACGTAGTAAAAGCTACTTCAACAAAGTAAAGAATTTCGAAATACCTTCAAAGTACCAGAACGCTGAAATAGAAGAAACAAGCTGGACATCAAGGTGCAATGGACGTAGTAAAAGAATTTCGTTTCCGTGTGGGAGTAGCGATGTACCGTGTCTTTTGCGTACGAAGAGTGGTTGATCTTTATTGCTTATGGAGACAGGAAGAATGAAGGTGGCACGTGAGGGGAGGAAGACGGAATAGAAGGTGAAGCATGGCGCGAAGAGAACGGTGCTCGCGACATCGTCAACAGCCCTGTTTGGTATTCTGTTCTCGTCTGAGAGCATAATTGGCCGCCAACTGACGAAGCACCTCTTCGAGTATCGCGAAGACAAGAAATTATTCTTTAATTAATTGTCAGCGCTTAATGTTGTCACATGCGTAGGTTCCAGCCAGGGGTGCACATAAATTCCGCGTATACCAGTCTTCTGCTGTAATATGTTCATATATGTCCGTATGCATTCTTACTTACAGGCCAGAGGAACTTTAAGTAGTCGCGACACGGTAAAATACGATATTGCCACTGAACTGGTAGGTGATTCTTTCTAAGTTAAATGATTTTTTGTCTCGCTTAATTATTCTGCTGTTTGCCTTTCACAAGCTTCTGTCGAATTTTGGAAGCCGGTCTTCGGGGGATATAAGGTTCAGCTAATGAGAAAGGCACAATTGGATATCAGCCGTGTATATCTTTTTACGATTGAGGTAATTGGGTTGCTCAGATGCGACGTAGTATTGGTTGTGCTGTTACTAACATGGTAGATACTTTTTCGTATCCTAAATGTCTGAATATTTAGAAGACAACAAATACATAAAAAAAATTTAGTATTAAGGGCGCATTATTAATCCACCTTTTAAAATCATTCTTTTGTGAAATTGGAAATATGAAATCTCCCATTCGCAAAAATTCAATCAAATTATTGGAGCAGAAATTAGCGTTGCGTGACGCGAGATTTGGTTTGGTCAGAAGAATGAGTGATGGTGATAAATTAAGAGCGCAACACTGCCTTTTCAGAAGCCAGTCTTTCGTGTATATAAGGCTCAGCTACGAAATAAACAGAATTGGACATTATCAATGTACATTTTTTAATGATTAAGACATTTGGACTGCCCAGATTCAAAACAGTATAGTTTGCACTGCTACTGTGATGGCAGTTTTCTTTTCAGAGCTTAAGCGATTGTTTTGTACTACTCATAATTTTGGGTCTGCTTTTCTCAAACTCCAACCGGAGCACTGCAGTAGAAATTAGCGTCATGACAAATTACGGAGTATAACTCCGACAACAGAAATCATGAAAAATACCTATAGAAGCTTCACACGAAAAATTGCAAGAAACACACCATTGTTTTGAAAGTCATTTTTCTTTAAGAAATAAAATTCAGCGAAGAAATGAGGTATAGTTGCTCTTTAATCGTTTACGCCTTGAATCCAATTATTATAGCACCAATTAGAGTGATAAAACGTGATCTTTAATCACAATCACAGAAATAGAAACGCCGGCAGAAACCACGCACGAAATTCAGCAGCAAATTTTTAAAGAAATAAGTATCAGCGAGGAAATGATGTATAGATTGCTCATTAATCGCTTACATCTTGAATCCAATTATTATAGCACCAATTAGAGTGAGAAAACGCGATCTTTAACCACAATCACAGGAATAGAGACGCCGGCAGAAAGCACGCACGAAAATTAGCAGCAAATTTTTGGAGAAATAAGATTTAGCGAATAAATGAAATATAGTTGCTCATTAATCGCTTACGTTTTGATTGCAATCATTATAACACCAATTAGAGTGAGAAAACGCGATCTTTAACCAGAATTACAGGAATAGAGACGCCAGCAGAAACCACGCACAAAATTTAGCAGCATATTTTTGAAGAAATAAGATTCAGCGAGGAAATGAGGTGTGGTTGGTCATTAATCGCTTACGTCTTAAATCCAATTATTATAGCACCAATTAGAGTGATAAAACGCGTTCTTTAGTCACAATTACAGGAATGCAAACGCCGGCAGAAACCACGCACGAAATTTAGCAGCAAATTTTTAGAGAAATAAGATTCAGAGAAGAAATGAAGTATACTTGCTTACTAATCGCACGCACGAAATTTAGTAGCAAATTTTTGAAGGAATAAGATTCAGCGAAGAAATGAGGTGTAGTTCGTCGTTAATCGTTTACATCTTGAATCTATTTATTGTAGCACCAATTAGAGTGATGAAACGCGATCTTTAACCATAATTACAGGAATAGAGACGCTAGCATAAACCACGCATGAAATTCAGCAGGAAATTTTTAAATAAATAAGATTCAGCGAAGAAATGAAGTATAGTTGCTGATTAATCGCTTACATCTTGAATGCAAGTATTATAGCACCAATTAGTGTGAGAAAACGCGACCTTTAACCACAATCACAGGAATAGAGACGCCAGCAGAAACCACGTACGAAATTTAGCAGGAAATTTTTGGACAAATAAGATTCCGCGAAGAAATGAAGTATAGTTACTCATTAATCGCTTACGTCTTGAATCTAATTATTATAGCACCAATTAGAGTAATAAAACGCGTTCTTTAACCACAATTACAGGAATAGAGACACCGACGGAAATGACGCACAAAATTTAACAGCAAATTTTTGAAGAAATAAAATTCAGCGAAGAAATTAAGTACGGTTGCTTATTAATCGCTTGTGTCTTGAGTCCAATCATTATAGCATCAATTAGTGTGATAAAACGCGATTTTTAACGACTATTACAGGAATAGAGACGCCAGCAGAAACCACGTTTTAGCAGAACATTTTTGGAGAAATAAGATTCAGCGGAGAAATGAAATATAGTTGCTCATTAATCGCTTATATCTTGAATCCAATCATTATAACACCAATTAGAGTGAGAAAACGCAATCTTTAACCAGAATTACAGGAATAGAGACGCCAGCAGAAACCACGCACAAAATTTAGCAGCATATTTTTGAAGAAATAAGATTCAGCGAGGAAATGAGGTGTGGTTGGTCATTAATCGCTTACGTCTTAAATCCAATTATTATAGCACCAATTAGAGTGATAAAACGCGTTCTTTAGTCACAATTACAGGAATGCAAACGCCGGCAGAAACCACGCACGAAATTTAGCAGCAAATTTTTGGAGAAATAAGATTTAGCGAATAAATGAAATATAGTTGCTTACTAATCGCACGCACGAAATTTAGTAGCAAATTTTTGAAGGAATAAGATTCAGCGAAGAAATGAGGTGTAGTTCGTCCTTAATCGTTTACATCTTGAATCTATTTATTGTAGCACCAATTAGAGTGATGAAACGCGATCTTTAACCATAATTACAGGAATAGAGACGCTAGCATAAACCACGCATGAAATTCAGCAGGAAATTTTTAAATAAATAAGATTCAGCGAAGAAATGAAGTATAGTTGCTGATTAATCGCTTACATCTTGAATCCAATTATTATAGCACCAATTAGAGTGAGAAAACGCGATCTTTAACCACAATCACAGGAATAGAGACGCCGGCAGAAAGCCACGCACGAAAAGAGACGCCAGCAGAAACCACGTACGAAATTTAGCAGAACATTTTTGGAGAAATAAGATTCCGCAGAAAATTTTTGGAGAAATAAGATTTTAACCACAATTACAGGAAGAAATGAAGTTTAGCAGCAAATTTTTTAAGAAATGGATAGTTACTCGCTTACATTAATCGCTTACGTCTTGAATAGAGACTAATTATTTTTGGATAGCACCAATTAGAGTAATAAAACGCGTTCTTTAACCACAATTACAGGAATAGAGACGCCGACAGAAATGACGCACAAAATTTAACAGCAAATTTTTGAAGAAATAAAATTCAGCGAAGAAATTAAGTACGGTTGCTTATTAATCGCTTATGTCTTGAGTCCAATCATTATAGCATCAATTAGTGTGATAAAACGCGATTTTTAACGACTATTACAGGAATAGAGACGCCAGCAGAAACCACGTACGAAATTTAGCAGAACATTTTTGGAGAAATAAGATTCAGCGGAGAAATGAAATATAGTTGCTCATTAATCGCTTATATCTTGAATCCAATTATTATAATACCAATTAGAGTAATAAAACGCGATCTTTAACCACAATTACAGGAATAGAGACGCCAGCAGAAACCATGCATGCAATTTAGCAGCAAATTTTTTAAGAAATGGAGTATAGTTACTTATTAATCGCTGAAGTACATTGTTGAAATCCAATTATTATAGCACCAATTAGAGTGATAAAACGGCATCTTTAACCACAATCACAGGAATAGAGACGCCAGCAGAAACCACGTACGAAATTTAGCAGGAAATTTTTGGACAAATAAGATTCCGCGAAGAAATGAAGTATAGTTACTCATTAATCGCTTACGTCTTGAATCTAATTATTATAGCACCAATTAGAGTAATAAAACGCGTTCTTTAACCACAATTACAGGAATAGAGACGCCGACAGAAATGACGCACAAAATTTAACAGCAAATTTTTGAAGAAATAAAATTCAGCGAAGAAATTAAGTACGGTTGCTTATTAATCGCTTATGTCTTGAGTCCAATCATTATAGCATCAATTAGTGTGATAAAACGCGATTTTTAACGACTATTACAGGAATAGAGACGCCAGCAGAAACCACGTAGGAAATTTAGCAGAACATTTTTGGAGAAATAAGATTCAGCGGAAAAATGAAATATAGTTGCTCATTAATCGCTTATATCTTGAATCCAATTATTATAATACCAATTAGAGTAATAAAACGCGATCTTTAACCACAATTACAGGAATAGAGACGCCAGCAGAAACCATGCATGCAATTTAGCAGCAAATTTTTTAAGAAATGGAGTATAGTTACTTATTAATCGCTTACATGTTGAATCCAATTATTATAGCACCAATTAGAGTGATAAAACGGCATCTTTAACCACAATCACAGGAATGGAGACGCTAGCATAAACCACGCATGAAATTCAGCAGGAAATTTCTAAATAAATAAGATTCAGCGAAGAAATGAAGTACAGTTGCTGATTAATCGCTTACATCTTGAATGCAAGTATTATAGCACCAATTAGTGTGAGAAAACGCGACCTTTAACCACAATCACAGGAATAGAGACGCCAGCAGAAACCACGTACGAAATTTAGTAGGAAATTTTTGGACAAATAAGATTCCGCGAAGAAATGAAGTATAGTTACTCATTAATCGCTTACGTCTTGAATCTAATTATTATAGCACCAATTAGAGTAATAAAACGCGTTCTTTAACCACAATTACAGGAATAGAGACGCCGACAGAAATGACGCACAAAATTTAACAGCAAATTTTTGAAGAAATAAAATTCAGCGAAGAAATTAAGTACGGTTGCTTATTAATCGCTTATGTCTTGAGTCCAATCATTATAGCATCAATTAGTGTGATAAAACGCGATTTTTAACTACTATTACAGGAATAGAGACGCCAGCAGAAACCACGTACGAAATTTAGCAGAACATTTTTGGAGAAATAAGATTCAGCGGAGAAATGAAATATAGTTGCTCATTAATCGCTTATATCTTGAATCCAATTATTATAATACCAATTAGAGTAATAAAACGCGATCTTTAACCACAATTACAGGAATAGAGACGCCAGCAGAAACCGTGCATGCAATTTAGCAGCAAATTTTTTAAGAAATGGAGTATAGTTACTTATTAATCGCTTACATGTTGAATCCAATTATTATAGCACCAATTAGAGTGATAAAACGGCATCTTTAACCACAATCACAGGAATAGAGACGCCGACAGAAACCACGCACGAAATTTAGCAGCAAAACATCGTTGTTTTGAAGGCTAATCTTTAGAGAAACACAGATTCACCGAAGAAATGAAATACAGTTGATTACCGATCTCCTTCCGCTCGATTCGCCTCTGCTTCTGTTGCCGCCAGAGTCCGCGGATAGAGAAGATGGCTTCAAGCGCTTTAAAGTAGTGGCACGCATAAGCGTCGACCATTCGAATTTGACCAAAATGCATTAGCACGAAAAGCTTGAATTCCGATACTTATACCGAACAACCGCCGGTACAAAAAATCCCATAATCCTATACCATATCCTATACCATAAAATATAACGGTTAGCTAAGTTGCCAGCGAAAATTTCCTAAAAACTATCTGGTGAGTACGCATTTAATAAGAAAGTCTATTGTTCTTTGACGTGCGCGAAAATGAAAATGCTAACGTAATGCGTAGCGAGCGAAAATTGTCTTTTATTTTTTTGCCGAAATTTTTCAGAGCGCACCTTCGTCTATGGGGTATAAAATTTTGTCGTATCGATAAACACTTTCTTTCGCGAACGTTAAGTTACGGCGACTGGGTATTTTCCGTGCAAATTTGACAAAAACCTGTAGCGTTAATTAATACTTAATATGCGACAGACAGGCTCTCGTGCAAAATAATAGTATCAATCCGCTCTAAGTAGCAATAAAAATCTATCGTTTTTCGTGGAAAGTAAATAAAAACGTTCGTGGAATTAGTTGGCAACGGACGGCTGTATTTTTATATAGCGCGCGCCGGCGCCTATGGGATTGTACGGTTTCCTCAGACAGGTGGACGCACACGTATACGTAAACGAACCAGCTCTCGCCCAGTTGTGTGCGTGTGCCTCAAGTGCATATATTTTATAATTAGTCCGTAGGTTCCCTTCGATAAATCAGCGTGATCCGGGCTTAAGACTTAATTAAAAATTTAGTCAAAAACCAATTAGCGGCGACGGTGGATTAACATATTTCTAATTATCTGACGAACACTTTTGGTCACCTTACACTACCTCGTTCGCTATTCAGCGTGTAGACATTCGGACCGGCAGCTATCCGCATGGCCGCAAGTCAATCATCTCTCCTCGTGAATATTATGCGCAATATGTGGATCTTTATGCTTTTATTCCTCACCTTCGGCTTCTGCGTGATCAGTGAATATCGAAGTCCTCCACTCTTTTGCTTGCGTTCGATGTAACGAGAAAATAAGACACCGTCATGGCGGCTGCAACGTTGGTGTAACGCAAATTGTCTTTGTTGCGTTGTTCTTAATGGTTGTTATCGAATATACCATAATATTTGACGGCAGAATTACAATCGACAGGTTTCGGATTCCATGAGCGGAATGATAGAAACTGTTAATGTTGGTGTAGAAAGTATTTGTTGGCGGAGCAATTTTGAAAGATTTGTAAAGTAGTACTTTATTAAAGCATTGTTTTATAAACAGCGAGTTTTTAAATGTTTTCGGAGGTTTCTATTTCTGTTTCCTTCTTCTATTATTGCTTCCACATGTTTGCGCCCCGTTTTTCAACGATGACTTTCAACGTAATAAATGTACTAATAACCAAGCCAAACTGACTGTGTTAATTAAATTGTTACTACACTTCAGCTAAAAATAAAATGAAAGGAAACGATGAAAACGAAAAAACTAAAAATGTTATATAATGACATTTTTTTATATAATACAATTTTTGTTTGAACTGAATATTATAAGTTATGTTTTAAAATATAAGTATTAAGTTATGTTTGATGATAACACGATGAAACTGTCAAAATATTTAGTGAATAAGTCGAGTGCAATCAGCGCGCTTAACAATTAATTAATTGTTGGTCGCAGCATAGCCACGCTATTATTTACACATGATTTTTCATATTACAAAGTTTCAAACTTTATTTGTAGTAGAGTTTTGAGTTTGTTGGGATAACTTTTCGTAAGAATTTTTGACTACTATCTCTCTTATGGAGGTTTCCGAAAAACTCAACAAACTTGCTGTTTGTTCTTTTGTTTATAATTTCACGAAGTATCATTCGAAATTGATTGGTGTACCAATACTTTCTACACTAACTGTAAACTCTGTCGAAAGTTTCGACCTCAGGTTTGGGTCTTCATCAGCGGAATTTTACGGATGTCTGTTCAAGTCATTTGCGAGATGAACAGGAAAGAAAATGCAGAAAAGTGTGGGAGCAATAGCAAGCATTTACAGCAAAGTTAATAACGTAAACAGGTGATATTACTGCTTTCTAAGTGCAATTAATAACGCCAGTATGTTTCGAAACGTTATAATTAAGGTTACACCTCTATCATCAGTGGAATTCCGAACTTTGTACTATTGAAAAGCATATTTAAAAATTGAGACGAAAACGTACGGAAACTACAAGAAAAAAAAGAGAAATATTAATTTGCAAGAAATTTCTTTGCACTGTGCCTATCATATCCAAATCTCTGCGAATATGTACCCGTTTACAGGAAATCAGTAAATAAAATACAATTTCAAGAAACCTTATTAAAAATTGATAGCGTGACCGAATAACTTCTACGACAACTGTATTATTTTATCGTGAGATTTACTGAGTTATCACTGGTATAATAGGAGGAGAGGTCCAAATTCACTTTCTCCTCACGTTTAATTTTCAAATTCTGCATGCCCTATACCTCCATACTCCTCCACAGCGTGTCGTATACCTACGTATTTCTCCGTCGATCTAGTGTTAAGGTCTTAATACAGTGTTGAGAATAATGGGACTGACGGAGCAGATCAATGAGCCGCGAAAGCCACTACTAACCTTAATTTCGCAGAAGCAGTCGATCTCTTTACTATCCGCCGACGATCTCAATCAAGATAACAGACGCCCAACATAAATATTGAAATCACTTTTATTTCGCAATAATATGCCTTCTGGATAACTTATTACATTTATACAGAGCGCATAGGTACAGTCGAAACTTATCGCATTTTTTATGCTACTTATTGATGTTTCCGAGCAAATTCCTCGCTGTTACACTCGCCCTCATGCTAATACTTACATACACGGGCACGTACACGCGGACGCACACGTATACCGACATACTCGCGTATAAAAACCCGCGCGCACGTATAGACACATGCGTCGTCCTACTTTCGTAGCTCCACTTTCCATTCATGGAAAAATTTCCAACTAACACTTAACGAAGTTTGTCACCCTTCTCCTTGACGAATCTCGCGCAATTATAGAATAAGTCTCTAGTTTCACTAATTTTTATAAACACGATGAGCCTTGCAGTCACCGTTCGTGTATATTACCATACGTGGAGCTGAGCGATTCAGTTCGCTCGACTAAAGGTGTCTAAGGAATTTCTTCGTCGCGACAAAACGACCCGTTCTATTGTATTTTCGTTAAGTTTCTTTTTAGACGCGTTGCTTAGTTCGATCGTTTATCGTTCGAGTTAAACGTTTTGTACACACTTATATACATATACGTACATCCATGGTTATCGCACGGAAAGACATTTATTTACAATATATACATAGCGCTTGCTGTCTTTCATCTGAGATCAAGCCCGAAAATCCCCAAGTGTCACTCTGCGGCCGGTTAATTAAACTTGTCGATGGGTGCGTCATAACTTAAGTATATTTAGAAAGAAGGATTGCGCAACCTTGGTTGCCATTGCGGTCTAAATAATCGTCCTGCCTCGTGGTTGGATATATGAGTCGCTTCTCCAGAAGTCTACGCGATAATAGATCAGCTCGGCGAAACGTATATTACAAATTTGGGGTAATATGAAAAAGACATTGTCACACAATTCAAATAAATTCTTCCCGAATGTCAATCTTTATTTTTAATACATTTTCCACCTATTCGATCTATTGTCAGATAAACTCCTGAAGTGAGATCTCATGGCTCGAAAACACGGCGAGTACCGAAGTGATTTCCATTAAATAATAAAATAAACCCCAACCAACAACAGCGGCGCTTATTTACACCGAAACAACAACCGAAATATCTCTCACGTAAGAACAATGTATGGCAAATTTGTACGTACGCCGACACTTCTCGCACACGCGGCAACTTCTCTCGTCTCTTCCGTCGTTCACGGTACGCACAAAAGAAAAACTCCCTCGGCAGCTAAACACACTCCACCTAATCCATCCGAGTACACCGCGAACCTTCTGCAACCGTGACCGCCTAATTACCCACCTACATTAGCGCGCTCTTCGCATTTGAAAGTTCGCGTGAGGACCTATGGCATCATCGCACAGTTTGCCAAAGGCAACAATATCCGCGCACCTCGCGACTGACAATTGTCTTCGGCGTTTCACGGCGCACGCACGTTACTTGTTTCTTATGTTCAGACCTGGCGACAGTGAGACTTCCTTGCGTTGTTAAGGTCTGTGTCCAGGAGGTCCCATGAACATGGCAGCTGCCGCTGCAGCGTGAGTGTGCCTTGCCATCGCAGCAGCGATGAAGGGTGGTACGCCTGGTGTACCAGGAGGCCCTACGCCGGAGAACATCAGGCCTGAACTAAAGCTTGGGTGCAGCAGAGGTCGCGCCGAAAGCCGCAGTTTTTCGATCTCCGCTTCTTGCAGCCGTTTCGCCTTCGCTCGTCTGTTTTGAAACCAGATCTTTACCTGCAACACAATCGGCACATGTTGAGAAGCGGCGCGATGATTTTTTTGGGTGATTGTTTCAGCGGTTTAGTCGGATGACAGAGGTAAGGTGTGGTATTATGATAAAGGATGGTAAGAGAAGATGGCGGAACTTTGGTCAGCGGAAATTATTGCGCGGGGTGCGAAAATCGGGAGGACAGGTGATGAGAGTGGAATTTGGAGGGTAAAGGAAGGGGGTCAAGCTCAATGTAAAGTTTTCTAAAGGTTTTTTAATAGGGAGTTCAGGAACTCGTGAGACGTGGCGTTTAGACGATGCGTAAATACAGAAAGTGCATTTGTATATAAAAGGCGAGGTGTAGAAAACTTCACTTTTGTCGAAAGCGTCTGAATGGAACCCATTGAAAAAGTACACCCACTTCTTAATATTACATATTGGTAAGAGAAGATGGCGGAGCTTTGGTCAGAGGAAATTATTGCACGGGATGTGAAGATCGGGAGGACAGGTGGTGAGACTGGAGTTTGAAGAAAAAAGGTAGAGGGTCAAGTTCAATGTAAAGTTTTCCAAATATTTTTTAATAGTGAGTTCAGCAACTCGTGAGACACAGCGTTTAGACGATGCGTAAATACAGAAAGTGCATTTGTATACAAAAGCCGAGGTGTAGAAAACTTCACTTTTGCCGAAGGCGTCTGAATGGAACCCATTGAAAAAGTACATACATTTCTTAATATTGCATATTGGTAAGAGAAGATGGCGGAGCTTTGGTCAGTTGAAGGTTTGGCACGGGATGCGAAGATCGAGAAGACAGATGGAGAGAGTGGAGTTTGGTGGGAAAAGGAAGAGGGTCAAGCTCAATCTGAAGTTTTCCAAATGTTTTTTAATAGTAAGTCAGGAACTTATGAAACGCAGTGCTAGTTTTATTTGGCTTTACGTTTAGACGACGCGTAAAAACAGGAACTGTGTTTGTGTATAAAGATCGAGGAGTAGAAGACTTCACTTTTGCCGAAGGCGTCTGGATGGAACCCATTGAAAAAGTACACACATTTCTTAATATTGCATATTGGTAAGAGAAGATGGCAGAACTTTGGTCAGCGAAAATTATTGCGCGGGGTCTGAAGATTGGGAGGGCAGTTGGTAGGAGTGAAGTTTCGAGGGAAAAGGAAGACGGTCAAGCTCAATGTGAAGTTTCCCAACTGTTTTTTAATAGTGTGTTCAGGAACACGTGAAACGGGGTGCCAGCTTTATTTGGCTTCGTGTTTAGACGACGCGTAAATACAGAAAGTGCATTTGTGTATATAAGGCAAGGAGAAGGAAACTTCACTTTTGCCGAAGGCGTCTGAATGGAACCCGTTGAAAAAGTATACACACATTTTTTCGTATTCTATAATTGATAAAGTGATTTGTAAATACAAAAACGGTTTTGACTATATAAATGCTGCGTTTCGACGGTGCGCAAATACAGAAACGGTATTTGTGTATAAAGGGCAGTGAGTAGAAAATTTCACTTTTTCCGAAGGCGTTTGAGTGGAACCCATTGGAAAAGTATACACACATTTTTTAATATTGCATAACTGATGAAGTGTCATCTCTTGAGCTTGATAATGCCACCGAAATGGAGAGTTTGGTGTCGGTCCCTAGGAACGGTTAACATACTTAATGCGTTAAGATTCGGAAATATAAAAATGGATTTGACTTTATAAATGCTGCACCGTAAGAAACGGTTATAAAGAGAAAAGTGGAAAAGCGCGGAAAGCGAAGTGTTTTCGGTCAAACCTGATAAACTGTGTCTTCTATGAAATGTAGATGGATTTGTAAATATAAAAATGAATGTGATTTGCTGAAGGCCGCATGGGGAGATATGGTTTTGGAGAGAAAAGGCATAGAGTGTTGAAAGTGGAGTTTGGGAAGATTTTTGGACAGTGTTGATTAGCTCTGTTTTCTTTGAGAGGAAGGCACATTTTATGAGACGCTTCTCTAGCTTTTGTTGGAGGTTCGAATGCATGTTTCAGATATGTGTCCATTAGGTTTCATTTGATTTGGGAGAAAACGCTCTGAACTTATTATCAACTGTCGATTAACTGACGGATGTTTGCGAGTTTCGATGCAGGAAAAAAACTGGGTTTTTAGTACTTGCCAAACCACAAAACCGCATGGGTTTTTCCGTGTCTATTAATTACGGAATGTTCGTACGATAAATTCCTAAGGTGTGTTTCACTCAACAGTGATGCGCATAACAACGAATAAATCGATACACATTTTGACGGAAAGGTGCAAGTAGTGGTATATGTGTTATGAAAACGATTTCTTACCATAGAGATCGTGATTCTTTCTAGCCTATTTCAAAGTATTTACGGCATATGCGTGAAATGAATTTTCAACAAGCACTTCATTCAGCCACGATATGCATAATAATGAATGGTTCGTATATGTTTTGAAAAAAAAGGATCAATGATATCTCTGTTAAATGAATTTGATGCAAAGTCCAATTTTTAGTAGATAATTTTAAACATATTTACGGCGTGTACGTAAATAATATTTCCAATATGGTCTTCACGCAATAGCAACCGCGCACAATAATGATGGGGTCGTCTACGTATCGAAAAAACGTGTTCAAAATAAAAGTTCCAGTGACTTCTGTCTTAAGAAAATAGTGTTTAGCCAATTTCAAATATATTTACGTTAGTAATATTTTCGTCTTATAGTAGCAATGCATAAATAATATTTTCAAAGTATATCACATACAATGACGATATGCATGATAATGAACACAATTCTCTAATGTAAAGTCGAATTTTGTATTAGTCACTTGCAAATGTATTTACGTCATAAACAGTAATAATATTTTAAACGCGTACTACAACTTTTACTCCCCCGTTTTTTCATTGGACGAAAGGGAAAGAACGGTCATCTACATTACTGTACAAATTATTTTACAGCAATGCATAAGTACTATTTTCAACGCCAATATGCATAGTGACGAATCAGCTATGTTTTCAAGGAAAAGTGTAACTGTCATCTACATTACTCACGCACAAATTTTCTTATAGTAGCAATGCATAAGTAATATTTTCAACGTATATCTCACAGAGTGACAATATGCATGATAATGAACACAATTCTCTAATGTAAAGCCGAATTTTATTTTAGCCAATTGCAAATGTATTTACGACATAAACGGCAATAATATTTTCAACGCGTACTTCGCACAACGATAATATGCACAGTGACGAATAAGTTAGCTATGTTTTCAAGGTAAAGTGTAATTGTCATCTACATTATTCACGCACAAATTTTCTTATAGTAGCAATGCATAAGTAATATTGTCAACGTATATCTCACAGAGTGACAATCTGCAGGATAATGAACATAATCCTCTAATGTAAAACCGAATTTTATTTTAGCCAATTGCAAATGTATTTACGACATAAACGGCAATAATATTTTAACGCGTACTTCGCACAGTTATTCTCACCTATGTTTTCAAGGAAAAGTGTAACTGTCATCTACATTACTCAGTGACTGCAAATTTTGTCGATAGAATGGACTTTACATATTTTTTGTTTTGTTAACGTGGTCATATGCATCTAACCTGATATTTTTTCTTATTATTTGGACTTCTACCTTTAATTTAGCAAAAAAAATTATTTTTTTAGTTAATTTGTAACCTATTTTTATCCCATACGTAAAAAATGGAAGAACAATATGTGCACTTCACGCATTTTATAACAATATGCTTCAATAATGGCAAGAACGTCATCTACATTTACGAAGAAACGTATTCATAATATGGAAATGAAGGGTTAAGAAACTAGTTTCTCAATATAGAGTCCAATTTACTTTTTAGCCAATTGCAAACGTACTTACATTAGTAATATTTCCGTCTTATAGTAGCGATGCATAACTAATATTTTCAACGTCTATCTCACACAGCGATAATCTGCATGATAACGAACACAATTCTCTAGTGTAAAGCCGAATTTTATTTTAGCCAATCGCAAATGTATTTACGACATAAACGGCAACAATGTTTTCAACGTATATATGCACGACAATATGCATGATAGTGGACAGAATTCTCTAATGTAAAACCAAATTTATATTAGCCAATTGCAAATGTACTTACGCCATAAACGGCAATAATATTTTCAACGCGTACTTCGCACAACGCCAATATGCACAGTGACGAATCACTTAGTTATGTTTTCAAGGAAAAGTGTAATTGTCATCTACATTACCCACGCAGAAATTTTTCTTCAAAAATAGATACGGGATTCTTTCGTAACGCACTCCTCGTCGCTCGAGTATTGATACAAGGGAACGTGTGGGTATAAGCATTATCTGTGGCTAACCAGTAGTAAACAGACGCGAGTAAGTGTGCGCACGTGCTGCTCAGTTGGGAGGTACTTAGCGTGTAATTAGTCGCGTTTCCAATCGGTGAAAGTACAGATCGCGGGGTGAACAAAGAAGCCACACACACCCTGTTGCGTGTATTAGGAAATCAGCTACGGGTGAAAAATACGTCTGACGCGTGAGGTTTGCTAGCTGTGCGCAAACATTTTCATTAATTATATTTGGACAGTTTGCCGGCAAGTGTGTATTTGCGCAGATGCGACGCCCAACAAGTAGTTTCACGAGGCGCACTTTTTTTTCGACGATGTTACAGTTACTCCTGTGCCACGCGCCATTTTTGACACTGGCAATTTTCATGGGTCCTCATGGTGCAGTTAACCGTAGGTTACGCAAGTGTCGTCGAAATGACAAGATCAAACTATGGAATCCGTAGAAAGAAAAAAATTGTTTGCGGTGCGCTCGGCAAATGTTTCAAACTTTTTTTTCGTCTATCGTTTTCGCTTTGTTTTTCAACGATCATTTTCAATGGTAAAAGTAATGTATGTGTATAATTATATGTGTATAGTATTATGTATAATTAGTGTAGAATCTATTCGTCTGCACTACATGAATCGTCTTTTTGTAATCAACAAGCGTGTATATATTCTTGGATATTATAACACATACAAAATAATACACAAAAAATTTGCTTCTAAATAAATTTGTTTCTTCCACCGTACTTTTCGTATATTCTTCACCCATTTTTCTGCAGTAATTTTCAATAGTACGAAGTTCCGAATTATACTGATGATAGAGATGTGACGTTAAATGAAACATTTCCGAACATTTTGATCAGGTTAATTATAATTAGAAAATGTTTGGAAATAAGATCTGTACGAGTGCTTATCGCTCCTAAATTTTCCTCATTTTTTGTGCTGTCCTGTTTACTTCGCAAATTATTGGAACGAACATACGTAAAATTCCGCCGGTGAGGACTCATAGCTGAGATTGAAACTTTCGACGGTTGCGAGTTTCGGTAGTTTAGAGTTAGCGTCGAAAGTTGTGCTATACCAATCAATTCCGAACGATATTTCACGAAATCGTGATATTATTAAACTAATTCTTTATAAACAGCAAGTTTGTAGAGTTTGAAAGTTTTGCTATACCAATCAATTCCGAACGATATTTCACGAAATTGTGATATTATTAAACTAATTCTTTATAAACAGCAAGTTTGTAGAGTTTGAAAGTTTTGCTATACCAATCAATTCCGAACGATATTTCACGAAATTGTGATATTATTAAACTAATTCTTTATAAACATCAAGTTTGTAGAGCTTTTTGGAAATTTGTATAACAGATCGAGTGCTAAAAAATAGTTGTCCAAGCTGACAGAAATACAAGAGTAATAAGTATTCCTGAAGTTCATATATACAAACATTTACAAGTTTACGACCTAAATATTGATCAAACTATGGATTGCGCATTTCAAATAAGAAAAAAACTTGTTTTTGTTGCGCTCGGTATAATGTTTCAATTAGATTTTTTTTTGTCGATCCTTTTGCCATCGTTTGTTTTTCAACGATCATTTTCAATGGTAAAAAATGTATGTAAATGTGATATGACATATAGTTTATGTAAACATTTTACCATGTAGAATCTATTCGTGGAACGACAAATCGTCTTTTTGTAATCAACAAGCGTGTATATATTCTTGGATATTATAACACATACAAAATAATACACAAAAATTTTTGCTTCAAAATAAATTTGTTTCTTCCACCCTACTTTTGACAATTCCACCCATTTTTCTGAATTGCATTTTCAATTGTTGAACGAACGTTTGAATTATACGTTTGATTTTAGAGATATAAGTTAAATGTACAACATTTCCTGATAATTTTGACTGACAGCATAATCTATAATTAGAAAATCTCTGTTTGGAAATAAGTTTGGGCTGTTCATCTTTCATCACCTACGATCTTTTCATTTTTTGTTATAAACTATCCACTTTTCGTCGCCAGTAATTATTTTGAGAAATCGAACATTTCGTTGCGTTTCAGAAGGACTCATAGCAGATGCTAATGCGTTGCGTCAAATGAATTTCCTTAAGTTTAGGTGAGCGTCATAAATTGAATTTCTTGACATAACCAAGCATTTTTAATTTTTTTTCAATGTATGTATCGATGCATTGAGCTTCTCCGCAATATCACGTGTTATAAACAGCAAGTCTGAATCGATAATGGCCTTCATGAATCTCAGTTTTCAACTACGGCCAATCCGAACGATATTTCACGAAAAATCACCAGTGATATTGGCAAACTAATTCTTTATAAACAGCAAGTTTGTCAGAGTTTGAAAGTTTTGCCATATACGGCAATCAATTCTTTTGTGCGATATTTCACGAAATTGTGATATTATTAATACAATAAAATATTTATAAACAGCAAGTCTTGTTCTTCCATTTTTAAATTGGGATAAAAACAAAACTAAAACACTAATCGATATAATTTTTTTTGCTAAATTAACAGATCGAGTCCTAAAAAAAAAAATATAGTTGATGCAATGACACGTTAACAAAACAATAAGTATTCCTGAAGTTCATATATACAAACATTTATAAGTTTACGACCTAAATAGATCACATTATTGCCTCGTAATTATGACTGACATCCTCAGTACGCTTGAAAACGTTATGTCTGCGTTATTCTTGACGTCCTAATTCTACCACCAGTAGAGTTCGAAACTTTGTGATATTGAAAATTATCCTTCAAAAATGGGACAAAAACCTGCGGAAACTACAACAGAAGAATGATAAAATTCTCGTTACGTAATACATTTTGCGAAAGTTTCGTAATAACGTAATTCACAGTGATGCATCGTAATCTGGGGTTAAATCGGTTAAACGAAATGCTGAATACTGATACGCGTGTACATGAGGAAATAACGGTTTTCTCATGAATTTAATGGAATATTCAATAAGATGACTAGTCACCGCATTTTATTTCCATCAACGCTTCTGATGAATGTAACTTGTATCTCAGCGAAAGGTAAAATACGTTATAATCATATGTTAAATTGTTGATCAATTTCTGTGTCGGCGCCGAAAAAGGTGTATTGATGATCTATCGATTTATCTTTCAAAATTAGTACAATTTGGTTGATTGCATTCTACACATCGTAGTGAATATTACTGCCGTAATCAGTTTAAGATAAATAAATATTTTAATTGAACTCTAAATTAAGTATAACATCCTATAAAAATACCAACACTTTTTTTTTGCAAACCTCGCAGATTTCTCACATTTTTGTTCATGTTTGGAAGCAGTGTCTGTGTACATTTTTAATAAGGTGGCTCATTACTTTAGTACGTAATTCTATGGATATCTTGATACGATCTTCCACATGTGCGGAGTGATAAGTATATTTTGTGAGCTGCTGAGTTATACATAATTTACTAATTATTAAGACATAAGCTGTCAGATTGATGTCCTACCGCGCGATGAAGAATATTCGAGGCATTTGTGTGAAGCAGAATACATTCCAAGTTTATCTGCAATCTGCATATTTCCCCCATATTTCTCAAATGCGCCGAGTGGCAAGTATAAAATGCAAGATAATGAAGTGACACCGTAATTTACCGGTTACTAAGACATTAGGTTAACAAATTCGTTTAAACCAACAAAAACATTCAATGTATTTGCATGAAGAAAAGCTATATTTTAATCTAACAATATATACACTTTTCCATATTTTTATGTATACAAATTTGTTGGTTATTAAGCCATAACATTTTATGTTAAGAATTTCGTGCCTTCCTACGTGATCAAAAATATTCGATGCATTTGGTACGAGTAACGCTACATAGTAAGCTTATTAGTATCTATAATTTTTACTATATTTCTCGTATTATAAAATTTCTCGACGGTGTAGAATCGCAAGTATAATGTATGAGATAATGATGTTACACGCAATTTATCGCTTAGTGAAACATAACCTGACAAATTGTTGTCATGGTGCATGATGAAGAATATTCGACGCACTTGTGTGAAACACACTACATTCCAAGTTTATCTGCAATCTGCATATTTTTCTCATATTTCTCAAATGCGTCAAGTCATGAGTATAAAATGCAAGATAATGAAACCACACATAATTTACCGGTCAGTAGGACATAACGTGACAAATTTGTTCGATCCCACGAAGATGTTCAACACGTTTGCGTAGAGTGAATCCATATTGTCGGCTTATTTATAATCTGGATATATTTTCCTTAATTCCACATATGTGCCCATAATTATGAAAATGGTCTAAGTCATATATTTCTTGTTTCGAGATATTTAATGAATTGCATTTGAATAAATTAAAAAATATTTTTACATTATGCGACATTTTAATTTATAATTTTATTAGTCTTAATTAATGGAAATTTACTATGAATATGAAATTTTGTGTGAATTTTATACGATAATATTATTTTTAAAGATTGAATTGACTTAGACCATTTTCAAAATTAACTGAATGTCCTATAAATGACTTAAAGCAATAAAGAACTTTGAGTTTTATTTGAAACAATAATTTGATTGAAATAATTCGTGAACATTTATTACATTTATTAATTATTTTTAAACAGTAATCCATTTTTATCATTATTTCGAGTATTTAAGATTCTTAAAATGTTCCTGAAAAACTGGAGGGATGTACGGTAGTAAACTCATAATATCTTTATGTTTTTCTTCCGATACTGGTCTAATGGTGGTGTATAATGGAAGTAATTTAATATTTCCGTATATTTTTGGCCTTCCTTTTTTAGGTGAAAGATCCAAAACGTGAAATTTAGAATCATCTAAAGATGTTTCATAGAACATTTTATAAGGTTCATTTTTCAAGAATCTCATCCATTGAATTTCTAGCCAAGAGACAGATTCACCCGCGGTATTTTTTACTCTTCTTGTTATTGATTCTTCTAGTGATTTCGTTAAAAATGAAGTTGTCGTTATTATTAAAATTTGATTGTCATTTATTTTATTATGTAGTTCAGAAACGCGTCAAAGAAGGCCACGTGCCATTTTCAAGTTGTTCATATAATTTATTTAAATTTTTGACTTAGACCACTTTCATAATGAAAACTAAATGAATTTCATATAATGTTGAAATTACAACCACTATCTAATGGTTCATTTTTGACAATTTCGTAAAAATTACATTGAATAAATTTAGTTAAAAATAATGTGGTATGAAATAACTGATAAACTCATTCTTTTTAAATTTTCACTTAGACCACTTTCATAATTATGGGCACATATAACATATCGAAATTTGGTTTAAAGGCGTTTAGTGTGCATACTTTAATGTATAAAAAAAAAGTCTTATGTTTTTCTTTTAAAATGGCGGCGTTGGAGCTTTCGAAGTAGAAGTGCATTTTTGGATATGGCCTCCGCCGTTTGCAGCAGAAGTGCCGTACACTTTCACTGAGCACAAAAAGCAACATTTTTTCGTAATCTACATTAAATTTGCTAGAGAAGTACGCACGTATATGGTAAAATATTGATTTTTGTAGAAATGGCGAGCATCTGGAGAAAAGTTCTAATTTCCATCAAAGAATTCATCGAAAAAATATTTATAATAACGAAAGTTTTTAACCGATCTTAGAAATCATGTATACTTCTCTAGAAAAATTTGTTTAAGTTATGCTGCAAGCCAATTTGAAAAATGTAGTTTCGAGAAAAACGCATTTAAAGATTTGAATAACATTATTTCATATTATTTTACTAGTTTTGCCATATTTATGATTATTCTGCAATGCCTGCACCATATAGGTGTCCTTCTACATTAATATTTTCTTCCTCTTTCTCTTTCCTGGAAGATGTGTGATTCGCTCGGAAAACTTGATGCGGCATGTGTCAGCTTCGACGCAGAAATTCTAACAATTACGACCTATAGTCAATTGTAACATCTGCATCATTGCCATTATGCTTTCAAATCGATCGTTAAAAATAGAAGACGCAATAGATGAATTCCATATAATGTTGAAATTACAACCACTATCTAATGGTTCATTTTTGACAATTTCGTAAAAATTACATTGAATAAATTTAGTTAAAAATAATGTGGTATGAAATAACTGATAAACTCATTTTTTTTAAATTTTGACTTAGACCACTTTCATAATTATGGGCACATATGTCGAATGACAAACATAAAATACAGAATAATAAGTTACACGTATTTTACCGCCTATTACGACATAACCGGACAAATTGTTGTCATCGCATGGGATGTAGAATATTGAAAGTGTTTGCGTCAAGTAAACTATTAGGTTGGAGGGAAAGTTCTGTCGCATTTTTAATAGGCAGGTAATTTTTCTTGTAAATAAAAAAAACATCTGGCTAGTGAGTTATTCGGATTTTTTTTAATTTTTATAGCTGCTGTATAATATAATAGGAGTCCTTTTTTAGCGTTCATCATTTACTTGTGATATTTAAAGTGAAAAACATGTCAGTAGATAAAGTGCATTTACGACACTGCATTTTGTATGAATTCCAAAAAGGAAGCAACGCATCGATTGCATGTAAAAATGTATGTGCTGTATTTGGGAGAGATATTGTAAATGTTCGTACTTGTCAAAAATGGTTTAGCAAATTTCGTTTTGGGGATCTGAGCCTCCAAGAAAGTGATCGATGTGGACGACCATCCAAGATCGATAATGATGTTTTACGATCCATGTTGGAAAATAACCCACATTTAACAAGTCGAGAAATTGCAGAAGAGTTTGGCATTCATCATACAACACATTAAATGTATTATGATTAATATTAAACACATATTTTTATAAATTAATTCAAATAGTTTCTTTAAAATACGACAGAACTTTCCCTCCAATCCAATACACCCTAAGCGTACTTGAAATCTACAGATTTCTCCATACTTTTTATGTGGCGTGTGTTAAGTATACAAGATAATGAAATTACATTCATTCGTCTGACACAACAAATACTTAAAGCGTTTGCGTAAGGTAATACTTTTATAATAAAAAGAATCTTACCATGTTTTCGTACACAATAATGCGTATGCGGAACGCCTTGGTAAAAAGAAAAAGTTTCTTACCTGCGTTTCTGTAAGGTGAAGCGAAGATGAGAATTCTGCTCTCTCGGCTATCGTTAGATATTGCTTTTCACGGAACTTTTTTTCGAGGGACAACAACTGCTGTGTCGTAAACGGCGTTCGCGGTTTTCGGTTTGGTTTGTGCTTCCGAAGTGTGCATCTGACTGGACCGGGGCCAGGGCCTGGTAATCTCAGATCACCTATAAAATGAAAATGTGTGTATTAGACGCGCACGGCCGTCAAAACGAATTACTTCAATCGATTTGCCAACTTGATTAATTCCAGCATTTGAAATATTTACTGCTTAGCGTTAATCAAGTTTTGGCACTAAAATTGAAGAACGACTCATATATTGGGTTGGTCAAACATTTTAGGCAGTTGGCCAAACGTTTTTTGTACGAAACGATGAAAAATTGTGGGAGGACAGAATTACGAGAAGAACTGGTCAAATACATGATAAAATGTGTGCAGTGTGTTTCAGTGAATAAATCACGTTAAAGAATATTAACTTAACAATCGGCTATATTTCGGAATTACGAAAATAAATGGTCAAATACATGACGAAACATATATAGTGTGTTTCAGTGGATAAATCACGTTAAAGAATATTAACTTAACAATCGGCTATATTTCGGAATTACAAAAATAACTGATTAAATACATGACGAAACATGTATGTTGTGTTTCAGTGAATAAATCACGTTAAAGAATATTAACTTAACAATCGGCTATATTTCGGAATTACGAAAATAAATGGTCAAATACATGACGAAACGTGCATATTGTATTTCAGTGAAAAAATCACGTTAAAGAATATTAACTTAACAATCGGCTATATTTCGGAATTACGAAAATAACTGGTAAAATACATGGCAAAACGTGTATATTGTATTTCAGCGAATAAATCACGTTAAAGAATATTAACTTAACAATCGACTATATTTCGGAATTACAAAAATAACTGATTAAATACATGACGAAACATGTATGTTGTGTTTCAGTGAATAAATCACGTTAAAGAATATTAACTTAACGATCAGCTATGGTATATTTTAGAATTATGAAAATAAATGGTCAAATACATGACGAAACATATATAGTGTGTTTCAGTGGATAAATCACGTTAAAGAATATTAATTTAACAATCGGCTATATCTTGGAATTACGAAAATAACTGGTCAAATACATGACGAAACGTGCATATTGTATTTCAGTGAAAAAATCACGTTAAAGAATATTAACTTAACAATCGGCTATATTTCGGAGTTACGAAAATAAATGGTCAAATACATGACGAAACGTGCATATTGTATTTCAGTGAAAAAATCACGTTAAAGAATATTAACTTAACAATCGACTATATTTCGGAATTA
This sequence comes from Cryptocheilus praepositus, assembly GCA_033815515.1. Classification (NCBI taxonomy): domain Eukaryota; kingdom Metazoa; phylum Arthropoda; class Insecta; order Hymenoptera; family Pompilidae; genus Cryptocheilus; species Cryptocheilus praepositus. Next base: position 1,365,178 of record JAWWQZ010000018.1, on the reverse strand, counting down.
CAAAAATAACTGATTAAATACATGACGAAACATGTATGTTGTGTTTCAGTGAATAAATCACGTTAAAGAATATTAACTTAACGATCGGTTACATTTCGGAATTACAAAAATAACTGATTAAATACATGACGAAACATGTATGTTGTGTTTCAGTGAATAAATCACGTTAAAGAATGTTAACTTAACAATCGGCTATATTTCGGAATTACGAAAATAACTGATTAAATACATGACGAAACATGTATGTTGTGTTTCAGTGAATAAATCACGTTAAAGAATGTTAACTTAACAATCGGCTATATTTCGGAATTACGAAAATAACTGGTCAAATACATGACGAAACATATATTGTATTTCAGTGAATAAATCACGTTAAAGAATATTAACTTAACAATCGACTATATTTCGGAATTACGAAAATAACTGGTAAAATACATGGCGAAACGTGTATATTGTATTTCAGCGAATAAATCACGTTAAAGAATATTAACTTAACAATCGACTATATTTCGAAATTACAAAAATAACTGATTAAATACATGATGAAACGTGTATACTGTATTTCAGTGAAAAAAAAACACGTTAAAGAATGTTAACTTAACAATCGGCTATATTTCGGAATTACGAAAATAACTGGTCAAATACATGACGGAACATCTATAGTGTATTTCAGTGAATAAATCACGTTAAAAAATGTTAACTTAACAATCGGCTGTATTTCCTTTTAAGTTATTCAATGAAGACATTTGTGAAGATTTTGAAAGACGGCATTATAAATTTGTTTAAAAACTGGCAGAAGGGAATAGGACACAATGTTGATTGTGTCATTCAACAAAGATATCGGTTACTGGTGAACGTCTCATCTATTTTTACGTAAAAACCCAACTTGTCAACCAAGTCAATACATTTTTTGTAGCTGCATTTCGGCTTCTCGTTCCGATATTTGTGTTCGGTAGGAAACTTTCGATCGACACGTTGCTTGTGGATGTCTTCTATCGAGAAAAATTGCGTTAATATTCACGCAGTGCTGCTGACAAGAAGGAAGCAATAGGAAAAGATAAGTTTCATGTGTGGTGCATTCTGGGATCACGTTTTGAAAGGTGTTGCAAAATGATCATGTCGGTATTCTGTGGGCACGTAGGCGAGAGTCGTAAAGGTTTCAATATAATCTTTCTTTGGCCCAGGTTTGTCGCGCAGATAACCGGTGTTTTGTGTGCTCGCCGATAATGCTATTCTTAAATTATGAACGAGCACATATCGGTATATTTACGATAGCAATAGAAATGCTAACCTTTTACTTTTCATCTGAGAGGCAACGCAGAATGTACGAGTAGCTTTGCTCGATGAAACTGTACAATATACGAATAATGTCATCTTGTTACCAATAAACATATAATTTAGTGTAACATAAACATCAGTTTATTTTTATTGCTACTTATACAGTTTTACGCGTGATTTGGTTATTTGCCTTTGTAGAAGCTTTGTAACATTCTCTGCATTTTAACACTAAACGTACCAAGCTGGGTCAAATGACCCCTTTCAAAATTTGCTTTAAAATCGTACATTCATTGTTATTTCTTCCGTTCATTTGATTTTCTATAAATTCGTATGTCATCTGATTATTCAATTTCGCGCTTTAATAAATTAGGAGTTTTTTTCTGAAAATTAACGTTTATTTCATAAGGTGTCAAATAACCCCTCGTCGTAAGGAATACGTTGGTGTAAAGTACCGGTACGTTTAGTGTTAAAATATTTCTTCTCCTCAAGAAGAGTGGCTTCTCGTTCTGAAAGTACAATCTAATAGTGCCATTTTGTTTTTATTATAGACTTAAAGTCATTTATACAGTTTTGTACGATATGTGTGCCCATAATTATGAAAGTGGTCTAAGTCATATATTTCTTGTTTCGAGATATTTAATGAATTGCATTTGAATAAATTAAAAAATATTTTTACATTATGCGACATTTTAATTTATAATTTTATTAGTCTTAATTAATGGAAATTTACTATGAATATGAAATTTTGTGCGAATTTTATACGATAATATTATTTTTAAAGATTGAATTGACTTAGACCATTTTCAAAATTAACTGAATGTCCTATAAATGACTTAAAGCAATAAAGAACTTTGAGTTTTATTTGAAACAATAATATTTAAGAAATGAAATAATTCGTGAACATTTATTACATATATTAATTATTTTTAAACAGTAATCCATTTTTATCATTATTTCGAGTATTTAAGATTCTTAAAATGTTCCTGAAAAACTGGAGGGATGTACGGTAGTAAACTCATGATATCTTTATGTTTTTCTTCCGATACTGGTCTAATGGTGGTGTATAATGGAAGTAATTTAATATTTCCGTATATTTTTGGTCTTCCTTTTTTAGGTGAAAGATCCAAAACGTGAAATTTAGAATCATCTAAAGATGTTTTATAGAACATTTTATAAGGTTCATTTTTCAAGAATCTCATCCATTGAATTTGTAGCCAAGAGACAGATTCACCCGCGGTATTTTTTACTCTTCTTGTTATTGATTCTTCTAGTGATTTCGTAATGAAGTTGTCGTTATTATTAAAATTTGATTGTCATTTATTTTATTATGTAGTTCAGAAACGCGTCAAAGAAGGCCACGTGCCATTTTCAAGTTGTTTATATAATCTGCATTTTAACACTTTAAATGACCCCTTTCAAAATTTACTTTAAAATCGTTATTTAAATTTTTGACTTAGACCACTTTCATAATTAAAACTAAATGAATTCCATATAATGTTGAAATTACAACCACTATCTAATGGTTCATTTTTGACAATTTCGTAAAAATGACATTGAATAAATTTAGTTAAAAATAATGTGGTATGAAATAACTGATAAACTCATTTTTTTTAAATTTTGACTTAGACCACTTTCATAATTATGGGCACATGTGGCTATTTTCTTTATAGAAGCTTTCTAACGTTTTCTGCATTCTCGAATGACGTTTCTTTTTTTAGAAAGAATAGGTTCTGACAGTATGTTATATGATACATGGTTAGAGAAAAGATACGCAAGATGTTAAAGTGGAGGAATTTATGTTATAATGAAATCATACGTGACCTCTGTGTCGGGTATCGACAAAAATTACATTTTATTGTAAACCATATTTTTAAGAATGCGTCACTGACTAATGTCCAACTTGCCATTTGAACAAATGTACGCAGGGAGCATGAGACAAGTGAAATTGAGAAAGAATGACAATTGTATGTCAGTTACACAATGTTTCGCAACGTGTTTCCACCTTATTGTCCTTTCAATAAAGTACAGCTTAGTACATGTATTATTATGTACTTAAATATGTGCTGAAGTGTCAAAACACGATTGTGCTACATTGTCTTCTAAATAAACTACACATGTGAATAAAACATAGTGTTGTATTCGTATTATTATGCATTCATGTAACTGCCGGAGTGTTACAATGCGTTTGTACTCTACTTTAGTACTCTTTTTAAATAAAATATTCTATTCTCTTCTACACTTTGTCTACCTATACATAATGTAACATCCACATATGGCTTTCTGAATAAATGATAGTTGCATTGGGAGTCTTCTGCACAAAGTGACGCGTTCTCTTCTGTATATTGTCTTTATATTATAACTTATGCATCGTTTATATATTCTCATAAAAATAAACCAAGCTTCTATCCTTAGCTTCGCTAGACGCACTTCCGGAATCTTTGCATTATCTCCTGCACTTAATAAAATATTGTATTCTCTTCTACATATTATCTACATGTACATTATATAATCTCCACGTATGGTTTTCTGAATAAATGGTAGTTCCATTTGAAGTCTTTTGCACAAAGTGGCGCGTTTTTTTTTCTACACATTGTCTCTACATTATAACTTATGCACTGTTTATGTATTATCATCAAAATAAACCAAGCTTCTATCTTCAACTTCGCTGGACGCACTTTTCGAATCTTTGCATTATCTCCTGCGCGTAATAAAATATTGTATTCTCTTCTACACATTGCCTACATACACATTATATAATATCCACATACAGCTTTCTAAATAAATAGTAGTTTTATTTGACGTCTTCTGCACAAATTGACGCATTTTCTTTTGTATATTGTCTTTACATTATAACTGATGCACTGTTTACATATTGTCAACAAAATGAACCAAGCTTCTATCCTTTAGCTTCGCTAGACGCATTTCCCACATTTTTGCATTATCCCCTGCGGTCAATAAAATATTGTATTCTCTTCTACACCTTGTCTACATATACATTATATAACATCTACATATGGCTTTCTGAATAAATGGTAGTTTAATTTGAAGTCTTCTCCACAAAGTGTCGCGTTCTCTTCTGTATACTGTCTTTACATTATAATTTATGCATCGTTTATATATTATGTTATAAGCTTCAATCTTTAACTTCGCTATATGCACTTCCCGCAACTTTGCATTACCTCCTGCGCTTTCAATCTTCGCTGAGACCATGCAGCATCTTCCCTACATTCGCCGGTAGGTCGCTACTTTTACTTGAGCATCGTTCCGATTTTCTGCAATCCCGATCGGCAGCGTAAAACGGTGAAAGAACGGGGAAGCCATGGCCAAAAAAGTGAAAGCGAAGTCTAATATTTAAAAACTCGTAAAATAAACTGGTCTCCCGCGCGTGTGTTCGTGAGCGTACAATAATCGTGGTGCGAGTAACGCTGTTTCTTAATCGACGCCAGTTTCTTAACGTCTCTCTGAGCGGTCAAATTTTCGCAGTTCGTCGCCTGTGAAAACAGCGTGACAGACGAAAGGAGAAACCGCCTGCACGTGTTGCCACTAATTGGTTTATCGCAAACTTCCATTCTTATGCTAGACGCTCGTCCGTGGCTACTTGACAAATATTGGCCAACGAACAAGTTCGCCCCGTTTGCGTCGGAAGACAATAGAAAGTAAGTTGTAGGGTTATGAGTTGGTGTTGCCTCTTTCGGATCTCTCAACTGGCAACAGTCTTTAACACGTTGACTGCCATGGTGCAAAAGATTTTTACTAAAAATGCAAAAAAATCGCAATGAAGCCTATTTGTAATCTTGTAAAAGCAATTGATATTGGAACGGTGCTTCAATACTTTGACTTCTAACAACTCTGCGTTACCTTCATTTTGCACGATTTAATCATACTCTGCAGTATCCCATCGCATCGCAGTTCTAACATAACAAAATATGCGGTGACCAGCGCAAAATATTTTACCAGAAATGCAAAAAATTCGCAATGAAGCTTATTTGCAATTTTGTATAATAAAAGCAATTGATATTAGAATGGTGCTTCAATACTTTGGCTTTTAACTACTTTGCGTTACCTTAATTTTGCACCATTTAATCATACTCTGCAGTATTTTATTGCATCGCGGTTCCAACAAAATAGCAAAATACGGTTGAGCAAAAAATATGAAGCGCAATCTTGTAAAAGCAATTGATATTGGAACGGTAATAATTTGGCTTCTAAACCTTCATTTTACACGATTTAATCATAAATTTTATTGCATCGCGGTTCCATGCAAAATACGGTTGAGCAAAATATGCGTTTTACTAAAAATGCAAAAAATTTGCCATGATCAATCTTGTAAAAGCAATTTATATTGGAACGGTGCTTTAATATATTGGCTGCTGACAACTCTGCGTTACTTTCATTTTACACGATTTAATCATACGCCGCAGTATTTCGTCGCATCGCGGTTCTAACTTAGCAAAATACGTAAAAGATTTTACTAAAAATGCAAAAAATTCGCAACGAAGCGTATTTGCAATCGTGTAAAAGCCTTTGATATTGGAATGGTGTTTCAATACTTTGACTTCTAACAACCCTGCGTTACCTTTATATTGCACCATTTAATTATACTCTGCAGTATTTCATCGCATCGCAGCTCTAACATAGCAAAATATGCGGTTATTTTACCAGAAATGCAAAAAATTCGCAATGAAGCCTATTTGCAATTTTGTAAAAGCAATTGATATTGGAACGGTGCTTCAATACTTTGGATTCTAACAATTCTGCGTTACCTTCATTTTACACGATTTAATCATACTCTGCAGTATTTTATCGCATCGCGGTTCTAACATAGCAAAATACGGTTGAGCAAAATACGTAAAAGGTTTTACTAAAAATGCAAAAAATTCGCAACGAAGCCTATTTGCAATCTTATAAAAGCAATTGATATTGGAACGGTGCTTCAATACTTTGGCTTCCAACAACTCTGCGTTACCTTCATTTTACACGATTTAATCATACTCTGCAGTATTTTATCGCATTGCGGTTCTAACATAACAAAATACGTAAAAGGTTTTACTAAAAATGCAAAAAATTCGCAACGAAGCCTATTTGCAATCTTGTAAAAGCAATTGATATTAGAATGGTGCTTCAATACTTTGGCTTTTAATAACTTTACATTACCTTCATTTTGCACGATTTAATCATACTCCGCAGTATTTTATTGCATCGCGGTTCCAACATAGCAAAATACGGTTGAGCAAAATACGTAAAAGGTTTTACTAAAAACGCAAAAAATTCGCCATGAAGCCTATTTGCAATCTTGTAAAAGCAATTGATATTGGAACGGTGCTTCAATACTTTGGCTTCTAACAACTCTGCGTTACCTTCATTTTGCACGATTTAATCATACTCTACAGTATTTTATCGCATCGCGGTTCTAACATAGCAAAATACGCTTGAGCGAAATATGTAAAAGGTTCTACTAAAAATGCAAAAAATTCGCCATGAAGCCTATTTGCAATCTTGTAAAAGCAATTGATATTGGAACGGTGCTTCAATACTTTGGATTCTAACAATTCTGCGTTACCTTCATTTTACACGATTTAATCATACTCTGCAGTATTTGATCGCATCGCGGTTCTAACATAACAAAATACGTAAAAGGTTTTACTAAAAATGCAAAAAATTCGCAACGAAGCCTATTTGCAATCTTGTAAAAGCAATTGATATTGGAACGGTGCTTCAATACTTTGGGTTCTAACAATTCTGCGTTACCTTCATTTTACACGATTTAATCATACTCTGCAGTATTTTATCGCATTGCGGTTCTAACATAACAAAATACGTAAAAGGTTTTACTAAAAATGCAAAAAATTCGCAACGAAGCCTATTTGCAATATTGTAAAAGCAATTGATATTGAAACGGTGCTCCAATACTTTGACTTCTAACAACTCTGCTTTACCTTTATTTTGCACGATTTAATCATACTCTGCAGTATTTTATCGCATTGCAGTTCTAACGTAGCAAAATACGGTTGGTAGTCAACGTTTTAATCCTTTGCATTTGCACATGTTTCCTTGCGAAGTAGAGAATGTCATTTTGTGTAATGTATTGGGTTGTCCGGAAAGTTTGTGCCGATTCCGAAGGAAAATTGAAATGCAACTCATTTAAATTGTGGTATACATTTATTAAATTATATGGGTGCTACTCGGTTCCACAACCTTTCTCCATCTTTCATGCAACTTCAGAATTCCGTCCTTCCAGAACGTCTTGGGTTTTTCGGCGAATAAGTTTTCCAAATGAATTTTTATCTCGCATATCTTGTTTGCCGTTTGTGTGGCATTTTTGCGTTTTCGGAACAAAAAGCATTAAATGCCTATAATGCACTTCGTTTGCTACTATATTCTAAGGTATATAAAACCAACAAAAATTAACATATGGTAATCAAACTTTTTTTCAAATATGCCTGAAGTACCGTCTTTTAGAATATGTATCCTGTCATTTGTTTTCAAAAATTATGATATATTCAGGTCTGTTCTCATGCCACCTACCGAAAATCGGCACGAACTTTCCGGACAATCCAATAGTATAGGTTCGGAAAGAATTACTCTGCTCAATCGACATTTTGCATCAAATTGTATTGCTATGTATTTTAGAAAATAAAATGGAAATGTTATAGCTTATACTTTTCGCACGTGTAATAACGTTTAGTTCCGTCGTTAATATGCATTAAGGGGTTGGTTGTGTTGGGGATAATTATATCCTGTGTTACCGACGATGATTGCAAAAGGACAGAGAAAAGGGAAGCAGAAAAGTTAAAAATAAAAGATTGGTCAGATCACATAGAAACGCCTAACAAGACGGATGTGTCAAGAAGAGAAAATTGTCAATTAGTTTTTTTAAAACCTTTATATTTCTTGAAACTTTATTCGTTTTAACTGTATTTTAAACTTCGGTTTGTCCAATAATTAGACTTGATTTAAAGAAACTACAACAGATTGAGTTAGTATTACGATGATAGATTGTTTGTTTATTATGTTATGTTTATTTTCTCGTTCATGAAAAATATGTATTTTTTCGTTCAATCTATTGTCGGTATATGTTGTAAAAGGATGTTCTCGCACTTGCTGGAGTTCGCCTCTCGATTGATTGACCAACAATTTTGTACATTTTAAATACGACATCATTTTACATTTTTTTTATTGGTTTTACTTGTAGCGTGTTTGTATACATTTTGTTTCAGTAACATCTAACAGTTAACTTTTTGATTTACTTTGTAGTACAATTGGTTGATTGGAGAACATTGGCACATTAGTGTGCAAACTTATTATTTACAAAAAAAGCGGTGTAGAAGCTGCGATAGAACAAAGAAAGACTATTGTTAATTTGAGATTAATGTATCTTGCACTGTGTTTATCATAGAGATTTCCAAGAATATATCCGAAATGTTTGTTTACAAAAATTAGTTAATAATATTTGATTCCACGAAGCGTCGAAAATGATTGGTGTTCGAATACTTTCTATACTGGCTATATATAATGCACCGTTTGCATAACTGAAAATTATTATTGAAGAATGGAGCGAAAACGTATGGAAATTGCAGTAAAACGAATAAAAATTTTTTATTAAAATACATTTTTTTTTTCACTTCATATAGATTTGGCTTGCGAAAAAAAATGGAAATTGCAATAGAAGAAATAAAAATTATTATTAATGTGCAATTTTTTTCACTGCATATACATATATTTGGCGTTTAGAATACTTTCTACACTAACTGTAACCGAATGTTTAAAATCTGAATTTAAGCACAATTGTCTTCGCATTTGTAGAAAATATGCAGTTAGCGAACTTTCTGCTCAAAAGTATTTAAAAAATGTCTCTTCTTAAGATACTGCAGTTGTTTGCTGCGAAAGAAGAAGCCCTTCAGAAAAAGTAGCTTACAAACTCGAACATTTGTCAGGCGCGGACAGATTTATAGACGGCGCAGATAATTATTTGTAACGAATGCAGCATATTACGTGTCTTCCTCGTGTTGTTTCGCATTGTTCTTCAAGAATTATTTCAGCTACCTGACACTTGCATATTTAAACGATGTATATCATGTAATTATACGAACGCGTGTATATCTGGGCAGCAACGTAAATGAATTGCACTCGCCGCGATGCTTGTCAGGAAACGTGTTGAAGTCTCTCAAACAAGTCTCGTGCCGTCAAAAATTGTGCGTTGCAGTCGCTGATGTTGGTAATAGTAGTTTTGTCGTGGTAATTATTAAAAATCGCCTACTATACAGGAACAGTAAGCAAAATGAAGGAATATATCGCAATTTCGCCTCTTTTTCCTTTGCAGCCTAATATTTGCAACCTAGTTTACAAATTATTATTCACTATATTCTTAACACTTAGTCTATCGGGGAGATTTTCTACTTTGACCTTAGCGACGCGTTTCCTTTTTTTATTGTTATCAGTTACCTTTATTCGAAGTGTTCGCAATTACTGACGAACTATTTTTATAAAGTACGGTATATAATAAAATCCACCAATTTAGTGGTGAAAATTCGTAAATCTTTATGTTTTTCACAATCAATGGGGTGTAAATAAAGTAACAGCCGTATCAGGTGTGACAAAACGTAAATATAGAATCAAAAAATAGAACATTTTATCCATTTTTCAACTGATCATGAATTTGTGAAGGATACCACATTGTTAAAAATGAATATTATTAAAATGATTGTCATTTTTTTATTATTTCAGAAACGTTTGAAGGCCACGTGACATTTTCATGTTTATATAATCTATTAATGACTTCTTAATTGTCATAATTAAACTAAATTTTTGAACAACCATATAATGTTGAAATTATATACCAATCTAATGGTTCATTTTTGACAATCATTAAACGAAAAAAATTACATTGAATAAATGTAGTTAAAAATAATGTGGTATGAAATAACTGATAAACTCATTTTTTTTTCATTTTGACTTAGACCACTTTCATAATTATGGGCACATATCGCAATTTCGCCTCTTTTTCCTTTGCAGCCTAATCTTTGCAACATCGGGGAAAGTAACGCGTTTCCTTTTTTTATTATATACCTTTATTCGAAGTGTTCGCAATTACTGACGAACTATTTTTATAAAGTACGGTATATAATAAAATCCACCAATTTAGTGGTGAATATTACGTAAAAGGTTACACAATCAGTTGGGACTAAATAAAGTAACAGCGGTATCAGGTGTGACAAGTAAATATTAAAAAATGCACAATCCACTGCATAAACTGACATGTTGTAAAGGATACCACATTGTAAAAAATATATTAAAATGCATTACTGTTTTTTAATTTCACGTTTGAGTCGTGACATTTATGTTTAGTCATCTTTAATGTTCTTAATTGTCAAACTTTATAACCTACACTTTTTGAACAACCTACAAAAAATAAATGTTATACACTTTTAATTTTATGTTTGTATAAACGTATTTGAAATCATTAAACGAAACTTTAAATTAGTTTTTGAACAATGTACAAAAAGTAATAGTTATATACTTTTAGTTTCGTAATTTGTATAAACAATATGTGAACTCGTTAAGCGAAATTGTTACGACCAGATATAATTGATTACTTAACACGTTCACGCCGGGGCCGATTTTCATGTTTTTTGCTGTGACGCGACGCTCGAATTCATGCAACGCTGCATTTGGTGGCTCAGGATTGTTGCTTGTTTCAATTATTTAAATTTCAATTATTTAAATTTTCAATTATACGGCAATTTTGTCCACTTACTAAACGAACTATATTTTTGATGACGAGCGGCGTCTAAACAAATGTTCACGCCCGATGGGCCAGTCGAGCGTGAACCACCGGTGGTACACGCCGGCGTGAACGTGTTAAATAACTTTCAAGTCTCTTCGATTTCAAATAGTGAGTATCTGTCTGCGTTACATGCAAAAAATGCGCGATGGAAACTAAGTTTTAAGACCGAGGCTTCATTTTCAAATAGTTGTTCAAAACTATTATTACGCGCACAACGGTTTAACTCTCTATGGGCCCGCGTGACTTTGAAGTCACATATACATAAATCGATATTTTATTAAATAATTTAATTTTTTTTTACTAGATGGCGTATATATTTTGTTATATAATGTCTCCTTAGTAACCAATAACATGCTTGATGCGGTTATCAGCTCTAACCTGAAATGTCAAAGTAAATGCTTTTGCAAGTTGTCTGAAAATAGAAGCCAAAGGAACCGTCTTCTGAAATTGTCATTATTTGTTTTTCTATCGATGTTTGTTAAACATAAAAGCGTACGCAATAGCTTTTAGTTTGTATATCAATAATGTCTTATTTGTTTGCATTTAAACAATCATTTTATTACTACTTTCATGTGATATGGCTTTGTGAGTTTCAAGATACAATGGGCTATAATGGTAGGGTTCGGTCTATTTGCGATAACGTTTGCGTTTCCTTTGCTTTTTAATTTTATATAACAGAGGCCGAAAATATGGATACAAAATCATATAAAATAAAAGAGGAATAGGAATAAGAAGCATTAGTAGTAATAAATCCGAAGATTCTTTATCAGATTCGGATTCTAACGAAGATTCAATTATAGTATTTGCGCGACGACGTATAAATATTATTATTTTTAGCGACGATGAATTTAGTAGTAAAAAATCATCAGATAAGGAAATGCAACGTATATCTATGTTTAATGCGAAACGCCAACTGTTTTATGGAATTCCATACTTAAGCTCTTATACACACAAGTGCAAACGTTGTAAGCCGTTGTTACTTCAAAGTTACAAAATGTATTCGTTATAATAAAATTGTTGAAACTGCTGAATTCATTGTTAATATGTATTTCGAGGTTGATATTTCTTGATTTCACGTTACATAGATTTTATATAACCACCAAAAAAAATTCGGTCCATAGAGGGTTAACATGCAGAAGATTTGACTTGTTTTCTCACCTCTTCAATCTCGAAAACTGAATAACGTTGATTCGCGTTTACCGTCTTGTATGCTCAAGAAATTAATGTTAATACGTTAATTACGATTTATTTGGTTTAGAAATAGTTTGCGCTGCTTATACCCTTTTCTACAGAGTTTTATGTATAAAAAATGGCAGACTCAAGAAGCAACCTGTTAACGTCCGTTGAGGTGGTAACGTTGGACGCTTATTTTACATGTCACAACCTGTTTGCTATCATGCGAGCAGCCGATTCAATTAATGTGTTTCGCAGATGCCGATTAGTTTGTACTAATCGCTTATGCAAATGAGTGACGATCAGCGTATAAATTCTTCCAAGAATGCGCGCAAGAAATGTGTGGGACTAATGTGCGTAAAGGAAATTATGGAATTCCGCCTTGTCGCTGAACTCGGTTAAGTAATTTCGCTATGAGAGTAATTGGTTTAAACAAATAATTAATTGTATGACGCCGGTGTAATTAGTCAAACGAATTCTGATAAATCAAATTGCGTCTTTTTGCCCACCTCAGGTAAGTAACTCAGTTCAGGAAGCAAATTTGTTTTCTGTCGGCATGCAACAGAGTACAGCAATTTTGAAAATAAACGTTGCAGACTGATAATTAATTGTGTGATATCGGCGTAATTAGTCGAATCAATTTTAATAAATCGGATTTTGTTTTGTAGCGATGCTCACGTAAGTATTTCAATTTTTGGAATAATCGATTAGCTAGGTATTAAATAACAAGCCATTAACCAGGTTATACTGTGTTTCATAAACTTAATTTTAATAAATTAAACTTTCCTACTATTGGCTTCCGATACTCCAGTATCGCACACCCCCTGTTCTAATGATGCAGACTGGAACATTTGCGAAACGTCGGCAAAATGCTGAAAAAAGACGTAGCAACCATTCGGAAGCCAATAATATGAACAATCATGGCCGCGAAAGCCTCAAATTTAAAATTTTTGTTTTGTTTTTGTGCTGCGGAAAGTAAAAGAGTAAAAAAAATAATTAATTTTATAATGCTGATATACGTCGTAAAACAAATTTTATAAACCTAATAAACCTAACCCCTTGTTTTGTCGTGCGCAAAGTAAAAGACTTAACAAAATAATTAATTGTATAATGCTGATATACGTCGCAAAACAAATTTTATAAACCTGATAAACCTAACTCCTTGTTTTGTCGTGCGCAAAGTAAACGACTTAACAAAATAATTAATTGTATAATGCTGATATACGTCGTAAAACAAATTTTATAAACCTAATAAACCTAACTCCTTGTTTTGTTGTAAAACTCCATAAATGAAATAATACTTTAATAATTGTTAACTTGTACAACTGTAACGAAAAGATTCGCATACGTGTTATTGCGATTTAGAGAAAGTGCGATAATTCATAACACTGAATGTCTTCATAACACTGAAACACGCATATTTATGTACCGATGTGTATCGTAACACCATATTATGATGCATACATAAATGGCTAATATTACTCAGACACTCGCTAGTTTTCTTCTACAAATTTATTTCGACAAAAGTAATAATGAAAAATTAGCGACACGAAATTGACACTTCCGTGGTAAATATAATTAGACTCTGTTTCACACATGAGTAATCACACAATTAATGCGGAGATTATTACTACACTGATCAAGCATTAACGATACTTCTTAAAGTGATCGTTTATTATTCTATTTTCCATAGGTAACCAATTTGTAGATATTTCCGGGAATCTCTATAACATTGCATAATACATATTTTGCACTATTGAAAATGTTGATTGAAGAACACAGAGAAACCGATAGAATTTGTTGTTGAGTAAAAATGAGTTAATAAGAACCGTACGAAATTGCTTGGTAGGCGAACACTTGGCACTAACTATACACAATAGATCAGTATTACTCAGGCACTGAATGTTTCGTGACAAGCGCACTTTACACTGCGCGGCAACCCAGCTATTCCGAACTCATAACCGATCAATATGTTCTTCTGGGCGCCTAATTAATTTCTGTTAATTATAACACGCAGAAGCTTACCGGAATGACTACATCGACGTCGTAACGAGCTGCCTCCGTATCCGGTTATCCTCTATGCCTATGCACTGTGTCCGCTTGTTATCGAGAATTTTGCCGTACAACCAATCGGCATTAGCTTAGATCTCTGTCATCGCCATATTCCAACCACTTTTTCTCTGTTGCACTTCTTGCTTTCCTCATCTAACCGCTAAACCTTTCCCAATGTCTACGTGCGATGTACCAGGTTGTTCAATAAGTTTTATATTATTTTGTTTTTGTTTTGTTGGTTCAAAACGATGTGAAGGTTCATTTCAATCAGTCAATTCATTCTTTGTTTACAAGCCATTTAGTGTCGCCGTGTCACAGTTTTTCGACAATGGAAAAAATTGAATATCGTGCTAAAATATTTTTGGAAGGTGTAGCACCAAAAGAAATTCACGAACGAATGTTAATTTATGAACGTTCACCTTCAATTAGAACAGTAGAAAGATGGGTTGCAATTTAAACGTGGTCGTACAAGCCTTGAAGACGATCCACGTGAAGGACGTCACCGCATCAACACCAGAAATCGTAGCCAAAGTACAGGATATGGTTTTGGAAGATCGTCGATTGACCGAGAGGGATTTAGTAGAGGCTCTACACATCTCATTAGGCAGTGTGAGTCATATTTTAAATGAAATTTTGAGTTTTAAACAGTTTGCACAATGGGTGCCGCATTCGCTAACAATTGAACAAAAACACATTCGAATGCGACTTTCTCAACAACATTTGGAGCGTTTTAAAAAGGATAAAGTGGATTTTGTGTGTCGATTCATCACTATGGATGAGACTTGGGTCTATCACCATGATCCTAAATCAAAACAAGAGTCTAAAGAGTGGTGTGAACCTGGTTGTTCGGCTTCGAAACGAGTTCGTGTCCAGAAATTGGCCAAGAAGGTTCTGGCATCAGTTTTTTGGGATGCGAAAGGAATTTTATATTACTTGCAAACTGGTAAAACAATTAATTCTGAATATTATTGCAACCTTTTGGACCAGTTGAAGGAAAAAATTCAGAAAAAAGACCCGGTTTGCAGAAGAAAAAAATCCTTTTTCATCAGGACAACGCACCGTGTCACAAGAGCATTTTGACAATGGCTAAAATCCATGAATTAAAGTTCGAATTGTTGGAGCATCCGCCGTATTCACCAGATATGGCCCCCAGCGACTTCCATTTGTTTCCAGAACTCAAAAAATTTATGCGTCAAATGAAGAGGTCATAACGGCTGTTGAAGCGTATTTTGCAGACCTTCCGGAATCTCACTTCAGGGATGGGATCCACAGATTGGAGGATCGTTGGAGCAAGTCCATTAATGTTCAGGGAGATTATACTGAATAATAAAGTGTATTTTGAACCATAACATTGTGTTTTGTTTTGTTTTGTTCAGTGCGTTGCTACTAGTCCAAATTTGTTTTTGTTTTGTTGGTTCACTCTTCTTATCAACGTATGTGAAGGTTCATTTCAATCAGTCAATTCATTCTTTGTTTACAAGCCATTTAGTGTCGCCGTGTCACAGTATTTTCGACAATGGAAAAAATTGAATATCGTGCAGTGATAAAATTCTTATTTTTGGAAGGTGTAGCGCCAAAAGAAATTCACGAACCAATGTTAAGAGTGTATAATGAACGTTCACCTTCAATTAGAACAGTAGAAAGATGGGTTGCTGAATTTAAACGTGGTCGTACAAGCCTTGAAGACGATCCACGTGAAGGACGTCGAAAAACCGCATCAACACCAGTTATCGTACAGGATATGGTTTTGGGAGATCGTCGATTGACCGAGAGGGATTTAGTAGAGGCCTACATCTCATTAGGCATTAGTCATATTTTAAATGAAATTTTGAGTTTTAAAAAGCTGTGTGCACAATGGGTGCCGCATTCGCTATAATTGAACAAAAACACATTCCACTTTCTTTCTTTTAAAAAGGATAAAGTGGATTTTGCATTCATCACTATGGATGAGACTTGGGTCTATCACCATGATCCTAAATCAAAACAAGAGGCTAAACCTGGTTGTTCCCAATGTGTCCAGAAATCGGCCAAGAAGGTTCGCGCGATGCGAAAGGAATATTATTACTTGCAAACTGGTAAAACAATTAATTCTGAATATTATTGCAACCTTTTGGACCAGTTCAAGGAAAAAATTCGTTATATTTAATGTCAAATACAATAATTTTTCATTAAATATATACTTGTTTTTTTTCGTCATATATACGGCTATAATATAATATAAATGCATTAATGTTCATAAATAATAAAGTGTATTTTGAACCATAACATTGTGTTTTTCTTATCGAACGACAAAACTTATTGAGCAACCTGGTATTATCTCCTGCGTTCCGACAAAGCGTTATATTTAATAAATATAATTTTTCATTAAATATATACTTTTTTATATATACTATAATATAATATAAATAGTATAAATATAGTATAATAAAGTATAGTATAAAAATAGTATAAATATATAGTATGAGTATATACTATTTTTTAATAAATATATAATTAATACTAAGGTATAGTACTTGGAAATTGCACTGAAGGTGCTGTACGCGAGTAACTTGTCGTTTATTGCAAGTAATGATGTTAGATTCTCTTGTACGACTTAGGCAAATAAACAAATTTAAGAAAAACCTTGTTAATTTGGCGTCGATGTGACGAAATTTAAATAGAAGGAAACCAGCGTGGTAATGCGTTGACTTTGTTTATTGTTATTTAATCTTGTCGATTGCATTTGGCAAGTTTGACTGTTAATATTGTTTAATATTGTAGTAAATTATATATTATAAATTATGTATTAAATTATATTTAATTTGTTTAACATTATCGTTACGTATGTCAATAGGTCTTTCAGGTCCTCAGAGGGATCGTCAGACCTCTGTGTTAAATGTACGATAATTTGTATTTTGTAGTGATGTTAAGATACTGTTGTTGTAATAATATTTACGTTGCATTAATCATATAACAGCTGATATTTGGAAATAATGTAAAATTATTACTGTTACAATTATATAGAGTTTGTTGACGTAACTGATGTTTCCCGAAAAAGCAGTGATTTCAGTAGACCCATCGGCGCTGCGATTTATTATTCAGGGTGACACCGAAATAAGTGGCCAGATTCTAATATCGCATTATTACGAAGGATTAGCACAGGTCTCTGTCATTGTCACGTCGTAACCATTATTTATTCACTTCAAAGATTTTAAATTTGAGGAAAACAGCCCAGTTTTCGCTAACATTTTTAACGTTATTCCATTTTATCAGTAAAATACATCCTCAACTTAATGTTTGTCATTGATGCAACTTTACAGTTGCGGCAATATAATGTTGAAAAGTATCGAATTAATTCACATTCTTAAATTGCTTTGAAAATGGTCGGCTTTTGAATTAGTTTCCGTGTCTAAACTCAACTGCACACCGACGTTTCGCAAACATTACAGTCTGCATTTGAGATTAAAAACCATAACTGTTCCAAAACCAACCATTTTCATAATGTTGGGCGTGCTTAATTGTAAAATTAAATTGTTTCTTCCATTTAATTGAACTATTTGATAGCTTTAAAGCTTTCTGAACAGTATTTGTTTGACGTTGTTTTTATCGTTATGTTTTAACACCTCACAGATTGTGGTTGACGTTATTTTTGTGCCAGTACTCTGTATTTTAATATTGAAATGTGCGTATCTTAATGTAATTTACTTGTGTTAATTCTTATGTGCGCATTACTCTATAAACATGTATTATAATATTGTGTGTAACGAAAGATGCGAATAAAACATCTTTTAATGTAAAAAGATTTACTTGTGTTACTACATTGAAAATTTAATCATAATTCATAATTTATCTTTATACAAATAAACGCGACAGGTATTCAAATATGTAAAGATATGTACATTAATAAGGTCTAATTTTCATTATTTCTCTTGTCATCAATGTTGATTTTAATTAAATAGTCGAGGAATTTTCTTTATAAACTCAAATAAAGGTGGTGTAAGAACGAACTTTAATATTTTGTTCCTTGGTTCCTATAAATAGTAATTTTTTTAAGACTTTTTACGTACGTTAATTGCATGTCAAGGAGCTGATCGCCAAGCAAAAATGTAACGTGATATAACACGCTTAAACCGGTGAAAAAGTGTGAGAAAGCATAGCGTGAAATAGAATAATGGTGTAAGTGTGGGGAAAAAAGGAAAAAAGGCAGAAAAAGGAATAGACCACGAACATAAAAATACGTATAAACACCTATAAAATAAATCCTGAGCGTATACTACATTAATATGTCTACAAAATATATTGTTTGGATTTTCACTGCATGCTTAGATAAAAACTGATCTTGACTAGGTCTAAAAAACGATCTTCATTAGACCGAACTTCATAATTCCTGTAAGTTACCAATTTTTTTAAATATCTTTACATGCCATCTAGTAAACGCACTCTTTTACCGTGGAAAAACTCAGATCGTTTGGCCGTATTTTAAAAGGCCATTCCGTTTTAGAGAGCGTTTGAATATTAACTAAACGCACTTTACACCTTATTCTTATTATTTGACCCCTTATGACATAAACGTTGATTTTCAGAAAGAAATTCCTGATTTATTAAAGCGAGAACATGAATAATCGGATGGCATAAGAATTTACACAAAGTTAAATGAGCAAAAGAAATAACAATGAGGGTTAATTAAATAGAAATAAACGTTGATTTCCAGAAAGAATTCCTTTTATTGAAGCTGAATAATCATACAACTCAAATAAACGAAAGAAATAACAGGAATGTAATTTCAAGAACAAAGGGGTCATTTCACCCCTTTATAAACGTATTTTCAGAAAGAAATTCCTAATTTATTAAAACAAGAAATTGAATAATCAGATGGCATAAGAATAAATAAGTCCAATTTAACAGTGAATGTACGATTTTAAAACAAATTTTGAAAGTTTTTTGAACCCTTATAAACGTATTTTTAGAAAGAAATTTCGTTAATAATCAGCATGACAAGAAAATCAAACAAGAACCATTTTAAAGTAAATTTTGAAAGGGGGTCATCTGACCCCTTATGAAATAAACGTTAATTTCCAGAAAGAAATTTCTAATTTATTAAACCGAAGAACTGAATAATCAGATGACATAAGAATTTACAATAAGTCCAATGAGTGAAAGAAATAACAGTGAATGTACGATAAGTGTGGGGAAAAAATTTCTAATTTATTAAAGCGAAAATTGAATAATCAGACTTAGAAAAAATGAGAATAAAAATGAACGTACGATTTTAAAGTAAATTTAGAAAGGGGCCTTTTGAACCCTTATGAAATAAACGTGATTTTTAGAAAGAAATTTCTAATTTATTAACACCTATAAAATCAAACATAAGAACTTACAGAAAATCAAACAAGCGTAAAAATGAATGTACCATTTTAATATGTCTGACAAAATATATTGTTTCTAATTTATTAAACCGAAGAACTGAATAATCAGATGACATAAGAATTTACAAAAAGTCAAATGAGCGGAAGAAGTAACAATGAACGTACGATTTTAAAGTAAATTTAGAAAGGGGCCTCCCTAAAATAAACGATTCTTCAATTTATTAAAGACCGAATTACAGAAAATCAAACAAGCGAAAGAAATAAAAATGAATGTACCATTTTAAAGTAAATTTTGAAAGGGGGTCATCTGACCCCTTATGAAATAAACGTTAATTTCCAGAAAGAAATTTCTAATTGATTAAACCAAAGAACTGAATAATCAGATGACATAAGGATTGACAAAAAGTCAAATGAGCGAAAGAAGTAACAATGAACGTACGATTTTAAAGTAAATTTAGAAAGGGGCCTTTTGAACCCTTATGAAATAAACGGTGATTTTTAGAAAGAAATTTCTAATTTATTAAAGCGAGAAATTGAATAATCAGAGGACATAAGAACTTACAGAAAATCAAACAAGCGAAAGAAATAAAAATGAATGTACCATTTTAAAGTAAATTTTGAAAGGGTATTCGTTAATTTCGTTTCTAATTTATTAAACCGAAGAACTGAATAATCAGATGACATAAGAATTCACACAAAGTTAAATGAGCAAAAGAAATAACAATGAGGGTACGATTGTAACGTAAATTTTGGAAGGGGTCATTTCACCCCTTATGAAATAAACGTTGATTTCCAGAAAGAAATTTCTAATTTATTGAAGCAAAAACATGAATAATCAGATGACAAGAATTTACACGAAGTCAAATAAACGAAAGAAATAACAGTGAATGTACGATTTCAAGGTAAATTTTCAAAGGGGTCATTTCACCCCTTATGAAATAAACGTCGATTTTCAGAAAGAAATTCCTAATTTATTAAAACAAGAAATTGAATAATCAGATGACATAAGAATTTACAAAAAGTCAAATGAGCGAAAGAAGTAACAATGAACATACGATTTTAAAAATTTAGAAAGAGGCCTTTTGAACCCTTAGAAAATCAAATTTATTAAAGCGAGAAATTGAATAATCAACATATGAAAACAAGTTAATGTACCATTTTAAAGTAAATTTTGAAAGGGGGTCATCTGACCCCTTATGAAATAAACGTCGATTTTCAGAAAGAAATTTCTAATTTATTAAACCGAAGAACTGAATAATCAGATGACATAATTAAATAAGTCCAATGATAACAGTAATGTACGATTTTAAAACAAATTTTGGAAGGGGTCATTTCACCCCTTATGAAATAAACGTTGATTTCCAGAAAGAAATTCGAAGCAAAAACATGAATAATCAGATGACAAGAATTGAATAAACGAAAGAAATAACAGTGAATGTACGATTTCAGTAAATTTTCAAAGGGGTCATTTGAACCCTTATGAAATAAACGTCGATTTTCGAAAGAAATTCCTAATTTATTAAAACAAGAAATTGAATAATCAGATGACATAAGAATTTACAAAAAGTCAAATGAGCGAAAGAAGTAACAATGAACGTACGATTTTAAAGTAAATTTAGAAAGGGGCCTTTTGAACCCTTATGAAATAAACGGTGATTCTTAGAAAGAAATTTCTAATTTATTAAAGCGAGAAATTGAATAATCAGAGGACATAAGAACTTACAGAAAATCAAACAAGCGAAAGAAATAAAAATGAATGTACCATGTGTTTGAAAGGGGGTTTCAAATGAAATAAACGTTAATTTCCAGAAAGAAATTTCTAATTTATTAAACCGAAGAACTGAATAATCAGATGACATAAGAATTTACAATAAGTCCAATGAGTGAAAGAAATAACAGTGAATGTACGATTTTAAAACAAATTTTGAAAGGGGCCTTTTGAACCCTTACGAAATAAACGGTGATTTTTAGAAAGAAATTTCTAATTTATTAAACCGAAAAACTGAATAATCAGATGACATAAGAATGACATAAGAAAGAGTGAATATACGATTTTAAAATAAATTTTGAATCGCTTGGTATATTTAGTGTTAATCTATGTATCGGTATTTTATCTCCGACCAAAAAAGAAAATTACGAAAATTCGTATCGGCAACGTAGCCGTAATCATGATTTTCCAAAGCGACTGCTGGATGACAGAACGAACATCGCGATTATGGCCGCCATATCGCCTGGCAAGTAAGTTTCATATCGCACCCCACCGATAAGTGGACGCGTGGCGAATATGTCATTACGGGAGGTGTTGGGGTCAATCACGAGTTTCAGTGAGATCGTCAGTAGTGCTTTTAGTCATAAATCTCCCAGGAATGGTCCTCGGGTTTCATTAGGGCTACCGCTTGCCGAGTTTTACCATTTAACTTACTTCGTTTGTTCTGATAATTAATGTTTACGGACGGCGTGTGTCGGTTGCCGGTTTGGGTTGAGAAAATGTTGAAATTTGTAAGTGATTAGTTACAGCACGGTATTCGCGTGATACGTGCAAGGCATGTTTGTGCAGTTGACTGCTCTATAATTACAGTTAGTGTAGAGGGTACGTATACTGATTCATTTCGAACGATACTTCGTTAAATTGTACTTTATTATTTGATTTTTCATAAACGAGTTTGCACAAGTTCTCGGAAATCTCTGTAATAATACTGTACATAAAAGACAAGTTACGAATTAATAATCATTACTCTTTCTTTTGCCGTTTTTGCTTTATTTTTCAAATGTCATTTTCAATAATACAAAGTTTTGAATTGTAGTTAAGCTATAATCCAGGTATAACATTTTCAAACACACTAACGACATCAATCATTATTACGAAGCAATAATGCGTCCTGTTTACGTCGCCAAATCTTCTGCAAACACTTGAAAACACACTCTGTATGAATATTTAGTGTCCTTAAATATTTGCCATACTTTTCCTTTTTCTTGTTAACTTCGCAAATGATTTAAATATCGTCGGCTTCCGAATCGGAATTTCTACGCGTAAGTTATTTTTTTTTGCATTTTACCTGGCATAAAAGTTTTCTAAAATATGGATAAATTCGTGGTACATAAAAAATTCGTAAATAAAGTGCAATTTCTAAACTGATTGATATACATATACTTTCTAGACTAACTGTATATATTGAAAGAGTTATTGCACGTTTATGTGCCTATATTTATATGCATACCGACAGAATACGAAATTATCAATAAAACTCAATTTTGTTCGAAAAATGCTGATCCCAGACGTCAAAAATGGATAAACAACTGCCGATTGCCCCCGGTGGTTGTCAACCACTAAATTACATATTTCACAAAATTATCTACAGCTTTGCGTTATCAAAACAATTAAATATTTGGCATTACTCGCATTGCATCGCGTGACAAACGAATGTGGACAAAAATAACATCTCCTTTCTTCTTAATATTGTTTACATTTTATAACACAGTAGACACATTCAGAGGGATGTTTACAGTTATCAATTTGCTATTCAATAGCTCATTGTGTTTTATTTTTTATGTTTAGGCATATATTAACTGTTGTACAACAACAGATCATATGTTATTACTGACAAAAATAATGCAAACACAACATTTATCCGAATATTTGTGTCCTGAATATATTTGTGCTCATAATTATGAAAGTAAAATACATTTCAGATATTTAATGAATTTATTTGAATAAATTAAAAAATATTTTTACATTATGCGACATTTTAATTCATAATTTTATTAGCATTTACTATGAATAATATTATTTTTAAAGATTGAATTGTAACAAACGAATGTGAACAAAAATAACATCTCGTGAACATTTATTACATTTCTTCCATTTTTAATATTGTTTACATTTTGTTCCTGATAACACAGCTTTATGTTTTTCTTCCGATACACCGTATTTTTTGGTCAGAGGGATGTTCAGAGTTATCAATTTGCTATTAAACAGCTCATTGTGTTTTATTTTCGATGTTTAGACACATATCAACTGTTATACAAGAGATCATGTGTTATTACTGACAAAAATAATGCAAACAAAATATTTATTCGAATATTTGCTTCCTGAAGATATTTCCCTTTCATTACAAGTAAGAGCGCTGAGAGAAATGAAAATGTTTGTCTCGTCTAAAATTTATAAAGTTTTTTTATCAATCAATTCAGAGGAGAATTCCAACCGCTGCGAGGGCATTTTTTACATCATATTCAGATAATAAGCCGGACGACAAATTACATATTACAGAGACCGTACTATACGTCCGAGAATAAAAAACATCAAATGAAAGGCGGCAAAGAACTTGTTATTGCGAGACATGTTCAACCAAACTCGCAATGCATATGGGTGATTCTTTTGAATATTATCGCATCTCCGAAAGGTACGATCTATAAAATCTTAGTTTTATTTCATAAAATATACACCATTAAGCTGCGTGCAAAATACAATTTGAGTATAGGAATAATCTCTGAAACTACACCATTTTATAGAAAATGTGCGCTATTCAATACTTGCACATTATTTACATTTTGCATAATTCAGTCAAACGCTGTAGTATTTCATAGCATCGCCGTTCTAATACGGCAAAATACGCACGGCAGTCAACGTGTTACGAGTATAGGAATAATCTCTGAAACTACACCATTTTATAGAAAATGTGCGCTATTCAATACGTTCGAGAGGGAATCGTTAAAATTGGCCACTCACGTGCCCCCAGTTCTTCAGTCTCACCTTAATTCCACCTGAGATGCTCCTTGACTACATTACTTTGGCTTAAATTGGTTTAGAGTATTGCGGCATAGATAACGGACGTGTAGATGGGTGCCGGCGAAAGGCTTTTAAATATTTACAGCTTACGTCAAACACGCTAATTACTTAAACGTTACCTTATTCTAGAAGTTTCCACCCAGACGTTTCGGCATAAACAAGCGTTCGTCATAACTTTGAATACAATGGACGTGTTATTCTTACGGTAAGTATTGCATCAAAGAAAATATCGTGAATATTTATGAATATATGTGGCGATATCTGCCTTTGTGCGGAAGGTCAAGCGGACTATTGACTGTTGATCGCCAGTCCGTCAATGTCCGAAATACTAGAATAGTGGGTCATTTTCTATTAAACATGTCACTTCTCCCGTAATATTACGTAGAGAATCTGGTCAATGTCCGAAATACTATTGGGTTGGAGGGAAAGTTCTGTCGTATTTTAAAGAAAATATTTGAATTAATTTATAAAAATATGTGTTTGATATTAATCATAATACATTTAATGTGTTGTATGATGAATGCCAAACTGTTCTGCAATTTCTCGACTTGTTAAATGTGGATTATTTTCCAACATGTGTCGCAAAACATCATTATCGATGTTGGATGGTCGTCCAGATCGATCACTTTCTTGGAGGGTCAGATCCCCGGAACGAAATTTGCTAAACCATCTTTGACAAAGACGAACATTTACAATATCTTTTCCAAATACCGCACATAAATTTTTACATGCAACCGACGCGTTGCTTCCTTTTTGGAATTCATACAAAATGCAGTGTCGTAAATGCACTTTATCTACTGACATGTTTTTCACTTTAAATATAACAAGTAAATGATGAACGGTAAAAAAAGGACTCCTTTTATATTATACAGCAGCTATAAAAAACAAAAATAAAATCCGAATGACTCACTAGCCAGATGTTTTTTTTATTTATAAGAAAAATTACCTGCCTATTAAAAATACGACAGAACTTTCCCTCCAACCTAATAGAATAGTGGGTCATTTTCTATTAAACATGTCACTTCTCCCGTAATATTACATAATAACTATCGTTCGTGCGGGTTTTTGTAACCAAGATTTTAATTTATCCGTTTTCTAACGATTTCGACACATCACTGCAATTTAAGACATCCCTGTCCATGATTTTCTTCCAGTGCGACACGTTGTTCAATTGACAAGTTTATGTTTTGTCAAAGAGCTTTCCTTTTATGGCAAAGACTGAAGTGTCTCTGATATCCAATTTTTCCAAATATTTCGAGGCAGTAACTACGGTACTCACATATTTTATGAAAAGTGATTTCATAAAAGAAAATATATGCATCGTGCAAGAGTGCAAATGTTAAATGCACGGCGTATGAGCAGGACCGAAGTTCGAATGAATAGTCATTTTAGTCTGAAAACTGGACGTCGTAAGACTGACAAGTTAATTAAGCATGAATATGAAATCTGCGCGAATTTAATTAATATCAATGGAATTTGCTTTAACGTAACGCGGTACAGTCATTGTTTAAGTTTATCGATGACGCCGTCGTTCCTTATTAAAACGTGCGAATGCCCGATGCACATTGACAATGCAGAACGTAATTAAAGAGAACCTTCGGGGAACCGATCATTTTTTACTAATAATCATAGAACACATTGACGATAACGGCTATGTTGTAATTTGTCATCTTTCGTCTTGCACATTTTTGTGACCAGCCCAAATTTCGATTTACAGGGCGCCGTAACACTCAAAGTGAACGAAAATTTAGAGAACTTTCAATTTTCTGCGCATAAACATCCAACGTGTTCATGGTAACTGCCATCTGCTAATTTGTCATCTCGTATTCCAGCCATTTTTACGAAAAGCCTCAGATGGTTTGCAAGATGCCGTAACACTCAAAATGAAGGAACGATTATGCAGGCCTCGATATTCTAAGCGTAAATGTCCAACACGCTCACGTTAACTGCCATCTGCTAATTTGTCATCTATTCCACCTATTCCTGCGACGGCCCAATCATTCACACGACGCCATGACGCACAGGATTGAAAACATTTCATACGCGTAAAGATAGAACACGTTTACAACAACCACCCAATAATTTGTCACCTTCCATAGGACTTATTTTCGTAAAATCTTTAAGATGCGCATGACACTACAACGTTAAAAATGAAGATCAGTTGGGGAACGTCATTTTTCTATGCAGAAACGTACAACATCTTTGTGACTACTATCATTTGATAACTTGTCGCCTAAAATTCAAGAGCTGCCATGACAGTTGAAACCACGAACGTTCAGGAAGCCGTTAATCTTCAAAACATAAACGTAAAACACGCTACCAACTACTAACTTTAACACGTTGACTGCCAAGCGTATTTTGCTATGCTAGAACAGCGACGCAATGAAATAGTGCAGAGTATGATTAAATCGTGCAAAATGAAGGTAACACACAGTTGTTAGAAGCCAAAGTATTGAAGCACCGTTCCAAATTGCAAATAGGCTTCATTGCGAATTTTTTGCGTTTCTAGTAAAATATTTTGCCCTGGTCACCGCGTATTTTGTTATGTTAGAACTGCGATGCGATGAAATACTGCAGCGTATGATTAAATCATGCAAAATGGAGGTAACGCAGAGTTGTTAGAAATCAAAGTATTGAAGCACCGTTCCAATATCAATTGCTATTACAAGATTGCAGATAGGCTTCATGGCGAATTTTTCGCATTTTTTGTAAAATCTTTTGCGTCGGTCACCATGTATTTTGTTACGTTAGAATTGCGATACAATGAAATACTGCAGAGTATGATTAAATCGTGCAAAATAAAGGTAACGCAGAGTTGTTAGATGTCAAACTAATGAAGCACCGTTCCAATATCAATTGCTTTTACAAGATTGGAAATAGGCTTCATCTCGAATTTTTTGCATTTTTAGTCAAATCTTTTGCCCCGGTCACTGCGTATTTTGCTATGTTAGAATTGCGATACAATGAAATACTGCAGAGTATGATTAAATCGTGCAAAATGAAGATAACGCAGAGTTGTTAGAAGTCAAAGTATTGAAGCACCGTTCCAATATCAACTGCTTTTACAAGATTGCAGATAGGCTTCATTGTGAATTTTTTGCATTTCTAGTAAAATCTTCTGCGGCAGTCACCGCGTATTTTGCTATGTTAGAATCGCGATGCAATGAAATACTGCAGCGTATGATTAAATCGTGCAAAATGGAGGTAACGCAGACTTGAAAGTCAAACTATTGAAGCACCGTTCCAATATCAATTGCTTTTACAAGATTGCAAATAGGCTTCATCTCGAATTTTTGCATTTTTAGTCAAATCTTTTGCCCTGGTCACTGCGTATTTTGCTATGTTAGAATTGCGATACAATGAAATACTGCAGAGTATGATTAAATCGTGCAAAATGAAGATAACGCAGAGTTGTTGGAAGTCAAAGTATTGAAACACCGTTCCAATATCAATTGCTTTTACGAGATTGCAAATAGGCTTCATGGCGAATTATTTGCATTTTTAGTAAAACCTTTTACGCATTTTGCTGTTAAAACTGCGATTCGATGAAATATTGCAGAGTATGATTAAATCGTGCAAAATGAAGGCAACGCAGAGTTGTTAGAAGTCAAAGTATTGAAGCACCGTTCCAATATCAATTGCTATTACAAAATTGCAAATAGGCTTCATCTCGAATTTTTTGCATTTTTAGTCAAATCTTTTGCCCCGGTCACTGCGTATTTTGCTATGTTAGAATTGCGATACAATGAAATACTGCAGAGTATGATTAAATCGTGCAAAATGAAGGTAACGCAGACTTGAAAGTCAAAGTATTGAAGCACCGTTCCAATATCAATTGCTATTACATGATTGCAAATAGGCTTCATGGTGAATTTTTTGCATTTCTAGTAAAATATTTTGCCCTGGTCACCGCGTATTTTGCTATGTTAGAAATGCGATGCGATGAAATACTGCAGAGTATGATTAAATCGTGCAAAATGAAGATAACGCAGAGTTGTTAGAATTCAAAGTATTGAAGCACCGTTCCAATATCAATTGCTTTTACAAGATTGCAAATAGGCTTCATCTCGAATTTTTTGCATTTTTAGTCAAATCTTTTGCCCCGGTCACTGCGTATTTTGCTATGTTAGAATTGCGATACAATGAAATACTGCAGAGTATGATTAAATCGTGCAAAATGAAGATAACGCAGAGTTGTTAGAAGCCGAAGTATTAAAGCACCGTTCCAATATCAATTGCTTTTACAAGATTGCAAATAGGCTTCATCTCGAATTTTTTACATTTTTAGTAAAATCTTTTGCGCCAGCCACCGGTAACCACCGCGGCAGTCAACGTGTTAATACATCGTCTTCTTTCCCATCCGTTTCTGCAACTAATCAAAGATTCGCATGACGCCATGACGTTGAAAATTTCAATGAGTACCCTGAACAGTCATTTGACAATGCGTAGGTCACAGCCCAGTGCCGCTTCGGTAATTGATGGTTTCCTAAACGCCCTGGCAAAAAGCCCGTAAAAGAACCGGCAGCGCAACTCGCCACGGCAGAACGCAGAGACGGAAACTAACAAAAAATCGCGCGAGAAGAGGTCGGAAGAAAGGGTAGACGGGAGTCGTTGTTATCATCCGTAAAAAGCCGAGAGCTTCGGATCGCGCAGGAAACAGGGTGTGCAGGGCTAAACCTAACACGGGCACTTTTTACCAGCGGCACTCTTGAATGCATTATGGATGCTCGCGGTTATGTATGACTCTATCAGGTTCGACGGTGTGCAACCTGCGGTAGCCTTCACGTTCTCGTACTGCCCATTTTTGCGCTGCATCATTATCCTACGCCTGCTGCGCTTTTTCTTTCTCCTATTACATTGTGTTCTAACGTTGAAGGTACGCGGGAGTGCACACGTTCCTTGCCACTGCCCTGTGGATCCGTTAAAACAATGATGAGTCTAGTTATTTTTCTGTGGCACGCTGATTGGCACGGTTGTTGGAATACTGCTGGTTTATGTGAGGAAACAATGTCTGACTTTAACGCATGGGAATATGTTTGCGTTAAGCGTCGAATAGTTTTGGTGCTTAACACTAAATGTACCGGTACTTTACACCTACCTATTTTTACCATGAGGACTCATTCGACCCCTTATGAAATAAACGTTGATTGTCAGAAAGAAATTTCTAATTTATTAAAGCGAGAAATTGAATAACCAGATGATATAAGAATTGACAGAAAGTCAAATGAGCGAAAGAAGTAACAATGAATGTACGATTTTAAAGTAAATTTTGAGAGGGCTCATTTGATCCCTTATGAAATAAGCGTCGGTTTTTACAAAGAAATTCCTAATTTATTAAACCGAGAAATTGAATAAGCAGTTGACATGAGAATTTACAGAAAGTCAAATGAGCGAAAGAAATACCAATGAATGATTTTAACACGTTGACTGCCAAGTGTATTTTGCTAGAACCGCGATGCGATGAAATACTACAGAGTATGATTAAATCGTGCAAAATGAAGGTAACGCAGACCCGTTAGAAGCCAAAGTATTGAAGCACCATTCCAATATCAATTGCTTTTACAAGATTGCAAATAGGCTTCATGGCGAATTTGTTGCATTTTTAGTAAACTCTTTTGCGCCGGTCACCGGTGACCACCGTGGCAGTCAATGTGTTAAAGTACATTTTGATAGGGTTCATTTGACCCCGCATGCTACGTTTAGTATTAATCGCTGCGTGACTACATAGGGTTCATCGGCGTAATAGGTTTCATTGGGACATGATATAAGAGTCCAGTTATTTTTTCTGCGGAATAGCACGATGATCAGTGCGGTAGATGAAAATCTGCTGAAACGCCGGAAAGCAGAAAGTCGTTTATGCGGTAAAACAATACTTAACATTTACGTGCACCGACGCGCTTGAACTTAGTGTCGAGCAGTTTTGCTGGTTAATTATTAGGTGGTAATGTGTTGTGCATTGGAGTAAATGGATCTAGCAGGACAATAATGAATCTAGTTACTTGTTTGAGTAACGACACGACGATATCCCGGTAGCCGAAAATTTAGTTGACGTCGGACGCTGATTTCAGACGACAGAAGATTCTTTATGCGGAACAGCAATGTCTAATATCTGGATTCGTAGACGTGCTCGTGTTAATCATTGTACAGTTTTGCTGCTTAACTATTGGGTGCATTTATATTGTGCATTGTCGTAGTAGGTTGCGTCATGATAATAAAGTACCTAGCTATTTTCCTGAGTAAAGGTACGATGATTAATATGCTGTTTTGGGGAATTTGGTGCAGTGACAGAAGGTAACAGAGTGTTTTTATGGGAAATTAATGTCTGATATTTAGGTACTCGAGTACGTTTCTGTTTAGCATTAAACGGTTTTCATGCTTAACTGTACGTGGTCGTATATTATGCATTGACGAGTTGCATCTTTGCGATGATCGAATGTTTCTCATGAACTTATGGTGTAAAGCATGCTACAGGGTTTTTACATTTTTGAAAGCTCGAGTAATGAGGTTAATTCATGGACGATGTTTTGTGAAGCTGTCGTGAAATCGTGTGATTTTGTGTGGGAAGTATACCGTACATTAAGGTTTCAATGGAGTTCGCACCCACGGAACAAGAAACGATAAACGATGATTGTCGGATTGTCTCGTAAGTTGGGTGAATTATTACAAGTCCTTGACATCAATAATTTAATACGCGGTCAACGAAAAATCGTTTGTATGTTGACATCGCAATATTTGCTTTCCGTGCCACTGGAGGCATTAATATCAAATAAAATTGAACTGCATATTAGCTGCATGATGTTTTGGCATTTATCACGTATTGGTCATTAGAGTGAACTCTATAATATTCATAGCTTTTATTGCTTTAAAGTTTGATTGAGTGTTGATTCTACTTCATGAGCGTGTGAAGGATTATCGTGCTTGACGCATTTTTAATGAAATCGTCCCTAAAAAGTGCTGTTAAGTAAAAAAGTGTAGCGATTTTCATAGTAATGTCACGAACGTGATCACGTACGGTAAAATGATTTTACATTTAACTTATAACGATAATCATCAATAAAGGTACGGTAAATAATATTACAATTTAATAACACTCTGCTGAGAAATAGCTAAGACACATGACAATACAAAGACCTTCAATACCATGAACAGCACAACACAATAAACACGTTTAATCTTGCTGTTCGCAATAGTCTTGCAACGACAAAAATATCATAATGTTAATCATCAACAAGAGTACAGTAGACGATACTATTGTATAATACAATAACACGCTTCAGTGAAGCTGCAACTAATCACGTCAACACAAAAATCCTCAACATCATGAACATAAACGCAAGAGATCACGTTATATTTACCCTCGACTCTCTCCGACTCCGTTCATCTTCAACATTGCTCTCAACATACTTTCCCTAATAACATTACACCTAATCACAATCCGATCTTGCTGCGCAGCTGTCTCACTATTTTTGAGACTCAGTATATAGGAATGGTGTCATGTAATACCTCTTCCGATTGGCCGATGGCTCATCATACGGGTC
The DNA here is from genome assembly GCA_033815515.1 of Cryptocheilus praepositus. Taxonomy (NCBI): domain Eukaryota; kingdom Metazoa; phylum Arthropoda; class Insecta; order Hymenoptera; family Pompilidae; genus Cryptocheilus; species Cryptocheilus praepositus. The sequence goes on along the minus strand of JAWWQZ010000018.1, from coordinate 1,333,222 downwards.
ATATACAAATCAATATTATCAGTCCATTAGCCAGCAGCAATGAGGCCGGTGTTACAATGCGAGACGTACAATTTACAATAAAGTAGAACAAAACTAAATTGCATGAAAATAATAATAGTGACGAAGGCAGCGAGCTGCATAATTCTCGCCCCTGTCACTTCGAGCAGTACTTTCATAAAAGGTTGGTATTATGGGGTTAAAGACCTGAACCAAGCAAAGATCGTTCATCTCCGATGAGGATTCACGGAAGCATTTGAGATTTAGCTCTGAATCTCCTCTGATCAACGAATCTCCACGAATCTGCCCAAGAACCTCGCATGCCACCGACGCAACTGCCTTCCCGCGGACTCGCAGACCTGAGGCTGCAATACGTAAAATACAGTAAGCCATTACTAGCCTCACCATTCGGACTCGTCGGTCCACCGTGCGGCGTGTAGAGATGTCCATGCGGATTGTGCGGATGCGGCGGTGGGGGCAGCCAGGCGAAACCCGCGAGAGAATGCGGAAATCCCGTAGGATTCCATCCGGGAGCAGCGGGTGCTCCGGGAATGTAAGGCGCAGCCTGCGAAGGCCTCTGCACCCCAGGGTGTATCGGTTGAGGCACTACCGGACTCGACTTCTCTTCCTTCACCTTGCCCGCCTCTAGCTCTCTCTCCAGCTCACAGTCCGAGTCCATGACGTTCAAGTCTTCAGAGTGGCCGACGCTGCGCACTTCCTGATCCTCAAGGTCAAGATGATCGCCGGCGCGATCGCCGTCGAGCGAGCGGTTGGCTTCTGAGTCGCTGCGATCGTCGATCGTGTCCCGTCTGCCCAGCGGCGAGACGGACCGCGGGTTCGACATCCTGTCTACGCGCTCGATCCTTTCGTTCCTCTCGATTCGCTCGTCATTCTCGGCTTTACAACGCGCCCGCTGCATCGCTGTTGCCTCGACGACGCGCGACGTCGGCGAGCGCGGCATGTTCTGGTCTGTTTTGATCGGCGACGACGACTTGTCATGAGCGGACCTCGAGAAATCTTTCACCGTCAGCATCTCCTGCCGCAGCGCTGTCGGGTGCTCGTCCATGCGGACCTGGTGATGGTTGCCGAAGGCAAGCCCGTGCGGACTCAGACGCGCCAGCAGCTCGCGACTCTGCAGCCGCTGCTGCTCCATCAGAAGTTCTCTGTACCTGACTTCCATCTCGAGGCTTTTTTCCATGTCGATGCGGTCCTCGCTGTTCCCTCGGGTAAAAGCGTCACCACCACCACCATCGTCGTCATCACCACCACCAACACCACCACCACCACAACCACCACCACCACCACCACCACCACCACCACCACCAACACCACCACCACCACCGCCGCCGCCGCCGCCACATGTGGCGGATTTCTTGGTGCCGCTGAGCAAAGCGTCCACGCTGAAACTAATCTTACCACTTCGCGGCTTTAAGTTTGACGATGCCGACGTCGGGGTAGCCATGTCGACGTCGTCGCAGAGACGATCACTCCCTGCGCCTGGACCTGCTACCACGCCCTCGCCGTTGTTCATGCCGTTTGTCCAGCTCGAAGCTTTTCTAAGCGTGCTCGTGTTCGGCGGTGCCGAGGAGGCGATGGATATTTTTCCGAGCTTCCACCGCGCTACGGGTGGATCATCGTGCCGAATTTACTGGGTGCCGAGAGTTTCGAGACAGTTTGGAGAGAGCAGTGGCTTGGCAAGTGACGATACGTGGCCCCTAGGGTCTCTAGACGTATTGTTAACGTGCGCAAAGCTTGCACGAGTATGCTTGCGCTGACGTCTTTGGCGTGGGACGGTATGGGTTTTTGCGAACGAGGCTGATTAGCCGCTGTCCGATTGGGGCTGTGGCGGTTATAGAGTGAGATCCAGCGGGAACATGAGCAGATGACGCTAAAGGGAGTGACGTCTGATGCCCAGGTTTAAGGGGGCGATAGGGTGTGTGCGAGCAGTGCAGTTTTTCAGCTTTTCGGTGGGTTGAGGGAGCAGTACGTCGTCGACGGCGATGAAATGTGACGTGTCAGAGAGTAATTGAACGTGACGCCATGTCATCGTTACAACGTACAATTGCGTTAGCAAATTAACGTCGACCGTTTTATTGTGCGATAAATGTGCGGCACTGTACATTTAAGAGGCCATCGCAGAAGCGTGATTAACGCAGTCGAGCGTTCGCGGTTTCATCGTAGCTTATCGCGGGCAGGATCACAAGCGTCGCTTTGATCGTCCAACGCACTGATAAACTCTGTCCGCTGAAAGACAGTCGGCTCCTCGAATCACTCGCAGTTCCGCAGAATCAGCGGAAATCCACGCGGCCGTTGTCGATTCGTACGAAGCACTTGGTAAGTCGCACTGGCATCAATTCCGCATGACCTGCTGCGCTTAGACCGACCCCGTCTGCCGCTGTCCGCGGCGATTAAACGTCCAGGCGCTAAACATCGCAAAGTCCCAACTGTCGCCTCTCCACTGCAAAATCCCTAGATACGCCCGCGCCTCAATCACCGCGCTATCTTTCTCCGCGCTGGCCGCTCCTCTCAAACTTCTGTCCGCATCGTTTATCGGCGGCGTCGCGCTATTCTTCGCGAACGCACAGTCGCTCGCGGGAGGCACGGGCCTCGGCGCATCAGCATCAATAACAGCACTTATAATAGCGGCGACGGGAACGGCGACGGGAACGGCGTGGCGGCAGCAGCGAGAAAAAAGTAATCCGTATAAACCAACGCGTGGCGATCGCTGCTGCCGCGGAAACGGCACTGATTACCAGCTCAGTTACACCCGTGGTGGAGAGCCCTGCCGAAGACCTCCTTCCTTCCCTCTGCTTCCCACTGCTTCCCACCTTTCTCGCTCCACGCACGCTCTCCGTCTCTCGCCTATTCACACACGCGCACTCTTTCCCATTTCTCTCTTTCTCCGTCCTCCGCGACTTCGTGATACTACTAAATGCGCGTACCGCCCCCGCGGGATTCGTGACACCGGTACCGTGTCGAGTTATCTGGTTGGCGACCAATACGAAGGGACTCCCGTGAGCGGCGGCCGCTTCGACGGGGGGCGGTGCCATTTCATCGAACCTGACCAATGGGAAATCTTTCTGACGAGCTGGCTTCCGGTCTTGCGGCCGCGGGGCTCCCCTCGTGCGTGTCGTGCTCGCTCGAATGATCGTCAGCACTGCTGCTCACCAGATGGCGTGTCTGCCACTCTCCTCCTAACCTGCCGTATATACTACCGTGCGCCGGACCGAAGGTAGACGGGCGTAAGCAGCGACTCACTTCTCCCAGTGACCGTCGCTGCTTCCCATCAACGAGTCTGTCTTAGGATTCCACTGCACGCGTTCTACGATTGACAATGCACGGCGAATGCCGAGTGTCAACGCTCTTGTTGTGCAACGCGTCAGATAACGCGAAAGATTCCAAGCGGAGAGATTCTTGTGATGGCCTGCTAGCTGGCGAGTGCGTCAATCGGCGTTATGGATGTGGATCGATTAATGGTGGTGAAGAAGAGAGCTTCTGGCGAGCTTCTTGCTTTTATGTTGCGCCACAGATTAGGCTACTCGCCGTGACGGCAGTTGGATGCTGTTTTTATTCCGGGGCTAGAGATGAAGGTTAAAGACTGCTTTCCCGGCGTTTGTCGAGTTAATTCTTTGAAGAAGAAGGTCGGTTGAAAGGAGTTGCGCTTTCAGGGACATGGATGCGAGATATGTTTGTGAATTAAGGGCATTTCGTGAGCTCGATGAGTTCATTTCTGTAGTATTGTTATGGTGCGATGTAATTAAAAGAACATGATACTTGCTTAAAGATGAAAGTAAACGGATAATCGCGCTAACGCTCTTAACCAAGTCATTTAATCGTCATCTGCATGTCAAGTAGGCGCAACGAAAAAGTCGTTAAAACCGTTATGTAATGAAGGCCTATAAAAACATGTTAAATCGCTGCACACATCTCTCCTGTCGTCCTCAGATTTATGTATTCCGTTACAGAAGTCAAATCATTGTACTAAACGCAAATAATTTCGTTTACCATTCGATTGCTAAGTAGAAAATTACGTAATCACAGACTGCCTCGTGACATTTGAAAATGTATACACTGAACCGTCTTTATTTAAGACTAGATTACACACAGCATTCGCTAAGTGAGGAGAATAACTATTGTTACCGTGCAATAACATTTTTCTTTTACCAGTCGTTAAAGTCAAGTCAAAACTGTTTCTTCCTACAAAGTTTCTCTGTCAAGCAAGTTTATAAGAGTAATCTTATGTGATCGAAAGCGTTCTGTTTATAATTAGTCAGGTTAGTTATTGATAACGTATGAAGCGTCTTCATATTGGTCACAATGCGACTAAAATGAAATAACGTTTGTTTAGACGCATAGCTCATCTGTTAAGTACATTAACGCTTTGCAAGATATTTCATCGCAATGTCGTCAAGGTGTTAAGTTAAACGTAAAACTCTTAAGATCAGAGATGCGACGATAAACGTCGTTTGTTGAAGAGTTCTGAAATCATACTGCACCATCGACTTTTATTACCTTTACACCCAAGTCTAGAATTACAGCAGAACACAGATCAGTTGGCTCATGTAAACCTTCGCCGGTCTCTCAAGTAGAAAATTGTTTAAGCACACGCAGGAATCAGTCCTTAGTGGTTTGTGGGCATCTGCTGATATTCGCAATGTTGTTTGGTGCACGTGGATTAACAGAACATAAAATATTACAGATAAGCAGATTAGTGTTTTTAGCACGTAATTTGATCGTAGTTTTGCCGCGAGTTAACCATGTTAAGCAAAAAAAATAGTAAGGATCACAAAAGAACCGGTGTTACTTATCGGAGATCTGTGAAATATTATTGAACCTTCATTGCATTATAGAAGAACGCAAATCAATCTGCTCCCACAAATTTCGTGCGCTCCGCTTTCATCTAGAAAATTACCTAACCCACTTAGAAAGCCATCATTGATGTGGTATAGGTATGTTTTAATCTTTGCAATATCATTACGGTGTAACTAAATTAAAATAATCCAACACTTATTTTTACTATAAAACTCACTACACAAATTTGTCCTTTTAAACAAATTATGACGAAACATAACATATTTTCTGATATCAAGTAATTTGAAGAAAAAAACCCAAATCAGAACGCAGATGTTAATTATCGAAGATCTGTAAAACAGTATTGAACATTTTGGGCATCTATGTTACTATTTCCGCACCTAAGTCCTATATTATAGTAGAACGCAAGCCAATCTGTCCTTATGAAAGACCGTGCATTCGTCTTCCAACGACAAAATTGCCGAAACCCCCTCAGAAACTATTCAATATGATTACGGCACATCTAAATTAAAATAACGTAACGTCTTTTTAACTATAAAACTCGCTGAGTAGACACACTAGCGCTAGTTTAAGCAAGTCGTTTCATTACAACCTCCCAATGTCAAATGAGTCGCCGGGAAAACCCGTTAAGCCCGCAAATGAGATGACAGTGGCCATTTGAGCCGCTCACAAGCCAAAGCGATTACCTGGACTTTTAGAATTTTTCGAAATTTTAGTACCGACGCAACCGAGTGACGTTTAATTTTTAATATCTAAAATAAATGCAATACTTTTTTTAAGAAGATGCTTTTCAACCTCGTATAAATTGGATGAAAATAACGTGTTCCTTTATTTGTTGGAACGCTTCAACACATGGTATTTGATAAAGTGTTCTACGCTTTTCGAGGTTGCCAAACTCTCCTCATCCGGAGTCTAGCTGTAAAGTATGTGTCAGTGCATATTTTAATAGAATTTGAGTTTGATAAAAATGTGGGCAATTGTATGGAATACAGGTTATTTAAACGTTTCAGTCATTGAAAGGACATATTGTTTTTTTACAATTCTATACTTTTTCCTTTTTCTAGTGAATCGATTTGGCCAACAAGCGGGTCATTTAGCGAAGATTCACGCAACCATGCCGCATTCTCTCCAAGCCGTCTTCTATTCCATATCAAAATAACGTGTTCCTTTATTTGTTGGAACGCTTGAACAAATGATATTTGATAAAATGTTCTACGCGTTGTGAGATTACTAAACTCTCCTCATCAGGAGTCTAGAACTGTAGATATAGACTTAGTGCACGTTTTAACACGTTGACTGCTGAGAGTATTTTGTTGTATTAGAACGGTGATGCTATGAAATACCACAGCGTTTAACTGAATTCTGCAAAATGTAAATAATGTGCAGGTATTGGACACCAAAGGATCGCATCAGTATTCTAACAACAACTGTATCTATAAAATAATAATTGCTACCCATTGCAAATATTTTGGATTTTCAGTAAAATCTCTTGCACTGTTCACCGGAGACCATCACGGCAGTCAAAATGTTAACAGAATTGGAGTTTGATAAGAATGTAGAAAATTGTAGGAAGTACAATTTACTTAAACGTTTCAATCATTACAATGGCGCATTATTTTTCTATAATACAATTAAATACTTTTCCTGTTTCGAGTCAATCATTTTGGCCAACAAGCGGGTCACTTAGCGAAGATTCACGCCACTTCCTCTCCAAGCCGACTTCTATTCCATATGAAAATAATGTGCTCCTTTATTTGTTGAAACGCTTGAAAAAAATAACATTTGGTAAAACGTTCTATGTGTTGCGAGGTTACTAAACTCTCCTCATCAGGAGTCTAGAACTGTAGATATGTGTTAGTGCACGTTTCAACAGAATTGGGGCTTGATGAGAATGTAGAAAATTGTAGGAAGTACAGTTTACTTAAATGTTTCAATCATTAAAACGACACATTATTTTTCTACAATTAAATACTTTTCCTTTTTCTAGTCAATCATTTTGACCAACAAGCGGGTCACTTAGCGAAGATTCCCGCAACCACGCCGACTTCCATTCCGGCGCAGCGCAAATCAATCAGTTCATAACCGTCCGTCTCCCATGTAGAAAATTGCTTAATCCGCGTGGCTATGCCTGGCTCCCGATCCAGCCGTTGCTCAAACGCGGAAGGCAACTTTTCTCCACCTACGTATGCAGTAACACGTCCGCCAGTTACCGGGGAATAAGCGTCACCGAAATACATCGGCAACGCGCGATGGCCATAATAGGAACCCGAGTAGTCTATTAAGCGTCCTCAAAACCAGTTAGCGACTCGGCAATCCAGTTTAGGTACAAAATGGCTGTCGTTTAGCGAGGATTAATGGTCTCGGGAGTACCGTGGGGCAACATAATGGGACAGATGCGTTCTGGATGAAGGGAAACAACCCCCTCCTGCCTCTTCCTTCTCCAGCTTCTCGCTACTTTGACTCGTGTCTTGCCCCACCCCCTGTTAACCTCATTATGTACACCTATCTGGTTGTGGGGTCCATTATGCCCTTTTTGTGCGATTCTGCGTGCACGAGGGTGAACACGCGTGTGTGCGAAACACTGACGCGCACACACACGAGCGCAGGGACGTGCAATGAGAAGGAAGAGCCGCTGTGCCAAGTATTTAAGCTGCGAAGAGCCGTTTAGTTTGACGTTTCATGCTCGAGTGCCTGCGCCCTTTGTGCGCCACGCTATCGACTTCGTATTATTTCCTACGTATTAGGTATAACGCGCTGAAGAGCGGCCGATTGCGATGGCACAAGAGTGAGCGGGTAGGCGATTGGACGTCATGCGGCTGGTGTGCCAACAAAATGGCGTGCACGATGCTTTTTGGACGGGAACTTGGGAGCTTGCAGTTACGCGTCCGCTGAAAGAAGTCGAGTTGGGTACTTTAGTGGCGTCGTTGTTTGCTGCAAGAGAAACTGGAGGTCCGGAGGGATTTTTGGGGATGGCGGGCAAAAAAATTTTCGTTGTGATTTTGTCAGTTGGTGTTAAGCTCATGTTTAACGTCAATGTGCTGTCCCATGCAACGCGATCGCGCGGTTCTGATTTCATGGCGAAAAGTCCCAACAATTTTATCGCAATGCGCTAACGATGTTTCATAATTATTCTTCGCAAATTTGTCAATTTTCATTACTTTAAATTATACTTATTTGATAAACACAACCGCTGTTACCCCGTTTGACGTTTTCCGAGCTCTATTGTTTAAGATTTTCTGAATAACCTCTGGGATCCAAACGGTTAAGGTTTTAGGAGTCGATAGTTGCCTGCGAGTGCTCGTTTATGAGTCAGTTATTTGATCATATTTTTGTTGGTAACGGTTCAAAAGTCGACAGATTTTGAAATTCATGAACTCATGGTTTTCTATTCATTTTTCTATCTGACGATTCCTAAATTTATAAAATTGTGTAATTGTTTCTTTCTGTCGTAACGATTTTATTTTATTTTTCTTGTTTAACAGTTTAGAAGTTGATAGATTTCGGTAAGTGCTTGCTTATGAGTTGGGGATTTACGGACACACGAGTTGATCGATTCTTGCGGTTGTGCGTTTGTGATTATAGTAGAGTGTCATATTATCGTAGTTAACAAGTTACGTGTTATATGGAACTGTGTTACAGGAAATTATGTTATACGACTATTTTTCCCGTTATGATAGAGACTATGTACAGTTCTTCACATTAGTATTTGAAGACTTTTTAAAATAAAATAACATGTTTAGAATTGAACAAAACGTCTTCAATTTTTAGAGATGTTGCAAGAGTTTGTTTTCTAGATCACATATGAAAACATTTTGAAAAATTTCGAATTTATAGAAATTATTGTTAAAATAATTTTCTTTTATCTCAACCTGTTTGCATTGCTCCCAATCAACCGAATATCTTTCGAAGTGGACTTCAAATAAAACATTAAAAGTAATACGTAGGTATTGGAGACCAAATAGTCAATGATATGCAATCGTATAATCATATACTATAATTAGTAATATAGAGGATGATGCAGAAACAAGTGATTAAACTTTGGTACTGTATTGTACTGTTCCTAAAGATGAAGAAAAAAATGTACGAACACTTCTTTTCCGAGATAAGGATACTTGTTACGTAAATCGTAAATTTTCTAAAATGGCTATCAAAGTTAAATTTTAACCTCTGTCACAATTTCTTTTGCTTAAAACAAATAATATGTCAACGCAACTTATGATTACATCGAGAGCAATGTGTTTTATAATAAATAAAAACAGGAACCACTCAATTGTCAAACTGATTAACCTTAAAAGGTAAAACGTATTTATTTTATTTTAAACCTTTAACAGTAATTTTGTTTACAATCTATAAGTTTATTTGACTTTTATTCTATTACTATAGTAATCGAAAAATTAAAAAGACATTAATTATTTACGATAATATCAGGATAAATATTATATGTAAATGGTTGTTAAGTTTATCAAATTAAGATTATGATAAATTTCATCTTAAATTATAATTTCTCATTTTTTTATGCCAAAGAGCAAAGCGCTCAACGTTTATTGACACATTGTTGCGCAACATTACTTCCTTGCATATTTCTTGCAAACTCTAATTCTCATTTATATGCATTCGATCATATGTGCCCCTCTGGAGGTTCTGATTTCTATTCATTCCCGTAATTGGCAATTAACTGCCGCACGAGTTTGAACAAGATACTAACAGCATTGACAAAATGCAATTATTACCACCATCATAAAAACTTAAATCCAATTTCTCGCCGGAAACACTATCCCTAAATGGCGATTATACTGGTTAATGGTTTATGTATTAAAAGTTCAGCATACATCGTGTGCTTTGATACACAAATGAAAAGAAAACTTTGAAGTTAACGTAAGTATTCGCTTTGGTGTGCGAACAGCTCATACATCTAAACGTTTTATAACAGCAGCGTGAAACAAGTTGAGTGAAAAAAGCAATGCCAGTTCGAATTTAATTGCAAAGATCGAAGTTTCCGTCGACTGCAGGTATTTACGATCGCAGAACGCGGCGGATTTTCCAGGTAACAACGGATTAACTGCGATAAAACGGAGTGTGTGCAAAGAGGTGTTTCAATGGGCGTGAGCGTGGAGGACTTAACGTCGGCGAATCCTGGAACAAAGAAGTTTCTGGGCCCGACAAATCCGAAAATAATCAAATACGACCGGTTGCAAGGACCGGGCGCATCTGCAAATAGGATTAGGCTGAGATACGACACTGACGAGGTGACAGAAGTTCATGGGCAGATAAGTCTTCTCTGAAGGTATTTCGACTCTGGTGCGTCTCGAAACTTGACTTTACGAATTTTGCGCTGCGAGCATGTTAAGACTTTGTACGGTCGACAGGTAAACACAGCATGCCGTGAACGTTCTTTCGCTCTACTGCAAATAGAGGATTGGAAAACACGGTGCCGTGCCGATTTTCAAATGCAGCATCCTTCAACCCGTTGCAGTTTGTTGTCGAGTAGGAGTCGACGATCATTTTCTACTCAGGTACTCCATTTTTGAGACTTTTATGACATATGTGCCCATAATTATGAAAGTGGTCTAAGTCAAAATTGAAAAAAAAATGAGTTTATCAGTTATTTCATACCACATTATTTTTAACTAAATTTATTCAATGTAATTTTTACGAAATTGTCAAAAATGAACCATTAGATAGTGGTTGTAATTTCAACATTATATGGAATTCATTTAGTTTTAATTATGAAAGTGGTCTAAGTCAAAAATTTAAATAAATTATATAAACAACTTGAAAATGGCACGTGGCTTTCTTTGACGCGTTTCTGAACTACATAATAAAATAAATGACAATCAAATTTGAATAATAACGACAACTTCATTCCGGTTTATAATCAATAACAAGAAGAGTAAAAAATACCGCGGGTGAATCTGTCTCTTGGCTACAAATTCAATGGATGAGATTCTTGAAAAATGAACCTTATAAAATGTTCTATAAAACATCTTTAGATGATTCTAAATTTCACGTTTTGGATCTTTCACCTAAAAAAGGAAGACCAAAAATATACGGAAATATTAAATTACTTCCATTATACACCACCATTAGACCAGTATCAGAAGAAAAACATAAAGATATTATGAGTTTACTACCGTACATCCCTCCAGTTTTTCAGGAACATTTTAAGAATCTTAAATACTCGAAATAATGATAAAAATGGATTACTGTTTAAAAATAATTAATAAATGTAATAAATGTTCACGAATTATTTCAATCAAATTATTGTTTCAAATAAAACTCAAAGTTCTTTATTGCTTTAAGTCATTTATAGGACATTCAGTTAATTTTGAAAATGGTCTAAGTCAATTCAATCTTTAAAAATAATATTATCGTATAAAATTCACACAAAATTTCATATTCATAGTAAATTTCCATTAATTAAGACTAATAAAATTATAAATTAAAATGTCGCATAATGTAAAAATATTTTTTAATTTATTCAAATGCAATTCATTAAATATCTCGAAACAAGAAATATATGACTTAGACCACTTTCATAATTATGGGCACATATAACATGATGGTTATGAGACGTTTCAATCTCTTAATACTGAACGTACCGGTACTTTACACCTACCTATTCTTACCATGAGGGATCATTTGGCCTTTTATGAAATAAACGTTGATTTTCAAAAAGAAATTCCGAATTTATTAAAGCGAGAAATTGAATAATCAGATGACATAAGAATTTACAGAATGTCAAATTAGCGAAAAAAATCACAATGAATGTACGATTTTCAAGTAAATTTTGGAAGAGGTCATTTGACTCCTTATGAAATAAACGTTGATTCTCAGAAAGAAATTCCGAATTTGTTAAAGCGAGAAATTGAATAATTAGATGATATAAGAATTTACAGAAAGTCAAACGAGCGAAAGAAATAACAATGAATAGACGACCTTAAAGTAAATTTTGAAAGGGCTCATTTGACAATCCGAATTTGTTACAGCGAAGAATTGAATACTTTGATGATATAAGAGTTTACAGCATGTCAAATGAGCGAAAGAAATAACAATGAATGTACGATTTTAAAGTAAATTTTCAAAGGGATCATTTGACCCTGCTTGGTACGTTTAGTGTTAAAATCTGAATATCTGTTAGAAATGTTACTGACACTTACGTTATCTTAATGTATTTATTTCCAGTAACGATTTTACATTAATGTGTACTTCAAGGTGCAAGAAACGGAAGAAGGAAGAAGAATAAGATACGAGGAAGAAGTGCGGACAAAGAAATGATGCACGCATGGTTACTAACACCAAATATAAAATATTATGAAGTTATACTTTTATGCGACAAACATCTAATATTTGTGCACATTATAACAACGCGCCACTCGAACCATTTCATAGAATTTTTTTATCGTTATATTTGAAAATAACTCCAGAAATTGTTCAAGTCGTTACAACTGCCAATTTTATTCTGCGATCCAGTTACAATAAGTACTTCCGCTCTTTGGATCTTCACAATTAATTTTGTAAGTACACATAGTTGTACGTAATGGCTTTCATGATGAGTTGATAAAAAAATATTAATATTCTGAAGTAGAGTAGTGTGACAGATATCCCAGCGCTTTCTAGTAGATACCCATATCCGTTTATTTGTTTATTCGTTCATTCAAACCGTAAAGCCATAAATGTACATTCAACAAAAAAATTCATTGCACAGCACATTTGCACAAATATCAATATCGGTTGCAATGATTTGAATTTAAATTTGAACATCTTGACTCTAATTATTTCTGAAATTTTTGTGATATTGTTACACTTTGCGACAAAATGGTCGTAAAAGAGGGATTGCAATCACATTTCACGTATGTCATACACAAAAATTATTTTCACTCATCATTGAGACGCAGTTACGCTCATTTCAAAAGATTTTAAGTGCAATTTAAATTTTGGACCCTCTCGCGTCTGGGATGTGCTAAAATAATTGAAGCTAGTTTAAATTGGTTTGTAATTTACTAATAGTCCAACAGATCGAATGTTAACGTAATCTTTCTTTGCATTTCATAAGAATCATGCTATCGACGTACCTACGTATAAATATCATAATAACGCTGATTTCAGAAGATTCTATGTCAAATGTCTATTTCTAATAGTGTTGCTTTTCAACTTCTCCCAAACACCCTTACGAAGTTTATCTTTGTTTCTTATTTACAATAGTTCGACAGTTCTAAATTCAAAACTTTTTTGTTGTTATTTGTTTACATAAGGGTCATACCATACTGATGCGCTTAGATATAAATATCAGCGTAACAATAATTTAAAAGTTGTCAAGACAAATGTCCATTTCAACCGCTGTTGCTTTTCAATTTATTTCAAATTATCGACTCAACTTTAAATTGTTTCATTATTTACTAATAATCGAATAGTTACAATCTCAAAACACGCTTCCATTATTATTAATCTACATAAGGCTAATACTATACCTACATATTTGGGTATACTTATCATAATAACCCAAATGGAAAATCTAAGTCGCTTTTCAATCCGAAAAATGGTTGCTTTTCGACATTGCTCGAATATTCGTCTCAACTTTAACTTCATATTAGACTTATTATCATGCACATCATATTATAGTTATTATTGTAGTATCGCGTTATAAATTGGCGACATGCGATTGAGTGTGTGTGTGTGTGTATGCATGTGCGATCAATAATCATCTCAATATGCATTTGTTAATGGGTATTTACATTAGAGACGCGTTTGGGAGATTCTAGAATAAGTTGGTTGCTAGGGTAGTAAATAAGATGAGCGATCGATGGTGTGATCCGCGTTTCATTTGTTTATGAGAAAAAAAGACCGAGACCTTAGCTTGAGAATCAGTCGCAAGGAGACCATCACGGGGAAAACGATTCGACACACGCAAAACAGAAGTTCATTGAAGATCTTATATTGCATCAAATTCTTGTTCATTCCATTTTAACACGTTGACTGCCACGGTGGTCATTGGTGACCGGTGCAAAAGATTTGACTAAAAATGCAAAAACTTCGCAATGAAGCCTATTTGCAATCTTCTAAAAGCAATTGATATTGGAACGGTGCTTCAATCCTTTGGCTTCTAACAAATCTACATTACCTTTATTTTGCACGATTTAATTATATTCTGCAGTATTTGATCGCATCGCGATTCTAACATAACAAAATACGTAAAAGGTTTTACTAAAAATGCAAAAAATTCGCAACGAAGCCTATTTGCAATCTTGTAAAAGCAATTGATATTGGAACGGTGCTTCAATACTTTGACTTCTAACAACTCTGCGTTACTTTCATTTTGCACGATTTAATCATACTCTGCAGTATCTCATCGCATCGCAGTTCTAACATAACAAAATATGCGGTGACCAGCGCAAAATATTTTACCAGAAATGCAAAAAATTCGCAATGAAGCCTATTTGCAATTTTGTAAAAGCAATTGATATTAGAATGGTGCTTCAATACTTTGGCTTTTAATAACTTTACGTTACCTTCATTTTGCACGATTTAATCATACTCTGCAGTATTTTATTGCATCGCGGTTCCAACATAGCAAAATACGGTTGAGCAAAATACGTAAAAGGTTTTACTAAAAACGCAAAAAATTCGCCATGAAGCCTATTTGCAATCTTGTAAAAGCAATTGATATTGGAACGGTGCTTCAATATTTTGGCTTCTAACAAATCTACATTACCTTTATTTTGCACGATTTAATTATATTCTGCAGTATTTCATCGCATCGCGGTTTTAACATAGCAAAATACGCTTGGCAGTCAAAGTGTTAATAAACAGCTATTATATCACTAAATTCCCACATCATTATATATTTCCGCATTCGCCATAGCGATGAGGCCAAGCGAATTTAAAAAATGACACGTCAAATTCGACCATAAATCCGTGGCTACGGCCACATTCGCCGCGTCTTAGATCGAAAACTCATCTTCATGCCTCCCCGACAGCAATTCAAGCGAACATCGACTTCACAGTTCTCGACACCCTCCGCCAACCCTCCGACCAACACGTCGCACAATGAACGACACAAGAAGGGCCGCTGCCCTGCCACGTTCATAAAACGCCGGGGATGATTTGTAACTGCGCATTGTCTGTGCGTCAACCAATAATTTTTCGAGTACCCGCAGATTGGACCAACCGCGTGAAGGAGCTCGAAAATCGCAGACTCAACGGACAACTTCCACGTATGTGCGCGCAATGCGTCGATGGTGCGTTGAATGATGCTGTCAACCAATGAAAAAACCAGATGTGCCCTACCAGCTTGAACCTTAGAATTCCCGAGTTAATGCACTGCGACGGAACCCCATTATGTTTGTTTATTTGTTATTAATATGAAATTCATAACGATGGGATAATGGATCCTGCCGTACGGGGGTCTCCTGCAATTGTACGAGGGTGCGTGGGTCGTCACGCTGGCTTTCACACACTTGCGACGCATTTGTTGCCCCGGATATCATGCGCTACGCGTATTTCGCTTTGCGAGATTTAGGGAGAGTAGGGCAATAAACGTTTTTTTTCGTATGTCTTGGATTAGAGCCGATGAAAAGCAGAAGTGCAAAATAGAGGTTATAGTGATGACCAAACTTATAATAGTAAATGGGGGGAAATTAATTTTGTGAAACTTAGTAGAAAGGCAAGTTATTATTTGAAAGAGTAAGAGAGTTGTAATTTGTAGGAAATAAAAGATTTTAAATAAGGAAATTAAGTTAAAAGATTTTTTGTCTAAACGGCGAATAACGTAAACAGAAATATTTGGACCTTAGCGTCTACATTTTTAATAAAATTCTACATTTACATGTATCACAGGTAAATGTATTGTAATCGTTTGTAATGTATTGCATTGTAATGTACAGGTAATGTATATGTAATGACAGGTAAAAGAATTAATGTTTTCGAGGTTTCTAATCTTTTATTTTTCTATTTTTCAGTTGTTTGATTTCAGTCAAATCACACTGAGTCAGACAAACGACAAGCACGAAGTAGTAATCGAATGAAACTTAACACCTTGTGATAAATTTCAGTATTCTGCCCTTAGCATTTAAACATTTATTTTATAACTTCCAAATACCGGGTTACTTCGTGTTCAAAGAGCGTTTCGCAAACAAAGCAACAAATCGTCTTTTTGCAGCTGCAAAACATAAACATTAACCGTACACAACATTCGCCGCGACAAGTTTTGCACCCTGAATATCTCTTTTGTTGCTACAATATTCGGTCCCACGGTTCTACGCAGGGGACACGTTACAATGCAAAAATTGGCAAAGGTCAATTGTTCCTTCGAACCGGTAACAGTTAAGTTTCTCCACGAAGACAAAATCCGTCGTGATAAGTTTTGACAGTGCAACCCTGCCGTTTGATTTTTATCTGACTTCATCGGATTTCCGGATTAGGTCAGGATTAACAGGTTGACAAGAGGATTCTACTTGAGAGAAAGCTCCGTTTCGGAGTCAACGTCTTTTCACTTCATCGCTTCCCGACCTTTCCTCTTCCTTTATATTGGCACGCAGTATCCACTCCCACTTTACACCCTAAGCTTAGCAACGCGTCGCTTACTTCGTTCTTCGTAAACTGCAGGTAGAAAAGCGAAAGGGCGATGGGAAATTGACACAGACTCAAGTCAAACACTAGCCTTTGTTTTACTTCTCTCCACCGACCGCTGGCACTTAAGACGGTTTTGTCAATTTTATCATGTTCATCGCGCATCTTACGGGTCCCTCTGGTATTTCGCACAAAGACGCTTCAATGATAGAATTGCAGGAGGATGGCCGTTTGTTGCGGTGTATATTACAAAGTTATGCGCTTTTAATGTGTATGATATATAAGTTTATTGAATTGTTTTTCGAATGTTCGGCCAGTTTTATAGATATTGCAATTTCGTTACCTATTCTGCGTATTTGCTTTGTATATTGCGACATCATAGATTTTTAATATGTAATTAAAGATAAATACTAGTTCGTTGTGTCGTTTTTATTTAGACATTTTTGCAAATTTTATCATTTTCGCAGTATGTCTTGTAGATTTATGTGGCGTTTTGCAGAAGTAGACGGTTTGGAAATAGAATTGCAGGAAGGTACCTGTTTGTTGCTGCGTTTCTGAAATGTTTAACCAACTTGAGACTTTTTACAATTTTTATTAGCCACTTTGTAAACCCCAGTTGCGTATTGCAAAATTAAAACGTTTCATCATAGAAGTTATAAGAAAATACAAGTTTGACGTGTTATTTCCAAATATTACTTATCAACGGTTTCCGACGCGTAATTTAAGGATTCAAGTTCTATATTGCAGAATTCCACTCTTTGGACACGAAATTACAGAAAAACGCAAAAAAAACTTTTATAAAAACAATGCTGCCATAAACAAAAAATAAAAAATGTCAACAGCCATCTTTACACTATTATTTCAACATACTGATAGTGATCACTGGTCGTGTTTTTTTGTTGCCAAGAAAATTTTGCGACCATATACACAATCTTTTTAACCACCGTGCACTCATTTGTGCCCATAATTATGAAAGTGGTCTAATTCATATATTTCTTGTTTCGAGATATTTAATGAATTGCATTTGAATAAATTAAAAAATATTTTTACATTATGCGACATTTTAATTTATAATTTTATTAGTCTTAATTAATGGAAATTTACTATGAATATGAAATTTTGTGTGAATTTTATACGATAATATTATTTTTAAAGATTGAATTGACTTAGACCATTTTCAAAATTAACTGAATGTCCTATAAATGACTTAAAGCAATAAAGAACTTTGAGTTTTATTTGAAACAATAATTTGATTGAAATAATTCGTGAACATTTATTACATTTATTAATTATTTTTAAACAGTAATCCATTTTTATCATTATTTCGAGTATTTAAGATTCTTAAAATGTTCCTGAAAAACTGGAGGGATGTACGGTAGTAAACTCATAATATCTTTATGTTTTTCTTCCGATACTGGTCTAATGGTGGTGTATAATGGAAGTAATTTAATATTTCCGTATATTTTTGGTCTTCCTTTTTTAGGTGAAAGATCCAAAACGTGAAATTTAGAATCATCTAAAGATGTTTTATAGAACATTTTATAAGGTTCATTTTTCAAGAATCTCATCCATTGAATTTGTAGCCAAGAGACAGATTCACCCGCGGTATTTTTTACTCTTCTTGTTATTGATTCTTCTAGTGATTTCGTAATGAAGTTGTCGTTATTATTAAAATTTGATTGTCATTTATTTTATTATGTAGTTCAGAAACGCGTCAAAGAAGGCCACGTGCCATTTTCAAGTTGTTTATATAATTTATTAAAATTTTTGACTTAGACCACTTTCATAATTAAAACTAAATGAATTCCATATAATGTTGAAATTACAACCACTATCTAATGGTTCATTTTGGACAATTTCGTAAAAATTACATTGAATAAATTTAGTTAAAAATAATGTGGTATGAAATAACTGATAAACTCATTTTTTTTTTAATTTTGACTTAGACCACTTTCATAATTATGGGCACATTTCTCTAATACAATAATATAATGTTTAGTAAGTCTTCCATTACTGGCTTGATTGGATTTGAAATATATCACTCGAATGTTTTCCAATTATTCAAGTAAACGAACGTTTATTCTCAACCGATTGATCCCTTGTTAGGGGACGTCGCAAATCATGCGGAACGCCGTTTAGGCTCTTTTTGACGTAGTACCATTCAAGCATTCGCAAGCATTTAGTTGCTTTTCCCAAGCGGGACATGACTGAAAGCGTTTGAGTATTTGAAATTTGAGTAGATCGAAATTCGTATAAGACCAAACCGAATATGTTTTTAAGTATTCAAATGACTCGAAGATGTTATGGTATATTTACTTATTTTTTGTACGCTTTAGTTTTAATTGTGTTTAATATTTGAAATTTACGATAGTTTTATTTATTTGTGTATGTGGAAATATCGAAGCAGTTTTGACTTTTTGTGATTTTTATTCTGCAATGCGTTTGCTAGAATTATTCTGAATAGAAAACTTTGTTTATTTAAGTACATAACAAACCTCTAGAATTTAACAATTGACGTGTATACGTTTATTTATTAATGTAACAAGTAATGTGTATGACTACTTTTAATGCATTGGATATGTATATAATAATGTATTGTTAACACATTTTAATGCAATGATGTACAGAATGCTGTTATTTTAATCTAATCAGGTTCAATTTGGTTTGTCATTTAGAAGTAATCATAGAATTCTAATTTCAATGTAATATTTCTCTTTTATCAATCCATGTAAAGGTCATGCTATATTTGAGCTTTTAAGTATATTTATCATCATAACGCACGTTCAAAAGATATTAAGGTAATTTTCAATTTCAAATATTGTTATATTTTAATGTGGCTGTCATAGTTAAACCAAGTACAAATTAAGCTGTTGTTTAGTATTCGGGTTATTAATTCGCAGTATCGGTTTGTGTATCTAGTTTACTATTTTAATGTACTTAATAACATATAACTCGAACAGCCAATGGATATGTGATGACCTATTTTACTACTAAACGAACATGGAATGAATGAACTGTGCTAGGAAGTACTGCAAATAAAAATACTCCTCACGATAGGTGTCCCACATTTTCCCAATTTTATCGTAGATTAAGCAATGTAGAGTCGAAATCCCAAGATTTACTAGCAGTCAAATAAATCTAATCGAAATATCTTGTTATAGTAACACTAATTTCAGAATCGTAGTTTGGTCTTCATCCTGAAGATCGATACATTCGTACTTAACTCAAATATTTGTATCAGATTCATACTGGTTCGCTATTTAACAATAATTTATCAGCTTTAATTTTTGCATATTGTTTTTTTTACTATTATATTATATCGGTATCGCGATATTCCTATGTATTTCAATACAATTACCTTAACAATGCTAACTTCAAAAGATTCCAACTTAAAGATCCATTTTAAATGCTGCTACTTCTCAACTCGGTTCAAATAATCGTGTGAACTTTAAATTGGTTTACTATATGTTAATAGTCAAACCGCTTTAAACCTAACATATTCATTCTTTATTGGTAACCTATATAAGGAATATACCGTATCTTTGCATTTAGACACAATCATCCTAATAATGCTAATTTCAGAAGACTCGAACAGAAATGTCTGTTTTATCAATCGTTGCTTTCGAACTCGTTTCAAATAATCAAGTCAAGTATAAATCAGCCCGCCATTACCAGTAGTCAAATAGACCTAATCTCAACAACTTGTTCCTTCTCCAATAATCTACCTACCAACTCCACTGTACCTAGTAGATACATAAATTATTCTAAAACGCTACCTTCAGGATCCAAGTTAAACGTCCAGTTTAAGCGTTGCTGCTTTTAAACGTGATTCAAATATTTCAGTAAACGTTCGATTGGTTCGTTACTTACCAACAGATGAATAGATTCTTTATTAACTCGTTCTTTTTTTTCCATCGATGTACGTATCAACAATGTACAAAAGATTTCAGACTAAACATTAATTTCAAATGTCGTTGCTTTTCAATCCGTTTTGAATAATTGAATAAAATATAAATTGACTCGCAATTACATACTCATGCAGATTTATCCCAACAACTTGTTTCTTCGCCAGCAATATATGTATATAATCACTTTATTAGAGCTACGTATCGACAATGTACAAAAAGTTACAGGCTAAATGTTAGTTGCAAATGCCGCAGCATTTCAACCCATTTCAAATAATCGAGTCAAATGTAAATTGGCTCGCAATTACATAATCATGCAGATTTATCCCAACAATACTATGTATTCTTCAATTATATAACAATGTAAAAAAGATTAGAGGCTAAACGTTAGTTTCAAGTGTCGCTGCTTTTCAACACGTTTCAAATAATCGAGTGAAATAAAAATTGGCTCGCAATTACATACTCATGCGGATTAATCCCAACAAATTATTCTTCGCCAGCAATGTATATAATCACTCTACTAGAGCTACGTATCAATAACGTACAAATATTACAGGCTAAACGTTAGTTTTAAACGTTGTTGCTTTTCAACGCGTTTCGAATAATCGAGTAAAATATAAACTGGCTCACAATTACATAATCATGCAGATTTATCCGAACAACTTGTTTCTTCTTCTATCAACAATCTACAAAAGATTACAGGCTAAACGTTAACTTCAAATATCGTTGCTTTTCAATCCGCTTTGAATAATCGAATCAAATATAAATTGACTCGCAATTACATACTCATGTAGATTCATCCCAACACTTGTTTCTTCTTCTATCAACAATGTACAAATATTACAGGCTAAACGTTAATTTTAAACGTTGCTGCTTTTCAACGCGTTTCGAATAATCGAGTAAAATATAAACTGGCTCGCAATTACATAATCATGCAGATTTATCCCAACAAGTTGTTTCTTCTTCTATCAACAATGTACAAAAGATTACATGCTGAACGTTAATTTCAAGTGTCGCTGCTTTTTAACGCGTTTCAAACAATCGAGTCAAATAAAAATTGGCTCGCAATTATTGGGTTGGAGGGAACGTTCTGTCGTATTTTTCATAGGCAGTTAATTTTTCTTGTAAATAAAAAGAACATCTGGCTAGTGAGTCATTCGGATTATTTTTTCTTTTCTTTAGCTGCTGTATAATATAAAAGGAGTCCTTTTTTATTCATCATTTACTTGTGATATCAAAGTAAAAACAAGTATAAAAGATGAAGTGCATTTACGACACTGCATTTTCTATGAATTCAAAAACTTGCAACGCATCGGTTCATGTAAAAATTTACTGTGCGGTATTTGGAAAAGATATCGTAAATGTTCGTACTTGTCAAAATGGTTTAGCAAATTTCGTTAAACGTGAGTTTCCAAGAAAGTTGATCGATTCGAAACCATCCGAATAATGATGTTTTACGATCCATGTTCGAAAATAATCCACATTTAACAAGTCGAGATTTATTGCAACAGAGTTTTTTCATTCATCATATCAACAATTAAATGTATTATGATTAATATTAAACACATATTTTTCTAAATTAATTCAAATATTTTCTTTAAAATACGACAGAACTTTCCCTCCAACCCAATACATACTCATGCGGATTAATCCCAACAACTTATTCTTCGCCAGCAATGTATATAATCACTCTACTAGAGCTACGTATCAATAATGTACAAATATTACAGGCTAATCGTTAGTTTTAAACGTTGTTGCTTTTCAACGCGTTTCGAATAATCGAGTAAAATATAAACTGGCTCGCAATTACATAATCACGCAGATTTATGGCAACAAGTTGTTTCTTCTTCGACCAACAATGTACAAAAGATTACAGGCTAGTTTCAAATGCCGCTGCTTTTCAACGCGTTTCAAACAATCGAGTCAATATAAATTGACTCGTAATTACATACTCATGTAGATTTACCCCAACGATTTGTTCTTCGCCAACAACATATATAATTACTCTACTACAGCTACGTATCAACAATGTACAAAAGATTACACGCTAAATATTAATTAAATAATTGAGTCAAATATAAATTGACTCGCAATTACATAGCATGTAAATTTATTCCAACAACTTGTTTCTTCTTCTATGAACAATGTAAACAAGATTAGAGGCTAAACGTTAGTTTCAAGTGTCGCTGCTTTTCAATCCGTTTCAAACAATCGAGTCAAATATAAATTGACTCGCAATTACATACTCATGCAGATTTATCCGAACAACTTGTTCTTCGCCAGTAATGTAATCACTCTACTAGAGCTACGTATAAACAATGTACAAAAGATTACAGACTAAACGTTAATTTCAAATGTTGGAGCTTTTCAACCCGTTTCAAATAATCGAGTCAAATATAAATTGGCCCGCAATTACATACGCATGTGGATTTATCAAATATATTCAAATATTGCAATTACATACGCATATAGATTTATCAAATATATTCCAATATTGCAATTACATACGCATATAGATTTATCAAATATATTCAAATATTGCAATTACATACGCATGTAGAGTTATCAAATATATCCAAATACCGCAATTACATACGCATATAGATTTATCAAATATATTCAAATACCGTTGCTTTTCAACCTGGTTCAAACAATCGAGTCAAATATAAATTGGCTGGTAATTACATAATCATGCAGATTTATGGCAACAAGTTGTTTCTTCTTCGACCAACAATGTACAAAAGATTACAGGCTAGTTTCAAATGCCGCTGCTTTTCAACGCGTTTGAAACAATCGAGTCAATATAAATTGGCTCGTAATTACATACTCATGTAGATTTACCCCAACAATTTGTTCTTCGCCAACAACATATATAATTACTCTACTACAGCTACGTATCAACAACGTACAAAAGATTACACGCTAAATATTAATTAAATAATCGAGACAAATATAAATTGACTCGCAATGACATAGCATGTAAATTTATTCCAACAACTTGTTTCTTCTTCTATGAACAATGTAAAAAAGATTAGAGGCTAAACGTTAGTTTCAAATGTCACTGCTTTTCAATCCGTTTCAAACAATCGAGTCAAATATAAATTGGCTCGCAATTACATACTCATGCAGATTTATCCGAACAACTTGTTCTTCGCCAGTAATGTAATCACTCTACTAGAGCTACGTATCAACAATGTACAAAATATTACAGGCTAAACGTTAATTTCAAATGTTGGTGCTTTTCAACCCGTTTCAAATAATCGAGTCAAATATAAATTGGCTCGCAATTACATACGCATGTGGATTTATCAAATATATTCAAATATTGCAATTACATACGCATATAGATTTATCAAATATATTCAAATATTGCAATTACATACGCATATAGATTTATCAAATATATTCAAATATTGCAATTACATACGCATATAGATTTATCAAATATATCCAAATACCGCAATTACATACGCATATAGATTTATCAAATATATTCAAATACCGTTGCTTTTCAACCTGGTTCAAACAATCGAGTCAAATATAAATTGGCTCGCAATTACATACTCATACAGATTTATCCCAACAACTTGTTCTTCGCCAGTAATGTAATCACTCTACTACAGCTACGTATAAACAATGTACAAAATATTACAGGCTAAACGTTAATTTCAAATGTTGGTGCTTTTCAACCCGTTTCAAACAATCGACTCAAATAAAAATTGGCTCGCAATTACATACTCATGCGGATTTATCAAATACATTCAAATATTGCAATTACATACGCATATAGATTTATCAAATATATTCAAATATTGCAATTACATACGCATATAGATTTATCAAATATATTCAAATATCGCAATTACATACGCATATAGATTTATCAAATATTTTCAAATACCGTTGGTTTTCAACCCGGTTCAAACAATCGAGTCAAATATAAATTGGCTTGCAATTACATACTTATACAGATTTATCCGAACAACTTGTTCTTCGCCAGTAATGTAATCACTCTACTAGAGCTACGTATAAACAATGTACAAAAGATTACAGACTAAACGTTAGTCTCAAATGCCGCTGCTTTTCAACCCGTTTAAAACAATCGAGTCAAATATAAATTGGTTCGCAATTACATACCCATACAGATTTATCCCAACAACTTGTTCTTCGCCAGTAATATAATGACTCTCTCATATTCGTATATAATCACTCTACTAGAGCTACTTAACGCACACAGTTATCGTAATAACGCTAATTTCAGAATCCCAGTCACGTCTCCATTCTGTAGATCGTTGCTTCTTTCGACGAGGCGCCCAAGATCGCTGCTACCCAACACTAATAGGATTATTGTGAAGTCGATAATATTTCAACCCGAGCGGCGGGTAATTCTCAACAGCGTGTGTCACTGATATATTCCCAGCCGTTGGAGCGCACACGTGCACGAACACGCGCACGCATACACGCATACACGCACGCACACGCAGAAGAGCGCTCGCTTTCATGGGCGCGTAAAAGAAGGACGACGAGTTCCTCGTTATCGCGTTTGTGAACCATGGCACGCACAATTAGTCGAAAACAAGATAAGATATTATATTAACCGTACCGTCGTTGCCGTTTATTTGAATACACGATTACAGAATGTCGGGATTGCGCACCAATTGTTACGAGCGAAAATAACGCGGGCAGTTGCATATTTAATGGCCATTGCTATTAATGAGCTCGGCTCATTGACGAGCGCAACGAGAAAATCTGCGAGCAGGTTGCGCGTGCCTAACCTGCGTGCGCTTCAAATTACCCTCGACACTTTACGCGCGCATGCCTGCACTTCAATTGACGATGTGGCGAGAGTGGAGTCGCCCGTTATCGAAGTGTGAACTATGCCACGTATAATTAGTTGAAAACAAGATAAGGAAGTGGGAAGCGATGATGAGAGGCGAGTTTGCCAGCGTGCTGGTTAATGCGAAAAAATAACCGAGGTCACCTGCTTCGTTATGTGATGCGGGACAATAAGCGAGGATACCTGTTTCTATTATTTACGCTTTTTAAAAATAATACGCGTTTTTCTCCTTCGCACGTAGAGCATTAGGTGGCAAGACAATTTTGCAACAACTTGCAGGTCCTAGGGGAAAATTTGTCCCGTTAAAAATTTGCTTCGTTATGTGATGCGGGACAATAAGCGAGGATACCTGTTTCTAATATTTACGCTTTTTAAAAATAATACGCATTTTTCTCCTTCGCACGTAGAGCAGTAGGTGTCAATACGACTTTACGGTAACTTGCAGGGTCTAGGGAAAAATTTGCAACCTGCTTCGTTACGTGATGCGGGACAATAAGCGAGAATACCTGTTTCTGACATTTACGCTTTTTAAAAATAATACGCATTATTCTCCTTCGAACGTAGAGCAGTAGGTGTCAAGACGACTTTGCGGTAACTTGCAGGTCCTAGGGGAAAATTTGTAACCTGCTTTGTTATGTGATGCGGGACAATAAGCGAGGATACCTGTTTCTAACATTTACGCTTTTTAAAAATAATCCGCATTTTTCTCCTTCGAACGTGGAGCAGTAGGTGTCAAGATGACTTTGCAGGCGTCTTGCAGGTCCTAGGGGAAAATTTGTCACCTGCTTCGTTATGTGATGCGTGACAATAAACGACGGTACTTGTTTCTAATATTTACGCTTTTTAAAAAAAATTCCCCATTTTCTTCTTTAAATGTAGAGCAGTAGGTGTCAAGACGATTTTGCGGCAACTTGCAGGCCGTAGGGGAAAATTTGTCACCGGAAAAAACAGATTGGAAGTAAAATGCTATAGAATAAGGAAATAGCGTACTTAAGAGGACCAGAAAGCTTTGAACGACCGAAAATTGGGTGAAATTCGAATAACAATTGTGGACCAACGAATAAACATACACAAATTTTCTTTCTTACAGGTTTTTGTGCATTCTTAACAAACAAATCAAGCTTTAAAATTTTTTTAAATATTAATAATTAAATTTGTCACCTGCTTTTAATGCAAAATAAGCGAGGATACATTTTTCTCCTTCGAAACATTTATATCTGAAGGTGACCGCGTGAGTCGTGTGCTGTTTTCTTCTTGCCGGGATTCCGGGGGAACGAGTTGGAGTTTTCCGATTTTCTTAGCACCATTTGGTTGATGAGATTTCTCTCTGTACACTGAACCTAAATTCTGTGACAAAACGTCACAACTGAAGCAATGGCGACCAAAAATCCAAAAGGTTGACAAATTTAAGTTATTTGTTGTTAAAAACGATGTTTAAAAATTAATTTTTGTATGCAGACATCGATTCGGTTTATGGAATACATATTTATGTTCAATTTTAAAAAAATCAAATCGATATCTTCAACCATTCTTGTGTAGTCGCGGCAAAATTAATGGAAAATATTGTTTTGAGAAAAACGCGATTAAAGTTTGGAAACAGGAATACGGCTACTTGATCGCGGAACGCTCTGACGACAGTGCATCACCTCACATTTTTCGCATTCCTGAACTCAATTTTGCGAATATCGAAGTTTTTCTTGTACCAATATGCTCTTAAAAATTGTATTAACCGATTAGGTAAAAAACCAACAATCGATTTTTTGAAATTTCAAACCTGTCTGGTCTCCTTAACACGTTGACTGCCACGGTGGTCACCGGTGACAGGTGCAAAAGGTTTTACTAAAACTGCAAAAAATTCACAATGAAGCCTATTTGCAATCTTGTAAAAGCAATTGATATTGGAACGGTGCTTCAATAATTTTACTTGTAACAACTCTGCGTTACCTTCATATTGCACAATTTAATCATACTCTGCAGTATTTCATTGCATCGCGGTTCTAGCATAGCAAAGTACGCGGTGACCAGCGCAAAATATTTTACTAGAAATGCAAAAAATTCGCAATGAAGCCTATTTGCAATCATGTAATAGCAATTGATATTGGAACGGTGCTTCAATACTTTGAATTCGAACAACTCTGCGTTACTTCCATTTTGCACGATTTAATCATACGCTGCAGTATTTCGTTGCATCGCGGTTCTAACACAGCAAAATACGCTTGAGCAAAATACGTAAAAGGTTTTATTAAAAATGCAAAAAATTCGCAATGAAGTGCATTTGCAATCTTGTAAAAGCAATTGATATTGGACCGGTGCTTCAATACTTTGGCTTCTAACAACTCTGCGTTACCTTTATTTTGCACGATTTTCAGTATTTCATCGCATCGCGGTTCTAACATAGCAAAATACGCTTGAGCAAAATATGTAAAAGGTTTTACTAAAAATGCAAAAAATTCGCCATGAAGCCTATTTGCAATCTTGTAAAAGCAATTGATATTGGAACGGTGCTTCAATACTTTGGATTCTAACAATTCTGCGTTACCTTCATTTTACACGATTTAATCATATTCTGCAGTATTTGATCGCATCGCGGTTCTAACATAACAAAATACGTAAAAGGTTTTACTAAAAATGCAAAAAATTCGCCATGAAGCCTATTTGCAATCTTGTAAAAGCAATTGATATTGGAACGGTGCTTCAATACTTTGGGTTCTAACAATTCTGCGTTACCTTCATTTTACACGATTTAATCATACTCTGCAGTATTTTATCGCATTGCGGTTCTAGCATAGCAAAATACGCGGTGACCAGCGCAACAGATTTTACCAAAACTGCAAAAAATTCACACTGAAGCCTATTTGCAATATTGTAAAAACAATTGATATTGGAACGGTGCTTCAATACTTTGGCTTTTAACAACTCTGCGTTACCTTTATTTTGCACGATTTAATCATACGCTGCAGTATTTCGTTGCATCGCGGTTCTAACACAGCAAAATACGCTTGAGCAAAATACGTAAAAGGTTTTATTAAAAATGCAAAAAATTCGCAATGAAGTGCATTTGCAATCTTGTAAAAGGAATTGATATTGGACCGGTGCTTCAATACTTTGGCTTTTAACAACTCTGCGTTACCTTTATTTTGCACGATTTAATTATACTCTGCAGTATTTCATCGCATCGCGGTTCTAACATAGCAAAATACGCTTGGCAGTCAACGTGTTAATATACAGTAATGCAGTCATAAATATTATCAAGAGTGTTTCAAAATGGACTGACATTTTAATTTATTAATGAATCGTATTATTTATTTAACCCTTGGACTGCTGAACACTTCTGGCCGAAGTCACTTGCTGACGACGAAATATTTTTCGCTAGTGGAAACTCTATTGATTGATTATGTAAGGCGCAACTATTATAAGTTCGGATGATAATTCTTGCAAGATGCAAGAAATGATTTGATAAAGAACGCATGTGTATTCATCTCGTACATTGATAATTGTGGCTGCAACAGCTGAGAAATCGAAACGATTGGGGACGCATATATGCGTCCATAGCAGTCAAGAGGTTAAACAATATGTTTTTATTTTAATATCGTGTAATTTTTTATTCTAACATCCATGACTAAACCTCAATACTTTCTGATACCAGTTGTCAAAGATTAGTATTCTATGTTTACGACAAAAAAATGGCGCGTAATTTAAAATGTCAGGGCATTTTGGGACATCCTTTAGATCCCTGAAAAGGGAAGCCGTGCGGTTCCAAAACATGTTGAGTTCATAAATAAAGCTCTATTTTTATATTAAAAGTATAGTTAAATATATAAGTTATAGTATAAATTAAAATTATAGTTATATATTAGGTTAAACTTTGATATAAGTTTTTTAGCATTGGACGAAAGGGGGCTTATATTTTTTTTTAAGATATTATTTTAAAATTGTATTTTAATTTATTAATAAAGTCGTTTATTTAAAAAAATTTCACACAGAGAGACGTTAGCGCTTGTTCGATCGAATGCTAATTCTCCACAACACAAATAAAAACTTCTTGATATCAATTGTCATTAAATTTATTAAACAAATTATCACTACAAAAAAAAGGCGCGCCATTTAAAATGTCATAATATATATGAGACACACTTTAATCCACTGGAAATTAAGCCGTCCATTTCCAAAACATGTTGAGTTGGTAAATAAAGCTCTAGGTTTATATTAAAAAAGAAAAAATACTTATGGTTGCGCACATTTACGAGTATATTCGGACATCCTTCGAAACGATATAAGTTTCTTTAGATTGGACGCGGCGGGCTTATATTTTTTTAAGATATAAGAAAATTGCGTTTGGTAGATGACACGTAGAAAAGTCTTGAAAAAAAAAATGTACCACACAGAGAGACGTTAGGCGCTTTTAATCGTTAGAATGCTTAGTTCAAACAACACAAATAAAAAAACTCTTGAAAAAAATGCAAATTATATTAAATTTATTAAGCAAATTATATGAAATTGTAGGAAAAAGCGAAGAGCGTCTTGTAATACCACATTATTTTTAACTAAATTTTTCCCTTTCGTCCAATTGTCAAAAAACGAACCATTAGCATAGTTTGTACACCTAATAGATTTAGTTAATTTATATATATCCAGAAAATCAATGCACTTCGATAATTAATTTTCCATTTTAAGCATATTGTACTATTTTACAGTTACTTATAGCTGTTGGTTGGTTTCTTGTCACACAATTAACAAGGAGTCGACCACTAGTCAATAGCACGAAAGAGTGTAAAGTGCACGACATACAGAGTGTCTGTACGCGTTAGGTTACACACACATCCAACATTAGAAGACTGAGGACGATATAAATTTGTACATACCGGGTGTCAAAAAAGCCATAAAACATTTTTATGGCACGTAGGACACACTACATTGAGCAAAGAGGCGTCAATAAACATAGGTCAAAAGGTCAATCGTTTCTGAGATATATACAGTTTTATACGTTAGTATCATCATTGACTTACTGGCTTCTACTGTCGCATGCGGTGTTTACCCCAGTGCTTGCAAACCACATTTTGAGTGTTCTCATTCCATTTTCATATGTGCCCATAATTATGAAAGTGGTCTAAGTCATATATTTCTTGTTTCGAGATATTTAATGAATTCCATTTGAATAAATTAAAAAATATTTTTACATAATGCGACATTTTAATTTATAATTTTATTAGTCTTAATTAATGGAAATTCACTATGAATATGAAATTTTGTGTGAATTTTATAAGATAATATTATTTTTAAAGATTGAATTCACTTAGACCATTTTCAAAATTAACTATATGTCCTATAAATGACTTAAAGCAATAAAGAACTTTGAGTTTATATTTGAAACAATAATTTGATTGAAATAATTCGTGAACATTTATTACATTTAATAATTATTTTTAAACAGTAATCCATTCTTATCATTATTTCGAGTATTTAAAATTCTTAAAAAATGTTATAAAAACTGGAGGGATGTACGGTAGTAAACTCATAATATCTTTATGTTTTTCTTCCGATACTGGTCTAATGGTGGTGTATAATGGAAGTAATTTAATATTTCCGTATATTTTTGGTCTTCCTTTTTTAGGTGAAAGATCCAAAACGTGAAATTTAGAATCATCTAAAGATGTTTTATAGAACATTTTATAAGGTTCATTTTTCAAGAATATCATCCATTGAATTTGTAGCCAAGAGACAGATTCACCCGCGGTATTTTTTACTCTTCTTGTTATTGATTCTTCTAGTGATTTCGTTAAAAATGAAGTTGTTGTTATTATTAAAATTTGATTGTCATTTATTTTATAATGTAGTTCAGAAACGCGTCAAAGAAGGCCACGTGCCATTTTCAAGTTGTTTATATAATTTATTTAAATTTTTGACTTAGACCACTTTCATAATTAAAACTAAATGAATTCCATATAATGTTGAAATTACAACCACTATCTAATGGTTCATTTTTGACAATTTCGTAAAAATTACATTGAATAAATTTAGTTAAAAATAATGTGGTATGAAATAACTGATAAACTCATTTTTTTTAAATTTTGACTTAGACCACTTTCATAATTATGGGCACATATAAGCAACTTCATAGGCACTCGGCTATGTTCGTGCCAATAGAAGTGTTGTAGCTACACACCATCTTCAGGTGAAAAAATTTCCTTATCAGTTTTTTCTCTCATACGCACTTTCAACACTTTTTTTCAACAAACCGTTCTTTCACACAATTGTTTCGTTTATTCACCATCAAAACTTTGACGGGGTCGTATTTGTATCTATGTTCAATACGAATAATTGAATTTTAGGTATTTTAGAAAGAAATTTCCATTTGTACGAACAAGGTATACCTTTTGTAAATATCAAAAAGCCATAAATGAGTCAATGACAATACTAACATACCAAAATGTTTTATATCAGTAGCGGTTCATTTTTTCACCTATGTTTACTAATTCTTTTACTCTCTATAGTGTGTCTTGTGTATCATAAAACTATTGAATACAATTATTCTCTAACATCCTGTACACTCGTATAATTCGATTTACGAAAGTCGGCAAAAGTTGCTCTGAAATACTGGTTACAGTCTGTGCAATTTTGCTCGTAAATTAGTGTGTTAATATCAAATATTTTGTGCTCTTTCGAACTTTCGGTTCTTTTAGTATTCAAGGTTTTTTGGTCGTACGGGACACGTGCTCTTCGAAAAAGCACGCATACTGTTTAAACGTAGAAAATATCATTAACGGAACTATTTGTTTTCCACTTAGGCATCTGTTAATTGATAGTCACTAATTACGACGTTTAATCGATAAGCTATCTCTGAATTAGCTTCAGTAACCACTCGCGTGTCACTTAATTGCTATCGCCCTCTGCCGTGAAAAACGTTTATTTTTCATACGTTCGCAGCCGTCGGCTTATTCAAATCGTATGATTACGCAGCCCCGATAAAATGTTAACACAATATAATAATTTCGGTACACATAATTAATGAAGTTCAGACTTGTTTGAGTTTGTGCATCACAAATACGCACAGAGATCGTCGCTTCTCACTAAAAAGGTGATTTATCGATACTTCAGGAGATACAAGCCGAAAAAAGTTTCGCTCTGCGTAAAGTGAAAGTTCAAAGTCTTTAAATCGTTGCGCGAAACAAAATAATAATCGCGAAAATCGTAAAGTCGAAAGCTCATTTGAATAGTTTTGCGCAAGTGTACCAACGTGTGAGATTTTTAACGTTTTCTTTTCAAAACAGTTTTTTTGGGCCGCAGTAACATTTCGTAGAGACGAATAATTCGATATCAAATTTTATCCACATATTAAGTCCATCTATTGTATCAAGATCGGCAATATTTTAATGCAAACCATTTTTTTTATTAAACCAAGAAGTGGCCATTATTTTGGTGAAAAATCATAGGTTTGTTTAATTATGTTCTATTTTCTCATTGTTGTTTTCGAATTTTGTATTAATTTCAGGACTCTTTAAACAGACTTAGCTTTTAAACATTCGACAAAATGAAACTTATTTATGAGAAGTTAGAAGATAAAAATAGTAAATGTCGTTGTTTACAACTATTTTATATTAGCCGAGAGATAATATTCTTGCGTATATTTATCCATCGATTCAGAAGCGGACGTTTACATATTTATCACAATACAGTTTATAAATTTAAGTCAGTCTTCCGTATGTTGGAAATGTCATCGATATCCGTTACAAACAAACGTTACAAACAAATGCGTTAGAAACAAACGATAAGCGTTGGAAGATGAATAAATCTCTTAAATTTTTACAATTATAGATTGTTTATAACTCCTAGAAATGTTTAGTGATTTCGATGAAACATTCAGCATGAATTTCATTGATTTAATTCTAGGAAACTATTATATTTTTGCATATTATTATATATGTATTATAATAATATACAGAATATTACATACATACAAATAATACAAAGATATACAAAATATTATATGTAAATATATTATAATACATATAATATTATATATGCATATGTAATAAAAGAAAGTGTAAAAACAATTTTTGACTCTTTTTATTCACAATATTTTGTAAATTATAATTTTTCTCAGAACTTCCTAATATATCATTCAGCATACACTTTTTTTCTAATGCCGAAAAACGTAAATCGTTCTGCACAATTTTGATAAATTTAATCTGTCTTAAAAGTGTGCAAATATTAATGTGAGTAATTTATGCTATTTTTATGGCTGCGTCATCGTTGACACATTACGTCCGCATATCTACAGATAACAATTTACAAAAATTCACTGATGATCTCGAAGGACCAATAAAACTGTCCGGAAGGCAACAATTCGCACCATCAGATATTTCTGTTTCATTTATTTGCCTGGAAAATGATCTACTTTCATGAACTACAAATGAGAAGTCTTCTATTAAGTGAACAGATGTTTATCGTATGTCGGTTTCAAATGACGACGAGGAAATTTTGTATCGGGTATAATTACGTAGATACACGCGTTTGAGTGTGGACACGCGATACATGGGTTAATTAGTTTTCGTGCCATCTAGAGGGGAAACGCAGTTGGGTCAAGCAGATACCGTCATGCGTAATCAGGGTAGCCTTAAAATAATTTGTAATCGCAAATTATCTTAATTCGCGAAGATGTACGGTTAAATCGCAGACGTTCAATTACCATGTGTAAACATCGCAGATGGGAGGCTGTTCTTGGCAATTTGTCAAGGAACGTATCGTGGCGAGAATTTTGTCGTAAAGCGTGCAGTAATATTTTATGTGAATAAAATGACGAGTGTGAAGCTATATGGAAAGATTTTCTTTTCAATAATTTAAGTTTTACTTCTTTTCCAGCACAATTCAGTAGGTTTGTACACTTTCCTTCTAGAAGACTGTTTCTTTTGTAGTATTATGTAACGCGTAATCGGTGAAGCCTCAAAACAGTTTACAATCAGAAATTATCTTCTTTCGCAGAATTTCAATTAACATGTGTAAACACTGCAGATGACGATCTGTATGTGGTAATTTGTTAGGAAACGTATTACGATGAGATTCTCGTAAGTGTTAGTAATAATGTTTTGTGAAATGAAAATAACGAAGCGAAAGTCGAAAATCAAATAGAAAAGTTTCATTTGAACAATTTTGCAGGTTTATCAACTTTCTTTCACTGATGCCTTTTTCTTTTATAGAAAATTCGCAATCAGTATAGACTTGAAATCATTTCTATTCCTTATGTAACGCAGTAGAATTCAAACGGCATGAATGTTTGCAAAAAGGAAATATTATATTAATTAATTATATTACAAAACCACAGAATATCTAAGCGACGAAATGATAGCGACACATCGAGCGATCATTTAAGTTTTAGCATTTTTACTGATAAAGCTTGCATCTAGGTGGTCATATGTGCCCATAATTATGAAAGTGGTCTAAGTCATATATTTCTTGTTTCGAGATATTTAATGAATTGCATTTGAATAAATTAAAAAATATTTTTACATTATGCGACATTTTAATTTATAATTTTATTAGTCTTAATTAATGGAAATTTACTATGAATAGGAAATTTTGTGTGAATTTTATACGATAATATTATTTTTAAAGATTCAATTGACTTAGACCATTTTCAAAATTAACTGAATGTCCTATAAATGACTTAAAGCAATAAAGAACTTTGAGTTTTATTTGAAACAATAATTTGATTGAAATAATTCGTGAACATTTATTACATTTATTAATTATTTTTAAACAGTAATCCATTTTTATCATTATTTCGAGTATTTAAGATTCTTAAAATGTTCCTGAAAAACTGGAGGGATGTACGGTAGTAAACTCATAATATCTTTATGTTTTTCTTCCGATACTGGTCTAATGGTCGTGTATAATGGAAGTAATTTAATATTTCCGTATATTTTTGGTCTTCCTTTTTTAGGTGAAAGATCCAAAACGTGAAATTTAGAATCATCTAAAGATGTTTTATAGAACATTTTATAAGGTTCATTTTTCAAGAATCTCATCCATTGAATTTGTAGCCAAGAGACAGATTCACCCGCGGTATTTTTTACTCTTCTTGTTATTGATTATAAACCGGAATGAAGTTGTCGTTACTATTAAAATTTGATTGTCATTTATTTTATTATGTAGTTCAGAAACGCGTCAAAGAAGGCCACGTGCCATTTTCAGGTTGTTTATATAATTTATTAAAATTTTTGACTTAGACCACTTTCATAATTAAAACTAAATGAATTCCATATAATGTTGAAATTACAACCACTATCTAATGGTTCATTTTTGACAATTTCGTAAAAATTACATTGAATAAATTTAGTTAAAAATAATGTGGTATGAAATAACTGATAAACTCATTTTTTTTAAATTTTGACTTAGACCACTTTCATAATTATGGGCACATATATGCCAATTGTTTACAATTAATACTTGATTGCACTAATAACCATCGGCGGGAACTGATGTGACAAATGATCTAACTACTAGAAATTCTATTTCAACACATTCGTTCTACCCTCCACATATGCACGCACACATGCATTCAAACGCACCTTTTCCGCCACTTGTCTTTCCACTTCCGTCCAACGAAGCGCATCTGCGAGGACATAACGAACAATTACTTAAATTTTGGTACTTTTATTGACGAAGTTGCCGTCTATCTCTGTATATATAAAAACTAAAACATAATTGGTAATAACCATCCACCGAAATTGACACGACGTTAAATAATATAAAAAACAGAAATCCCGTTTGTAGACTTTTAATCTAGCATCGACACATACGATCGGTCAGACTTCTTCGCAATCGCGCAAGCCCAAAAAGCAGAACTTTTTTGGCAATGGTGAAAATGTTAGTACACTACAGAATAGTTGCTAATAACTATCCACCGAAATTGATGCGACGTTAAATAATATAAAAGAAAAAATACTACAGTAGTATACTACAGAACAGTTACTAATAACTGCCTACCAAAATTGATGCGGTGTTAAATAGTGTAAAAAGCAAACATTCCGTTTGCACACTTTTAATCTAGTATCCACACATACGTGTCCACACAGTTAGACTTTTCTGCACTCGCGCAAGCCTGACACAACTGAATTTTTTTGGGCAATGGTGAAAATATGAAAAATAATATGAAGTATACTACAGAATAGTTGTTAGTAACTATCCACCGAAATTGATGCGACATTAAATAATATAAAATGTAAAAATCCCATTTGCAGACTTTTAATCTAGTATCCACACATACGATCGGTCAGACTTCTCTGCACTCGCGCAAGCCTAAAAGAGCTGAACTTTTTTGGCAAAGGCGAAAATAGTAGCATAATATACAATAACCATTCACCGAAAATGACGCGACATTAAATAATATAAAAAATAAAAATCCCGTTTGCACACTTTTAATTTAGTATCCAGACATACGTTCGGTTAGACTTCTTTGCACTCGCGCAAGGTCAAAAGAACTGAACTTTTTTGGCAATAAAGAAAAGACTAATATACTACAGAATACCTGCTAATAACTATCCACCGAAATTGATGCGATGTTAAATAATCTAAAAAATAAAAATCTCGTTCGCAAACTTTTAATCTAGTATCCACACATACGTGTCCAGTCAGTCAGACTTCTCTGCACTTGTGCAAGTCCAAAAAAGCTGTACTTTTTTTGGCTATGGTGGAAATACCAGGTTGTTCAATAAGTTTTGTTTTGTTTTGTTGAGGGCGTTGCTACTAGTCCAAATTTGTTTTTGTTTTGTTGGTTCACTCTTCTTATCAACGTATGTGAAGGTTCATTTCAATCAGTCAATTCATTCTTTCTTTACAAGCCATTTAGTGTCGCCGTGTCACAGTATTTTCGACAATGGAAAAAATTGAATATCGTGCAGTGATAAAATTCTTATTTTTGGAAGGTGTAGCACCAAAAGAAATTCACGAACGAATGTTAAGAGTGTATAATGAACGTTCACCTTCAATTAGAACAGTAGAAAGATGGGTTGCTGAATTTAAACGTGGTCGAACAAGCCTTGAAGACGATCCACGTGAAGGACGTTCAAAAACCGCATCAACACCAGAAATCGTAGCCAAAGTACAGGATATGGTTTTGGAAGTTCGTCGATTGACTGAGAGGGATTTAGTAGAGGCTCTACACAACTCATTAGGCAGTGTGAGTCATATTTTAAATGAAATTTTGAATTTTAAAAAGCTGTGTGCACAATGGGTGCCGCATTCGCTAACAATTGAACAAAAACACATTCGAATGCGACTTTCTCAACAACATTTGGAGCGTTTTAAAAAGGATAAAGTGGATTTTGTGCGTCGATTCATCACTATGGATGAGACTTGGGTCTATCACCATGATCCTAAATCAAAACAAGAGGCTAAAGAGTGGTGTGAACCTGGTTGTTCGGCTTCGAAACGAGTTCGTGTCCAGAAATCGGCCAAGAAGGTTCTGGCATCAGTTTTTTGGGATGCGAAAGGAATTTTATTTGTGGATTACTTGCAAACTGGTAAAACAATTAATTCTGAATATTATTGCAACCTTTCGGACCAGTTGAAGGAAAAAATTCGTGAAAAAAGACCCGGTTTGCAGAAGAAAAAAATCCTTTTTCATCAGGACAACGCACCGTGTCACAAGAGCATTTTGACAATGGCTAAAATCCATGAATTAAAGTTCGAATTGTTGGAGCATCCGCCGTATTCACCAGATTTGGCCCCCAGCGACTTCCATTTGTTTCCAGAACTCAAAAAATGTATGCGTGGCAAGCGTTTTTCGTCAAATGAAGAGGTCATAACGGCTGTTGAAGCGTATTTTGCAGACCTTCCGGAATCTCACTTCAGGGATGGGATCCACAGATTGGAGGATCGTTGGAGCAAGTGCATTAATGTTGAGGGAGATTATACTGAATAATAAAGTGTATTTTGAACCAAAACATTGTGTTTTTCTTATCGAACGACAAAACTTATTGAACAACCTGGTAGTAGTATACTACAGAATAGATAGTAGATAGTAGAATAGATAGTAGAACCTGATGCGATGTTAAATAATATAAAAAAATAAAAACTCCATTTACAGACTTTTAACCTAGCATCCACACATACGATCGGTCGGACTTCTCCGCACTCGCACAAATTCAAAGGAGCTGAACTTTTTTGGCAAAGGTAAAAATAGTAATATACTACAGGTTGCTAACAACGATCCATCGATTGATGATCCATTGATGCATAGTTAAATAACATAAAAAATAAAAATCCCGTTCACAGATTTTTAATCTAGTATTCATATATACGTGTACAGTAAATTAGACTTCTCTGCACCCGCGCAAGCCCGAAACTTTTTTGGCAACGATGAAATGCCGCGTGGAAAGGCAGAAGAGCGACAAAGGGGTGTCGTGAAAAGGCAGAGCAGCGGAGATGCCTGCGGTCCGGCAGAAATCGAAACGATCCGGAAAGGAAGGTGTATTGTTACCGTCGCTACGGTCGGCTCGAGATTTGAAGGAAAAATATGAGCCGTTAAAGGATAGAAAAGGAAGAAATGATTCGCACCGCGCGCCGATCGGTCGTTTGACCGTTTCTCAGACACGCCCTGGCGACGCAGCTCTGTCTCGTCTCGAAATTCGACCGTCTACGAACGCCGACATATATTATCGCTTTGAGAACTCCTTTCCGTTCCGCAAACAGGCTTCCGTATACGTGGATCGCGCGCTCCAACTAAAAGCTTCGAGCGTACACGCGCGGCAAGAGTGCTTCTTTGCTTTTTTACTTCGCTCAAGTGCCGGACGGACCTTTTGCTTTTCGCCAGATGCATTCGAAATTCTGTCTAATGAGGAGCGGAGTATGAACGCAGAGATAATTATTTCGGTTCGAGGTTGGTAACGACACGATAACTACACTGTTGCGTATTTTTATTTCGAACCATTTTGGCTTCGCGTATACAATGTAACTTTTGTGTAATCAGAGTCAGAGTGGAAGGACGCTACGGTAGATGAAACTGTATTACTTGTGGTAAAGGTTTCGAATCCTATAAATAGGTCACTTAATCGTCGGAATATTATGGTAGGATATTATGGTAGAGGCATGTGTTTCATTTCAGTTAGATATGTGCTATAATACGATAAATTAATTATTTAATCCATTACGCTGGTACCATCTATACATAAATAAATTGTGTAACAATATATTATATACATGGCAGATGAAACTGTAAAATTTGTGGTAGAGGTTTCAAATCGCTCTGTAAATAGGTAATTTAATGTTTTCACCTGAAACTATTTTCTGTTACTCTGCGCATAATAATATTATGCTAAATGCACTTGTATTTTTTCAGTTAGATGTTTGTTATGATACGAAAAATTAATTCTTAAGTACCTTACGCTGGTACCATTTTGTGTTTCCACGTATATATATATAAATTATGTACACAATATATAATATACACGATAGATGAAACTGTATCATTTGTGGTAGAGATTTCAAATCGCTCTGTAAATAGGTCATTTAATGTTTTCATCAGAAATTATTTTCTGTTTTTCTCCGTATAATGATATTATGGTACATGCGTGTGTATCGTTTGAGGTGAATGTGTGCTATGATACGATAAATAAATTTTTTAATACCTTACGCTGGTGCCGTTTTGTGTTTCCACCTGTATATACATAAATTGTGTACAGAATATGTAATATACACGGTAAACGAAACTGTATTCTTTTGTGGCAGAGGTTTCAAATAATATAAATAGGTCATTCAATGTTTTCATCGGAAACTATTTTCTGTTCCTCTGCGTATAATGCTATGATAGATGCACTTGTATTTTTTCAGTTAGATGTTGGCTATGATACGATAAATTAATTCTTTAATACCTTACGCATGATACCGTTTCGTGTTTCCACACATACATACATAAATTATGTACACAATATATAATATACACGTAATGAGAACCGGAGTGTACAGATATTATGATAGATACAGCTTTGTGATTTGTATTAGAGGATCGCAATGATACCATAAATGGACTGTTATCTATTGTACTATTCTTCTTATTATATTTATGTTCACATTAAATTAATAAGTTCCAATTAAATATTATAATAGGAACATTAATTTGTCCCATTTATATTCGTTATTAATAAAGGCCAACATTTCCATGAATTGATTAAAACCGCTTAATATTACATCACTTTAATTTATACTTAGCCACTCTAATTTTACCCACTCATTACACGATATCGATTTGAACTTTTTATAGAACTGTCCTCTCATGAAAGAAATCGCCAATAGTGACAAGTTGGCCAATAATTAAACTCGTTTAACCATATCGCTGTCGCAGTAACGCACTTCACCAGATTTGGTAGCAATAACAGATTTTCTTGACGCATTGTTCTTTCCGCTTGTTTTTTTCATCGCCCTTCCTTGTCTCGCGTCTCTGATTCATTTCGTAAATTTCGCCGTCCCGTTCGTGAATGCACTCATTGTGCGGTATCGGGAGTATTGGTAAATCAACACGATTGCGAGCATATCGTTTGCGACGATGCACAACAGTACGACGCATGTTGCTGCGGTCGAAGTTCGCGATTTTTTTCTTAATTGCCTTCGCTTTATGGATTCGCTGATACGTATTCATTGGGGTCTACTAGTATACTTGTTCACACTTTGCTTCGTCATGTAAGTGCGTTGCGGACAGATAATAGGAGATAAAGCTACTCTTACGTGAAACAGGGGTTAATTGTCACGGGAGTTATGTTTCGATTTCTAAATACCATTTCTATTATTATCATTGCCCTCACTTTTTGTACATCTGTTCACTGGGGTCTATTACAATACACTCTACTTTTCTATTTCATCCTATGAATAAGTTGCAAACAATATTAAGATGAAGCTACCGGTAGATGAGTCAGGGCAAGTTGTTATGAGATTTATATAAGGGACCTTGAGTAACACTTTTATTATTGTTAACGTTTTGACTCTCTTCCATACCTACTACTCAGTGATTTATTTCTATACATTTTACTCCATTACATAAGTGAGTTGCGAATAGATAATGTTAAGGTGAATTTGTTGTTACAATGTTTACATTTCTGCTCTT
This sequence comes from Cryptocheilus praepositus, assembly GCA_033815515.1. Classification (NCBI taxonomy): domain Eukaryota; kingdom Metazoa; phylum Arthropoda; class Insecta; order Hymenoptera; family Pompilidae; genus Cryptocheilus; species Cryptocheilus praepositus. Next base: position 1,292,013 of record JAWWQZ010000018.1, on the reverse strand, counting down.
ACCAACACTTTTATTACTACTGGTGCCCGTTTCTTTTTTAGTGTATTAGTTGGTGTTTGTTACTGAATGTGGTTACATACAATAGAACAACAATAAAACGCCTATCGCCGCCATTGGAATAATAACAATTTGCAAACATTACCACTATCTTAATACCTTCGCCAAGCTGGCCAATTTTTGCATAATATACTTTCGCTGGTACATATTCATTGGGGTCTAACTACTATATATACTTGTTTACACTTTATTTCGACAAGTAAGTGTGTTGCGGTCAGATAATAGGAGATAAAGCTACTCTTACGTGAAACAGGGGTTAATTGCCACGGGAGTTATGTTTCGATTTCTAAATACCATTTCTATTATTATCAGTGCCCTCACTTTTTGTACATCTGTTCACTGGGGTCTATTACAATACACTCTACTTTTCTATTTCATCCTATGAATAAGTTGCAAACAATATTAAGATGAAGCTACCGGTAGATGAGTCAGGGCAAGTTGTTATGAGATTTATATAAGGGACCTTGAGTAACACTTTTATTATGGTTAACGTTTTGACTCTCTTCCATACCTACTACTCAGTGGTTTATTTCTATACATTTTACTCCATTACATAAGTGAGTTGCGAATAGATAATGCTAAGGTGAATTTGTTGTTACAATGTTTACATTTCTGCTCTTACATAACACTTTTATTACTACTAGTGCCCGTTTCTTTTTTAGTGTATTAGTTGGTGTTTGTTACTGAATGTGGTTACATACAATAGAACAACAATAAAACGCCTATCGCCACCATTGGAATAATAACAATTTGCAAACATTACCACTATCTTAATACCTTCGCCAAGCTGGCCAATTTTTGCATAATATATTTTCGCTGGTACGTATTCATTGGGGTCTAACTATTATGCTTGTTCACACTTTACTTCGACAAGTAAGTGCGTTGCGGACAGATAATAGGAGATAAAGCTACTCTTACGTGAAACAGGGGTTAATTGTCACGGGAGTTATGTTTCGATTTCTAAATACCATTTCTATTATTATCAGTGCCCTCACTTTTTGTACATCTGTTCACTGGGGTCTATTACAATACACTCTACTTTTCTATTTCATCCTATGAGTAAGTTGCAAACAATATTAAGATGAAGCTACCGGTAGATGAGTCAGGGCAAGTTGTTATGAGATTTATATAAGGGACCTTGAGTAACACTTTTATTATTGTTAACGTTTTGACTCTCTTCCATACCTACTACTCAGTGGTTTATTTCTATACATTTTACTCCATTACATAAGTGAGTTGCGAATAGATAATGTTAAGGTGAATTTGTTGTTACAATGTTTACATTTCTGCTCTTACATAACACTTTTATTACTACTGCTGCCCGTTTCTTTTTTAGTGTATTAGTTGGTGTTTGTTACTGAATGTGGTTACATACAATAGAACAACAATAAAACGCCTATCGCCACCATTGGAATAATAACAATTTGCAAACATTACCACTATCTTAATACCTTCGCCAAGCTGGCCAATTTTTGCATAATATATTTTCGCTGGTACGTATTCATTGGGGTCTAACTATTATGCTTGTTCAGACTTTACTTCGACAAGTAAGTGCGTTGCGGACAGATAATAGGAGATAAAGCGACTCTTACGTGAAACAGGGGTTAATTGTCACGGGAGTTATGTTTCGATTTCTAAATACCATTTCTATTATTATCAGTGCCCTCACTTTTTGTACATCTGTTCACTGGGGTCTATTACAATACACTCTACTTTTCTATTTCATCCTATGAGTAAGTTGCAAACAATATTAAGATGAAGCTACCGGTAGATGAGTCAGGGCAAGTTGTTATGAGATTTATATAAGGGACCTTGAGTAACACTTTTATTATTGTTAACGTTTTGACTCTCTTCCATACCTACTACTCAGTGGTTTATTTCTATACATTTTACTCCATTACATAAGTGAGTTGCGAATAGATAATGTTAAGGTGAATTTGTTGTTACAATGTTTACATTTCTGCTCTTACATAACACTTTTATTACTACTGCTGCCCGTTTCTTTTTTAGTGTATTAGTTGGTGTTTGTTACTGAATGTGGTTACATACAATAGAACAACAATAAAACGCCTATCGCCACCATTGGAATAATAACAATTTGCAAACATTACCACTATTTTAATACCTTCGCCAAGCTGGCCAATTTTTGCATAATATACTTTCGCTGGTACGTATTCATTGGGGTCTAACTATTATGCTTGTTCACACTTTGCTTCGTCATGTAAGTGCGTTGCGGACAGATAATAGGAGATAAAGCTACTCTTACGTGAAACAGGGGTTAATTGTCACGAGAATTATGTTTCGATTTCTAAATACCATTTCTATTATTATCAGTGCCCTCACTTTTTGTACATCTGTTCACTGGGGTCTATTGCAATACACTCTACTTTTCTATTTCATCCTATGAATAAGTTGCAAACAATATTAAGATGAAGCTACCGGTAGATGAGTCAGGGCAAGTTGTTATGAGATTTATATAAGGGACCTTGAGTAACACTTTTATTATTGTTAACGTTTTGACTCTCTTCCATACCTACTACTCAGTGGTTTATTTCTATACATTTTACTCCATTACATAAGTGAGTTGCGAATAGATAATGTTAAGGTGAATTTGTTGTTACAATGTTTACATTTCTGCTCTTACCAACACTTTTATTACTACTGGTGCCCGTTTCTTTTTTAGTGTATTAGTTGGTGTTTGTTACTGAATGTGGTTACATACAATAGAACAACAATAAAACGCCTATCGCCACCATTGGAATAATAACAATTTGCAAACATTACCACTATCTTAATACCTTCGCCAAGCTGGCCAATTTTTGCATAATATACTTTCGCTGGTACGTATTCATTGGGGTCTAACTACTATGTATACTTGTTTACACTTTATTTCGACAAGTAAGTGTGTTGCGGTCAGATAATAGGAGATAAACCTACTCTTACGTGAAACAGGGGTTAATTGCCACGGGAGTTATGTTTCGATTTCTAAATACCATTTCTATTATTATCAGTGCCCTGACTTTTTTTTTTTACAGCTGCTCACTGAGATGTATTACAGTATACTCTTTATTTTTCTACTTCGTCCTATGAGTAAGTTGCGAACAATGTTAAGATGAAGCTACCGGTAGATGAGTCAGGGCATGTTGTCACATTGTCATTTATATAAGGGACCTTAGGTAACACTTTTATTACTGTTCATGTCGTGATTCTGTTCTGTATCTATTAGTGGTTTATTTCTATACATTCTTTACATTTTATTCCGTTACATAAGCGAGTTGCGAATAGATAATGTTAAAGTGAATTTGTTGCTGCAATGTTTACATTTATACTCTTAAATAACACTTTTATTACTGTAGATCGATGGAAAATTCTGTTTGAAACATTAATGCTGCGATTAGACAATTACGTTTATAACCTGCAACATGAATTGTTATTCGTTAGCAGTAGGTGCGTAAAACATGTTTTGATAATTTGTGTTTCTGCTACTTAACGAAATGTAACTCAAATTGTTCGCACGTTAAATCCTTTGGAGACGGATTTTTTTTTAAGATGATAATAAAACAAACAGGTTACATTTATAATACTGCCGGTGAAGAATTTGTTGATTCACATTTTGAGATCAAGAAATTATGGTACTAGATTTTAAGGAACGTAACAATAGAGGCCCATTCGCAATGAAGCAATGTGCAAGAAATGTTAGTAGTTTGATAGAATCTACGATTATACTTGATTGGCACATATGTGTCTCAACAGACTCGGAAGGGATAAGGTATCTTGAGTAACACTTTTATTACTGTTGATGACCTGATTCTCTTCTGAATCTATTACTCAGCGGTTTATTTCTATACATTCTTTTATTTTGCTCCGTCACATAAATGAGTTGCGAATAGACAATGTTAAGGTGAATTTATTGTTGCAACGTTTACATTTGTGTTCTTAAACGACACTTTTATTACTATTGGTGTCCATTTCTTTTCTACGTGTATTAATTGGTGTTTGCTACAGTGCAGCTTTAAAATAATACTTTAATCGTGCGAAAAAAATGACTGCAAAATATTACTATAAAATGAACCGTCCATTTTGAAAGCGGTGTAAGTCCATTTCCTCTTGTTTCGAGAAAATTAAAGGTTAGCATATCTGTTAATTGAAAAATGTAAGCAAATTATATGAAGTCTGGCAATGTTTCTATAGATTTATCAATATGTAATTTGATTATGTACATTTCTTTTAGGCGAATTTGACTAAACTAATGCATATTTATGGGCTGCAAATGGACTTACACCACTTTCAAAATTAGAGAATTGCAGAAACCGTTTAATTTCAATCTTGAAAAAAACAAATGACACTTAAAATATATTTCGTGTTAATCCAATTTTGTTTACAAATAATGACAAGGTATAAAGTAGAAGTAGTATTTTTAACTTTAGACGTTAATTACATTGTTAACATTACAAGATATTGGTAGTATTTGCTTATGCTCTGCATGTGATAGTGTTTCGAAATATTCATGAAGCACCGGAGATATATAAGGTAATAACTGCTTGATATCTTTATATTTTTCATAAGTAATTGGCCGGACATCTCGCTACAAAGGCGCCAGGGGGATTTTTTCGAATTTTAGCGGTTTCCCAGGACGTGTAGGTAATAAATGTACAGTTTTAAATTCTTTGTTCTTCGTCGATGTTTTACATAAGATAGTGTATGGTACACTTTTGAGAAAGCTCGTCCAACATATTTGCAATCAATTTACCTTTTTTCCATTGGTGTTTCTTCTTATCTGTTTTTTGATTGCGTTTTGAAGATTTTTCATTGAAACGAAATTCTCTCGTTTCATTTCATGTAAAATGAATTTATTATGTTTTCTACAGTGTGTTATTACATTGTGATAATCCTCTGGCGTGTAGAAGAAATTCTTTTTTCATAAATGTCTATAGAAATTGGGCTTACATCACTTTCATAATCAATCGCTACACAATTTTTTTTACTGGTCAATTTTAAATTGAACAAAGCATATATAAAAAGTTTGCACAAAGTTAATCAGAAGTGATGTATCTCATTTTTTCAGCAGAATTAACTTACACCACTTTCAAAATAAACGGTCCAAATATCGTTTACTTTATCGGTTACTACAAAATATCGAAAAACATAAAATGTATACAAATCTCGTTAGATCCATCTAATGCATTTGTGACCTAATTACGAAAGTGGTCTAAGTAATATATTTCTTTAATTTGTGAATTCTGGAATAAAGCGAAAAATATTTTTACATTATGCGACGTTACCTAATTGTATTACTCAATTAATGCAATGTACTATGAATATGATTTTGTGTGAATTTTATACGATAATATTATTTTTAAATTGAATTCAATTTAAAATTAACTGAATGTCCATAAATGTTCGTTTGTCAGCGACATACAGTTTGACTATACGGTATCTAAGTAGTTCTGAATCAAAATACAATACTTCCGTACCCTTCTCGTAATGCCGTATAAACGAGTACACGGTCCATCGATTATTGTACATACGCGTATATTTTTGCTGGTCAAAGCATGGTTGACATCTAAAGATGTTTTATAGAACATTTTATAAGGTTCATTTTTCAACACTCAGATTTACGGAGAAATATGCCCGGCATTTTTTACGACATTGATTCTTCTAGAGAAAAATGGTTGTAAACTTTGATTGTCATTTATTTTAACACGTAGGTATACGACATAGAGAATTTGAAAATGAGACACCTCAGGATTTAACTTTGATGTGTTCGAACGTCTACAACCAATACGTCTTGTTAACGACGATTCCTAAACGACAAATTCTGTCGTTGTTCTTATTGTTTTTTGTATACCTATTGTGGGAATTTAGTGACTATAATTAGATGTTTATTTAACTCGTTCGCTACCAGGCATTGAAACAAGGGTTAATTATCAAAGTATTTTCATTTAAACTCCTAAACACCAGTTCTATTACCGTTTGCGCCCCATTTTCCTACGTCTATTCATTGCTTCACACTTCACCATGGTGTTTTTTCTTCTAATATGACTTCTGTTGGCATTGATTTTACGGCATTGATTTTTTGGTGGCTACACAAAATCTATGTAACGTGAAATCAAGAAATATCAACCTCGAAATACATATTAACAATGAATTCAGCAGTTTCAACAATTTTATTATAACGAATACATTTTGTAACTTTGAAGTAACAACGGCTTACAACGTTTACACTTGTGTGTAGAAGAGCTTAAGTATGGAATTCCATAAAACAGTTAGCGTTTGGCATTAAACGTAAATATACGTTGCATTTCCTTATCTGATGATTTTTTGCTACCAAATTCATCGTCGCTATCAATAATATTTATACGTCGTCGGGCAAATACTATTGGATGATGTTTGTTAGAATCAGAATCTGAGAAACAATCTTCAGATTATTACTGCTAATGCTTCTTATTCCTATTCCTCTTTTATTTTTATACGATTTTATATCCATATTTTCAGGTCCCAGAGCTCTGATACATCTCTTTTAAAATTTTTTCTAAAAAGCAAAGAAAACACAAACATTATCGCAAATACACCGAACCCTACCGTTATAGCCCATTGTGTCTTGAAAGTCACAAAGCTATATCACATGAAAATAGTAATAAAATGATTGTTTAAATGCAAACAAATAAGACATTATTGATATACAAACTAAAAGCTATTACGTACGTTTTTTTTGTTTAACAAACATCGATAGAAGAACTCTAATGACAATTGCACAATACGAAATCCTTTGGCTTCTATTTGCAGACAACTTGCAAAAGCATTTACTTTGACATTTCAGGTTAGAGCTGATAACCGCATCAAGTATGTTATTGGTGACTAAGGAGACATTACATAACAAGATGTAAACGCCATCTAGTAAAAGAAATTAAGCTATTTAATAAAATATCGATTTATTGATATGTGCCCATAATTATGAAAGTGGTCTAAGTCAAAATTTAAAAAAAATGAGTTTATCAGTTATTTCATACCACATTATTTTTAACTAAATTTATTCAATGTAATTTTTACGAAATTGTCAAAAATGAACCATTAGATAGTGGTTGTAATTTCAACATTATAGAGATGGAATTCATTTAGTATATAATTATGAAAACAAATCGTCTAAGTCAAAAATTTAAATAAATTATATAAACAACTTGAAAATGGCACCATTGGCCTTCTTTTTTTGACGCGTTTCTGAACTACATAATAAAATAAATGACAATCAAATTTTAATAATGTGTTAACGACAACTTCATTACTAGAAGAATCAATAACAAGAAGAGTAAAAAATACCGCGGGTGAATCTGTCTCTTGTCTACAAATTCAATGGATGAGATTCTTGAAAAATGAACCTTATAAAATGTTCTATAAAACATCTTAAGATGATTCTAAATTTCACGTTTTCGATCTTTCACCTAAAAAAGGAAGACGAAAAATATACGGAAATATTAAATTACTTCCATTATACACCACCATTAGACCAGTATCGGAAGAAAAACATAAAGATATTATGAGTTTACTACCGTACATCCCTCCAGTTTTTCAGGAACATTTTAAGAATCTTAAATACTCGAAATAATGATAAAAATGGATTACTGTTTAAAAATAATTAATAAATGTAATAAATGTTCACGAATTATTTCAATCAAATTATTGTTTCAAATAAAACTCAAAGTTCTTTATTGCTTTAAGTCATTTATAGGACATTCAGTTAATTTTGAAAATGGTCTAAGACAATTCAGAGAATCTTTAAAAATAATATTATCGTATAAAATTCACACAAAATTTCATATTCATAGTAAATTTCCATTAATTAAGAACGACGATAATAAAATTATAAATTAAAATGTCGCATAATGTAAAAATATTTTTTAATTTATTCACACACCATGGTGTTTTTTAAATATCTCGAAACAAGAAATATATGACTTAGACCACTTTCATAATTATAGGCACATGTACACATTTATAACATTTCAATTATATAAAAAAATAAGCATTTTTTTCATACGACGCATATATGCGACGCTGGCCCAGGGATGAAAAACTTATTTTATAGACTACACGCACATATGCGACGTATTTTATAAAAAGGAAATTAACTAGATAGGAAGGAACATACAAAATAAAAACATTTTTTAAGGCAAAATACAAGTTATTTATTTATTTATTTATTTTATTTATTTATTTATTTTATAGAAAGTTTCTCTGCGCAGATTCTTCATACTACTTACACGACATCTTATTCGTTTATCCATATTTTTAGGGAAATGTTTTTTATTCGAGGTATTGTTATATGGAAACACAGTTATTTTGCTTATACAAATTAATTTTTTAGCAAGATCATTCAGAGCATTGACGTAGGCATGGATCTAGAATGCTACTATTTTCACTGAGGATTCACTGCTTCTCACTAGCTTAAAAATGTAACAATTTCCAGACCAACAACAACCTAAATCTATTTTATTGTTCTATAGCCCAATAAATCTATTTCTGCAAAAAACGTCATGCAGCATGTTATCATAAACTGATAAAATAGACATGTCGCATATATGTGACGTCAGGCTCACAAACAAGAACTGAAACGTCACATATATGCGACGCTGGTAGCGAATGAGCTAGTATGGAATGAACAAGAATTTGATGCAATAAGATCTCCAGTGAATTTCTGCCTCCGCGTGTGTCGAATCCTTTTCTCCGTGTTTTTCCCCTTGATGGTCTTCTTGCGACTGACTCTCAAGCTAAATTCTCGCTCTTTTCTTCTCATAAACAAATGAAACGCGGATCACATTATCGATCGCTCATTTTATTTACATCCCTAGCAACCAACTTATTCCAGAATCTTCCATACGCATCTCTAATGTAAATTCCCATTAACAAATACCTATTGAGACAATTATTGATCGCACATGCATACACACCACTCGATCGCATGTCGCCAGTCTATATTGCGATACTACACTATAGTGATTTTTATTTATTTATTAATCACGGTATGTTACTGACTTCTACATGTGCGTTCTTATTATTTTATTAACGGAGGGCAATAAACGGTGTTGGAAAATAGTAGTAGTATCTTGAGTTTCCCCGTGAAATCGGAAAACTGTCAGATTGTTAAGTCCCGTAAATCTAGTGTTAAAAATAACATCTGAGCGATACTGATATGGCGTGTAAATGCATTGGTGCACTTTTCGATTCAGCGGCTCATTTACAAAATCGTGTAGCACCAGAAAACAAACATTATTGCATTTATTTTAAATATTGAAAGTTAAACAAATTGAAAGTCTCCGCGCTAAAATAAAAAAATGTTGAAAGTGGAGTCAATAGCGTTATATTCCCTTTTCAAACGTTTAATATTTTAAGAGGTCTTCGCTCAAGACGAAAAGTTTCCCCACACCTCCAAGATTTGTTTTACTATTTTTAATAAAGAAAAGATAATCTTGCAAACACAAAATAAACTTAACCCGAACAAATGACCTTATCCATTATTAATATATTGAGGGTATATATGACATTTGTTCGGGATTTCCAACTTTAGAACCGCCCCCCATTAGTAATTCAGGTTAGTATTAGTATGGAAATTTACTTTTAATAGAAGCACACCTAATCTTTGCAACTCGTTTCTGTATTTTAGGTGCGCGTATTGCAATGTATTTGACGAAATATGTATCTGTATTTATCAACAGTATGACCACTCTGATATAGAAATTGTTGAAAGTTTGGTATACAGAAACGAAGGTCACAAAGGTAACAAAAAAATGGACCACACTTAAAATTAAATTTACGGCCCGTATATAGTTAACACAAATCTACAAAATCAATTATTTACATTTTTATTAGAAGTTCAGCTTAAATAGTTCTGTAAAACAGCCTGTACTATTTCTTTGTATTACCTATAAATTAGAATATTTATTATACAGCATTATCTTAATAGACATTTACCGATTTTTCCTCCCCTTCATCAACCCTACCCTATTTTATAAAGTTTGGTACGTTAAAACATCTACTTTTGGCTGATATATCATTATTACTTTTACATAATAATTAAAATGCTGTATTGCTATTAACGCATACTCTTGAGAAAGAAACCCAAGGGATGAAGATAAACCAAAATAAGGCGTACGTCTGTATATACCAAACTCAGTAAAACAAATTGAAGTCATTTTACCAAAAAAAATTTTGAAAAACGTTGTTCTGTTTTAACATGTTGATTGCCACCCAAGTTTATAAAAAAATCTTCGTCACCCCACCCGCTCTCCTATGCTATGCGCGAATTGTTTCTTATCGTAGAAGTTTATTACATTTTGAACAAAATGCCGAAGGATTTTCATCGAGTTGAAAATCTATATTGGACAATCGTACTGAACCTATTGTTTCTTGTCGTTGTAGAAGACTATTACATTTTGAATAAAATGCCTCAGGATTTCCATCGAGTTAAAAATCTATGTATATTGGAAAATCGTACTGGACCTATTGTTTCTTGTCGTAGTAGAAGACAATTACATTTTGAACAATATACCTAGGGATTGCCATCGAGTTGAAAATCTATATTGGAAAATTTTACTGGACCTATTGTTTCTTATCGTAGCAGAAGATAAGCATGCTTATATCGAAACGTTCCGCAACATGCAGTCACTTGAAAATCTTTCCTCAAAAACGAAGTATTTAAGAAAGCGCGTGTGTGCCGAAAATGATTTTTTCTCTTTCAAATATCTTTTCTTTACTGACGCATGATTAAAGTTACTTTTATAACAACTTGATAGTATTATTGTATCCTGTGAAATATCTTTTCAAATACTTCCTAACTTACCTCGTAAGTATCCAAACCACAAAAATACGGCCTCATCAACATTATTACCGTCACCTGAATATTGGTGATGCAACAATCAACTTATCAAAGAATGTCATTCAATATGTAAAAATTGCATTGTCCAAACCAGTCTGCCAACTTTCAATTGCACTGTGTTTCCCGTAACGACGGTGAGTGTTGAAGAAAGTGTCCGGCATTCGTGCCGACACAGATCAGGATCAGTTAAAGCAACAAATCGTGCTGTCATCCTAGGTACTATCTGCAGGTTACCGGCAACTAAGGAAAACGAGGGATGCGGCTAATTATAGGTTCGTAAGCTTGTCGACGTTTGTCTCGAATGTATCAGCCCTTGTTTGCGCGTTGTTCGAGGGTCCATTCTTCTGTTTCGGCCTCGCATGGACCAGCCACGCCGAATTTTCCTTTTCTCGTCCTTTGTCGGCAACCTCGTTTAGGCTCTTCCCAAAACTGTTCGGTGTTTCCCGTTACTCACGAACGGCTGTTGCAAGAGTTAAGGAAACATCCTACGATCCGTATGTCAACCGGTGTCGTTTTGGATCTTGCATGGGTTTCCAGGTAAGCGAATCACTTGCTGATAAGATGTCTTGCGATTTGACGAAATTATGTTCGTTGTGGTCTACGTCAAACAATGCTGATTTTATGTCATCACTTTGCTAGTTTCAAAGTATTTAACTCTTCATATATTGGGGGTTGTACTTTACGTCTGTTGAATGGGAGACGTATGGAAACTGCGGGAGATGGGAGAGAATATGGGTGCGTATAATTAATGGCTTTTTTACGATGAATGTTTATGAATTGCTTCCATCACTATTATTGTGTGTTGCGAAAGCATTAATGCCTATTGTCGGCAATGCGTCAAAATATGAAAACTGTTTCATAGTTTACATACCTTTTTCTATTGTGCGCTGCGAACCAATTATTTCACTACATTTCTTCACGTGGTATGCATGTACCTCTGTGCATGTATCTCTGTCCTAAGAATCTATTAACAAAAGCACCTGGGAGGAATCGAATGCACTTCTACATTTTAAACCACTTTTCCCATACTTTGCGGGCATTTAAGCGAAATCTTGTTTTTCGCTGGGAATCAATGAAACCGCAAGTCTTTTTACACAGTGTTGCGAAAGCATTAATGCCTATTGTTGGCAGTACGTTAAAATACAAAAGCTGTTTCATAATTTACATAGCTTCTTCTACTGTTTGCTGCGAACCAATTATTTCATGACACTATTTACGCGGTACGCGTCTACTGTATAAAATGAGAATATATTTATAATGACAAAGCACAACAGTATATACAACATCTTCATAACACACCGCTGTCCCAAGCGTCTATTAACAAACACACCTAGGATTCATCGAATGCACTTCTACATTTTAAACTATTTTTCCCATATTTTGCCTACACTTAAGCCAAATCTTGCTCTTCATAATACAGAATAATTCATAATACCAAGCGTCTATTAACAAAAACACCTAGGTGTCATCGAACACACTTATATATTTTCAACTACTTTTCCTATATTTTGCCTACATTAAAGCGAAATCTTCGCTCTTCGTAGTACACAATAATTCATAATACTAAGCGTCTATTAACAAAGACACCTAGATGTCATCGACTGCACTTCTACATTTTAAACTACTTTTCCTCTATTTTGCCTGCATTTTAGCTAAGTCTTGCTCTTCGCCACAAATCAATGAATTCCCAAGTCTTCTTACACGGTGTTGCGAAAGCATTAATGTCTATTGTCGGCAATGCGCCAAAATATGAAAACTGTTTCATAGTTTACATACCTTTTTCTATTGTGCGCTGCGAACCAATTATTTCACTACATTTCTTCACGTGGTATGCATGTACCTCTGTGCATGTATCTCTGTCCTAAGAATCTATTAACAAAAGCACCTGGGAGGAATCGAATGCACTTCTACATTTTAAACCACTTTTCCCATACTTTGCGGGCATTTAAGCGAAATCTTGTTTTTCGCTGGGAATCAATGAAACCGCAAGTCTTTTTACACAGTGTTGCGAAAGCATTAATGCCTATTGTTGGCAGTACGTTAAAATACAAAAGCTGTTTCATAATTTACATAGCTTCTTCTACTGTTTGCTGCGAACCAATTATTTCATGACACTATTTACGCGGTACGCGTCTACTGTATAAAATGAGAATATAATTATAATGGCAAAGTACAACAGTATATACAACGTCTTTATAATACACCGCCGTCCCAAGCATCTATTAACAAAGACACCTAGAAATAATCGAATGCACTTCTACATTTTAAACTACTTTTCCCATATTTTGCCTACACTTAAGCCAAATCTTGCTCTTCATAATACAGAATAATTCATAATACCAAGCGTCTATTAACAAAAACACCTAGGTGTCATCGAACACACTTATATATTTTCAACTACTTTCCCTATATTTTGCCTACATTAAAGCGAAATCTTCGCTCTTCGTAGTACACAATAATTCATAATGCTAAGCGTCTATTAACAAAGACACCTAGATGTCATCGACTGCACTTCTACATTTTAAACTACTTTTCCTCTATTTTGCCTGCATTTTAGCTAAGTCTTGCTCTTCGCCACAAATCAATGAATTCCCAAGTCTTCTTACACGGTGTTGCGAAAGCATTAATGCCTATTGTCGGCAATGCGTTAAAATATGAAAGCAGTTTCATCATTTATATACATTATCTATTGTTTGCTGCAAACCAATTATTTCATGACATTTCATATTTATAACGACAAAGCACAACAGTATATGCAACGTCTTCCTAATGCATCGCTGTCCAAAGCGTCTATCAACAAAGACACCTAGGAGTCATCGAATGCACTTTTTCTATGTATGCGTCTACTATATAAAATAAGAACATATTTATAATTCCCAAAGCACAACAGTGTATACAACGTCTTCATAATGCACCGCTGTCCAAAGCGTCTATCAACAAACACACCTAGAAGTCATCGAATGCACTTCCACATTTTAAACTATTTTTCCTATCTTTTCCCTACATTAAAGCGAAATCTTCGATTTCCGTAATACACAATAATTTATAATACCAAGAGTCTATTAACAAAGACACCTAGGTTTCATCGAATGCCCTTATACCATTTAAACTATTTTTCCTACATTTTGCCTACATTAAAGCGAAAACTCCGCTCTTCGTAATACACAATAATTCATAACACCAAGCGTCTATTAACAAAGACACCCAAGAGTCATCGGATGCACTTATACATTTTAAACTACTTTTCCTATATTTTGCCTACGTTAAAACCATATCTTCGCTCTTCATAATACACAATAATTCATAATGCCAAGAGTTTATTAACGAAGACACCTAGGTGTCATCGAATGCACTTATAGATTTTAAACTACTTTTCCTATATTTTGCTTACATTAAAGCGAAATCTTCGCTCTTCGTAATACACAATAATTCATAATATCAAGCGTCTATTTTTTACGCGGTACGCGTGTACCGTATAATAGTATATACAACGTCTTCATAATACACCGCTGTCCCAAGCGTCTATTAACAAAGACACCTAGGAGTTATCGAATGCACTTCTACATTTTAAACTACTTTTCCTATATTTTGCCTACATATAAGCGAAATCTTGCTCTTCATCACAAATCAATGAATCCCCAAGTCTCTTTACACGGCACGTACCCACGGCATGAGAAGCATTAGGCAGTTTCCACATCCGCAGCACTGGTTCCTGAATGGTTCGACGTTGGGCTCGCGTGTCTATTAGTCGAAAGTCGCAGCGACGTTCTCGTCGCTTCACGCACCCTCAAAGGCGAGCTCGCCGGGATAGAACCGCCCGAAGTTTATCAGAACGGGTCTGACTCTCGGCTCGACTGTCTGCCGGTGGTCAGGCATGCAGTCAGGCCACTACACCCGGCGGATTTATGAATTGCCCAAATAATTTATTAAGCGTAATTTTCAATAGGGCCCAAATTGAATCTGATTTAAGTACAATGCCGCATTGTAATGGCTGGGCCAAGCGAGCTGGGCAGAATGCCTACCTTGATTCAAGAGCGCGACGGCCTAAGCGAAGGTGCTAACTAGTCTCTGAACGCTGAACGCGCGTCGAACCTCTTCTCCCCTCTCTGACCCCTTTAACTTCAACGTTCCTACACGTTCCTACACGATCCTGCCTTCCTCCTGCGCCCAGGCTGCTTCTCAAGAGCGAGTGAGCTGACAGTTACGACCTACGGCAGGTATACACTGTGGCAGTCGCTATTGTTGACGGCGGCTCGTCAATTTTCCCGACTCGACCATCGTGATGTCAGCGCGAATGCGCATCACGAAGAATGCCCTTTGATTAAAGCCACGAGTGCTCGGATCAATGGCTGATGAGCTAATGTCTTTGAGGTGCGAGTACCGGTTAATTGAATGCGTCAAATTGCTGCGAGGGTGTGTTGCCGCTAATTAGGCCCGGATCGGGAAAGAAGTCGGCGATTACGAGAATTCGCTTCGAGTGGAAATGTGCGTGATGCGTAATGCTGGGGGGACGAGTTGATTGACGGTTGTGGGGACATTGAAATGGCGATGTTGTTGTTTCGTTGTTTTGAGAAAAAGTACTTTGAGAGTTTCGTGTGGATGTGGGTTGGCGGAAATTGTTGCTATGTTAGCGTGTTTACGATTAGGGAGTTAAGAAGAAATGAGGAATTAAATGGGATGTTATAAAAGTTCCAAAATAATATAAAATGTTATAAAAGTTGCTATATAAACGTGTGCAATGGGTAACGGTAAGATTTTCGGGGAAACCTTAGGAGTTAGTACTGGTTTCCTTTTTTTGGCGAAAAATAGTTGTGGAGTTTTTCTTTATATATGGAATACGTAGAAATTTATACATGTATGTCGATAATTAAAGTATTTAAATGGAAGGAGGAATGAAGTGGGCGATTGTAAGAATTAGTTTCAAGTATAAGCGTGTGCAATATGTAATGGGGAAATTGAAATTTGGCTAAAATTTTCGGGGAAATATCGATGTTTGGTGTTATTTGATTTCCTTGGCCAAAAATGGCTTTGGAGTTGTTCTTTACATATTTTTTTTGAGATATTCTTTACGTATTTTTTTGAGATTGTTCTTCACGTATTTATTTAAAGTTGCATCTTAACATTACATACAATTGTATTGGTAATAAATGTATTAGGAGATGGTACGGATAGAAGTGGGCGGTTGTGAGAATTAGATTCGACTATAAATGTGTGCAGTGGGTAATGATGAGGTAGGAGTTTGATTGAGGTTTACAGAAGAACGCGGACATGAATGTTGCTTAATTGTTTGGACAACAGGCTGTTTTGGAGTTTTTATTTGGATGTGGGACGTATCAGATTGCTACTATACAGGCGTATTGGTAATCAAGGTGACGAGAGAGGGTGAAAAAAGAAGCGGGCGATTGAAGAAATTTGGACAAATGTAAGCTTATGCAGCGAATAATGGTGAAATATGGCTAATTTGTTAACGATATACGAAGAATAGTGGAAGGTTTACATATCTTGGCGGTTGATTGTGTTGACGAAATGCTATTTTGGAGTATTCTTTTACATATGGAATAAGTAAATTACTTATTATCGCACATTGAATATCGCACATGAAATAATTGTAAATTCCTAAAGAAAGGACCCAATGGTTTCGGAACGTGTACGGTTCTTCGAAAACATACCAATAAACAAAATTCCATCTTATGAAGGGTTCCAAAAATCTTTAAAACTGCCAAACGTTGAAATTAATCAAATCGATTGCTTTTCAATAGCACCATTCTAGGTCTTTCCATTTCAAGCATTTTTTTATTCCCGTTCCATACCATGCACCCAATATCGCGCAAAATATGTGACAGTTCTTTCTCAACATGTATCTTTTTACCGTTTTTCAAAATTCTAAAATGAAGTTTCAACCAATGATTTCTACTGTACTCAGTTACGATCTACCGGTGAAATTACCACTACAAATGATCCAGATTAAGGATCAAGACGTTTTGTTAAAATCACACATTTCCATAAAATAGAATATTTCCATAACGTTGCACCTTTATGGCATGAAAACTATAGCTTTATAATATTTCATATTTCATCCTAGTAAGTATACGTACGTTATTTCTTTAGCAACACTTTTTTCTTGTTTCTTCCTTTTCTTCTTTGCTTTCCACCCATATGCATTAAAACATAAAAGTACTGCAATGCCATTCTTCTGGATAAATACATTAAAATATTAAATGTGTGAATAAAACCCCTAACACGTTTCGTCTTCTTTCAACCTTTATTGGTAGGCAACAATTATCCCATCAATGTAGATCACAGCAATGCAACAATAACAATTTGCAAACATTACCACTATCTCCAATTTTCGCACAACATACTATTGCTGATACGTATTCATTGGGGTCTCCTACTATACTTGTTTACACTTTACTGCGCCATGTAACTGCGTTGGGGACAGATAATAGGAGATAAAGCTACTCTTACGTGAAACAGGGGTTAATTGTCACGGGAGTTATGTTTCGATTTCTAAATACCATTTCTATTATTATCAGTGCCCTCACTTTTTGTACATCTGTTCACTGGGGTCTATTACAATACACTCTACTTTTCTATTTCATCCTATGAATAAGTTGCAAACAATATTAAGATGAAGCTACCGGTAGATGAGTCAGGGCAAGTTGTTATGAGATTTATATAATGGACCTTGAGTAACACTTTTATTATTGTTAACGTTTTGACTCTCTTCCATACCTACTACTCAGTGGTTTATTTCTATACATTTTACTCCATTACATAAGTGAGTTGCGAATAGATAATGTTAAGGTGAATTTGTTGTTACAATGTTTACATTTCTGCTCTTACCAACACTTTTATTACTACTGGTGCCCGTTTCTTTTTTAGTGTATTAGTTGGTGTTTGTTACTGAATGTGGTTACATACAATAGAACAACAATAAAACGCCTATCGCCACCATTGGAATAATAACAATTTGCAAACATTACCACTATCTTAATACCTTCGCCAAGCTGGCCAATTTTTGCATAATATACTTTCGCTGGTACGTATTCATTGGGGTCTAACTACTATGTATACTTGTTTACACTTTATTTCGACAAGTAAGTGTGTTGCGGTCAGATAATAGGAGATAAAACTACTCTTACGTGAAACGGGGATTAGTTTTCACAGGAGTTATGTTTTGATTTCTAAATAACATTTCCATTATTAGCAATGCCCTGACTTTTGTGCATCTATTCACTGGGGTCTATTACAATCCACTCTTTACTTTTCTACTCCGTCATACAATATTAAGATGAAGCTACCAATAGATGAGTCAGGGCAAGTTGTTACGAGACTTATATAAGGGACCTTGAGTAACACTTTTATTACTGTAGATCAATGCGAAATTCTATTTGAAACAGTAATGCTGTGATTAGACAATTACGTTTATAGCCTGCAATACGAATTGTTCGTTAATAGTAGATCTGTAGAAAATGTTTTCATAATTTCTGTTTCTGCTATGAAATGTAATATTTGTGCCGGGTGCAGGTGAGATAGAGATTTGTTAATTATGCATATAGTTTCAAAATGCGGTTGAAGAGTAGTCACGGATATCGGTTAGATCAATGTGAAATTGTATTTAAAACAGTAATGCTGTGGTTAGACAATTAAGTTTAAAGCCTGCAATACGAATATGTTATTCGTTAACAGTAGATCTGTAGAAAACGTTTTCATAATTTCTGTTTCTGCTACAAAATGTAATATTTATGCCGTGCGGAGGTAAGGTAGAGAATATTTTTTATTAATTATCCATTCAGTTTCAAAATGCGGTTGAAAAAGTTTCTGTTAGTAGTCACATATATCGGTTAAATCGATGGAAAATTGTATTTGAAACAGTAATGCTGTGATTAGACAATTACGTTCATAGCCTGTAATGCGAATTGTTATTAGTTAGCAGTAGGTCTATGAAAAACGTTTTCACAATTTGTGTTTCTGCTATGAAATGTAATATTTATGCCGGGTGCAGGTGAGATAAAGTAAATTTTTTTTGTTAATTATGCATTTAGTTTCAAAATGCGGTTGAAGCGGTTTATGTTAGAAGTCACAGATATCAGTTAGATCCATGCGATATTCTATTTGAAACAGTAATGCTGTGATTAGACAATTACGTTTATAGCCTGCAATACGAATTGTTATTCGTTAGCAGTAGGTCTGTAAAACATGTTTTCATAGTTTGTGTTTCTGTTACTTAACGAAGTGTAACTCAAATTGTTTGCGCGTTTAACCCTTTCTATAATACTCTGGATGAAGAATTTATTTATTCACTTTTTGACAGGAAGAAATTGCGGTACTACATTTTAAAAAATGTAACAATAGAGGCCCATTCACAATGAAGCAATGTGCAAGAAATTTTAGTAGATTGATAGTTAGAATCTGCGATTAAACTTGACTGGGACATATGTGTCCCGACAGTTTCGAATAGGATAAGGTATCTTGAGTAACACTTTTATTACTGTTCATGTCCTGATTCTCTTCTGTATCTATTACTCAATGGTTTATTTTCACCACCCTTTACATTTTAGTCCGCCCTGTAAGTGAGTTGTGAAAAGATAATGTTAAGGTGAATTTGTTGTTGCAATGTTTACATTTGTCCTCATAAATGACACTTTTATTACTATTGGTACCCGTTTCTTTCCTACCTATGTTAACACATTGTTGACCGGCAATTTTCGGCAAAAGCTATCTCAAGTCACCGGCTATTATTTTGTAAGTGAGCATGGACGTGAAACGATATAAATAACCTTCAATAAAGTTTGTTCGTGCATAATGAATTCAAATTGAACTTTGGACATCATTTTTTTGTAACTTCTAATATTTTTCCATACGATTAACTGTACAGCAATCATTTACGCGTAGATGTAGACAAGAGGTTTTACACATATATCTTGTTTCGTTGCGCTTTCCTTTTAAAGAGCTAGATTATGCCCTTGTTATTTCATTTTCAATAATCATTTTCCAAATTGACTATAACTTATTTAAAAATCACTCGGGCAACTATATAAAGCATTCACGTATAATTGATTGAAAAATGCTTCAGCGTCACGTTCCGTCATTCTTGACACTTTCTAATACTAGAATTGTAATAAAAGCCTCAGTGCCAAGAAAAGTATACTTTTTTATAATAAAGCAGACGGTATTGACCACAATGAACAAAATTTTGCTATATTCTATATTGCCCTGCGTTTCAAAAATTAAAATAGCCG
Source organism: Cryptocheilus praepositus (assembly GCA_033815515.1). Classification (NCBI taxonomy): domain Eukaryota; kingdom Metazoa; phylum Arthropoda; class Insecta; order Hymenoptera; family Pompilidae; genus Cryptocheilus; species Cryptocheilus praepositus. The sequence goes on along the minus strand of JAWWQZ010000018.1, from coordinate 1,271,841 downwards.
ATGCAAATGCAAACACGAGTTAACTCGTGACCGGTCAACAACGTTTGGCCATGAAAACACGAGTTAACTCGTGACCGGTCAACAATGTGTTAATTGGGGTTTGTTACTGTATGCTGTTACATACGATACAACAATAATAAAACGGCCATCGTCGCCATTGCAAAAATAACAAATTGCAAACATTACCACTATTTTAATACCTTCGCCAAGCAGGCCAATTTTCGCACAATATACTTTACGGTACAAACACTAATCGTATTACATACCTTCAACACGCATCAATTATCGTAAGCGCCGCACTTCACATTTACGTCTCTGCGCGCATCGTCTGAAACAAAACAAAACGAAGGAACATTTACCGTGCTCTCGAGATGCACGCGTTTATGCTCCAATCAACACTGTATTCAAACATAATCGCGCCTTCTTCTCCGGCTCGTATAGATAGCATACAGCCGAACTGAAAAGTAACGTCGCCCGTCGCCTTTTTTCCGATAAAAGTGCAGTTGCCATTTAGACGCATTGTTGCACGTTGGCACGCGTGTATGAGAAAAAAAATGGACAAAAAGTAATCACGGCTTGTTTCAGCAAACGTGGACCCTGACCGCGCCGTTTTCTGACTCCGAATATCAATAATTTCCCCTTTTTTGTCTCGTAGGCTATTATGTCTACTTAATTTATATGAAATATTGCCTTTCTTTTTCATTAAAATGGTACTCATTCTTTGTAAATTAAATTTGTTGTAATTTCTTTAAATCAAGTTTAATTATTGAACAAAATGAAGTTTAAAATACAGTTAAAACAAAATTTTACGATAAAAAAACGAAGTTTCAAGAAATATATCAGTTTTAAAATAACTAATTCACGATTTTCTCTTCTTCACACATCCGCCTTGTTAGGCGTTCCCATGCGATCGGATCGATCTGTTATTTTTAACTTTTTTGTTGTTTTCCTTTCCTCTGTCTTTCTTCAATCACACCGCCGGCAACATAGAATATAATTACCCTAAAAAAAAATGATCCCCTCTGCATGTTTCGGAACTATAAGTTCCCTGTGCAGGAGTCTGTATAAAAATGCATAAGGCTTAGATAAACTTAAAGTTGAATAAATCAATAGTATGAAAAATAAATTCGGAAATTGCGTAAACGTAAACATGATTGAAAATAAAACAAAATAGTAGTGAGAATAAGTAGTTTGACTCGAATTTAAACTTAAAATGAACATAACTTTGGAACCGAATTGGGGAGATGATATTAATATGAAAGGAAAGTCAGAACTAGGAATTTATGTCTGTACACGAAACTTTCGAAACATGTGAAGTGAAAACGTTTCAGTTGTGAAGAATTCATACAATCTCAACACAGAAGGCGGCAATTATTCATATCAAGCAATGTACAAAGTTGTGCAAAATTCTATAAAAATGTATACGGATAGTCCCCATATAAAGCGGAGGTTATGCTCCAAAAAACTGCGTTATGCGAAACTCACTTCTCATACAAAATAAGTGATACATTCCAAATACGTACATTTAAAAACAATTGAAAAGTAAAATTATCTTAATTTCGTCATGTCAAAATGTGATCTTGCGTCAAAAAACAGTTACTAAATTAATTTCAATCTGAATCCCTTGTCTTCTAAAATCACATTTCATTAAAATAGTGAGTTATTTATTGGACTGACGACTTCATCGGATGCAATTTCTTTGGCATAACTTTCATCGTTTGAAAAAACCCTAGTTGCTGGATATCGCGATTCTTCCACTGGTTTAGCTACTAAGAAAAATGTTTTCCCGGCTTTCATGTTATAAATTGTACGATCGTTACCTGTAACTGAACCGCCCCTGTTTTCTTTCTTGACAGTCCTGTAATTGATCTGCGGCCCGCTGTCAAAATTTCCAATGACAGCCACACACACACATATGCCATGCTTCATGAATGATTTTTCCACCTGCAACATTGCATGGTTAGTGCTATAGGGTGAGTAAATGCGAAAAATGTCCCAGGGGAAAATCACATTCTTATTGCTGAGATAAGGGCTTGAAATATTATGATCTGTCAGGAGTAATAATCAAAACGTCTGAAAGGAGTAATAATTCGCGTAGCACCATTTTTGTTGCTACTTTTAAAATTGAAAGATATGGCACGGTTAAATTAACCGTTCACAGGCCAAAACGATTGACGTCACATTTAGAATGTTCTTCAATTGTGGTACCAAAACACTTGATTTATGCTTAAATTTTAATATTTTAAATAAATTTAACTTCATTCGACTGTTCCCTTTGAACAGAAACGAAAAGACTTCACGTTGTTATTTAACACATTATGGACCGCTATTGACTGAAGATGCCACTCGCTAACGACCGACTCTGTTTTGGATATCGTGCAGGAATTGTATTTGTGCCTATTGGTAAAGCTTTATAACTCAAAAATACTAATTGTGTTGTTGAGAATCCTTTGGTTTTAAAGCAGTGTAATTTTAATTTCATTTAGAATTGTCATAATATCATTTGATATTTATTTTATCTAGTATAACCGTTGACCACTGAAAAGCCGATTAATCGGCTACCGGTAAATAACAGTTGAAACTGAAAAGCCGATTAATCGGCTAGCGGTCGATAAAGTGTTAACACTAGATTGCCCGAGATTTCTTGTATACCTATATTGCCCAAATACAGTCAAAATGACTGCATTGTGAAAAAATAACAAATATGTAAAGAAATTTGTTTAAAATTAATTTTTAATATTTTTTATGTTATTTACAGTTATATAACAGGTCATTAGTAAATATTAACTGTACATATTGACTGTTTTCAATGAACTTAACCCATATTTCCGAAAGCAAGGCAAATTTATTTGATTCTAGGCGCCTACTGCATTCGGTTCTTTTGTCAAAATGAATAAATCGTAGGATTTGCTTGAACTTTTCTCTGGCCATAGTTTTTCTAAAAGATTCGGGACCCCACTTCGCTGACCATAAATAACTCAATTTAAAATTTGTTGCCTCGTAAGCTCCACGAGCATATAGAATCCCAATAAATGCACGTATTTCCGGTAATGATATTGTCCAACCGTTCCGCAAAATTCGGCGACATTCTTCTGTGCACTTTCTTATATGTTTGATAATATAGTTATCTATTATCAACGATAATGCACCGATAAGATTATCTGCCACAATGTTCCTTTTTGCGTAGCCTCTTGGCCCTTTCACACTCTTGAAAATACAAGCAGATGGTATCCTTCCAGGAATACCACCTTCGTCAATTTTTGTCCACACAGTACCATCAGCAGCTGTTTCGACCTCCTGAAACGTATTTTCAGTTTCTTCATCAGAATCTGAACTAGTTAGCACCCTACACCATTTCCTGGGCATATTGATGACACTTTCATTTTCATCATTGGTGATCGACTCTTCATCACTATCTTCAGCGTCAGATGTTTCACTTTGAATATAATCCGCTTCATCTTCAGATGATAGTTCAGAATTTGTTGCATTTGATTCTATATCGGAGCACTCTTCACTTATGTTCGTTAGCTTTTCCAAGAACTCATTTCTGTTCGACATTTTTTTCATAAAGTTAGGGCGCAAAAGAAATAAAATAAACAACTTGTTAGAACAACACTTTATAAAGATTCGAATAACTAGTACTACTTTAGCTTATTGAGCAACTGACACTTATCAAGTATACGCCCAAATCGACAATTTATTATGCATCATATTTCAATACAAAGCCGGACAGGTCATATAAGAAATTTACTCAATTCAATAAATAAAAATCTTTTGATTATTTAAAATTTACCAAGCAGTCAAAATGACTGCTTCTGGGCAATATAGGTATAACACATGTATATATACGGAAATAAAGGAGGGCGGAAGTAACTACAATTATTCATAAACCCATTTATATGTTATAGAAAAAGTCACCAAATTCTAAGAAATTGTGTCATCAATTTCATAATTGTTTTTCTAATTGAAATTAAAAAACAGTCAAAATGACTGCCTTGGGCAATCTAGTGTTAAACAGATGTATGACAGTACACAGCTGGTTCGAATATTTGTTTCCCTAAGATATTTCCGACCCGCCGTAGTTAAAAGGAATGAAAAAAAATTAAAAATCCATGTCCAATTTGAACTTGAGAACATTTTTAGACAATCAACTATGAGGTGAATACAAGCAAACGCGAAAGCATCCTTCTATAAGATATTCAGACAATAGTTTGAACGACATATTACGTATTATTCAGCCAAGAAAAAATAAACGACAAACAATTTATTATTGCGATACTTGTTCAACCAAACCCGCACCGAATACTGATGGTGATTTTAAACGTTATAACACCTTAGTGACGTATAAACCGAAACATTAAAATTTAATTTCACAAAAAAACAACCAGTCAAGTTTTGTATAAAATAAAATTTGAATAGAATAATTTTTTTTCGAAACTCTACCATTTGATACAAAATATTGCGCTATTCACTACTTCATGTAAAAATATGTTCGAGTGCATGGGGTTAATGTTTTATACTTTTTGGAACTGATTTGGCAAATGAGTGGCGAATAAATAATGGAGACTACTGGCACTTCTTACTCTGACTGTATCTTGTATACGTTTCAACGTGTGAGCGAAAGTAACTGCGAACTCAATGTGAAAATACCTAGTCTTTCGTTTCCTAATTGCTTGGACGTGTTAGGATTTTGCAGTGTAATGGAGAAGCGTGTATAATAAGCGGTTTAATGCTAAGATTATCGATGTCTGTAATATACCCATTCTTCGTAAGTAGGTTAGAAAGATTTAAATAAAAACAAAATGGTTGAGATAATAATAAATCGTGTAAGATTTCAACTAAGTATTCTCTTTATAGATAATAAAATGATATAACTTACTTAATATACAGTAATAATAGTACCACTTTCGCCATTATCAATCATTTTTTGGTCGAGGCAATTTTTATAGACAGACATTTTTCAAGTATGTATTTCTATTCACATAAATACATTTTCTATGTCTGATACAGCTGTTGGAAGGTACTGACGTAATAATTGTACATAAAAGTATCCTTATTTATTCTTTACGTATGGATCGTTTAGTCAATTCTAAATACCAAGTCCCATTATCATTGATTTGACCTATCGCTGGTGACACATCTATATTAACACTCTTCAACCATACGTGTGGGTATAAATTGCAAAGTTCAATATTCCTGCATAGCCAACAATATTTTGTTTCTATTTTAGTTCCAAACTCCTCATTCTCTCCGTATAGATCGTTTAGACAAATTTAAATCCCAAAATTTCTTGTGTACAGCTGGATCTATCGCTTTTAATACAATATCTATATTGGTAGTGTTCAATTATTCCTACAGGTACGCGAAAAATATTTTTATCAGTGCTAATTTCAACACTCAACTTAAAAATTACGAATAAAGTGTCTCCTCCTGCCCTTTTTGTTGTCTGTAGGTTAATCTATCCCTTCTAATACAATATCTATATCGACACTGTTCAATTGTTCCTACATATAGGCGAAAATTATTTTTATTGATGCTAATTTCAACTGTCTTAACTTAAAAATTACGAATTAAGTGTCTTCTCCTACCCTTTTTATTGGCTGTAGCGTGATCTATTGTTTCTAATATAATATGTATATATATTGGCGCCGTTAAATTATTCCTACAGATAGGTGAAAACAATTTTTATCGACGCTAATTTCAACAGTCAATTTAAAAATTACGAATAAGATGTCTCCTCTGCCCTTTTTATTTCCTGTAGCTTGATCTATCGCGTCTAATATAATATCTATTTTGGCACTGTTCAATTACTCCTGCAGATACGTGGAAACTATTTTTATCGGTGCTAATTTCAACAGTCTTAACTTAAAAATGACTAATAAGGTGTCTCCTCCTGCCCTTTCTATACGCTGACCGTTTAGTAAAATTTAAGTCTGAAACATTATTATCTGTGATTCAATCTATCACTTCTAATACCATGGAACTGGTTTTCATCTATTTTCGCAGATATACGAAAACTGTTTTTTCGTTCGTAATTTCGATAGTTTTATCTTGAAACTGACGAATACAATATGTTCGCATCCACTTTTGTCAACTTTATGCAGGATTACAAGTACAGGGTCCTTTAATTGGCGAGCAAAGGTCACTTATGATCTTCAATTATTATATTGTGGTATGATAGGTGACGAGTTTGTTGAATTGTGTTAAAACGAAACGACGTATGGATTAGGAAACAAGACTAAAGTGTCTTGATTATGTTATTATTATTTACCAATATTATAGTTTCTAGTTTCACGTATCTAATCCTACCTACAGAATCCTCTAGATGGCGAACAAAGATCGTCTATGATTCTCAATTATTATATTGCGGTATCATAGCTGACGAATTTGTTGAATTGTCTTGTGTGGTTGCATAGTAGCCAGTTGACGATGAAACGTAAAGACGAAACGACTTAAAGACGAGAAGGCGAAACGTCGAAACGATAAAAGATTAGGAAATAAGACTAAACTGTCTTGATTGTGTTATTATTGTGTAGCATCAGAAAAACAGCCGTAGATGTGTCGCATAAATGTAGGAAGTGTGTGTGTGTGTGTGTGTATGAGTGGCTGCGACCGATTGTTGCGAGTGAGGTATAATGATAGCGTGGTTTTGTTTTAAGAATGCGTGACGTATGTCTCATTATTGCGCGTGTCAACTGCAACGCATTTAGGGTGAGCGAGAGAGAATGTAGGTAAGAATGAGAGGATGCGTGTTTTTACGAATGATTGGATGCCGAACCCTTGGGAAGGACGGGGGTGCATAGCAACGGCCCGGCGAGGAGATAGACTTTTCGTTTAGTTATAGTGCAGTAATAGGTCAGAGAGTTTTAAGTTGTCGTTCAGTCAAGTTCAGAGAGTAGTTCAGTCCAGTATAGATACGTTTTCTTGCCGTTTACCGAATAGTAGTCGGATTGCCATAGTTCTATTTTTATTTTGTATTTATATGTATAATTAGTGTCTTTTATTTATCTTTCAATAAATTATTCTACTCAATATAATTCCACATCACACTTCGACATCACCTAACATCTTATATCCCTACAATTGTTTATAAATACTATACTTTCTACTTTCACGTATCTAAACTCTACATTTATATTTGAAGTCTCATTACCTACGATTTGACCTACCGCCTCCTTCCACAACAGCCATACTGGCAGCCGTTCACCCTGTACATACTTACCTTCGCTTCGAAGTCGCCGAAACTTTACCAATCCCAATGCTCCGGCCAGATCTTAATTTGAAAACGCTTCGAAGTCGTTTAACCGAATGTTCAGTGGGTTGAGATTTCTCATAGTAGGTATGCAAGCCCCTGTTCATAGACGCACCGACACAAAGGACATGGGGACCAGGTGTCGGATCGTCCGGCACCATTACCGAACTGTATATCATTTTCAATGGGGCCGACACGGTCATCTATGGAATCCGCCCGAGAATTGAACCTACGCCTCTGGATTGGCCCATCTATATATTAGTCCCCGCTTTTCGCCTAATTGACTAAAACAATTTTTATGACGACAAATTAATCCGTAAATAATCAGAAGCCTCGGACGGTGCCTTGGCCGGCGCATGTTATTTCGGGGAAAAAAATCTCGAGAAAGTTGGAAAAGGTGTTTGTTCAGACACGTGGTATTTAACAAAGTCTTGAGACCATTGTGGATTTCTTTCGATCTGTAACGAAACGTGGTTGTTACTGGCGAAAGTGTTTATTGGTGTTTGAAGAAAATGTATTTCTTGATTATTACTGATATATATCCTTTAATAATCAATATGTAATAATAATTAAATAAGGTTTTGAAAGTTTATGTTTGTCTTTCGATTCTATGTCTATCGCAGCTTTTAATCAATTTTTATAAAAGTTGATTACATATAAATACAAATCTTCACAGAAAATTGTCGAAAGTTAATAAAAAGTATCTGAAAATCTTCTAGTCGATGTGTTTATTGGTGTTTGAAAAAAATGTATTTCTTGATTATTACTGATATATATCCTTTAATAATCAATATGTAATAATAATTAAATAAGGTTTTGAAAGTTTATGTTTGTCTTTCGATTCTATGTCTATCGCAGCTTTTAATAAATTTTTATAAAAGTTGATTACATATAAATACAAATCTTCACAGAAAATTGTCGAAAGTTAATAAAAAGTATCTGAAAATCTTCTAGTCGATGTGTTTATTGGTGTTTGAAAAAAATGTATTTCTTGATTATTACTGATATATATCCTTTAATAATCAATATATAATAATAATTAAATAAGGTTTTGAAAGTTTATGTTTGCTTTCGATTCCATGTCTATCGCAGCTTTTAATAAATTTTTATAAAAGTTGATTACATATAAATACAAATCTTCACAGAAAATTGTCGAAACTTAATAAAAAGTATCTGAAAATCTTCTAGTCGATGTGTTTATTGGTGTTTGAAAAAAATGTATTTCTTGATTATTACTGATATATATCCTTTAATAATCAATATATAATAATAATTAAATAAGGTTTTGAAAGTTTATGTTTGTCTTTCGATTCCATGTCTATCGCAGCTTTTAATACATTTTTATAAAAGTTGATTACATATAAATACAAATCTTCTCAGAAAATTGTCGAAAGTTAATAAAAAGTATCTGAAAATCTTCTAATCGATGTGTTTATTGGTGTTTGAAAAAAATGTATTTCTTGATTATTACTGATATATATCCTTTAATAATCAATATATAATAATAATTAAATAAGGTTTTGAAAGTTTATGTTTGTCTTTCGATTCTATGTCTATCGCAGCTTTTAATAAATTTTTATAAAAGTTGATTACATATAAATACAAATCTTCACAGAAAATTGTCGAAAGTTAATAAAAAGTATCTGAAAATCTTCTAGTCGATGTGTTTATTGGTGTTTGAAAAAAATGTATTTCTTGATTATTACTGATATATATCCTTTAATAATCAATATATAATAATAATTAAATAAGGTTTTGAAAGTTTATGTTTGTCTTTCGATTCTATGTCTATCGCAGCTTTTAATAAATTTTTATAAAAGTTGATTACATATAAATACAAATCTTCACAGAAAATTGTCGAAAGTTAATAAAAAGTATCTGAAGATCTTCTAGTCGACCCAAAATGTGGAATTCATAGATAGAGGTAGTCAGTCAAATAGATCTTGTCATAAATTTAATTGTTTCTTCATTTTGTGATTGCGGTTTTGTCGCATTCTAAAATCAAATATGTTTATTCCTTACGTAAGTATTTGAGATCGAATTACGGTATTTCAAAAGGTTTAATAATATAGCCGGTGTTTTTGGAAAAAACATGACAACGCGATTGCAAAAATATAGGTATTATTTTGATAATTTATGTTTGTAACTGTATTTTGCGTTTATTGTAGTTTTCTAGTGAATTAGAATAAAATGCAAGTTAAACATGATTACCGAAATTTGCGGGCAATCTTTAAACGCCAGTAAAAATACGTAAAAAGTTTCAAGTGAATCCATTGGGTACTTTTGTACTTGGGGCTAATTGTTATTTTAGTACAATTTATTATATAACTATCGGTCAAATTTTGCATTTATGCCCCTAATTGTATTGGGGGCGGTAAAAATAACACATACGGCTAATTGACGGGATTATATTCCTTTTGCAGATTATTAAAACAAAATTTACGCACAGTTTTTCTCCATATGAAAGTCGATATTACTTGTGTTATGTTATGTATACAAATAAACATATCAAACAATAAGAAAATTACTGTCAGTTAGAAACATTTTCGCATTTTTTATATGGAAAATATGCTCTCTTTCTATTTAATGAAAACCTTGCAAAGTTGTTCCAATTTCAAATTGCAAAAATGCTATTTTACGATATAAACGTGTAAATCGTCAATTCAAAATGTTTGAACCTATCTGACTCAAACAAGCTTCTAACTTTTCACATTTTTATGAACGTTAACATTCCCACTTAAAATTACACAATTTCGAGATTTCCAATTTTCAAGAGACATTTTCCTTTATTCTCACCTTTTCAAACCGTACCCCTTAAAAACTGATAAATAAAAAGTCCATGTAAAATATTAATGCCTGAGCATGTCCAGGCGACACGAACCTAAACAGGTTCCACTTTTATTCATTATGATTACCAAGGCGATTCTATTTTGTTACTATTTTATCGGAGCTCCTTAATCATAGAGTTTGAATATGCCGACAAATGCATGCGTTTGAAAATCAGCATTTTTTACAGCACCGGTGCCTCGTGCCTATTGAAACTATTTCATCGATAGCTCATCTATTATCCATCATAATTAGTGATCGCCGAGTGACAGATGCCCATGTGGTAAATAAATAGTCCATGAACAATATTTTCAATCTTAACCTTCCCGAAATGCAAATTGTTTTTATTTTATTTTCTAAGCTTCACTCGTCTTTAATACTTGATAATTTTCAAACGTTACACTTTCTTTGAAAGCGCGTAGAATGCAATGGAGAGAGAAATATTGCATTTACGTTTACATATTCAAACAGAATAACAAAATCAGCAACATCAACTTTCAGGAAGTATAACATATTTTTCTTTTGACCGCACAAGTCACAGTCAACTTAAGCATTTGACAACTTTCAACTGTTTCTGAGTAGCAGCCAAAGTGAAGTGCAGAGAGAAATTGCATAAACATTTCTACTAACATAATAGTAGAGAGAAAAGCACAGTGATGTGTTCGATCATTTTTAGATTAACTGCATGAACATCAGAGAAAAATATTGTGTCTACATTAACATTTTTAACAAAACATCGGTGCGAAGATTCTAATTTTTCAAGAAAAGCAACATTTTTTGACTGTACAACGCATAGTGATCATAAATACTTCCTGATGTTTGATCGTTTTTAGTAGTAAGCAAAGTAAACATCAGAGAAAAAGATTGCGTCTACGTTAATATTTTTAACAAAATACCGGTGCAAAGATTCTGAACGTTGAAGAAAGGCAGCATTTTTTGACCGTACAAAGCAACAGTGGTCTTAAATACTCCCTGATGTTCAATCATTTTCATTATTAATCAAAGTAAACATCAGAAAAAAATTGAATCTACATTAACATTGTTAATAAAATACCGGTAGAAAGACTCTAAACTTTCAAGAAAGGTAACATTTTTTGACCGTACAAAGCACCGTGATCTTAAATACTTTCCGATAATTTTTAGTACTAAGCAGGATGAACATCAGAGAAAAATATTGCATCTACATTAACATTTTTAACAAACTACCAATGCGAAGATTCTGAACTTTGAAGAAACGCAATTTTTTGTTACCCTCCAAATCACATTCACCCTAAGTATTTGACGACTCCCGACCGTCTGCCAGTAGCACGCAGAATGAAAAGCACCGGGAACTCTAGCGTGAAGGTTAGAGAGTTTCTTGGGACGCTGGGTAAATCGGTAGACTCAGTTTCACTCTTTTCAAGAGGTCGACAATTGAAACCACTCGAGAGCGGGAAGTGACACCATTGCCGTGTCCTCTTGAACCCAACAAGGATTTAAACAACTTGGAATCGTTCACGGTTAAGCACGGGATACAATGACGGCGTTAGACCCTACAGAATCAGGCACGGTAAGCCAATGTCAATTGCCCATGCATCGCGACAACCCGAACCACTGCCATTTTCCTTCTGCGCAGGAAATGTCTGGGTCGTTCTGGCTAATTCAACGGCACATGCGCTTCTTCTTAACAATTAATTATGCCCTTGTCGTTCGCTCTTCCGGTTTATTAACACGTTGACTGCAAAGCGTATTTTGCTATGTTATGATGATGCTATGATAAAATACTATTTGCTATTGCTAATACGTCTTGCTATGACGAAATACTACAGCATTTGACAGAATTATGCAAAATGTAAACTTTTAAGACACCACAAATACACATAAGTGCAAACATGAGTTAAATTCGCGATCAACTAACAAAGTGACAATGAAATAAACCTATAATAACGAAAACTCAACCGATCCTTCGCGCAAAGTCGAAAATTCGCGTGTCAACTTTTCAAATAATGCATCAATACCAAGTGTAAACTGTTAACACGTTGATTGCCGTGCGTATTTTGCTGTATTAGAGCGGCGATGCTATGAAATACTACAGCGTTTGACTAAATTATGCAAACCGTAAATAATGTGCAGGTATTGGACACTAAAGTATCGCATCACTATTCTAACAATAACTGCATTTACAAAATAATTATTGCTACCCATTGCAAATATTTTGGATCTTCAGTAAAATCTCTTGCGCCGGTCAGCGGTGACCAGCACAGCAGTCAAAGTGTTAATAACCGAAAGAAACAATTATGAAAGAACAATGACAATTCTATTATGCAATTCTATTCGATGCAATGAAATACTGCAGAGTATGATTAAATCGTGCAAAATAAAGATAACACAAATTTATTAGAAGCCAAAGTATTGAAGCACCGTTCCAATATCAATTGCTTTTACAGAGATTCAAGATTGCAAATAGGCTTCATTGTGAATTTTTAGTAAAATCTTTTGTTCCGGTCACCGCGTATTTTGCTATGTTAGAACTGTGATGCGATGAAATACTGCAGAGTATGATTAAATCGTGCAAAATAAAGGTAACGCAGGATTGTTAGAAGCCAAAGTATTGAAGCACCGTTCCAATATCAATTGCTTTTACAAGATTGTAAATAGGCTTCATTGTAAATTTTCTGCATTTCTAGTAAAATCTTCTGCGCCGGTCATCGCGTATTTTGCTATATTAGAACTGCGATGCGATGAATGACTGCAGAGTATAATTAAATCGTGCAAAATAAAGATAACGCAGAATGGTTAGAAGCCATAGTATTGAAGCACCGTTCCAATATAAATTGCTTTTATAAGATTGCAACTAGGCTTCATTGTGAATTTTTTGCATTTCTAGTAAAATCTTCTGCGCCGGTCATCGCGTATTTTGCTATGTTAGAACTGCGATGCGATGAAATACTGCAGAGTATAATTACATCGTGCAAAATAAAGGTAACGCAGGATTGTTAGAAGCCAAAGTATTGAAGCACCGTTCCAATATCAATTGCTTTTACAAGATTGTAAATAGGCTTCATTGTAAATTTTCTGCATTTCTAGTAAAATCTTCTGCGCCGGTCATCGCGTATTTTGCTATGTTAGAACTGCGATGCGATGAATGACTGCAGAGTATAATTAAATCGTGCAAAATAAAGATAACGCAGAATGGTTAGAAGCCATAGTATTGAAGCACCGTTCCAATATAAATTGCTTTTATAAGATTGCAACTAGGCTTCATTGTGAATTTTTTGCATTTCTAGTAAAATCTGCGCCGGTCACCGCGTATTTTGCTATGTTAGAACTGCGATGCGATGAAATACTGCAGAGGATAATTAAATCGTGCAAAATAAAGGTAACGCAGGATTGTTAGAAGCCAAAGTATTGAAGCACCAATTGCTTTTACAAGATTGCAAATAGGCTTCATTGTGAATTTTTTGCATTTCTAGTAAAATCTGCGCCGGTCACCGCGTATTTTGCTATGTTAGAACTGCGATGCGATGAAATACTGCAGAGGATAATTAAATCGTGCAAAATAAAGGTAACGCAAGTTATTAGAAGCCAAAGTATTAATGCACCGTTCCAATATCAATTGCTTTTACAAGATTATAAATAGGCTTCATTGTGAATTTTTTGTATTTTTAGTCAAATCTTTTGCGCCGGTCATCGCGTATTTTGCTATGTTAGAACTGCGATGCGATGAAATACTGCAGAGTATAATTAAATCGTGCAAAATAAAGATAACGCAGAATGGTTAGAAGCCATAGTATTGAAGCACCGTTCCAATATAAATTGCTTTTATAAGATTGCAACTAGGCTTCATTGTGAATTTTTGCATTTCTAGTAAAATCTTCTGCGCCGGTCATCGCGTATTTTGCTATGTTAGAACTGCGATGCGATGAAATACTGCAGAGTATAATTACATCGTGCAAAATAAAGGTAACGCAGAATGGTTAGAAGCCATAGTATTGAAGCACCGTTCCAATATAAATTGCTTTTATAAGATTGCAACTAGGCTTCATTGTGAGTTTTTTGCATTTCTAGTAAAATCTGCGCCGGTCACCGCGTATTTTGCTATTTGAGAACTGCGATGCGATGAATGACTGCAGAGGATAATTAAATCGTGCAAAATAAAGGTAACGCAAGTTATTAGAAGCCAAAGTATTTATGCACCGTTCCAATATCAATTGCTTTTACAAGATTATAAAGAGGCTTCATTGTGAATTTTTTGTATTTTTAGTCAAATCTTTTGCACCGGTCACCGGTGACCACCGTGGCAGTCAACGTGTTAACATTTAGCCGACCGATCGGGGAGATCTCCCCACTTTAAAGGAAATCGGTGCACGACCGATCGGGAAGATCTTCCACTTTGATCTTAGCAACACTTTTTCTTTTGTCTGTTATTATCAGTTTCCTTTGTCTGGAGTTGTTCGCAATTACTGACGAACTGTTTCTATAAAGCACAGTATATAATAAAAGCCACCAATTTAGTGGTGAAAATTACTTAAAAAGTTACACAATCAGTTGGGAGTAAATAAAGTTTTAGGGGTATGAGGTGCAACAAGTAAATTGTAAGAAATGCTGTTTATCTTTAGTCATCTTTAATGTTCTTAGTTTTGAAACTTTATTAGCTATACTTTTTGAACAACCTACAAAAAATAATTTTTATACACTTTTAATTTCATGTTTTGTATAAACTATATTTGAAATCGTTAAGCGAAATTGTTACTGCAAGATATAATTGACCACTTAAATCATTTTTCAGACTTCTTTGATTTCAAATAGTGAATATCAGTCCGCATTATTTGCGAAAAATGCGTGGTGGAAACTAACTGGCTAAGTGTTAAGAGACGGATGTTGCAAAAGTGTTATTGTTATAAAGAAAATCGCCGGGCGTGTACATGCTACCAACACAGATATGTTTCATATATTTGTTGTTTATATTAAATGGTTTTGGTTAATTTGAAACTGTTTGAAGTTTTCTGGTTGAAGAGTTTTTATCACTGTGTTTTTAACAAAAGATTCACGAAGAAATATGTAAGTATACGATATGAGGCCAAAAAACGTCTAATTGTATGAGGTATCATAGGTGACAAGTTTGTTGAATTGTATGTATTGTTTGGTTGTGTAGTAGTCAGTTGACGATGAAACGTAAAGGCAATAAGACGTGAAGAAGAAAAACGACGTAAAAACGATAAGACATGAAGACGAAACGACGAAACGACAGAAGATTAGGAAATAAGATTAAAGTTTCTTGATTGTGTTGTTATTGTTTATAAATATTATACTCTGTAGTTACACGTATCTAAATCCTACATGTATGACTATGATATATATTCGTATGATTCCATAAGTAAAAGTTAAGGAAAGTTGCCTGAAAATAATAGGGATACTTCCTGTAATTTTGCTCGTAAAATCTGAGACCCGGCAAATTGACGCGTCTTTTTAAAAAATCAACAGAAAAGGAAAAAGCAAAAATAATGATAAGCAGTAGCTGATGCCAGCAGGTACAAACACGTAAGCATACATAGACACTAGGTCCAGATTCCTCTAAATGCGAGATGTCCTAATTAATTCCCTTCGACAAACCAGTGGTACAAAAACGGCCGAAGCATCAGCTAAAAATAAAATTATAAAGTAAACCGTTAAGGCATGTGGAGAACTGTTCCGAAGGAAGAACTGTTTCGAAGCGAATATAAGTGAACCACAATACGACAAAAACATATTTTAAACGTTATAACACATTGTAACAATACAAAACAATTATAGACTTCTAAAGACGAGACCCAAGGCTTCTGAACCATGTCCAGTTTTTTAAAATGACAGTATAATACATATTTTACACAGCTCAATTCTTTAAAAATCTTTAAAAATATTAGATTTCGACACTAAACATTTACTTAATATTTAGCTATATTCGTCAGGTGCAAATTCTCAAGTTTTAATTTTTATCAGTGCGCTTACTACAGCGTGTTTAATATTCCTATTTAATGAAATTCTATATAATGAACAATGGATGACAGTTAAAATTTACAATTCAACCAAAACTTTAGAATACCACTGCAATTGTCTTAGCCATAATACATTACATGTTTTTGTATATGAGTTAACGTACAGCATCATGAGCAATGCTATTAATGGTTTAGTCGCAAACCGTTCAACTTTTCTCATATTTACAACAAAGGCATTCTCATACCATAGCGTATTACACAGTTGCCTCTTATTCATTGTGCATTACTAATAAGATATATGTCCAAGCTTCTTATCCCAGAAAAAACAGAACCCTCATTGGTTGAAAATGTCGGTAAAACTTGAATTTGTGCAAAATCAGTTGAAAAATTCAAGAACCAACAAGAACGAAACAATATTTCTCCAATTGCGCATAAGTCATCTGCACAATAGCATCGTTTGCAATACACCACGTTAATGAATATATATTGCACACTGCTCAACCGATTTCACAACAAAACTGGCATATTCCCACATACCGCCGCGTATTGTACTGCTTCACCTTATGCAGAGTATCGTCGAATCCCAATGGCACACAATTAACGGCACGGTTTCCAACGAAAGCACGTTACATTGGATTTTCACTGCAAACAACGCCATTAATTCGCCCGTCGCGCGCCGTCTAACATATTCCTCACTCCCGAGCATACCACGCGAACCTTTTCTCCGCGCATTGTTAACCTCTCATAAATAAACGGTCTGCACCCCGCAAACTTCGCCCGACCTCAAGACGTGCACCGTGTTTGTACTTGCGGCCCGACCTAAAATACTTTTTCATTTCCCGCCAGTCCCTTTCGGTGCAGTGCGTTTCGCGCGGTTCTTAACACAGGCCGACACTGGATCTCAAATTGTTCGATTGTCCATCTCGAGTGGTCGCGGCATTGTCGTCCGTTTGCAGCTGTTCGTGCGCTCTTAAACGGCAATTATCCTCAGCTGAGTTACGCTGCGAAATTGGGGTCTATTTTCCAGCGCTTCGCTCAAAAACTGATCCTTCAGATCGCTGTCAATGGTCGTGGAACGAATCGGAAGGTTCGGCCGTCTGTCTCTTACGTTCGTGGGTCCTGGCGAATCTTTATGCGCGGTGTGTCTTCTTTCAACCTGCCTGATTCTTCCTCTGCGCACAGACTGCGTTATTGTTGAGGGCGTGAGGCCTTTCAGGAAGGAAGAGGACATTCTTTGGAGTGAATAGTATTGGGATGCTATAGAATACCTACCGGGAAGAGTAGCTGCAGTCTGGCGCCGTGCGAAGTCAAATGTGCGAAGTCAAACGGGCGAAGGTATGACATTTTTCGGGCTTTTGTTGTGATTACTTGAAGTGCTGCTTCGATTTATTGATAATAATGCTTTTTTTTAATGTTGATATTCGTGCAGTAGGAGTATATTACATACTGAAATATACGTTTTCTATTCGAAATTCTTAAATATGATGACTATTGGAATATAATCCAATAAATACCAAGAGGGAGTGATTTGGTTTACCGATAATAATTCGTGTTCGAACCGATTTGCGCACGAGTAGATCTATATTTAATATGTGTTGTGTATCGGGACCGTTTAATTCTAAAATACGAGAAACGTTATTCTTTGTGACTTTTATGCATTTTTATCGGGATAGTCTAATTGTATAGCACGTTAAACTTTCTTTATTGCTTACAAGTTTCATGCATTTTTATCAGTGTTGTTTAATAGTAAAATTTATGCACTAAATACTGGTCAGCTATCATCTATATCGTCATGCAAAAGTTTACTGTATCAGTCAATCGTAAGCATGATAGTCAATGTATTAAATGAATTAAAGAAAGATGTGTGCGCTGATCATCAACCCGTAGACGCAACCCTAGCCGTGATACAGAAAATAAATAGTTGCAGCATTGTAACAATAAGTAGTAAAACTTATACAGTAAATATTGGTCAGCTATTATCTATATCGTCATGCAAAAATTCCCTGTGTCAGTCAATCGTGAAAATTTTTTATCAGTATTGTTTAATTGTAAAACTTATACAGTAAATATTGATCAGCTATCATCTACATCGCTGTCCAAAAGTTCACTGTGTCAATCAATCGTGGGCACGACAGCCAATGCATTAAATAAAATAAAGAAAGGTACATGCCTTGTTCATCAGACCGTAGACGCAACGCTAGCCGTCATACAGAAAAGAAATTGTAGCGACGTTGTAACAATAAGTAGTAAAACTTATACAGTAAATACTGGTCAGTTATCATCTATATCGCCAAGCAAAAGTTTACTGCGTCAGTCAATTGTAAGCACGACAGCCAATGTATTAAATAAAATAAAAGAAAGGTGCTTCCGTTGATAATCAGACCGTAGACGTGACGCTGTAAGAGTAAATAGTAAAACTTATAGAGTAAATATTGATCAGTTATCATTTATATCGTCATGCAAAAGTTCACTGCGTCAGTCGATCGTGAGCACGATATTCAATATATTAAATAACATAAAGAAAGGTACATGCCTTGATTATCAGACCGTAGACGCAAAGCTAGCCGTAACACAGAAAACAAATAGCAGCAACATTGTAACAGTAAGTAGTAAAATTTATACAATAAATGTTGATCAGCTATTATCTATATCGTCATGCAAAAGTTCCCTGTGTCAGCCAATCGTGAGTACGACAGCCAATGTATTAAATAACATAAAAGAAAGGTGCTGCGTTGATCATCAGATCATAAACGTAACGCTGTAATAGTAAATACTAAAAATTATACAGTAAATACTGATTAGCTATCACCTATATCGCCATCCAAAAGTTCCCTGTGTCAGTTAATTGTGAGCATTTTTTATCAGTATCGTTTTATAGTAACACTTATACAGTAAACAGTGATTAGCTATCATCTATATTGCTATGCAAAAGTTCATTGTGTTAGTTAATCGTAAGCATGACATGCAATGTATTAAATAAAATAAAGAAGGCTGCGTGCGTTGATCATCAGTCCGTAGACACAACGCTGTAAAAGTAAATAGTAAAAAATATGCAATAAATACTGGTCAGCTATCATCATAAATATTAGTCACCTATCATCTATATTGCCATGCAAAAGTTCACTGTGTCAGTCAATCGTAAACACGACACTCAATGTATAAAATAAAATAAAGAAAGATGCATGCCTTGATCATCAGACCGTAAACGCAACGGTAGCCGTCACCCAGAAAAGAAATGGTAGCAACGCTGTAACATGCGGCAATAACGCCGCATAACAGCAAACACTAAACCAGAGATAAACAGAGTTAACCACTCGGTGGTAGAACCGCTCGTTCACTAGCATGGAGTCGGTATCCAACAAGATGACGTATGGGGGAGCAATTCTGGCTGGTTCTATTTTCGGTCGCATTTAGAACGTGCGCTGAGGACCGCTCGATATTTAGACGTGCTAACCGTTTTCACGAATGTACAAATACAGTTGCGCATGACTTGTCGTTTTCTTACGCGGCGCTTCTTTTGTTCTCCTCGTCGCGGCAATGAGATGTAGCCTCTTTTTATTAAAGATGTTTCAATTTAACGTATTCGCACCTACAATTTGGCATCGGTGGATATACACCAGGTTGCTAATAGCCGTTGTTATTTTAGTCTTTAGTATTTGACGTATCGGCACCTATTGTTCGGCAGTAGTGAATATATTCTGGCTGTGCAAATACAAATTTTTGCTTCAATGTTACTTTAACAATTGCCACATTCGCATCTGATGTTTGGCACCGGTGGATATATTCCAGATCTGCGAATGCTAGTTCTGCTTTATTACTACTCTATCGTTTGTTATAGATAGATATATTCTAATTTTGTAAATACAAGTTTTTATTTTGACCTTTTGCATTTGGAACATCGGCACCTATTGCTTCGTAACAGTTGTTATATTCTAGGAGTACAAGTACCCATTTTTACTTTAATGTTACATCAACATTTGTGGTATGTGCGTTTTTGTTCTTTAATGTCGCAGCAATTGCAGTGGACGATTAATAACGACATCGGTTGACGCAATAATAGTTTATTCAGTAATTCTTTTGTTCTCCTCGTCGCGGCAATGAGATGTAGCCTCTTTTTATTAAAGATGTTTCAATTTAACGTATTCGCACCTACAATTTGGCATCGGTGGATATACACCAGGTTGCTAATAGCTATTGTTATTTTAGTCTTTAGTATTTGACGTATTGACACCTATTGGTTGGTAGTAGTGAATATATCCTGGCCGTGAAAATACAAATTTTTCCTTCAACGTTACTTTAACAATTGCCATATTCGCATCTGATGTTTGGCACCGGTGGATATATTCCAGATCTGCGAATGCTAGTTCTGCTTTATTACTACTCTATCGTTTGTTATAGATAGATATATTCTAATTTTGTAAATACAAGTTTTTATTTTGACCTTTTGCATTTGGAACATCGGCACCTATTGCTTCGTAACAGTTGTTATATTCTAGGAGTACAAGTACCCATTCTTACTTTAATGTTACATCAACATTTGTCGTATGTGCGTTTTTGTTGTTTAATGTCGCAGCAATTGCAGTGGACGATTAATAATGACATCGGTTGACGCAATAATCGTTTATTCAGCAATTCTTTTGTTCTCCTCGTCGCGGCAATGAGATGTAGCCTCTTTTTACTATTTTTGATGTTTCAATTTAACGTATTCGCACCTACAATTTGGCGTCGGTGGATATACACCAGGTTGCTAATAACTATTGTTATTTTAGTCTCTAGTATTTGACGTATCGGCACCTATTGTTTGGCAGTAGTGAATATATTCTGGCTGTGCAAATACAAATTTTTGCTTCAATGTTACTTTAACAATTGCCATATTCGCATCTGATGTTTGGCACCGGTGGATATATTCCAGATCTGCGAATGCTAGTTCTGCTTTATTACTACTCTATCGTTTGTTATAGATAGATATATTCTAATTTTGTAAATACAAGTTTTTATTTTGACCTTTTGCATTTGGAACATCGGCACCTATTGCTTCGTAACAGTTGTTATATTCTAGGAGTACAAGTACCCATTTTTACTTTAATGTTACATCAACATTTGTCGTATGTGCGTTTTTGTTGTTTAATGTCGCAGCAATTGCAGTGGACGATTAATAACGACATCGGTTGACGCAATAATAGTTTATTCAGTAATTCTTTTGTTCTCCTCGTCGCGGCAATGAGATGTAGCCTCTTTTTGTTATTTTTGATGTTTCAATTTAACGTATTCGCACCTACAATTTGGCGTCGGTGGATATACACCAGGTTGCTAATAGCTATTGTCATTCTAGTCTTTAGTATTTGACGTATCGGCACCTATTGTTTGGCAGTAGTGAATATATTCTGGCTGTGCAAATACAAATTTTTGCTTCAATGTTACTTTAACAATTGCCATATTCGCATCTGATGTTTGGCACCGGTGGATATATTCCAGATCTGCGAATGCTAGTTCTGCTTTATTACTACTCTATCGTTTGTTATAGATAGATATATTCTAATTTTGTAAATACAAGTTTTCATTTTGACCTTTTGCATTTGGAACATCGGCACCTATTGCTTCGTAACAGTTGTTATATTCTAGGAGTACAAGTACCCATTTTTACTTTAATGTTACATCAACATTTGTCGTATGTGCGTTGTTGTTGTTTAATGTCGCAGCAATTGCAGTGGACGATTAATAACGACATCGGTTGACGCAATAATAGTTTATTCAGTAATTCTTTTGTTCTCCTCGTCGCGGCAATGAGATGTAGCCTCTTTTTGTTATTTTTGATGTTTCAATTTAACGTATTCGCACCTACAATTTGGCGTCGGTGGATATACACCAGGTTGCTAATAGCTGTTGTTATTTTAGTCTTTAGTATTTGACGTATCGGCACCTATTGTTTGGCAGTAGTGAATATATTCTGGCTGTGCAAATACAAATTTTTGCTTCAATGTTACTTTAACAATTGCCATATTCGCATCTGATGTTTGGCACCGGTGGATATATTCCAGATCTGCGAATGCTAGTTCTGCTTTATTACTACTCTATCGTTTGTTATAGATAGATATATTCTAATTTTGTAAATACAAGTTTTTATTTTGACCTTTTGCATTTGGAACATCGGCACCTATTGCTTCGTAACAGTTGTTATATTCTAGGAGTACAAGTACCCATTTTTACTTTAATGTTACATCAACATTTGTCGTATGTGCGTTTTTGTTGTTTAATGTCGCAGCGGACGATTTATAACGACATCAGCTGACGCAATAATCGTTTATTCAGTAATTCTTTTGTTCTCCTTGTTGCGGCAATGAGATGTAACTTCTTTTTACTATTTTTGATGTTTCAATTTAGCGTATTCGCACCTACAATATTTTAGTCTCTAGTATTTGACGTATCGGTACCTATTATTTGGCAGTAGTGGATATATTCTAGGCGTACAAATACAAATTTTTCCTTCGACGTTACTTTAACAATTGCTATATGTGCACCTGCTGTTTGGCAATAGTGGATATGTTTTAGGCGTAGAAATGAAAATTTTTCATTTGATGTTACTTTAACAATTGCCATATTCGCATCTGCCGTTTGATGTCGGTGGATATATTCCACATCTGTGAATGCCAGTTTCTGAACCTACTGTTCAGTGTCGATAGATATATTCTAATTCTGTAAATACGAGTTTCGATTTTAATCTTTTTGCATTTAGAACATTGGCACCTAGAGTATGGCAACAGTTCTTATATTCTAGGAGTACAAGTACCAATTTTTACGGTGATGTTACTTTAACATTTACGATATTCGTACTCACCGTTTGGTACCGATAAACATTCAACATTCTATTCTACAAATGCTACTTTTTACTTTGACGTTAGTTTAACATTTGTCGTATGTGCATTTTGTTGTTTATCGTCGCAGCAATTGCAGTGGATGATTAATAACGACATCGGTTGACGCAATAATAGTTTATTCAGTAATTCTTTTGTTCTCCTCGTCGCGGCAATGAGATGTAGCCTCTTTTTGTTATTTTTGATGTTTCAATTTAACGTATTCGCACTTACAATTTGGCATCGGTGGATATACACCAGGTTGCTAATAGCTATTATTATTGTGGTCTTTAGTATTTAACGTATCGACACCTACTGTTTGGCAGCACTGGATATATTCTAGGCCTGCAAATACAAATTTTTCCGTCGATTTTACTTTAACAATTGCCATATTCGCATCTACCATATGGCAGTAGTGAATATATTCTAGGCGTGGAAATACACATTTTTCCTTCGATGTTACTTTAGCAATTGCCATACTTGCATCTGCCGTTTGGCATCGGTGTATATATATCAGATCTGTGAATGGCAATTTGTACTTTGACGTTATTTTAGCATTTGCGGTAATCGTAATTCTGTAAATAGGTGTTTTTATTTTGACCTTTTGCATTTGGCATATTGGCACCTATTGCTTGGCAAGATTTTTGTATTCTAGGAGTACAAGTACACATTTTTACTTTGATATTACTTTAACATTTGCCATATTCGCACTCACCGTTTGGTATCGATAAATATTCAACATTATATTCTACGAATGCCACTTTCTACTTTGACGTTAGTTTAATATTTGCCGTATGTGCGTTTTTGTTGTTTAATGTCGTAGCAATTCCAGTGGATGATTAATAACGACAGCTGTTGGCACAATAATAGTTTATTCAGGAATTCTCCGTAAAAAAGTGAATATATGCAGAAGTTGGTGGATTTTTCCATATAATAGGTGTACAACTTTGCTCCCGCCGTTTTTTGCATTGGATGAAAGGGAAAAACGGCGGGAGCAAAGTTGTGTACCTATTACAATCGGATTGTCTGTTAGGTTTCTTTCTGATCGGTACTTCCTGCGTATTGTTGCAAAAATCGCACAGTCATTTTGACACGGCACGCTTCATATAACGAAGAACTGTTTTGTGAGGTCAGATTTAAGCGCTTCATCTTATCGTCGTCGATTTTTATTGGCTCGATGACTATTTGCCCTCTTGTTGAAAGGTTCTCAAGGCGATCTGTATTGAAAAAAGTATCCTTTATTTTTTTAAAACACTTGGATGCGTTTATTTCCCTTTTGCTTCTCAATACTTTTTTACTTTATTTACAAGGTTCTGAAACGAAATATGTTTGTTACTCACCAAAGTATTTATGGATGTCCAATTGCGGTTCTTCGAAAATTTTAGTGGTAACATATGTTTTCAGGAAGAACATTAAGGCTCAGTTGCAAAAATATGAACTATATTTTAACAATTTGTCTTTATATTTGGTATCCACGGTTATTGCCGTCCGTAAAGATAATTCTTCTTTTTCTACTTTCTTCCTAATAAATTGCAACAATCCTAATTTATTAACAACTACTAAGGAATGGTATGGCTTACATGATTAAGAAAGGCCCAACGTTTCTAGAATTTCGATTTATTTAGTTGCAAACTACTGTCCGAATTGAGGTTCTTCGAAAATTTTAGTGATAACATATGTTTTCAGGAAGAACATTAAGGCTCAGTTGCAAAAATATGAATTACATTTTAGCAATTTGTCTTTATATTTGATACTTACGGTTATTGCCATCCGTAAAAATAATTCTTCTTTTTCAACTTTTTTCCTAATAAATTGCAATAATCCTGATTAATTAACAACTACCAAGAAGCGGTATGGTTTACATGGTTAAGAAAGGCCCAACTTTTCTAAAAGTTGTTCATATTCATAGGAATGAATATAATGAAAAAGATGTTAATATGCATCGGAATATATATGATGAAATTGATCTAATATTCATAGGAATGATAGAACTGGAGATTTGTTTCCTTATTGGCTTCAATACAAAACCTGAATTTTTCTCGCAACA
This sequence comes from Cryptocheilus praepositus, assembly GCA_033815515.1. Taxonomy (NCBI): domain Eukaryota; kingdom Metazoa; phylum Arthropoda; class Insecta; order Hymenoptera; family Pompilidae; genus Cryptocheilus; species Cryptocheilus praepositus. The sequence goes on along the minus strand of JAWWQZ010000018.1, from coordinate 1,246,911 downwards.
CTGTTTCACTATAGCACCGGGATTATTTTTGGGAAACGGTATGCATTTTTTTAGTTGCATGTTCAGTGACATGTGCCGTTCACGCGAGCATAATTTGACATCGGTTCGTCATCAATGAAAATATCCCGCGTAACTTGAGGTCCTCTTTCGTTGGTCGTGAAACGGGAGGAAAGAGGAAAATTTCGCAAGCACGTCCGGCTCGCATTTCGTCCGAACAGTGCGCAGGCGATAAAACGTACACAGTACTCGTCGAGCTCCCGATGGCGCGGAAAAGGTCCACGCCGCGGCGCTCTAATTCCAAACACGTGGCCGCGTACCGATTCCGAGAAGTATTTCACGTCAAGATCGCACCCTTACTTTACGACCCTTTCAAATTGCCGGATGACTCAGTCCGGCGCGCTCCAGAATTTCGGCCGCAATTAACCCTCTATGGACCAAATTTTTTTTTGGTGGCGATACAAAATCTGTGTAACGTGAAATCGACAAATATCAACCTCGAAATACATATTAACAATGAACTCAGCAGTTCCAACAATTTTATTATAACGAATACGTTTTGTAACTTTGAAGTAACAACGACTTAAAACGTTTGCACTGGTGTGTATAAGAGCTTAAGTATGGAATTTCATAAAACAGTTGGCGTTTGGCATTAAACATAGATATACGTTGCATTTCCTCATCTGATGATTTTTTACTACTAAATTCATCGTCGCTATTAATAGTATTCATACGTCATCGGGCAAATACTGTTCGATGACCTTCGTTAGAATCAGAATCTGATAATGAATCTTCGGATTTATTACTGGTAATGCTTCTTATTCCTATTCCTCTTTTATTTTTATATGATTTTGTATCCATATTTTGGGCCTCTGGTATACAAAACTAAAAAGCAAAGAAAACCCAAACGTTATCGCAAATACACTGAACCCTACCATTATAGCCCATTGTGTCTTGAACGACACAAAGCCATATCACATGAAAATAGTAATAAAATGATTGTTTAAATCCAAACAAATAATACATTATTGATATAAAAACTAACAGCTACTACGTACGTTTTTTTTTGTTTAAGAAACACCGATAGAAGAACAAATAATGACAATTGCACAAGATGGTTCCTTTGGCTTCTATTTGCAAACAACTTGCAGAAGCATTTACTTTGACATGTCAGTTTAGAGCTCATAACCGCATCAAGCATGTTATTCGTTATTAAGGAGACATTATTTAACAAGATGTATACGCCGCCTAGTAAATAAAATTAAACTATTTAATAAAATATCGATTTAACGATATATGAATTCAAAGTCACACGGGTCTATAGACGGTTAACAGGTTGACTGCCACGGTGGTCACCGGTGATCGGTGCAAAAGAACTGACTAAAAATGCAAAAAATTTGCAATGAAGCCCATTTGCAATTTTGCAAAAGCAATTGATATTGGAACGGTGCCCGCAATACTTTGGCTTCTAACAACTCTGCGTTACCTTCATTTTGCACGATTTAATCATACTCTGCAGTATTTCATTACATCGCGGTTCTATCATGACAAAATACACTTGAGCAAAATACGTAAAAGGCTTTACCAAAAATGCAAAAAATTCGCAATGGAGCCTGTTCGCAATCTCGTAAAAGCAATTGATATTGGAACGGTGCTTCAATACTTTGGCTTCTAACAACTCTGCGTTACCTTCATATTGCACAATTTAATCATACTCTGCAGTATTTTATTGCATCGCGGTTCTAACATAGCAAAATACACTTGAGCAAAATACGTAAAAGGTTTTACTAAAAATGTAAAAAATTCGCAATGAAGCCCATTTGCAACTTTGTAAAAGCAATTGATATTGGAACGGTGCTTCAATACTTTGGCTTCTAACAACTCTGCGTTACTTTCATTTTGCACGATTTAATCACACTCTGCATTATTTTATCGCATCGCGGTTCTATCATAGCAAAATACGCGTGAGCAAAATACGTCAAAAGATTTTACTAAAAATGCGAAAAATCCGCAATGAAGCCCATTTGCAATTTTGTAAAAACAATTGATATTGGAAAGGTGCTTCAATACTTTGGCTTCTAACAACTCTGCGTTACCTTCATATTGCACGATTTAATCATACCCTGCATTATTTCATCGCATCGCGGTTCTAACATAGCAAAATACACGGTGACCAACGTAAAATATTTTACTAGAAATGCAAAAAATTCGCAATGAAGCCTATTTGCAATTTTGTAAAGCAATTGATATTGGAACGGTGCTTCAATACTTTGAGTCCTAACAACTCTGCGTTACCTTCATTTTGCACGATTCAATCATACTCTGCAGTATTTTATCGCATCGCGGTTCTAACATAGCAAAATACACGGTGACCAACGTAAAATATTTTACTAGAAATGCAAAAAATTCGCAATGAAGCCTATTTGCAATTTTGTAAAAGCATTTGATATTGGAACGGTGCTTCAATACTTTGGCTTCCAACAACTCGGCGTTACCTTCATTTTGCACGATTCAATCATGCTCTGCAGTATTTCATCGCATCGCGGTTCTAACATAGCAAAATACGCTTGATCAACGTGTTAAACGAATAAAGATGCACCGCGGAAGATCGAAGTACCCGCCATTATTCGCCTCACGGAAAGAGACAAGCTCGATCGTGTAGAACAACTGAGTCGAACGGAGGAAATCCGAGCGCGCAAAATAAGCGACGAGATATCAATTCTCTCTGTCGACCAGCGTCGGTGGCAGCTCCACTAATAGACCGAAAGATGCTCGACCGTTTAGCTCTCATAGCTGTAACCGCCGGAGGACACACGTGCTTGTGCTTGTGTTTGTGTGTGTGCGTGTGCGAGCGCGCTGGCAGTAGGGAGACTTTGAAAAAAATATATACGTCTCGCTCCCGAAATGCCAGAAACAGGACGCATACCTCTTAATTGGAACGTCTTTGCTCGGCCTAAGCGATTTGGGCGGATTTCGGAGGAAATGGGCGTTTAAGTGCACCCAAGGACCATTTAGAAGCGACCACATCATCGATCTTTGCCGCGAGCGGACGCTCGGCACTCTTGTGTTCCGATTCGATGCGCAACGATACAGCACTTCGGAGCATGTAATTAGCCTAATAGATTCGCGCGCGCGCGGAACTTGTGTGACGCGTTGCGTTCTGTTAAACATTGAAATTGTTGCGGCTTTTGCCAGGTTCACCTGTTGGTGACAACCGAAAAATTTGCAGCGAAGTGAAGCATTTTTAGTTATTACTATTTTTGTTTTAGTACTTCGTCCATTTTGGTTCATTCTACAAAGAGTCATAAGAAAAAATGTCAAGTAGGAATATTTGGTGAAAATTGTAGTAATAAGATTTATACAAAATGATTAGAAGAAATCGAAAAGTCTGTTATATGAAAAGCATTTGCAGAGAGAAAACCATCCAATGGTACGCAATATGTTTAGGATCAAGAGTTTCCAAACCTTAATGAAGCAGGATTGAGTACAGGGTCATTTATTACGTTAATATCATCAAAATAGCCACGTATGCACAAAATATATCGTCGTTCGACACTATAAGGATTAAGCACCTTTTGGCTAGCAATACAAACTTTTCCATGTATACGATTATATTGCAATTAACACTTTAAACGCGGAGTCGGTTTTATTTGACTTCCATTTAGATGGCATCTGAACATAGCACGTGTATATCGCTGTGTACCAACGAAAGGCAACGAGCAGAAAGCGTTATTTTGTTGAAACGTTTCAAAAAGACCCATTAAAAGTCTAAAAACATTTTGTAATATTGCATGATCTATGAAGTTTGACATCTTGAAATTGACAGTTGCCTAAACGGGAAATTTAGAGTCGATCTTCAATGTGCGATTTCTCTTTCCCACCACAAGAGGATGCTTAGTTAGTACATTTATAGCGTTGAAATGTTGGATCAGATTTATTATTTATTAATTAGAAATATAAAACACGTTACACTTCCAATAGCTTGGACTGATTAAAAATAGTTTACGAGCTCAAATAGATCGTTCTCCTTCTGCATTGCGTATTCATATTTTTAACTATTGCCAACACAAATTTCTCGCGCGAGACTCAATACGAATAAAGATTTCACAAATTGCGCGTAAATGCGATTTTCGCGGCTTTGGAACGAGGAAATTTCATTTTGGACCGAATTCTGTGTAAATAAATCTTTCACGACCATGGGCAGAATGCGTCTAAATATTACTTCTTGTCAGAAAAATAATTTTGACAACAATTTCTTCAACACTGTAGACACACCAGTAATTTCATCAGCTTTTTGGTAATATCTCTACCCAATTGCGCTGCATTGTCTTCTTAGGATATTTCAGAAGGTTTTTGATCTTCAGATGCGCTTCCAGTCCTCTGTCGTCAGATTTGCTTATCGCTCGGACTCTGGATCGCTAAAATCGATTACATTTGTCAGTATTATTGTTTGCAATGAATACTTTACAAACTTTTAACGACACTGCTTTGATACGGTGAATATTAATATTAAAAGAATTTAAATAAAAATATGTAGTACATTGCAGAAAATACAATAATTCTCCAGTCAAATTACATCTGTTCGTAAAATAAAATAACGGATACATTTGTCAGGTTTATTGTTTGCAATGAATAAAACTTTACAAACTTGAAGCGACACTGCTTTGATACAGTGAATATTAATATTAAAAGAATTTAAATAAAAATATGTAGTACATTGCAGAAAATACAATAATTCTCCAGTCAAATTACATCTGTTCGTAAAATAAAATAACGGATACATTTGTCAGGTTTATTGTTTGCAATGAGTAAAACTTTACAAACTTTTAACGACACTGCTTTGATACAGTGAATATTTCATGCCAATATGACAACAAAAATGATTTCTAATGTTTAAATGTGTAGACGCCATCTTTAAAATTCCATGACGAGTTAACACGTCTGACACCCTGGCGAAGCATTCCATTTTATGAGTTAACTCGTCGTCCTCAGTTAAAAGGTAAAATTTACAGGCATTGCCATTGAAGTTCCATGACGAGTTAACTCGTCATCCCAGGGGAAAGGAAAAGATATGTAGACGTCGTCTTTAAAATTCCAAGAAGAGTTAACTGCACCTATACGCTGGCAAAGCATTTTCCATTAACGAGTTAAGTCGTCATTACCAGGTAAAAAGTTAAATCCATAGGCGTCGTTTCCATCGGTCCATGACGGGTTAATTCGTTATCCTTAGTTAAAGAGTTTAATTTATTGGTATCGTCTTTGAAATTCCATAACGAGTTAACACGGCATCCGCAATTAAAAAGTTAGGACATTAACGCTTAACCGACCGAATAGAGGGATTATCGGCTTTTTTTGTTAGAAACGCATTGTCATTTATATTGTTTACTCTCGCTTTTATTATTTAGTTATTAAAACTAATAAAAAAAATTGTAACTTCCAATTCAAACTCAACTGTTACGAATGTTATCGCACTTTAAAAAGATATGATCTTTTAACTTTTTAAAAAAGATATATTCTTTTAACTTTTTTTTCTGAATATTGTATGTAAACTACACGCAATACAGAGTCTTTGCCACGAAGTATAAAATAACCATTAACATAATTTTTATGCATTGTTTGGGTCTTTCAAGTAGCGAACATTAGTCTGAATATAAGCGACAACTGTGTTGTCAATCCCTGGAGATTTCCACTCATGTCTTTTATTTATAAACAAATCCAATGTCTGTATCTACGCCCCACCCAACCGGAAACCCACATAAAATTGGCTCGGCGTTTAATTTGTTAATTGCACGTGCCGCATTTGGCATCGCGGCGACTTTGGTTTTTCGTTAATTTACGCGACAAAGAGTGGAGCAGCGTGCGATTTGACTGATAAATATTTGCGCGGAGATAAATTTTGCGCATGGCAAGATGGAGGGGAGAGGCAGGCGAAAGAGTGGAAGGGTTGAGCGTAAAAAAGGCAGAGCTCTTTTAACAACCAGACTCATTAGGACCGTGTCGGTTGTTTTTTCCAGCGGGACATTTGTAAGCAATACGGTCTTCAAAAAACAAACTCTCCTGTCTCCGAGTCCCTCGGTTGCACCGGGTTGTGCGCACGCACGCGATTTGCTCTCTTTTCGCCATTCGCCGGCGACTTCTTCGTGCCTGCGCACTCTTGCTTTTTTCCTTTCGCTGCAGCACCACGGTTAAGGGTGTCTGGCAGAATTTTAATTACGAAACGAGCATATACGCGCGCGCGAGGAAAGCGAAACTATCGGGAGCTGATCTTACGCACGCAATTTCTGGCTTCCGTGGATGTGAAGGAAAACGAAATGTATTAATGTAGTTGAGAGCGCTTTGTAGTATTTTCATTGCGAAATAAGCATCTGAGGGTATTCGGTAAAACAGGGAACTATTGAAGGCGGATCGTTCAAAGGCAAACTTTGGTTTTCTCTAAGGGGAACAAATGTATTATTATAGTCAATGGGGTCTAGTCAAAATTTATTTACGGGACGAGCGTATAAGCGCGTGCGAGGAGAGGAAAAATTATCGGGAGCTGATCTTACGCACGCAATTTCTGCCTTCCGTGGATCTGAAGGAAAACGAAATGTACTAATATACAATAGTTGTGGGCGCTTTGCAGTGTTTGAATTGCGAAATAAGCAACTAACGGGAAAACTGGGAATATCGGAAGCTGATGTTTCGAACGCAAATTTTAGTTTTCTGCAGGGGAAACAAATGTATTATTATAGTCAATGGGGTTTGGCAAAATTTTAATTACGAAACGGGCATATACGCGCGCGCGAGGAAAGCGAAACTATCGGGAGCTGATCTTACGCACGCAATTTCTGCCTTCCGTGGATCTGAAGGAAAACGAAATGTACCAATGTACAATAGTTGAGGGCGCTTTGCAGTATTTTAATTCCGAAATAAGCATCTAACGGTGTACACTAGAACGGGAAACTATCGGAAGCTGATCTTTCGAAGGCAAATTTTGGTTTTCCATAGAGGGAAAATGTATTATTATAGCCAATGGGGTTTCGCAGTATTTTAATTGCGAAATAAGCAACTAATGGTGTACGGTAAAACCGGAGACTGTCGAAAGCTAATATTTCGAAGGCAAATTTTGCTTTTCCGCAGAGGAACAAATGTATTATTATAGTCAATGGGGTCTGGCCGAATTTTAATTATGAAACGAGCATATACGCGCGCGCGCGAGTAAAGCGAAACTATCGGGAGTTGATTTTACGCACGTAATTTCTGCCTTCCGTGAATGTGAAAGAAAACGAAATGTACTAATGTAATTGAGGGTGCCTTGCAGTATTTTAATTGCGAAATAAGCATCTAACGGTGTACACTAGAACGGGAAACTATCGGAAGCTGATCTTTCGAAGGCAAATTTTGGTTTTCCATAGAGGGAAAATGTATTATTATAGCCAATGGGGTTTCGCAGTATTTTAATTGCGAAATAAGCAACTAATGGTGTACGGTAAAACCGGAGACTATCGAAAGCTAATATTTCGAAGGCAAATTTTGCTTTTCCGCAGAGGAACAAATGTATTATTATAGTCAATGGGGTCTGGCCGAATTTTAATTATGAAACGAGCATATACGCGCGCGCGCGAGTAAAGCGAAACTATCGGGAGTTCATTTTACGCACGTAATTTCTGCCTTCCGTGAATGTGAAAGAAAACGAAATGTACTAATGTAATTGAGGGTGCCTTGCAGTATTTTAATTGCGAAATAAGCAACTGACAGTATACGGTAAAGCCGGAAACTATCGGAAGCTGATCTTTTGAAGGCAAATTTTGCTTTTCTGCAGCGGAAACAAATGTATTATTATAGTCAATGGGGTCTGGTAGAAGTTTATTTACAGGACGAACGTTTATGCGCGTGCGAGGAGAGGAAAAAGTATTGGGAGCTGAAATTACGCGCGAAACATTTTCGTTTGCATGGATATATGTGCCCATAATTATGAAAGTGGTCTAAGTCATATATTTCTTGTTTCGAGATATTTAATGAATTGCATTTGAATAAATTAAAAAATATTTTTACATTATGCGACATTTTAATTTATAATTTTATTAGTCTTAATTAATGGAAATTTACTATGAATATGAAATTTTGTGTGAATTTTATACGATAATATTATTTTTAAGAATTGAATTGACTTAGACCATTTTCAAAATTAACTGAATATCCTATAAATGACTTAAAGCAATAAAGAATTTTGAGTTTTATTTGAAACAATAATTTGATTGAAATAATTCGTGAACATTTATTACATTTATTAATTATTTTTAAACAGTAATCCATTTTTATCATTATTTCGAGTATTTAAGATTCTTAAAATGTTCCTGAAAAACTGGAGGGAACTGGACTTACGGTAGTAAACTCATAATATCTTTATGTTTTTCTTCCGATACTGGTCTAATGGTGGTGTATAATGGAAGTAATTTAATATTTCCGTATATTTTTCGTCTTCCTTTTTAGGTGAAAGATCCAAAACATGAAATTTAGAATCATCTAAAGATGTTTTATAGAACATTTTATAAGGTTCATTTTTCAAGAATCTCATCCATTGAATTTGTAGCCAAGAGACAGATTCACCCGCGGTATTTTTTACTCTTCTTGTTATTGATTATAAACCGGAATGCGCGTCGTTATTATTAAAATTTGATTGTCATTTATTTTATTATGTAGTTCAGAAACGCGTCAAAGAAGGCCACGTGCCATTTTCAAGTTGTTTATATAATTTATTTAAATTTTTGACTTAGACCACTTTCATAATTAAAACTAAATGAATTCCATATAATGTTGAAATTACAACCACTATCTAATGGTTCATTTTTGACAATTTCGTAAAAATTACATTGAATAAATTTAGTTAAAAATAATGTGCGTATGAAATAACTGATAAACTCATTTTTTTTAAATTTTGACTTAGACCACTTTCATAATTATGGGCACATATAAGAAAAGCAAATGCAATAGTGTAGTTGGCTGCTAGTAATGCAGCCTTGGAGTATTTTAATTACGGAACGAGCATTGGTCAATCAAAAAACGAGGTAAAATTAGGATACAGAAATTGAAATTTTATTGTGAAATAACAAACAATTGGAAAGTAATCTTTTGAATGCGGTTCTTCTCTTTTATGTAACAAATGCAGACGTATTGTTGTAGGTGACGGTGGCTGGCAGAATTTTAAAACTGTCTCTAGCTGATCTTTCACAAGCAACTTTTCAATTTTGTGAGTGTACGCGAAAATGTTTAGTGCATAAACATGAGAACCCGAGGAAAATAAAAATCATCGCAATCACTCTGGTACACACAATTATTTGGTTGTAAACAAGCAGAAGTACTGAAACTTTCCAGATTTCTCCTGTAATAAATTATATCTAAATGATATTCTTCTATCAATTACGTATTCAACTGAATAAAATAAAAGTTTGTAAAATAAGTATTCTACAAACTCCCATATAGAGAAGCGAGTATTAATACTAAACGAATTTAAGTAAAAATATGTAGTATCATGCAACGTATATAATAATTTTCCAGTCAAATTACATCTGTTCGTAAATGACGTTCACTATTAAATAACCGTAAATATCCTAAAAACGCGTATCCCGCAAAGCGAACATCAATATTAAAAGAACTAAAAAAACATAGTAGTTTTAGTAATATTAGACGTAGCTTATAACAATGCTTCTGCTAAATTATATTCTCCCGCAAACTACGTATAGAATTAAACAACTATAAGAGGTCTATACATATACATATATACAGCAAAGTGAATAATGACATAAAGAATGTGTAATATAGTATAGTACATGAAGAACGGTTGAGCTAAACTGCAATTTTCCGTCAATTACGTTCTCCATTAAATAACCGTAAGTGTTCTACAAACTGACATCCAGCGCGGCGAATATCGATGTCAAAAGAAAGCATAACGAGGGACAGAGGGGCTTCTACTACGAGTTAAATACCTCGTGTCTCGTTGCCGCGAAAAAGACTGGAAAGAGGGTTAAAAGACGAAGGCGTGCAACGACCATTCATCCCGAAAACGTCCGAGCTAAACATAGCTCTTTAAACGAACCAAGAGACACGGTTTACGAGGTGCATACGCACATGTATTGCGCACCTATAACACAACGGATTTGCTTTGCTTCATGGCTTAGCACTTCTCTGCTAATCTGCCAATTGTCGAATCCTATTTGTTACCCTAACGAGATTTATCAATTTTAGTGTCACAGCAGGCTCATGTGTCTTCTGTTATCAGTGTAAGTGTGCAAGATTGTAACCTACGTTTACTCACACATGTGTTCGGATTGGCGTTAAAACGGAAGAATTTCTTTAAAATTCGACAAAGCGACAGAAAGTTTTTCGAGACAAAAAAAATTAGTAACTACTCGAAAATTAACAAAACGGCTCGAAATTATGGGAGCATAAGAATGCTTAATTCATTACGTGATGTATACAAAACGTCTAGAAGAAGTTGCAATTTTGTAATAATATTTACGATTTTTAATTTGACGATTAAAAATAATAGAGTATTTATTACCTTACAGTATAAATAATTATCTTCGGCCACGAGGTTTCTGTATTTGAAATTGGGAATGAAGCTATATGACGAATTTGTTAATATGTAGACTGACGGGTAATAATTTTATGTAAACAATATAAATCACCGTGCGGTAAGAGACGTGAAATTCATTTTAAGCGTATAGTCTGTTAATTTACGTTGTGAAGAGGACGATAAACTAAAAATGCTACTTCGGGGTACTTATTGTAGGTATCTGGTAGTATTAGGCGGCGATATGACATTATTGCAACTTTGTTGTGTCCCGCAGAATGTTTATATAGACTTATTTGTTTCAATACTATTTGTTTCTACGTGCGCAAGTAGCAAGGATTCAAGTAACAAACATTCATTTGCCATAGCTTATTAAAAGTCTGGCATTAATTAACGACGCCATAACAGTGTTGTTGTTTTGTTATGTTTTACATAAACTCGCCATCATTCGTAATATTTGCTTCAGGCCTGTTCGTTTCTGCGCGTGAAATTACTAACAATTCAAAGAACAAGAAATAACTTGCAATAGATTGTTAAAAGCCTGGCATTAATTAATGACGCCATAACAGTGTTGTCATTTTGTTATGTTTTACACAAATTTAACATCATTGGTAATATTTGCATTTAGCCTGTTTGTTTCTGCGCGTGAAACTGCCAAGAATTTAAAGAACAAGAAATAATTTGCAATAGTTTGTTAAAAGCCTGGCATTAATTACTGACGCCATAACAGTGTTGTAATTTTGTTATGTTTTACACAAACTTGACATCATTGGTAATATTTGCTTCAAGCCTGTTCGTTTCTGTCCGTGAAACTACCAACAATTCAAAGAACAAGAAATAACTTGCAATAGTTTGTTAAAAGCCTGGCATTAATTAATGACGCTATAACAGTGTTGTCATTTTGTTATGTTTTACACAAATTTAACATCATTGGTAATATTTGCATTTAGCCTGTTTGTTTCTGCGCGTGAAACTACCAAGAATTCAAAGAACAAGAAATAACTTGCAAAAGTTTGTTAAAAGCCTGGCATTAATTAATTATGCCATAACAGTGTTCTCATTTCCTTATGTTTTACACAAACTTGAAATTACTAGTAAAATTTGCTTCGCGCCTGTTCGTTTTTGCGCGTGAAACTACGAAGAATTCAAAGAAAAACAAATAACTTGCAATGGTTTTGTAAAAGCTTGGCATTAATTAACGATGCCATAACAGTATTGTCATTTTGTTATGTTTTACATAAACTTGACATCATTGGTAATATTTGCTTCAAGCCTGTTCGTTTCTGCGCGTGAAACTACCAACAATTCAAAGAACAAAAAATAATTTTCAATAGTTTGTTAAAAGGCTAGCATTAATTAACGATGCCACGCTATTATTGCGGCTTTATTATGTTCCGTGTAAGATTGGCATTGCGGTAATTAGCTCGATCCCCTTTGTTCGTAGACGCACGAAGCAAAACGGCACGAGCAGAAAAAACAAGAACTCAGCAAAACGAAGGGAAGATGAGCCGCAAGTAAGAATGTCGAAACGCGTAAACTTTTTTGAGTAGATCGCGTTTCATTTTCGTACGCTAATTACGATGTCTGGTGACATACGCAATTTGCGAGACGACCAGTGAAACGGTCCATGAAATTCAAGAAGCACGAAGCGAGACGCGCTTTCATACGAGCGTGTTTACGTATATACGACGGCCCGTTCGTCAGACCGGTTGTTAGAGCTGGAAAATTGTAGCGAAAACGATTAATGGACATTACGAATCGAGCGTTTCCGAGTTTCACTTTCAAATTGATCTCTTTATCGTCCGCGCGCTGCTTTATTGCCACCAGTTTTTCTTGCCTTTCAGCTTTTAACGTAAACAAGCTAATATTTTAAATATGTCGAAGCCCAGTACACTTACAGATGTGGCATAGATGGTGAAACGTAATAATTGGTGGCGCAATTGTAAATGTTAATCGGTTGCAAAAAACGTTTGAGAAGTTTCTTGAAGAAAGAACGTTTTGTTTTTAACACTAGATTGCTTAACACTAGATTGCCCGAGATTTCTTATATACCTCTATTGCCCAAAAACAGTCAAAATGACTGCATTGTGAAAAAATAACAAATATGTAAAGAAATTTGTTTAAAATTAATTTTGATATTTTTTATGTTATTTACAGTTATATAACAGTTATTAGAAATTTAACTTTATTGACTTTTTGTACAACATATAAATACGTTTATTAATAATTGTAGTTTCCTCTCCCCTCCTTCATTTCCGGTATATGTATGTGTTATACTTATATGGCCCAAAAAGCAGTCGTTTTGACTGATTGGGAAAATTAAAATAATCAAATGACTCTAATTATCGAATTGAGTAATTTCTTATATGACCAGTTGGGTTATGTATTGGAATAACATTTTTCATTTTTTTCGATTACGGTTACATGATAACATACAAGTATATTTACTTCTTGATTCCGTAGGTTAGGTGGAAGTTATTTTGATGCTGGCATCACAGCTTCGTCTCTTTCATGAAAAACTTCATCGTGTAAATAGGCCCGTTGCTCAATAAACTAAAGTAATACTTGATATTCGTATCTTTATGCAGTGATACTTGTTCTAACCAGTTGTTTATTTTATATCATTTGCGCCCTAAATTCCTGAAGGAAATGTCAAATAGAAGTGAGATATTGGAAAAGCTAACGAACATAAGTGAAGAGTGCTCCGATATAGAATCAGATGCGATTAATTCTGAATTATCATGTGAAGATGAAACGGTTCATATTCAAAGTGAAACATCTGAAACTGAAGATAGCGATGAAGAGTCGATCATCAATGATGAAAATGAAAGTGTCGAATGTTACGAGGCAAAAAATTAAAAATTGGGTTATACCAGGTTGTTCAATAAGTTTTCTCGTTTGATAAGAAAAACACAATGTTATGGTTTAAAATACACTTTATTATTCAGTATAATCTCCCTGAACATTAATGCACTTGCTCCAACGATCCTCCAATCTGTGGATCCCATCCCTGAAGTGAGATTCCGGAAGGTCTGCAAAATACGCTTCAACAACCGTTATGGCCTCTCCATTTGACGAAAAACGCTTATCACGCATACATTTTTCAAACAAATGGAAGTCGCTATAAGAAATCTGGTGAATACGGCGGATGCTCCAACAATTCGAACTTTAATTCATGGATTTTAGCCATTGTCAAAATGCTCTTGTGACACGGTGCGTTGTCCTGATGAAAAAGGATTTTTTTACTGCAAACCGGGTCTTTTTTCACAATTTTTTCCTTCAACTGGTCCAAAAAAGTTGCAATAATATTCAGAATTAATTGTTTTACCAGTTTGCAAGTAATCCACAAATAAAATTCCTTTCGCATCCCAAAAAACTGATGCCAGAACCTTCTTGGCCGATTTCTGGACACGAACTCGTTTCGAAGCCGAACAACCAGGTTCACACCACTCTTTAGCCTCTTGTTTTGATTTAGGATCATGGTGATAGACCCAAGTCTCATCCATAGTGATGAATCGACGCACAAAATCCACTTTATCCTTTTTAAAATATAAATACGCTCCAAATGTTGTTGAGAAAGTCGCATTTGAATGTGTTTTTGTTCAATTGTTAGCGAATGCGGCACCCATTGTGCACACAGCTTTTTAAAACTCAAAATTTCATTTAAAATATGATTCACACTGCCTAATGAGATGTGTAGAGCCTCTAATAAATCTCTCTCAGTTTTTTCGATCGACGATCTTCCAAAACCATATCCTGTACTTTGGCTACGATTTCTGGTGTTGATGCGGTTTTTTGACGTCCTTCACGTGGATCGTCTTCTTTCATGAAAAACCACGTTTAAATTCAGCAATCCATCTTTCTACTAAAGTTCTAATTGAAGGTGAACGTTCAGTATACACTCTTAACATTCGTTCGTGAATTTCTTTTGGTGCTACACCTTCCAAAAATACGAATTTTATCACTGCACGATATTCAATTTTTTCCATTGTCGAAAATACTGTGACACGGCGACACTAAATGACTTGTAAACAAAGAATGAATTGACTGATTGAAATGAACCTTCACATACGTTGATAAGAAGAGTGAACCAACAAAACAAAAACAAATTTGGACTAGTAGCAATGCCCTCAACAAAACAAAACAAAACTTATTGAACAACCTGGTATGTGGTCAGCAAAGTGGGATCGCGAATATTTTCGAAAAACTAGGGCCAGAGGAACGTTCAAGCAAACCCTACGATTTATTCGTTTTGACAAAAAAACCGAAAGAAGTCGGAGCCTACAAACAAATAAATTTGCCTTGCTTAATTGAAAACAGTCAATATTTATAGTCAATATTTACTAATAACCTGTTATATAACTGTAAATGATATAAAAAAATATTCAAAATTAATTTTAAATAAATTTCTTTACGCAATAGTTATTCTTTCACAATGGAGTCATTTTGATTGCTTTTGGTCAACATAGGTATATACTAAATTTCAGTTTTTCTAGTGTTAATTGTAGCACCGATGACGAATAATTACGTATATATGCTAACCTATGAGTTGTAAGTCAAAGCCATCAGTTTTAGTTTTTTAATAGGACAGGTAAAGAAAATAAAATGTTTAATAAAACTTAAGTTTTTACCTGAAGAGTTCATTTTGATTTATTTTTAGTTGGATAGCTTAACAATGAATTAAAATAACTTTAATTTTAAACGTTTTAGCTTCTACCGATACTAGAGTAAGAGCCATATTACACATTAACACGCCCAAATAAGGCATTTACGTCTTAGAGAGGATCCTGCGTAATTGGAATAGCAATTAAAAAAGTCTCATTGTTGCAGAAAATAAATAAATAGAAAATGTTTAATAATAATTTTGTCATTTATAAACAATTTGTGAATAAAATAAATAGTTTAAAGAATTATTGGGAAAAATGGATCTGTGTACGAATACTTGCCACACTAATTGTATAAAAGCAATGTAAACAGTAGTCAAAAGAGTTCGGGTAAAAGCCTGGAATAATAACTGTCAAAATACTCGACTCGTTATCACTCTACTGATAATGAAATTATTTTTCGAAAATCAAGACGTCTGGCAAGAAGCGTCAAAATACATGTTTCTTTTTTATCTGTTATGAAATTCTTTTTTATCTATTCTATCATTGCGACGAATAGATGACACTTGTAAAGTTAAATAACAAATACATATAATTATTACTTAAATAACCGCAAACGTCTCGCGCACACGCACTTTCGATATCAACCCTTAAAAAACATAACTTCACACTCAAAAATAGTATTTTACATTTTCCCTCCTTCGCAAAATAAACAGATGTCTTTGAACTAATGATGTATTATATATTTTCGGTCATTTTTCCATGCAGCATTCTACCCTTGCAACTTATACCACATAACTTTAAACAATACGTACGATGATTACATAAATGTTATGCTTGTAACATTAAATAAGATATACGTGCAATTATAACGTAAACAATTCTGAACGACTCTCGCACGCGTGTATTCAAAGTCCGCTTTCAAGAAACCTACGTAAAAACTGTACTCTGTATTTTTTCAGATATTCTTTCATCGAAAGCCGCGGCTTTCTCGAATGCACCACGAGTTACCGAACACCCTGTATTAAATGGTTTAATTCAACCCGTCGTAAAATTGTCCAAACACGCAATAGATTCCGAAGCAGGAGCGGCTTAAAAAGCAGCGAGATGTAAGGCAATATGTTTGAACGGAAACGCCGCTAAGTGTCACATCCGAGGACGGCGCTCTATTCAACGAAAATACCAGCCACCGTGCCCATTAGCGCGCAGGGGAAAAAACGAAGAGTTCTTTAAGAAATATTAATGATTTCCTAAACTTCTCGAGTGCTCTGACACCCTACTTTTCGGATAAGAAGGCCCCGTACCATTTTTACAAGACTGGAACGCTGGCGTTATGAGTTTTGTCAGTCATTTAAGAGGTTATCATTAGAGTTGCACGAGTATGTGCAAGTAATGCATCCTTTTTCCAAGTTTTGCTTTCAGGAGATTATTATTAAGGTTCTTTACACATAATAAAATTACTAATTTTGACGCAGAGGTTTGAATAAGCAGAATATTTAAATATTTAACTTTTAAAATAATTAGCTCCCCATATTTATAAGGTTCTATCGCAAGTGTTACGCATTTCATCAGTTTTTAAAAAGTTATCGTTAGGGTTGTACGTATGTTCAAAAGTAATGGTATAGGTTTCTATTTTAAAATACTATTATTATGTGCAAGTAATGCGTTCCATGTTTTGCTTTCAAGACATTATCGTTGCGGTTGTTTACACATAATAAAATTACTAATCTTGACGCAGAGGTTTGAATAAGCGGAATATTGAAGCATTTCACTTTTCAAATAATTAGCTGGCCATATTTATAAGGTTCTATCGCAAGTGTTACGCATTTCATCAGTTTTCAAAAAGTTATCGTTAAGGTTATACGTATGTTTAAAAGTGGTGGTTTTGGTTTCTATTTTGAAAGACTATTATTATGTGCAAGTAATGCGTTCCATGTTTTGCTTTCAAGAGATTATCGTTGCGGTTTGTTATAGATAATAAAAGTACTAATTTTGACGCAGAGGTTTGAATAAGCGGAATATTGAAGCATTTCACTTTTCAAATAATTAGCTGGCCATATTTATAAGGTTCTATCGCAAGTGTTACGCATTTCATCAGTTTTTAAAAAGTTATCGTTAGGGTTGTACGTATGTTCAAAAGTGGTGGTTTTGGTTTCTATTTTAAAAGACTATTATTATGTGCAAGTAATGCGTTCCATGTTTTGCTTTCAAGAGATTATCGTTGCGGTTTGTTACAGATAATAAAAGTACTAATTTTGACGCAGAGGTATGAATAAACGGAATATTTAAGAATTACCGGTAGTTGAAACATTTGAGAGTTCTTAGATGAATATTGATGGTTTCCAAAATTAATCGAGTGCGGAGGCGAATTCCCTTTTCAAATAACCAGATGCCCATTTTTATAAGATTCTATCGCAAGTGTCACGCATTTTGTCAATTTTTAAAAAGTTATCGTTAGGGTTGTATTTACGTTCAAAAGTAATGGCTTAAGTTTTTATTTTAAAAGAGTATCGTTATGGCTGTTCACAAGTATTAAATAAAATCAATCTTGACGCGATTATTCGATTGGGCGGAATACTTGAATATTTTGGGGAGTTGAGACATTTGGTAGTTCTTAGAGGTATATTTATGATTTCCGAAACGAACTGTGTTCTGGGAGAAACCACTTTTAAGACAAGTACCGTTCGCACCTTTTTACAAGACTAGATCGCAAGTGTTATGAATCTCATCAGTCTTTTACGAGATTGTCGTTCAGCTGTTCGAGTAGTCATGAATAATGACTGGGTCCACACTTGCCCCGATTATCTAAGCTGAGAGAAGTACTTGAACATTTGGAGTAGCTGCAACATTCGAGCGTTCTTGAAGAAGTATTAATGACTTCCTGAAATACCGTATTCCTGTAAAAAAGCCCATTCTTCTTGCAGGAAATAAAGTTCGCATGAATCTTGGTACGAAATAGGTAATATGCATTTTCCATTTCTTTCAATTTATAATCCAACGTAACGACGTAATTAATAACTTCCAAAAGTCGACATATTTGTATGTCACCGCTTTCCATCTATTTAATGATTACATTCCAGAAAACTTCTGCAGCGAATTTGTAATTTTAAATTGCTACAAGGTTATTTAAAAGATATATTCCAAATTTCAATTTTCCGCTAGTTCCATAATATCAAATTAAAACTATAACATTCAGTCTAAGAATTAACGGAACTTGAAAAAATTAAGGTAAACATTTTTCTTATCACAGTGTCATTCTATATAAAAAATTACGATAAAACTGTAATTTTTTTTTGTCCTATCACCTGAGGTTTAGTAATCATATCCAGCGGCATTTACTATCAGGCACCCTGAATATCCAAATGCACTTTTTTTATATTTCTACCTTTAAAACTCTCTACATTATGTACCTACATATTTCTCCGCACATCCAATGTTAGCCTTCTTCTCATTTCTGTTTCTTTCACTAGAACGAATCATCATAATCATCAAAGAAAACTATGGCGCAACAACTTAAAAGTGCTGCCAATGTTATAATGACGCACGTAATAGTATTGCGACGTCTGAAAAGTTCGTGCCGATTTTTGGAAGGTGCCGTAAGCACGGGTCTTAATATATCAGAATGATTGAAGACAAATGACATGCGTGCAAATTCCAGAGGACGGTACTTCAGGCATATTTGGAAAAATGTTTTAGCGGAATGGCAAAAATGCCACACAACCAGACGGAATTTTTCAAGCTGCCTGAAAGACGGAGAAAGTTTGTATTAGGGTGTCCCATAAGTTTCTTCCCTTTTTTTGATGCGAAATGAATACACGATATTTGTTGTTTAAGGTTGATTTATTATGTTATATATGAACCATTCTGTTCTATAACCTTCTTCCATCTCTCAGGAAGCCTCATTATGCCCTCTTTCCAAAATAGTTGAGGCTTACTTTCAAAATATTCATTTAGGTGCGTTTTTATGTCGCTTGTGGATTTGAAAGATTTACCACGAAGAGAATTGTTTAAAGAGAGGAACAAGTAATAATCGAACGGAGCAAGGTCTGGGGAGTATGGAAGGTGAGGTAGAACGTCCCAATCAAACTGTAATAATTGTTGCCTTACGGTCAACGCAACATGCGGTCTTGCGTTGTCGTGACGGAATACGAACAAAAACGTCGGTTCGCCAATTCTGGCCGTTTTTCTGCTATGGCGGCTTTTATTTAATCGAGTTGATTGCAATATTTGTCAGCATTGATCATATCACCTTGAGAAGGAGACTCGTAGTACAGTACACCCTTCCAGTCCCACCAAATGCACAAAATAACCTTCTTCGGATGAAGCCCAGGCTTCGCAACAGTTGAAGGTCCATTTTCTTTAGACCAAATGCGTTTTCGATGCACATTTTGATACAAAATCCAGGTCTCGTCTCCAGTGACAAACTCTTAAGAAATTATTTCTTTCGTGTCGCTGAAGAAGCAAATCGCATGTAGAGATGCGGTTCAAAAGACCCGGTTTGAAGAAAAAAATAAGGCAACGGTCAATCCGTCAATTGGTGTGGAACCCAAACTTCATATGGATTCGCATATCCCATCTTGATTAAATGCTTATGTACCGTTGTTTTGGGAATGTTAGTGGCATCCACTATCTCACGCACACTGTATCGCGGATTTTCAGCAAGCACAGTCTTGATAATGTCCGTATCCGTCGTTGCTGGGCGGCCGCTGCGGTCTTCATCTTTCAACTCGAAATTGCCAGCTCTAAATTTCTTAAACCAATTGCGGACGGTCCTAATAGTCGTAATAATAAACGGTGCAAATCTCGTCTGCAGTGTCCTTTACACTATTGTCTTTTTTAAAGCAATGAAGCATAACATGCCGCAAATGCTTCTTTTGGCTGTCCATATTGAACGGTGTAGAAAAAATTTTAAAAGAGACTTTGTCACCAACGAAACGTACTCTGAAAGAGCTCTGGGACGACTGAAACCGATGCCATAAACGGCTAAGAGATAAGCCTACATATTTATATAAACGTAGCCAGTTAGAGTCATTCATAGCGTGGCGCGGAAGAAACTTCTGGGACACCCTAATAGAATAGTCTGGTACCCGTGCCATTTAATAAACGTTTACCAAAACTTAAATGTGCTGCGTTCCAATTTTCCTTCAAATTCGGCACGAACTTCCCGGACAACCCAATATACCCAATGATTGTTCTCTTGCGCTTGATCTGTTGACGACAAAAATATCAATTGGCCTGAAAATGAATTTCAATGTGTAGCAAACACAGCTTGTCAAGGAACATGTTAACTCCTTCAGACCCTGTGCACATTGTAATGTACATAATACTTTTCGTGCTGTATTTTATAACATATATTATTTTTTCGAATACGAATTTTACTCTTTTATACAAATATTTCCCAGGATCTCCTTAATGTTACAACTTTTGTGTAACGACCATATCTCCATTAAAATGTACATTTATAAATTATAAATAAATAAATATTTCTGTAAAAAGTATATTGTTGCCGTCATTCACATGAGTTAAGTTAATTGTATTATAAAAAAGTAATTTTTCTTAAACGAAAAAATATTCGTTATTTCGATTAATATTTCGTATTTCGTATTTCGATAAAAATATTTCGTTAAGCTTTTGTACACAGAAGTACTAGTTTTTACACCATTGTAATTCCAACGTTGGAGTGCACGTTAATTAAAATAAAATCATTGAAAATTCTGAGTTAACTCGTTAACTTGTATTTAGAGGTTGATACTTGTCGATTGCATGTCACATTAATTTTTATATTGCCACAAAAAAATTTGAGCTATATTCGAGGGCTATACTTCAAAAGAATGAAGAGCAGAGTTTCGGTTGTTTCGTTTGTGTCCTAATGCGTAACCCCGTAAACGCTTGGACGAGTACCCATAATTGCCTCGTTCAAAGCATTTGCTTACTATGGTCGACGTAAACGGGAAAAAAATAGAAGTATATAATGAACTTGAACTGCGATAACAGAAAAATAATTTTTTATTACTGTAGGATAATGTAGCGTTTAAAAGGAATTATAATTTTTACATGGCGGAAAGAAACTAAACGGTATGTAACAACGCGGGCAGAAACGATGACGCAAAAGCTTTGATGTACCGTCATATTCAACAACTTTTTAATCACAAATAACGTTAGCTCGTAGTTAATTTTAGTATAAAAAATAATTTTTCTTAAACGAAAAAAAAATCGGGTCTGAAGGGTTTAACACGTTGAACGCCACGGCGGTCATATGTGCCCATAATTATGAAAGTGGTCTAAGTCATATATTTCTTGTTTCGAGATATTTAATGAATTGCATTTGAACAAATTAAAAAATATTTTTACATTATGCGACATTTTAATTTATAATTTTATTAGTCTTAATTAATGGAAATTTACTATGAATATGAAATTTTGTGTGAATTTTATACGATAATATTATTTTTAAAGATTGAATTGACTTAGACCATTTTCAAAATTAACTGAATGTCCTATAAATGACTTAAAGCAATAAAGAACTTTGAGTTTTATTTGAAACAATAATTTCATTGAAATAATTCGTGAACATTTATTACATTTATTAATTATTTTTAAACAGTAATCCATTTTTATCATTATTTCGAGTATTTAAGATTCTTAAAATGTTCCTGAAAAACTGGAGGGATGTACGGTAGTAAACTCATAATATCTTTATGTTTTTCTTCCGATACTGGTCTAATGGTGGTGTATAATGGAAGTAATTTAATATTTCCGTATATTTTTGGTCTTCCTTTTTTAGGTGAAAGATCCAAAACGTGAAATTTAGAATCATCTAAAGATGTTTTATAGAACATTTTATAAGGTTCATTTTTCAAGAATCTCATCCATTGAATTTGTAGCCAAGAGACAGATTCACCCGCGGTATTTTTTACTCTTCTTGTTATTGATTATAAACCGGAATGAAGTTGTCGTTATTATTAAAATTTGATTGTCATTTATTTTATTATGTAGTTCAGAAACGCGTCAAAGAAGGCCACGCGCCATTTTCAAGTTGTTTATATAATTTATTTAAATTTTTGACTTAGACCACTTTCATAATTAAAACTAAATGAATTCCATATAATGTTGAAATTACAACCACTATCTAATGGTTCATTTTTGACAATTTCGTAAAAATTACATTGAATAAATTTAATTAAAAATAATGTGGTATGAAATAACTGATAAACTCATTTTTTTTTTAATTTTGACTTAGACCACTTTCATAATTATGGGCACATATGTGACCGTAACTTGTTTCTTCTACAACACCGCGGTGGTCATCAGTAACCGGAATGCATTGTGGGATCTCAAATACAGGGTATTCTATTTGACGAGGAAAGGTCACCTATGATCCTCAATCATGATATTGATGTATCATAGGTGACGAGTTTGTTGAATCGTGCTATTTTGGTTGCTTAGGAGGGAGCTGACAATAAGATGTGAAAGCGAAACGGCGTAAAGACGAAACGGCGTAAAGGCGAAACGACGAAATGGCGAAAGATTAGAAAATAAGACGAAAGTGTTTTGATTGTGTTGTTATTGTTTATAAATATTACACTATCTAGTTTCACGTATTAAATCCCTACACGTAACTTGTTTCTTCTGCAACGCCGCGGTGGTCATCAGTGACCGGAGCGCATCAAATACTTATACTTGTAAAGTGGAATGAAAATTCACTAATTAGAGAATGCTTTGGAATAAAATCTCGACTATTGAAAAATTCAAGGTTTTTATTCAATCAAAAATTAATTCTTATCGTGTCTTTTATCTACCGGTGCATTGTATTGAAGCATTTTAAGCATAACTGTAGCTCGCTAATGCAATCTTGGCACTATTTAGTGGCGTGTTTAGTCCGATTTTTTGCTCTTTGTGTTCCGAAGTTTGCAACATTTTATTGGTAACGCCGTTTGCAAAATTTGCGTACGAAATACGTTGGCCCTTTCTTCTTTTGCAATTCATGCCGTATTCTTACAAAGAACGAAATTACTTATTATTTTGCCGTTACATGCTCAGAATAGTAAAAATATTTTCCTGGCATTCTGAGCGAAACATGTGATTTTGGCGTGGCAGTGAACGTGTTAATGAGTATGCGTACGTGCACTGAAGAGGAAGCACACACGGTTTCTCCCGTACGGATCGTCTTTTATATGTTTAACTAGCCGCGCATGGCGAGCACATGTGGAGGTGCCGACTGGTGATCGAGAAGTCGAGAAATCGTTCAGGACCATGGACCCACTGAAAGTCATCGAGCGACGCCGGAGTTGATTATTGAGTCGCTGTGTTTCTAGGGTTTAGGTTGAAGTTTGTTCATTTTTTTATTACTGCGTTATTTGTGCCCATAATTATGAAAGTGGTCTAAGTCAAAATTTAAAAAAAATGAGTTTATCAGTTATTTCATACCACATTATGTTTAACTAAATTTATTCAATGTAATTTTTACGAAATTGTCAAAAATGAACCATTAGATAGTGGTTGTAATTTCAACGTTATATGGAATTCATTTAGTTTTAATTATGAAAGTGGTCTAAGTAAAAATTTAAATAAATTATATAAACAACTTGAAAATGGCACGTGGCCTTCTTTGACGCGTTTCTGAACTACATAATAAAATAAATGACAATCAAATTTTAATAATAACGACAACTTCATTACTAGAAGAATCAATAACAAGAAGAGTAAAAAATACCGCGGATGAATCTGTCTCTTGGCTACACATTCAATGGATGAGATTCTTGAAAAATGAACCTTATTAAATGTTTTATAAAACATCTTTAGATGATTCTAAATTTCACGTTTTGGATCTTTCACCTAAAAAAGGAAAACCAAAAATATACGGAAATATTAACTTACTTCCATTATACACCACCATTAGACCAGTATCGGAAGAAAAACATAAAGATATTATGAGTTTACTACCGTACATCCCTCCAGTTTTTCAGGAACATTTTAAGAATCTTAAATACTCGAAATAATGATAAAAATGGATTACTGTTTAAAAATAATTAATAAATGTAATAAATGTTCACGAATTATTTCAATCAAATTATTGTTTCAAATAAAACTCAAAGTTCTTTATTGCTTTAAGTCATTTATAGGACATTCAGTTAATTTTGAAAATGGTCTAAGTCAATTCAATCTTTAAAAATAATATTATCGTATAAAATTCACACAAAATTTCATATTCATAGTAAATTTCCATTAATTAAGACTAATAAAATTATAAATTAAAATGTCGCATAATGTAAAAATATTTTTTAATTTATTCAAATGCAATTCATTAAATATCTCGAAACAAGAAATATATAATGACTTAGACCACTTTCATAATTAAAATAATTATTACTACCCATTGGGCACATTTTAAATATCTCGAAACAAGAAATATATGACTTAGACCACTTTCATAATTATGGGCACATTTGTCGGTGACATGGGATGCAACCTATATGTGTGTTTTGATCGTCAACTTTTTATAACTGTGCAACATGAAATAATATCTGAATGTGCAGACGAATTGGGGCAAAATTTATTAAATAGCAGAAATATATGCAGAAATAACAGAAATAGCATAATAGCAAAAAGGCTATGAGAATATTGTTGCATGTATATATTGCTAATGTCGTTAATATGTCTATTTTTAGTACTGGCGCGTACAAACGAGAAAACATTTTGTACTTTTTTTGTAGTAATAGAAATAATTAATCTATGGAAACATTTTTGTATGCATTGACTGCGAATATGTAAAAAATCGGGGGTGTGTCGTTTATGTGTCTGCCTTTGATACTTATGCATTTAAACGTGCAAACAATTTGAGGTACAGTTCGTGAAGTAGCAGAAACACAAGTGATTAAAACGTTTTTTACAGACCTACTGGTAACGAATAACAATTCGTGTTGCGGGCTATAAACGTAATTGTTTAATCACAGTATTATTGTTTATATAGAATTTTGCATCAAAATCACCGATATCTGTGACTACTAACATAAACCTCTTCAACCGCGTTTTGAAACTGAATGCATAATAAATAAGAAATCCACTCTATCTCACCTGCACCCGGCATAAATATTACATTTCGTAGCAGAAACAGAAATTATGAAAACGTTTTCTACAGATCTACTGTTAACGAATAACATATTCGTATTGCAGGCTATAAACTTAATTGTCGAACCACAGCATTACTGTTTTAAATACAATTTCACATTGATCCAACCGATATCCGTGACTACTAACAGAAATCTCTTCAACCGCATTTTAAAACTCAACGCATAATTAACAAATAGTCTACTCTATCCCCCCTTTACACGGTATAAATATTTAAAAACCTACTCCATATCTTCACCCGCAAGGCATCATTCCCCCATCACAATATCGCTGTACCTAAAAGGCTTTAGGACGAATCCCAACAGCTTGCGTTCAAAAGTGAACTCATCCTCAGCCGATTAAAGCACACCTCGTCTAGTTACCTAAGGATTTTCCATCCTGTCTTTGATGATTTAAAGTGGCCGGCGGTGGTTTTGTCCCGGTGTATTCTAATTTCGCTCGCAGATAGAACTGAAATTGTCCAGGCGGTGGGCATGTTCCACGCATATTCTGTGGTCAATTGACGCGCGGCTGGGCGATAAGCCGGCGCGGAAGCTGCTTAGGGAGGGGAAAATGAAATTTAATTAACTGAAAACAGCCTGAAATTATCGAACATTACGCGCGTGTCGCGCTCTGTTTGCCACTATCCATGCATACCGCTGCACACGTGTCTACATAAGCACTTTATGCGCCATGGCTACGTCTTGCATTACGGATAATGCGTGCCGTTTAAAACTACGTTAGTCGACGAGACGTTAACCCTCTATGGAGCGATTTTTTTTGGTGGCTATCGGCCTCTCAAATCATACTATTATTCCAAAGAGAACGTACTGCTCGCAATCGCATTAACCCATTTGGATCATTTGACGGAATAATCCGCAAACAAAAACTGACCATTATCACCGGGAGCGGATAAATCCGCACACAATCATTTTTGTTTTCAGCTTATCAGCAATCGTTAAAGAGTCTCTACGATAAACAAACAATAAAGAATTTTGTGTAAAATATTATTTTTCTTACTTTTCTGGTTGCAAGTTCCAAGGCCTCTCAAATCATACTATTATTCCAGAGAGAACGTACTTCTCGCAATCGCATTAACCCATTTGGATCATTTGACGGAATAATCCGCAAACAAAAACTGACCATTATCACCGGGAGCGGATAAATCCGCACACAATCATTTTTGTTTTCAGCTTATCAGCGATCGTTAAAGAGTCTCTACGATAAACAAACAATAAAGAATCTTGTGTAAAATATTATTTTTCTTACTTTTCTGGTTGCAAGTTCCAAGGCCTCTCAAATCATACTATTATTCCAAAGAGAACGTACTTCTGGCAATCGCATTAACCCATTTGCATCATTTGACGGAATAATCCGCAAACAAAAACTGACCATTATCACCGGGAGCGGATAAATCCGCACACAATCATTTTTGTTTTCAGCTTATCAGCAATCGTTAAAGAGTCTCTACGAAAAACAAACAATAAAGAATTTTGTGTAAAATATTATTTTTCTTACTTTTCTGGTTGCAAATTCCAAGGCCTCTCAAATCATACTATTATTCCAGAGAGAACGTACTTCTCGCAATCGCATTAACCCATTTGCATCATTTGACGGAATAATCCGCAAACAAAAACTGACCATTATCACCGGGAGCGGATAAATCCGCACACAATCATTTTTGTTTTCAGCTTATCAGCGATCGTTAAAGAGTCTCTACGATAAACAAACAATAAAGAATCTTGTGTAAAATATCATTTTTCTTACTTTTCTGGTTGCAAGTTCCAAGGCCTCTCAAATCATACTATTATTCCAGAGAGAACGTACTTCTCGCAATCGCATTAACCCATTTGCATCATTTGACGGAATAATCCGCAAACAAAAACTGACCATTATCACCGGGAGCGGATAAATCCGCACACAATCATTTTTGTTTTCAGCTTATCAGCGATCGTTAAAGAGTCTCTACGATAAACAAACAATAAAGAATCTTGTGTAAAATATTATTTTTCTTACTTTTCTGGTTGCAAGTTCCAAGGCCTCACAAATCATACTATTATTCCAGAGAGAACGTACTTCTCGCAATCGCATTAACCCATTTGGATCATTTGACGGAATAATCCGCAAACAAAAACTGACCATTATCACCGGGAGCGGATAAATCCGCACACAATCATTTTTGTTTTCAGCTTATCAGCAATCGTTAAAGAGTCTCTACGATAAACAAACAATAGAGAATCTTGTGTAAAATATTATTTTCCTTACTTTTCTGCAAGTTCCAAGGCCTCTCAAATCATACTATTATTCCAAAGAGAACGTACTTCTGGCAATCGCATTAACCCATTTGGATCATTTGACGGAATAATCCGCAAACAAAAACTGACCATTATCACCGGGAGCGGATAAATCCGCACACAATCATTTTTGTTTTCAGCTTATCAGCGATCGTTAAAGAGTCTCTACGATAAACAAACAATAAAGAATTTTGTGTAAAATATTATTTTTCTTACTTTTCTGGTTGCAAGTTCCAAGGCCTCTCAAATCATACTATTATTCCAGAGAGAATGTACTTCTCGCAATCGCATTAACCCATTTGCATCATTTGACGGAATAATCCGCAAACAAAAACTGACAATTATCACCGGGAGCGGATAAATCCGCACACAATCATTTTTGTTTTCAGCTTATCAGCGATCGTTGAAGAGTCTCTACGATAAACAAACAATAAAGAATCTTGTGTAAAATATTATTTTTCTTACTTTTCTGGTTGCAAGTTCCAAGGCCTCTCAAATCATACTATTATTCCAAAGAGAACGTACTTCTGGCAATCGCATTAACCCATTTGGATCATTTGACGGAATAATCCGCAAACAAAAACTGACCATTATCACCGGGAGCGGATAAATCCGCACACAATCATTTTTGTTTTCAGCTTATCAGCAATCGTTAAAGAGTCTCTACGATAAACAAACAATAAAGAATCTTGTGTAAAATATTATTTTCCTTACTTTTCTGCAAGTTCCAAGGCCTCTCAAATCATACTATTATTCCAAAGAGAATGTACTGCTCGCAATCGCATTAACCCATTTGCATCATTTGACGGAATAATCCGCAAACAAAAACTGACCATTATCACCGGGAGCGGATAAATCCGCACACAATAATTTTTGTTTTCAGCTTATCAGCAATCGTTAAAGAGTATGTACGATAAACAAACAATAAAGAATCTTGTGTAAAATATTATTTTTCTTACTTTTCTGGTTGCAAGTTCCAAGGCCTCTCAAATCATACTATTATTCCAGAGAGAACGTACTTCTCGCAATCGCATTAACCCATTTGGATCATTTGACGGAATAATCCGCAAAAAAAACTGACCATTATCACCGGGAGCGGATAAATCCGCACACAATCATTTTTGTTTTCAGCTTATCAGCAATCGTTAAAGAGTCTCTACGATAAACAAACAATAAAGAATTTTGTTTAAAATATTATTTTTCTTACTTTTCTGGTTGCAAGTTCCAAGGCCTCTCAAATCATACTATTATTCCAGAGAGAACGTACTTCTCGCAATCGCATTAACCCATTTGGATCATTTGACGGAATAATCCGCAAACAAAAACTGACCATTATCACCGGGAGCGGATAAATCCGCACACAATCATTTTTGTTTTCAGCTTATCAGCGATCGTTAAAGAGTCTCTACGATAAACAAACAATAAACAATTTTGTGTAAAATATTATTTTCCTTACTTTTCTGGTTGCAAGTTCCAAGGCCTCTCAAATCATACTATTATTCCAGAGAGAACGTACTTCTCGCAATCGCATTAACCCATTTGCATCATTTGACGGAATAATCCGCAAACAAAAACTGACCATTATCACCGGGAGCGGATAAACCCGCACACAATCATTTTTGTTTTCAGCTTATCAGCAATCGTTAAAGAGTCTCTACGATAAACAAACAATAAAGAATTTTGTGTAAAATATTATTTTTCTTACTTTTCTGCAAGTTCCAAGGCCTCTCAAATCATACTATTATTCCAGAGAGAATGTACTGCTCGCAATCGCATTAACCCATTTGGATCATTTGACGGAATAATCCGCAAACAAAAACTGACCATTATCACCGGGAGCGGATAAATCCGCACACAATCATTTTTGTTTTCAGCTTATCAGCGATCGTTAAAGAGTCTCTACGATAAACAAACAATAAAGAATCTTGTGTAAAATATTATTTTTCTTACTTTTCTGGTTGCAAGTTCCAAGGCCTCTCAAATCATACTATTATTCCAAAGAGAACGTACTTCTGGCAATCGCATTAACCCATTTGGATCATTTGACGGAATAATCCGCAAACAAAAACTGACTATTATCACCGGGAGCGGATAAATCCGCACACAATCATTTTTGTTTTCAGCTTATCAGTAATCGTTAAAGAGTCTCTACGATAAACAAACAATAAAGAATCTTGTGTAAAATATTATTTTCCTTACTTTTCTGCAAGTTCCAAGGCCTCTCAAATCATACTATTATTCCAAAGAGAACGTACTTCTGGCAGTCGCATTAACCCATTTGCATCATTTGACGGAATAATCCGCAAACAAAAACTGACCATTATCACCGGGAGCGGATAAATCCGCACACAATCATTTTTGTTTTCAGCTTATCAGCAATCGTTAAAGAGTCTCTACGATAAACAAACAATAAAGAATCTTGTGTAAAATATTATTTTTCTTACTTTTCTGCAAGTTCCAAGGCCTCTCAAATCATACTATTATTCCAAAGAGAACGTACTTCTGGCAATCGCATTAACCCATTTGCATCATTTGACGGAATAATCCGCAAACAAAAACTGACCATTATCACCGAGAGCGGATAAATCTGCACACAATCATTTTTGTTTTCAGCTTATCAGCGATCGTTAAAGAGTCTCTACGATAAACAAACAATAAAGAATTTTGTGTAAAATATTATTTTTCTTACTTTTCTGGTTGTAAGTTCAAAATAATAAAATAATAAAAAAAGTAATAGATAATAAAATTTAACAAAATTAGGTTACCATAATGAATTACAGTTCGGATTCGAATTCAAGCATAGAAATGCAAATATCCCATAAGTGTAAACGTGCCATAGCTTTAATAGATAGTAGCGAAGATGAGCAACCCGATAATATTGAAACTCGAGATTTCTTATGGAAAACATGAAATTGTATGGCAACGTTACATGATTTTACTGCCGCAAGTGGTGTAACCCACAACGTCAATGGAATGTCTAGGCGCGTTGTTTTCGAATTATTTTTCAACGTGGAACTAGTCCAAAAAATTGTTCTGGAAAATACGAGGAATATACAATAATTTGAATAACCCTATAACACTACTTCTAATGTATCGTTATACATCGGTGTCGACTATGGGCGCATAAATGCGTTTCCCAATCGTTTCGATTTTTTACCTACGGCAGCCACAATTATACACGTATGAGATAAATGCGAATGCGTTCTTTATCAAGTAATTCTCTTGCATTATTTAATTTGGCGTCAATGGAGAATTACCCTCATAACTTAGTGGCGCATTACATAATCAATCAATAGAGTTCAAACTATCGAAAAGTATCTCGTCTCAACAAGTGCTTCGGCCGGAAGGATTCCGGAGTCAAAGGGTTAACGGGTGCATTTACGGACCCTCATATTATTTAGTATAGATTTGGAACCAAGTAATGTATTATGATGATATTGGGCATATATGAATCGGTTGACATCGATAAATATATATTTGCAAGAGAACCGATATCTTATTTTTTATAATTTTGTACAGTGTGATCAATTTTGAAACAGTCCCCAATATGCATTTCAGGCTGATTTATGCACATTTGACAATAATAAGTCGTTTGACCCCTGCCATCAGGTGTTTTTCTGTCAGAACAAAAAATGCAATCCCGTTTTCTTTGTCCCACATCGGTTTTATGGCCTATGGAGATTAAAATTTTCAAGGTCCGGTGCTTTGTGCGTCGTATCAAAACCTGCTGATATTTTTTTTATATATCTTAGTAATCTTACTATATTTCGATTTGACTCCATGTACCATTTCAAGAGAAAACTTCAGGCAAAAATGCACGTCTCAAAAAGTTGCGCTGGAATACATTAATTCGGTGTAATCTCTAATCAATTTTAATGTCCCCTAAGAGGGGACATCCGAATGATATGGTACAATTACGACGTCCACTGAGGGGGACAGCGGAGTGCAAAGGGTTAACACTTTGACTGCCGTGATGGTCACCGGTGACCGGCGCAAGTGATTTTACTGATGATCTAAAATATTCGCATCGGGTTGCAATAATTATTTTACAAATGTAATTATTCTGAGAATAGTGATGCGATCCTTTGATTTCCAATACCTGTACATTATTTACATTTTGCATAATTCAGTCAAACGCTGTAGTATTCCATAACATCATCGTTCTAATACAGCAAAGTACGCATGGCAGTCAACGTGTTAAAGGGTAACATCTACCTTACATTTTCAAATAATCGAAAACACTTTTTTGTCTTATATGATACTTTAGAGCCTTAAAAATAAGGTGCAATTTGTCTTATAGGCAAAAATATTTTTTAAAGTGAATTTACAGCTCATTTTATAAAGCAAGTCCAAATTCCATCGAAAAAATGCGAAACGAAATTTTGGCAACTCTTTACCATAAACTTTCGACGGATGAAGTGCCGCAACACGAGAATTGCCCGGCATCAGCATAAATATTGCGTCTTCTATTTTTAACGACCGATTTGAAAGCATAATGACAATGATGCAGATGTTCCAATTGACTATGGGTCGTAATTGTTACAATTTCTACGTCGAAGCTGACGCACGCCGCATCAAGTTTTCCGAGCGAATCACACATCTTCCAGGAAACAGAAAGAGGAAGAAAATATTAATGTAGAAGGGCACCTATATGGTGCAGGCATTGCAGAATAATCGTAAATATGGCAAAATTAGTAAAATAATATCAAACAATGTTACTCAAAACTTTAAATGCGTTTTTCTCGAAACTACATTTTTCAAAATGGCTTGCAGCATAACTTAAACAAATTTTCACCGATTCACTTGAAATTTTTACTGTAGATGTTAAACTACATTCTCCAGAGAAGTACACATGATTTTTAAGATCGGTTAAAATCTTTCGTTATTATAAATATTTTTTCGTTGAATTCTTTGATGGAAATTAGAACTTTTCTCCACATGTTCGCCATTTGTATAAAAGTCAATAGTTTACCATATACGTGTGTACTTTTCTAGCAAATTTAATGTAGATTACGAAAAAATGTTGCTGTTTGCGCTTAGTGAAAGTGTACGGCACTTCTGCTGCAAGCCGCGGAGGCCATATCCAAAAATGCACTTCTACTTCGAGAGCTCCAGCGCCGCCATTTGGAAGCAAAAACATAAGAAACATTTTTTTTACACATTAAAGTATGCACATTAAATACCTCTAAACCAATTTTCGATATGTTATATTATGTAATTAAAAAAAATGCCTAAATTTACGCTATGTTTTTAGGCATTAACCGTTTGAGTACGGAAGAATTTTCTTATGTATATGCTAAAATTGCGGAATAAAATGCGTAGTTATTTTTCTTGGAAAATAATATAAATGGTTATAATTAACTCTAATTATTATAAAAAAAGTAATTTTTGCTAACAAAAATGTTTTTTATTCTCACTTATTACGTGAGTGTTTTGCTGCAGAAATTCCATGAATTCCTTTTTTACATAAGCGCAAATTAAGTTGGATCGTTTAATTCCATTTCCATTTTTTTTTACTGCAAACTTCACACTGTCGCAAGTTTCGTCCAGGCAATTTTTCTAAAGAAAACTTTTTACTTATTGGTAGTCTTTCTGTTGCATTTTTGCTTGCTAACCATTCCTTCTCTATAGCATCAATAATACTTGAAGTAAATTGCAGTCTAGTTAAAAGCCACAATTAAACAAAATTAATAATAAACTGCAATGGATATAAATACAACTTTTCTCGATTAATTCGAAAATTATACTAACGAACAGCAGCGTGGTCACGCGTCTTCGCATTTGTGGATAAATAAAAGAAGCGCGATCGCGCTTCTCCGCATTTTTGGCATAGGGCAAGCAAAGCGCGATAGCGCTTCATCGCACTCAAACTGTTAACCAGTTAACTGTGGCATCCTCGTTTAACACATTGTTGACCGGCTATTTTCAGCAAAAGCTGTCTCAAGTCACCGGTGATTATTTCGTGATTGAACATGGAAGTAAAACGATATAAATAACCGTCAATAAAGTTTGTTCGTATATAATAAATTCAAATAAAACTTTGGACATAAATTTTATGTAACTTTATAAATATTTTTTCGTATGATTAAATGTACAGCAGTCATTTACGCGTAGATCTAGACAAGACGTTTTGCACATAGTATATCTTATTTCGTTGCGCTTTCCTTTTAAAGAGCTAGATTATGCCCTTGTTATTTCATTTTTAATAATCATTTTCCAAATTACTACAGCTTATTTAAAAATCACTCGGACAACTATATAAAGCATTCACGTATAATATATTGAAAAATGCTTTACCGTCACGTTTCGTCGTTCGTGACACTTTCTAATACTAGAATTGTAATAAAAGCCTCAGTGCCAAGAAAAGTATACTTTTTTATAATAAAACAGACGGTATTGACCACAATGAACAAAATTTTGCTATATTCTATATTGCCCTGCGTTTCAAAAATTAAAATAGCCAACGCAAATGCAAATACGAGTTAACTCGTGACCGGTCAACAACGTTTGGCCATGAAAACACGAGTTAACTCGTGACCGGTCAACAATGTGTTAAGAGTGCGGACCGTTTTGTGCCGCCAGAATCGAGCCATGACGAGTATATTCGTCAATCACAGAGTAAGTTGCGTGGGTAAGAAATTGGATGAGAAAGATGGGTTTATTTTATAAAATTGAAAATTTTATTATTAATATTTACTTATTTGGTTAACATAAGCATATATTACATACATATTAAACTAAAAACGCAATAAAATAAACTTCGGGCCAGCAACTATCAATAGGCTCAGCGCCTGGTCGGCGTCACGTATTTCTCCCATGACTGACCATACCTGAAGGAATCCTATTATAAATCAACTTTTTCACTTTTGCCTTTGCTCCTTTTAGGTTAACATCTAAAAAACATTATCATCGCACATAAATAAATTCATTATGCGAACTGGTAAACTGTTTCAACCGGTGCATACGGGGACGCATGAGTTCATCTTAAACTGTTTACGTTTTTTATTTATTTGTTTTATTCCGGCATAGCCTCAAAATATTCTAAACATCTTGAAATTTGAGAATATGTTTTGTTTTTCTCAAAAATTGCAATTTAAATAGCCAATGGTCACTGCTTTATACGCATGACGAGTATAGTCGTCAATACACAAAATCGTGTCGCTTCTCCATGACGAGAATACTCGTCAATCACAGTTAACTGGTTAAGAGTGCGGACCGTTTTGTGCCGCCAGAATCGAGCCATGACGAGTATATTCGTCAATCACAGAGTAAGTTGCGTGGGTAAGAAATTGGATGAGAAAGATGGGTTTATTTTATAAAATTGAAAATTTTATTATTAATATTTACTTATTTGGTTAACATAAGCATATATTACATACATATTAAACTAAAAACGCAATAAAATAAAGTTCGGGCCAGCAACTATCAATAGGCTCAGCGCCTGGTCGGCGTCACGTATTTCTCCCATGACTGACCATACCTGAAGGAATCCTATTATAAATCAACTTTTTCACTTTTGCCTTTGCTCCTTTTAGGTTAACGTCTAAAAAACATTATCATCGCACATAAATAAATTCATTATGCGAACTGGTAAACTGTTTCAACCGGTGCATACGGGGACGCATGAGTTCATCTTAAACTGTTTATGTTTTTTATTTATTTGTTTTATTCCGGCACAGCCTCAAAATATTCTAAACATCTTGAAATTTGAGAATATGTTTTGTTTTTCTCAAAAATTGCAATTTAAATAGCCAATGGTCACTGCTTTATACGCATGACGAGTATAGTCGTCAATACACAAAATCGTGTCGCTTCTTCATGATGAGAATACTCGTCAATCACAGTTATTGGGTTGGAGGGAAAGTTCTGTCGTATTTTAAAGAAACTATTTGAATTAATTTATAAAAATATGTGTTCAATATTAATCATAATACATTTAATGTGTTGTGTGATGAATGCCAAACTCTTCTGCAATTTCTCGACTTGTTAAATGTGGATTATTTTCCAACATGGATCGTAAAACATCATTATCGATCTTGTATGGTCGTCCAAATCGATCACTTTCTTGGAGGCTCAAATCCCCGAAACGAAATTTGCTAAACCATCTTCGACAAGTACGAACATTTACAATATCTCTCCCAAATACAGCACATACATTTTTACATGCAACCGATGCGTTGCTTCCTTTTTGGAATTCATACAAAATGCAGTGTCGTAAATGCACTTTATCTACTGACATGTTTTTCACTTTAAATATCACAAGTAAATGATGAATGGTAAAAAAGGACTCCTTTTATATTAAACAGCAGCTATAAAAAATTAAAAAAAAATCCGAATGACTCACTAGCCAGATGTTTTTGTCATTTACAAGAAAAATGATCTGCCTATTAAAAATACGACAGAACTTTCCCTCCAACTCAATAGTATGACGCGGCCGTATTCATAATTTGGAATATACAGAAAATACGGCGTGCGTCCGATGCGGTAGAAAGGAAAGTTGGAGGTGGTCAAGAATTTTTGCGAATTAACCCTTTGACTGCCATGGACGCATATATGTATCCACCAAAATGCAGTGTCGTAAATGCACTTTATCTACTGACATGTTTTTCACTTTAAATATCACAAGTAAATGATGAATGGTAAAAAAGGACTCCTTTTATATTATACAGCAGCTATAAAAAACAAAAAAAAATCCGAATGACTCACTAGCCAGATGTTTTTTTTATTTACAAGAAAAATTACCTGCCTATTAAAAATGCGACAGAACTTTCCCTCCAACCTAATAACTGGTTAACATGTTCACGCCGGCGTGTATCACCGGTTGTTCACGCTCGACTGTCCCATCAGGCATGAACATTTGTTTAGACGCCGCTCACCATCAAAAATATAGTTCGTTTAGTAAGTGGACAAAATTGCCGTATAGTTGGAAATGTAAATAATTGAAATTTAAATCATTTTTCGAAAGTAACAAGCAACAATCGTGAGCCACCAAATAAAGCGGTGCATGAATTCGAGCGCCGCCTCACAGCGAAAAACATGAAAACCGACCCCGGCGTGAACGTGTTAAACCCCTCATCTCTCGCGGACGTCGCATTCATTGCAACAACCGAACTTTAGCACATCGCCTTGTAATTTTCTGCAGATCCCGCCGTAGCCGGGAGCCACGGTGTATGCGCCGAAAGGCAGTTTCCAGCGAAGGACTCGCTCGCGAAATATCCAGCGTGACAGGGCGACGTTTCGGAAGTGGAGGAAACGAGGCGACCGCAGAAAGAAAGCAAAGAGAAACACGCGGCATTAACGTGATGGGTCGTCGAGTCGAGAAAAAGCGAGTCGCGCAGATGCGAGGCGCAAATTCGCCAATACGTAAAAGGAAGCTCGGAGATCACAATCTCCCGTGCGCCCGCTCGTTCCAATTATTTTGTCCAATTAAAATATCGATTTTCCCTTGGCATAGGCGGCACGGCTCGGGCCACTGCCGCTTTTTCCAGCGACGCAAACGAGTCCGTCTGCGCATGCGCAGGACCCCTCCCCCTTCGCCTTTCGCCCCTTTGTTTCCGCGAGCGAGTTCTATCGTGAATCGTTGCGCTCCTCGCCTCCCACGTGGCAACGGTTGTTCCACCTTCGATATTCAATTATTGGCTACGCGGCCGTTTGCGGCCGATTCGGAAAAAGCGGGAGACGAAGTTACGTGTGCGTTGTTTTGCGCGGAGGAGCGCCAAATCGGTGGAAATGCGGTGGAAAGAAATATCGAGCGGTGCGCTGCTTCCGGCGGTTTATGACTTTTATGCTTCCGCGAGGAAAGCGGGAGGACTAAATGAGAGATGACGTTTCTTCGGATTATTATGCGCGTTATTTTATGGATGACGTTACGCAAGCGTTTGTTAGATGTTGCTAGGCATCGGTGGCGGTAATTAATTATTGATGCGCGGATGATTGCGAATGAAATGGGAGACTTACGTATGTGTGGCTTTGCCCGAAAATACGGTAAATGGCTGGAAATATGGTGGAGACGAATATTGAGCGGGCGAGGTGCGTTGGGTGTCATGAATCTGGGCGGGGAAGCGGTGGAGTCGGGTAAAACACGAGTTGAATCAAATAAAATGCAATATCCGGCAAATTTAAATTATACTATAGTATTTGGTATTTAAATTCTACTATTCGCATTTACGCTACAGTGTCTACACGTTCTTTCCACTGCGTTATTACACGTATATCAATTTCGTGACTATTTACAGTAGAACATATACTACACACGCCTATACATATGTAGAAGAGCACTTCTTAACTCTGTATAGCTAGCGCCACAATCTCACTTTCAAAAATCGATAAACACATAATACGTGCGTCAGTAACCTCATACTACTCATTGGCTCACACATATGTTTGCCGTAGGAAACCATAAGGACATAGGAGCCGCTCATTTGTCAAATCGATTAGCTCTGCTAAACAAACAGTATTACATTTAATTGAAATTTTGAAAATTAAGCAGCGACTAAATCTCTTTCCACTCACGTTGGAGGATATTCTAAGAGTACAGTTAATCGCATTAACCTGCGAATAACTCATGTTATACTTACCAAAGGAATTGTTCGATTTTCGTGTAAAAATAAAAGATACATTTTTCAACTTCACCGATGTCTTTATTCAAGTACGTATTCATTCAAGTTCACTTACGTTCTGCATCTTCCCGACAACTGCATACATCATCTCAAAATATTCTATCTTTCCACGCTCTGTAGCCAACCACTCGAATTTTTTTGGCAATCCATGAGAATTACTATAGGCAATACAATGCGCCGTTGTCATGAAAAACAAGCTTGGCATCGCTTCTACGAAATCCTGTTAGCCGGCGAAATTATTTCGGTTATTATAAGTACCCGACGGGAGTGTCTTCTGAGAATACCCGATGTAATTCCTTGGATGAGAAGAAACATGCAAAGAGAAAGCGACAACGGGGAGCGAGGCAAAGAAAGGAACGAGCCGCAGAAGTGACGGACCACCGTGATTGCAATTTTAACGCCAATTTCACTCGAATTTCTTCTCGGCAAAAAAAACTGCTCACTTCACGCTCAATATACGGATGCGTTAATAATTATCCGCCATGTGTTATTGCTTGTCCGTAAATACACGCGGTATTCTGCGGAAATTGGCGGTTATGTTGCGATTAAACGCTCTTGAGAGACATTGGTGTGCGTAAAGTATACGAGCATTTGCTAATGGCTGAAGTAATGTAAGTTTACAAGATGGCGGTTCGGTGAACTAATCGACCATGAAAAGCGTGTTATATTACTTACGAGGTAAGTATAAGGTATATTATGCTTCATTACGAGTTTGAGACACAACACCTGTGAGCAGGTTAAGACACATTTGTTTAAACTCTTCCGATGTGCTTTTACAAACATTTCCGCGCAGAATTCAATATTCTATACTTTTGCGAATGGTATATTAAAATTGTGGGGATTTCATTTGGAGAGTTCATGGCAACTGAAACATTTTCTGTAACATGCTATGCATACTCTTCGCGTCATACAATTTTTATTAGACTTTCCCTACGTAATACATTATTTGAAAATGGTATATTTGGATCCATGCAAATCCACGAAGTACGTAACTTTATTTAATTAATTTTTCTGTGGAAAATATTTTGTATCTAAATGGGAAATAGTGCTAATTTTTTAATGCAGCCGCATATTGTCCAAATCACGCCATATACAACATATTTCCTTAGTACCACATGTAACTATACAAACGTTAATATTATGTCACAATACGGTAAACTAATGTATATACCATACACACGTTAAAATTATGACACAATATGGTAAACTAACATATATACTACACAAACGTTAATATTATAACACAATACAGTAATCTAAAATATATACCACAGAAACGTTAATATTATGACACAATTCGGCAAACTAACATATATGCTACACAAACGTTAATATTATGACACAACACGATAAACTAACATATATACCACACAAACGTTAATGTTATGACACAATACGGTAAACTAACATATATACCACACAAACGTTAATATTATGACACAATACGGTAAACTAACGTATATACCACACAAACGTTAAAATTATGACACAATACGGTAAACTAACATATATACTACACAAATGTTAATATTATAACACAATACAGTAAACTAAAATATATACCACAGAAACGTTAATATTATGACACAATTCGGTAAACTAACATATATGCTACACAAACGTTAATATTATGACACAACACGATAAACTAACATATATACCACACAAACGTTAATATTATGACACAATACGGTAAACTAACATATATACCACACAAACGTTAATATTATGACACAATACGGTAAACTAACGTATATACCACACAAACGTTAAAATTATGACACAATACGGTAAACTAACATATATACTACACAAATGTTAATATTATGACACAATACGGTAAACTAACATATATACCATATTTTAAATCATATGCGTCCGTATCCAAATATTAGTGTATTCTTCATATAATTAGATATATTCACATATACACGTAACTATACATAACACTCTTAACAAATTAATCAGTTTTTTATACAACAAATATCCTTATCTCTATCCGCATCAACGGCTTTTAATGCGACATAGCAACGTTGGTAAAAAAAGGGCATCGCACATACACGAAGATATTCAGCTACTTTACCAGTTGACCGGCAGAACGTCGTGAAACTGCTGGTTGTTTAACTTAAATTCGCCAACACCGAGTACGTGTACCAAGTTGCTCTGTCTTTCGCCGCTAGCGGGTGGTCCTCATTACGTTGGCTTCCCCACTGCCACTACCGCTGTCCTATCTATTTAACGTATCGTTCGCCTTGGTAACCATCCAAATTGGCCCATCCTTCTTCCTTGCTCTGTGCCAACCGCATCTTCCGATCTCGCTCGATCTCCCGCACGCTTTTTCCTTAATTGTCGAGGAAAAGGACGTTTAACAGTTATAATTCCGTTTCCTCAGATCGTCGAGAACGGCTTTGGGAAATAAAAAGGAAGAGGGTTTGCGTTAAATTGCCGCCGTGGGGCAAATGGCAAGTCGTCCGAGTATTTGAGTTTGCGGTAATATGTGTTGTGCAAATTTCGAGAGGTGCGTGAAGAGAGAAGAAATGTTTTGTGTTGAAATGTATCGTGGTGCAAATTTGAAGAGGTGTGTCATAGGAAAAAGATTTTGCGAGTGGGTAAACGGCGAAATGTTGAAGCATATTTTTGGGGAATGTATTGGTGTGCGACTTTGGATGGTTGCATGGACTATATATGATTGTGGGTTTGCGAAAAATGAGAGTGTAGTGCTTTTTGATGAAAAGCCGGCGCAAGCGAAGTTGGAAAAGCAATTAAGTCAAGGGTATTTTAGTTAATTTGAAAATCTGAACGACGCAGGTGAGTAATTGAAAGAAATACCTATAACGGAAAAACTATGTATGTCGCAACCGCTGAAATAAACATATCGACGTTAACGACGATGAAATCTTTCCAACGTCACATCATGATATGGACTATAGTCTATAAAGCATGCAAATATGAAACTTTGGATACGCATATGAACAATATCATGTGTACGTTTCTCCTTTGCAAAACAGACAGCAAAATTCATGGTACTCGGAGAAGGCATTCGACAAAGCCAATAGGTAGCATACTTAAACTGGAACCGCTTTAATGAACAACAAATAAGAAACACAAATCGACACAACGACGCGAACGATAACGATATTCCGCAAACAGCAGAATAGGTATATATGAGGATTTATTTGTTCCGCTTATCGATGCTCCCATCAAGACTCATTTGTTCTTGTTTATCGCGAAATTACATTACGAACAACATCGTAAAATTTTCAAGCACGTCTCTAAAAAATAGAAAGAAACAAACTGCCTTAAATTACTGGCATACGGGCAAACGTTAGATCTTGTAAAGATTTAATTTTCGGTAAAACATATCAACATGCAACTTTAAATACTTATATAAATTTGTACAATATTATATTATATTACTGCATTCTCACGGTTAACGAGAAATCCAGCGAGGTCCATGTTAATCATGAAACGGATTGAAAGAAAGTCCACCAACACCGTATTCACTACGGAATCACTTAAATGCATAAATTAATTTAATGCTTAAATTAACTGCTTAAATTAATACGGTGCAAAAAGTACCGTTTAACACAATGCTAATGACGTCTTTCAAGCATCACACCATGATATTGACAGTGGACAACTGCATCCCGCAAGCGGCAAAATTGGTGTATATGAAACTTATTTGTTTTTTGCTTGTCACGAATCCACGTGATGAACGTTACCATAAAATTATCCAGTACGGTTTCAGAAAAAATGCGCTGCATTAATTTACTGTCATAAAATAAACGTTAGATATTATAAACATTTAAATTTCGATAAAACGCACCAATACGCAGTTTCAAATAATTACGTAGACGCAAGATTTTGCATTCTTGCGGTGAACCAGAAAGCCAATGCAATCAGTGTTCGAAAAAAAAACGAATTAAAGAAAATGAGCCAATAGCGTATTTGCCAGACATCCACTTAAATAAAGGACGTGCAAGAAACAGCATTCAACAGAACGACAATGACGTCTTCCAAGTATCACATTATGACATTAGTAGTGGACGGCAACCCTCCGCCAGCGACAAAATTGGTGTATATGAAACTTGTTTTGTTCTTATCAAAACTCCACGTCACAAACGTTACGATAAAATTATCCAGTACAGTTTCAGAAAAACAAAAAACCAGCTGCGTTAATTTACTGTCATAAGGCAAACGTTACATTTTAAAAACATTTAAATTTCGATAAAATGCACCAATAGGCAATTTCAAATAAGTACATTGACGCAACATTTTGCATTCTTGTGACGAACAAGAAAGTCACGCAATCAGTGTTACAGAAAAAAAACGATTAAAAGAAAATGACCCAATAACGTATTTGCCAGATAACTACGTAAATGAACGACGTACAAGAAATATTTTGCATTCTTGCGACGAACAAGAAAGTCGATGCAATCAGTTTTAGAAAAAAAAAACAATTAAAAGAAAATGAGCCAATAGCGTATTTGCCAGACAACCACTTAAATGAACAATGTGTAAGAAACAGCATTCAATGGAACGATAATGACGTCTTCCATTATCATATTATGATATTAATAGTGGACGGCAACCCTCCGCCAGGGGCAAAAGTGGTGAATATGAAACTTGTTTTGTTCTTAACAAAACTCCACGTCACAAACGTTACGATAAAATTATCCAGTACAGTTTCAGAAAAACAAAAAACCAGCTGCGATAATTTACTGTCATAAGGCAAACGTTAGATTTCACAAAATATTTAAATTTCGATAAAATGCACCAATAGGCAATTTCAAATAAGTACATTGACGCAACATTTTGCATTCTTGTGACGATCAAGAAAGTCACGCAATCAGTGTTACAGAAAAAAAACGATTAAAAGAAAATGACCCAATAACGTATTTGCCAGATAACTACGTAAATGAACGACGTGCAAGAAATATTTTGCATACTTGCGACGAACAAGAAAGTCGATGCAATCAGTTTTAGAAAAAAATAACAATTAAAAGAAAATGAACCAATAGCGTATTTGCCAGACAACCACTTAATTGAACGACGTGCAAGAAACAGCATTCTACAGAACGACAATGACGTCTTCCAAGTATCACATTATGACATTAATAGTGGACGGCAACCCTCCGCCAGCGACAAAATTGGTGTATATGAAACTTGTTTTGTTGTTATCAAAACTCCACGTCACAAACGTTACGATAAAATGATCCAGTACAGTTTCAGAAAAACAAAAAACCAGCTGCGCTAATTTACTGTCATAAGGCAAACGTTACATTTTAAAAACATTTAAATTTCGATAAAATGCACCAATAGGCAATTTCAAATAAGTACATTGACGCAACATTTTGCATTCTTGTGACGAACAAGAAAGTCACGCAATCAGTGTTACAGAAAAAAAACGATTAAAAGAAAATGACCCAATAACGTATTTGCCAGATAACTACGTAAATGAACGACGTGCAAGAAATATTTTGCATTCTTGCGACGAACAAGAAAGTCGATGCAATCAGTTTTAGAAAAAAAAAAACAATTAAAAGAAAATGAACCAATGGCGTATTTGCCAGACAACCACTTAATTGAACGACGTGCAAGAAACAGCATTCAACAGAACGACAATGACGTCTTCCAAGTATCACATTATGACATTAATAGTGGACGGCAACCCTCCGCCAGCGACAAAATTGGTGTATATGAAACTTGTTTTGTTCTTATCAAAACTCCACGTGACAAACGTTACGATAAAATTATCCAGTACAGTTTCAGAAAAACAAAAAACCAGCTGCGTTAATTTACTGTCATAAGGCAAACGTTACATTTTAAAAACATTTAAATTTCGATAAAATGCACCAATAGGCAATTTCAAATAAGTACA
The DNA here is from genome assembly GCA_033815515.1 of Cryptocheilus praepositus. Taxonomy (NCBI): domain Eukaryota; kingdom Metazoa; phylum Arthropoda; class Insecta; order Hymenoptera; family Pompilidae; genus Cryptocheilus; species Cryptocheilus praepositus. Next base: position 1,202,857 of record JAWWQZ010000018.1, on the reverse strand, counting down.
TTGACGCAACATTTTGCATTCTTGTGACGAACAAGAAAGTCACGCAATCAGTGTTACAGAAAAAAAACGATTAAAAGAAAATGACCCAATAACGTATTTGCCAGATAACTACGTAAATGAACGACGTGCAAGAAATATTTTGCATTCTTGCGACGAACAAGAAAGTCGATGCAATCAGTGTTCGAAAAAAAAAACGATTAAAAGAAAATGAGCCAATAGCGTATTTGCCAGACAACCACTTAATTGAACGACGTGCAAGAAACAGCATTCGACAGAACGACAATGACGTCTTCCAAGTATCACATTATGACATTAATAGTGGACCGTAACACTCCGCGTTCGGCAAAATCGGTCTATATGAAACTTATTTGTTTTGTTCTTATCAAAATTCCACGTCTCGAACGTTACCATAAAATTATCCACTACAGTTTCAGAAAAACAAAAAACGAGCTGCGTTAATTTACTGTCATAAGGTAACCGTTAGATTTCATAAACATTTAAATTTCGATAAAATGCACCAATATGCAACTTCAAATAATTACACAGACGCAATATTTTGCATTCTTGCGATGAACAAGAAAGTCACGCCATCAGTGTTACAGAAAAAAAACGATTAAAAGAAAATGACCCACTAACGTATTTGCCAGATAACTACGTAAATGAACGACGTGCAAGAAATATTTTGCATTCTTGCGACGAACAAGAAAGTCGATGCAATCAGTTTTAGAAAGAAAAAACAATTAAAAGAAAATGAACCAATAGCGTATTTGCCAGACAACCACTTAAATGAACAATGTGTAAGAAACAGCATTCAATGGAACGATAATGACGTCTTCCATTATCATATTATGACATTAATAGTGGACGGCAACCCTCCGCCAGCGACAAAATTGGTGTATATGAAACTTGTTTTGTTCTTATCAAAACTCCACGTCACAAACGTTACGATAAAATTATCCAGTACAGTTTCAGAAAAACAAAAAACCAGCTGCGTTAATTTACTGTCATAAGGCAAACGTTACATTTTAAAAACATTTAAATTTCGATAAAATGCACCAATAGGCAATTTCAAATAAGTACATTGACGCAACATTTTGCATTCTTGTGACGAACAAGAAAGTCACGCAATCAGTGTTACAGAAAAAAAACGATTAAAAGAAAATGACCCAATAACGTATTTGCCAGATAACTACGTAAATGAACGACGTGCAAGAAATATTTTGCATTCTTGCGACGAACAAGAAAGTCGATGCAATCAGTTTTAGAAAAAAAAAAAACAATTAAAAGAAAATGAACCAATAGCGTATTTGCCAGACAACCACTTAATTGAACGACGTGCAAGAAACAGCATTCGACAGAACGACAATGACGTCTCCCTTGCATCAGATCATGACATTGACAGTGGACGACAGGACTCCGCAAGCGGCAGAATGGGTATATATGGGGGTTTATTTGGTCCGTTTATCGATGCCCCCATCGAGACTCATTTGTTTTTGCTTATCACGAAGTTACGTCACGAACGTCACCGTAAATATGACACACGGTTGCACGGCGCGATGGAATCTGGACTGTCAGAACAAACGGGCGCCGCGGATGTACTCTGAAAAGCTCGACGCTCGATTTAGAGGATGAATGCGACGAGTTGACACCCACGGTAGATTCGCGCCGCTGCGAAGTGCGGAGGGAGGCTAGGCTATTCGTTCGAGATTGGAATGAGAGAAATTGCTCGTCTGTTGAACGACCGCTCGGACGGTCGAACGGCCGAAACTTCCATCCAAAGATCCGACCGCTTGATCGTCGCACGCGCAGCTCTGCGAACGACCAAGAGGTGAGCGATAAGATAGATGACAGCTAAGCGGGCGAGGGAGAAAAGGGTCACGTACGAGTGTCCGAATCAATATATGCACCTGCGCGGGTGCGTTGCATTGATATTTAAGGCAGCGGCCATTGTTGCACCCGGTGTTTTCGCTGGCTGGCGGGTTTCTGCTTAGAAAATGATGGACTGCGATGGGCCTGGGGGAATTTCGTGGGGAATGCGAGACGGTCGGTGCAGTTAAGTTGTGCGCCGGGCTAGACGGGGCTTACGGGGGAAACGTTGTTGAAAAATGCCAGGCACATGTCTAATTTAAATTGCGCACCGCCTAAATGTCCTCACGTGCGCTAGAGGAGACGTTGAAAAATGCGATTCTAATTTGAATTGCGTGCCACTTAGACGCGGCTGAAGGTTTAAGAGGCAACATTGTTGGAGAATCCGGGACGCATGGCTAATTTTAATTGCGCGAGACCTAGATGTTTCGGGATGTGTTAACGGAGATATTGGTAAAAAGTGACGGTCTAGTTTAAATTGTAGGAGATTTATTTTTAGAAGACATTTTGTGCAAAAATATGTAATGCATGTATATCTGAAATTGCGTGCTATTTAAAAGTCGCTTGAGGGGCAAGAGAAAATATTGTTGAAGAATGCGTAATGCGGCTTTAATTTAAATTGAGTGTGATTTAAACTTGTCTATAGGTGTTGGACGAAGCTAAAGAGGCGTAATAGGCGTCAAATTTAAATTGCCTGCCACTTCGACATGCCTGAAGGTTCAAAATGAAATATTATTGAAGAATGCAAAACACACGTCTAATTTAAATTGCGTACCACTTAAACGTTTCTGGAGGTTTAAAAAGAAACATTATTGAAAAATGATAGGTACACGGTTTAATGTAAATTGGACCTGACTCAAACGTATCTAAAGCTGTTAAAGGCAAACTTACTGAGAAATAGAAAACTGATGTACATTTTAAATTACGCACCGCTTAAACATATCTGATGGTATCAGAAAACAAATTGTTGGGAAATGCGAAAAACAATATAATTTCCAAGCAGTAATTTCTGTCTCTACTGAATGTTCTTATAACTCATATGTGATCCTTCTTCTTTAACTACTCAAGAAATCCACCTCATAAAAAATGGGTCGGTTAAAAAGTTCAGATAGAACAAAATAAGTCTTATCAGCAGTTGTCCAGGCGGATGAACTGCTCGAAATATTTTATACCTGAGATTCAGAAATTGATCACTAATTGATCAGGTAGTGCAAATTTGCAAAAATCTTGTGGTAATTTCAATATAATTTCGACCATCGCACATTTAAATACCATTGTGCCTGCAGTTCTTTGTATTTTTATCCAGTCTAACTTCGAATTTTCTCTAATTTCCAGGCGTTTCTGCGAACTCTAATTGAGCCATTTGGCATTCTGGCAATATGCCGGATTGATCTGCGGAAAGATTCCATTGCACTAACATCTTGCTCAAGGAAACTGCTCGAGATTCATTGCTTGTCGCGACGTTCCCTAAAACGTCGATTACCAAAATTCCGAATTGACCTGAAACAATCCTCAGTAATCGAAACGCAGGGACCCCTTCTCCAACATCCGCCGCTACTCTCCCAAGACCGCTTCTTAAACACATAAATGACCCATTGCCCGCCGCCGCACTCGCCACGCAAACACACCTCGAGCAACATTTTTCAGCCGGTTTCGTTTTCCGTCTCGCGCATCATTACAATTTAATGATCCAATCAAGATCACCGCAGTCCAACGTTTGTCTTTGTTTATAAGATAACCGCCGTTCGCCTTTGCCTTTCTCCAGCTTTCTCTTTTTGACGCCAGCCCGCACCCTCCAGTACGGCACGCCGCATTTGCATGAAGGCAGCTTACCCCTCGGCACAAAAATATATAGACGTCCGCGCTGTTAAGCCTGGCGAACTCCGGTTCTGTGGGCGGGGCCGGGAATTAGGCCACGCCCACTCGGGCCAGGCCACGCCCCCCTCGCTCAACTTCTCCCTTTCTCTGCCCTCTCGCTCGCCCCGACTCTACTTCTTTCTCGCATTGTACCCCCACCGGGCAGGCTCCGCGGCGGCAAAACGAAAAAGTCCGAGCGGCGCTGGCAGGATGGTCAAAGTCAGTCCATACGGAGAGCTCGACTGAAGTGGAGGCTCGTAAAGTCAGGTGGCACCGATCATTGATCTTCACGAGCCGGCAGGAGCGACGAAGAGCGCCGAGACGCAGAGCAGCAGCGCGCCAAGGACAGAGACGTCGCGTCAATTTCGTGAAACGCAGTTTATCGAGTTGCCGCAGAAAAGCGAAACTGCGCAGCTCCGTGCGAACGCCGGCTATGCCACGTGCGCGGTTGTAAGCGGCCGTAGTCCTCAGCTAGTGCCCGCGTGCGACGTGTTGCGAGAATGACAGTTTTAAAAATGAAGTCCACCGCGTCATCCAGCAGTCCCAGCGCAACCGACGGCCCGGCGGAGAAAGTGAGCAAGCCGGTGGTTCATCGACTCAGCTTCTCCGTGGCAGCCCTGCTCGCCGACACCAAAAACGCTAAGGACGAAGTGTCGCTGGTATCTGAACACTCACCACTTTCCTCGCCGGGGTCCTCGCCAGGACCTTCGCCGGAACCGTCGCCAGAACCGTCGCCAGAACCGTCGTCCGTCTTGTCACTCCTCGCGAACACCTCAAGAAACCTTCGCCACGAGTTCGCCTACACCTCGCCGCATTCGACTTTTTTACTGCCACTCTCGAACTACGCGACAGACAAGGCACGTCTGCCGACTTTGCGCGCGGCGAATCCTGGGGTCAGTGGGTTGGCGTTCCATCAGCTTTGCGATGAGGCGTCGAATTCGTCGGATCCTAAGCGCTACCTGGGCTCGAGCGAATTTTTCGACTGCAAACTCGATGCGCAAGTGCGTCTGAACGGGTCGAGTCCGTCACCCAAGTCCGACACGAAAGACTCGCAGCATTCTGGAGGTAACTTTCATGATGGTGCACGTTCGGGCTGTTCTGAGGTGGAGGACGTCGAGTCGACGGACGATGACAACGGTTTGGTGGATGTGGATGATAATCGGCGACTTGACGCGTGTCCTTCGCCTTTGAGACCCAAGCCCGCCTACGTTACGAGTTTTGCTGGCATTTCGACGATGCCTAGTCTGCATCCAGCTGTGTGGAGCACAGGACATCAACGGATAGCGGCGGGGACGGATGCCATGGCCAACTTTTTCCCGGCGACGCACTTCGCGCGGCACGGACCTTATGGTGGTAAGTAATGAATTTTGGGGTTGACGAGAATTAGAGGGCGGAATATAGGGAGGCGGGTTTTATGAAGTCTGATGAGATTGATAGGTATCAAATGGGGACTGAGAAAGATTTGAGTGAAAATATCATGTAGTTGAGACGTATGGTCGGGCTAATATGGGGCGTAATGTGGATCCTCAATGTTTGGTTAATAAAGAGACATTTATAGCAGGACTTAGCGACAATTGTGGTCGTGATATTGGGATTTGAGATAAAAATGCAATTAAAACAAATCGATTCGCCTGCGGCCGGAGGGAACGGGGAACATAACGTGGATTCTCGAGTTTTACAAAGTCTAATGAAACCGACTGTAATGTTTATGGCATGTTAGAAAGTAAGGTCATGAAGTAGAGGCCAGAGAAAATAGCAGTTCTAATAATACGTATGGGAACATATATGTGATTAAAACGTAGATTGACATGCCAGTCTTCGAAGTAATATGTGTCGCAATGTGTGTTCTCGAGTTTTGCACATTCTGACAAAGCCGATTGTAATCTTGATGGGATGCTGGAAGTAAAGGTACTAATTTGGGAATTAAAAAAATATCAGGCATAACTCACAGATTTATGGAGTTTCCATGTGCATATCATAAGTGCCAACTTCTCAGATGTAAGTTTCTTCTAGATTCAACTCTTAGAAGTCCTAGTACCTTCGTTCTGTTTTAAGTGTTTCACTTCAAATCTATTTCGACAGATCAGCTGGTTAATTGGAAGAAATAGAAACCATTATTTTCCTAGTTATATTGGATACAATCTTGGAACATTTCTGATAACCGATACTTGCGGAATTTCACACTATTTTTTGCCACAATAGAGAGGCTAAGAATCTTGATAGATGAAGGAAAGCCAAGCAAACCTTGAGGTTTCTCCTTTCAGGTTTCCAGCGAGGCGACACATTTACAAATGGTACATTTATAAGCACCGATAGTTGATGGTCGTATGGTCTGCATGGAGGATATGAATATTGTTGATTTTATAACATAAACGTTTATCTATCTGAAAACGTCAAGGCCTTTTTTGTTGCAGAAATGGTCATGTAAAAGTAACGTACATTAAACGTTTTGGCCGTTATTTGGCATGTGCAAAATAAACAGATATCTTAGCAATTATGACGAGTTCACGCGGTCATTAGTCAAATTTGAAGCCAACGTTAATCGATTTCCGTCACGGTTCAATTTTGGTTACGAGTCTTCTTCAGATAATAACTAAACTAATGCCCTTTACCCCATCCAAAATATTAAAGCTCATCGTCTAGATGCAACATTATTTGCTTAACTAAAACAATTATGTGAAATATGACGGGCTCATATCGGCAATTTACGATTATCGCACGACTCGAAATAGATGTATCTCTCAACAGAATTTTTGTCCAGTCTTAGACGACGAAGGAGTGCAATGGATAAAGGATTGTGTGCACATTATAACTATTTAGTCTAGTGCGAAGACCTTGCTCGTTCAACTTCATGTTATTTCGACCTCTGATAAATTTTCTAAGGATTCCTTTATACGTGAAGAAGAAGGAAAATTAACTCCGTTGACAGAATTTGGCGCGTGGTTCGTTTGATCGTTATTGAGTTATAGCCTACCGTCGCATCAGTCACGCTATTGTATTTTCAACCAGCCATTAGTGTATCGCCGTGGAAAATAAAAGTCACCGTTGCACATGTTTACCCTCTCATAAGACGTTGTTAATTAAAACAAGAAAATCGTGACACCCAAAACTCGGTTTATTTGCAGCTGCGGCAAAAATTTCCAAAATTCTAATGCTAAGATATTTTTTGGATTTCTCATTTGATATTTGATTCTACGAAAGCTTGCATTGAAAACTTCAGCTTGTTTAAGTCAACGGCATTGGCCATTGTAGTTTTTGTCGAAATAATTTTATTTTGTATACACTTTCTCTTTGTAGCATTGTACAAAAAGTTCAAAATTAATGCACATTTTAGCGAAAAAATACGTAACGTAGATACGAGAAGATGATCGATTGTTGTGGATTTAATTAATAAGGAATGGAAATTAAATGTTGTGTGTGCATTAAATAGCATATGATAGAAAACAAACTATAAAGGAATGCTTTTATTCTTTACAGCTACGATGTGACACTATGACGTTATAATAATGCTGAAGAAAAAAATCAAATGTTGGTATCAAAAATGAAATTGCACACTAAACCTATATTATTAGTCCAGCTTTTGTAGCCATATAAATCGTTTAGTTATCCTTTTTTTTTAATGTTACGTCCTGTCAATTTTTCGTCTAGTCACTTTTAATTTCCCATTCACTTCAAGTTTTGATCGTCAGAAACTGTTTATGTTTCATAACACGCATGGATGAATCGCGATTTAGTTATTCAATAAAACGCACCGCCGTATTTCACTGTTTATTTTTATTACGCAAATTTTATAGGGTTGTGATATATTTACGCTTCATGTCGGACATAACACGGCAACGACAGCCGCAGTATTTAAAATTCAACGATTTCTTCATGCATTCATCATTAGACACCATTTGTGTTCAGTGTTGAGCTTAAAACTGACGATCGACGACACACATTACACAATTCTGTAACTATTTTACATACATATGTACATAAAATTCAAGCGTTCGTTTTAATGCCAGTAATTTAATTGGATCTTACATCCGTTTGCGTCACATTTCGGACATAAAACAACAACGAGCTCCGCAATGCTTGAAATTGCATAATTCCTTCATGCATTTATCACGCACTTATCATTAGATACCGCTGGTATTCTGCAGAAAGCGTGAAATTGACAATAAACCATAAACTTTACACAATTCTGTAATTATTCCACATCATTTACTCACGTTAATATTCGAAAACTGTTTCAAACGGACTAACTTTTGACAAACTTGAGCTATTTTGGGGTCTTAGAACGGTGCGTTCATTAGATGAAATATAAAGGAAGGCGTGAAAAAAATTCCAATTGATAGAAATTGCTAAAATAAATGGCGGAAGTCGTTTTTTGCAACTTCTTTAACTAAACCTCTAATGAAACATATCAAAATTATTCACACATCTAAACAATACTAAACAACGTTAACTAAAAGCCTGTTTGTTTTCCTTCAGTTCTAAATTCTGCTTCATACACTGTGGCATATTAATCTAAGGTTCCACGTATACAATAAATACATATAAAAATAAGTATATGCGATATCATATTCTGACAGTAACTATTAATAGTATTACTGATTTGTTTTGCGTATACCGGTCAATTAATGTATTGAAACTTATTGTTTGAAAACCTGAAGTTTCGAAACTATATGCGTGTCCTTATCAACGGAGTAATCCTTTAGTACTGTTTTTAACATTTCAAACTGTTCGGCTATATATACTGATAGAAATGTTAAAAGGAAGTAGAAGCAATAAATAAATATTGAAAGAAACTTATTATTTGAAAACCTGAAGTTTCGGAACTGTATGCTTGCCCTTATCAATATGGTAATCTTTCAGTACTATTTTTAACATTTCAAAGTGTTTGGACCATATATACTGATAGAAATCTTAAAAGGAAGAAGAAGCAACAAATAAATACTGAGAGGAAGTTATTATTTGAAAACCTGAAGTTTCGTAACTATAAGCGTGCCCTTATCAATAGGATAATCTTTCAATACTGTTTTCAACATTTGAAACTGTTGGGCTATATATACTGATAGAAATGTTAAAAGGAAGTAGAAGCAATAAATAAATATTGAAAGAAACTTATTATTTGAAAACCTAAAGTTTCGGAACTGTATGCTTGCCCTTATCAATATGGTAATCTTTCAGTGCTATTTTTAACATTTCAAAGTGTTTGGACCATATATACTGATAGAAATCTTAAAAGGAAGAAGAAGCAACAACTAAATACTGAGAGGAAGTTATTATTTGAAAACCTGAAGTTTCGTAACTATAAGCGTGCCCTTATCAATAGGATAATCTTTCAATACTGTTTTCAACATTTGAAACTGTTGGGCTATATATACTGATAGAAATGTTAAAAGGAAGTAGAAGCAATAAATAAATATTGAAAGAAACTTATTATTTGAAAACCTGAAGTTTCGGAACTCTATGCTTGCCCTTATCAATATGGTAATCTTTCAGTACTATTTTTAACATTTCAAAGTGTTTGGACCATATATACTGATAGAAATCTTAAAAGGAAGAAGAAGCAACAAATAAATACTGAGAGGAAGTTATTATTTGAAAACCTGAAGTTTCGTAACTATAAGCGTGCCCTTATCAATAGGATAATCTTTCAATACTGTTTTCAACATTTGAAACTGTTGGGCTATATATACTGATAGACACGTTAAAATGAAGGAGAAGCAATAAATAAATGCACATTAATTATACAAGTACATAATGCCTAATAAATATTGTAAATAGTTAAGAATGAATAGAACAAAAATACTAAACACATACATAAAACGCAGCTGTTATTACGTTTGCGTAAGTTAACTTGATTTCCATACACATTTACCTGAGATTTCGGACATAAAACAAGAACGATCGCCGCGGTACTTAAAATCGTAAGATTCCTTGAGGCGGCATTACGCGATGAGTATTTCCGTGACACGCAGTTATTGGCCTAAACATAAACAGCGTGCGTGAAGATGCGATGAAAAGAGGGGGACCGGCGTATAGGGGGATCGTAATTTGAAATATTGCGTCTCAGAGGGGGCGGATGGTTTACCTCTTAAAAGCTTCGTAAAATCTTGCCTTGTGTAGACTGCGCGTGAAAAAGAGCCTCTTCAAAGTGAACAAGCGTCAGAGAGGTGGCCTTGAGTTTTTCTTCATGATCGAAGAACAGACATACCTGTAGCGATTGTCGGATGCCTTCCGCTTTCTTTTTTAGCATATTTTGTGGCCAGAAATAAACGACGGCGCAAAGAGACTAAGACAAGGCGAGGGATCTATACGAAAGAAATATAGGCGGACCTCCGCTTAATTGCTTTCTCAAATCTGTACGAAAGTTTAAATGTACTACAGTGGAGCAGTCTGAAATATAGATGAATTTGAAATGTGTGTCACGCAATTGTTTGTAAATTGGTAGCTGGTGTTTTCTGATATGTTTGTCGAAAGATAGGTGAATTGCATTTTACCTGCACTTTTTCATGATAAAAAGTTCTACGACACCCTGTTTTTCTGTTGCATTCGTATGTAAGATATGCGCTGTCGACTGAAATCACATTTTTCCATGATGGTAAAAAATTGCTTTAAATGCATGAAGGCTGCGTTTATATACCTGATTAAAATAGCAAAGTGTACGAAAGTGGAGGTCGCTGCTATGTCTAAATAACCCAAGAACGCACACGCTTACACAATTTTGTATTATTATTAATTCAGCCTCTTGAAAAAGAAGACTAAGATATTCGCAATATGTCTACTAAAAAAGATATACCAAAAGTGATATAAATGTACAACCAAAATAAGGCGTTTGTCTAAACACACCAAATTCAATTAAATAAAATAATATTGATAAAAGAGACGGAAAATTGAAACATTAATGTAAATTTATATAAATAATGTATAATATAATAATAAATATAACAATAATATAATAATCATTATAATAACAAGCTGAGTTAATTGCTTTGGCCTGTGAATGCCTCAAATGTGTTCAGGTTAAATGCTACTACTCTTTTTAATGTTTTTAATGACTAGTCGGATACTTGCGTGACGGGTTTTTATGTTCTGTTTTAAGCGAGAGAAGAAATAGAGCTCCTTTAAGAAGGAATCGGTAATGGGCGTATGAATACCAACACATATATCTAACGTGTTAAATGACGATTATGTGTGTGATAAGGAAAATACATGTATGACAATAAGAAATTTTCCGTACAATTAGTTTGTTATAATAATTATCTGCAACCATTGTGGTTGTTATATAATTGAGGGGTGAATACATTGTTCGCAGGTAGTTACCTATAAAATAAAGAAGCAGCGATATTTATTATTGAATACATATTATTTACAATTTATATTATACAATTTAACATCATGTACATTGTACAATTTAGTAATTTCTGATATTCAATTTTTAATTTATTTTTTCGAAAATGTAAATTCAAAAGTGCTATTTGATTGGATTATACATTTACAAAATGCAAAATTTACAAACTTTACACTTTTAAATTAATTTTACTTGAATAGATGTTTTGATTACCTTCTGTTTATACGACCACGTTACAAATTTAATTTTACATTACTTCCTCAATCAAATCTTACAATTACTTTTTCTAATTTCTTTCGTATCTGCACTTTCTATCGTTCATATAAGAATACTAATGTTACATTTTCTCTACCTTTCACCGTCATTTGCGTTGTACATTTTCGGCTCTTGCAAAATTCAACAATTATTCCAAGCCACTTATCTTCGTTTATCAAACTGAATTTGAGTAAAGTTTATTCGGTGCAATTTTGGTTTCTCCCGAAAAATAAAGTCCTCATGTATTCAGATCGTCAGTTACTAACAAGAACGCATGGGGCGAAAATATAGACATATTACAGGACAATTCTGAATTTTTGCTCTTTCCATTTCTATCTTTCTTCGCACATTTCCACTTATGCAAAGTCACGATTATTCCAACCTGCTTATCCTCGGCCATCGACCTGTTTCAAACTCCACGCTATTGAGTTGCAATTTCGGCGACGCCCGACAAAAAGCGCTCCTCAAATGCCAAGGCTAATTGGGATCCCTAGTGAGCTACAAGAAGGTAGGAGACTAAAACATAGATATATCGGAGAACAATTCTCCTTTAGGCCTGATTGCGCCTGGTCTGCTCCAACAGCGTCTCGTGGTATAGTAATAAGGGTATGGGATGGGTAAGCATACTGATGCGGGATTTGAAATTCAGAAATCACGTCAGCGAGGACAACAGCCACGACAAAGATCTGCTCTTTTGTCTCATCGAAGTCTCTCTATCCCTACGTATATCCTCCCTCGTCCACGACTTTCGCTCTTTCTCTTTCTCTCTCGCCCCGCGACTCGTGCTCTCCGTTTTATCGCTTTCGTATTGTTTGAATTTCTCTTTTGCCTCTGCTCACCCCTTATACGCGCACAATCGCACTGATGGTTCGACGCAGTTGTACGGATCTGTCATTTGTGTAGAGACAAATCCCGGGAGCAATATATTCCTAATATTGCTCCTTGTAGACCTAACTCCCTAAGTCGCTGCCAATGCTGGAACGTCTGTGAGCTGCGCTCTGTAGCTCAATCCTGTTGACACTGTTCGCTTTGAATATGCTGCGGTGGACTTGTGCGAGTTAATTGCGCGGAGTTACGGAGTCACTTTGTACGCACTGTGGGCGTGAGCTGAGCAAATTCACAAGTGAAAGTTAAATCTGATACGCTCTGTCTACGTAATCGAACCCAATTTTTTCCGTTAAATTGAGTAAGCTAAGGTCATTCTTCGATAAAAATGACATTTTGTAAGCGCTAGGTATACGCAATGAGCTGATTCTTGGTGGAGATAAAATTTGATACGCATTGTACCTGAGAATTGAGCTGATGAATGGCTGAAAATTAAGTTTAACACGCACTGCATACTTGAGCTGTGTAATAAATGCTTTCCTTTTTATTAGCTATACACGTAATAGAGCTACCCTTCGCTTAAAGTTGCTACCTGTTACCCTAACAAATTGAAAAAACACATTTGGCTATTTAAATAAGGAAAATCCCAGGTAGTTAGTACCGAGTTCTTTTTTGTAATTATTATGTTTATTATAGTCTACGATTAATATCAGCACATAATGTTCCTATTGGCAATGTGAATGCACTGAGTGAAGTAAATCTGAGGCAGTTAAGATCCAGGCGTTTTGAAAATATATATGTTTTATTATCGTGCGCAGTAATATTACCGAATAATCCTCTAAGTATAAAATAATACCCCAGGGTCAATTTTCGCGCTAGTACCATATAGCATTTAATTTCTCGTCTTTCACGCCATATCGCCAAAACACCACATGTCGCCATCACGTGTCCTGTGGAATAATTCGCGACCGGAACTTGCCGTAAACTTGAAAAAGCGTAATGATGTTAGCTTACGGAACCATTCCGATAAAAATGACGAAAATTCAGGCGTTTTAAAAATACGTATATTTATTATGGTGCGCAGTGATATCGCCAAATAATCCTCTAGGTATAAAATAATTCTCTAAAGGAAATTTTCGCGCTAGTACCATGTAGCATTTAATTTCTCGTGTTTCACATTATACCTCCAAAACATTACACGGCGCTATCACATGTCCTACGAAATAATTCGCGACCGGAATTTTGCGGTAAATTTGCAAAAACATACAATAAAGACGGAACCTTTCCAACAGAAAAATGGTGAAAATTCAGGCGTATTAAAAATACGTATATTTATTATGGTGCGCAGTGATATCGCCAAATAATCCTCTAGGTATAAAATAATTCTCTAAAGGAAATTTTCGCGCTAGTACCATGTAGCATTTAATTTCTCGTGTTTCACATTATACCTCCAAAACATTACACGGCGCTATCACATGTCCTACGAAATAATTCGCGACCGGAATTTTGCGGTAAATTTGCAAAAACATACAATAAAGACGGAACCTTTCCAACAGAAAAATGGTGAAAATTCAGGCGTATTAAAAATACGTATGTTTATTACCGTGCGTAATGACATCGCCGAATAATCCTCTAAGCATAAATTAATACTCTGAAGTAAATTTTCGCGCTAGTACCATGAAGCATTTAATTTCTCGTCTTCCACACCATACGACCAAAACATGGCACGCCGCCATCATGTGTCCTGCGGAATAATTCGCGACCGGAACTTTGCAGTAAACTTGCAAAAACGTACAATAATGACATTAGCTTATGGAACCGTTCCCGTAGAAAAATGACGAAGTTTCAGGCGTTTTAAAAATACGTATATTTATTATGGTGCGCAGTGATATCGCCGAATAATCCTCCAAGTATAAAATAATACTCTAAAGCAAATTTTCACGCTAGTACCATGAAGCATTTAATTTCTCGTCTTTCACATCACACCGCCAAAACACCGCACACCGCCATCACATATCCTGCGAAATAATTCGCGACCGGAACTTGCGGTAAACTTGCAAAATGTACAACAATGACGTTAACTTACGGAACTACTTGAATAGAAAAATGACGAAAATTCAGGCGTTTTAAAAATACGTATGTTAATTATAGTGCACAGTGATTTCGCCGCACAAGTATAAAATAATATTCCAAAGTAAATTTTCATCCTAGTACCATATAGCATTTAATTTCTCGTCTTTCACATCACACCGCCAAAACACCGCACGCCGCCATCACATATCCTGCGAATTAATTCGCGACCGGAACTTGCGGTAAACTTGCAAAATGTACAATAATGACGTTAACTTACGGAACTACTCGAATGGAAAAATGACGAAAATTCAGGCGTGTTAAAAATACGTATGTTGATTATAGTGCACAGTGATTTCGCCGCACAAGTATAAAATAATATTCCAAAGTAAATTTTCGTCCTAGTACCATATAGCATTTAATTTCTCGTCTTTCACATTACACCACCAAAACCCTGCATGCCGCCATCGCGTATCCTGCAGAATAATTCGCGACCGGAACTTGCGGTAAACTTGCAAAAACGTAATGACGTTAGCTTACGGAACCGTTCCGATAGAAAAATGACGAATCGTCCTCTAAAAAGCTTCGTTTGGCCTCTCGGTTCACCCATTTTCCATTGGGGCGACAAAAAACAGGCCGTTGCGGTCGTCGGTTCTTTCCACTCAACTCGCCTCTCGGCCGGTCTTGTCTTGTTTCGTTAACCACGCACGGTCTTACCACCTTTAATGACCTAATCATTGTTTACCTGGTCTCCTTCATTCTTCGTGTAAAACGCCTGCACGACGTTTCAGCTAACACGTGTACGCTTTCGGTTTCAGAGAACGGCGAGCCGACGAAGATTAAGTGTAACTTGAGGAAGCACAAACCAAATAGGAAGCCCAGGACACCTTTCACGACGCAACAATTGCTGGCGTTGGAGAAGAAGTTCGGCGAGAGACAGTATCTTAATGTTACCGAAAGGGCAGAGTTCTCGGCGTCTCTGCATCTCACTGATACGCAGGTGAGAAGCAACGTATGAAGATTGCTGTAGAATAAGTGGCAGGACAAAGTGATGGGTGTGTGGCGGTCAATGCTTTTTTTCTTTGAGTCGTTGGAGGTCACTGATTCCGGGTGATATTTAGATAGAGTATGGGCGTAAAGTGGAATTTGTCGGGTAGCTTTATTTAACACGTTGACTGCCAAGCGTAGTTTACTATCTTAGAACCGCGATGCGATGAAATAGTGCAGAGTATAACTAAATCGTGCAAAATAAAGGTATCTCCGAGTTGTTGAAAGTCAAAATATTGAAGCACCGTTTCAATATCAATTGCTTTTACAAAATTGCAAATAGGCTTCATTGCGAATTTTTTGAATTTCTAGTAAAACCTTTTGCGCCGGTCACCGTATATTTTGCTATGTTAGAACTGCGATGCGGTGTAGTACTGAAGAGTATGATTAAATCCTGCAAAATGAAGGTAACGCCGAGTTGTTGAAATCCAAAGTATTGAAGTACTGTTTCAATATCAATTGCTTTTACAAGATTGTAAATAGGCTTCATTGCGAATTTTTTGTATTTTTAGTAAAATTTTCTGCGCCGATCACCGCATATTTTGCTATGTTAGAATCGCGATGCGATGAAATAGTGCAGAGTATAATTAAAGCGTGCAAAATAAAGGTAACGCTGAGTTGTTAGACACTAAAGTATTGAAGCACCGTTCCAATATCTATTGCTTTTACAAAATTGCAACTGGGCTTCATTGCGAATTTTTTGCATTTTTAGTAAAACTTTTTGCGTATTTTGCTCAAGCGTATTTTGTTATGTTAGAACCGCGATATAATCAAATACTGCAGAGTATGATTAAATCGTGCAAACTGAAGGTAACGCAGAGTTGTTAAAAGTCCAAGTATTGAAGCACCGTTTCAATATCAATTGCTTTTACAAGATTGTAAATAGGCTTCATTGCGAATTTTTTGCATTTCTAGTAAAATCTTCTGCGCCGATCACCGCGTATTTTGCTATGTTAGGACCACGATGCGATGAAATAGTGCAGAGTATAATTAAAGCGTGCAAAATAAAGGTAACGCCGAGTTATTGAAAGCCAAAGTATTGAAGCACCGTTTCAATATCAATTGCTTTTACAAGATTGTAAATAGGCTTCATTGCGAATTTTTTGCATTTCTAGTAAAATCTTCTGCGCCGATCACCGCGTATTTTGCTATGTTAGAACCGCAATGCGAAGAATTAGTGCAGAGTATAATTAAAGCGTGCAAAATAAAGGTAACGCCGAGTTGTTGAAAGCCAAAGTATTGAAGCACCGTTTCAATATCAATTGCTTTTACAATATTGTAAATAGGCTTCATTGCGAATTTTTTGCATTTCTAGTAAAATCTTCTGCGCCGATCACCGCGTATTTTGCTATGTTAGGACCGCAATGCGAAGAATTAGTGCAGGGTATAATTAAAGCGTGCAAAACAAAGGTATCGCCGAGTTGTTGAAAGCCAAAGTATTGAAGCACCATTTCAATATCAATTGCTTTTACAAGATTGTAAGTAGGCTTCATTGCGCATTTTTTGCATTTCTAGTAAAATCTTCTGCGCCGATCACCGCGTATTTTGCTATGTTAGAACCGCGATGCGATGAAATAGTGCAGAGTATAATTAAATCATGCAAAACAAAGGTAACGCTGAGTTGTTAAAAGCCAAAGTATTGAAGCACCGTTCCAATATCAATTGCTTTTACAAGATTGTAAATAGGCTTCATTGCGAATTTTTGGCATTTTTAGTAAAATCTTTTACACCGGTCACCGGTGACCACCGTGGCAGTCAACGTGTTAAAGAATTGTTAGGTAAATGAGCTTTTCGGAAAAGTGATGTGTATTAGAATATTTATTGTCTTTTATGGGATTTTGATACGTAATGTACTTGGCGCTTCTGTAAAATGGATAGTAAATTGAATTGTTGCGTTAATCAAGTAACTGTGCGCCTGCCACAATTTCAGGGTTGTTACTTACTGCATTGACTTGTACAGAATTATATCTTTAGTTATAGTTTTATTGAAATTTTAAAGATCGTGTGTTTAGGGTTTCTGTAGAATGTGGATGTTAAATTAATTTCCCAAGCTTGGCAGATTAATGTTCAATTATAATTTTCATTGCGATTTAGTGGACCGTTACTCGTAACTAGTGTGTTTGCAGAATATCGGTAATGAATGCAATTTTCTGATTAGTCAAATGAATTAATTTGAAGTCGGACAAATTTAACTTCTCTCAATTTCATGTTTATGTTATTTTAATACTTATGCACAATGATGCATATTGTAACATTCATTCCCACTTTGTCGAAATCTGACGAATAATTGCACCTAACTACTGTTTCTCTAGAATATGAATAGTAAAAACAATTTTCAGTTGTTTACATTAACTGTTTTCATTCGTCGTTGCTTATGCATTAGCATTTCTTTGCCATATCCAGCAGCATATACAAACAAACTTTACTTCATTAACCGCGTTCCTACTACAAGACTGACGTGTGTCGGTTCATTTAGTCACAAAACGATCCACTTGGAATCAAGAAAGAAGAAAGAACTGCCGCTGTAAATGTTTATACTTTTGTGTTATAGGTAAAAATCTGGTTTCAAAATCGGCGGGCAAAAGCGAAACGTTTGCAAGAGGCGGAAGTCGAAAAGTTGCGAATGTCTGCAGTTAGACAGCATCATGCAGTTGCTCTATACGGAACACATCCAGGATTGTTAAGTCCAGCGGGACTCTATCCTGTAGAATTGCTGTCCCACCCTGGTATAGCGACACATCATGCAATTTCTCAACATTCGTCGAGAGAATAAACCAGTGACTCTTTCAGTTTTGTTAACACAAAAGGTACCTTGTTATCGATTTAAGTACAAGAAACGTATACGACAGAAAAATCGCTCTGATACAGAAACTAAACTACCTGTCACTCGTGCATTACATCTACCAAGAATGTTTTCTCACAATCTTCCGAACGTTCTTGAGACACCTGTTTAAAAGAAAATAAATATTTCTCTCGTAAAGCAAAGACTCTAAAACGCAGGTCTTTGTTTAGTACTAATTAACTTGCTTGCCATGCGAGATAACACGTTCGTTAGAATGTTGTATTAAGGAACGACGTGACTTAAGTATTTTTCGTAAAAACAGTGTGCTATCAATCGCCATTCTACAAAGGAAAGTTGTCTGCAAATAATATTCAGTCAATGCCGTCCGAGGAGAAATTTGTACTTAGTATAATCTCTTCACAGATCATCAGAGAGTCAAGTTCGATAACGTTTGATTTTGTTTCTTAACCAAACACAATCGTCTAAAAAAATATTGTGCCGGGACGTCATGAAGTTACGTCGCACACCTCCGATCTCTGCTGACCAAACGGCACGTGTACATAACAACTGTAAATATAATCGCTTTAACTAGTGACCAATGTATTGTAAATAAACCAGCGCAGCTGAATCAGCCGCGCAAAAACGTCACGTAAAGCAATTGCGTTTTCCAATTTTGTATAAATACGCTAAACGATCGCGTATGTAGCGAAGGAGATTATTTAAAATAAATTACGATGCAACAAAAACATATGTTTATTCGATTCTTCCTATTCGCTCCTGATAATTCGTGGTCTATAAAAAGTCTTAGGTGTTGACAACGAAGTTACGGACAAGAGATAATAATAATAATAATGTTAAGTGCCAAAGGAGATTATTTAAATATAAATATTTATATACATACATATATAATATAATAAATATATAAATAAATTACAATGGAGCCAAACTTTTTGTTCACATCTTCATACTCGATCGCGTTAGATGGCGAAGAAGATTATTTAAAATAAATTACAGTGCATTAAAATACAATCTCTAGTCACCTCTTTCCACTCGTTCCTCAAATACACGGTTTTCCGAACTTTTCATGTGCTTAAATAGAAGTCGAGACACTATTAAAAACCTCCTTGTATGAAAAACTACGTTTCCGCAAAATCATTGTTTTTATTACTTCTTCCGCTCACGCCTGCAGATGCACGGGTCGCCCGTGATTTCATTTAATAAATATTTCGTTACTTTATATAAATCATGACAACGTAACAAGATCGTATTCTTCCCATCTGCTCCTATAGACTCGTAGTTATGTAATTTAGTAGTATAGTAATAATGTTCTGCGACGAGGCAGATTACTTTAGATATACCCAAATCGTATCTTTATCGCTCTTCCAAAATCTACCGCATTTCGAATAATTCATTTGTCCGAAAAAACTAGCCTCAATGCACGGAAACCCATAGAATGAAGTTTGAACACTTGCATTCCGTCCAGTGTGTAGTTTGCTTCGGTTTAATAAATGATTAAATTCTGGATATTGGAATTCAGTTCCCGGGAATTATCAAATAGTTCATACATCAGAAACGAAGCAAAGGCTTCCATTTTTCCAGCGCCTGCCCTGTTATATTCGGATAAACAACGTTGCCGCTATTGCGTTTAGAATATCCGAGATTTGTTAAATACTTTCTATGCTGCAAATTAGCCTACCCTCAAAACCTGGAATCCCACATATGGAAGTTTGTTCTTACATTCCTTTCAGCGCGTGTCGCACTGCGTTCCGTTCAATAATATGACCCCTATGGCCGTTACGGTATCCGAGAATTGTCGAATACTTCATATGTCATAAACGAAGCCACCCTCGAAACATGGAATCCCACGTGTTGAAATTTGCTCTTAGACTGTTTAGAACGACTGTTGTTCTACCTTCCGCTGAAGGTAAAATGATTCGCGTGCAATACGTTCTCTCTGTTACCATTACGAGACCTGAGAATCGAACACTTCTCTGAAAACATGGAATGCATGCCACAAATTTGCTCTTAGACTCTCTAAAACGCCTGTTGTTCTACATTCCGCTGAAAAAAATGATTCGCGTACAATACGTTCCCTCTGTTACTGTTACGAAACCTGAGAATCGAACACTTCTCTGAAAACATGAAATGTCTACCACAGATTTACTCTTAGACTCTTTAACCCCTTGCCGTACCATTTAACTCGGAAGAATTTGGGGCCAAACAATGCGCAGGAATGTTCACGAAAGAAGCTAAAGTATTGTCGGAACTTGAAACAAATGATATCTTACGATTGCCTCTGAAGTAGTCGTCTGTTTACTAATTTCATGCGATGATGCTCTTGTGGAATTGAAATGAGTTTAAGACCAACAATTTTGAAAAGTATTTTAATTTTTTTCATGTCTATATTTCTGATACAACATGTAAATTTTGATCACGAGTCAGACTCGTGATATTCACGTTTCGCCCGAAATTCTCATCACGAGTCACACCCGTCAAAGTACGGTAAGGGGTTAAAACGCCTGTTCTTCAACATTCCGCTGAAAAAATGATTCGCGTACAATACGTTCCCTCTGTTACCATTACCATACCTGAGAATCATCAAACACTTTTCTGAAAACATGAAATGCCTACTATAAATTTGCTCTTAGACTATAACACCTGTTGTTCTACATTCCGCTGAATAAATGATTCGCGTACAATACGTTCCCTCTGTTACCATTACGATACCTGAGAATCGAACACTTCTCTGAAAACATGGAATGTCTTCCACACTGAGTCCCGACGAATCTCTGCTCTTGTCATTAGGGTATCCGCAAAACGTTCCCTGTTACCATTACGATACCTGAGAATCGCACACTTCTTTCAAAACATGTAATGCCTGCCACGCTAAGTTCCGACGAATTTCCGCTCTTGTCATTAGGGTATCCGCAAAACGTTCCCTGTTACCATTACGATACCTGATGATGGAACACTTCTTTCAAGACATAGAATGCCTGCCAAACTAAGTTCCGACAAATTTCTGCTCTTGTCATTAAGGTATCCGCAAAATGTTCCCTGTTACCATTACGATACCTGAGAATCGCACACTTCTTTCAAAACATGTAATGCCTGCCACGCTAAGTTCCGACGAATTTCCGCTCTTGTCATTAGGGTATCCGCAAAACGTTCCCTGTTACCATTACGATATCTGATAATCGAACACTTCTTTCAAGACATAGAATGCCTGCCATACTAAGTTCCGACGAATTTCTGGTCTTGTCATTAAGGTATCCGCAAAACGTTCCCTGTTACCATTACGATACCTGAGAATCGCACACTTCTTTCAAAACATGTAATGCCTACCACGCTAAGTTCCGACGAATTTCTGCTCTTGTCATTAGGGTACCCGCAAAACGTTCCCTGTTACCATTACGATACCTGAGAATCGCACACTTCTTTCAAAACATGTAATGCCTGCCACGCTAAGTTCCGACGAATTTCCGCTCTTGTCATTAGGGTATCCGCAAAACGTTCCCTGTTACCATTACGATACCTGATAATCGAACACTTCTTTCAAGACATAGAATGCCTGCCAAACTAAGTTCCAATGAATTTCTGCTCTTATCATTAAGGTATCCGCAAAACGTTCCCTGTTACCATTACGATATCTGATAATCGAACACTTCTTTCAAGACATAGAATGCCTGCCAAACTAAGTTCCGACGAATTTCTGCTCTTGTCATTAAGGTATCCGCAAAACGTTCCCTGTTACCATTACGATACCTGAGAATCGCACACTTCTTTCAAAACATGTAATGCCTGCCACGCTAAGTTTCGACGAATTTCCGCTCTTGTCATTAGGGTATCCGCAAAACGTTCCCTGTTACCATTACGATACCTGATAATCGAACACTTCTCTGAAAACATGGAATGTCTTCCACACTGAGTCCCGACGAATTTCTGCTCTTGTCATTAAGGTACCCGCAAAACGTTCCCTGTTACCATTACGATACCTGAGAATCGCACACTTCTTTCAAAACATGTAATGCCTGCCACGCTAAGTTCCGACGAATTTCCGCTCTTATCATTAAGGTATCCGCAAAACGTTCCCTGTTACCATTACGATACCTGAGAATCGCACACTTCTTTCAAAACATGTAATGCCTGCCACGCTAAGTTCCGACGAATTTCGGCTCTTGTCATTAGGGTATCCGCAAAACGTTCCCTGTTACCATTACGATACCTGATAATCGAACACTTCTTTCAAGACATAGAATGCCTGCCACGCTAAATTCCGACGAATTTCCGCTCTTGTCATTAGGGTATCCGCAAAACGTTCCCTGTTACCATTACGATATCTGATAATCGAACACTTCTTTCAAGACATGTAATGCCCACGCTAAGTTCCCACAAATTTCCGCTCTTGTCATTAGGGTATCCGCAAAACGTTCCCTGTTACCATTACGATACCTGAGAATCGCACACTTCTTTCTACACATGTAATGCCTGCCACGCTAAGTTCCGACGAATTTCCGCTCTTGTCATTAGGGTATCCGCAAAACGTTCCCTGTTACCATTACGATACCTGATAATCGAACACTTCTTTCAAGACATAGAATGCCTGCCAAACTAAGTTCCAATGAATTTCTGCTCTTATCATTAAGGTATCCGCAAAACGTTCCCTGTTACCATTACGATATCTGATAATCGAACACTTCTTTCAAGACATAGAATGCTTGCCAAACTAAGTTCCGACGAATTTCTGCTCTTGTCATTAAGGTATCCGCAAAACGTTCCCTGTTATCATTACGATACCTGAGAATCGCACACTTCTTTCAAAACATGTAATGCCTGCCACGCTAAGTTTCGACGAATTTCCGCTCTTGTCATTAGGGTATCCGCAAAACGTTCCCTGTTACCATTACGATATCTGATAATCGAACACTTCTTTCAAGACATGTAATGCCCACGCTAAGTTCCCACAAATTTCCGCTCTTGTCATTAGGGTATCCGCAAAAGATGGAATAGTTCATACGACTGAACCGAAGCTACCCTGAAAGCAAGTCACTCGTGTTTAGCACACGCTCACTCGCATTCTCTCGAGCGTCTGCCTCGCTGCGGTCCGATGAATGATTACGTTCTCGCTATTGCGATTACGGTATCCGAGAATTGGCCAGAATGGCGCCTCTGTGCGCGCGTATGTCGCGGAGATAAATTAGTCGTGGCAATTAGTTTCGGAATCGACCGCTTCGGCTGGTTGGCGCCACCATCTTGATTATGCCCGCAGAGGAGCTTGGGAGACAGTAGCCAGCACTGTTTTAGCCAAAAGCCGACGTGCACGGGCCTCGTTCGTCGCGCTGGCTAATTAGCGATGCCCACCAAGATATCTCCGCGACGTATGCTAATAATACTCAGCGTAAATATTCCGCATTTTTTCCTCCGCTCCTTCGTCCGCCCTTTTACTTTCCTATCTCTCGCTTATTCCCACCTTGTCCGCCGGCACCTCGGATGCTTCTGGCCGCTGGCGAATATTCAAGCCGTGTCGTATCGTCCGCTTTATACGACAATTCTTATCCCCGCCAACCGCCGTTCCTTGGCATGTACTTTCGATTTTAATCGGTCAATTAATTAGTTTACCCATTGCAGACGGCCAAGCGTTGCGCGGACCCAAGATACAGGTGTTTGCGTCATTAAGCCCGTCCACTCGTTTGCGAGCGTGCGGGAATTTACCTGTCACGTAATATCACAGTTTGACGGTTTCATTATCGGCTTTCATTGTCGGCTCTCATTGTCGAAAGTTTGTGGGAGTGCGGTGACAGAGCTTGCGCGCGGGCGCACACGTCGAACAACCCAACCCACGGATCCTATTGGCGTAAATATTCTCACTTACGGTTAGCAGGGAAAGTATTCGTGCAACGCTCAATTTCGAGTGATATTTCACGAAGCTATGGTTCAATTACTGAGTTCTTAGAGACAGGGAGTTTCTATATGTTCTCGGAAAGTTCTATAATAGGTACAGTGCAACAAACGTTAGTTAGTAATTCTTTTCCGTATATTTTAGTTTCCCGTACTGAAGACTTCAACTCTATTGATGGTAGAGTTATAACGTTAGGTAGGAAGTATGAAGAAGCTTTTATGTGTTCTCGGAAACTTCTGTAGTAAATACAGTGCAACAAACGTTAGTTAGTAATTAATAGTAATTCTTTTTCGCCCATTTTAGTTTTCCGTACTGAAGACTTCAACTTTATTGATAGTAGAGTTATAAGGTTAGATATGAAGTATGAAAAAGCTTTTATGTGTTTTCGGAAACTTCTATAGTACATACAGTGCAACAAACGTTAGTTAGTAATTAATAGTAATTCTTTTTCGTCCATTTTAGTTTTCCGTACTGAAGACTTCAACTTTATTGATAGTAGAGTTATAAGGTTAGATATGAAGTATGAAAAAGCTTTTATGTGTTTTCGGAAACTTCTATAGTACATACAGTGCAACAAACGTTAGTTAGTAATTAATAGTAACTCTTTTTCGTCCATTTCAGTTTCCCGTAATGAAGAATTCAACTCTATTGGTGGTAGAGTTATAACGTTAGGTATGAAGTATGAAGAAGCTTTTATGTGTTCTCGGAAACTTCTATAGTAGGTACAGTACAACAAACGCGAGTTAGTAATTAATAGTAATTCTTTTTTGCCTATGGTAGTTTTCCGTACTGAAGTCTTCAATTCTATTGATGGTAGAGTTATAATGTTAGGTATGAAGTATGTGTAACGTTTCCAAACATACTAACGTGTTAACCATAATTGCGAAGGAATAATGTGATCTGCTCATGTTGTAAATTCTCTTGTGTATATTTGAAAATAAGAACTTGTATGTATATTTGAAATTTTTTCTTTTCTCTGTAACGTTTCCAAACATACTAACGTGTTAACCATAATTGCGAAGGAATAATGTGATCTGCTCATGTTGTAAATTCTCTTGTGTATATTTGAAAATAAGAACTGTTGGAATATGTACTGCTTTATTTACTTATTTTGCAGTTATTGATCGTGTTCTGTTCATTTTTTCTTTTCTCTATAACGGTTCCAAACATACTAACGTGTTAACCATAATTACGAAGGAATAATGTGATCTGCTCATGTTGTAAATTCTCCTGTATATACTTGAAAATAAGGACTGTTCGAAAATGCACTGTTTTTATAACTTATTTAGTAGTTATTGTTTGTGCTGTATAAATTTTCTCTTTTCTCTTGTTGATTTCATCGATTACTTGAGCAATTCATTGTTTGCGTACTGTGTTTGTTACATAGATTTTCAAAAATATGTACAAACTTATTGCTTATAAAAAATTAGTTAATGAATTACAATTTCACGAAGTATTGATTAAAAATGGTGAGTCTGCGAACACTTTCTATACTAACTGTATGCATTTCAGCGGATAATATCCGAGTCCTGGAAATTTGAGTTGGGTGAAATGCGATAAGATGAGCTGAGTACTTGAATATTTGAGTACTTTTAATACTTTGAATAATTAAGAAGGTGCAAATAATTTTGATTCGCCGGAAATAGTCGAACAGTGCATCACATTCAAATCGCTTTTTAATTAAATGGATTTCTTAGAAATTTGAAGTATATATAATTTGATGTCGTGATCTGAGTACTTGAATCTTTGAATACTTCGAGTAATATCCAGGATTAAGAGACTTTAAAAAAATACGATCTGCTCGAAATAGCTAAACAGTTCGCAGTATTCAGGTAGACGTATAATGCTTTTTTGTGGACATCCTAACGAGTCTCTACAGTCAGTGATTTATGATAGTTTCCAAATATGATGTATAAACTTAAATCAAATTGAAATCAATTTGATTGAAAATGTTTATTTACGTCATTTACATTATTACATTCTATGTATAAATGTATATATTTCGTTAAGTAAACACCATCATGCTGACGATACATTTTAAGCGTATAAACAAAGTGTGACAATAACAGATCTCTCAACCAACAAGGTTATCTGTGAAATTAATTTCAATTTGACTTAAAGTTACATAATAATGTAAATTACGTAAATAAGTAAATTTTACTGAAAATTATTTAACATTATTTAATATTAGTTCACCCGTCCGCAGGCCAATCGCAAGCACCCTGACCGTTTGTGCCTCCTGGTCCAATTATCGGGTCGCCGTTGTAATAAAAATTATGTGTTGTCGAATTAACGTCTCGTCACGCAACGTCATCTTTCGTCGAGGCGCTAATGAGCGATTAAGGTAGCATTACGCAATGGCGTAACTTATCTCAGACAGCAAACTCCTCCATGAACGGCGCGTTAATGATCGCGATAAACCGCATAACCAGAAAACACGCGAGAATGCAGATTACAGATTATCCGGACGCGCATGCTTGCACATTAGTGTCCATTCAATTCGACGCCGTTAAATGTCGATGGAGATGTGTAAATGAAAAGTGTGTATGTGGAAGAGTGATGTTTGCGGTCATTTTTACATAAGGCCGGTGAACTTATCGTTTATCTAATGAAAGTGTGTTTACCTCGCTGCATGTTGTTGTTTTTCATTTATAATGTACAGACATAGTTGCGTGTATACAGTATTTTCACATAATTGCATAAGCCACAATAAAGTTGCGTTTTAGTACAAAACTTGTGTAAATGTAAAGTGTGTATGTAGAAGAGTGATGTTTGCGGTCATTTTTACATAAGGCCGGTGAACTTATCGTTTACCAAATGAAAGTGTGTTTACTTTACTGCATGTTGCTGCTTTTCATTTTTAATGTGTAAACATATTTGCGTGTATACAGTATTTTCACATAATTGCATAAAACACAAGAAAGTTGCGTTTTGGTACAAAACTTGTGTAAATGAAAAGTGTGAATGTAGAAGAGTAATGTTTGCGGTCATTTTTACATAAGACCGGCGAACTTATCGTTTACCAAATGAAAGTGTGTTGTTGTTGTTTTTCATTTATAATGTACAGACATAGTTGCGTGTATACAGTATTTTCACATAATTGCATAAAACACAAGAAAGTTGCGTTTTAGTACAAAACTTGTGTAAATGTAAAGTGTGTATGTAGAAGAGTGATGTTTGCGGTCATTTTTACATAAGGCCGGTGAACTTATCGTTTACCAAATGAAAGTGTGTTTACCTCACTGCATGTTGTTGTTTTTCATTTATAATGTACAGACATAGTTGCGTGTATACAGTATTTTCACATAATTGCATAAAACACAAGAAAGTTGCGTTTTAGTACAAAACTTGTGTAAATGAAAAGTGTGAATGTAGAAGAGTAATGTTTGCGGTCATTTTTACATAAGGCCGGTGAACTTATCGTTTATCTAATGAAAGTGTGTTTACCTCGCTGCATGTTGCTGCTTTTCATTTTTAATGTGTAAACATAGTTGCGTGTATACAGTATTTTCACATAATTGCATAAAACACAAGAAAGTTGCGTTTTAGTACAAAACTTGTGTAAATGAAAAGTGTGTATGTGGAAGAGTGATGTTTGCGGTCATTTTTACATAAGGCCGGTGAACTTATCGTTTATCTAACGAAAGTGTGTTTACCTCGCTGCATGTAGTTGTTTTCCATTTATAATGTACAGACATAGTTGCGTGTATACATTATTTTCACATAATTGCATAAAACACAAGAAAGTTGCGTTTTAGTACAAAACTTGTGTAAATGTAAAGTGTGTATGTAGAAGAGTGATGTTTGCGGTCATTTTTACATAAGGCCGGTGAACTTATCGTTTACCAAACGAAAGTGTGTTTACCTCACTGCATGTTGCTGTTTTTCATTTTTAATGTGTAAACATAGTTGCGTGTATACAGTATTTTCACATAATTGCATAAAACACAAGAAAGTTGCGTTTTACTACAAAACTTGTGTAAATGAAAAGTGTGCATGTAGAAGAGTGATGTTTGCGGTCATTTTTACATAAGGCCGGTGAACTTATCGTTTACCTAATGAAAGTGTGTTTACCTCGCTGCATGTTGTTGTTTTTCATTTATAATGTACAGACATAGTTGCGTGTATATCGTATTTTCACATAATTGCATAAAACACAAGAAAGTTGCGTTTTAGTACAAAACTTGTGTAAATGTAAAGTGTGTATGTAGAAGAGTGATGTTTGCGGTCATTTTTACATAAGGCCGGTGAACTTATCGTTTACCTAATGAAAGTGTGTTTACCTCGCTGCATGTTGTTGTTTTTCATTTATAATGTACAGACATAGTTGCGTGTATACAGTATTTTCACATAATTGCATAAAACACAAGAAAGTTGCGTTTTAGTACAAAACTTGTGTAAATGAAAAGTGTGCATGTAGAAGAGTGATGTTTGCGGTCATTTTTACATAAGGCCGGTGAACTTATCGTTTACCAAATGAAAGTGTGTTTACCTCACTGCATGTTGCTGTTTTTAATTTTTAATGTACAGACATAGTTGCGTGTACACAGTATTTTCACATAATTGCATAAAACACAAGAAAGTTGCGTTTTAGTACAAAACTTGTGTAAATGTAAAGTGTGTATGTAGAAGAGTGATGTTTGCGGTCATTTTTACATAAGGCCGGTGAACTTATCGTTTATCTAATGAAAGTGTGTTTACCTCGCTGCATGTTGTTGTTTTTCATTTTTAATGGACAGACATAGTTGCCTGTATACAGTATTTTCACATAATTGCATAAAACACAAGAAAGTTGCGTTTTAGTATTATACAAAACTTGTGTAAATGTAAAGTGTGTATGTAGAAGAGTGATGTTTGCGGTAATTTTTACATAAGGCCGGTGAACTTATCGTTTACCAAATGAAAGTGTGTTTACTTCACTGCATGTTGCTGCTTTTCATTTTTAATGTGTAAACATAGTTGCGTGTATACAGTATTTTCACATAATTGCATAAAACACAAGAAAGTTGCGTTTTAGTACAAAACTTGTGTAAATGTAAAGTGTGTATGTAGAAGAGTGATGTTTGCGGTCATTTTTACATAAGGCCGGTGAACTTATCGTTTATCTAATGAAAGTGTGTTTACCTCGCTGCATGTTGTTGTTTTTCATTTATAATGTACAGACATAGTTGCGTGTATGCAGTATTTTTAAATAATTTAATAACACAATAAAGTTGCGTTTTAGTACTAAACTTGTGTAAATGAAAAGTGTGCATGTCGAAGAGTGATGTTTGCGGTCATTTTTACATAAGACCGGTGAACTTATCGTTTACCAAATGAAAGTGTGTTTACTTCACTGCATGTTGCTGCTTTTCATTTTTAATGTGTAAACATAGTTGCGTGTATACAGTATTTTCACATAATTGCATAAAACACAAGAAAGTTGCGTTTTAGTACAAAACTTGTATAAATGTAAAGTGTGTATGTAGAAGAGTGATGTTTGCGGTCATTTTTACATAAGGCCGGTGAACTTATCGTTTACCAAATGAAAGTGTGTTTACCTCACTGCATGTTGCTGTTTTTAATTTTTAATGTACAGACATAGTTGCGTGTATACAGTATTTTCACATAATTGCATAAAACACAAGAAAGTTGCGTTTTAGTACAAAACTTGTGTAAATGAAAAGTGTGCATGTAGAAGAGTGATGTTTGCGGTCATTTTTACATAAGGCCGGTGAACTTATCGTTTACCAAATGAAAGTGTGTTTACTTCACTGCATGTTGCTGCTTTTCATTTTTAATGTGTAAACATAGTTGCGTGTATACAGTATTTTCACATAATTGCATAAAACACAAGAAAGTTGCGTTTTAGTACAAAACTTGTGTAAATGAAAAGTGTGAATGTAGAAGAGTAATGTTTGCGGTCATTTTTACATAAGACCGGTGAACTTATCGTTTACCAAATGAAAGTGTGTTTACCTCGTTGTATGTGGCTGTTTTTCATTTTTAATGTACAGACATAGTTGCGTGTATACAGTATTTTCACATAATTGCATAAAACACAAGAAAGTTGCGTTTTAGTACTAAATTTGTGTAAATGTAAAGTGTGTATGTAGAAGAGTGATGTTTGCGGTCATTTTTACATAAGGCCGGTGAACTTATCGTTTATCTAATGAAAGTGTGTTTACCTCGCTGCATGTTGTTGTTTTTCATTTATAATGTACAGACATAGTTGCGTGTATACAGTATTTTCACATAATTGCATAAAACACAAGAAAGTTGCGTTTTAGTACAAAACTTGTGTAAATGTAAAGTGTGCATGTAGAAGAGTGATGTTTGCGGTCATTTTTACATAAGACCGGCGAACTTATCGTTTACCAAATGAAAGTGTGTTTACCTCGTTGTATGTGGCTGTTTTTCATTTTCAATGTACAGATATAGTTGCGTGTATACAGTATTTTCAAATAATTGCATAAGACACAATAAAGTTGCGTTTTAGTAAGTAGCAAACTTGGAGACACTTGTAAATATTTTAGACGATAGTAACACATATAATAAAAAAAGCTGGAAGATTTTACAGCTTATTGTTTATCTAATACAGGTACGTATTTCTCACCGTTTTCAGTCGCTTACATGTTTTAATATTCAAAATCAGCGGCGAGTACACTTCCTCAACATTTTTCCGCAAACATGTTTCAACTCATTAGTTACTGTAGAATTGGATAATAAACTACAATTTCACGAAGTATCTTTTGCAATTGATCAACGTACAAATATTTTCTACGCAAACTACATATCTGCATGGCGACAATTTTCTATTGTAGAGAGTACTTTTACTTTCCGTATTGAATATTTTCAAAGAGAATTGGGTGAATCGGTTAGCATGAAACACGTAGACTACTTTACGATGAGTAGGTCGGCATATCGTTTGCGTTTAATAAGAATTCGTTGTCGAATACGGTTGCACATTATTTATCTGATGAATCGGAGTATTTACCGCGATTTCACGTTACATCTCGCTGAGTAAGCGTAAAGTGGTAGCCTGTGTAGCAATGCGCAGTAGGGGGTAAATACACCTATCATACGCAATGGGAAAGCTTGTTCATGCTGCTATAGCCTTATATTACTCTCGTTTCTGTAGTTCACGCCGTGCCTCCAATTGCGTGTTATTGCAAAACTTCAGTTTTGTTTGCCGCACCATTTTGCTTACGTTGTTCTACGGACTTACGTATGTGCGTGCGTGCGAGAGCTATAAGGCATAAAGCCGTCAAATATGGCAACAGATCCCAAACGAATTTGTTTTTTAGGTACTGCATCAAACGTGTTTTATGGAAATTTGTCATTCGCTATACCAACAATTTTGTTAGATACTTTATGGTATGATCGTTATTTGTATCATTTCTAACACCGGACATTCTTATTTTGATAAGATATTGTACGATATAGCTCTATGTTATATTTGCTATTTATGATACTACTGGCAAAGCTTATTCATGAGCTGTGTTTTATTATTTATTTATTATTATATGATTATGCCGACAACACCTTTAACACGTTAACTGCCGTGCGTACTTTGGTGTAGTAGAACGGTGATGCTATGAAATATTGGGTTGGCAACTAAGTGACTGCGTATTTTGTCGATAGATGGACTTTACACTTTCTTTTGTTTTGTTAACGTGGTCATTGCATCTAACCTATATTTTTTCTTATTATTTGGACTTCTACCTTTAATTTAGCAAAAAAATTATATCGATTAGGGCTTTAGTTTTGTTTTTATCCCAATTTAAAAATGGAAGAACAAGACGTGCACTTCAGACATATTTTATTGTATTACTTCCGAAAAGGCAAGAACGCATCGCAAGCACAAAAGAAGTTATGTGCCGTATATGGAAATGAAGCCTTGAAAGAAAGGCAGTGTCAAAATTAGTTTGCCAGATTTCGTTCTGGTGATTTTTCACTGAAAAATGCTCAATGATCTGGCCGTCCAGTTGAAGTCGATGAGATCCGTATGAAGGCCATTATCGATTCAGATTGTCATAGTACAAGACGTGATATTGCGGAGAAGCTCAATGTATCGCATACATGCATTGAAAAAAAAATTAAAAATGCTTGGTTATGTGAAGAAACGCGATTTATGAATCCCTCACCAGCTTAAGGAAATTCATTTGACGCAACGCATTAGCATCTGCGATTCGCTTCTGAAACGCAACGAAACTGATCCATTTCTGAAAAGCCTAATTACTGGCGACGAAAAGTGGATAGTTTATAACAACGTAAATCGGAAGAGATCGTGGGTGATGAAAGATGAACCAGCCCAAACGACATCAAAAGCAGAGATTCACCAAAAAAAGATTATGCTGTCAGTCTGGTTGAATTATAAAGGAATTTTGTATTTTGAACTTATGCCACAAAACCAAACGATCAATTCAAACGTGTACGTTCAACAACTCGCCAAACTGAGCGATGCAGTTCAAGAAAAGCGGCCGGTATTGTCAAATCGTATGGATGTCGTTTTCCACCATGATAATGCAAAGCCCCACACCTCTTTGATCACTCGGCAAAAATTATTGGAACTGGGTTGGAATGTTTTATCACATCCACCATATAGTCCTGATCTTGCGCCTTCAGACTACCATTTGTTTCGTTCCATGCAGAACTCCTTAAATGGTAAAATGTTTAATAACGCTGATGTTGTCAGATCACATTTAATTCAGTTTTTTGATAGTAAAGATCAGAAATGTTACGAACGTGGAATTTTGACACTGCCAGAACGATGGGAAAAGGTTATCGACAAAAACGGACAGTATCGAATTGAATAAAGTTATATTTTTAAACAAAAATTAAGAGTTTTCCTTCTTATTTGAAATGCGCAATCACTTAGTTGCCAACCCAATACTACAGCGTTTGACTGAATTATGCAAAACGTAAATACTGTGCAGGTATGGGAGACGAAAGTATCGCATCACTATTCTAATAATAACTGCATTTATAAAATAAATATTGCTGCCCATTGCGAATATTTTGGATCTTCAGTAAAATCTCTTGCGCCTGTCAACGGGGACCATCACGGCAGTCAAAGTGTTAATAAGGTACTCTATCATGTTTCTGTATGCAATATTTATCGTTTATGCTACTAAGAAATTTATTGATATTCGACGTTCAATAAATTTTCTTTGTTACATACTCCATAATATAAATATGCACGAGATTTGTTGTTTACGTTACAAACACCTTCACATCAGCTTTTTATTGGTACGCTGACTATATGTTCCACTCGCTGTCCACAAGACCACCGAGTTATTATATTGGGTTGTTCGGAAAGTAATTTCGTTTTTTTTTTTTTGTGAAAAGGAAAGACAATTTTCGTGTAATGAACAAATATTTAATTAAATTATATATTGGCCATTCTGGTCCAATACCTTTTGCCATCTTTCTGGTACTAGCATGGTTCCACGCTCATAAAACTTTTGGTCTTTGCTGGCAAAAAACTGATAGAGGTGGTTTTTGACCTCCTCATTTGAAACGCAGGTTTTACCGTCTGAAAAATTTTGTAGTGACTGGAACAAATAATAATCCGAAGGTGCCTGATCTGGAGAATATGGTGGGTGTGGCAATGTATCCCATTCAAGCTATAAAATCTTTTGGCGAGTGACTAAACTTGTATGAGGTCTCGCATTATCTTGGTGGAACACTACACCTTTTCTGTTGATTAATTCTGGCCTTTTCTGTTGATCGATATCGGCTTTGGAAATGCTTTGAGCCGGTTCATCTTTTTTGCTCCATGATCTCTTGCGTTTGACATTGTTATATACAACCCATTTTTCGTCCCCAGTAATGATGCGCTTCAAAAATGGATCGTCTTCATGACGTTTGAGAAGCGAATCACAGGCGTCAACGCGACGACACAAATTTCTCACCGTGAGAACATGGGGAACCCATATATCGAGCTTCGAGGTTAAACCCAGGCCTTTCAAGTGGTCATAAACAGTTGAATTTGATAAACTTAACCTCTCACCGATTTCACGTGTTGCTATTCACCGGTTTGCATCAACTAATGCCTTTATCGTGTCTTTATCAGCTTCAA
The DNA here is from genome assembly GCA_033815515.1 of Cryptocheilus praepositus. NCBI lineage: Eukaryota > Metazoa > Arthropoda > Insecta > Hymenoptera > Pompilidae > Cryptocheilus > Cryptocheilus praepositus. The sequence continues at coordinate 1,168,854 of JAWWQZ010000018.1, read as the reverse complement.
CAAGCTTTTCAGAACGTGGTGCATCTTTGACATCAAATTTGCTGGATCGAAATTTTGTAAACCAACTCTGGCACTGGCGTACTGTCAACACATCTTCTCCATACACATCGGCTAATTTCATTCTGGCTTGAACAGCATTTTTACCTTTTCTATAGTAAAAGCATAAAATATGACGAAAATGCTGCTTATCGCTTTCCATATTTAAAAGGGCACCAACCAAAAACCACTGCGTAGAATCAATTGGACTTTTTCACACACAAGCCTTGCTATATCAGCTCTCAAAACATATAATGATTATGCGGCTTAAGTGTGAAATTGGGTGCAAAAAAATACAATTAAATCTTCTGTCGGGAAAAAAGGAAATTACTTTCCGAACAACCCAATATATTCCATAATATACCCATTCGCAAGATTTGTTATTTACGCTAGTGTACGATTTAGATTGGAATGATATATTAAACGGGTTTAATCACAAAAGTAATGGCTATAATATTACTCGCACTGCACTCTGTATTAAACGCTGACAAAGATTCACCAAAACTCGCTAAACACATTCGCAGATATTCTCTAAAGATTCGCTAAGACGCACACACTGTTACTCTTGAAAGATTCGCAAAGACTCACTTATTTTAACATCGCGCTCAACCCTCTTACACTGTTTCGTTTCCATGATAGTAAATTCTTTCGAGAACATTCCTAATAACAAATATAGACTCATGCATTCTTTCTCACTCTTTCACTCTCGCTTTCTCTCTCTCATACGCATACTTTCTCATTGCTCCTTCATACAAAATCACACATCCCACACTAGTAACATCTTCACATCAGCTTTTTATTGGTACGCTGACTATATGCACCACTCGCTGTCCACAAGACCACCGAGTTGTTACATATTCCATAATATACCCATACGCGAGATTTGTTATTTACGCTACTAACACCTTCACATCAGCTTTTTATTGGCGTGCTGCCTATATGTACCACTCGCTGTCCAGAAAACCACCGAGTTGTTACATATTCCATAATATACCCATACGTGAGATTTGTTATTTACGCTATTAACATCTTCATATCGGTTTTTTATTGGTACGCTGACTATATGCACCACTCGCTGTCCACAAGACCACCGAGTTGTTACATATTCCATAATATACCCATACGTGAGATTTGTTATTTACGCTATTAACATCTTCATATCGGTTTTTTATTGGCACGCTGACTGTATGTTTCACTCGCTGTCCACAAGACCACCGAGTTGTTAAATATTCCATAATATACCCATACGCGAGATTTGTTATTTACGCTACTAACACCTTCACATCAGCTTTTTATTGGCGTGCTGCCTATATGTACCACTCGCTGTCCAGAAGACCACCGAGTTGTTACATATTCCATAATATACCCATACGCGAGATTTGTTATTTACGCTACAAACACCTTCATATCGGTTTTTTATTGGCACGCTGACTATATGTACCACTCGATGCCCACAAGACCACTGTGTTGTTACATATTCCATAATATACCCATACGCGGGATTTGTTATTTACGCTACTAACACCTTCACATCAGCTGTTTATTAGCACGCTGACTATATGCACCACTCGCTGTCCACCAGACCACCGAGTTCCTCGTCCCGAAAAAAGCTTCCATCCGCAACACGTTGCTCCCCGATCCCACACTTCTTCAAATCAACCACTTTGATAGCCATACGCGCGAAGACGTGAAACGGCTTTGTGCCCTTACAGAGAAATGACACCCGGTCGCTTCGCTAGATTGAATGCGTCCTAAAATTGAGCAGCGCATAATAAAAGCGCTCTATGAAAGAGCAGCGAGTTCATTCGGCATTGTGCGCCGCGGGGTCCATAGAAAAATTTGGGCGAAACGTGAGTGCACAGAATCCTGAGTGCGCTTCGTCGTTGTTCGGTTTGTTTCGCTTCGTTTCGCTTCGGGCCGTTCTCAGGCTCGAGGGAGTAGGTTGAAGCGCGAGAAATAACATTTTCGGTTAATAGACCAAACATGCGCTTGACCGCTCGCTATGAAGATATTAGCGCGGCACTTCACGTGACGATACGCTCGGATAAAAGCGAGTTTGAAGAGACTCGAGAAGAAGCTTCGGTGCGCGCTTTATGGCGATGCACTCGACCGAGCTAACCCGAAGATCGGACTGGGCGGTGGCCGAGACAACGTGTCAACAGAATTTCGAGAAGTGCCTGTGACGAATACAAGCTGAAGACGGCAATAAATGCCGGCCCTACCTCCTTCACGTCCGATGACTTGCACTTGATCCTATGGAGATTGAGACTTGACGCGCGACTTGAGAACTCTCGACTTTGGGTCGAGGACCGGAGTTCGCGCATCATTTGGTCTTCTGCAAGATGAGAGACTGCCATTTAGGTATTGTACGTTTACCATCGAGTCTATAATAGAATTGTCATTCTTCTTTCATAATTGATTCTTTCGGTTATTAACACTTTGACTGCTGTGATGGTCACCGCTGGCAGGCGCAAGAGATTTTACTGATGATCCAAAATATTTGTAATGGGTAGCAATAATTATTTTGAAAATGCGGTTATTGTTAGAATAGTGATGCGACCCTTTACCCGTCTCCAATACCTGCATATTATTTATATTTTGTATGATTCAGTCAAACGCTGTAGTATTTCATAGAATCGGCGTTCTAATACAGCAAAATACGCACGACAATCAACGGGTTAACAGTTTGCACTTGGTATTGCCATGCATTGTTTGAAAAGTTGATACGCGAATTTTCGACTTTGCGCGAAAGATCGGTTATTTCGTTATTATAGGTTTATTTCATTGTCACTTTGCTATTCGATCGCCAATTTAACTCATGTTTGCACATACATGTATTTGTGGTGTCTTTAAAGTTTGCATTTTGCATAATTCTGTCAAACGCTGCAGTATTTGATAGCATCGCCGTTCTAATACAGCAAAATACGCACGACAATCAACGGGTTAACAGTTTGCACTTGGTATTGCCATGCATTAATGCAAAGTTGATATGTGAATTTTCGACTTTGCACGGAGGATCGGTTGAGTTTTCGTTATTATAAGTTTATTTCATTGTCACTGTGTTAGTTGATTGCGAATTTAACTCATGTTTGCATTTATGTGTATTTATGGTGTCTTGAAAGTTTACATTTTGCATAATTCTGTCAAACGCTATAGTATTTCATATTTTCTAATACAGCATTTAATGTTTGTATTGCCATGCATTGTTTGAAAAGTTGATACTTGACTTTGCGCGAAAGATTTATTTCGTTATTATAGGTTTATTTTATTGTCACTTTGCTATTCGATTCTGTCAAACGTGTTTGTGGTGTCTATAGCATATTTCATAGCATCTGCGTTCTAATACAGCAAAATACGCACGGCAGTCAACGTGTTAATAGTTTGCACTCGGTATTGCCATGCATTGTTTGCAAAGTTGACACGCTAATTTTTGACTTTGCGCGAAGGATCGGTTGAGTTTTTGTTATTATAGGTTTATTTCATTGTCACGTTGCTAGTTGATCGCGAATTTAACTCATGTTTGCACTTATGTGTATCTGTGGTGTCTTGAAAGTTTACATTTTGCATAATTCTGTAGTATTTCATAGCATCGCCGTTCTAATACAGCAAAATATGCCCGGCAGTCAACGTGTTAACAATTTGTATTTGGTATTGCCATGCATTGTTTGCAAAGTTGATACGCGAACTTTCGATTTTACGCGGAGGATCAGTTGAGTTTTCGTTATTATAAGTTTATTTCATTGTCACTGTGTTAGTTGATCGCGAATTTAACTCATGTTTGCACTTACGTGCGTTTGTGGTGTCTTAAAAATTGAGAGCAATATAGATCTCTATAAGAGCGCACATCGTATATAAAAATCGTATTAGTATTTGCAGAGGAAAACGCAGCGAGAGTCAATCTTTGAAAAACTTGTGCAAACACTATGCAGTATATCATATCCGAAAAAATGATTAAGAATCTGTAATAAGCTTAATTTTAACACATGGCGCGTAAATAAAATATATTGATGTCTAGTTGTTTGTTTTCGTTTGTAATAGCCGATCGGAAAAGTGTCAATTGTTTCTACGCGATTTGGCGTTGTAGCGGTAAAAAGGCCGACGGCAATTTAGACTCCGTTTGTCTCGAGAATCGCAACAGAATTTTCAATACTGTTTCATTTTTGTTTATTTTTCTTCTTGAAAATATCCACATGATTTGGCGTTGTGTCGCTTAAAACGGTGTTTGCAATGTTAATTTTGTGCGTTTCGCCCTGCGAATTACAACAGAAATTTCATTGTTATAACCATATAATGATAAATGATTCGTATTATTATTAAATAAAACTAGAGACATACATGATCACTGTTGCAAACTTCAAAATACACTCGGTTTTCCTTGATGACTTGTTATACAAAAAATAATAAAATCCTCGATTCAAAAGCTGAAAAAAAAAATCTAACAGAATGTAACAACGTACGACAATGATCGCGATGATCAACTCCACTTTTGTTTGTGCTACTGTGATAACACTTTTCAGACAATCAAATTTCAGCCAAATTTTATGACCGCCAACTTTTCAACCAACAAAAATGAACGAACTCGTTCATAATATTTGAAGTACTAACGATTGAGTGTAATTGATTCGTTAAATTGAATTACCTTTGTTATTGGTGCCTTCGGAGACAATTTTGCGCAAGTGAAAGAAGATGTAAGCACAGCATAATAGTACAATAGCACGACATATTGTGTTCAGATATAGACATTGCTGTGTATGTGTGCATTCGATTCTTAGCTCTCAGCCATTTTCTTATCGACCCAAGCTCCTCCCTATTTCAGTTAGGGTGAGTCGCTTTGCTACACGAGGGGCAGAATTATTGACATGAGGCGTTCAATCCGATTATCGACCAGCGCCATAAATAAATCGTAACCAACATGGTTATTAATACAGGCATTCATAATGTGGCGCGTATCTATAGGGTAGAAATGCTGGAGAACTGAAAGCATGCAACGTGACTCGGTAATCGTTGTCACCCAGATGAGGTTTTGCGTGTACATTTTATATCTGTGCGCTGATTTTCATAAAGTATGTCTCTTGTGAATTATAGTGAACCTGATGCAGGTTACCGAAGAGGTTCATAACGTATGTTATTCTACCAACCAATCGTCTGTTGATTGATACGGTATTCAATTAAACAAGTAAACAAAGTTGAAGTCAAGTTATATCCTTAGTCGCTGTTACCGTTATTGATATATTTTCAGTTTGCAACTGTTTGTGGGATTTCATAAAAAAATATATAAATTGTTGTGATTGTACATTTTCTAACTTTTTTTTTACTAAACAGCATTTCCGTTTTCATTTGTCCTCTGCGTGACAGCTTGTTAGTATCAACAATAACCGAAATTCTTTGCTTCCGCTTTCTTGGAAAAGAATGAAAATGCTGGTATTGATTTCTTTGCAATATTCCAGTGCCTTTCGCGATATTTCCAAACAACTCGGCCTTCTTAACACTTTGACTGCGAAGCATATTTTGCTATGTTAGAACCGCGATGCGATGAAATACTGCAGAATATGATTAAATCGTGCAAAATTAAGGTAACGCAGAGTTGTTAGAAGCCAAACTATTGAAGCATCGTTCCAATATCAATTTCTTTTAGAAGATTGCAAATAGGCTTCATTGTGATTTCTTTTACATTTTTAATCAAATTGTTTGCGCCCGTCACCGGTGGCCACAGTGGCAGTCAATATGTTAACAGTTACGTGTTACAATGTTATCTAGAGTATGATTGTCGCAAAGAATAACACGAAGTAATGCATGTTACTATCGGTTCTACTATATTTCTAAATAATAACATTGTATGTAAACACGCTAAATCCGTCTATTTGAAGTTTATTTGGTATTAACATCTTGACTGCCATGGTGGTCATCGGTGACCGGCGCAAAAGATCTCACGAAAAATTCCAAAAATTCCCAGTCGGCAGCATTTATAATTTTGTAAATACAATTAACACTTGGCATGCGGGTATACTTCGCCGCCGAATTACGCGTGCAGCGGGCGTTTTTTCGTGAATCGCGCGGAAGTTTGCTTATTTAGAAAAATCGCAGTAAATCGAAAACAACTTCGTTTTTATGAACGAAACTTTTTTTATTTTACACTTAAATATATACTGTATGATTATTTAACAAAAAAAAAACGATATGATTACGAAATCATAACTGAAACGATTTTCAAAATTTTCTACACTGTCATACGAAAAGTCCAATAATCTGTCGGCGCATATTTCTTCATCACTATTTTTGTCACAACGGTTGATTTTATCAACTTTGTAATCAATAATAAAAAACCAAGCTTCAAATTGACAAAACACGACTTGTATACATATTCTGGAGTTAGGAATTTGATTTGAAGACGAAATAACTCAGTAAAAGACCGAGTAACTAAACAATCATAACTTATGAGAAGAAAATGCAAAGCGTTGCCTAGCAACGCAAACAACGCGCATATTATGTCACACATTCATGTAATTATACGTATTTAGTAGATTTGTGGTGGATACCTACTAACCACCACAAATCTACTAAATACATATTTTTACGTGACCCGCGCTCCAGTGTCAGACTGCAAAAAATGTAAAAATACGTTACCCGCATGCCAAGTGTTAATATCAAACAGTGATTCAATTCTTCGGTCTCCGATACCTTCACATTACCTTCATTTTGCACAATTCAATCATATTCTGTACTACTTCATCACATTGCGGTTTTAATATAGTAAAATACGCACGGCAGTCAACGTGTTAATGACAAACGTTTGTGGGACTAAATTCATTGTTATCAGCGGTCGTGGTAGTCATCGATGACCGGCGCAAAACATCTCACGAAAAATTCAAAAAATATCCAATCGGTAGCATTTATAACTTTGTAAATGCAATTGCAATTAAATAGTGATTCAATTTTTTGGTATCCGATACCTTCGCATTATTTTCATTTTGCAGAATTCAATCATATTCTGTACTACTTCATCACATTGCGGTTTTAATATAGTATAATACGCACGGCAGTCAAAGTGTTAACGACAAATTTTTGTGGGACTAAATTCATTGTTATCAGCGATTGTGGTGGTCATCGGTGACCGGCGCAAAAGATCTCACAAAAAATTAAAAAAATAGCCAAACGGTAGCATTCATAATTTTGTAAATGCAATTGCTATTAAATAGTGATTCAATTCTTTGATATCCGATACCTTCGCATTATTTTCATTTTGCACAATTCAATCATATTTTGTAGTACCTCATCACGGTGCGGTTTTAATATAGTAAAATACGCATGGCAGTCAACGTGCTAACAATTTTGTAAATGCAATTGCAATTAAATAGTGATTCAATTTTTTGGTATCCGATACCTTCGCATTATTTTCATTTTGCAGAATTCAATCATATTCTGTAGTACTTCATCACATTGCGGTTTTAATATAGTAAAATACGCACGGCAGTCAAAGTGTTAACGACAAATTTTTGTGGGACTAAATTCATTGTTATCAGCGATTGTGGTGGTCATCGGTGAGCGGCGCAAAAGATCTCACAAAAAAATTCAAAAAATGCGCAATCGGCAGCATTTATAATTTTGTAAATGCAATTGCTGTTAAATAGTGATTCAATTCATTGGTATCCGATACCTTCGCATTATTTTCATTTTGCAGAATTCAATCATATTCTATAGTACTTCATCACGTTGCAGTTTTAATATAGTAAAATACGCACGGCAGTCAACTTGTTAACGACAAATTTTTGTGGGACTAAATTCATTGTTATCAGCGGTCGTGGTGGTCATCGGTGACCGGCGCAAAAGATCTCACAAAAAATTAAAAAAATAGCCAAACGGTAGCATTCATAATTTTGTAAATGCAATTGCTATTAAATAGTGATTCAATTCTTTGATATCCGATACCTTCGCATTATTTTCATTTTGCAGAATTCAATCATATTCTGTACTACTTCATCACATTGCGGTTTTAATATAGTGAAATACGCACGGCAGTCAAAGTGTTAACGGAAAATTGCCAGCCGCTCTAACTTTCGTCGACGGACGAGCATTTTGTCCCGTTTTCCTCTTTAACCCGCCACCCCGAGATTCCGCCCCCATTTCCTTTGGGCCGACTCCTCCGCGCCGCAATCAACCGGCGATCGCTGATATTGCATTTAGAAGAATGAAAATCCGCGGGCTGGAAGAGATCGATCGTCTCGCACGCCATTTGTCATTGTACGTACGTGATGAGAAGACTAGTAGCGGAGGGTGCCTGAAGAGGGACGCACCGTAGGGTCGCCCTATGCGAGCGAGTGCGAAGACAGATGCACGCGCCTGGAACGACGGGCGTTAAAACGATGTATCGGCGGGCGATCTAAAATCATTGGACAATGAGGCGCTAACTGGATAACTAGCAAACGGCCGCCTTATCTCGAGGCACGATAAGCGCGATGAGCTATCGTCGCTCCCCTCGTCATATTACATTAGCGCCCATAGAATAATGTATCGTGGGACGCCCCATAAACGGTCGCCAGCCCTCGATCCCCTCGGTAGGAACGATCCTACGACTATATTCACATGGTAATGTGACCCAGACGCTATATCAGCGCGCAACGGGGGTGAAGTGTTATTAACTATTTGGGGTATCGGGAATCGACGAGACTTGTCCTTCGTCGTTGCCGCACACGCACACGGACGCGGACGAAGCTTTGTCTTGCTGCTTGCTGCGGGTGTGCGCGATACGTCAATGGGTAGGTGAAGACGTGGGTGGCAGAGCGAGGAACGCCCGTGCACTCACCTTGCTCCCCAACGTAAACGAGCGCTGAGATCTCGTCATACGATACGCCGGGAATGCGATTTCTTTGACGCTGAGTTAGATGCGCGCAGCGAATCTAACGATGTCAACTCTTCAGAGCCGCTGAATACGGATGTGCACGGGCGAGATTGACCTGCCGGTGGACGGCCATTTATTTCGCTCGAAGATATGTAGAGGCGGCGTGGAAAAACTTGACCGACACCGAAGTGTGTCGGTGGGAATTTCCGGCGGAGCGTTGCGTGCGGGAGATGTTAATTCTGGCGGATGGATGGAGACGTTGATTGTGGGTGTTCTTAGGTTTTCACACTTTACGGGTGTCACGTAAATATTGTTTGGTTAGAATACGAGGTGAGACGTTGATTGCTAAGCGTATTTTGCTATAGTAAAACTGCCATGCGATCAAATACTTCATACAAATACTGTCATACAAAATGAAGGTAATGCAGAGTTGGTAGAAACCAAAATATTGAAGCACCGTTCCAATATCAATTGTTTCTACAAGTTGCAAATAGGCTTCGTTGCGAATTTTTTGCATTGTTACTACAATCTTTTGCGCCGGTCACCGGTGACCACCGTGGCAGTCAATGTGTTAAGGGTTACGTGTTACGACGTTATCCAGAGTATCATTGTCGCGAAGAATAACATGAAATAACGCATGTTACTATCGGTTCTACTACATTTCTAAATAATAACATTGTATGTAAACACGCTAAATCTGTTTATTTGCAATTTGTTTGCTGCTGCAGCATGATAAAGTCGATAACGTTAGCTACTATGGGAAAAACGCAAAAAGTTAGAAATTGCTCTTCATTTTCAAATTAGAATCGCGCCTCCGATGTTATTATAAAGAAAAAGAAACTTTGGATTTGTATTTCTTAAAATTCCAAGATCTTCAGAGTGCAATTCGAAACCAATGGCTTAATATTTGCAGAAATTATAAAGCTAGAATCCAATTTCGGTTGCATCACACGGATAAAAACGTTAAAACCTAGAAGTTTAAATGTGTTGTGTATGAAACAGTATTTTTGAATCACGTTGGTAGAATTTCACGCGAAGCTCTTAGTCTGAGCGACTTAAAATTTGAACTGCATCTCAGGAACATGTTTCTACACTACCTTTCCTATTATTGCGTAAAATCGCAATAAATTGTTTCTAGAAATCGAAAATTTGCTACAATTATTCGTTTATGGCTGGATACGTTTTTCTCCGTGGTGCATATAATAGCGACATTTACATGGACTAAAATAATTTGCTTACAATCTGTTTCAAAGTTCTCTAAGAGGAAGAATCTTACAAACAGCCTACGTATGTTCTTTTACTGCCGCGTGTTTGGTGGCACGCGATGTCAGCATGACGACACTTGCGAGTTTATAAAAGTTCGTAGGTTGCCTCAAAAGATGAATAAAAGTGTTCCAAATTTTTTTCTTTATAAATCCTCAAGGAAAGCACAATTTTGTGTAACGAAAATCACATCTCTTCTTGATTGATTGAAACTTTGATACTCAGGTGACACTTATAACAACACGTTTCCAAGCTGGTAACTTGTAAATTTGAAAATTGGTAACAATGCCCACAACCTACAATCTTCGTTTTTATTATCTTCCATTTCGTCAAATCTGCACTTAAATTGTTCACTATCCGGGCCTCCGAAGAAGAACGCATTCTCAACTAGGAAAGCAACAGCTATTCATCGTTTCCAACGTTTCACACTGCGCTTAACTTGATCAGACTTCGCACAAAACTCTGCTATTCTGATTAAACTTATAAGAACGCCATACTGTTAAGACCCCGATAACCTCACTCCTAACAATAACCATGTCTTGCAATTTCCATTTCGCACGCATTTCCCCACCGCCTACCATTTAACCCTTTCGCTACGCCAGAGTTTGACGCGTATACACAGTTACGGTACAGAGTAGTTAAAATATACATGCCGCAAACAAAAGGTAACAATTGACAGTTTTTCGTAGATTCCGTTACTAATTGTCTTATTATCAATATGGACAGTTATTGAAACAACAGAACAGAATAATATCGGTTATCCTGGAGATAGTGTGACATTTTCACGGGTGACCATAGTTAAAGGTATTACACAGCGAGTGGTTTACGGCGGGTGACCATAGTCACCGTTAGTAGCGAAAGTGTTAAGAATGTTGTGAGTCCGAAAACGGTTCGGTACTTTTGGTTACGTTACGTTTCTTGCGGTATAGATGGTTTTTTGGGAAATGACAATTTTGGAATTGTTGTGCATGAGATTATGACGGTACTTGAAAATGATAGGATTGGGTACCATAAGAATTTTTATGTGCGACTAATATGGTTTCCGGAAATAATACGCAATAAGATTCGGCGCTTCTGGTTTTTTGCCGTGTCGCGCACCGTATCTTACTTTCCAGAAACCAAAAGCGTTGCACCCCTAGCTCTAGCTAGAGATAATGTGACATTTTCACGGGTGACTATAGTCACCCGTAGTAAACAGCGAGTGCTTTACGGCGGATGACCACTGTCACCATTAATAGCGAAAGTTTTAAATATGAAATATCAGTATCGAGACGCTGAAGTGGCAGAAAGCGTTGAGAAAAGTGCCTCGGCGTGTTAGAAAAACGCACGCGCTGGTAACTGGATGAAAGGCGGTAAGCCGTCAGAATTTTTCCACAGGTGCTAAACATTCGAGAGTACCGACTGCGAAACGAGCAGCGGTAGACCAGAAGCGAGAAACGAAGCAGCAGCATCGGACAATGCTGTCCTCTGTCCGCGTTCGAAACGCTGCGCTAACGAGACGACCGAACACTGCACAGTTGGCTCCGTCAATTGTTTCAGCAAACAACGAAACAATGGACAGTGGTCGAGCGATACTAATGGCTGGTTTATACGCTCCTTAAGTGGGTTGATGGGGAGGAAACAAAGAGTGTGTGTGCGTGTGTGTCTGTGTGTGTGTGCGGGAAGAGGGGAGGCAGCTTCCGTCGTGTGGGATGGAACGACCTTAGTTCTTTCCTCTCTTTACCTTGCAAACTCACATTCCACCGGTCGAGTCAGCCAGACACCGAGCGAGACGGTGAGTGGAGCGCGTGGAAATTATGGCGGCTGATCTCGGAAATTTGACAGGCCGATGATGACGTTTGCGGCGTGATGGGCATAGGGCGGTGGTAGATAGCGTGTGGGACACTGTAAAATGACAGATGATAAGTGAGGTTTCGTGGGCTATTGACTTGCTAGCCCCGGGACAGGCTTTGAGTGTTCTATTTTGCCTTTGTTTTCTACGAGCCTTAACAGATTGTTGACCGGTCACGAGTTAACTCGTGTTTTCATGACCAAACGTTGCTGACCGGTCACGAGTTAATTCGTGTTTGCATTTGCGTCGGCTATTTTAATTTTTGAAACGCAGGGCAATGTAGGATATAGCAAAATTTTGTTCATTGTTCAATCGCGTCTGCGTTATTATAAGAAAGTATACTTTCCTTGGTACTGAGGCTTTTATTAGAATTCTAGAATTAGAAAGTATCAAGAACGACGGAACGTGATGGTGAAGCGTTTTTCGATAAATTATACGTGAATGTTCTATATAGTTGCCCGAGTGATTTTTAAATAAGTTTTAGTCATTTGGAAAATGATTATTAAAAATGAAATAACCGGGGCATAATCTAGGTTTTTAAAAGGAAAGCGCGACGAAACAAGATATATGTGCAAAACCTCTTGTCTATATCTACGCGTAAATGATTATTGTACAGTTAATCATACGAAAAAATATTAAAAGTTACATAAAGTTTATGTCCAAAGTTAAATTTGAATTCATTATGCACGAACAAACTTTATTGAAGGTTATTTACATCGTTTCACTTCCATGTTCAATTACAAAATAATAGCCGGTGACTTGAGACAGCTTTTCCGAAAATTGCCGGTCAATAATGTGTTAACACGTTGACTGCCGCGTCATCCGTATTTGGGTGATGGCAAAAAATCTGATTAGGCCGTGGCATCCGTATTGCGGTGACGTTTGTTTGAATATTCACGAAATTTGTTAGTAGGTACTTGGAAAGATATTTCGCAGGATATGATAAAACTATTAAATTTTTATGAAAGTGGCTTTAACCATTCGTCACTAGAGAATATAAATATTTGGAAAAAGAAGAAATCATTTTTGAATCTTACATGCTCTCTTAGATACTTCGTTTTTGAGGAAAGATTTTTAACTAAATGCATGTTCCGAAACTTTTCGATGTAAACGTGCTTATCTTCTGCTACGATAAGAAACAATAGGTCCAGTACGATATTCCGATATAGATTTTCAACTTATAACATATAAATAGAAATTTCTAGGCATTTCGTTCTAACCGTAATAATTTTCTACTACCATAAAAAAAACAATTGGCGCATGGTATAGCAGCACGCGTGGCCTGTCGGAAGTTTTCTGATAAATTCGTGTGGCAGTCAACGTGTTAATACGTGAACTGCCACGGTGGTCACCGGTGACCGGCGCAAAAAATTTGAAAAAAATGCAAAAAATTCGCATTGAAGCCTATTTGAAATCTTGTAAAAGCAATTGATATTGGAACGGTGCTTCAATACTTTGGCTTCTAACAACTCTGCGTTATCTTTATTTTGCACAATTTAATCATACTCTGCAATATTTCATCGCATCGCGGTTCTAACATACTCAAATACAGGGTGACCACCGTAAAATATTTGACTAGAAATGCAAAAAATTCACATTGAAGCCTATTTCCAATTTTGTAAAAGCAATTGATATTGAAACGGTGCTTTAATACTTTGGTTTCTAACAACTCTGCGTTACTTTCACTTTGCACGATTTAATTATACTCTGCAGTATTTCATCGCATCGCGGTTCTAACATAGCAAAATACGTTTGGCAGTCAACGTGTTAATACGTTGAACCACGGCGGTCATATGTGACCGCAACTTATGAAATACTTATAATTCTATAGCTGAATGAAAATTTGCTAATTAGAAAATGCTTTGAAATAAAATCTGCACTACCGAAAAATTAAAAGTTTTTATTAAATCAAAAATCAAAAATTAATTTTTATGAAATCTTTTGTCTACCGATGCATTGTATTGAAGTATTTTAAACATAAGTGTAGCTCGTCAATGCAATCTTGGCAGTATTTAGTGACATTTTTTTCGGATTTTGCAACATTTTATTGGTAACACTGTTTGCAAAATTTGCTTCCTTCTTTTGCAATTCATGCCGTATTCTTATAAATAACGAAATTAATTATTATTTCGCCACTACATGCGCAGAATAGTAAAAATATTTTCGTGGCGTTCTCAGCGAAACATGTGGCAGTTAACATGTTAATAATCAAAGAATTGTGCCGCTCGTTACTAGGTCGTAGCGACAAGGTCTAATCTATGGCGGAAGTCGTGTTAATTCATAGAAATTGCATCTGTAATCTTAGATTAGAATGTAAAATGAATGGCGTTCATCTTTTCGATCAACTGGTTTCTTGTGTAACAAAATTGGAAAAGGTATGAAATGGTACCAACAGTTACGTCTGTATTTAATTTTAGGAGCACATCTGCCTTGTCTATGTTAGTGGGAGTTTTAGTTCATAGAAATTCAAGCCAACAGTTGTGACAGATTACAACATGAAACAGGGCGACTTTGATTTTTTGATGAACTGGTTTCTTGTGTATTAACACTCCGAAACGGAATAAATTTGTGCCAAAAATTATATGTATGTTTTATTCTAGAATTTCATATGCCTTAGTTATATTTGAAGGCATGTTAACTCATAGAAATCGAATCCATCGACTATGGTACAATATAATATACAAAAGAGTAACATTGAACTTTCCGATCAACTGATTTCGTATGCATCAGCACTATAAAAAGGTCTAAAAGGTCTGCAATTAGGTGTAGATTTAATTTTAGGACAATCAGTTGTAAATTTCTTCACATTCTATAAAACTGTGACCAACCAAAGAATTAAAGTCACATTTGTCAGAGAATTGCTACCGCTTGAACTAATTAATTCATTGTTGTATTCAACGTATGTACGAATAAACAGAAAAAGTGAAATTTCAAGTAAATAAGATCGTTCTTCTGTTTTCGGAAGCATGGCTCCTGAAGGAAGTTGTGTGCCTCCAATTTCTGGGTAGTAACAATGATATCATCAACCCGTGTTGATAATGTTTTATCGGCATAACTAATCTGAATAACAGATAATCGACCATTTTAATTTTGAATATAAAGATTGCACACCCTTGGTTACTATTTCAATATATACCATTGCCCTTGCATTTTCTTGAGGCTTATTTCATTGCTCATAAAATAAATTCAACACTCCACATATTTCGAAACCCCGAGTATCCTCTTCAGAGGAGTCCACACAACGATACCCCAAAATAAATGAAATATTACTTCCAACTTCATAATAATAATAACGCATGGCGCAACGTACAAAAATAATCTCAACACACAAAAGCCAGACAGAACGCACGCTTTTTCTATGGTGACGCGACGTGCGACAGTAATTGCATCAATTCCCAGCGAACATGTCTTATCGCGAAACGTAACTAACCTCAATAACACAAAAGAGCATTTTCATTTGAACGCCAGCTTATAGCTAGTAAGAGCGTCGACAGGCTACCAGCAAGATGGCGCGACGTGCGACAATAATTGCATCAATCCGTAACCTACAGGGCGTATTGAACGAGTATGTGCCGCAAAGATCGGTATGCTCGATACTCGGACGTGCTGACCAGTAAGAGCCGCGTGCATATGCGTGTGTGTGCCCTACGTGATTTGAGGGAGAGCGAACTTAGAAATAGGAGCTAACCGAGCGTGAGAGATTAACCCCTCTAACTGTGGTCGCCCAGTATATCAAGGTCGGAGATAAAACGCCACCGACCTCTGACTGTGCGTTACCACCCCTAACTGGCTCTATTGACTACCCGGGATTCAATGTATTTCACCCGAACGCCGGAGAAAAGTGAACCAGCGAGTAGAACGAAAATTTCATACATTTTTCATCGCCCGTAACGTATCGTTGATGACACGAACTTTCGGCGCTTTCTATTTTCGTCTTTTCATTTGTGAGGCGTCAAGGGTGCAGGAATAAGGGACGGAAAGGTGCGATGCTTCGACAGTGAAATCGCCGGCGGAAGAGCACGGGAAGCAGTTGATGGGTATTTCAGCGTGTTTCGTTAATGCCTAAACACCCTAATAGCTCTGTAAACAATGGCACTCCGCGCGTCCTTTGAAATATACGCGATTCCGAATATTCAAGGCGATGCAAACAGAATGCCGCAGGCGTTTACCTTGTAAACGGATAAGGTTGGGTAAATAAGTTATTGTTTCAGAGGGGTCGTGGATCAGAACGGTTTGAGGGTTATCGATGGGGTTGTGTTTGCCCAGTTGGACCAATAAGCGGAGTATTCTTACAAAGACGGGGTCGGAAGATTCTCCGTTTACAGATTTTCCACGAAAGACAGGCGGATGGAAGATGTATTTTGGGAATGAAGGACTGACGCGGAGATTTATAATTAACGTTCGATGACATGATCCTTTAGAAAATTTGTATGTATGATTTAGGGGTTGATGAAAGAATACAAAACAATGAATATGATTGTTAATGATGAATAATATTAAACCATGAAAAATAATACACTCGCAGAGTAGTGATTGAAGTAGTATTAAATGGTAAGCGAAGCAATGTATCAAAGAGGATAAGTAATCGTTGAAGATGGGTGAAATATTCAAAATCTATGATTCTCAAATATAAAAGAAGTGGGTGGCTATGAAGACGAATAGTGCTGGAGAAAAGTATATGTAATTATGTAAAACCATATATAATTATATAAGTATATAATTATTCTTATATTTGGACGTTCGTTTACCATAGATTAAAGGTGCGTGAAAACATACATTCAACTATAAACTCGCAGAGTGAAAAACATTTTTACAACCCTGTTCTAAGTATGCTTACACGCACTGCGTTATCAATACAAAAAATCCCGGCTTTGCTAAATCATTGAACGCCGAAATGTAAAGAAAGAAGGCGGCTGTGAGCATAGCTATGTAAAAATGATTATAGCAATGATAATACAGCAAAGACATAATAGTCGATGGTCCAACATGGATTAAATGTTCATGAGAACGTGTACAAAGCTGCAAGGTAAAAAATAGTGTGTTATCAATATGCAAAATTGCGGCTTTGGTAAATTAGTGTGCCCTTTGCTACGTTGATTCCAACTGTGACTCCGAAATGTAAAGAGCATATATACGTAAAGATGATTATAACAATGATCATACGGCAAAGACGTAGTTATGCACAGTGTGTTATCAATTGCAAAATTACAGCCTTGATAAATCATCGAGCCCTTACCTACGTCCACTCTGTTCACGATCCCCAAAATGTAAAGAAAGAAAGCGGTTATAAGCATACTTATGTAAAGATGATTATAGCAATGGCAATACGGCAAAACATACATAGTCGACCGTTCAACACGGATTAAATGTCCATGAAAACGTAGTATAAAGCTGCAGGGTAAAAAATAGTGTGTTATCAATTGCAAAATTGCGATTTTGGTAAATTAGTGTGCCCTTTGCTAAGTCAATTCGAGTCGTAATCCCCGAAATGTAAACAGCATAGATATGTGAAGATTATTACGGCAATGATAATGCGGCAAAGACGTTATACATAGTCGATTGTTCAACATGGATTAAATGTTCATGAGAACGTAGCTACGTTAGCTACATCCACTCTGCTCACGATTGTAGAAATGCAAAGAAAGAAACCAGCTATAGGTATAAATATGTAAAGATTATTATAGCAATTATGTTACGGCACAGACGTTATACATAAGACATCGTTCAATACGGATTAAATGTTCATGAGAACGTGTATAAAGCTGCAAGGTAAAAAATAGTGTGTTATCAATTGCAAAATTGCGGCTTTGGTAAATTAGTGTGCCCTTTGCTAGGTGAATTCGAGCCGTGATCCCCGAAATGTAAAGAGAGTGGGCGGCTATGAACATAGAGAAGTTCGGCGGAGAGGGCAAAGGCGGCCCCAAATAGAGAGGCAGTCGAGCGGTGGGGCTGAAATGGGTACTAGGCCAGGGGGCGTAGTGCGGATAAAGGGCATTTTATCTCGCGAAATAACGCCCCGTAGTGGAAGTTCGTTCTTCTTCCTTTCCCTTCTCTCCCTTTCTGCCTCGCACCCCTCAATCCATCTCCTTTTAACTCTTGCGCTATCGCATTTCTCCGCTCGTTTTTTTTATCCCGCGCGTTTGTGCTATCCACATCGAATCTTTCAATAAAAAATTTTGTAGCCTCGCGGAGTCAGCGCCATTTTGTGAGTTTAAATGGAAATCCGGTTGGGAGAGTGGCTGGGGCGGTTGCTGGGAGGCCGGCGAGAACTCTTAGCATGCAAATTAAAGTGCTGCCATTTGAATGCGAATAAAACGCCCCCAGGAGTCAAAGAGAGAGAGCGAGAGAGAGGGAGAGAGAGACAGAGAGGGAGGGGGAGGGTGAGGAGAGGGAATGGGGGTGGAGATGGGGTGTATGAGAGAGGAAGAAGAAGGAAGAAGAAAGGACAGAGCAGGAACGTGCGCTTGACAGATCGTACGGCAGAGGTACTTTCGTGGTCGAGAGGAAATTTTGCAGGGGATTTTTCTTCATGTCTTTCTGAACGCGTTTATGTTGCAGCATGCGGTGTTAATACGCGCAAATTCGCTTTCCAATTGTGGGTTGAGCGCGTGTGTCAACGGGTACACATTCGCAAGTGCGTAAACGTGGCTTAGTGAAGATTAATCCTCCGCCATAATTCTTGTTACAACTAAAATATTGAGAATCCAGCATTTCGCCAGTACAATTGTTATGATTGTTATTTGGGAACAAGTCTGTTATTAGGCGTTTCTAAAAAATATGCACCACATAAATCGAATGGTTAATATTATCGAAGTTCTGTGCGCCGAATACATTTTTTCTTTAATTATTATTACCTGTTCTTTTCTTTCCGTACCTCTCTCTCTCTCTCCGTTTCTCGCTTTCTTGTTCTCGTTTCTATTACGCAAACGGTACGTTTATACGTAAGGCATGAGAACCATTTTTCTCGCTTAGGTTATTACCTACTTTCAACCGCTGTTATGACGGCGTTTGCTCGGTCGACAGTTATGAAATTTCTTTAGAATTATTTCGCTCGCCTAAGCGCAGAAGTTCGGTGGCAGCGACCCAGTGGAATAAGAAATAATATTTTCTCTGAGGGGAACGAAGTCCCTCTTCTTTCAGTTAGCATCGTTTGCGGGACACTCACTCCACGCCGCGCAAGATTTAAGGCAGCTTTATGAAAACTACCTCAAAAACTCTTAATTACTGGCGGCGAGGAAGAAAAACTATGTGCCTTATGAAAACGTCATGGTGACATTTACTACTTGACGTGTTCATGTATTAAGGTTGACAGAGAAAGGAGCGCAGACGGGCAGCATATTTAAATATGCCGGGTTTGCGGTAAGGCGATGGCGGGCTAACAAGTTTTAATCAAAGTACATTCGACGTATTTGTGAAAGCGCTCGTTACGATATTGGTATATGTGGATATTATCAAATGTTAAATTGCGCACATTATCACCGTGAGCATCTAGCCAATTTATCACTGCTTAATAGATTTGCCAATTAACATTGCCCGCGGCCAAGCGATGAAAATTAATCCTTTATGAAATTCAGAAATTTTGAACGCTTTTTCATTCATCTCTTTGCTGGAAAGTTCATTTCATATTCTTCTTTCTCCCTGTATGCAAATTAGATTATATTCCATCAAAACACTTCTGTCGTATTTACGAAAGTACTTGTTACGTTATCGGTATATATCGATATTATCAAGTATTAACTTGAACACGTTATCATAAGCAAATGAGTTCCCATAGCGAAATAATCCTTTATGAAATTCGTAAAACTTCTTGTTTGCTATTTTATCCCGTTCCGTTACGTTTCACGTGCTTTTTCATTAGTCTTTTTGCTGGCAATTTCATTTTCTATCCTTTTTTTCTCCCTTTATACAATAATCCAGCCTATTCACCGTAGCTCGATCTCCCGCCATTTCGTTCTTTGTTATCGCGTCCAATTCCAGCGTCAAAGATATCCGAATGGCGATAAGGACGTGTGGAATTTAAATAAAGCGAATCAATATTCAAATCCGTAGCCCTCCATGCTGCGACTTTACATGTATATAGATTTCGACGTCTTCCCTCTATAGTTCGCTTTCCTTCACTTCTCCTCGTCTCGACTCGGCCTTATCTTCTGTCCTCTTCTCTATTCTTTCGTATCCCCTGTCGTACGCTTTATATTGCGAAGGCCTCATTTACTTGACTCACCTTTGTCGGTCGAGCCAATCTCTTTACCCGCCTTTTCGTTCTTCGCTCGCTGCTTTGCTCGCCGATAGCCCACACGACGCATATGCGTTCGGCGAATTACCTTACTCAATGAATGATAAAAGGTTTCAATCAATGGAAGCAATTACCTGAGCGTTCAGGAAAAAAGATGTAAGAAGACATACCTGTACACTTACAGTTTATTTCAAGGGAATTGCGAAACGTTTGGATTAATGGAAGGATGACGCCAGTTATCTAAGCCTTCAAGATGAACGCCGCAAAAGAAATGATTTTCTTATAACTTATTTGGAACAACGGGGCATATAGTAAAAATTCGCCAGCAAATAGTAAAATATCTGAATCAACGAAATCAAGTGTTGAGGCATTCTGGAAAAAACGTGAAAAACAACTGGTTTACTTATAGCTTAATTTAAACGGCGAAATGTGTTGTCAAAATGTGTCAGCGAACAGAAAAGGATCTGAAGCAGTAAAAGTAATTATGGAAATGTTCAATAAATAAAACATTGCGAAACAGACTACTGGCGTATAGTTTATTCAGAACATAAGACGTGTTGTCAGAGCTCGTGAATAAATATTAAAATGTTCTTATGAATTATAGCCTGACGACATATTTTCCCACGTATCCAAGCCTACCCAAATCAACGCACCTTTTCCCTACAATTTCCTTCCACCGTCGAGCGCTACCGTAATTCCTCAAACATTCATCGTCACATCCTCTTCAACAAGTCCCTTCTCCTTCTCGAACTTCCTCATTTAACATGTTGACTGTCATGGTGGCCATCGGTGACCGGCGCAAAAGACCTCACGAAAAATTCAAAAAATAGACAAACGGTAGCATTCATAATTTTGTAAATGCAATTGCTAATAGGTGTACAACTTTGCTCCCGCCGTTTTTTGCATTGGACGAAATCACATTGGGAAAAAGAAAATACGGGCAGTCAACGGTTAATGACAAACGTTTATGGGACTGTTCATTGTTATCAGCTATTATTAAATAGTGATTCAATTCTTTGATATCCGATACCTTCGCATTATTTTCATTTTGCACAATGCAATCATATTCTGTAGTACTTCATCGCGTTGCGGTTTTAATATAGTAAAATACGCACGGCAGTCAACTTGTTAACGACAAATTTTTGTGGGACTAAATTCATTGTTATCAGCGATTGTGGTGGTCATCGGTGACCGGCGCAAAAGATCTCACAAAAAATTAAAAAAATAGCCAAACGGTAGCATTTATAATTTTGTAAATGCAATTGCTGTTAAATAGTGATTCAATTCTTTGATATCCGATACCTTCGCATTATTTTCATTTTGCACAATGCAATCATATTCTGTAGTACTTCATCACATTGCGGTTTTAATATAAGAAAATACGCAAGGCAGTCAACGTGTTAATGACAAACGTTTATGGGACTAAATTCATTGTTATCAGCGGTCGTGGTGGTCATCGGTGAGCGGCGCAAAAGATCTCACAAAAAAATTCAAAAAATGCGCAATCGGCAGCATTTATAATTTTGTAAATGCAATTGCTGTTAAATAGTGATTCAATTCTTTGGTATCCGATACCTTCGCATTATTTTCATTTTGCACAATTCAATCATGTTCTGTAGGACTTCATCACGTTGCGGTTTTAATATAGTAAAATACGCACGGCAGTCAACATAACAATGACAAACGTTTGTGGGACTAAATTCGTTGTTTTCAGCAGTCGTGGTGGTCATCGGTGAGCGGCGCAAAAGATCTCACAAAAAAATTCAAAAAATGCGCAATCGGCAGCATTTATAATTTTGTAAATGCAATTGCTGTTAAATAGTGATTCAATTCTTTGGTATCCGATACCTTCGCATTATTTTCATTTTGCACAATTCAATCATATTCCATAGTACTTCATCACGTTGCAGTTTTAATATAGTAAAAAACGCGCGGCAGTCAACGTGGCAATGACAAACGTTTATGGGACTAAATTTATTGTTATCCGTGGTCGTGGTGGTCATCAGTGACCGGCGCAAAATATCTCATGAAAAGTTAAAAAAATAGCCAAACGGTAGCATTTATAATTTTGTTAATGCAATTGCTATTAAATAGTGATTCAATTCTTTGATATCCGATACCGTCGCATTATTTTCATTTTGCACAATGCAATCATATTCTGTAGTACTTCATCACATTGCGGTTTTAATATAAGAAAATACGCACGGCAGTCAACTTGTTAACGACAAATTTTTGTGGGACTAAATTCATTGTTATCAGCGATTGTGGTGATCATCGGTGAGCGGCGCAAAAGATCTCACAAAAAAAATTCAAAAAATGCGCAATCGGCAGCATTTATAATTTTGTAAATGCAATTGCTGTTAAATAGTGATTCAATTCTTGATATCCGATACCTTCGCATTATTTTCATTTTGCATAATTCAATCATATTTTGTAGTACCTCATCACGGTGCGGTTTTAATATAGTAAAATACGCATGGCAGTCAACGTGCTAACAATTTTGTAAATGCAATTGCTATTAAATAGTGATTCAATTTTTTGATATCCGATACCTTCGCATTATTTTCTTTTTACACAGTTCAATGATATTCTGTAGTACTTCGTCACGTTGCGGTTTTAATATAGTAGAATACGTACGGCAGTCAACGTGTTAAACGAAGACTCTACGACTGTCAATTGGAATTTCGTACGTAATTCCAACAAACACCGTTCGAACATTTGACCGATATCCCATGCGCGGATCTGCGATTTTCTCTGTTCGTCTCGTATGCAACGTGTCGCGCACGTCTCGCTGTCTCAATCGCCACCTTTTTGCGTAATTCGGCGATTTCTGTGCGATTATGCGATATTCCAATACGTGTGGAAGGAGAAAGCCGACGGATGAGATAACGGACAGCGGTCACCCTCCGACGGAGACGACTTCTGAGCTTATCGTCCGACCATTACCGTCGGATTCTGGCTTCCACAGTTTTATGGATCCGTCAAGTATGTATGTCGACTTGTCGTATAAAAACTTTATGTAAATTCGCGTCCAGAAAGCTTTCCGCGCGCATAAACAATTCTTTGCGTACGTATGCGCGAATCGAACGTGTTCTGCGCTTTCCGGATTGCTGTTGAGTCTTTGATTCTCAGCAAACGACGTTAACGTGCTCAATGCAACGTAGCTTATGCCTGATTGAAGATTCTTTTCTCGGTGGAGCCGTCGTGGTCAACAGTCACCGGACTGCTGCAAATCATTCAAATAAAATAAGTATCGTTAACTGCAATACATTGAACGTTATAGCTGATGTTGCCTTAAATAAATAATAAACGCCCCCAAATTACTGTATACAAAACTATGACTGGTACATTGGTAAAAAATTGAGTGTGCTGATAGTTGAATGAAGAATGAGGAAAATGAGAATACACAACGCTCGTGGTTCCGTTTTACTAATGCACATCATCTTTACGCGGTAAAAAACGTCTTACAGACTGATGTTTATTCGTTTCTACTTAAAAACATAACCTAAAACATTTGAAATGAAAAATATTTTTATTTCGATCAAATTTAATTTTTCATTTTTTTCGTTGATTTTCTAATTTAATTTAATGTATTCTGTGTAGAAAAATGTTTTATCCTTAATTGTCAAGGTTGACACGGAATACCATGTATACCGAAATACTTGCTATTTATATGAAAACGGCGTAAATCGAAAAAATAATTAAAATGCGCACATTTTAGTCGGTTGTCGAAATAAGTTAATTTATTTCAACATAAATTAAAATAAAAGTCCACTTAAGAACGAAAAAATATAATTATTTATCGCCAACCATTAAATATGAAGCCTGACAAATTTCCAATTAGAAGAAACAAAACGATACATACGTCCTTGTTGCTAAAAATGCACTGTGTTTATAAATATAAACAATTTTAGCTTATAAAAGAGGTCATACCCTATTTTGCGTTCACTCCTAATATTAACAAACGAATGGTAAAAAAACTACTGTACAAATACGTGCGCAACATAAATGATTGTTTTCAATAGTTCTTATCTTCGGAGATCCATTATTTTGAGAACCGTGCAAAAGCGTCTTCGAGCTGGAAAAATACCGTGTAAATCGGGGGCTACGTGTACTCGGGTTACGCAAATATTCTGCCCATTTAGTACCGCGGCACATCTTAATTTCCCCTGTTTTCGCAAGGACGGAAGATTGCCCGGCGATATTTATAACGCAATTACTTGGGCCGTGCCGAATTCATAACGTGAAATTGTGAAAGGAAAGGCATATATTGCGGAAATTTGGCTTTTCGTTCCCTAGTCGATAAAACTCCCTCGGAGAAGGAATATTTGAGTCACGCGTTAATAGACCCGTAAACGGAGCAATGATTCCATTAATATTCATGGCCCGTTGACGTGGAACGGGAACGAACGCACGCGCCACGTAATTTATGGCTTTAATTTTCGCTGAGTGGCACGCGCACGTTCCAAATTTAGCGTTCAACGTTTTTACCTATCGCTATCTACGGCACTGCAACGTTTGCTATCCGAGGATTCGATGTCCTTTTTGCAATAAATTAGGATGCGGCCGCGCAAAGAAGAAAATTTAACGGCAAATAAACGATTTTGTGGTCGATTATGAGATTGCGTCGTTGACAATAGCGAAATTACGGTAAAACAATTTTGTTGTTTTTTCACGCTATGGTGATCGGCGAGTAGAAAATGGCGTTGACGTGTTAATTGAAATAAAGTGGTTCCGACAACTTTTGTTCATCACAATGACGAAATGACATGGATTCAAAACGTGTTGGGTGTAAAAAAAATGGCAATAACAATGACGAATTTTCGCGTTAACTGAAAAACGTAATAACACACGCTCAATAACCAATCGTCTGCCAGTCTCTTTTGACAGTCGTCGTTAAGTATATAAAGAAAATTTGGCAATAATATATCTCTCATTCTGGAAAGGATGTATTATTTCGTAATTATTATTTATTTCTTATTATTCATATATTATAATAATAATATTATTTATTTATTTATTTATTATTTATATATTATTATTTACCATTTTTCTTTAGAAATTTGTGAAGATAAATGGTAAACAAACTAAAACGAATCTTGACTAATAAAAATTACGACATTTGTAAAGTTTTAACAAAGTGTTAATTAAAAATTTATAAAGTATAACAAATTTGTAACGCATAACAATTACAAAATTTTAAAGCAAACCCTGCAGATACGTAGTTTGTACGTTTTGTTACAAGGGCATATCTCTCCCAATACCAAATACAAACTCCTGGACACGACAGTCAAGGATGCGAAACACCTAGAGCTTAAAACACAATTAAAACTAAACAACTTTAACCAAAAAGCGGCTTTCAGTCATCTTTAAAATGAACTGAGATATCATAATTTTTCCTTTGCCTGCAAAACGCAATAACACACGCTCAACCAATCGTCCCAATACTAAATACAAACTCCTGAATACGACAGCCAAGGATGCAAAACACGTTGAGTTTGATGCACATTTAAAACTAAAGAACTTTAACCAAAAAACGGTTTACAGTCATCTTTGAAAAGAACCGAGATATCGCAATTTTTCCTTTGACTGCAAAACGCAATAACACACGCTCAACCAATCGTCCTAATACTAAATACAAACTCCTGAATACGACAGCCAAGGATGCAAAACACGTTGAGTTTGATGCACATTTAAAACTAAAGAACTTTAACCCAAAAACGGTTTACAGTCATCTTTGAAAAGAACCGAGATATCGCAATTTTTCCTTTGACTGCAAAACGCAATAACACACGCCCAACCAATCGCCCAGATATTAAATACAAACTCATAAAGACGATAGCCAAGGATGCGAAACACATAAAACTTGAAACATAATCAAAACTAAAGAACTTAAACCAAAAAGCGGCTTTCAGTCATATTCGAAAAGGACCAAGATACTGCAATTTTTCCTTTCACTGCGAAACATAATCAATTGCCCCAATACTAAATACAAACTCCTGAACACGACAGCCAAGGATGCGAAACACGTTGAGCTTGATATACAATTAAAACTAAACAACTTTACCCCAAAAACGGCTTTCGGTCATTTTTTAAATGAAGCGAGATACCGTAATTCTTCCTTCGATCGCAAAACGCAATGACACACGTCCAATCAATCGCTCTAATACTAAATACAAACTCCTGAATACGACAGCCTAGGATGCGAAACACGTAGAACTTGAAAAATAATAGAAATTAAAGAACTTTAACCAAAAACAGCATTCAATCATATTTAAAAAGAACGGAGACACCACAATTTTTCCTTTGATTGCAAAACGCAATGACATACGCCGAATCAAAATACGAAATACAAACTCCTGAACACGACAGTCAAGAATGCGGACCACGTAGATTTTGAAACACAATCAAAACTAAGAAACTTTGACCAAAAAACGGCTTTCAGTCATCTTTTAAAAGAACCGAGATACCGCAATTTTTCCTTTGACTGCAAAACGCAATAACACACGCCCAACCAATCGCCCAGATATTAAATACAAACTCATAAAGACGATAGCCAAGGATGCGAAACACATAGAACTTGAAACATAATCAAAACTAAAGAACTTAAACCAAAAAGCGGCTTTCAGTCATATTTGAAAAGGACCAAGATACTGCAATTTTTCCTTTCACTGCAAAACGTAATCAATTGCCCCAATACTAAATACAAACTCCTGAACACGACAGCCAAGGATGCGAAACACGTTGAACTTGATATACAATTAAAACTAAACAACTTTACCCCAAAAACGGCTTTCGGTCATTTTTTAAATGAAGCGAGATACCGTAATTTTTCCTTCGATCGCAAAACGCAATGACACACGTCCAATCAATCGCTCTAATACTAAATACAAACTCCTGAATACGACAGCCTAGGATGCGAAACACGTAGAACTTGAAAAATAATAGAAATTAAAGAACTTTAACCAAAAACAGCGTTCAATCATATTTAAAAAGAACGGAGATACCACAATTTTTCCTTTGATTGCAAAATGCAATGACATACGCCCAATCAAAATACGAAATACAAACTCCTGAACGCGACAGTCAAGAATGCGGACCACGTAGATTTTGAAACACAATTAGAACTAAGAAACTTTGACCAAAAAACGGCTTTCAGTCATCTTTTAAAAGAACCGAGATACCGTAATTTTTCCTTCGATCGCAAAACGCAATGACACACGTCCAATCAATCGCTCTAATACTAAATACAAACTCCTGAATACGACAGCCTAGGATGCGAAACACGTAGAACTTGAAAAATAATAGAAATTAAAGAACTTTAACCAAAAACAGCGTTCAATCATATTTAAAAAGAACGGAGATACCACAATTTTTCCTTTGATCGCAAAACGCAATGACATACGCCCAATCAAAATACGAAATACAAACTCCTGAACACGACAGTCAAGAATGCGGACCACGTAGATTTTGAAACACAATTAAAACTAAGAAACTTTGACCAAAAAACGGCTTTCAGTCATCTTTTAAAAGAACCGAGATACCGCAATTTTTCCTTTGACTGGAAAACGCAATAACACACGCCCAACCAATCGCCCAGATATTAAATACAAACTCATAAAGACGATAGCCAAGGATGCGAAACACGTAGAACTTGAAAAATAATAGAAATTAAAGAACTTTAACCAAAAACAGCGTTCAATCATATTTGAAAAGAACGGAGATACCACAATTTTTCCTTTGATTGCAAAACGCAATGACATACGCCCAATCAAAATACGAAATACAAACTCCTGAACACGACAGTCAAGAATGCGGACCACGTAGATTTTGAAACACAATTAAAACTAAGAAACTTTGACCAAAAAACGGCTTTCAGTCATCTTTTAAAAGAACCGAGATACCGCAATTTTTCCTTTGACTGCAAAACGCACTGGCACACGTCCAATCAATCGCTCTAATACTAAATACAAACTCCTGAATACGAGAGCCTAGGATGCGAAACACGTAGAACTTGAAAAATAATAGAAATTAAAGAACTTAACCAAAAACAGCGTTCAATCATATTTGAAAAGAACGGAGATACTGCAATTTTTCCTTTGATTGCAAAACGCAATGACATACGCCCAATCAAAAAACGAAATACAAACTCCTGAACACGACAGTCAAGAATGAGGACCACCTAGATTTTGAAACACAATTAAAACTAAGAAACTTTGACCAAAAAACGGCTTTCAGTCATCTTTTAAAAGAACCGAGATACCGCAATTTTTCCTTTGACTGCAAAACGCAATAACACACGCCCAACCAATCGCCCAGATATTAAATACAAACTCATAAAGACGATAGCCAAGGATGCGAAACACATAGAACTTGAAAAATAATAGAAATTAAAGAACTTTAACCAAAAACAGCGTTCAATCATATTTAAAAAGAACGGAGATACCACAATTTTTCCTTTGATTGCAAAACGCAATGACATACGCCCAATCAAAATACGAAATACAAACTCCTGAACACGACAGTCAAGAATGCGGACCACGTAGATTTTGAAACACAATTAAAACTAAGAAACTTTGACCAAAAAACGGCTTTCAGTCATCTTTTAAAAGAACCGAGATACCGCAATTTTTCCTTTGACTGCAAAACGTACTGACACACGCCCATCCAATCGACGCTCACCGTTCGAAAAATCGCTTCGACGCCCGGCGTCGCCTAATTCGTCTCGCAGCCAACTGTGTCATAAAGCGCACAGTATCCCAAGTGGCAACACTGCCGACTCGCAGAGAAGATCGGGCGGGAGATCGGGAATTCAAATACTGGCTCCATTAAGCTGAATAACGAGGAAAGCGGTTCGTTCGAAATATGAACACGGGCATGATTTGCGGCCTCGTAAACCCGTTCATAACGAATAATAATGTCACCGAGCGCCGCAAGCCGCATGCTGCACATCGTATAGCGCACGTTCTACCAATCTCACAAGCGGCAGTCTCCGCCCTACCTTTCTTACGTTTTTTCACTTTCCCACTCTATTCCTCCCAACCATTACTCTTTATTCTCGGTTCCTCGACCTCGTCGGATTGTTCTTGCCGGGAAACTCTCCTGCGTTATTGCTGGGGGCTTTTTTCGTGTCACACGTCCCGGTTAAATTAAACAATAAAATATACGGCGAAGGCGTCGTTAACGACGGCGGCTGGATCTACCTTTGCATTCGACGCCGGGGATAATGGGGGGCGATGTAGAAATTGGGATTTCGGCGGTGTCCTTCAAACGCTGGGAGAATAATCTGCGGGTCTGCGTATAATTAAATATTTGCTTTTATTTATAGCGCAAGAGCGGGTGCAGTGGTAAGTAAATGTAACAAGTGGTAACTAATGGTAACAAAATTGCTATAGAAATATGAGAATCTAAAACTTGAATGTAAATATATAATTATAATTATATTCTATTATACATAAATATTAAATATATAATATATTTATGTACATATAAAATTTAAATATATTTCCTAGGCCAAGTAGGATTGTATAGGACAGAGTGTAAGTTGGAATATTTTGTTGTTTTTTTTTTCAAATGCGCGAAAAATAACGTAGAATATTACGTATAATTAAATATTTGGTTACAGTTATATTGAATAGATATACCTAACGGTCATTAAATAGGCGGAAAAATATAAGAATTTAATCATTAGATATATTTAAACAAGCAGAATTAGATGCTTGTAAGAGGACAGGGTGTTTTCAAAAAACACAAGTCAGGATTTAAAACGTATAACTGCTAAATTATGTTATCGATTGTTAATTTTCGTGGCCCTACGCTGTTCCGCACTCACGCATATATTCTTCTACTTCACCATACACGTATCATCCCTTACTACAACTCAATTAATTACTTACATACAACGATTAATTAATGTTCCAAATAGAGTAATGTAGTACAATGTGTAATTTGGGATTTTCATTAATTCCCCGAAAGTGATAGAACAAGAATAATACAGAATTTTACGTATAAAATGATAGACTTATCTGTATATCCTACCTAACTATAACGTTATAACATAAGAATTTGATGTATATATATAGGAAGGGTTTTAAAACACTGCTTGAAGTATTGGAAGAACACAAAGGACAAAGCTATAGCAAAAACCGTTTAAAAGCTGCATTGTTATTAGACATTGCATAGTTATTATTGGGTAACTCAAAAATTTCGTGCGCTTTTCGATAGAGGACAATACGAAGAATCATGTTACAATGTTATAAGTTGGGAATGGCAGTTTGATCAGACAAACAGCTTTTAATCAATCAGTGCACTACGATTTTATAACAATTGTTCTAGGACGAATCTAAACTATCTCGAAACGTTTATCAGACCACACAATTCACGTAAGTCTAAAATGTGAATGTAATTTGATCAGACCAACAGATATGTCTTTTAATCGATCAGTGAACTCACGATTTTATAACAATTGTTCTACAACAAAAATCTAAATTTCCAACTATAAAATTGTCGAAATGTTTATAACCACACAATTTTTTTTCACGAGGTCAATATGTGAATAATTATGAAAGTGGTCTAAGTCAAAATTAAAAAAAAATGAGTTTATCACAGCGTCCCGTGAGATATGTCGCGCTTTTATGGAAGATAAAGTCAGTGAACTCACTATATGAAAATGCATTCGAAATTTGACTTCCAGAGATACCTCAGTTTCTTACAACAAAAGAAACACTCTTCGCCACCTAATAAATTTCCAACTTTATAAAATTGTCGCGTTGTCAAATGTTTATAACTAGCAACAATATTTTTTTCCAATGAGGCAATATCTGCTCACTGTTTGATAATGTTTTCGAAAAAAGGAAGACCAAAAATACGCTATTAAATTACATTATACACCACACACGTACAAAACAAAAGAAAAAAAAGATATTTGACACCGAATTTAAGAACATTTTAAGAGCGTTTTAAATACTCGTAGATAAAAATGGATTTTTTAAAAATAATTAATAAATGTAATAAATGTTCAGCGAACTATTATCAAATTATTGAAAAAAACTGCTTTATTCTTTAAATTTATAGACATTCAGAATTTTGAAAATGGTCTTCTTCAACAAAAATAATATTACGTATAAAATTCACACAAAATTTCATAATAAATTTCCATTAATTTATAAAATTATAAATTAAAATGTCGCGTTGTCAAAAATGTTTATAAAATGCTATTAAATATCAACAATATTTTTTTCCAATGAGGCAATATCTGCTCACTATTTGATAATGTTTTCGAAATTACGCTTTCACACATACTTACACACGTACAAAACAAAAGAAAAAAGCTTTGACACCGAATTTATATCAGCAATTTTTTTAATTCCCGCGCGTTGCAAAGTTTATGCTCAGCGAAAATAATTACTTTCAATGGACCAGCCATTTACGTGTCATTCCGATTTGCTTCGCAGCATTTACGAAAAATCACAGGAACTCTTTCGCTTACCTAGTGAACCGACAATATGCACACGTGAGAGACTGTGGAGGACAGTGGGTGTAAATGGTTATCGGACTTAGCATTTGTGTAATACTGAGTGAGTATTGGACGCGAAACTATGTCCAGTACGTATATGCGGCCAATAATGAAGATGTCGTTTTAATTGCTTGCTCGCGTGAGCACCTCGCTAATTAACGCACTCACCACTAGCCTGCTATAGTCTGTTCACCGCGACTCTTACCGAATTATTTCCATCTCAATAAACCGCGTACCCCTTTTTCTTTCTCCTTCAACCTTACTTTACTTTCCTATATTTGTATCACAGTACGTTTGTTTACACAATTCATTTTCTTCCTAGCGCGCAAAATATTATACCTATTATTCGGACATCGATACGCTCGAGAGTTTGTAGGTGTTTACATAGTTTATGATTTAGCACTGTGCCCGAAGGTTTGTTTTGCTCTTCTTATAAGTTAGATGATATATATTAAGTTGAAATATACGCATGTGATGTGGCGTATGTGATTTTAATTAATCTAATAAATACCGTATTAGTCCGAATATAACGCGATATTTTCGACCATTTATTTTCCGTTAAATAATCGACTCACGCTAAATTCAGGGTTTAAGTAATGGAATGTAATATAAACAAGGACATTATTTTCAGTATTATTTCTTTTTTTTACAAGCGTATTATTTTTGTTCTAAATATCTTTATGAAAATATCGGAGTCGCATTAAATTCAGGATCGCGTTATATTCGGGCTAATACGGTGCATGCGCGTATATACACAAATGTGTTTTTTTATCCTTTTCTTATCCACCCTACGGAGCCAACAATATTTTGCGCGTTATTGTACTTTACCAAATGCAGATAAACGATTCTTCGGCAACAAAACACTAGCGGTTTTCAAGGGGTCAGAAAAATAATTTTGTGACGTTAGTTTCGCTAATCTGTTCTTTATTTATTTATCATACGTCTATATCTATCTGACCGTTAGTTGCATGTTGTCGTGTTGTTAAGAACGCCGTCATAAACCGTCAGATAATAATTCCTTGATACGTCCGAAGCCTCCAATTAAGGAGCTTCGGCGGAGGCAAGTGTATCTGGGCATTAGCATCCAGCAGGTCTGTAATTTGTGCCTCTCTTAATTAAATCATCCGTTAGCCAACTCGAACCCTCTCGAAACCACTCTTTCTCCTTGCCCGTCTCTTTCTCTCGCATTTTCGTTCTCCTCTCGTCTTACCACCGTTCTTTCTTTTCTCGGATCACTTTATTCTCGAGCTTCGTCGCTCCGATCATTCTGCTTTGGCACACGTGGAATCCTGGGTAACACCGGTAAGTGGATCCCAGCTGTAGGTAACTGTCGTTGTGTGCCGTTTTACGTGCGCAGCGGTTTTTGCCTCGGCACGTTTGTGTTTTTGCTCTTGCGTTTCCGTCTAGGTGTAGATGTACTTGCAGTTAGTGCGGAAAGTACTCTGAGGTAGGGTAGTAGTGTTAAATATTGATGCAGCTCTAAACCTTTAGGTACGAAAACATTAGGAAGGAAATTCAAGTATTCGCAAGAGGAGCGGAAATTATAGAATGACGACTTGTTATCAAATTAACTACGTGTATAAATAGGTATTTTAGTGATCCGGAATATTCGTGCGACACTAACATTTTAGATAAAAATAAGTATTTTAGTAATCCTAGATATTCATGGAACTAACATTTTAAAAAAGTATTGACGGAAAATTACGATTAACGGAACAGAATCCAGAGAATAGCGGCTTGTTATCAAATGAACTACGTTTATAAATAGGTATTTTAGTAATCCTAGATATTCGTGCGACACTAACATTTTAGATAAAAAAGTATGTATACGATTGAAATTAAGGTATTGACGCTGCAAATGGAAGCTAGAAAATAGCGGCTTGTTATCAAATGAACTACGTTTATAAATAATTATTTTAAAAATAGTAGATATTCGTGCAACACTAACATTTTAGATAAAAAAGTACATGATGGAAAATTAAGGTATTTACGACACTAAAATTTTAGATAAAAATTGTAGTATAGGATTCATGGAAGAAAAAAAGTGAAGAAAATTAAGGTATTAACGCTACGAAAGGATGCCAAAGAATAGCGACGTATTATAAAAATTACCACATTTATAAATTCAGTGCTCAACTTAACAGTAAATTGTTTAATATGTTGCGCGGTACGTTTCGCGTTCGGTTAGGGCTACAACTCATTTTGTATGTTTTACCTTTCACTGTATTGATTTAGGACATTGTAATATTAGCGATTTGTCTGAATTGAGGCTGTGAACGATTAATTTACGTTACATAACATAATGTACGTGCATCTGGAATTTATTTTACACAATCGATGCGCAACATTTAATTACTTCGGTCATATCGCTCTCCCCTTAATCAACAACAGCAGATTACCTATGTAAAAGATACACACAATGCATAAAAAACGCTTCAACGTCAATCAAGTAAGTATTCAACATCCACTCATAATTTTAACATTGCCTAACTTTCAGCTAATACTAATTCTCTTTATACTAAACCACTATATATATATGTAGTATATTTGCACTACTTTAAACAGTTTGCTCTTAATAAGGTGTGTTACATTTCCTCACCCCGTAAACAATAACCACAGATTAAGTATCACAAAATATTCAAAAAACCTGTCACAAACGTCCTAATGTTAACAAAGTAAAAGTATAACACCCATTTACATTTTTGACTTTACCTAGTTTTCACCGAATAAAACCTCTTTGTATCGCTGCATATCTATACCCAAAAATTTCTTTTTCAACCTCTGCGTCTGGAACTGGCTTTCCAACTAAATAATTCTCAAGCACCTACAATTCCGCTCGGCATCAATGTTTATACATTACCCGCGCCGTGTTTCCATTCTAACAATCTCTATCATATTTCCCGTCTGTGATCACGAACTACAAATTAATTACGCAAAGTATACCCATATTTTATCACAAAATCCTTGGCTAGCGTTGAATATACATTTAGCTTTTTCACTTCACTCAAAATTTGCCTAATAAATCTTTTTATACTACACCACCATGCATAGACTCACGCTATTGGAAATGTGTACCAATAAAATATTCAATCTCAGCGCCTACTACTGTTCTACCAGTTAAATGATTCACAAACACGTGCAATTTCGCTGAGCATCAATATTTATACATTACCCGTGCCGTGTTTCCATTCTAACAATCTCTATCATATTCCCCGTCTGTGATCACTAACTACAGATTAATTACGCAAAGCATACCCATATTTTGTCATAAAAGCCCTAGCTTGCGTTGATAAGATAAGTAACATACATTAAGATTTTTTACTTCACCCAAAATTTGCCTAATAAATCTCTTTACACTACACCATCATACATAGATTCACGCTATTAGAAATGTGTACCAATAAAAATATTCAATCTCAGCGTCTACTACTATGTTACGATTTAAATGTTTCACAAGCACGTGCGATTTCATTCGGCATCAATATTTATACATTCCCCGTGTCGTGTTTTCATTATAACAATCTCTATCATATTTCCCGTCTGTGATCACGAACTACAGATTAATTACGCAAAACATAGCCATATTTTATCACAAAATCCCTGGCTAGCGTTGAATATACATTTAGCTTTTCACTTCACTCGAAATTTGCCTAATAAATCTCTTTATACCACACCACCATACATAGACTTACGCTATTCGAAATGTGTACCAATAAAAATATTCAATCTCAGCGCCTACGACTGTTCTACCAGTTAAATGATTCACAAGCACGTGCAATTTCGCCCGCCATCAATATTTATACATTACCCGTCTCGTGTTTCCGTTTTAACAATCTCTATCTGTGATGACGAGCTACAGATTAATTACGCAAAACATACCCATATTTTATCACAAAAGCACTGGCAAGCGTTGATGCTATAACTAACACGCATTTAGATTTTTGACGTCACCCAAAATTTGCCTAATAAATCTCTTTATAGTATACCACCATACATAAACTCACGCTATTCGAAATGTGTACCAATAAAAATATTCAATCTCAGCGCCTACGACTGTTCTACCAGTTAAATGATTCACAAGCACGTGCAATTTCGCCCGGCATCAATATTTATACGTTTTCCGTCTCATGTTTCCGTTTTAACAATCTCTATCTGTGATTAATTACACAAAGCATGTCCATTTTTCGTCACAAAAGCTCTGGCTAACGTTGATGCTATAACTAACACGCATTTCGATTTTTGACGTCACCCAAAATTTGCCTAATAAATCTCTTTATAGTATACCACCATACATAGGTTCACGCTATTCGAAACGTGTACCAATAAAAATATTCAATCTCAGCGCCTACGACTGTTCTACCAGTTAAATGATTCACAAACACGTGCAATTTCGCTGAGCATCAATATTTATACGTTTTCCGTCTCATGTTTCCGTTTTAACAATCTCTATCTGTGATTAATTACACAAAGCATGTCCATTTTTCGTCACAAAAGCTCTGGCTAACGTTGATGCTATAACTAACACGCATTTAGATTTTTGACGTCACCCAAAATTTGCCTAATAAATCTCTTTATAGTATACCACCATACATAGACTCACGCTATTCGAAATGTGTACCAATAAAAATATTCAATCTCAGCGCCTACGACTGTTCTACCAGTTAAATGATTCACAAGCACGTGCAATTTCGCCCGGCATCAATATTTATACGTTTTCCGTCTCGTGTTTCCGTTTTAACAATCTCTATCTGTGATTAATTACACAAAGCATGTCCATTTTTCGTCACAAAAGCTCTGGCTAACGTTGATGCTATAACTAACACGCATTTAGATTTTTGACGTCACCCAAAATTTGCCTAATAAATCTCTTTATAGTATACCACCATACATAGGTTCACGCTATTCGAAACGTGTACCAATAAAAATATTCAGTCTCAGCGCCTACTACTGTTATACCAGTTAAATGATTCACAAGCACGTGCAATTTCGCCCGGCATTAATATTTATACGTTTTTCGTCTCATGTTTCCGTTTTAACAATCTCTATCTGTGATTAATTACACAAAGCATGTCCATTTTTCGTCACAAAAGCTCTGGCTAACGTTGATGTTATTTTAGATTTTTGACGTCACCCAAAATTTGCCTAATAAATCTCTTTATAGTATACCACCATACGTAGACTCACGCTATTCGAAATGTGTACCAATAAAAATATTCAATCTCAGCGCCTACTGTTCTACCAGTTAAATGATTCACAAGCACGTGCAATTTCGCCCGCCATCAATATTTATACGTTTTCCGTCTCATGTTTCCGTTTTAACAATCTCTATCTGTGATTAATTACACAAAGCATGTCCATTTTTCGTCACAAAAGCTCTGGCTAACGTTGATGCTATAACTAACACGCATTTAGATTTTTGACCTCACCCAAAATTTGCCTAATAAATCTCTTTATAGTATACCACCATACATAGACTCACGCTATTCGAAATGTGTACCAATAAAAATATTCAATCTCAGCGCCTACGACTGTTCTACCAGTTAAATGATTCACAAGCACGTGCAATTTCGCCCGCCATCAATATTTATACATTACCCGTGCCGTGCGTCTGAGATTTTCGCAGTGTGCGCGATATCAATTTCCTTTTTAATAACTTCTGTCACATCCCTCGTCCCGTAATCACCGTCGTTCGGACAGAGGGCCCCGTAAACTCGGTGGGAACGCACACCCCTGTCGCCAGAACCACCGTGCATAATCTCCGAGTAATGACGTTACATCGATTAGCATATTCTACGACCTAGGCTAGATCATGAATATATCATCAAAGGGCACAGGCGCCAGAACAGCTATTACCCTGACACGCGTAATATGCGCGTCCGCCTCGTAGATCCTATGTCATCGTGATTCGTGTCCACGACTTCGATTATTAATTTCCGTGCCCATTAGGTGGAACAGTGCGCAACAGAGGACGGCGTCATGGCAAGTCACACGTTATGCCTTCGCAATTGGATAAGATGGTAGGTGTGGTCTATGCAGAGCATGTAAAACTCTGACACGTTTTACTTATTTGTACTAATAAATAACGTTGACTGCTATTAGTTGGAATAAGGATAATGCTGGTAAATATTTATGTGTAATTTAATGTATTTATGTATAATTTATGTGATGTTTTAGTTGCTTACGGTGAAACATGGGATGTGACTGCTTCGTAAAGGTATACATTGACAATAGCGAAGAAATTAATAAGCGCGTAACAATCACACACTATGCCTTTGCTATTGAATAAGATGGTAGGTGTGGTCTATGCGGCGCATGTAAAATTCTGACACAAAGTGTTACTTATTTATAGTAATAAAAAACATTCACTGCTACTAGTTGGAATAGGGATAATGCTGGTAAAGATTTATGTGTAATTTAATGTATTTATGTATAATTTATGTGATGTTTTAGTTGCTTACGGTGAAACATGAGATGTGACTGCGTCGTAAAGGTATACGTTGACAATAGCGAAGAAATTAATAAGCGTATAACAATCACGCGTCATACCTTCGCAATTGGATAAGATGGTAGGTGTGGTCTATGCACAGCATGTAAAACTCTGACACGTTTTACTTATTTATACTAATAAATAACATTGACTGCTATTAGTTGGAATAAGGATAATGCTGGTAAATATTTATGTGTAATTTAATGTATTTATGTATAATTTATGTGATGTTTTAGTTGCTTACGGTGAAACATGGGATGTGACTGCGTCGTAAAGGTATACGTTGACAATAGCGAAGAAATTAATAAGCGTATAACAATCACACACATACCTTCGCAATTGATAAGATGGTAGGTGTGGTCTATGCAGAGCATGTAAAACTCTGACACAAAGTTTTACTTATTTGTACTAATAAATAACGTTGACTGCTATTAGTTGGAATAAGGATAATGCTGGTAAATATTTATGTGTAATTTAATGTATTTATGTATAATTTATGTGATGTTTTAGTTGCTTACGGTGAAACATGGGATGTGACTGCGTCGTAAAGGTATACGTTGACAATAGCGAAGAAATTAATAAGCGTATAACAATCACGCGTCATACCTTCGCAATTGGATAAGATGGTAGGTGTGGTCTATGCAGAGCATGTAAAACTCTGACACATTTTACTTATTTGTACTAATAAATAACGTTGACTGCTATTAGTTGGAATAAGGATAATGCTGGTAAATATTTATGTGTAATTTAATGTATTTATGTATAATTTATGTGATGTTTTAGTTGCTTACGGTGAAACATGGGATGTGACTGCGTCGTAAAGGTATACGTTGACAATAGCGAAGAAATTAATAAGCGTATAATAATCACGCGTCATACCTTCGCAATTGGATAAGATGGTAGGTGTGGTCTATGCAGAGCATGTAAAACTCTGACACATTTTACTTATTTGTACTAATAAATAACGTTGACTGCTATTAGTTGGAATAAGGATAATGCTGGTAAATATTTATGTGTAATTTAATGTATTTATGTATAATTTATGTGATGTTTTAGTTGCTTACGGTGAAACATGGGATGTGACTGCGTCGTAAAGGTATACGTTGACAATAGCGAAGAAATTAATAAGCGTATAACAATCACGCGTCATACCTTCGCAATTGGATAAGATGGTAGGTGTGGTCTATGCAGAGCATGTAAAACTCTGACACGTTTTACTTATTTGCACTAATAAATAACGTTGACTGCTATTAGTTGGAATAGGGATGATGCTGGTAAATATTTGTGTGTGATGTTTTAGTTACTTACGGTGAAACATAGGATGTGACTGCTTCGTAAAGTTATATGTTGACAATAGCGAAGAAATTAATAAGCGCATGACAATCACATGTTATTTCTTTGAAATTTGATAAGATGGTAGGTGTGGTCTATGCAGACCTTAAAAATTCTAATACGACGTGTTACTTATTTATAGCAATAAAAAAACAGTGACTACTATTAATTGGAATAGGGATTCTGGTAAAGATTTATGTGTGATGTTTTAGTTGCTTACGGTGAAACATGGGAGGTGACTACTTTGTGGTGGGATGGTGGTGAAGGTATATGCGCATGACAATCACATGTTATTCCTTCGCAATTGGATGAGATGGTAGGTGTGGTCTATGCAGAGCTTTAAAATTCTGACACGACGTGTTACTTGTTTATAGTAATAAAAAATATTGACGGCAACTAGTTGAAATAGGGATAATGCTGGTAAAGATTTATGTGTGATAGTTGGTGTTTTTATAATAGCTGCTTACGTGAAACATGGGATGTGACTGCTTCGTAAAGGTATACGTTGACAATGGCGAAAAAATTAATAAACGCATGACAATCACATATTATTCCTTCGCAAATGGATAAGATGGTGGTCTATGCGGGGCATGTAAAATTCACACGACGTTTTATTTATTTATAGTAGTAACAAACTGACTGCTACCATATTCGTTGGAATAGGGATGATGCTGAGAAAGATTTATGTGTGATGTTTTAGTTGCTTACGGTGAAACATGGGATGTGACTGCTTCGTAAAGGTATACATTGACAATAGCGAAGAAATTAATAAGCGCATAACAATCACACACTATGCCTTTGCTATTGAATAAGATGGTAGGTGTGGTCTATGCGGCGCATGTAAAATTCTGACACAAAGTGTTACTTATTTATAGTAATAAAAAACATTGACTGCTACTAGTTGGAATAGGGATAATGCTGGTAAAGATTTATGTGTGATATTTTATTTGCTTACGGCGAAACGTGGGGTGTGACTGCTTCGTAGAGGGATGGTGGTAAAGGTATACGAGAACAATAGTGAAGAAATTAATAAGCGCATGACAATCAGACGTTATGCTTTCGCAACTGGATAAGATGGTAGGTGTGGTCTATGCAGAACTTTAATATTGTGACACGACGTTTTACTTATTTATAGTAATAAAAAAAACATTGACTGCTACTAGTTGGAATAGGGATGATGCTAGTAAAGATTTATGTGTGATGTTTTAGTCACTTACGGTGAAACATTGGATGTGATTGCTTTGTGGAGGGATGGTGGTAAAGGAATACGTTGACAATAGCGAAGAAAAGAATAAACGACAATCACACATTGTGCATTGGCAATGGGATAAAATGGCGGGTGTTGTGTATGCGGCGCACGTAAAAATGTGGCATTATGGTTTGGTTGTTTACAGTGCAAGAGGGATAATGGCGGTTAAAGTTTATATTGATAATAGTAAAAAAAAAAATAATAAGACAAGAATAATGGACAAAGCGATTCTATCGCTCAATTGACTTTCTATAAATTCTTATATCATCTAATTATTGAATTCCTCGCTTTAATAAGTTAGGAATTTCTTTCTGAAAATCAACGTTTATTTCATAAGGGGTCAAATGACCCCTTTCAAAACTTACTTTGAAATCGCACATTCATTGTTATTCATTTCGCTCATTTGACTTTCTGTAAATTCTCATATCATCCGATTATTCAAATTCTCGCTTTAATAAATCAGAAATTTCTTTATGAAAATCAACGTTTATTCCATAAAGGGTATAATTATCCTTCATGGTAAGAATAGGTAGGTGTAAAGTACCGACACGTTTAGTGTTAATACGCAGTCATCATCTTACTGCATTACGCATCACCTCATTACCAATCACTCCATCGCCACATCCCATCGATTTTCCATTCACACTGAAATCACACGAAAAACCCGGCTCTATATTTTTCAAGCCGTGCGAAGAGCAAACAAACCAGACTCGCTCGCTGCGTCTTTTACGGATTAAACGGTCGCAAGGTCATGACTAAAAGATCGCATCACCGCCATATCCTCCACCCCGGTTGTTTACTATAGGCTTAGCCACGGATTACTTGCGTTGGTTAGTTTAAGTCCCCATCGGCTCGCTGGGAATCAAACGGACATGATCACCTCGATGGCATTGCGTACACCCTCGCTGACATATGTGCCCCTACTGTGTCGAATCTCTGCCTGAAAGGGGAAAACGGGCTGCCTTCAACCATGGGTTATATGCTATAGAACATAAGGGTAACGGTCCCACGGAAACACAAGTCTGCCACCGCCTATGTCATGATGCTTTTTGCACGCCAATTGACTTCGATACGAGCCCACTTAAGGGGTCTCGCTTGCAGTCCATAAAATGGGTCTTCCGGGGGGAAGTGTGCGAAAAAATATTTCGTGCATTTGATTTATTTTTTGAAGTCATTTTTGTAGCGGTTGAAGATTGCGGCGGAATTTTGTTACATTTTGGAATTGTGGTGAATTTTGAATTTCTGGTGTTTGCGAACACGGAGTGTAGCAACGGACATTTTCTTCCTCTGCTAGTTTATGTCACAGTTTTTATTGTTATCACACATAGCTGTCACAGTATCAGAAGAATGTAAACCCATTTAAGGGGTCTCATTTTCAGTCCGTAAAAATGGGTCTTCCGGGGAAATGTGGGAAAAAATATATCGTGCATTCGATTGATTTTTTGGAATTGATTTTGTAGTAGTTGAAGATTCCGGATGAATTT
Source organism: Cryptocheilus praepositus (assembly GCA_033815515.1). Taxonomy (NCBI): domain Eukaryota; kingdom Metazoa; phylum Arthropoda; class Insecta; order Hymenoptera; family Pompilidae; genus Cryptocheilus; species Cryptocheilus praepositus. The sequence continues at coordinate 1,126,588 of JAWWQZ010000018.1, read as the reverse complement.
CGTTACAATTTGGAATTGTTTTCTGGTGTTTGCGGATACGGATTGCAGCAACAATCATTTTCTTCCTCTGCTGGTTTACCTACAATTTTTATTATTATCACACACACGAGTCACAGTACCAGAAGAAGGTAAGCCGACTTAAGGGGTCTCTCTTGCAGTCCATAAAATCGGTCTTCCAGGGGAAAGTGTGCGAAAAAATATTTCGTGCATTTGATTTATTTTTTGGAGTCATTTTTGTAGCGGTTGAAGATTACGGCGGAATTTGGTTACATTTTGGAATTGTGGTGAATTTTGAATTTCTGGTGTTTGCGAACACGGAGTGCAGCAACGGGCATTTTCTTCCTCTGCTAGTTTATGTCACAGTTTTCATTGTTATCACACATAGCTGTCACAGTATCAGAAGAATGTAAACCCATTTAAGGGGTCTCATTTTCAGTCCGTAAAAATGGGTCTTCCGGGGAAATGTGGGAAAAAATATTTCGTGCATTCGATTGATTTTTTGGAATTGATTTTGTAGTAGTTGAAGATTCCGGATGAATTTCGTTACAATTTGGAATTGTTTTCTGGTGTTTGCGGATACGGATTGCAGCAACAATCATTTTCTTCCTCTGCTAGTTTACCTACAATTTTTATTATTATCACACACACGAGTCACAGTACCAGAAGAAGGTAAGCCGACTTAAGGGGTCTCTCTTGCAGTCCATAAAATGGGTCTTCCGGGGGGAAGTGTGCGAAAAAATATTTCGTGCATTTGATTTATTTTTTGAAGTCATTTTTGTAGCGGTTGAAGATTGCGGCGGAATTTTGTTACATTTTGGAATTGTGGTGAATTTTGAATTTCTGGTGTTTGCGAACACGGAGTGTAGCAACGGACATTTTCTTCCTCTGCTAGTTTATGTCACAGTTTTTATTGTTATCACACATAGCTGTCACAGTATCAGAAGAATGTAAACCCATTTAAGGGGTCTCATTTTCAGTCCGTAAAAATGGGTCTTCCGGGGAAATGTGGGAAACAATATTTCATGCATTCGATTGATTTTTTGGAATTGATTTTGTAGTAGTTGAAGATTCCGGATGAATTTCGTTACAGTTTGGAATTGTTTTCTGGTGTTTGCGGATACGGATTGCAGCAACAATCATTTTCTTCCTCTGCTAGTTTACCTACAATTTTTATTATCACACACACGAGTCACAGTACCAGAAGAAGGTAAGCCGACTTAAGGGGTCTCTCTTGCAGTCCATAAAATCGGTCTTCCGGGGGGAAGTGTGCGAAAAAATATTTCGTGCATTTGATTTATTTTTTGAAGTCATTTTTGTAGCGGTTGAAGATTGCGGCGGAATTTTGTTACATTTTGGAATTGTGGTGAATTTTGAATTTCTGGTGTTTGCGAACACGGAGTGTAGCAACGGACATTTTCTTCCTCTGCTAGTTTATGTCACAGTTTTTATTGTTATCACACATAGCTGTCACAGTATCAGAAGAATGTAAACCCATTTAAGGGGTCTCATTTTCAGTCCGTAAAAATGGGTCTTCCGGGGAAATGTGGGAAAAAATATTTCGTGCATTCGATTGATTTTTTGGAATTGATTTTGTAGTAGTTGAAGATTCCGGATGAATTTCGTTACAATTTGGAATTGTTTTCTGGTGTTTGCGGATACGGATTGCAGCAACAATCATTTTCTTACTCTGCTAGTTTACCTACAATTTTTATTATTGTCACACACACGAGTCACAGTACCAGAAGAAGGTAAGCCGACTTAAGGGGTCTCTCTCGCAGTCCATAAAATCGGTCTTCCGGGGGGAAGTGTGCGAAAAAATATTTCGTGCATTTGATTTATTTTTTGCAGTCATTTTTGTAGCGGTTGAAGATTACGGCGGAATTTGGTTACATTTTGGAACTGTGGTGAATTTTGAATTTCTGGTGTTTGCGAACACGGAGTGTAGCAACGGACATTTTCTTCCTCTGCTAGTTTATGTCACAGTTTATATTGTTATCACACATACCTGTCACAGTACCAGAAGAATGTAAACCCATTTAAGGGGTCTCATTTTCAGTCCGTAAAAATGGGTCTTCCGGGGAAATGTGGGAAAAAATATTTCGTGCATTCGATTGATTTTTTGGAATTGATTTTGTAGTAGTTGAAGATTCCGGATGAATTTCGTTACAATTTGGAATTGTTTTCTGGTGTTTGCGAGCATGGATTTCAGCAACGCCCATTTTCTTTCTCTGCTAGTTTCTGTCACAGTTTTTATTGTTATCGTACCCTTGCAGTCCATAAAATGGGTCTTCCGGGGGAAGTGTGCGAAAAAGTATTTCGTGCATTCGGTTAATTTTTTGGAGTTGTTTTTGTAGCAGTATAAGTTGCGGATGAATTCTGTTACATTTTAGAATTGTTTTCTCGTGTTTGCAAATACGGATTGCAGCAACGGCCATTTTCTTCCTCTGCTAGTTTATGTCATCTTTTTTATTGTTATCGTACACTTGCAGTTCAGAAAAATGGGTCTTCCGGGGGAAGTGTGCGAAAAAATATTTTGTGCATTCGGTTGATTTTTTGGAGTCGTTTTTGTAGCGGTTGAGGGTTGCGGATGAATTTCGTTACATTTTGGAATTGTTTTCTAGTGTTTGCGGATACGGATTTCAACAACGCCCATTTTATTTTTTGGGGACGCTTTTGTAGCGGTTGAAGGTTGCCGATGGACTTCGTTACATTTTGGAATTGTTTTCTGGTGTGTGCGGAACGGATTGCAGTAACGACCATTTTCTTTCTCTGCTAGTTTATGTCACAATTATTATTATTATCGCACACACGAGTCACAGTACCAGAAGAAGGTAAGACTGAAGAAAGAGAAATATAAGATACCAGTGAAATGTGGTGATTGTAATAAATTCGAATGCTCCTCCATCAAATGTTATGAATGCATGATTACAAGCGTACTGACATAATATGTTACCGAAAGGATAGCGAAGGAAAACAACATAAAGATAGAACGTGTTTGTGAATTCAAAGAACACTTGAACGAACATTTTCGGGGTATTTCTAATGGTGGTTTGTAAGATTGTTTATAAAGCTTTGCAAATTGATGTCTATACTAACAATGACGTGACTCCTTTTTTGTTTTCGAAAAAATTAAAAATCTTCCAATCAGTAAAATGCCTCAAGCAACACTCAACTAACCGGAAAGGCGCATACAATAAAAATCTGATAACTAAAAATAACACGTGTCTCCAAAATTAACTAACGATTAAAACATTTCCTTCCTAAATAAATGAAACAATTGCAAAATTGTACTGCACAGAATGCCTTTATTGCCCACAGGCGGAGTCATCGCGAAAAATGACCAGACCAAAAGCACTGCGGACAGACAAAACATTATTTATGTCGATTGTAAGAATTTTGTTCCACACTCATATCTTTGTGACTGCGTCGTTGTTGACGAATAAGAACTGTTTCATCCGTGAGACGACTCAGTTCCAGCCAGAGTGCGTCGCTAATGAAAAACGCAAACAGTGCGAAAACATAACAAAAGACGGTGCGGATCCTCTGTGGTCGCTTCGGACAAAGACAGTCTAATAGAGTCGTTCCTCGTACAGCCATTGTCAAAAGCAAGGGGCAACAGTCGCAGATCATAAGATTAGAATTTTAAATTCGGCAGAATTGTCTAGGCTCCACCGCGCGGGCCGATCCGTCGTCAAATTCTCGCAAAATCTTCCTCGAAGATCTGCAGCGGCGACTTTCGCACAATGTTATTCACTATCAATATGGAGAACGCGCATAAAATACGCGACGCGCTTCTGGTTGAATAACGGCAGCCGATTGCGATTGTTCACTGGGCGCTCGGCTGCTTCAATGGCAAAAAGGAAGACGATAAAAACTTTCGGTGAAATTAGTTGCTTTCAGGCAGGCGAACGGTGAAAGGTCGATCGAAATAATATTGCAAATTTAATGATTTTTGAAAGATAAATTCGAAATTTGAATACTTTTCAAGGGATATATTTGAATATTTGAATATTTGAATTTGCAATTCTCAAGTTAGAATAATTTCAATATTCTGTTTTATGTTTGACTAATTGCAATGCCTACTGTTCAGTTTTAATAATTTAGCAACCACAAAATTGAATGTCAAATAATATGCAAACTACAAACGGGAAAGTTGAACAATTTGAATTATTTTAATTGGGATATTCAAATTAATGGAAGAAATAATAATTGAGACCTGTTAGTTCGTGTGAAAAGCCGATCGAAATAATATTGCAAATTTAATGATTTTTGAAAGATAAATTCGAAATTTCAATACTTTTCAAGGGATATATTTGAATATTTGAATTTGCAATTCTCAAGTTAGAATAATTTCAATATTCTGTTTTATGTTTGAATAATTGCAATGCCTACTGTTCAGTTTTAATAATTTAGCAACCACAAAATTGAAAGTCAAATAATATGCAAACTACAAACGAGAAAGTTGAACAATTTGAATTATTTTAATTGGGATTTTCAAATTAATGGAAGAAATAATAATTGAGACCTGTTAGTTCGTGTGAAAAGCCGATCGAAATAATATTGCAAATTTAATGATTTTTGAAAGATAAATTCGAAATTTGAATACTTTTCAAGGGATATATTTGAATATTTGAATTTGCAATTCTCAAGTTAGAATAATTTCAATATTCTGTTTTATGTTTGAATAATTGCAATGCCTACTGTTCAGTTTTAATAACTTAGCAACCACAAAATTGAAAGTCAAATAATATGCAAACTACAAACGGGAAAGTTGAACAATTTGAATTATTTTAATTGGGAATTTTCAAATTAATGGAAGAAATAATAATTGAGACCTGTTAGTTCGTGTGAAAAGCCGATCGAAATAATATTGCAAATTTAATGATTTTTAAAAGATAAATTCGAAATTTCAATAATTTTCAAAGGATAGATTTGAATGTTTCCTAATATTCAATGGGCAATTTTAATCATTTGCAATTCCCAAATTAGAATAATTTCAGTATTCTGGTTTATATTTGAACAAGTGCAATGCTAAGTGTTCAGTTTTAATAATTTAGCAATCACAAAATTGAAATTCGAATAATTTAAAAATTACAAATGCGAAAGTTGAACAATTTGGATTATTTAAATCGGAATTTTCGATTTAATTGGAGAAATAATAATTATATATGAATGATAATACACGCCTCCAATAATATCTACTACTTGTTAAATCACATTATAACTAAAATATGCATGATGCCTATATCCACATCTCTACATGAACTGCCTATCAACCGAACAAAGCGCATATTTTGTTGCGCGCACAAAAACTCGTTAATCAAACACAAACAAGAGTTGCTTATTAGTGCAATATAACTGCACAAAAATTCCAAAAGTTTCTTTCCCTTAACAAATAAACAAATAAACAAATCATGCTTCTTTATCTTCAACACGCCTGTCTAATTCATACAAGCCCAGCACAGTCACTTGTGTTTTTTACACTTTGACTGCCGTCCGCATTTTACTATAATAAAACCGCAACGTGATGAAGTACTATAGAATATGATTGAATTGTGCAAAATGAAAATAATGCGAAGGTATCAGATACCAAAGGATTGAATTACAATGCAATAGCAATTGCATTTACGAAACTATAAATGCTGTCGATCGGACATTTTTTGAATTTTTCGTGAGACCTTTTGCGCCGGTCATCCATGATCACCACGATCGCTGATGTCAATGAATTTAGTCCCACAAACGTTTGTCATTAACACGTTGAGTGTCGCGCGTATTTTACTATATTAAAACCGCAACGTGATAAAGTACTACAGAACATGATTGAATTGTGCAAAATAAAAATAATGCGAAGGTATCGGATACCAAAGAGTTGAATGTTGTATAATGTTGTAAGATGTTGAATGCTACCGATTGGCTATGTTTTGAATTTTTAGTGAAATCTTTTGCGCCGGTCACCGAGGACCACCATGGCAGTCAACGTGTTAAACGAAGTAAATTTCACCAATAATACGAATCCGAAAGCCGTGCAGGTGTTTTGAAAGTTGACAATAGCGAAGAAGTAAAAGACAGCACGAGCGGTCTAATAAATTGCAATAGTTCGCCAGGTAAATCCGTGAAATGACTTCTTGCTACGTAACATTGAACGCCGCCATCCTGTTGCCCTTAGTTACCTCTGGACCGTTGTTGCCGCACTGTGCAACCGCCGTGAAGTGATTCAACGGCCATTAAAGGAAAAACGCTAATCAGTGCCTCCCATACGTCCAATTAGAAAGTGCCTATCCTGCCCTCTGTCACGCAGCAACTTATTAAGCTGTATCGGCCGAGTTCGCTTCGTTAGTCGACGAATTTGAGCTTGAGCCTCCACCTACTCTTCTTTGTCTTGCAAAAGCACGCGCACAGACGCTCATCCTCGAATTTCTCTCTTTCTCTTCACCGACCTACCTACCCACTTACCGACGCACCGTCGTCTTCACTTTATTCCCCTCTTCCCGTTTTCGCCGTGCTTTTCAATAGTCAGGTGAGCGTATACTGTGGTTGATTTACGACGAGCAACTCGCCGCACTCGTTTTGGTAGGAAGAGAGATTGCTAATAATCCCGCTCTGGCATCCGTCTGCCCGGCAAATATTTCCTCTAATTGGAATTGATTAGACGCTGCTCCGTGTCTTCCTGCGGTATAAAGATGCAATCACTGCGGGAAGTGACGGGTGTCTGTTAGCAGTCGCATGCGGAAGGTCGCAGACCAAATGTATGCATTGTCGAGACAATTATGCGGAACGCGGATCTTGCGAAATTTCTCATCTGGTGAAAGAGGAAACGTCTTAACGTATTGGCGCTGGATGACGCATATGTGCGGCTTTTCGTCTTTTGCACTAGTGTGTTAAATTAAATCTCTGTTCGGGTACTATCGCAGCAGATGTTTCGCGAGATAGAATAATTTAATTCAGGATTATCGATATTGGAACTGTGGGACCGAATATTAGAAGATCCGCGAGGAAACGATGCGCCGTATTGAATGCGTACATGTTAAGAGTGTGATGTGTAGCGTGAGCGACAAGGCGCATAACAAAAGAAGATTGAAGGTGCTGTTGTTTCGTGCGGGCAGTCGTAGACGAACCATTAACCGTTTGAGTGCCAAGCGGCGCGATCGCGCTTCTTCTGTCCGTCCTCAAAACTGCAGCGTAATCACAGCAGGCTCGGTTTCTCTCGATGCACAACATTACGGTAACTTTTCAATCTTAGGTAAAAAAGATAAAATTGGAGTAATGTTACACTTTATAGGTCTACATGCTTTTATTCATATGAAAATTGCTGTAATATAACAAGCGCTATTAGCGCCGCTTGGCAAGTTTCGACACGGAATATAACAAGCGCTATCGCGCCGCTTGGCAAGTTTCAACCGGGAAATGAGAAAGACCCGTGGCACTCAAACGGTTAAAGACGAAAGACGCACTTTTGGCAGACGCGCTTTCTGGATTAGAATTATTTAATTAATACCTGGAACCTACAGAACTGTATATAAGTAAAGCGATAAGGCACGAGTTCGACGCTTACGTTATGCTACAAAATTCAGTGGTAAACTTTTTACAAATATTGTAAAATACAATTGTATATTATATATGTAAAATATATGCAAATATTGTGAAATGCGATTACATCTAGGGAATCGTTTTTAACACTTTGACTGCCATGATGGTCACCGGTGACCGACGCAAGAGATTTTACTGGAGATCCAAAACATTCGCAATGGGTAGCAATTATTATTTTATAAATGCAGTTCTTATTAGAATAGTGATGCGATCCTTTGGTCTCCAGTATCTGCACATTATTTACATTTTGCATAATTCAGTCGAACGTTGTAGAATTTCACAGCATCGCCGTTCTAATATAGTAAAATACGCTTAGCAATCAACGTGTTAAGCATATATATTCAAATAAAAATATTAACATCGATAATACGCTACCATGACTAAAATTCAATATTTCTAACTTTACAAATGACAAACAATTTACTATACAAATGTTTAACTTTACAAATGAAAAACACCACGGATAATAGCCCATTAAAAATGGTAAATTATTGTGTAAACTAGTAATCAGCCATTTTTTCTAAGACTTTTTTGACAAATTTTAATTAGTTAAATAATTATTGTATTATAGTTTTTTTGTCATAAAACAATTGAGCTAAATTTCCCGACACCAATGGGTTGAAACATTACCATAGTTACCATAGGACAAGTTACTATATATTTGTAAGAATGTATAATACTAATAAAATATAATTATTAACAACGATACATACAAATCGCACAGCTGTTTAAATATTTTTCTTCCCTTACCTTTTTTACATTAACTTTTTACTTAATTTAACTTAATTAGGCAATTTATAAGAGCAGAACCGCAACTGTATGTATTTGCTGAAATGTACTTTATACGTAAAAATTGTATGATGCTACAATTTGTTTTCCTGATAGTCTGTGAAATGAGTTAAGAAAAATTGTGGCACTTCTGACAATTTATAATTTCTTAGGGTTCTTCTAACTTTTTGTTAATCTTGAGTTTATCTACTTGTCTAGCAACAAAAAAGAAACATTCACTTTCAGACTTTTCACCAACGATTCAATTCTGCGTTATCCTTCCGTGTATATTATTAATGCTAATACTTTGAAGACATGATGATGTTTCACTGTTTTACTGTTTTACGGTTACCGAAAAAGTTTCCTGAATCTTGTAAATTTAATATGTTTTTAAACCGCTCGAATTGTATTGAACAACAGAAACAAATCGTTGTCAACTGCATACATGCTAGTGCATTGACGACTTAGATTTGGTGGAAAACATAGCATGTTGAGCAGTCAACGTGTTAGATACGGAATTCATTTTGTTTGACTTATTGTTTAGCTAACATGAAAATAAAGCGAACTAATTTGTATATAAACAGGAAACAACGAGCAGCAAGTTGCACTGTTGTTTAAATCAACTGTACATATAAAATCATAAAGTCGAAATTTATAATGTTAAAATAAATAAAAGTAAGTAAAATCATAATTTCTCACCAAAATATTAGCCACGATTTTATATAGCCGGTCGTTATTATATTTGTCACTTTATTTAAAACTTTATTTCAAATCAATAGAATCTATTCAATCAGTGTCAATAAATATATTAATATTTTATGATTATTAAATCATTTTGATTATTTAGATTATTGATTATTTTATGATTATTAAAATAATGTCTCTCACTGTTGACACTACCGCCTCAGCGAAAAATGTCATGCCATAGTTTAGTGACACAGCGCTTAATATATTAACAGGGGATGACAAGTTGACTCGTCATCAGGACAGTGGTTCTTAGGTGCGTACGATTAATTAACTCGCTACAGAACTTTGAAGAGTCATTTGTTTTCTGCCATCATCATACCGAAAAACATCTACTTTGTGAGCCCTGTTGCTTAATATCTACGTGAAAAAGACTACTGGTTTCTGGTTCATTTTCGTTATTATTGTTTATCGTTTAAAATAAACCCTATGGACTTCTGAAACCTTGAACCCCCCTCGATTATTATTAATTTGGCGGTATAGCAGTAATAGTCTAAAGAAGGAGGAATCACCATTCTTGTATTCATAATTCCTCTTCTTGATTGAGGTTTACTGTATTATTTGGCACCCTTTTCAGAATTCCATACGATAATTTAATTATTTAAGTTCAAACAAAAACTTATAAATCAAATGAAATGTTTGGCCTGTTACCGTTCAATGTCTAATTGTTGCTAAGTTTAAAACCAATGGTTCCGAAATAAACTTCAATCAAGAAGGACACCTATTTTGACCGGAATAGCTGGCAACGTTGACAAATGTTGTTTTCCAGAATGTATTTAACGACACTAAATACTAATATTACGACACACTTATACTAAATTTGTGCTGAGCGATGAACGTGCAGAGAACTGCGATAACAAGAGTAATTGTTTTCTGATTGATGTTGTTTATTATTACTTATCGTTTAAAGTAAACTTTGGAAACCTTCATCCCCCCCCCCCCCCCCTTCCCAGAAGTATTTTTAATTTGGTAGTATAATAGCAACAGTCTAAAAAAGGAGGAACCACCATTTTTGTGTTAATAATTCCGTTTCCTCTTGATTTGAGGTTTGAGATTTATTGTATTATTCGGCACCCTTTCCAAGAGTCCATATGATAATTGAATTATTTAAGCTCAATCAAAAAATGACAAATCAAATGAAATATTTGATCTGTTATCGTTCAATATCTAATTATTACTAAGTTTACAACCAATGGTTTCGAAATAAACATCAATCAAGAACAAGGGCATTATTTTAACCGGAATAGCAAGCAACGTTGACAAATGTTGTTTTCCAGAAGGTATTTAACGAGAGATATTAAATTTTTGTTCAGCAACGAACGTGTAGACAACTGCGATAATAAAAGCAAATGTTTTTTAATTGATTTTTTTATTATTGTATTAATAATTCCTCTTCTTCTTGACTGAGGTTTACTGTATTATTCGACACCCTTTGTAGGAATCCATACGATAATTTAATTATTTAAGTTCAATCAAAAAATAATAAATCAAATGAAATATTTGGTCTGTTATTGTTGAATGTCTATTTATTACTAAGTTTAAAACCAACGTTTCCGAAATAAACTTTTGTCGAGAAGAAGGGCAACTGTTTATACCAGAATAGCGAGCAACCTTGACAAATGGCGTTTTCCATCAAGTATTTAACGACATTAAATACTAATATTACGACACACTTTTTGTTCAGCAACGAACGTGTAGACAACTGCGATAATAAAGTAATTGTTTTCTGAATGTTGTTTATTATTACTTATCGTTTAAAGTTTTTTTATATTTTTAATTTGTAGTATAATAATTCCACCATTTTTGTGTTAATAATTCCGTTTCCTCTTGATTTGAGGTTTGAGATTTATTGTATTATTCGGCACCCTTTCCAAGAGTCCATATGATAATTTAATTATTTAAGCTCAATCAAAAAATGACAAATCAAATGAAATATTTGATCTGTTATCGTTCAATATCTAATTATTACTAAGTTTACAACCAATGGTTTCGAAATAAACATCAATCAAGAACAAGGGCATTATTTTAACCAGAATAGCAAGCAACGTTGACAAATGTTGTTTTCCAGAAGGTATTTAACGAGAGATATTAAATTTTTGTTCAGCAACGAACGTGTAGACAACTGCGATAATAAAAGCAAATGTTTTTTAATTGATTTTTTTATTATTGTATTAATAATTCCTCTTCTTCTTGACTGAGGTTTACTGTATTATTCGACACCCTTTGTAGGAATCCATACGATAATTTAATTATTTAAGTTCAATCAAAAAATAATAAATCAAATGAAATATTTGGTCTGTTATTGTTGAATGTCTATTTATTACTAAGTTTAAAACCAACGTTTCCGAAATAAACTTTCGTCGAGAATAAGGGCAACTGTTTATACCAGAATAGCGAGCAACCTTGACAAATGGCGTTTTCCATCAAGTATTTAACGACATTAAATACTAATATTACGACACACTTATACTAAATTTGTGCTGAGCGACGAACGTGTAGACAACTGCGATAACAAGAGCGGCGGGTGATGTCAACGTGAGCGTGTGTTTTCGCATGACACGCGGCCGCAGACGTGCAAATTGCATTATTGCGTCCCGCACGACTTCTGTTCCGCGCCGGCAAAAGTCCCACCGTCCGCAGTTTTTATCACCCCGTAGTTCTTGGCGCAGCTTACTTAGCCGTTGGCTAAGGACAACGGCATGTAGCAGTTTTACTTTATTCTTTATCCCGTCCGACGCGCTCGTTTCTTATCTGTGTTGAATGCTAACGAGCCTGTTAGCAGCAATTATTCTAATTAATATCTCTTCCACTATTAGGCGACGCGGAGGTTGCCTCTCTCCTTCGCGTCCGCGTTCATTTAGTCTGCGTCCATCTTTCTCTCGCTTCGGTGCGCAGACGAGATAAAGAAGCAAGCAGAGGTCACACACGCAGCACACAACAGCCCGCACGCACACTCCTGTGTCTGCAGAGGCAAGATCAGTGGGCTTTATGAGGCTCCTCCAAAGTTTTTGCGTTCGCAGCGTGATTGGCTATTATCGTCTCCTTCCTCAGCTATATACCGCGGTTTACCACGTAGGATTGAGTCTTCGCTTCTTACTTCTCTGCCTCGTGCTTGTTAGTTTTGTGGCGTGCCTGGCGCACTGGCCACGAAGGGCCATCAAAGGCCACAAAGATAAGGTCTGATCGGTTTGTAACAGGGAAGAACACAAGCGTCGATCGTACTTGTGACGCCGTTTCTAAGAGGAACACTGCATGCGCCGAGAGAAAGAAAGAAAGCAGGACGGAACGGAGGCAAAGTGAAAAAAGTGAGGAAATGCTGCTGACTCTCAATCTAATTGTGTCTGCTAGCTTTGCTGCTGCTCTTTTTTCACCACGCTGCGGAAGTCAGAGGTTATCAACCTGACGGAGTGTCTATCTTGATTCACGCAACGAACGTTATCTGCCGCCTTCGGATAATAAGTGTAGCTGCGGCCTAACGCTTGCGATAAACTGCCGATCGACTGAATATGTAGAGATCGGAGAGTTCGTTAAAACAGCGGCGTCTGCACAATCCGCTTATTCTGCCGATCTGCCGATTTATACTCAAGATGGGTTTCTCAGAATACTGTGTAAACAGAAATCGTGCGGTTTTGTATAAAAAGTCGTGTAAATAAAAGAATGCGCATAATTTAATCGTTTATTTAACACTAGGTTAATGGAAATGTATCATTCCTATAGTCACAAAATCATACACAAGATAGATAGACAAAAGCATGTGTCCCATAAATGTAGTGTTAATTAAATCGACTTATTTCAACGAAAAGCAAAAATAAAATACAATTGAAAAACAAAAAATATCAGAAAGTATAATTATTTATCACCAACCATGAAAAATTATGTTTCAAACATTTTCGGTTTAGAAAAAGCATAGCAACATGTAACTTTCTGTTACTTAAATATTTATAGCACTAACAATTATGAATGCTTTTTGCTTACAAAAAAATGGGAAATTCCCTTTTCTAGATTTAATGCAGATATTGACGACCGACCGAAACTAAAAAAAAAATCTGACTATACAAATATGTGTGCAGCCTTAATTTCTGTTTTTGATACACTTTATTTCTGAAAATCCAATTAAATAAATGTGTATTTTTGCTGCTGAAAAAAACAACTATAACATTATATATTTTTTACATATAAACTACTTACAAGCACTCATATAAAGTCGTATGTGTTGTTACCAATAAATACCTTCATCTCTCTTAAAAACTCTCGCAAATATATGGTAACTTGTTTGTCACCTATATATGAACGACATGGTGTTCGACCGGTTAATTAAGATAATCGTCACGTGTTTTTATTTCAGTTTACGTTTTGGTTTCCGTAAATTTCGGGCAAGCGCTTCGTCGTTCGACTTTTTTAAGGATAACCACGTTATCGGTCCGTGATCAGGGAGCTAATTTGAAATTTTAAAGCGTTCGACGGGTATATACCTATATAGCGTATACCCATGTATATATCGTGTTCTCAGGTACTCGGTGAAACAAACGGTAGCAGAGTGGTCGGTTGAAAACAAGCGAGAGGAGGGAAGTGGACCTGACCCAGACGACGAATGAACAAAGAGGCAGAGAGACGATGAGAATGGGTGGCGTCTTCAGGATACGGACAAAAGGAGGTAAAGCCTTAAGAAAAAGACATGCGAAAGAACAAAAGGCAGTTTGAATTATTGTGATATTTAAATTAACAATAATTTAGTTCTAGCAGACTGCAGGTCGGCAGCTTCTTTGGCAGCATCCGTTCTCTACTACAGATTGAAATTAGCTGATATCTTGTGTGAAGAATAAAATTAGGAAATGTCCTGCTCAAAAAAATGTAGACGACGAACGCAGATTTGTTGAAAATAGTAAGGAGTTTATATGTTAGTAATTGAACTTGTAGATTGAAGAAATGTACTGTTTCTGGTTTGTAAGAAAGAAACGGTTTTGTGTATTTTTTTTTTAAGTTTAACAGAATTGGTGATAATTAATAGAATTAAAAAAAATGAATGATAACAGTGTTAGCAGTCCCAATGCGAATAATCTGCGCAAATTAATCTACCTTTCTTTCATCATGTCGGCTAAGAAACTGACGGTACTACGAAAAATAGCTAAATATAGCCGCTTCTCACCCATTCGTTCTGGACGCAGGTAACTTACCTATAAAATATACTGTCAAACCCTGGACACTTTTATGTGATCCTTATGGATTTGGTGTTGACAAGCAGACCCGTCAATAACATAAACTAACAAACATTTGATATTCATATTTCGAATCTTATGAGTTTATTGTAGTCAGCCAACCAGTCCTATAAAACTCGTAATACATACTGAATGCTTATATGTGATCCATATGGATTTACTATAAACAGCCAAACTCACCTATAAAAATGCACTAACAAATCTTCTGTACTTACATATGTTCGATTTTATCGGATTTCTTTCACAGAAGCAAACTCACCTATAAAAATACAGTAACAAATCTTCTGTACTTATGTTCGATTTTGTCGGATTTCTTTAATACAAGCAAACTTACCTATAAAAATACAGTAACAAATCTTCTGTACTTATGTTCGATTTTGTCGGATTTCTTTCATAGAAGCAAACTTACCTATAAAATACATTAACAAGTCGCTATACTTACATCTATACCATATGAATTGATTGTAAACCACCAGTATCAGCTACAGAAAGTACCAAGAAACCTCGGATAGCCATAGGTGCCCCTTCCGATTTGCTGCGGACACAGCCAAACTCACCTATAAAATGCCCGAACCGCGCTGGCTGGTTTCCATAAGGTAAAAGTGAAACAAGGAAAGTATGCGCCGCTGCGAAAAGAAAGAAACTTCGAGCTGACAAACTTATGAGGTCGCGGTCGCGTCTGTGCTTGCGGAAGAGGAAGGGAAAGAATCGAGCGCAGCGATCGGGGCTCTCGCTAGATAGATACATAGAGATGAAGAGAGATAGAGAGGAGAGCAGCGGCGAGACAGAGAGGAGGAAAGCGAAGGAGTCAGAAACGTAGCAGGACTATTGGAGACGGAGGCACGGCGAAACGAAAAAGTGGTGGCTACGCTTCTCGCGCTGGTATATACTGAACTGAAAGATCTGGACGCTCTGATAGCGGGGTGATCTGTGAGGCCCGGTGTGTGGTACCCTTTCGCAAACATCCTGCATGCTCTTGCAAAGATGAAGCGGTCGCGGTGGGGGGAGGCGGAGGCAGGAGGTTGGCTCGATCGGACCTTCCAGCAAACCGAAGGAGAAGGCATCGGGATGAATAGAGAGCGAGAAAACACGATGGCAGGGCGGGTGGTGGAGCAAAGGCAGCGGAGAATGGGAAGGAGCGTGTATCTACGTACCTCACAGACCCTCCAAGGAGGCTTCGAGGTGAGCTCGGATTGAGACGTTGTGGCCTCTTTGTACCGCGACCGTGATGCTTTCGGAGCACACTATTTACGAGTAACGCCGTGTAACCGTGAGCGCTTGCGAGCGGCCTGGCCCTTCCTTTCTTCATCCTTCCATCCGCCCTCACAAGGTTCTGCGTCTCCTGCCTCCTGCAGGCCCGCATTGCCTTCCTACTGCTCTAACCCTTTGAGCTCTCAATGCTATCCTGTCCCCACCTCTCTCTCTCTCTCTCTTTCTCTTGCTCTGCGAGCTCGCGATGCATTTCAATTCGAAGAAAAACTACGACCGACACGACATTACAGCGACACGGTGCAGAACGACGATGCATTGTGCTAGAACTGGGAATCATAACGTAAACGAAGACGTACACGCGATTTGCGCGGACCGTCTGCTATTAAGGATCATGGAATTATATGTTAGGGGACGTAGGAGAAGTGCTAATGTCGATGTGTTTGGTAATTATTTTTTTTTAGCACCGTTTTCGAGGTTATCGGTAACTGGAGGTGCCGGCAAAATTTCGTTGTCCGAAGTAACCGAAGGTGCTTTGTTTTAGGAATTCTACTGCGTGTTGGTACCAAGAGAATTGGTAACAGAATCGACGAGAGAGTAAAATGTTACGCTGCGTTTGCGGGGGAGTGTGTGTTTATGGGTTGACTATGCTGTACAGTAGCAGTGTAGATGCGATAAAGTCCGCCGACAGGAAAAGCTAGAGAATCGTAGGTAACGACACAATTTAACAGGTTAATCCTTCCGAGATCAACGTTTTATAGCAGAACTACCATCAGTATCGGAGAATCTAATTGTATCGCATTCCTCATTGCTGTTGTTACTTTATCATTGCTTGTCTTAGAGCAATATTTGTTATTAAATTAAAGATAAAATATTTCGGCACAAATCATTGCTCTTCTTTAGGTCATAATTTTTTTATTTCTTTATTTTTTTATTTTTAAATACCCTTACTATCGGACAATCTAATTATATCGCATTTCTCATTGCTGCTGTTGCTTTATCATTGCTTGTCTTAGACCGATGTTTGTTTTTAAGTTAAAGATAAAACGTTTCGGTACAAACTATTGCTATTCTTTTGGTCATCATTTTTTTTATTTTCTTTATTTTTATTTTATGTTTAACTACCCGTAGTATCGGACAATCTAATTGTCTCGCATTCCTCATTGCTGTTGTTACTGTATCATTGCTGGTCTTAGAGCGATATTTGTTATTAAATTAAAGATAAAATGTTTTGGCACAAATTATTGCTCTTCTATCGGTTATAATTCTTTTTATTTTTTTTTTATTTTTTTTTAACTACCCTTATTTTCGGACAATCTAATTATATCACATTCCTCATTATTGTTGTTGTTTTATCATTGCTTGTCTAAGAGCGATCTTTGTTTTTAGACTAAAGATAAAATGTTTCGGTACAAACCATTGCTCTCTTTTTGGTCATATTTTTTTAATTTTTTTAATCAAAATAACATCAGCATTCTGCATATTTCAAACCGGTCAAACTCTATCCGAAGACGGAACTCATGATGTCGAAACATGTAAAGAGCTGAAGTTATTTTTATTAAAAAGTAAAATAAAATCTCAACCGAAAAGTAGGAGAATTATTTATGCCGAAATATTTATATTTTGAAACGGTTTTAATGTGAAACGAATAGCCAATTAATTTGCTACATACTTTATTCTACATTTTACACCTTTAATTGTATCACTTTTCTCATTGCTGCCTGAATGATAATATTCATTTGCACACGGCCCATGTGTTGAATCATCGATCAAATGCAAGAGGAACTTGATGTCACACATGCTGCGGTCTTGGTTTTCGAACGATTAAACGTCATGTCCATTTCTGGAGACCGATACTGATTTTCAGTTTTGGGGATAGTGGAAACTTCAAGACCTGATACTTCGTAAATCATATAATTTTGAAGGCTGTTTATATGTTTTCAATGGACTTTATGAACATGTTTTAACACGTTGACTGCCAAACATATTCTGCTATATTAGAACCGCGATGCGATGAAATACTGCAGAGTATAATTAAATCGTGCAGAGTAAAGGTAACGCAGAGTTGTTAGAAGTCAAAATATTGAAGCACCAGTCCAATATCAATTGCTTTTACAATATTGCAAATAGGCCTCATTGCGAATTTTTTGCATTTCTAGTAAAATATTTTACGTTGGGCACCGTGTATTTTTTGCTATGTTAGAACCGCGATGCGATGAAATACTGCAGCATATGATTAAATCGTGAAAAATGAAGGTAACGCAGAGTTGTTAGAAGCCAAAGTATTGAAGAACTCGTCCAATATCAATTGCTTTTACAAGATTGCAAATAGGCTTCACTGCGAATTTTTTGCATTTCTATTAAAATATTTTACGTATTTTGCTCAAGCGTATTATGCTATGTTAGATCCGCGATGCAATGAAATACTGCAGAATATGATTAAATCGTGAAAAATGAAGGTAACGCAGAGTTGTTAGAAGCCAAAGTATTGAAACACCGTTCCAATATCAATTGCTTTTACAAGCTTCCAAATAGGCTTCATTGCGAATTTTTTGCATTTCTAGTAAAATATTTTACGTTGGGCACCGTGTATTTTGCTATGTTAGAACCGCGATGCGATGAAATACTGCAGCATATGATTAAATCGTGAAAAATGAAGGTAACGCAGAGTTGTTAGAAGCCAAAGTATTGAAGTTGGTGTGTGCAGAAGGACATTTTTCTTTAGTTGATTTACTTTTGTTACTTTTAAGGTTACCTCGACATGAATTGAAGTACTTGGGCTTCGTTTTCAGGAGAGAGTATTACATAATAAAAAAATGTTTTGTAAGTGTACTTTTTCTGTTATTTTTCTACGGCAGATGTGCGTATTATGTGTGTAGATGTGATGCGTTTAAATTATGATTTACTTAATTGTAGAAATTGTATATTAACACGTTGACTGCCAAGCGTAGTTTGCTATATTAGAACCGCGATGCAATGAAATAGTGTAGAATATGATTAAATCGTGCAAAATGAAGGCAATGCAGAGTTATTAGAAGCCAAAGTATTGAAGCACCAGTCCAATATCAATTGCTTTTACAATATTGCAAATAGGCCTCATTGCGAATTTTTCGCATTCTTAGTAAAATCTTTTGCACCGGTCACCGGTGACCACCGTGGCAATCAACGTGTTAAACAAAAGTGAGATCTTGCGCTTGTGGCCTCTTGTTCACACGGAGACTCACTTTCTATGTTTATGTGTCGTTTATACGGGAAGTGAAACAAAATCGTCTCTGCATCTATCGTGTTAAACTCGTATGTCGGCTCCTAGGGACCAACGCTAAACATTCCGTTTGAACGACAGTAACAACTTTAAGAGACACTACAGTAAAGATCATGTAACGTTAACCCTTTGACTACCGAATACTGCCAACCGAAGTGTTCGCTGAGGACGGAATACTTTTTCGCTAACGTGAATTTTGCTGATTTATTGTACAAGGCGCAAATAACTTATAATTGTAATTCGTCAGTTACGTTAAATTAAACAATGTCAACTAGTATTTGCTAAACAATGCTTGAGTACTCATCGCCTACGTTGATAATTGGAACTTAAGTACGTGAGAGATCGAAAAGATTGGCAAACGCATATATGCGTTCGTTCCACCGAGAGATTTCGCAAGATATACATATATATGTGTGTATTCATGTAAGTCAAAAGGTTAAAGTGTATGTTTACATTTTTTAAATGGGCTTCATTGAAATGTTTTAAATAAGCATAAGATTTTTTGCTTTTTGCCATTTATTTACATACAGACGCATTTTCTGTATTTAGTGCCTCCTAAATGATGAGTCAAACATAATCGTCTCCGCGTTCAACGTGCTAACCTTTACGCTACTGCACACCACGATATGTATTTGTAGTTGGCTCTTTCTGTGTCCGGGAATTAATCCCATCAGCAACACTAATGTGATGTAACTATGTCAAGACATGGCGACTGTATTGTACAATCAACTGCAAAGAAATTTCATAAATGAACCCATATGTTTGTACCAGTGTGAATGCAAAAAAAAATGTTACGAAGTTACTTTGCGAATGCGAGAAATTATATAAGACAAAGGTCACGTTTTGTATGTCAAACTTGTGACATGAGCGTATGTGTCATACCTTGTTTCAATATGTATCGCACACAAATGTACTATTAACGATCAAAGTATATGTCCTTACATAAAAATGGATAAGGACATGATAATTTCTCCATCTATAACTATTCCATAACTTAACTATAACTATAACTATAACCTAACCCAGACCTTGTTTCAATATGTATGATTCACAAATGTACTATTAACGATCAAAGTATATGTCCTTACATAAAAATGGATAAGGACATGATAATTTCTCCATCTATAACTATTCCATAATTTAACTATAACTATAACCTAACCCAGACCTTGTTTCAATATGTATGATTCACAAATGTACTATTAACGATCAAAGTATATGTCCTTATATAAAAATGGATAAGGACATGATAATTTCTCCATCTATAACTATTCCATAACTTAACTATAACTATAACTGTAACCTAATCCAGGCCTTGTTTCAATATGTATTATACACAAATGTACTATTAACGATCAAAGTATATGTCCTTACATAAAAATGGATAAGGAAATGATAATTTCTCCATCTATAACTATTCCATAACTTAACTATAACTATAACTGTAGCCGAATCCAGGCCTTGTTTCAATATGTATGATTCACAAATGTACTATTAACGATCAAAGTATATGTCCTTACATAAAAATGGATAAGGAAATGATAATTTCTCCATCTATAACTATTCCATAACTTAACTATAACTATAACTGTAGCCGAATCCAGGCGTTGTTTCAATGTGTATTATACACAAATGTACTATTAACAATCAATGTACTATTAACGATCAAAGTATATGTCCTTACATAAAAATGGATAAGGAAATGATAATTTCTCCATCTATAATTATTCCATAACTTAACTATAATTATAAATGTAACCTAATCCAGGCCTTGTTTCAATATGTATCATAGACAAATGTACTATTAAAAATCAAAGTATATGTCTTTATACTATCCTGTTTATTAACTCTTTATACCAAAAAGTATAAGAAAATTATAATTTTTCCAACTATAATTATTCAATGCAATTGGTAAATGGAAAGCACTACCAGGCGTAAATCGCAGTGCAACATATTTTACGCGCAGTCCGTATTGAACATTGCCATACTGAGTACAGCTCCGCGGGTAGTCCAGTCATAATTAATCCATTCACTGCTGGAAGATTTAATAACGTTTTGCCCTGGGCATTGAAATTTTATTTTGAAGGAAACCGGGACATTTTCTAATATTTAATACTAATTACCGTATTAGCCTGAATATAACGCGACCCCGAATTTCACGCGACTCCGAACTTTTCATAAAGATGTTTAGAAAAAAAATAATACTCATAAAAGAATTCAAAGAAAGTAAAATTCAATCAGATAAGTACTTAATTGGATAATTATAGCTAATTACAGAGGTTACATTAACGCCAATAAAATTAAGAAATGTAAAACAAAATTTATATTACGTAAGTAACAACAAAAAACGGAAATATTTATTCCGAATCTGAACTGTTTTCAGAATGAGAACTCATTGATGTCACATCGGTATCATCAGTATTTTTATTCACGCTTTCAGTCTCCCACAAAATGTCATCTTCCGTCCCATTTAAATCATTGGAAATGCAGCATTTTATTACATAAATCCATTAAATGAATTTAGCGCGAGTCGATTTTTTAATGGAAAATAAATGGTGGAAAAATATCGCGTTATATTTGTGCTAATACGGTAGTTGCCGATATAGTCTGTGAGTAGAATTTATAAAAATTTGAAGACAACAAAAAATACTACGAAGTATCTCGTAATTGGCAGCTGTGAGACATGAATGGATTAACCCATTGACTATCAGAGGCTCATACATACTACACCCAGATTTTTTATTTGAGCCTGGTGCCACAAAGATGTAACGTGTGTTGCTTATCAATTTATGATAAATCGCTGCATCAAATTATGCTGCAAACAAATCGGTTGAGTTACAAAACAATAAAATAAATGTAGTAAATACTATATAAATTACCAATTGATCTACGTATGGACAACTATTTCAAAATCAATTATATAAACAAATAACTTGCATTTCACTTCGAAAAATGGTTTTATTGTTTTCCCTTTCCAATTTTATTAACTTCCTTTTAATTAAATGTGTCACGCATATCTCTCACGAGGGCACCACAAGAAATGTTTATCTACAGTCCAGTGTTCCATATGCATGTCACTTTATTTAGAACATCAAAAACATTCTATGAAAATGACCGGCAATTGGTATTATATCAGAACAATAAAACATCTGAACCATGGCATTAAATTTTCCTTTGAGACCCCGGTATCGAAGGGTACCGCGATCGCCGTGCACCACAAAATGGCGTCGTGCTTTCTCCCAAAAGAATCCTCGCCATCGTTTTATCGCAGACGCAGAAAATAGCGGGGCCGGCAAGATCCGATCCAGGCCCGATCCAGGTCCGATCAAGGCAATTACGAGCGCTTCATCAAAGGTGTCCGCGGGCGCAATTACGTCAGTGTCTTTGTGCTCTTGGGATCAGTCAACGACTCATTTATTTACTCAAGGGTGGCCCGAAAGTGGATGAACAATTGAGATTCTTGTCTCGACGTATCGGATACCGATTGCATGGGCGGCCGCCTTTGACGCGGATGACTGGCTCTAATCCGCTAAGTCCAACAAACGAATGACAACGGAGATCGGCTATCTGCACGGACTGAACGTAGAGAAAGGGTGCACGACGCGGAAGGGCATTTCGATGCGCCTTGCGCCTCTGTATCGTGGTCTGTACACCCGCGCTCCCGCTGGCTTTACAGCAGGTGGCCCTGATGACGTTAGGTCCTAATGGCTGATGCACCACGCTAATTGGCATTAAGCTGCCGACCCCAACTCGTTCCACGACGCCGACCATTGCGATTCGGCCACTCGCTCATGCGATATGCTGCCAATTTATGACCCCGATCACAACAAACCGTTGCGTCCTATTAATTATTAATAAACCGTTATGTAATTTGCCTTTGGTGGGACGGTTTTTTTTGGTGAACTTCTTTCCGTGCCCTATGAGAAAATGTCACTTTTTGACATTGACCAATCGACTTCTTCTATGACAGACCATATGCTGCTAATTTATGACCCCGATCACAACAAACCATTGCGTCCTTTTAATTATTAATAAACCGTTATGTAATTTGCCTTTGGTGGGACGGTTTTTTTTTGTGAACTTCTTTCCGTGCCCTATGAGAAAATGTCACTTTTTGACATTGACCAATCGACTTCTTCTATGACAGACCATATGCTGCTAATTTATGACCCCGATCACAACAAACCGTTGCGTCCTGTTAATTATTAATAAACCGTTACGCAATTTGCGTTTGGTGGGACCACTTTTTTTAGTCAACTTTTTTCCGTGCGCTATGAGAAAATGTCACTTTAAGCAATCGTAGCCATTGCGATTCGGCCATTCATTGATGCGATATGTTGTCAATTTATGACCCCGATCACAATAAACCGTTGCGTCCTGTTAATTATTAATAAACCGTTATGCAATTTGCGTTTGGTGGGACCACTTTTTTAGTCAACTTTTTTCCGTGCGCTATGAGAAAATGTCACTTTAAGCAATCGTAGCCATTGCGATTCGGCCACTCGCTCATGCGATATGCTGCCAATTTATGACCCCGATCACAACAAACCGTTGCGTCCTATTAATTATTAATAAACCGTTATGCAATTTGCGTTTGGTGGGACGGTTTTTTTTTGTCAACTTCTTTCCGTGCGCTATGAGAAAATGTCACTTTTTGACATTGACCAACCGACTTCTATGACAGATCATATGCTGCCAATTTATGACCCCGATCACAACAAACCGTTGCGTCCTGTTAATTATTAATAAACCGTTATGCAATTTGCGTTTGGGGGGACCACTTTTTTAGTCAACTTTTTTCGGTGCGCTATGAGAAAATGTCACTTTAAGCTATTGTAACCATTGCGATTCGGCCACTCGCTCATGCGATATGCTGCCAATTTATGACTCCGATCACAACAAACCGTTGCGTCCTATTAATTATTAATAAACCGTTATGCAATTTGCGTTTGGTGGGACGGTTTTTTTTAGTGAACTTCTTTCCGTGTGCTATGAGAAAATGTCACTTTTTGACATTGACCAACCGACTTATTCTATGACAGATCATATGCTGCCAATTTATGACCCCGATCACAACAAACCGTTGCGTCCTGTTAATTATTAATAAACCGTTACGCAATTTGCGTTTGGTGGGACCACTTTTTTAGTCAACTTTTTTCCGTGCGCTATGAGAAAATGTCACTTTAAGCAATCGTAGCCATTGCGATTCGGCCACTCGCTCATGCGATATGCTGCCAATTTATGACCCCGATCGCAACAAACCGTTGCGTCCTATTAATTATTAATAAACCGTTATGCAATTTGTGTTTAGTGGGGCAATTTTTTTTAGCGAACTTCTTTCCGTGTGCTATGAGAAAATGTCACTTTTTGACATTGACCAACCGACTTATTCTATGACAGATCATATGCTGCCAATTTATGACCCCGATCACGACAAAGCCGTTGCGTCCTATTAGTTATTAATAAACTGTTATGCAATTTGCGTTTGATGGGACGGTTTTTTTTTGTGAACTTCTTTCCGTGCCCTATGAGAAAATGTCACTTTTTGACGTAGACCAACCGACTTCTTCTATGACAGACTATTATTATTCGGCCAGTCTGTGTTTCGACACGATGCCAATTTATGACCCCGATCAAAACAAACCGTTGCGTCTTATTAATTATTACTGAACTGTTATGCAATTTGCGTCTGGTCGGGCCATTTGTTTTAGTAAACATTTTTTCGCGCACTATGAGAAAATGTCACTTTTTGACATTGACCAACCGACTTATTCTATGACAGATCATATGCTGCCAATTTATGACCCCGATCACGACAAAGCCGTTGCGTCCTATTAGTTATTAATAAACTGTTATACAATTTGCGTTTGATGGGACGGTTTTTTTTAGTAAACTTCTTTCCGTGCCCTATGAGAAAATGTCACTTTTTGACGTAGACCAACCGACTTCTTCTATGACAGACTATTATTATTCGGCCAGTCTGTGTTTCGACACGATACCAATTTATGACCCCGATCACAACAAACCGTTGCGTCCTATTAATTATTAATAAACCGTTATGCAATTTGTGTTTGGTGGGGCAATTTTTTTTAGTGAACTTCTTTCCGTGTGCTATGAGAAAATGTCACTTTTTGACATTGACCAACCGACTTATTCTATGACAGATCATATGCTGCCAATTTATGATCCCGATCACGACAAAGCCGTTGCGTCCTATTAGTTATTAATAAACTGTTATGCAATTTACGTTTGATGGGACGGTTTTTTTTGGTAAACTTCTTTCCGTGCCCTATGAGAAAATGTCACTTTTTGACGTAGACCAACCGACTTCTTCTATGACAGACTATTATTATTGGGCCAGTCTGTGTTTCGACACGATGCCAATTTATGACCCCGATCAAAACAAACCGTTGCGTCTTATTAATTATTACTGAACTGTTATGCAATTTGCGTCGGGTCGGGCCATTTTTTTTAGTAAACATTTTTTCGCGCACTATGAGAAAATGTCACTTTAAGCTATTGTAATCATTGCAATTCGGCCACTCGCTGATGCGATATGTTACGTATTTATGCAAATTTGCGTCTGGCGGGACCATTTTCTTAATGAACTTCTTTCCGCGCGCTATGAGAAAATGTCACTTTTTGACATTGACCAATCGACTTCTTCTATGACAGATCATTATTATTCGGACAACCTGTGTTGCGACACGATGCGAGTTTAAGAGCTTGATACCAACAAACCATCTGGTAGAATTAATTATTAATAAAGTGGTACATAATTTGCGACTTGTGGGACGATTTTTTTAGTCAACCTCTTTCCGCGCGCTATGAGAAAATGTCACTTTAAGCTGTTGTAACTTTGTAATTGATATTGATCAACCGACTTCTTCTATGACAGGTTATTATTATTCGGCAAGTCTGTGTTCTGACACGGTGCGAATTTATGAGCTCAGCACCACCAAACCAGATAGAATTAATTATTATCCCTTAACGCTCCGACTTTTAATTCTGAATATTGACCGGCAATTCCTACTTATTCTCATCGTACTTCAACTTGCAAGTTTTTAAGTGCTAGATTTTAAATGCTACAATGACATGTAAATAATAATATTAAAAACGTTCAAAAGAATTTTTATTTACCTCAAGAGTAATATAATTTTGATTACAATATTTATATTAATTATAATTGAGTAATGTGTGGAATTCTTCCTATGGTTCTATATCATTTTCCAATTTATTCATGTTGCCAATTTATTTTATATTATTTTATTCTTTATTTTATTACAATTTATTAATTATTAATAAACTGTTATGCAATTTACGTCTGATGGGGCGATTGTTTTTAGTCAACTTCTTTTTGCGCGCTATGAGAAAATATCACATTTTGATATTGACCACCCGACTTCTTCTATCACAGACCGTTATTATTCGGGAAACCTGTGTTGCGACACGATGCGTATTTATGAGCTCAAGACAAATAAACGATCTGGTAGAATTAATTATTAATGAAGTGGTATGCAGTTAGACTCTCTTAGAGCGATTTTGTAAGTGAAGTTGTTCACGCGCAATTCAATGCGTGACTGAAAGGTATAAGTTGTTCATTGATATTAAGTTGCCGACCCCAACTCAATGCGATATGTCGCCAATTTATGAACTCGATACCCACAAAACATTTGGAAGAATTAGTTATTTATAGGCTGTGCTGCAATCTGTGTCTGGTGAAGCGATTATTTAAGTTAAATCACTGTCGTATACTGGGAGGTGACTGAAACGTACCACAAGTCGGTGGTTGTCAATCTTAATGAGGTCGACGATTTAATAATGCAATATGTGGCCAATCGATCAGTTTCGTTCTAATAAAAAAGTTTGTAGATTTTGTTATACATGGCTACTTATTGCAATTTTTATTTCGTGGAGCGATTTTTTTCGAAAAGTTCTCGCACGCTGTAAGAGAATGTGATTGTAAGGCACCATAAATTACTAATTGGTATTAAGCATTTCATGATGCCGAGCATTGCGAGTCAACCATTCGGTGATACGATATGTTGCCAATTTATGAGACCGATACCAACGAAACGTTGACAGAATTAATTACTGATAAATCGTTATATAGTTTGTGTCTGTTGGGGCAACGTTTTAAGAGAAACTGTTCTCAAACGCTATCAGAAAATATGACTGAAAGGTATTATAAGTGACAAATTGGCGTTATGATGCCGATTCCAAACTCATTTGACGATATCGACCGTTGCGATTCGATTACTCACTGACGCAATATGTTGCCATTTGATGAGACGAGTATCGACACAACCTGGCAGAGTTAATTATTGATAAACCATTACATAATTTTCGGCTACTCGTGCAATTCTTGAAGTGAAGTTATGTGCGTACGCTGCAAGATGTGACTGAAAGGTTAAAGTGACTACTTGACATAAAATTCTCGACTTCAATGTCATTTTACAATGTCAACCATTTACTGATTTCGCATGTTGTCAATTTATGATATCGATACCAACCAAACCTTTTGTGGAATTAATTATTCACAAACTGTTATATAATTTGATTTTGCACAAACGAATGTCAAAATGCAATTGTTCTCTGTCTTTGCATGAACACATATTTAAAACCTACCGTTATTACTTTGACAGTTACCATTTAACATAATTTGTCAAAACTATAATTATTATAATAAACCTGAATTTTCTATATCAGGTGTTCCTAGATTAATTATTATTTCAGCACTTTACAGTTTTATGACATACACAGAAGAATTTTTCTTTTATTGAGGGTAGGGATTTTGTGCGTATCCCTTATTTCGCTTGATTTACATTTATTACGATTATAATCGACCGAATTTTCAAAATACATTATTAAACTCTCAAGACCTCCTACATTAACACGTTGAACGCCACGGTGGTCACCGGTGACCGGCGCAAAAGATTTGACTAAAAGTGCAAAAAATTCGCAATAAAGCCTATTTGCAATCCTGTAAAAGCAATTGATATTGGAACGGTGCTTCAATACTTTGGCTTCTAATAACTCTGCATTACCTTCATTTTGCACGATTTAATCTTATTCTACACTATTTCATTGCATCGCGGTTCTAATATAGCAAACTACGCTTGGCAGTCAACGTGTTAATATACAATTTCCACAATTAAGTAAATCATAATTTAAACGCATCACATCTACACACATAATATGCACATCTGCCGTAGAAAAATAACAGAAAAAGTACACTTACAAAACATTTTTTTATTATGTAATACTCTCTCCTGAAAACGAAGCCCAAGTACTTCAATTCATGTCGAGGTAACCTTAAAAGTAACAAAAGTAAATCAACTAAAGAAAAATGTCCTTCTGCACACACCAACTTCAATACAGTAAAAGAAGGTGCACAAAGGCGAGGAAAAATTTGAAGAATCTTTCCGAGTAAAGCATAAACATATAATAATATTATTGCATTTGATTGTCAGAAGTTTTAATGCGAATAAATCGGAACATAAACTTCAGAGCACACGTCAATAAAGCAACAAACATAAAATGCAAGCCGAAATCACGCCTATCTCGTCTTCATACGCATTAGCTGTCTGAATAATTAATTGTTTGCGTACGCATACAACAAGATCACGAGCTGAAACTTCGTCTTCGTCTCTGCCGAGTAAAAGCGGCAAGTCGATGAAGCCCTTCTTCAGGTGTTGGTATATACCAACAACGGAGCGTACCGTTCTTGAAACCGACAAAGGCGCCGGCTGGGTGAGTTGTATTCGGCATTTGTTCCTGAAGATACTTAGATCGTAATCTGTTTTCGGGTTCTGACTTCAGTGGTGGTATATGCACTGGTCGCTACGCACCCCGGTTTCTTTTTGTGCCAGCCAAACTCTTCCCGCTGCCATTTTAAAACGAATGAATCAAACCGCCTTTGAGCATGAGCGCTCCTTCTTTGCATATTGCTTAACGTGTGCGCGAAAATATTGAGAAAAAATCGGCGATGCTGATTAGCAGTGCAGTTTACATAGATGTTTGCCACTCATGTGTTGTGCGTCATGGCGCAAAATTACTGACGTTTATGTTCGCGCATTAAGGTAGAATGATTTTTTTGAATTGGACAAAGGCGTCGGTGTTTCTTAAAATGCTGGTAGAGTGCGTTTATTAAGTGACACATGAATAGAGTCTTGGAAGAATGGTAATTTGTAGGATTTATGGAAAAAATAATGCAGATCGTTGTTTACAATTTTTCTATCTGCACATTTTATGAAAAGATGAATAATGAGATTTACGAATTTATGTCAATTACATATACGTTGGAAATTAAATTATTTAATGTTTCCATCGGGTACAAACAACGAAAAAGCAATGAAAATCGCAGATTTTTAAGATTTTCTGCCATTAAGTATGAATAAGTGTAAAGATTTTTACACTTTCCGACACATGCTTGTTTGACTTTGAATTAACCTGTTTCAATTAAATTGTCAGTTTGAAACCCGAACGTTCTGATTATAAATATGAATAATTTTCAGCAGTAACTTTACAACCCTAACACATTGAATATGAAAAAAATAACTCATTAACCACCCTATTATATATTATATCTAAAACAAAAATTACTCAACCTTGATTTCAATGTTGAAATAGTTTGCCCTTCTTTTTGGTTTGGTTTCAATAGACGTTATATATTATCCGTTCTTTGTTTTTATTTTGGTACTAGACGTACTTTGTACTGTCCTTTTGTGTAAAGTATTATTTTCATAGCAGTTATTCTCTTCTTTTACCTACTATTTTACATATGTGCATATCATAATTGCAATAACCTGCGTTTAATTTTACGTCCATAGATTCGAGATACGAGGCGCACAACGTGAATCTGCATGCACTGAAAACGTGCAATCTACCCCCCCCCCCCCACTTCTTTCCCCCCCCCCCCCCCACTTTTCTCTTTCTCTGTTTAGTGTGCACACTTCGTAAGCCTAATTACTGCTGGATCGGGTGTTGGTGTAGTTAGTATTGACTACTACAAAATCTCATTTGGTTAATAGTATATAATAGTATATACAGACATTTACCAACTATCTGTTATACGTTGTAACTTATCCACCACTAAAGAAAGCATATCCGCCGCGGTTACTTAAAAATGACTCGACAATCGCTCGGCACTCTTGTTCCAACGCTTAAAAAGTTACCAGCCTCTATATCATATCCCATTTTTATGTTGACATGCATTTAAACTTCCCACCGATGGACCTAAGACGTGGCGTGTACAAGGTGAACCTGCATAGACTGAAAACATGCAATCTATGCCCCCCCGCTAACCAACTCTGTCTTTCTCACTCTAGTGTGCACACTTCGAAAGCCTAAATAGCCCTGTATCGGGAGTTGGTGTACTTAGTATTGATTACTACAAAAATACTGTAGTGTATATAGACGTTTACCAACTATCTATTACACATTGTAACTTATTCGCCATTAAAGAAAGCATATCTGCCGCAGTTATTTCAAAATGAGCCCACAATCGCTTGGCGCGGTGATGTACTTAGTATTGACTACTACAAAATCTCGTTTGGTTAACACGTTGGCTAAACTACTAAACTGTCGTTTGGTTAATAGTGTAATGTATACAGACATTTACCAACTATCTATTACACATTATAACTTATCCGCCGTAGTTATTTAAAAACGACTTGACAATCGCTTGGCACGCGTGTTTTAACGCTTAAAAAGTCCCCAGCCGCCATATCATATCCCATATCTGTATTGACATGCATTTAAACTTCCCACCGATGGACCTGAGACGTGGCGCGTACAAGGTGAACCTATATACACTGAAAACATGCAATTTATGCCCGGGTGATCGGGTGTTGGTGTACTTAGTATTCACCACTACAACATCTCGTTTGGTTAATAGTGAAATCTATACAGACGTTTAACAACTATCTATTACACATTGTAACTTCTGCGCCATTAAAGAAAGCATATTCGCCGCAGTTATTTAAAAACGACTCGAACAATTGCTTGGCGTGCTTAAAAAATCCCCAGTCGCCATATCATATCCCATATCTGTATTGACATGCATTTAAACTTCCCACCGATGGACCTGAGACGTGGCTCGTACAAGGTGAACCTACATAAACTGAAAAAATGCAATTTATGCCCGAGTGATTGGGTGTTGGTGTACGTAGTATTGACAACTATAACATCTCGTCTGGTTAATAGTGAAATCTATACATACGTTTAACAACTATCTGTTATACATTGTAACTTATCCGCAATTAAAGAAAGCATATCCGCCATAATTATTTAAAAATGACCCGACAATCGCTTAGCGCGCTTGTTCCAACGCTTAAAAAGTCCCCAGCCGCTATATCATATCCCATATCTGTATTGACATGCATTTAAACTTCCCACCGATGGACCTGAGACGTGGCGCGTACAAGGTGAACCCGCACACACTGAAAACTCGCGATCTCTTCTCTCTCTCGCGTGCGCACGCTTTGTTAGTCTCATTAAGCATGGTAATGTCCGTTCACCTTGCAGATGCTAATCCGTAGGTACCTACTAATTACCCGTGGCTCGTTCTGTTGGCGCTATTAACCGGGAGCCAGAGATCGTAAGGGCACGGCGATTTCGGGCCCACCGCCGAGCGCGATCGGCTAATTAATTAATTCTTCCAAGACCACGCTGTGATCGCACTCGCCTTCGGAGTATGCGTACAGACGGCGTATGCGTACGGACATACCAATGGATCACGACCATTAACTAATTCCATGCAGCGGGCTGCACGTTTAACCGCACAATTCCGAGCGGTTCGCCCGATAAAACGAAGAAACGTGTCTAGGCCGGAAGAACTTCAGACGAATGGCTTTTTTCAGCGCTGAGTCATTCAATATCAATTATTGACGTGGCGGATTGAACAGTAGGACCACCACCATTTCGAAGATTTCACTTGACAAAACGAAGATACGCACTGCGGCCGGAAGAAGTTGAGATAAATGTTTCCGAAGGGGTAGTGTGTCGTTACGGGTTTTTTGAGCTGTTGATTATTGGAATATGATTAGCGGAATTGATTATTGGCATGGTGGTGTGGGGAGTAGAAATTTTGTTGGAGCAGTAACGCGGGGATTAAGTCGATGAATTCGAGGAAATTTAATAGATTTTTGACCGTATAATTCATAATAATTTACTCAATAAGACGGACGTATGTGTCGAGGTCGAAAGTAGTTGAGATGAATGCTTTCAAGAGAGTAGTGTATGCGTTTATGGGTATTTAAGCTGTTGATTATGCGGAATTGATTATTGGTACAGTGGATCGGGCAATAGGAATTTTGTTGGAGCAGTAACACGAAGATTAAGTTAACGAATTCGAAGCAGTTAATAGATAGTTAACCGTATAATTTATAATAATTTACTCAACAAAACGAAGATACGTGCCGCGGCCGGAAGAAGTTGAGGTGAATGCTTTCAAAGGCGTAGTGTATGTGTTTATGGGTTTCTTGAGCTGTTGAAGTCGACGAATTCGGGGCAGTTTAATAGATATTTGATCATATAACTTATAATAATTTATTCAACGAAACGAAGGTATGTGTCGAGGCGGGAAGTAGTTGAGATAAATGCTTCCAAAGACGTAGTTTATGTAGTAAAAGAGTTCACGAATTTTTTTAGGTGTGGAGAAGGATGGGGGATTGACACAGTGGATTGAGCAGCATTTGTTTCAGTATCTACATGAAGCGTAAAAAGACGAACCTGATGCATTTTATAAGCGTAAGATTGCAAAATTAGGAGAAGTATCGTCGATAAATGCTTCCAAATGCGTAGTGTATATGGGGACTGTGCTCATCGGTTCTGTGTCCTGTCAATAATGTGGTGTCGATTAATAATGTCTTATGTCGGACAGCAGAAATTTGGTTCCAGAACCCGATGAAGAGGATCCGATCTAAATGGACTAGTGCGATGCAGTTTAATGGACCTTTGACCTTTTAATCAGAAGTAGTTTCGTTGGCAAAACGAATATGCCTGTCGAAGCTCGAAGAAACGTTGGAAACGTACATTGAATAAGGGCATATCGATAACTGATGTGAGATGATAGATCCGCAGCACAGATTCGGTTCCAAGGAATAAAAGATGCTTAAACTACTTTCTTCCGTTTCGTTCGTACTTGACCGCGTAACTTCCAGTAGTTGCATCAATAAAAGAAATTTCCTGTCACCACCAGAAGCACAACTTTTCCGAATGCAAAATTTCTACCGCGTTGAATACATCCAAAAATGTTTAATTCGTTGAATATTACCTCATTTATAATTGCCATCCTAGATCGATCAATAGAGATTCGGACCGAAACTTATCAGAAATCAGTATAAATAAATTCTACACACCCTAGTGCGTACTTAACTGCGCAATTTGGAGGAGATGTGTGAAAAAAGTGAGGTACCTGCCGCTTCCGAAAGAAGCATCACCACCAAACGCAAAATGTCTTCTGCGTTGGGTACATCCACGGATTTTCTCTTCCTTGAACAATACCGCATTGATAATTGACATGATAGATCGAGCAGCAGAGATTCGGTTCCAAGATATACTAGGTGTTTAAACTACTTTCTTCCGTTTCGTTCGTACTTGACCGCGTAACTTCCAGTAGTTGCATCAATAAAAGAAATTTCCTGTCACCACCAGAAGCACAACTTTTCCGAATGCAAAATTTCTACCGCGTTGAATACATCCAAAAATATTTAATTCGTTGAACATTACCTCATTTATAATTGCCATCCTAGATCGATCAATAGAGATTCGGACCGAAACTTATCAGAAATCAGTATAAATAAATTCTACACACCCTAGTGCGCACTTAACTGCGCAATTTGGAGGAGATGTGTGAAAAAAGTGAGGTACCTGCCGCTTCCGAAAGAAGCATCACCGCCAAACGTAAACTGTCTTTAGCGTTGGGTACATCCACGGATTTTCTCTTCTCTGAACAATACCGCACTGATAACTGACACGATAGATCGAGCAGCAGAGATTCGGTTCCAAGATATACTAGGTGTTTAAACTACTTTCTTCCGTTCCGTTCGTACTTGACCGTATAACTTCCAGTAGTTGCATCAAGAAAAGAAAGTTCCTGTCAACACCAGAAGTACAACTTTTCCGAATGCAAAGTTTCTACCACGTTGAAAAACATCCAAAAATATTCGGTTCGTTGAATATTACCGCATTTAATTGCCATACTAGATCGATCAATAGAGATTCGGGCCGCAATTGATGAGAAATCGGTATAAACAAATTATACACATCCGAGTGCGTACTTATCTGCACAATTTGAAGGAGTTCTACGAAAAAACAGAGATACCTGCCGCTTCCGAAAGAAGCATCACCGCCAAACGCAAACTGTCTTCAGCGTTGGGTGCATCCACGGATTTTCTCTTCTCTGAACAATACCGTATTGATAATTGATGTGATAGATCGACTGCAGAGATTCGGGTCCAGGGTATATTAGGTGGTTAAACTACTCTGGCTCGTACTTGACCGTATAACTTGCTTCAATAAAAGAAAATTCCTGTCAACACCAGAATCAACACTTTTCCCAATGCAAAGTTTCGACCGCGTTGAATACATTAAAAAATATTCGCTTCGTTGAATAATACCGCATTTATAATTGCCATACGCGATCGATCAACAGACATTCAAGCCGGAACTTATCGAAAATCGGTACAAACAAATTCTACACACACGAGTGCCTACTTAACTGCACAATTTGGAGGAGTTCTACGAAAAAAACAGAGGTACCTGCCGTTTCCGAAAGAAGCATCACTGTCAAACGCAAAATGTCTTCAGCGTTGGGTACATCTACGGGTTTTCTCTTCTCTGAACAATATCGCATTGATAATTAACCTGGTAGATCGAGCAACAGGGATTCAATCCCAAGGTATATTAGGTTTTTAAACAACTTTCGTTCGTAGTTGACCGTATAACTTGCATCAATAAAAGAAAGTTCCTCTCAACACCAGAAGCAACACTGTTCCGGATGCAAAGTTTAGACCGTGTTGAATACATTCAAAAATATTCGGTTCGTTAAATATTACCTCATTTATAATTGCCATGCTAAATCGACTAATCGACATTCAAGCCGGAACTTATCAGAAATTGATATAAAGAAATTCTACGCACCCGGTACGTACACTGCGCAATTTGGAGGAATTCTGTGAAAAAAAAACAGAGGTACCTGCCGCTTCCGAAAGAAGCATCACCGCCAAACGCAAACTGTCTTCAGCGTTGGGTACATCCACGGATTTTCTCTTCTCTGAACAATACCGCATTGATAATTGACGTGGTAGATCGAGCAGCAGGGATTCAGTTACAGGGTATATTAGGTGTTTAATCCACTTTCGTTCCTATTTGACCGTATAACTTGCATCAATAAAAGAAAGTTCCTTTCAACACCAGAAGCAACACTTTTCCAATTGCAAATTTTCGACCGCGCTGAATACATCCAGAAATATTCGGTTCGTTGCATATTACCGCATTTATAATTGCCATCCTGTTGTAGATTCGATCAGTTCGGGCTGGAACTTATTAGAAATCGGTATAACCAAATTCTACACACCCAATACGCACTTATCTGCGCAATTTGAAGGAGTTCTACGAAAAAACAGAGGTACCTGCCGCTTCCGAAAGAAGCATCACCGCCAAACGCAAACTGTCTTCAGCGTTGGGTACATCCACGGATTTTCTCTTCTCTGAACAATACCGCATTGATAATTGACGTGGTAGATCGAGCAGCAGGGATTCGGGCCGGGACCTGTCCGAAGTCTAAATAGCCGCGCGTTGTTTGCCTGCAGCCCTAAAAGACATTCGTATCAATTATGGGAGGTAAAGTTTTCGTGCCCCGGTAAGGAGTCCACAGCAGAGACACGCCAGTGCCTTTCGAACGAACTAGCCCGCTATATATTACCCAGCGGGAGTTCCTATCCCCACTAGTCTCCACCGCATCGTTCAGATCCTCGTTCGGACACGGGACATATTCGAACCTGTGCGACTCGTATTTGCCCCCGCCTCCCCCGCCATTCTCCACCACTGTCTCTTCCTCTCATTCCTTTGTCCTCATCCTCCTTTTAAACCAGCGTCCCTTCCATCCTTCACTCGCCTTTTCTCTCCTGAACAAATTAAATTAATTTTTCGGCGACCAACATTACTCTTTTATGAATACCGGCAACAGCCGACGGACACGGCGAATGGAGATGTTCTCACGTCTCACTACTCCCGTCGGCTTTTTCGAACTAACCTGCTGCGGAACCATTAATGAGACGTGCTTCTTGCCTCGCATGGCCCGCCGCGAAAGAACCGGCCTCCTGCTCTTTTTTACGGACCGTCGCACACGTCTTTTTCTACGGCGATTCTGCATATTGTCATGATAGGTCTTATTAACGGGAAACGAAACAAATGCATGCGCCGACAAGGGAATTGAACTTTTCTGTCAAAGGATAAACCGTTTAACACGTTGACTGTCGTGCGTATTTTACTATATTAAAACCGCAACGTGATGAAGTACTATAGAATATGATTGAATTGTGCAAAATGAAAATAATGCGAAGGTACCGGAGACCAAAGAATTGAATCACTATTTAATAGCAATTGCATTTACAAAATTATAAATGCCACCGATTCGGTATTTTTCGAATTTTTCGTGAACTTTTTTACGCCGGTCACCGATGATCACCACGATCGCTGATAACAATGAATTTAGTGCCACAAACGTTTGTCGTTAACACGTTGACTGCCGTACGTATTTTACTATATTAAAACCGGAACACGATGAAGTACTGCAGAATATAATTGAATTGTGCAAAATGAAAAGAATGCGAAGGTTTCGAATACCAAAGAATTGAATCACTATTTAATAGCAACTGCATTTACAAAATTAAAAATGCTACCGATTGGATATTTTTTGAATTTTTCGTGAGATCTTTTGCGCCAGTCACCGATGACCACCGTGACCGCTGATAACAATAAATTTAGTCCCACAAACGTTTGTCATTACCACGCTGACTGGCTTGCGTATTTTACTATATTAACACCACAACGTGATGAAGTACTATAGAAAATGATTGAATTGTGCAAAATGAAAATAATGCAAAGGTATCGGATACCAAAGAATTTAATCACTATTTAATATTAATTGCATTTACAAATTATAAATGCTACCGATTGGATATTTTTTTAATTTTTCGTGAGACCTTTAATTTCACCGTCAAACTACTTGGTGCTAAATTGTACATGTTTTAAATAAATCGGATGCTTTTTGTTGTGTAAACTGAACGATTTGATAAATATGAGTATCAGATGAGAAAAAGATATTTGTTGCACCAATTTTATTTTATTTTTTGTACTCAGTGATTGTGAATATGTCGATGGCATGTCTTATTAATGTTAATTGTTGTACAAAAAAATATTATGACCAAAGTTCAGTTCCTCTGTTACAGGCTAAACACCGGATGTTTTGTTTGGTACTATCAGGACAAAAAGAGTCATGCCTATCTTTATGAAAATAAATAAATAAAATTTAGCGGCCCAATGGTGCGAAAATTGGTAAGTTGTATAGGTTACGCAATGTTGTGAATATAAAATATCTTCGACACATAAACACAACACAAGATGACAACAGAAGGTAATCAAACGTGGTCTGGTGCTTCATTTGAACCACAAAGAATTAGATTACCTATAATTTATTTTATTTAATTTCATTGTCTGTAATATTAACTCTGTATCTAATACGATTCAGATCATTATCAATAATATATTGTTTCCTGACAATGATGATATTTTTAGATATTTCTAGCCATAATTGTGCGTATAATTCAAAAACAGATATTGATTTTAACGGGACCAAATTTAAACAGATTTTTATTGGCGGATGTGAACATATTTACTTGTAAACACCCGATATTCAAATTCTTAGTAATAACAATTTATATTAATACACTTCTTAGAACCAGCATAAATTTGATTAAGCACTTCAAAATAAAAATGTTAATAAAACTTAACTATCTTCGACTGTTATTATTACACACCGATATATTTATCTGCAAAGATCCAAGTGTTCGAATTCTCAGTAATCAAAATGCTAATCAGTACTTTTCTTAGTACCAGCAGAAATCTTATTAAACACCCGTTATATAATTCGGTAATTAACTCGACGTCGTGGCCGATGAACTTTTTTTCCATTTTTTGCGTCACCGAACAAACCGTTTCGTCGGTCATCGGATACAAACATCCGTGCACAAAACGAGTCTCTACGGCCGAGAAGTGTTGATCTCCAGACTGCGTACGGAAATTTATTGGAGACTACATTGTTAAGGATGAGTTCATAACGATATCGAACTGGCAGACAAATTGGACCACCCTGGGCCTACCCCCTGGTAAGTACTCCGGACCCTGTTCAGACGATGGAGAAGAATAACTGAGACCGCTATCTGAGATATCGAGACACTGCACTCACAGTATAAAGGCGAACCGGTCATCAGAACTGTTGACACTTGCAATTAGAAATGCCATTTACACATTTTAAGTAGTATCAGCCAAGAATTTTTTTATAATGAGGCGTTATGATCATTTCATTTGGCTTAAATGGATTTTTTAATTTGTTTGCTAAAAAATGTACACTTGCATGAAGTGAGACGCTATTTTACTGCACTCATAGTATAAAGGCGAACCGGTCATCAGAACTGTTGACACTTGCAATTAAAAATGCTATTTACACATTTCAACTATTATCAATAAAGTATTTTTTTTTTATAATATCAGAACTGTTGACACTCGCAATTAGAAATGCTATTTACACATTTTAAGTAGTATCAGCCAAGAATTTTTTTATAATGAGGCGTTATGATCATTTCATTTGGCTTAAATGGATTTTTTAATTTGTTTGCTAAACAATTTACACTTGCATGAAGTGAGACGCTATTTTACTGCACTCATAGTATAAAGGCGAACCGGTCATCAGAACTGTTGACACTTGCAATTAAAAATGCTATTTACACATTTCAACTATTATCAATAAAGTATTTTTTTTTATAATATCAGAACTGTTGACACTCGCAATTAGAAATGCTATTTACACATTTTAAGTAGTATCAGCCAAGAATTTTTTTATAATGAGGCGTTATGATCATTTTGTTTGCTTAAATGAATTTTTTATTTGTTTACTAAACAATTTACACTTGCATGAAGTGAGACGCTATTTTACTGCACTCATAGTATAAAGGCGAACCGGTCATCAGAACTGTTGACACTTGCAATTAAAAATGCTATTTACACATTTCAACTATTATCAATAAAGTATTTTTTTTTATAATATCAGAACTGTTGACACTCGCAATTAGAAATGCTATTTACACATTTTAAATAGTATCAGCGAAGAATTTTTTTATAATGAGGCGTTATGATCATTTTATTTGGCTTAAATGGATTTTTTAATTTGTTTACTAAACAATTTACACTTGCATGAAGTGAGACGCTATTTTACTGCACTCATAGTATAAAGGCGAACCGGTCATCAGAACTGTTGACACTTGCAATTAAAAATGCTATTTACACATTTCAACTATTATCAATAAAGTATTTTTTTTTTATAATATCAGAACTGTTGACACTCGCAATTAGAAATGCTATTCACACATTTTAAATAGTATCAGCGAAGTATTTTTTTTATAAAGTGGCGTTATGATCATTTTGTTTGCTTAAATGAAATTTTTATTTGTTTACTAAACAATTTACACTTGCATGAAGTGAGACGGTATTTTATTGGACTTAGAGTATAAAGGCGAACTGGTCATCAGAACTTTTGACACTTGCAATTAGAAATGCTATTTACACATTTCAAGTATTATCAATAAAGCATTTTTTTTTATAATATCAGAACTGTTGACACTCGCAATTATAAATGCTATTTACACATTTCAAGTATTATCAATAAAGCATTTTTTTTATAATATCAGGACTGTTGACACTTGCAATTAGAAATGCTATTCACACATTTTAAGTAGTATAAATTAAGTATCTTTTTATAATATGACGTTACGATCATTTTCCGTGCTTAAATGTATTTTTTAATTCGTTTGCTAAACAATTTACACTTGCATGAAGTGAGATGGTATCGTGGGTACTTCTATTGTGTTACTGACGATGTTAGAAGTTTTAATTAGGTATTGTAAGTACACCAACAAAACATGTGATTTTTTGTATAGTTGACAGTACATTAATTTAATGTTTTTAGTACATTCATTTAATGTTACCATTTACACTTTGAACTGATTGACTAAATATTTTATTTTCATACAAGTGTATATTATCCTACTGTTTCTGTACTACTATTGATATTCAGAAGTGTTATTCCAAAAATATACGCAGCAGCAACAAATTATATAATTATAGAGATTTCCGAAAATATGTAGAAATTTATTGGTTATAAAAAGTTAGTTATTAAATGACAATTTTACGAAGTGTCGTTTGCAATTGATCGATGCACGAATACATTCTGCACTATCTATAACTGCTAAAATGATCAGTCCACCAAATGTACCAAGAAGACTGAAGAGACAATGACCAATGGACTTGGTCCAGCCAACAAAGAACAGGAATGAACGGTAAAAATTTACCAGTCAAAATTATAGAGTATCGCTACTGGATATTATATCTAGTCATGCCTAACAATTACATCCCATTTGCTTATTACCTTGCAATAATTGTAATAAAACAAAAAAGTAAGTGAGGCAGATCGGGCACACCGATAAAATTAAGTTAAAATATGAAGCTAACGTGATAAATATGATAACAGCCGCATCTGAATTGACTATAATGTAAGATTGGAAGGAACAAGAATTTTGCTATTCTTCTTCTGATCAAGTTTGAGTAAATTCTTTTCGTTTCTCTTTCCAATTTAATTTAATAAAAAAAATGGTCTGGTGATGGCACGATTGATGTGCCGAAACATAATCACAACATAATTAGTGCACTTCTCATTTGTTACCAATATACCAACCACCACTTTACATAAAAAAATGATAGCCAAAAAAAGTAAATAAGAGCAAATTGTAAATGGTAATGAATATATACATAAATAAAATTTCTAGGTGTCACTGAGTGCAAAGAACCGGCAGTAAATTTCTCTTCGACCTTCTCCCTCTGCTCTGATTATTAAACAACCTTTTATTCCGAGTATTCCGCTCCGTCACGTTTTTTGCCGGCAACCATCTCCGGGCCTATTTTTCGTGATTTACGGTCGGAAACACGTTTCTGGCCTTCGGCTGGTCAGCCGAGACCCGAAACTGCCAAGGAGCCTAAGTTAATTTCGTAACGCAAGCGTCCATAACCGCCCGCTGAAAATTCATTAGTGACCGATAGGCAAGTCAATTGAGATATCGGCCGAGACTTTTCTCATTACGGCCGGCTTTTTTCTTCGAACCGCGGGTCAAGTGTTTTTCCAGCCGATAGTGCGTATTATTGAATTCCTCAGAGCCGAAATCTGTCAATTATCGCGTTTCTTCGTTATCTCGCGCTTCGACGGCAGGTTACGTGCAGCGTAATTAGTTATCTACCCTGCTGCTTGACGATACCGCGGAGTCTGTTGACGCTTGCAGGAAGGAACAAATCAGAGAGAAAGAGAAATAGGCATTTTTATCGCGGCCGGGAATTAATCCGGGTCTTTTGATAAACGCAACGTTTGAATGAAGCGGTTGTCAGAGAGAATGCATGAAATAGCCCGATTCTCAAAATCTAGCGACATCTTCGAATATACCTACGAATACTATGTGTTTATATAATTCTGATGTTAACATATAATCCTTATGATATAATACTATGTGTGTATATAATCCTACAGTTTGATGAGAAGTAACTGAATACGTCAGCTAGATTTCATAGAGCGGATATTATTTTTAGACAGTTATAATGCTAATCAAGCAAAGAAAGTAGAGCTTTTGACGCAAGCAGGAATTAATCCAGGTCTTTTGATAAACGCAACGTTTGAATGAAGCGG
Organism: Cryptocheilus praepositus; assembly: GCA_033815515.1. NCBI lineage: Eukaryota > Metazoa > Arthropoda > Insecta > Hymenoptera > Pompilidae > Cryptocheilus > Cryptocheilus praepositus. The sequence continues at coordinate 1,084,791 of JAWWQZ010000018.1, read as the reverse complement.
TTGTTAAAGAGAATGCATGAAATAGCCCGATTCTCAAAATGTAGCGACATCTTCGAATATACCTACGAATACTATGTGTTTATATAATTCTGATGTTAGCATATAATCCTTATGATATAATACTATGTGCGTATATAATCCTACAGTTTGATGAGAAGTAACTGAATACGTCAGCTAGATTTCATAGAGCGGATGTTATTTTTAGACAGTTATAATGCTAATCAAGCAAAGAAAGTAGAATTTTTGACGCAAGCAGGAATTAATCCGGGTCTTTTGATAGACGCAACGTTTGAATGAAGCGGTTGTTAAAGAGAATGCATGAAATAGTCCGATTCTCGAAATGTAGCGACATCTTCGAATATACCTACGAATACTATGTGTTTATATAATTCTGATGTTAACATATAATCCTTATGATATAATACTATGTGTGTATATAATCCTACAGTTTGATGAGAAGTAACTGAATACGTTTGCTAGATTTCATAGAGCGGATATTATTTTTAGACAGTTATAATGCTAATCAAGCAAAGAAAGTAGAGTTTTTGACGCAAGCAGGAATTAATCCGGGTCTTTTGATAAACGCAACGTTTGAATGAAGCGGTTGTCAGAGAGAATGCATGAAATAGTCCGATTCTCGAAATGTAGCGACATCTTCGAATATACCAACGAATACTATGTGTTTATATAATTCTGATGTTAGCATATAATCCTTATGATATAATACTATGTGCGTATATAATCCTACAGTTTGATGAGAAGTAACTGAATACGTCAGCTAGATTTCATAGAGCGGATATTATTTTTAGACAGTTATAATGCTAATCAAGCAAAGAAAGTAGAGCTTTTGACGCAAGCAGGAATTAATCCGGGTCTTTTGATAAACGCAACGTTTGAATGAAGCGGTTGTTAAAGAGAATGCATGAAATAGTCCGATTCTCGAAATGTAGCGACATCTTCGAATATACCTACGAATACTATGTGTTTATATAATTCTGATGTTAGCATATAATCCTTATGATATAATACTAAGTGCGTATATAATCCTACAGTTTGATGAGAAGTAACTGAATACGTCAGCTAGATTTCATAGAGCGGATATTATTTTTAGACAGTTATAATGCTAATCAAGCAAAGAAAGTAGAGCTTTTGACGCAAGCAGGAATTAATCCGGGTCTTTTGATAAACGCAACGTTTGAATGAAGCGGTTGTTAAAGAGAATGCATGAAATAGCCCGATTCTCGAAATGTAGCGACATCTTCGAATATACCTACGAATACTATGTGTTTATATAATTCTGATGTTAGCATATAATCCTTATGATATAATACTATGTGCGTATATAATCCTACAGTTTGATGAGAAGTAACTGAATACGTCAGCTAGATTTCATAGAGCGGATATTATTTTTAGACAGTTATAATGCTAATCAAGCAAAGAAAGTAGAGTTTTTGACGCAAGCAGGAATAATCCGGGTCTTTTGATAAACGCAACGTTTGAATGAAGCGGTTGTTAAAGAGAATGCATGAAATAGTCCGATTCTCGAAATGTAGCGACATCTTCGAATATACCTACGAATACTATGTGTTTATATAATTCTGATGTTAGCATATAATCCTTATGATATAATCCTATGTGCGTATATAATTCTACAGTTTGATGAGAAGTAACTGAATACGTCAGCTAGATTTCATAGAGCGGATATTATTTTTAGACAGTTATAATGCTAATCAAGCAAAGAAAGTAGAGCTTTTGACGCAAGCAGGAATTAATCCGGGTCTTTTGATAAACGCAACGTTTGAATGAAGCGGTTGTTAAAGAGAATGCATGAAATAGCCCGATTCTCGAAATGTAGCGACATCTTCGAATATACCTACGAATACTATGTGTTTATATAATTCTGATGTTAGCATATAATCCTTATGATATAATACTATGTGCGTATATAATCCTACAGTTTGATGAGAAGTAACTGAATACGTCAGCTAGATTTCATAGAGCGGATATTATTTTTAGACAGTTATAATGCTAATCAAGCAAAGAAAGTAGAGCTTTTGACGCAAGCAGGAATTAATCCGGGTCTTTTGATAAACGCAACGTTTGAATGAAGCGGTTGTCAGAGAGAATGCATGAAATAGTCCGATTCTCGAATTGGAACGACATCTTCGAATATACTATGAATACGTGTCTATATAATTCTGATGTTATCATATAATCCTTATGATATAATACTATGTGTCTATATAATTCTGATGTTTGATGAGCAGTAGCTGAATACATTTGCTAGACAGTTGTGATACACTATTTTTAGACAGTTATAATGCTGGTCAAGCAAAGAAAGGTAGAGCTTTTTAATGCAAGCCAGGATTAATTTGGCGCTTTTGATAAACGCAAAACCTAAATGGATTCGTTTCCGGAAAAATGAATAGAATGGTCCAGTTATAATATACTATTTTTGGACAATTATAATGCTGGTCAAGCAAAAAAAGTAGTGCTTTTTGACCCAAGTGGGGAATTAATTTGGCACTTTTGATAAACACAAAACCTGAATGGATTGAGTACTGGAGAAAATGTATGGAGTAGACTAATTTCGAAACAGTAGCGGCGTCTTCGAATATACCTACGAATACGTGGTTATATAATCCTGATGTTTGGTGACCAGTAGCTGAATACATTTGCTAGACTTGATAGAGTGAATAAGTATAATTTTTAGACAATTATAATGCTGGTCAAATAAAGAAAGGTAGACTTTTTTGATGCAACGGGAATTAATTTGACGCTTTTGGTAAACGCAAAATCTGAGTGGATTTGTTACTGGAGAAAATGAATGAAATATTCTAATTGCGAAACAGTAGCGGCATCTAAGGACGTACCTGCACGAAATATGTGGTTATATAATCCTGATGTTTGATGAACAGTACGTGAATAAATTTGCTAGACAGTTATACTATACTATTTTTAGACAATTATAATGCTGGTCAAGCAAAGAAAGATAGAGCTTTTTAACGCTAGCCAGGATTAATCTGGTGCTTTTGATAAACGCAAAACCCGAATGGAATAGTTTTCGGAGAAAATTGCTGGAATGGACCAGTTATAATATACTATTTTTAGACAATTATAATGCTGGTCAAGCAAAAAAAGTAGTGCTTTTTGACCCAAGTGGGGAATTAATTTGGCGCTTTTGATAAACACAAAACCTCAATGAATTGATTACTGGGGAAAATGTATGGAATAGTCTAATTTCGAAACAGTAGCGGCGTCTTCGAATATACCTACGAATACGTGGTTATATAATCCTGATGTTTGGTGAGCAGTAGCTGAATACATTTGCTAGATTTGATAGATTGGATAAGTATCATTTTTAGACAATTATAATGCTGGTCAAATAAAGAAAAGTAGACTTTTTTGATGCAACGGGAATTAATTTGACGCTTTTGATAAACGCAAAATCTGAGTGGATTTGTTACTGGAGAAAATGACTGAAATAGTCTAATTTCGAAACAGTAGCGGCGTCTAAGGATGTACCTGCACGAAATATGTGGTTATATAATCCTGATGTTTGATGAACAGTACGTGAATAAATTTGCTAGACAGTTATAGTATACTATTTTTAGACAATTATAATGCTCGTCAAGCAAAGAAAGGTAGACCTTTTTGCCGCAAGCGGAAATTAATTTAGTGCTTATATAAACGCAAAACCTGAATGGATTCGTTTCCGGAAAAATGAATAGAATGGTCCAGTTATAATATACTATTTTTAGACAATTATAATGCTGGTCAAGCAAAAAAAGTAGTGCTTTCTGACGCAAGCGGGAATTAATTTGGCGCTTTTGATAAACACAAAACCTGAATAGATTGAGTACTGGAGAAAATGTATGGAGTAGACTAATTTCGAAACAGTAGCGGCGTCTTCGAATATACCTACGAATACGTGACTATATAATCCTGATGTTTGGTGACCAGTAGCTGAATACATTTACTAGACTTGATAAAGTGAATAAGTATAATTTTTAGACAATTATAATGCTGGTCAAGCAAAGAAAGGTAGAGCTTTTTAACGCTAGCCAGGATTAATCTGGTGCTTTTGATAAACGCAAAACCTGAATGGAATAGTTTTCGGAGAAAATTGCTGGAATGGACCAGTTATAATATACTATTTTTAGACAATTATAATGCTGGTCAAGCAAAAAAGGTAGTGCTTTTCGACCCAAGTCGGAAATTAATTTGGCGCTTTTGATAAACACAAAACCTCAATGAATTGATTACTGGGGAAAATGTATGGAATAGTCTAATTTCGAAACAGTAGCGGCATCTAAGGATGTACCTACACGAATGCATGCAATGTCGGTGTCTGACGGGCAATAGGTTGAACCGTTCTATTACATCTGATAGAACGGATATGCGTTGAATTTGGTATGCTTGCTTTCCAGGCAATTATGTTGACGTTCGAGAAACAGAAATAGAGCTTTTTATCGCAAAAGGGAATTAATGTGGCGCTATTGATAAATGTAACACTTGAATGGACTGGCTGACAGATAAAATGTGTAAAATAGTCTAATGATCAGTTGGTAGCGACGTTTCGGAATGTACCTATACACACGTATGTAAAGTAGCTGATGTTTGACGGACGATAAATTGGATAAATCTATTATGTCTAATAGCGCCAATGTACAGGGTGAGACGGAAATACGTGGTCAAACTTTGAATATCGTATTCTACTGCTTCTAAGGATGAAAAGAGGTTTTATGTACATAATTGAGTAAACTCTTCTTTTCCGCGAAACAGACATTTTCTAATTATAGTAAAGTACTGTAGGAATGTATAAAAATTACTAAGAGAAATTGTTGATAATGATGATCTTGTTCAACAGCACATGCTGCAACTTTAATATGCAACAATTTATTTTTTTTTGTTTGCTACAAAAATTTCTGAAAATATGTACAAACTCCTTGGTTATGAAAAGTCATGTTTGGAAAATGTTTTGTGCGAATTAAAGACAAGATTTTACGATAATGTGTTCATAATATTATTAATTGTTTTCAGAAAATTAAACTTCTCCTTTTGTTTACATTTTCTCAGATAAAAACGTTGTCTTTTTGAATGGGGTTTCACACAATAATTTTCTAAACTCTATCGCGAAGTATCCGTACTTGAATGACCAAATCTGTTTATTTCAAGAACCGAATGTTGCGCCATTAAATTCGATTCCACGTACTAGAAAAATATTCAAAGTTTACTTAAATACTTTTATGAAAATCGGTTTTTGTTGCTACAATACAGAATTTGCATCAACGTTTCAAAGTCCGTCGAGAACGTTCATAAATCTTTTATATTCCGAATTACTTCGACTATCAGTAAAGAGAATATCTGCACACTCTATACCAGAATAAATCATTTTAATGACACTGTCTTCACTATGAAACGTTTAGATACATACTGACTTTCTAAGAAATACGCTGGATTCAGGGTAAACGTAAGTTGCTCTAACATACAGTTACTCCCATCAACATTTGAGCACTCTTTAACATAGAATAACTTCTTTCAAATTCGACAAAGAATCTCTATTCATGGGAAGTTACAAGTATGTTTAGTAAATAATTTAAAAAAAAAAAGTTTGACAACCCGCATTGATAGGAACTATGAAAAGGAGTAATAGGAGCCATTTTTACATCTTCTTTCATTTAAAACTGTAATCAACATTTTAATAATAGGTTTGATACGTTTTGCCAATTCTGTTATTAACGATGTTACTGTGTAGTGGATTTTTATTAGAAAATTGATTTCATTTTCTGTTAGCCACGTCGTGTATGACTGGGGTGTGTAATGTTTATTAATGATGTTATTGTGTACTGGATTCTTATTGAAAATTCTAATCTTTCTTGAGAAAATTCTAATTCTTATTGAAAATCTAATTTCCTGTTAATCACTTCGTATATGCCTACGATGCTTAAAGTATATTAACAATGTTACTGTGTACTAGATTTTCATTAGGAAATTTATTTAATTTCTTGTTAACCACTTCGTATATGCCTAGAATGCTTAAAGTTTATTAACGATGTTATTGTGTACTGGATTCTTATTAAAAATTCTAATCTTTCTTGTTGAAAATTCAAATTCTTATTGAAAATCTAATTTCCTGTTAATCACTTCGTATATGCCTAGGATGCTTAAAGTATATTAACAATGTTACTGTGTACTAGATTTTCATTAGGAAATTTATTTAATTCCTGTTAACCACTTCGTATATGCCTAGAATGCTTAAAGTTTATTAACGATGTTATTGTGTACTGGATTCTTATTAAAAATTCTAATCTTTCTTGTTGAAAATTCAAATTCTTATTGAAAATCTAATTTCCTGTTAATCACCTCGTATATGCCTAGGATGCTTGAAGTTTATTAACAATGTTACTGTGTACTAGATTTTCATTAGGAAATTGATTTAATTCTTGTTAACCACTTCGTATATGCCTGAAATATGTAAAGTTTACTAACGATGTTACTGTGTACTGGGTTTTTATTAGAAAATTAATTAAATTCCTGTTAAGCACTTCGTATATGCCTGGGATGCTGAAAACTGATAATCGCCGTGCATTTTTGGGTTTTTATTCGCATTACATGATACAAGATTGTTTTCCAAATTATTTAATAGAGTACATGCTTTAAAAGACGTGTCCTATAATCTCTGATAACAAACATGTGAACAAAGTTCGTTTCACTAAAATGAACTGTTAGCTTAATATTAGAGTGTCCCATAAGTTTCTTCCCTTTTTTTGATGCGAAATGAATACACGATATTTGTTGTTTAAGGTTGATTTATTATGTTATTATATGAACCATTCTGTTCTATAACCTTCTTCCATCTCTCAGTTGAAATTATTCTTTCCAAAATAGTTGAGGCTTACTTTCAAAATATTCATTTAGGTGCGTTTTTATTTCGCTTATGGATTTGAAAGATTTACCACGGAGAGAATTTTTTTAAAGAGAGGGACAAGTAATAATCGGATGGAGCAAGGTCTGCGGAGTATGGAGGGTGAGGTAGAACGTCCCAATCAAACTGTAATCATTTTTGCCTTACGGTCCACGTAACATGCGGTCTTGCGTTGTCGTGATGGAATACGTTTCGGTTAATTCTGGCCGTTTTTCTGCTATGGCGGCTTTTAGTTGATCCAGTTGATTGCAATATTTGTCAGCATTGATCATATCACCTTGAGGAAGGAGCTCGTAGTACAGTACACCCTTCCAAGCCCAGACTTCGCAACAGTTGAAGGTCTATTTTCTTTAGACCAAATGCGTTTTCGATGCACATTTTGATACAAAATCCAGGTCTCGTCTCCAGTGACAAGACTCTTTAACACTAGATTGCCCGAGATTTCTTGTATACCTATATTGCTCAAAAACAGTCAAAATGACTGCATTGTGAAAAAATAACAAATATGTAAAGAAATTTGTTTAAAATTAATTTTTAATATTTTTTATGTTATTTACAGTTATATAACAGGTTATTAGTAAATATTAACTGTACATATTGACTGTTTTCAATGAACTTAACCCATATTTCCGAAAGCAAGGCAAATTTATTTGATTGTAGGCGCCTACTGCATTCGGTTCTTTTGTCAAAATGAATAAATCGTAGGATTTGCTTAAACTTTTCTCTGGCCATAGTTTTTCTAAAAGATTCGGGACCCCACTTCGCTGACTATAAATAACTCAATTTAAAATTTTCCGCAAAATTCGGCGACATTCTTCTGTGCACTTTCTTATATGTTTGATAATATAGTTATCTATTATCGACGATAATGCACTGATAAGATTATCTGCCACAATGTTCCTTTTTGCGTAGCCTGTTGGCCCTTTCACACTCTTGAAAATACAAGCAGATGGTATCCTTCCAGGAATACCACCTTCGTCAATTTTTGTCCACACAGTACCATCAGCATGTTTCGACCTCCTGAAACGTATTTTCAGTTTCTTCATCAGAATCTGAACTAGTTAGCACCCTATACCTTTTCCTGGGCATATTGATGACACTTTCATTTTCATCATTGGTGATCGACTCTTCATTACTATCTTCAGCGTCAGATGTTTCACTTTGAATATAATCCGCTTCATCTTCAGATGATAGTTCAGAATTTGTTGCATTTGATTCTATATCGGAATCTTCACTTATTTTCGTTAGCTTTTCCAAGAAATCATTTCTGTTCGACATTTTTTTCGTAAAGTTAGGGCGCAAAAGAAATAAAATAAACAACTTGTTAGAACAACACTTTATAAAGATTCGAATAACTAGTACTACTTTAGCTTATTGAGCAACTGACACTTATCAAGTATACGCCCAAACCGACAATTTATCATGCATCATATTTTAATACAAAGCCGGACAGGTCATATAAGAAATTTACTGAATTCAATAAATAAAAATCTTTTGATTATTTAAAATTTACCAAGCAGTCAAAATGATGCCTTGAATGTTAATGTTTATTAACGATGTTTTGTGTCGCTGAAGAAGCAAATCGCATGTAGAGATGCGGTTCATACGGCCGGTCTCCGTCAATTGGTGTGGAACCCAAACTTCATATCAATTCGCATATCCCATCTTGATTAAATGCTTATGTACCGTTGTGTTGGGAATGTTAGTGGCATCCACTAACTCAATGTTACTGTATCGCGGATTTTCAGCAAGCACAGTCTTGATAATGTCCGTATCCGTCGTTGCTGGGGGCGCGTCGGTCTTATTTAAACTCGAAATTGCTAGCTCTAAATTTCTTAAACCAATTGTTACGGTCCTAATAGTCGCAGCATTGTAATTGCAAATCTTGCAATGTCCTTTCACACTATTGCCTTTTTTAAAACAATGATAACATGCCGCAAATGTTTCTTTTGGCTCTCCATATTGAACGGTGTAGAAAAAATTTTAAAAGAGACTTTGTCAAACGAAACGTGCTTAAAAAGAGCGTGGGACGACTGAAATCTGCCATAAACGACTAAGAGATAAGCCTGCATGTTTATATAAACATAGCCAGTTAGAGTCATTCATAGCGTGGCGCGGAAGAAACTTATGGGACACCCTAATATTTCGTAAATGAAATTTTCTACTACTCGAACGTGCCGCAGTGTATATGTCGCCATCTGCCGACAAAATGTCCAACGATTTGTCTACAGACGTACCTCTGTTGGTTCTTCAGTACAAAATCACATAAATGTAAAATATCAAAACGTTATTTTTCAACCAACGCTATATCATTAATAGAAACTAAATTTTCTGTATACATTTTACTCTTAGTGCAACTGGGAGATCGTCGAGAAAAAATTGATGCCGTTTTTTGTTTACCGATAGAGAAAATATTTCTTCTGTAGTTGCGGTAACATTGTTAATGTAACATATGTGCACAATTAATGCGCCCATGTACTATTTAATATCTTAATTTTTGTTGTAAAATACGATGTTAGTTACTCTCGAAGAATTTGTTTGAAAATATAAATACAAAAGATGCAGATGTCATAAATGCCTATTTTCCAATTTTCATCTAGCAAACATTTTAATTGTTTACATATTCGGTTCAATAATAACAGCCTGTTAAATATTTGTTTGTTATTACCAACAAAGTTACTTCGAAAACATGTCGAAAAAATGTAATTAAAATTGTTAAGTACCTACCGTCGATATCAGCGATTATCTGCTAAGTAACAATTTTAACGTTCCAATATGAAATTTACTGTTAAGCACGTTAATTTTTTTCTTCATTCTAGTTTATACATGAACGTATAAGTATTTATTGTTGGGGATAATTATATCCTACGTTACCGACGGTGTGATTGCAAAAGGACAGGAAAAAGGCGAACAACGAAAATGTTAAAAATAAAAGATTGATTAGTTCGCATAGAAACGCCTAACAAGACGAATGTGTCAAAAAAATAAAAATTGTGAATTAGTTATTTTAAAACCTATATATTTGTTGACACTTTATTCGTTTTAACTGTATTTGAAACTTTGATTTGTTCAATAATTAAACTTGCTTTACAGACTCTACAAATTTATATCTGAAATGGAGATGGAATCGATGTAAAATCTAGTTCACTGCAGAATTAGCCAAGTCTTAAACCAATTTGCCTTGCTTAGGTATTGTACATGCCTGTTCACGTTAATGTAGTTTTCTATTCGTCTGAACGACCAACATCGACGTGTTTAAAGGAACCTTCTTTCTATCTGAGTTTCCTGTTATATAATGCAATTTAATTATAAACAATTCATTATGAAACAGTAAAGATACTAATACCACTAAATATTGTTATTAAAAACTAAATATTAGTGTAAATACAATTATAATTTAATTAATATGCTTATGAAAATAAGTGTTAATAAGAAAGCTTCATTCGACGTAAAACTGTGATGCATAATGCCGTATAAATATATACAGTTTATGATAAGAAAAAGTGAAATATTATTAATGCGATATACTAAGACTGCATATTAAAACTCACATACAATTGTAGTAGTAGTAATAATAACAATAATAATAATAATAGCAATAATAGTAATAGTAACAATAATAACAATAATAAGAATAATAACAATATAATTATAAAAATTAATTTTTTTATTTCCTATTCGTCCTGATTTATGCTAGTATTATTACGTAATGCTATTACAATTCTTCCTTATGCTAATAACTTACCATGTACCGCAGCTCAATGTTTGTCAAAAATTTTCTAACCAGCACCGTTAATTCACAAAATATTATTCAGATATTTTGCAAACCATATTTTTGGTGAGCAAAACGCCAGTCGTGACATACACACTTGATATTAACTGAACATCTCTTGAGCAAGTCTTCAACATCTAAATATTTATCTATGAATTTGTGGGATGCTCGAAGAAATTTGTGTCGTTCAAAAATGTATACTTTTGTCATTCATCAACTTCCGATTGGAATATGCTATGCAATCATTACGCTTGCCTTGTGACCCGAATTTGCGAATTTACAATTTTTTGTTTAACACGTTGATTGCCACGCAAGTTGATAAGAAATTGTCCGTGAGGCCAGACGGGCTGGTACCAGGTGTGTCGGTAATTCCTTTCCGGTTTTTGTAACAAATGTCACTAGCCATAAGTATGAAATGTTATGATTTTATACATATGTAATTTGTTTCTACTAACATTAACCTCAAAACTGCACAAGTTACATTCCGCCAATGTAACAGTATTACAGATTTATAATTTTTTGAAAATGTCGAGTTTTGTGCCTGGAAACGCGCATTTGCGGCACGCATTACTTTTCTTGTTTCATCAAAAGAAAAAAGCCGCTGAAAGTCATCGTTTGCTGGTAGAGACTTACGGTGAGCATGCTCCAACCATAAGAACATGTGAAACGTGGTTTCGACAATTCAAATGTGGTGATTTCAACGTTCAAGACAAAGAACGTCCTGGCAGGCCGAAAATGTTTGAAGATGCGGAATTGCAGGAGTTATTGGATGAAGACCCAACACAAACTCGAAAACAATTGGCAGAAAAGTTGAATGTGAGCCGAGTAGCAATTTGTGAACGATTACAAGCGATGGGAAAGATCCAAAAGATGGCAAAGTGGGTGCCACATGAATTGAATGACAGGCAATTGAAAAACCGAAAAATCGTCAGTGAAATGCTGCTTCAAAGGTATGAAAAGAAGTCATTTTTGCATCGAATAGTAACGGGTGATGAAAAATGGATTTATTTCGAAAATCCCAAGCGAAACAAATCATGGTTATCTCGTGGCGAAGCTGGCCCATCGACTGCAAGGCCAAATCGCTTTGTCGCAAGACCATGCTCTGTGTCTGGCGGGACCCGGTTGGTGTCGTATATTATGAATTGTTGAAACCTGGAGAAACAGTTAATACTGACCGCTACCGACAACAAATAATCAATTTGAACTGTGCATTGATCGAAAAACGTCCACAATACGCTCAAAGACACGATAAGGTGATTCTGCAGCATGACAACGCGCCGTCTCATACGGCAAAACCAGTCAAAGAAGTGTTGAAATCACTTGGATGGGGAGTTTTATCGCACCCGCCTTACTCTCCAGACCTGGCTCCATCCGGATACCACCTTTTCGCATCGATGGGGCACGCGCTTGCAGAGCAGCACTTCGCCGATTTCGAAGAAGTTAAAAAATGGCTCGATGAATGTTTTAGCTCAAAGGAGAAACTGTTCTTTTGGAATGGCATCCATAAATTGCCTGAGAGATGGGCAAAATGTATAGATTCAAATGACCAATACTTTGAATAAATAAATTTTAATTATCCATTGTACGTAGCGTGTTTTCTTTAGCGAAAAAACCGGAAAGGACTTACCGACACACCTGGTATACCATGCGCGAATTTTTTCTCGTCGTACTAAAAGATTATTACATTTCTAACAAAATCCCTAGCGATTTCCATCGAGTTAAAAATCTATACTGGAAAATCCTACTGGACCTATTGTTTCTTATCGTAGCAGAAGATAAGCATGCTTACATCGAAACGTTCCGGAACATGCATTCAGTTGAAAATCTTCCCTCAAGAAAAAAGTATCTAAGAAAGCGTGTGTGTGCCGAAAATTAATTCTTCCTTTTCAAATATCTTTTTTCTAATGACGCATAGTGAAAATTACTTTTATAACAATTTAATAGTGTTATTATATCTTGTGAAATATTTTTCCAAATACCTCATAACTTGCTTCGTAAGTACTTAAACACAGTAAATGAAAAATCAAGATTTTTACGGTAACGCGGCAGTCAACGTGTTAATAACTTAAAAGTCATGTCACCCAAGTGTACTCTTGTCTTTCTTATCCCGGGTATCTTCCAATTGGGACATATTGGGTCGTCGGAAAAGTTTATACCGTTTTTCGGTAGGTGACGTAAGGACGGGTCTGAATATATCGGAATGATTGAAGACAAATGACACGCGTGCAAATTCTAGAAGACGGCACTTCAGACATATTTGCAAAAATGTTTGGTTCCGACACGCTCATTTTGTCAGTTTTATACGCCTTTGCATATGGAAGCAAACAAAACGCATTATAGGTATTTAATGTTGTTCTTTTACAGGTATGGCAAAAATGGCACACAACCGGACGGAACTTTCAAGTCCCCTGAAAGACGGAGAAAGTTTGTTAAACAATCTGGCACCTATATCATTTAACACGTTGACTGCCGTGCGTATTTTGCTGTATTAGAACGGCGATGCTATAAAATTCTACAGCGTTTGACTGAATTATGCAAAATGTACATAATGTGAAGGTATTGGAGACCAAAGGATCGCATCACTATTCTAACAATAACTGCATTTATAAAATAATTATTGCTACCCATTGAGAATATTTTGGATCTTCAGTAAAATCTCTTGCGCCAGTCACCGGTGATCATGATGGCAGTCACAGTGTTAATAAACATATATCAACATTTAACCCTTTTAGTGCCAACCAACGATATATCGTCGTTTGCAACACTTGCGAAAAGTGCCAACGATGATATGTGCCCATAATTATGAAAGTGGTCTAAGTCAAAATTAAAAAAAAATGAGTTTATCAGTTATTTCATACCACATTATTTTTAACTAAATTTATTCAATATAATTTTTACGAAATTGTCAAAAATGAACCATTAGATAGTGGTTGTAATTTCAACATTATATGGAATTCATTTAGGTTTAATTATGAAAGTGGTCTAATTCAAAAATTTTAATAAATTATATAAACAACTTGAAAATGGCACGTGGCCTTCTTTGACGCGTTTCTGAACTACATAATAAAATAAATGACAATCAAATTTTAATAATAACGACAACTTCATTCCGGTTTATTCAATAACAAGAAGAGTAAAAAATACCGCGGGTGAATCTGTCTCTTGGCTACAAATTCAATGGATGAGATTCTTGAAAAATGAACCTTATAAAATGTTCTATAAAACATCTTTAGATGATTCTAAATTTCACGTTTTGGATCTTTCACCTAAAAAAGGAAGACGAAAAATATACGGAAATATTAAATTACTTCCATTATACACCACCATTAGACCAGTATCGGAAGAAAAACATAAAGATATTATGAGTTTACTACCGTACATCCTTCCAGTTTTTCAGGAACATTTTAAGAATCTTAAATACTCGAAATAATGATAAAAATGGATTACTGTTTAAAAATAATTAATAAATGTAATAAATGTTCACGAATTATTTCAATCAAATTATTGTTTCAAATAAAACTCAAAGTTCTTTATTGCTTTAAGTCATTTATAGGACATTCAGTTAATTTTGAAAATGGTCTAAGTCAATTCAATCTTTAAAAATAATATTATCGTATAAAATTCACACAAAATTTCATATTCATAGTAAATTTCCATTAATTAAGACTAATAAAATTATAAATTAAAATGTCGCATAATGTAAAAATATTTTTTAATTTATTCAAATGCAATTCATTAAATATCTCGAAACAAGAAATATATGACTTAGACCACTTTCATAATTATGGGCACATATATCGTTGCATGTGCGATGGCGCCTTACTGTTTGTTATAAATTATAATATATTTTATAATATTATAATATTTATATTCTGTAATATAAATTATAAAATTTGTTATTAACATAATTTCTCTGCAAAAAAATTGAAAATTGTTTATGGATTTAACTTTTTGTTAAATTTCATACTGATGTGTGCTGAGACTGCTTTATACGCTAGAGTGATAAAATAGAAATTCGACACGGGGCATTTTCTTGAGGCCGTAACGCAGGATTTAGATAGCTGTTAGAACAGAGTCGGGTAACAGTGATTGACCGCTTAAGAATAGTGATTGAATGAAAGGCGTATAACTTAAACGTTTAATGTTGCATTCATCATTTTTTAGCATATTGGGACAGAAAAATGTTGTAAAAACATGTTCAGCCCGCAACGAAACAGAAACAAAATTTTATTTATTAATAACACAACGATATATTTAATATTGCCAATTAATAGTGATTGACCGCAGAAATGACAGTCATTGACCGTGTTATTTACAGTTATTGACCACCTTGTAAACTTGTGAGAAATGGGAAACATTTAAGCGGTCAGTTTTACTGTATTACCTTTAAATGTTTTGAATATAATTTTCGACGGTAGCACCACGCTGAAACGTATCAGCATGTTGAAATAAAAGCGCAAAAATTAAATACGCAACCAATGCGACACGGTGCGCTTTTTAGTTATACTCATAAAAAAAAACAAAGAACGCTAAAGACAGATACCTGCGGATATCATGACACCCGTAAACAAGACGGTTTCTATGCAGCATACGGGTATTGAATTACAATGATTTTTACGCGATTAAACTGATTAAATCTATCAGTGGTCAATTACTGTCAAAATCCATTGACACGAACATGGTGATTGACCACCCTAGTACTATCCGATAATTACGATATTAAGAAACCGGGATACAAAACCTTTAGTGAAGTTATTCCATCACATACAAATCACATCTTTTTTTCAGAAATACTATATAGACTGCAAAATGATTACAAATTCACCAGTCTTTTCTAAAAGATATCGTTAAGCACTTACCTGTTTCTCTTAAGAAATCTAACAATTCTTTCACAGCATGTTATTAACCCATTTGAATCATTTGACGGAATAATCCGCAAACAAAAACTGTCCATTATCACCGGGAGCGGATAAATCCGCACACAATAATTTTTGTTTTCAGCTTATCAGCAATCGTTAAAGAGTCTGTACGATAAACAAACAATAAAGAATTTTGTGTAAAATATTATTTTTCTTACTTTTCTCGTTGTAAGTTCAAAATAATAAAATAATAAAAAAGTAATAAATAATAAAATTTAACAAAATTAGGTTACCATAATGATTTACAGTTCAGATTCGGATTCAAGCACAAAAATGCAAATATCCCATAAGCGTAAACGTGCCATAGCACTAATAGATAGTAGTGAATATGACCAGCCAGATAATAATGAAACTGGAGATTTCTTACGGGAAAAACGAAATTGTATGACAACATTACATGATTTTACTGCCGTAAGTGATGTAACCATCAACGTCAATGGAATGTCCAGGCTCGATGTTTTCGATTTATTTTTCAACGTGGAACTAGTCCAAAAAATAGTTCTGGAAAATACGAGGAATATACAATAATTTGAATAACCCCATAACACTATTTCTAATGAGAATAAACACTAAAAGTCTTCCTTGCGCATGCTGGCATCGGCAACGTTTAGCTGGGCACGTCGGATTTTTGAGTAATATTGCGGATTTAGATCGATGATGCAAATGGATTAATCACAAGTAATCCACACAAGAATTCTGTATTGCAAGACGGTCACATATAAAGGGTTTTTCATTAAGCGTGTCTGAACTTTAAAATTGAATAAAAAAAGTTGTGTGCGACATATGACGGAAACCTTTATTGCGGATTAAAGTACATTCGATACCATTAGGTTTTAAAATTGATATCATTCAAATGGCCTCCGCGGCTTCGTTTACAGGACTCCATCCGAGAGGTCCAATTTTGTATGACTCTCTTGCATAAGTCGGCCTTGATCTCACTGATGGTTCGAATGATATTTTTTTCGCGTTAGATCGCGCGTTTCTGTGTCGTAAAAATACTGCTTTATCAGCAACCGAACCGTTTGCTCGAATTTCGCGATAATTCGTTGAATTGATCGGTCAAAATACGATCATTTCGGCCGTAAATATTTCGTAGCTCGCGAAAAGTTTGGCGAACAGCACATGAATATTTATAATAAATTTTAACAATTTCGACGCGTTGTTAAATGGTAATTATGGCAAAACATGAACAACGAAGAGTGGCAGTGCTGCCACCTGAAATGTCAGAGCAGCGTGCTGTCAAAGTTCGGACATAGCTATTGAAAAACCCTTTAGAATGCGCTTCAGACTGATATTAAAAACAATGAAAATACACCTATAGCGATCTTCAGATATTGGTTTATGAACGCAAAACGGTCAATCACTGCCTACTTTACCCTATCACTTTATTTTCCACAAAATAATGTAGTATCAACACAACCAGAGTACGATTTTTTTGTATTTCCTGCTCCGTTGTAAGGATCGTGTCTCATAATAGTCAGGGTTCGAAAAACGTGACCTTTGTTGTTGCGGTTGTCGTTTACATATTTTTCAATAGTCACATTACACATCTTCAATAGGTAGATAACTAAATATAAATGTTTATTGTAATACTCAAGTTTTATTTCAATGACGTTATACTAGCTACACGAATCACTCGTTTTGTAGTAGAGAATTCTTCTGACGTTTGCCGTGCATCATGGCATTATCCTTTAGTTTCGTGATCCGATATTACTTATTTTATTACAAATGATTGAAAACGTAATATTTGCCTTCATACTACGTGATCTAAATAAGGCTATGATTGAACGAAGATTTTTCTTATGTGCAAACACCGTTTGTAAAAGTGTATTGATTTTTCCGTTTTTTCATAAGGTTTTATATTTATGTTATTCGTATGATTTTCAACAAATATTGAAATAAAATTGACATTAATTCATTCTTTATTTCGTAATATGCTTCTTTTTGAATTTTGTAAACATCATTATTATTTTGTGTTGTATGAGCTTCTTTCCAAACCTTAACGAATTCGTCAAATTGGTCCGGCATTTTCCTATAGCAACAGTACTTTCGGTCGGCACTAAAAGGGTTAAATGTGCTGCGTTCCAATTTTTGTTCAAATTCGGCACGAACTTCCCGGACAATCCAATACTATGCCGTCGTTATGATTACCTTGTGACTCAGGTCTCAAGAGCTACAATTTCTGTTTCACGCGTTAAACATATTCACCGAAATTTACTGTAGCACTCGAAATCATTTCTCGTGTGTCTTGTATCTGATGTAATAAAAATTGCCATGTACCATAAGAGGTGACAAGCTATAAAAAAAGTATAAAAACATGAAGAGCTATAAAAGTAGTAAAAAGTATAATCTGACATGGAAGGTGATATACGTCTGTCAAGAGCTAATCCTTTGCACTCGACTGTCCCATCTGAGACTACACGAACAGATTGCTTGTTATTACTGAGAAAGTTCTATGCAAACACATTTTTTCGACTATTTATTTCCTTGCTTCGCTATTTCTGGCACGATTGAAATGTATGAAAAAAAATGGTAAACCTCCGTTCCATTTAAAATTTATAACATCTTTGGTCGATCAACTGAGAAATTGATTTTAACAACTACGAGAATATACTTCAACAGCGTATTCAGATATTAGGCTGGCCGACAAATTGCATATTATTCATCCGCGAGGTAATCAACGTGAGTATTATATTTCCGAAATAAAAAACGGCAAGCAAAAGACGAAACACAATTTATTCTTGCGATACTTCTTCAAACAAACTCGCATTGCATATATAACATTATCGCATCTTCGAATTTTATTTCAATTTTATTTCATAAAATATATACTAATGAAGTTTTAAGCAAAATATAATTTGGGTGAACTAATTTTTTTCCAAAACTATGTATATCATTTTATAGAAAATAAGGCGCTCATCATGACTTTGTGAAAAAACTTATTCGAGTGCAAACGGTTAACATGAGAATAATAGATGGCAGATTGTCCTAAAGTAAGTCGCAAATTATGTCAATTTATCATCAGACAGTAACCTTGTTTCATTCAAATTAACCTGTCAAAGTTTAGGAATTTCGGTTGGAAGAGCTGTACGATATTTTATCGCGATATCGTGCACTTGCTTGAGTACAACTTAGTGTAATAAACTGAAGATTAGTTTAAAGTGGGAATAGGGAAGATATTTTAGCTATATACAAATTGTTCAGTTCGGAATACAACCGGTGATGTTAAATATTCAAGTTATTTGAATTTTCCGAAATAAATGATATTTTATATGTAAATGTGTAATAAAGATTTTTGAAATGCTTCGGGCTAAAATGGTTATAATTAAAAGTCATCGTTATTGGTCCACAGATGATTTATTAAATGTTATTGCAGCGTGTAAGTTACCGAAAAAGCATCAAAAGCATATTTATACATATTCCAATATAATACGTATGAATGATTAAAAAATATAATTGTCGAATTATTTATAAGTGAAAATAAATGTAAAAAAATGTAAGAATGACGTCCACGAAATATCACCTGCACAAAACGATGTAGTTGTGACTACAAGTACTTAGTATAAATCATACAATTTTACAATCATAGTATAAATCATATTTTATACAATCATACAATCATAGTATAAATCACATTTAGTACAAATCATACAAAAAAGTCATACAATTTTGGTAAAAAAATAACACAAAGAACAAAAACAAATACTACAGGGTTCTGCAAGCTATGTGAAGAAATGTAAAATGGAGACATAATAGAGCGCACAAAAAAATGCAGTTGAGTTAACACGATGCGTGCTGGAGTGAGTACGAGAATTAAAAGGTACTTTGCTTAAGCTGTTTTTAAGAAGTTATAATGTATATATGTAGTCTCTCTATGAATAAAGAGAATAATTATTTAATTAATTAATTAAGAAGGATAAATGAATCGATGTGAGTAAGTGTCTACCAGGTGTGTCGGTAAGTCCTTTCCGGGTTTTTCGCTAAAGAAAACACGCTACGTACAATGGATAATTAAAATTTATTTATTCAAAGTATTGGTCATTTGAATCTATACATTTTGCCCATCTCTCAGGCAATTTATGGATGCCATTCCAAAAGAACAGTTTCTCCTTTGAGCTAAAACATTCATCGAGCCATTTTTTAACTTCTTCGAAATCGGCGAAGTGCTGCTCTGCAAGCGCGTGCCCCATCGATGCGAAAAGGTGGTAGTCGGATGGAGCCAGGTCTGGAGAGTAAGGCGGGTGCGATAAAACTTCCCATCCAAGTGATTTCAACACTTCTTTGACTGGTTTTGCCGTATGAGACGGCGCGTTGTCATGCTGCAGAATCACCTTATCGTGTCTTTGAGCGTATTGTGGACGTTTTTCGATCAATGCACAATTCAAATTGATTATTTGTTGTCGGTAGCGGTCAGTATTAACTGTTTCTCCAGGTTTCAACAATTCATAATATACGACACCAACCGGGTCCCACCAGACACAGAGCATGGTCTTGCGACAAAGCGATTTGGCCTTGCAGTCGATGGGCCAGCTTCGCCACGAGATAACCATGATTTGTTTCGCTTGGGATTTTCGAAATAAATCCATTTTTCATCACCCGTTACTAATCGATGCAAAAATGACTTCCTTTCATACCTTTGAAGCAGCATTTCACTGACGATTTTTCGGTTTTTCAATTGCCTGTCATTCAATTCATGTGGCACCCACTTTGCCATCTTTTGGATCTTTCCCATCGCTTGTAATCGTTCACAAATTGCTACTCGGCTCACATTCAACTTTTCTGCCAATTGTTTTTGAGTTTGTGTTGGGTCTTCATCCAATAACTCCTGCAATTCCGCATCTTCAAACATTTTCGGCCTACCAGGACGTTCTTTGTCTTGAACGTTGAAATCACCACATTTGAATTGTCGAAACCACGTTTCACATGTTCTTATGGTTGGAGCATGCTCACCGTAAGTCTCTACCAGCAAACGATGACTTTCAGCGGCTTTTTTCTTTTGATGAAACAAGAAAAGTAATGCGTGCCGCAAATGCACGTTTCCAGGCACAAAACTCGACATTTTCAAAAAATTATAAATCTATAAAACTGTTACTTTGGCGGAATGTAACTTGTGCAGTTTTGAGGTTAATGTTAGTAGAAACAAATGACATATGTATAAAATCATAACATTTCATACTTATGGCTAGTGACATCTGTTACAAAAACCGGAAAGGAATTACCGACACACCTGGTATGTAATTTAAGTCGTACTTCTTCTTCTGCTAAATCTCAACTGACTAAATTGCCGATCACCTCCTCGCTCGTTTATTCTGTTTTCATCCCCATGACAACTGATTTGTTCCAGAATCTTCTCATTGGTATTACACTACCGCATATATGTGCCCATAATTATGAAAGTGGTCTAAGTCATATATTTCTTGTTTCGATATATTTAATGAATTGCATTAGAATAAATTAAAAAATATTTTTACATTATGCGACATTTTAATTTATAATTTTATTAGTCTTAATTAATGGAAATTTACTATGAATATGAAATTTTGTGTGAATTTTATACGATAATATTATTTTTAAAGATTGAATTGACTTAGACCATTTTCAAAATTAACTGAATGTCCTATAAATGACTTAAAGCAATAAAGAACTTTGAGTTTTATTTGAAACAATAATTTGATTGAAATAATTCGTGAACATTTATTACATTTATTAATTATTTTTAAACAGTAATCCATTTTTATCATTATTCCGAGTATTTAAGATTCTTAAAATGTTCCTGAAAAACTGGAGGGATGTACTGGAGGGAGTAAACTCATAATATCTTTATGTTTTTCTTCCGATACTGGTCTAATGGTGGTGTATAATGGAAGTAATTTAATATTTCCGTATATTTTTCGTCTTCCTTTTTTAGGTGAAAGATCCAAAACGTGAAATTTAGAATCATCTAAAGATGTTTTATAGAACATTTTATAAGGTTCATTTTTCAAGAATCTCATCCATTGAATTTGTAGCCAAGAGACAGATTCACCCGCGGTATTTTTTACTCTTCTTGTTATTGATTATTCTAGTGATTTCGTAATGAAGTTGTCGTTATTATTAAAATTTGATTGTCATTTATTTTATTATCTAGTTCAGAAACGCGTCAAAGAAGGCCATGTGCCATTTTCAAGTTGTTTATATAATTTATTTAAATTTTTGACTTAGACCACTTTCATCATTAAAACTAAATGAATTCCATATAATGTTGAAATTACAACCACTATCTAATGGTACATTTTTGACAATTTCGTAAAAATTACATTGAATAAATTTAGTTAAAAATAATGGGGTATGAAATAACTGATAAACTCATTTTTTTTTTAATTTTGACTTAGACCACTTTCATAATTATGGGCACATATAGCAATAAACCAGCCTCATAAAGTAGTTGCTTTACTCGATCCGACGACACAATTTTAATACACAACATTCTTACACTCTCAATTGTGCTTTGGAAGCATAAGTGACAGTGGGATTTTCTACACAGTACACGAGTGTCATCTAAAATAAGCTGTAGTGCAATAGATTTACAACAACACATACAATTTACGTTAAACTGCAGCAAACAATATCTACACTCGCACTCCGACCCTAAAACACCTACTTCTCTGTATCACAGCGATAGAAAAGTACAATTTGCGTCTTGACGAAGTCATTCTTCAAATATTCAACATTTTCCCTAACTTGTAGATAAAAATAACTGAAACATGTACAAATATCGCGTAAAACTAGATGAAACGATTTAACAAAACCGTGCAAACATTAAAAAAAAAATCATACGATTGTAGCCCAACGTGGTAAACAACACATGTAAACTCAATGAACACACGTTAAAACCTTCTATAAAAGAAAATCTCATAAAAATTACACCGTGTAGGAAGGATCTCAGGTGCACATCATTCCGAAAATACAAACTGTAGCTTTTTCCTTCGCTTTCCTTTGTATCCCTTTCCGCTCGCAGATTATCACGTTAAAAAATGTTAAAACCGTCAGAGTTGCTGAAAAGTTCGCCGATTTTTCCATCTTCCCTGATGAGGTAATTTGGTGAAATCTTGCGAAATGACGACACGGTTGACCTGACTCCATTCGCAGATTATCGATTAAAAAATGCTAAAACTGTCAGTTGCTGAAAAGTTAGCCGATTTTTCCATTTTCTTCGATGACGTAATTTGGTGAAATTTTGCGAAATTACAACACGTTTAACCTGACTATACTCGCATATTATCGATTAAAAAATGTTAAAATTGTTAGAGTTGCTGAAAAATTTGCCGAATTTTCCATCTTTTTCGATAACGTAATTTGGTGAAGTTTTGCAAAATGGCGACACGGTGGACCTGACTCCACTCCTAAATTATCGATTAACAAATGCTAAAACTGTCAGAGTTGCTTCAAATTCGTCGATTTTTCCATCTTCCCCGATGAGGTAATTTGGTAAAATTTTTGAGAAGTGACGACGCGGTTAACCTGACAGCACTCGCAGATTATCGATTCAAAATGCTAAACCTGTCAGAGTTGCTTCTAATTCGTCAATTTTTCCATCTTTCCCGATGAGGTACTTTGGTGAAATTTTGCGAAATTACGCCACGGTTGACCTGACTCCACTCGCAGATTATGAGATTAAAAAATGTTAAAACTGTCAGAGTTGCTGAAAAGTTCGCCGATTTTTCCATCTTCCCTGATGAGGTAATTTGGTGAAATCTTGCGAAATGACGACACGGTTGACCTGACTCCATTCGCAGATTATCGATTAAAAAATGCTAAAACTGTCAGGGTTGCTGAAAAGTTAGCCGATTTTTCCATTTTCTTCGATGACGTAATTTGGTGAAATTTTGCGAAATTACAACACGTTTAACCTGACTCTACTCGCATATTATCGATTAAAAAATGTTAAAATTGTTAGAGTTGCTGAAAAATTTGCCGAATTTTCCATCTTTTTCGATAACGTAATTTGGTGAAGTTTTGCAAAATGGCGACACGCTGGACCTGACTCCACTCCTAAATTATCGATTAACAAATGCTAAAACTGTCAGAGTTGCTTCAAATTCGTCGATTTTTCCATCTTCCCCGATGAGGTAATTTGGTAAAATTTTTGAGAAATGACGACACGGTTGACCTGACAGCACTCGCAGATTATCGATTCAAAATGCTAAAACTGTCAGAGTTGCTTCTAATTCGTCAATTTTTTCATCTTTCCCGATGAGGTAATTTGGTGAAATTTCGCGAAATTACGCCACGGTTGACCTGACTCTACTCGCATATTATCGATTAAAAAATGTTAAAACTGTCAGAGTTGCTGAAAAGTTCGCCGATTTTTCTATCTTCTCTGACGTTGTAATTTGGTAAAATTTTGCAAAATGACGACACGGTTGACCTGACTCCATTCGCAGATTATCGGTTAAAAAATGCTAAAACTGTCAGGGTTGCTGAAAAGTTAGCCGATTTTTCCATTTTCTTCGATGACGTAATTTGGTGAAATTTCGCGAAATTACAACACGTTTAACCTGACTCTACTCGCATATTATCGATTAAAAAATGTTAAAATTGTTAGAGTTGCTGAAAAATTTGCCGAATTTTCCATCTTTTTCGATAACGTAATTTGGTGAAGTTTTGCAAAATGGCGACACGGTGGACCTGACTCCACTTCTAAATTATCGATTAACAAATGCTAAAACTGTCAGAGTTGCTTCAAATTCGTCGATTTTTCCATCTTCCCCGATGAGGTAATTTGGTAAAATTTTTGAGAAATGACGACACGGTCGACCTGACAGCACTCGCAGATTATCGATTCAAAATGCTAAAACTGTCAGAGTTGCTGAAAAGTTCGCCGATTTTTCCATTTTCTCCTGATGAGGTAATTTGGTGAAATTTTGCGAAATTACGCCACGGTTGACCTGACTCCACTCGCAGATTATGAGATTAAAAAATGCTAAAACTGTCAGGGTTGCTGAAAAGTTAGCCGATTTTTCCATTTTCTTCGATGACGTAATTTGGTGAAATTTTGCGAAATTACAACACGTTTAACCTGACTCTACTCGCATATTATCGATTAAAAAATGTTAAAATTGTTAGAGTTGCTGAAAAATTTGCCGATTTTTCCATTTTCTTCGATGACGTAATTTGGTGAAATTTTGCGAAATGACGACACGTTTGACCTGACTCCACTCGCAGATTATCGATTAAAAAATGCTAAAATTGTCAGAGTTGCTGAAAAAATCGCCGATTTTCCCATCCTCTCCGTTGACGTAATTTGGTGAAATTTTGCGAAATGACGACACGGTTGACCTGACTTCTAACCGCGGCGCCAGACAGCTCGTGACGAACGTGACGTTGACCAGATCGTGCACGCTTGCATACAACCCCCTTACCTTCCCTCTCCCGCTATGAAGAGTTTGTTCGTTGGACAATAAGCGGCCGCAGACGAACGAAAATGCAAGCCAGTCGGCAGGCGCCGTTAAATTGAAGAAAGGCCGCACATGTTCTTCAAGCGAGATACATACTGTGGGATTCGGTTTATTCGTCGGATGATGAAGACAGTTAGGTGACGAGTGGCTGAGAAAAAATAATGGACTTGAAGCTAAATATCGAATTCAATAGCGCTGTCATGAATTGTAGTTGGAGAAGATAGACAAGGAATTGAAGAATTGATAGAGAGACTTAGTCAAAAGTTTCAAATAAAAGGTGATAGAAACCCAATAAAGTTCTTGGAAATGGAACTAAAAAAACGAATGACGGAATGGAAGTTACAGAGGAAGAATATGCAGGAGAATTGCTGACAAGAAACAAGATGAAAAACTGCAAGCCAGTGAATACAGCTATTCAATGAAATGGAATGATTTCATCTGATGATACGACAAGGAAAATTAATTATCGGCAAGTAGTAGGCAGTTTGTTGTATTTGACAAGCAAGACAAGAGCAGACATGACTTTTGCAGTAAACTATAATAGCAGAAGAGTGGAAGTCCAGGTAGAATTAATGTAGCTAATGTAAACCGAATACTTAGATATTTACAAGGTACAAATAATTTAGAACTAAACTATCACAAAAACGGTAATCTAAACGAGTTGGCATATATTGATTAGGATTATGTTGGAGATCCGGAAACTGGGAAAAGTACGTCTAGGTACATAATATTGATTGGTGGAAGCATTGTGAGTTGGTGATCACGGAAACAGCTACTCGTAGCAATATCAAGTACCAAAATAGAGTTTATTGTTACTGCTGATTACTGCAAGGAAATACAATGTATCAAATATTTGGTAGAACAACTAACTCAAGAAAAGGTTATGATAAGATTCAAAGTAGATAATCAACGCGCAATACAAATAGCAAGAAATGGAATATGGACATAAACGTCTAAACATATAGACATAAGGTATCATTATGTACAGGAAACATTCAAAGAAAATTGAATTAACATAGAGTATTGTAAGACAGACAAAAAGACTGCTGACATATATACTAAGGCACTTGGTAGTAATGAGTAGACTGCGGATGTTTATGCAATGCATATTTTAATAGAAAAGAGATACAGAAATGGGACCTAGACTGAAATATGTTTTGTAATTAGAGGATTCTAAAAATGCATTTTTTATTTTTCACTTTTTGCATAATGCATACGTTTTGCAGATTTATGTTCAAAAACATATGCAAGAATATATTGCATATGTTATTTGTAGTAACATTAGCAAGTACCAAAGCAGAGTTTATTGGTATTGATGACTACTGCAAGAAAATACAATATATCAAATATTTGGTAGAACAACTAACTCAAGAAAAGGTTATGATAAGATTGAAAGTAGATAATCAACGCGCAATACAAATAGCAAGAAATGGAATATGAACATAAACGTCTAAAGATATAGACATAAGGTATCATTATGTACAGGAAACATTCAAAGAAAATGAAATTAACATAGAGTATTGTAAGACGGACGAACAGACTGCTGACATATATATACTAAGGCACTTGGTAGTAGTAAGTAGACTGCGGATGTTTATGCATATGCATATTTTAATAGAAAAGAGATACAGAAATGGGACATAGACTAAAACATGTTTTGTAATTAGAGAATGCTAAAAATGCATTTTTTATTTTTCACTTTTTGCATAATGCATACGTTTTGCAGATTTATGTTCAAAAACATATGCAAGAATATATTGCATATGTTATTTGTAGTAACATTAGCAAGTACCAAAGCAGAGTTTATTGGTATTGATGACTACTGCAAGAAAATACAATGTATCAAATATTTGGTAAAACAACTAACTCAAGAAAAGGTTACCATAAGACTGAAAGTAGATAATCAAAGCGCAATAGAAATAGCAAGAAATGGAATATGGACATAAACGTCTAAAGATATAGACATAAGGTATCATTATGTACAGGAAACATTCAAAGAAAATGAAATTAACATAGAGTATTGTAAGACAGACGAAAAGACTGCTGACATATGTACTAAGGCACGTGGTAGTATAAGAGGACTGCGAATGTTTATGCAAATGCATATTTTTATAGAAAAGAGATACAGAAATGGACTGAAATATGTTTTGTAATTAGAGGATTCTAAAAATGTATTTTTTATTTTTCACTTTTTGCATAATGCATATGTTTCGCAGATTTATGTTAAAAAACATATGCAAGAATATATTGCATATGTTATTTGTAGTAACATTAGCAAGTACCAAAGCAGAGTTTATTGGTATTGATGACTACTGCAAGAAAATACAACATATCAAATATTTGGTAGAAAAATTAACTGAAGAAAAGGTTACGATAAGACTGAAAGTAGACAATCAAAGTGCAATACAAATAGGAAGAAATGATATACGTACAAAAAGGTCTAAACATATAGACGTAAGGTATCATTATGTATAGGAAACATTCAAAGAAAATGAAATTAACATAGAGTATTGTAAGACAGACAAAAAGACTGCTGACATATATACTAAGGCACTTGGTAGTAATGAGTAGACTGCGGATGTTTATGCATATGCATATTTTAATAGAAAAGGGATACAGAAATGGGACATAGACTAAAACATGTTTTGTAATTAGAGAATGCTAAAAATGTAATTTTATTTTTCACTTTTTACATAATGCATATGTTTCGCAGATTTATGTTAAAAAAACATATGCAAGAATATATTGCATATGTTATTTGCCATTATATGCATAAATCATGCTCATATAAAGTATCCATCTCGTTAAATGAATTTAGTCTATTAATACGAGTGGACTGCGGATGTTTATGCGCGATTGACACAAACTTGTATCATAATATGAATAGTGTCGATAACAGTTACATACATATAAGCAAGGCTGTTTACATAGTGTTAGAGGTGGCTCTTAGTATTTCAAATTCGGACAGTTCAGTGTGATCATCACAACGCTTAGGTGAATTTTCTGACAATGTTCTGAAATATTTTGGAAATGCCGAAAGTTCGTAAAAATAGAGTGTCTTTAATAAAAAGCTGGATTGACAACGATTGTAATTTCATTATCGATAAAAATAATGAACAAAGTATTTATTGCCAAATTTGCAATAAAAGTGTGAAATGCGATAGAAAGTCGCAATTAGTATAACATATAAATACTTCTCTGCATAAAAGAAACGTTGATTAAGCAAATACAACAGCTGAAATGGAAAGTACTGAATGCCAAGCAACCATTTAAAAAAAAAATGAATTTTATTCTGATCTAACAAGAGCGATGGTCGCAGTCAATATACCTTGGCGTGTTTTGGATAACGAAACATGGAGAAATTTCTTGGCTAAATTACTAATAAGTTTATGATACTTTGAAATAATATAGTTTCGTAAAAATTACAACAGCATTTAAAGTTGAAACGGTGAATAGGAAAACTGAGAGTAAGGATAAAATTATGGGGGGGGGGGGGGGGGCGTTAGCGAAAATTATATTTATGTTACCAATAGTGTGATTGCAAAAGGACAGAGAAAAGGGAAATAACAGAAAAGTTAAAAATAAAAGATTAATCAAATCGCATAGAAACGCCTAAGACGGATGTGTCAAGAAGAGAAAATTGTCAAACCAATATATTTCTTGAAACTTTATTCGTTTTAACTTATTTTAAAGTTAGGTTTGTTTAATAATTAAACATGGTTTAAAAAAACTACAACACTCACGTGATTATGATTTGAGTTTATGAGCAGGCACCATTAAATTTAACCAAGTCCGCAGATGCTTGTTTTAACTGAACTTTAAGCTACGTTTGGTTTAATAATGAAACTTGGTTTAAAGAAATCACAACACTCACGTGATTATGATTGCGCAGTTTATGAACAGGCACTGTTAAATTTAACTAAGTCTGCAGATGTTCGTTTTAACTGGATTTTAAACTTCGCTTTGTTCGATAATTAAACTTAGTTTAAAGAAACTACAACACTCACGTGATTATGATTGGGTATTTAATGAGCAGTCACCGTTAAATTTAACCAAGTCTGCAGATGTTAGTCGCGCGAGATGCGATAGGAGTGAGTTTATTCGTTAAAAATCGCTTAAAAAGGAACTAATAAATGTGCCCATAATTATGAAAGTGGTCTAAGTCATATATTTCTTGTTTCGAGATATTTAATGAATAGCATTTGAATAAATTAAAAAATATTTTTAGATTATGCGACATTTTAATTTATAATTTTATTTGTCTTAATTAATGGAAATTTACTATGAATATGAAATTTTGTGTGAATTTTATACGATAATATTATTTTTAAAGATTGAATTGAAATAGACCATTTTTTTTTTCAAAATTAACTGAATGTCCTATAAATGACTTAAAGCAATAAAGAACTTTGAGTTTTATTTGAAACAATAATTTGATTGAAATAATTCGTGAACATTTATTACATTTATTAATTATTTTTAAACAGTAATCCATTTTTATCATTATTTGCGAGTATTTAAGATTCTTAAAAATGTTATGAAAAACTGGAGGAAGATGTACGGTAGTAAACTCATAATATCTTTATGTTTTTCTTCCGATACTGGTCTAATGGTGGTGTATAATGGAAAATAATTTAATATTTCCGGATATTTTTGGTCTTCCTTTTTCTGATGAAAGATCCAAAACGTGAAATTTAGAATCATCTAAAGATGTTGTTATAGAACATTTTATAAGGTTCATTTTTCAAGAATCTCATCCATTGAATTTTCAAGAGACAGATTCACCCGCAAAAAGGAATTTTTGGCAGATACTCTTCTTGTTATTGATTCTTCTATGATTTCGTTAGATAAACCGGAATGAAGTTGTCGTTATTATTAAAATTTGATTGTCATTTATTTTATTATGTAGTTCAGAAACGCGTGAAAGAAGGCCACGTGCCATTTTCAAGTTGTTTATATATTATAATTTATTTAAATTTTTGACTTAGACCACTTTCATAATTAAAACTAAATGAATTCCATATAATGTTGAAATTACAACCAATATCTAATGGTTCATTTTTGACAATTTCATAAAAATATTAAAAATTAAGTTAAAAATAATGTCTTATGAAATAACTGATAAACTCATTTTTTTTTTGGGCAATATTTACAAGAAACTTTCAATAATTAAAAAGGCACAAATGTTGAAAATTAATGTTAAATGCGCGGACGCTTTTGACAGTTTATGAAAATCCGAATAAAAACGTCAGCGTATGTTCTTCAAGCAGAATGCTGTGGCGTTCAGTTTATTTGTTGGATAACGAGAGCAGTTGCACTGCGAGTGACTTACGAAAAATGAACGGATGTTAAAAACTAATTGTTAAGTGCGCTGAAGCTTTCACGCTATTACGCCTTTCGCGCATTTCGTCGAAAATTTTGTAAGTAACTCGTTAATGTTCATAACTGGTGATAAATGGATCAGGGATGGATGAAATATTTTATCGTATAGCGGAATGACAATTTATATTGTCAGCTAGACTGCACAAGAATTATATGTATATACCATAAATATACTATATATAAATATAAATATATTATATATATACTATAGAAATAAGGAGAATTATATATATAAAAAATTATAAATATTTCCCGAATGTTCCACCTAAAGCCTTTAGGTACCTAGACAGAAAAGGGTCTATCAAAAATATATAGAGCGTACCGATAATCTGGTACCACAAAGAACTAAATAAAATAACTGTGACTTACAATTCTGCACATCTGGGTTCAAATCGTCATAGTCTTGTATGCGATATATTATTGTTCAAGTGCCGATGTTCATTCCCAAAGTTACAAAAAATGAGAACATTACATATAATAATACAAGTCAATGTTATAATTTTGATTTAGTTAATTGGACAATTACAAAGTAAGTCCTAGAGTAGTGAGAAAGATTGTTTGACGCTAGACAGTTGTTTATTTCTGACGTAGACTGTATACCCATACGTAATATTTAAAAAAAAAAGTGTACTCAATTTCTGGAACCAATTTTTGTAGTTTAAGTTAATTTTATTGTTCAAAATTTCAGCACACTACATGTTCCGAAACATTTGAGTCCTTTTCAGAAGACTATACAATGACAAATCGACTATGTGCAAATGGTACTTTAAACTGATGAATAATTACACTTTTTATTTTATGGTAATGCAACAAGTAAAACTTTATTAAGAAATAATAACTTTAAAATAAGTTTGTTTTATATTATTTAATTATTAGTAAATGTAAATTAATTGCTTCACTTATTTGATCTATCATCGTAAACCAAGAATTTTGTAATTGTTAATCAGGTTATGGTGAGGTTTTCATATATTATTTTATGTCATGTACGATTTATTATATATATAGACCCTTACGAATGAACTAATGGTTCCGCAAAATGTTGAGTGCTGACTTTTTGAACAATAACATTAAACTGAACCAAGAAGAAAGGCTAGTACGTAATCCAAAATTTGTAAATGTTATCATATTTAGCCCTTCTTGTTTGGTTGCCTCGCACTTAATTCTGAGTTTCTCTGTCTCTTTTTCTGGATTTAATCGTAATGATCTGGCCCACTTTTTCTTAACTCCTCACCTCCTAGAATGGCCCTTTTTTTATCTGCAAGTATACAAGAATTGAAGCAAATTGGTTTCGAGTGATTTTGCCTGAATTTGCATGTTCCTTTGAGCCAAGAGATACAAGCTATTAACACATTGTTGTTACCGGCAATTTCTAAACGACAATCTAATAAACTTCAATAAAATTAATTTATACATAATAAATTAAAATGAAACTTTGCACAACTTTTAATATTTTTTTCCTATCATTATAAACGAGAAGTTTTGCACATATATTTCCTTTCCTTGCGCTTTCCTTTTAAAGAGCTAGATTGTGCTCTTGAGCCTAATATCAGGTTCATAACTGTTTTCCGATAAACAATCATTTTCGAAATCGCTACAACTTATTTAATAATCACTCGAGCAACTAGACAAAGAATTCCCGCATAATTCGTTGGAAAATGTTTCACCGTCAAATTCCGTTGTTCTTGAGACTTTCAAATACTAGATTTGTAATAAAAGTCCCTTCTGAGGGGACAACGAAAGTCTAGTATATTTTTATAATAAAGGACTGGTTTGATCGATCACGGAGAATGAACTTATTCCACCGCAATTTTTTAAATACATGTTCTCCTGTGTTTTCTATTAAAATGGCACAAAAAAGTGCAAATCGAAATATGATAAAATTAACAAGATGCATGATAAATAAATCAACCGTTTTACACGTCGAAAAAGAATGTGTCGGTAAGTGCATTCACGACGGACTAAAGAAAACACTTCTACTAATCCGTTGAGCAATTTGTAGATTTACTGGATTAGGCATACAAATTTATCTCTCAGGTATGGCTCAATGATATGGAAAACTTGATAAGATAATAAAGAAATCCGAAAACTGAGAGAAGAAATTTACAAGATCTCAGTTCGCAGTTCGAAAAGGTTCGAATCTCAGAAGAAAGAAAACAGCAAAAACCAATGACACACCACAAGTTTGTGAAAAGTCTTGTAAAGCAGTTCAGAGGTGATTTTCGAGAATCTCGAACACGTCCATCTACATCTTTATCAGACAATAAACTGAATAATAAGCTGCATATTCCAAATGTTTGAGAAAGAAATCGGGATTGTATTGTCTGTTCTGACAGAAAAACACCAGGTGTTTTTTGAGCTGAAAAATTATAAAAAATGAATTTTGATTTTTTTTTGTAAATATGTGTTCTTCAATGTCCACAAACTAATAAAAAACAAATTTCATTACAATTCTTTACTTGGTTCTAAAATTATACTCTATAATATCACGTTTCCAAGGGTGTATGTTGTCGCGAAAAAGTGGCGTCGAGTTGCTGGTAGGTAACGTCCGAAACGGTGCCGAGTGCAAAGGGCTAGATTTGTAATAAAAGCCTCAATACCAAGAAAAGTATATTTTTATAATAAAGCCGACTGGTTTGATCGCGATGAATAACACTTCTGCAATATTCTACAATATATTGACCTACGTTTCGAAAATGTAAATAGCTAACGTAAGTGCAAACACGAGTTAACTTATGATCGGCCAAGAATGTGTTAAACAACGCGCTTAGAAACACAATGCACTATTCGCACCGCACTGCATATACACTCCGTCACATCAGAATACTTTCAAACACACATTCTCAAAATTACAAACCGCAATACTAATGAATCATAAATATTGCAGATTACACTGAGAAAGTTTTCTATGCAATACTTTTTCTACGCGATTCACATTCAGATAGTTACTTGAACGCGGTTTATTCATATTTGCACAGTTTTGTTAATAAGTCCACTTACTTTTGCTCGATATTTTCTCACAGTCTGCTTGTTTTTATCTTTATTCGAAGAACGGTTTCGTTAAAACACTCGTTATTACAATTGGATTCGGAGGGTAGGCATCTAAAGGTTATCAAATGCAGTTTCCCATCGTAAATTGCTTTTTCCATTTTTTGCTTTAATCTAATGCGAGTTTTTTTTTGCAAATCAATTGCTTCACAATTGCCTCACAATTGCTTCACATTGTGTTTAAAAAAGTCAAAACCATACTTAGATATGCAATTAGAAGAATTAAACCTACAGTTACGGATCACACCACGCCAAATTTATCAGTTTTGATAGTGTAGTGACGTTAATGAGCATTTCTTCGGCATATTCTTAGCGACTATAAAGCAGGCTTTACAATTTGCTTTTTTATTCGAGCAAAACTGAAAGTGCATAAGCATTATGTATATTTATTCCTTTTCTCACAAGGCAGATCTATCAAATAGCTCCCATTACAGTTCATTGAAAAAGCGGATCTTATATAAATCGTAATAGTTATCAGAACATAAAAATAAATTAGCTTTAAATTGACTAATACCGATATTCGATACTTCCAAACAAATGTAATAACAGAATCACTAATTTAAATGGACATTGAGTTATAGCGACGAGCGTGTACAAGTATTATCTACAAATCTAGTTATTTAATGCATGTCCTACAAGTTACTGCACATACCATAGTGTAATGGCAACACATTTCTTTATAAACCCATGGGAGGAAGTAATTGTAAACACTAACACAATACAAAAATGTAATAAATGCAATAGGAAAAGTTGTCAGATATAATACAATGCTTACAAAGCACTTGCATAATCACACCCAACGAAAATGTCCCTCAGTAAAATTATGTAACAACACCATATTTATTCTGTGCCTTCTTTGCCTTACTTCTTTTCCCCATTTTTCTGCCAATATTTGTCCACGATTTTCTCTGCATCTCCGTCTTCCACCTTCATTTCTTTTCTTTCAGTTCGTATCAGTCAAGTAGGTTTCAATATTTTTACCGAGAAAAAGAATGTCATATGAGAGGAATAGCAAAGATCTGATACCTATAAAAATGTAATCAATACATGCGACGATCAAATTTTATCGATATTCTGTAAATTGCCGAATAACGCGGCTAACATATTACTCGTTGTATGCAATCAATCTTTATGATTATTATTTTCATGTCAAATTTGGTTTCTGCGTTTCATCTAGTATATTGAATAATTATAAATCTGAAGAAATCGGTAACGATAAGGATAACGAACGACGCTATGCTCGACTAAAATAAACGGTGAATACTGCATTTTATTACATAATGCGTTATACGAAAATGGCATTACATAAAAAAAAACCGTCGACATCGAAAAAGAATCGTCGTAAATACCTTTAGCGCATTGTAAAAATTCGCTTTATACACGAGTCCACCGTATCCTTTGCATAAGTTTTTATTTGTAACTTTTTAAATTTGTATCCTGTTCTATCAGCTATAACACAATGCTTGCGAATTACTTTTACACTCGCATTCTACAAAAGACCGCATGCCTTCCGATACCCAACGCAACATATCTGTTCCCTTCCTTCTTCGCCTCACGTCTGTCCTCATTTTCCTACCCAAATTTTTTTCCACCACTCATGCCCCATCTCTGTCTTCCGCCTTTGTCTCTTTTCTCTCAAGGCGCATCAGTGAGATAGCTCTCATTATTGTTCACCGACTAACAGAGCGTCGTACGAGAATGGCATTATATAAATAAAAATCGTTGACATTGAAAAAGAATCGTCGTAAACATCTTTAGCGCATTGTATGCATTCGCGTTATACACGAGTCCACCGTATCCTTTGTATAAAGTTTTTACTTGTAACTTTTTAAATGTGTATCCTGTTCTATTAGCTATGATACAATGCTTGCAAATTACTTGTACACTCCCATTCTACAAAAGACCGCATGCCTTTCGATACCTAACGCAACATATCTATTCCCTTCCTTTTTTGCTTCATGTCTGTCCTCATTTTCCTACCCAAATTTTTTTCCACCACTCATGCCCCATCTCTGTCTTCCGCCTTTGTCTCTTTTTTCTCAAAGCGCATCAGTGAGATAGCTCTCATTATTGTTCACCGACTAACAGAGCGTCGTACGAGAATGGCATTATATAAATAAAAATCGTTGACATTGAAAAAGAATCGTCGTAAACATCTTTAGCGCATTGTATGCATTCGCGTTATACACGAGTCCACCGTATCCTTTGTATAAAGTTTTAACTTGTAACTTTATAAATGTGTATCCTGTTCTATTAGCTATGATACAATGCTTGCAAATTACTTGTACACTCCCATTCTACAAAAGACCGCATGCCTTCCGATACCCAACGCAACATATCTGTTCCCTTCCTTCTTCGCCTCACGTCTGTCCTCATTTTCCTACCCAAATTTTTTTCCACCACTCATGCCCCATCTCTGTCTTCCGCCTTTGTCTCTTTTCTCTCAAGGCGCATCAGTGAGATAGCTCTCATTATTGTTCACCGACTAACAGAGCGTCGTACGAGAGAATATAAATAAAAATCGTTGACATTGAAAAAGAATCATCGTAAACATCTTTAGGAACATTGGAAGAAACCAGTTATACAGCATTCAGTATCCTTTGTATAAAGATTTTCTTGTAACGTTACGCATGTGTATCCTGCTATTAGCTATGATACAATGCTTGACATTGTGTGTCTATTTTACAAAAGACGTGCCTGAAACCGAATACCCAACGCACTACATATCTGTGACGGAGTGCTTCGGACCTCACATCTGTCCTCATGTTTCTTTTTTTCCACCAAAAGACCGGCTCTCTGTTTAACGCCTTTGTCTCTTTTTCTCGAGCGTGCGACGATATTCATTTTATTCACCGACTAACAGATATCGTACGAGAATGGCATTATATAAATAAAAATCGTTGACATTGAAAAAGAATCGTCGTAAATATCTTTAGCGCATTGTATGCATTCGCGTTATACACGAGTCACCGTATCCTTTGTAAATAAAGTTTTTTTTCAGTAAGATAAATGTGTATCCTGTTCTATTAAAGTATGATACAATGCTTGAATAATTACTTGTATAACAATTTACAAAAGACCGTCAAATGTGCGACCCAACGAAATAACTGTTCCCTGAATCTGTCCTCATTTTCCTACCCAAATTTTTTTCCACCACTCATGCCCCATCTCTGTCTTCCGCCTTTGTCTCTTTTTTTCAAAGCGCATCAGAGATAGCTCTCAATAATCACCGACTAACAGAGCGTCGTACGAAATGGCATTATATAAATAAAAATCGTTGACATTGAAAAGAATCGTCGTAAACATCTTTAGCGCATTATATGCATTCGCGTTATACACGAGTCCACCGTATCCTTTGTATAAAAAATTTTACTTGTAACTTTTTAAATGTGTAATCCTGTTCTAATCAGATGATATAAGATACACAGAAAGTTAAATAAGCTTGTACAGAAATTTTACAAAAGACCGCATGCCTTTCGATACCCAACGCAACATATCTGTTCCCTTCCTTCTTCGCCTCACGTCTGTCCTCATTTTCCTACCCAAATTTTTTTCCACCACTCAAATCTCTGTCTTCCGCCTTTGTCTCTTTTTTCTCAAAGCGCATCAGTGAGATAGCTCTCATTATTGTTCACCGACTAACAGAGCGTCGTACGAGAGAAATAGCAGAGATCCTCGTAAGTCGGACTGTCGGACAGAAACGACACCATGGGCGGTATATCTGACCCCCCAGGAACAACTAGGAAGAAACCAGAAGAAGCATTCAGTATGCTCGGCATACGATTTTCTATGAACGTTACGCAGGCAAAGCACCCAGAATGACAGTGTGTGTCTAAGAATTTACAGAAAGTCAAATGAGCAAAACGAAATAACAATGATTTGACGCACTACACGAGTGTGACGGAGTGCGACTGGACACCACATTGCCCTATGTGTTCTTTATTTACCAAAAGACCGGCTACTTGCGAACCTTTAACCCTTTGCACTAGTTCATCGAGCGTGCGACGATATTCATTTTATTCCGCGGTGCTATTGGGTTGGCAACTAAGTGACTGCGTATTTTGTCGATAGATGGACTTTACACTTTCTTTTGTTTTGTTAACGTGTCCTTAAATAAATACATTTTTTTCTTATTATTTGTTCTACAATTTACAAAAAAAACCGATTAGTGCTTTAGTTTTGTTTTTATCAATAAAAATGGAAGAACAATACGTGACATTTTTTTTCACACTGTTTTATAGGTTCTTTAATTTCCAGAACGCATCGCAAGCACAAAAGAAGTTATGGATCTTTAAGCCCGTTGAAAGAAAGGCAGTATTTTCTCAAGTGTTCTGTCATTAAATTTATTCAAAAATGCTCACTGATCTTCATTGAAGTCACACATTTATCCATATGAAGGCCATTTGAACATAGTACAACACGTGATATTGCGGAGAATATTGTTTCGTTACACACATTAAAAAAAAAAATTAAAAATGTTGTCATAAAAACTCAGTTTATGAATCCCTCACCAGCTGCACGGCATTGTTTGCGTTTTAAAAACAACAAACTACGATTTCTGAAAAGCCAATTATTGCCGACGAAAAGTCTAGTTTATAACAACGTAAATCAATAGATCTGCTCTGAAAGATGAACCAGCCCAAACGACAGCAAAAGCAAATTTCACAAAAAAAGATTATGCTGTCAGCTGTGTCAATTTTGTATTTTCAATATAAATAAAAAAAAAATCAATTCAAACGTGTACGTTCAACAACTGACCAAATCTCTTGCAATTCAAGAAAAGCGGTAAATACTTAAAATAATTCAGATTTCCACCATGATAAGAACCCCACACCTTTTGATACATGTAATAAATGTTTGAACGGATAGTAATCAAGATATATTATAATAATATCTACATCGGAAGTACCATTGAAATGTTCCATGCAGAACTCTATTAATGGTGAAATATATTAACGCTGATGATGTCAGATCACATAAACAAAACATTCCGTTTTTTATGTAAAGATCAAAATGTTACAATTAATTTTGAATCCATAGGTCATCGACAAAAACGGACAGTATCTAATTGAATAAAGTTATATTTTTAAACAAAAATTCAGAGTTTTCCTTCTTATTTGAAATGCGCAATCACTTAGTTGCCAACCCAATAGTATATCGAGTGATAGGCGCCATTTATATACTACCTATTTAACATTAAACGTACCGGTACTTTACATCTACGAATTCTTACCGTGAAAGGTCATTTGAGCCCTTATTAAATAAACGTTGAATTTCAGGAAGAAATTCGTAATTTATTAAAGCGAGACATTAAATAATCAAATCACATAAGAATTTACAGAAAATCAAATGAGTAGAAGAAATAACGATGAATGTATGAGTTTAACGTCAATTTTCAAATAGGTTATTCGACTCCTTACGAAATAAACGTTGATTTTCAAAAAAAAAAAAAAATTCGTAATGTATTGAAGTGAAAAATTGAATAATCAGATCATATGAGAATTTACAGAAAGTCGAACGAGTGAAAGAAATAATAACGACTGTACGATTTTATAGTAAATTTTTAAAGGAGTCATTTGACCACTTATGAAATAAACGTTGATTTTCGGAAAGAAATTCCTAACTTATTAAAACGAGAAATTGAATGATCAGATGACATAAGAATTTACAGAAAATCAAAGGAGCGGGAGAGGTAACAATAAATGTACGATTTTAAAGTAAATTTTGAAATGGGTTGTTTAACACCTTATGAAATAAAAGTTGAGTTTCAGGAAGAAATTCGTAATTTATTAAACCGAGAAACTGAATAATCGGATAATATAAGAATTTACAGAGTCAAATTAGCGAAAGAAATAACAATGAATGTACGATTTTAAAGTAAATTTTCAAATGGGTCATTCGACACCTTATGAAATAAACGTTGATTTTCAACAAAAAATCGTAATGTATTAAAGCGAAAAAATTGAATAATCAGAGGATATAAAATTTTATGAAAAGTCAAATGAGCAAAAGGAATAACAATGAACATACGATTATAACTATTTTGAAAGGGGTCATTTGATTAATTAAATAAACGTTGATTTTCAGAATAAATTCGTAATTTATATAAATAATTAAATAATGATCTGATAATATAAGAATTTACAGAAAGTCAAATGAGCGAAAGAAATAACAATGAACGTACGATTTTAAAGTAAATTTTGAAAAGGATCATTTGACCCCCGCTTGGTACGTTTAGTGTTAAATAAATTTGTGAATGTTGCTTACCCCTCATTGTCCAATACGTTAATCCTTTCCACCAATTTGTAAATGTCACTCATACACGCATTCACGATGTCCTTAAATAAATAGTTGCAATATCTGTACAATAACATAACAAACCGCAGTCAATAAGAATGGGAGTTAAATATGTTGACATTTTTTTTCACACTGTTTTATAGGTTCTTTAATTTCCAGAAGCTCAGCTACTTACGGATCTTTAACCCGTTAGGCTATTTTCTCAAGTGTAACACGTCATTAAATTTATTCATAGGTACTACTTCATCGAGTCACACATTTATCAGGTGGCCATTTGAACATGTACCCTATTGGGTAATATTTTTTAGTTACACACATGTAACGGAGCACCGAGTTAACCCATGTTGTAATAACAACATTTCTTAAAGTCTTCACATGCATGGTTGTTTGCGTTTTAAAAACAACAATACGTTGTTGCCATAGATAGACCAAGTGATTGCCACTTGTCTATTTCCTTTTCCTATTAATAGTTTTGCTCTTCCAATAACAAACATTAAGACATTTCACAAACAACGCTTCTCAGCAATGTGTCAATACTATTTTCAATATAAATAGTAAAAAAAACGTGGCGATTACTTCCAACTCGTCAAGTATCTCTGGCAAGTTTGAAATAAATACTTAAAATAATTCAGATGGCTGTATAGAACATTGTCGTAGATGTAATAAATATTTGAACGGATAGTAATCAAGATATATTATAATAATATCTACATCGGAAGTAATTGAAATGCTGTAATGTTTGAACTAATATTAATTGAAATATATTAACGCTGAAATAGTCAGTAAACAAAACATCTCCGCTATTTATGTACTTGAATACTTACAATTAATTGAATCAATAGGATGTGGATTGTAAACATTAAACATTTTCGCAAATTAATAAAGTTTTTGCAGAACTTCAATTTATTTTCCTTAGAATACGCACACATTTCTAAACTTTTCTATGTAGAATTACTTATTCCCCATAATACGTGAAAACTCGTTGTTCATACAAAGTTATCCAGTAAATTACAATTAGATCAAGTGATGTTCGGAATCGATGGATCTGCGAATACTTTCTCCACTAACCGTATACGTTACATAAGTACATACACATATTAAGTACTAAAAACTCGGGACACTTTTTGCCCCACTTCGCGAGTATCATTTGCAGCCCGCGCAGGCAAACTAGACTAATCAATGCTAACGTTTTTACGCAAAAACTTCGCGGTATAGTTTCATCTATGTTACTTGGAGAATGAGAGAAACGTCTTCCTTAAATGACTGCCATCACTTCCGTTTCTCTTGAATTGCATAGTGTCTGCACTTTCACACGACGTAGCCAACCAGACGCAAGTTGCTCGTATTTTGTTCTTAAGTGTGTTTATATATATAGCGCCTACAACGCGCGACGTTTTTAATTATTAACAAATTTACGCGTGCACCGTAATCCTCCGAACACTGAAGTCTGGAGAAAAAATGAGCGTGTTTATATATACTCTAATTAAAGAAAAGGGTCTATTGGATAGATGAGTTGTTATAACTATTTTTCTTATTAATTAAATATTGACTAGTAACAAAAATCCTATAATTCAAATAAATAGTTGAATAATTCTTATTTTATTCTTATGCGTCTTTATATATATATTGTAATTAAAGAGAAGAGTCTATCGGATAGATGAGTCGTTACAACTATTTTTCTTATTAATTAAATATTGACTTGTAAAAAATTCTTATGGTTCATATAAATAGTTAAATAATTCTTATTTTGTTCTTATGCGTGTTTATATATATAGTAATTAAAGCGTTTTTAATTATTAAATTAATTTACGCGTGCGCCGTAATCCTCCGAACACTGAGGTCTGGAGAAAAAATGAGCGTGTTTATATATACTCTAATTAAAGAAAAGGGTCTATTGGATGGATGAGTTATTATAACTATTTTTCTTATTAATTAAATATTGACTAGTAAAAAAAATCTTATGATTCGTATAAACAGTTAAATAATTCTTGTTTTATTCTTATGCGTTAGAAAGTAATCCTCTGAACACTCTGGTCTGAAGAAAAAATGAACATGTTTATATATAATATATAGTAATTACAGAAAAGGGTCTATCCGATAGATGAGTCGTTACAACTATTTCTCTTATGAATTAAATATTGATTTGTAAAAAAATCTTATGACTCACATAAATAGTTAAATAATTCTTATTTTATTCTTATGCGTTAGGCAGTAATGCTCCGAACACTGAGTTCTGGAGAAAAAATGAGCGTGTTTATATATATATACTCTAATTAAAGAAAAGGGTCTATTGGATAGATGAGTTGTTATAACTATTTGTCTTATTAATTAATTATGGACTTGTTAAAAAACCTTATGATTCATATAAATAGTTAAATAATTTTTCTTTTATTCTTATGCAGTAATCCTCTCCATCTTGTCCTCGATAGATGAGTTGTTATAACTATTTTTCTTATTAATTAAATATTGACTACTAATAAAGAATCTTATAATTCATATAAATAGTTAAATAATTCTTATTCGTTAGGCAGTAATCCTCCGAACACTGAGTTCTGGAGAAAAAATGAGCATGTTTATACATACTCTAATTAAAGAAAACGGTCGATTGGATAGATGAGTTGTTATAACTATTTGTCTTATTAATTAACTATGGACTTGTTAAAAAACCTTATGATTCATATAAATAGTTAAATAATTTTTCTTTTATTCTTATGCAGTAATCCTCTCCATCTTGTCCTCGTCCATCAGATAGATGGGTCGTTATAACTATTTCACTTATTAATTAAATATTGATTTGTAAAAAAATCTTATGACTCAAATAAATAGTTAAATAATTCTTATTTTATTCTTATGCGTTAGGCAGTAATGCTCCGAACACTGAAGTCTGGAGAAAAAATGGGCGTGTTTATACATATATACTCTAATTAAAGAAAAGGGTCTATTGGATAGATGAGTTGTTATAACTATTTGTCTTATTTATTAATTATGGACTTGTTAAAAAACCTTATGATTCATATAAATAATTAAATAATTTTTCTTTTATTCTCATGCAGTAATCCTCTCCATCTTGTCCTCGTCCATCAGATAGATGGGTCGTTATAACTATTTCACTTATTAATTAAATATTGACTACTAATAAAGAATCTTATAATTCATATAAA
The DNA here is from genome assembly GCA_033815515.1 of Cryptocheilus praepositus. Classification (NCBI taxonomy): domain Eukaryota; kingdom Metazoa; phylum Arthropoda; class Insecta; order Hymenoptera; family Pompilidae; genus Cryptocheilus; species Cryptocheilus praepositus. Next base: position 1,041,850 of record JAWWQZ010000018.1, on the reverse strand, counting down.
TAGTTAAATAATTCTTATTCGTTAGGCAGTAATCCTCCGAACACTGAGTTCTGGAGAAAAAATGAGCGTGTTTACACATACTCTAATTAAAGAAAACGGTCTATTGGATAGATGAGTTGTTATAACTATTTGTCTTATTAATTAATTATGGACTTGTTAAAAAACCTTATGATTCATATAAATAGTTAAATAATTTTTCTTTTATTCTTATGCAGTAATCCTCTCCATCTTGTCCTCGTCCATCAGATAGATGGGTCGTTATAACTATTTCACTTATTAATTAAATATTGACTACTAATAAAGAATCTTATAATTCATATAAATAGTTAAATAATTCTTATTCGTTAGGCAGTAATCCTCCGAACACTGAGGTCTGGAGAAAAAATGAGCGTGTTTATACATACTCTAATTAAAGAAAACGGTCTCTTGGATAGATGAGTTGTTATAATCATTTTTCTTATTAATTATATATTGACTAGCAAAAAAAAATCTTATGACTCATATAAATAATTAAATAATTCTTATTTTATTCTTATGTAGTAATCCTCTCCTCGTCCATAAGATAGATGGGTCATTATAACTATTTCTCTTATTAATTAAATATTGACTAGTAAAAAAAATCTTATGATGCGTATAAATAGTTAAATAATTCTTGTTTTATTCTTATGCGTTAGGCAGTAATCCTCTGACTACTGAGGTCTGGAGAAAAAATTAGTGTGTGTATATACATAATGTAATTAATTAAAGAAGAGGGTCCATGGGGTAGATGAGTCGTTACAACTATTTCTTTTATTAATTAAATATTGACTTGTTAAAAATTCTTATGATTCATATAAACAGTTAAATAATTCTTATTTTATTCTTATGCGTGTTTATATATATTGTAACTAAAGAAACGGCTCTATTGGATAGATAAGTCGTTACAATTATTTCTTTTATTAATTAAATATTGACTTGTCAGAAAATCTTATGATTTACATAAATAATTAAATAATTCTTATTTTATGCTTATGCATTAGGCAGTGGTATTATAAATGATTGCGAGTTATGCTATAAATAATATGAGGAGTAACCATTATGACTAAGTAATCAAAAGGGTGTATTGTTTAGACGAGTCATTGTGAATAGTTCTCTTATTGATAAAATGTTAAGACTTGTTTAATACATTTCGGAATTATATAAGGAAATGTGTCTTGTATTGTTCTTGTTCATTGGGCAGTGGTACTAGAAACGGTTGTATGTTGTATTATATTCGTTGTGAGTTATTTAATGAAGAAGATGTGTTGTATATGCGAGCCGTTCTAGATATTTAATAAAATGGCCAATCAGGTTCTGCGTATGTTGTGTAATGGTATTGCTAATTGTTGCTGGATACGTTATATTCATTCTATGAAAAGTTTAGGTAAATATATATACATCGAAATTGCGGAATCTGATAATAAGGTTCTTTGTATATCGAATAATGATATTACGAATGGTTATTGCATTATATTGATTGTACATTTATTATATTTACTATACTTATTGTCAATTTAACCGTTACCGTTTTATTTATTATTATTGTACCATAGATACGATCCTAAAATCTGCTGCGTATACTTTAATTTACTGTAATTTTTCGCCGAAACGCTTATTCTCTTTTCACCTTAATAAATTTACTTTTTCCTAGTCTGTCAAAAGTTCGTCATTCTACCCTAAACAAGCTTCTAAAGTTTCCCGTATATCCTCTAATCGAAGATCCATATTTAAAGTGATCATCAGCCATCTGGTTGTTGAACCGTTGCATTTCATCGTGCCTAAGGATTGCACGACGTAAACATTAGTTAATCATCGAACTGCAGAGACCACGGGGAACTTTAAGGGCACTGGAAAATGTGAATGCCGAACGGCGCCAAAGAAGAGAATGAAAGCGACTTTTCGAATTCCAGCATCAGCCGTCAAGGACTCCGGGCGCCTTTAGAATCGCATCTGGATTATGTTAACTTCGTCTCGTTCGAATTGCAGACTCGGAAACAAACGATGAGATTTTCGCTATGCGTACCTACGAACAACGACTTTTTTCTTATGCTGGTACCGAGCTGTGTTTTTCTGCCAGAGACAACTTGCAGAACCGTGAGAAAGTTGGATAAAAAAAAATGGGGCGCTCCAATAGAAAGTAAAGTTGAATGTTGAAGGACGTGCAATTTTCCAACGTTTCTTCAAGTCAAATATTGAATATTTATGTCATTTAATTAGTTTATATTGATTTATTTAATTTAAATAAATTGTATTTAAATGAATATTTATGTTACGTTATTTAAATATCTATTTAGATTAAATTTTATTTGTTTACTTACATCAAAGGCAGAATGTTTATTTGGATCGAATTTAGAATTTAGAAACGCGTACAGCGCCGGAATTCAAACGAATTTACGCCGACCTCTTCTGTTATGGGAAACTTTCATACACGTAAAAGAACAACAGACAGAATGGAATGCAATGCAATGCATTTATGAATATAAATATTTGTAATATTACTCTACTAATCACAGAATCGTTATACATGTATGTGCTTCACCGTAACACAAATACAACACATTGCAAAACATGACGTACGCGTTGATCACGAAGTTATCAATCACCCAACTTTTTGCGATAAGTTCCTACGTACCGCAAGCAACGACATATTACAATATTATATATACATAATTCAATAAAACTGACTTCCTATTCCAATTTAGTATATGCGCATTTCATAATGGCATTTTACTATCGCCATAGGTAAACCATAAAAAAAGTCAAAATGCAGCAATCATTCAAAACGTGACGCGTGTATTTAATATTATTCGTGTTATATCGAGAAAAAATTTCGTATAACATGATTGCATGTAATGCATGACCTATTAACCGTATTGTACAGGAGTCCTATTGTATAGTGAATATATGCTTGATATACGTTATATAATATTATATTACATGAATGTTGTAAACATATATATACAGGTAACCCTCCTATAACACGGTAGTTAGGTTCCTAGAAAATGCTGTGTTGTGTGAAACCGTGTTGCATGAGACCCTGAGCTAGTACAAAAAGGGGGGTTACGTTCCAAAAACTTATTAAAAAAATTTTTTTTTTTAATTCGACATAAACAATTTAATTTTTATTAAAAATATAAATGTATGTACAACACAAAGTAAACAAAAAAATTTAATCTAACGCCACCATAATTTAATGAATTTATTGGTCGTCACTGCTCAGTATAATCAACCGAGAACGTTTTTTCGGTGGAACGATATTGCCTTCACTTTCAGAACTTTTTTCTCTGTTTAAAGTTTTTGTATGTTTTCCCCGCTTAAAAAAAATCTGTAATCGAACTTTGCTTGCTGGTTCTAACTAGGTCATTGTAAATTTCGTGGTATGGAGCTAAACAGTTTTGCAGCTCCCTTTTGAATTTTCGACTTCTTTCCGTGGAAGGGTCTGTATTCAAGAAAAACGACACGAGATTTTCCACTAAGCATAGGCCTTCTTGTATTTTTTTAATGTTAAATTCTTAACTGCAAAATCTTCATCAGTGCTAGCGTCCTCAAAATCGATTTGATTTGCATCTAGGGATGCCATTTCCATCAAATCCGCTTGGTCAACTTCTTCTTCCACTAATAAATCTTGAATGTCTTTGGTAGCCATATCCACAAAACCTTCGCCTCCGATTGATTTAGCGACTTCTAATATGGCACCAATTTCATTTTCTGATGTTTCACGCATGTTTTCTGTTTCAACTGAAGAGGGCCATATCTTTTTCCAACAGGCATTTAAGGTTGATGTTTTTATTTCTTTCAGCGACAAGGATATGTCCGTGTTATAGGATGCCGTGTTGTAGGAGTGTTCCCGCAATTTACGAATCGTGTTATAGCGAAACCGTGTTATAAGATACCGTGTTATAGGAGGGTTACCTGTATTTACACGTTAATATGTACATAATAAAATACATAAACGTATATATGTTTATAACATACATGTAGTATAATATTACACAACGTATATCAGGTATATATTCATTATACAGTAGGACTACAGTAGACATATATATGTCAGTATATATGTATATATGTATACATGCAGACTGATATTCTAACATTATGTGAGTGGATGAATGTAGGAGAGAAAGAGAGAGAGAGAGAGAGAGAATATGCAAAGGAATTATAGAGATTACCTACGATAATCAATTATTATTTTGTAGTATCATTAATAACGAATTTGTTTAAAAGTTACGTTACGTATGAAAGAGTGTGAATGTATCTGTTGTGCGATATAGAAGTTTTGAGAGAAGTTTTGAGAGAAGACAGTGCAAAAAACGAACTGTGAGTGAAGAAAGTAAAAAGTGAAGTGCAAAGGAATTAAGAGGAAAAAGAGTATATGGCGTGAACATGTATGGTTTTTGTATTGTTCAGTCTTCATAAACGTTTTAATTAAGTTTTAATCAATTTTATCTGACATGCATTACACATATATGTGCCCATAATTATGAAAGTGGTCTAAGTCATATATTTCTTGTTTCGAGATATTTAATGAATTGCATTTGAATAAATTAAAAAATATTTTTACATTATGCGACATTTTAATTTATAATTTTATTAGTCTTAATTAATGGAAATTTACTATGAATATGAAATTTTGTGTGAATTTTATACGATAATATTATTTTTAAAGATTGAATTGAAGACCATTTTCAAAATTAACTGAATGTCCTATAAATGACTTAAAGCAATAAAGAACTTTGAGTTTTATTTGAAACATGTGTGAACATTTATTACATTTATTAATTATTTTTAAACAGTAATCCATTTTTATCATTATTTCGATCTTGTATTGTTCAGTTTTTCTTCATACTGGTCTAATTTTATAAATCATATTTTTGTTTTAATCAATTTTAGAATCATCTAAAGATGACAGAACATTTTATAAGCAAGAATCTCATCATATATATTACATTGATTCTTCTAGTGATTTCGTAATGAAGTTGTCATTATTAAAATTTGATTGTCATTTATTTTATTATGTAGTTCAGAAACGCGTCAAAGAAGGCCACGTCCATTTTCACAACTGATATATAATGTTGAAATTACTATCTAATGGTTCATTTTTGACTAATCTAAATTTTGACTGAACAATTTATAATATTACACAAATTCCGTTCCATACAACTGATAACTCGGCACTAATCTATCTGAACAATTTACCATACAATACTTTCTTATACAACGTGCTTAACACACTCTCCGTTTTATGTCATCGTATCACAGCAAGTGGTATTTTACAAGAAATTTTGTTGGTATAATACGAATTATATTAATTCCCCTTAATATGTTTGAGATCAATATTGTCAAAACAAATTTGTTTTATTAATTTCACTTTTTGAGACAATAAAATATGTTTGCCTAATGTGGAATATATATACTGCACAAATTCATTCAAGCATGAGTAATAACTCGCACTATGCAATACATGGTTAGCACGTCAAAAATCATATTATAGAAAACTATGTCTGACAAAAAATTGATTGGTATAATGTTGGAATACGACAAAAACCAATGTCTCCCCTCATATATCGAATGACAACTGGTTAGCACGTTACGCATGTAAGGAATCATATTATAGAAAACTATGTCCGACAAAAAATTGATTGGTATAACATTTTTACACATTTAGTATTTACACATTGGTATTACATACTTACTATTTACTGTATCATAAAATAGAAAGAGACACAAATATTTAAATTGTCCTCTGTGTGCGGTCTTATCACTTATAGACGTATAATAGAACGCTTTGTGCAATGAACAATCCGCGCAAGGCAAAAAATCGGGTAACTTCGTCGATTACGTAAGGAGCGGGATTAAGGTTACATTAAAAAATACGCGTTCGCCAGTTGCGTCTATCCCGTACTTTGTGTTCATTGGTTCGTAACCCTCGAATAGGCGGGTCTTTGCTCGTTTCCTCCGCCCCGACGTTCTGCCACGTAGATGGCTGGCTTCGGCAAAAAACGATTTAGATCGTGCGCATCTAAGCGTTATAAATGTGCCAATAGTCATGTGAATCTCGAACAGCTATTTTCCACACCATTTTTCGCATCTTTCAAAGCTATTTTTAGGCCTTTCACTTTCTATGGTCTCTTGTCACTTTAGGCTCAAAGAAGACACTGTGAAAATAAACATGAAATAATCATAGTAAAAAAATTGTAGAGGTCGGGTAAAGATGGTGTTGTATACCAATTTGATTGCAAAAAAAGAAAATTTGAAGGATTCGCGTAGACGTGCAGTTATGTAAGAAGACACTTCTTCCGTTCTATCAATTCAAGTTTAAAATTTTTTTTTTCTTCACCGGTCAGAATTTCTGCGGTCTAAAATTAATACTATTAACATTTAAGTGCAAGACAGCACAGTATAGTTAATCTTCAATTGAAAAACTACGCAAAATTTGAACACTTTAAATAGTTAAACGTTTAATAGTTACATACATTTGAAGGATTTGCGTAGATGTGCAGTTATGTAAAAAGACACTTCTTGCATTCTATCAATTCAATTTTAGAATATTTTTTTTCTTCAGCTGTCAGAAGTTCTGTGGGTTAAAATTAGAACTGTTAGCATTTAAGAGCAAGACAGCAGCGTATATTTAATTTTCGATTAAAAAACTACGCTAATTTTGAACACTTTAAATAGTTAAACGTTTAATAGTTACATACATTTAAATGGATAATGTGCAAAAAAAGACACTTCTTGCATTCTATCAATTCAATTTTAGAATATTTTTTTTCTTCAGCTGTCAAGTTCCATGTGTATATATATAACTGTTAGCATTTAAGAGCAAGACAGCAGCGTATTTTTAATTTTCGATTAAAAAACTACGCTAATTTTGAACACTTTAAATAATTAAATGTTTAATAGTTGCCGGTATAAATGGATAAGCCAAAAGCAGCGAGAGGTATGCCATTCTGTATATATATATACAATGTACCATTGTATATATATATATATATATACATATATATATATATACACATATATATATATGGCAGACGCCGGGAAAACATTTCTCATTTTCTCCGTTAATAATTTGTTAAGTAATTAACCCCTGTAACACTGCTAATTATACTTATATAAATACATTAAATTTTGTACGTATAACTATCACTACTGAATGCGTAAGACAATAAACGAATAAAAGTATCTATGATTTAGTCCCCTAAAACGATTTATTTGCGTGGGTACTGTAACACTAATATATCTCACAGTCGCCTCATACAAAACTCCTTGTCTATTTTAATTATATATAATAATTCTTAATAAAAAATAATTAATATTAATTATATAATTAATTAAATAATATTTTAATTATAATTAATAATTTCCCGCATATACATCTACAAGTGAAATAGTGCATGAACAATCTAATAGTAATAAAACGCATGTTACTCCATAGGACCCCCGATTTGATTGAATACCATCTCACATTCTTAATTCCGTAACTTGTCATTAACATGAGTTTCGTCGTTGAATATACTCATGCAATTATATTTGTTTACCTCCCTTTATGTAGTAACAATTATCAAAACTCGCACCTGTAAAGAAAAAGCCAAGAATCCTATATTAAAAAAACACATGTTACTCAATAGGGCTCTAAAACTGACGGCGCACAAACATGCCAAGATATCTTATAATCGCGTCATAAAATACTTCTAGTGTTCCATAATTCATCATCAGCACTTACCGCATCGCTTATTATACTCATATAAATATATTTATATGCTTTCATGCATACACGTCTGCACTTGAAGTAATGCATTAACTTAATCATTAGCAAAACATGTGTTCATCGACAATGTAGTACTAACAAAACCCATGTTAATCTGTAAGAGCCTAAAATTAACCGAATACAATCGTCCTACCACATCCCGCAATTGCTTTATAAAAGATTTCTTCTCTAACTTAATTCATTATCATTATGATGATGATCATCAGAATAAATTCAGTAACTTAAACATTATGTAGGAATGTGCTCGTGTGCAATCCAATTAGTACTAGCAAAACACTACGAATACAATCGTTCTACCACATCCCATAATTGCTTCATAAAAGACTCCTTGCCTAACTTAATATTTTATCATTATCATTAGAATGGATACATTAACTTAAGCATTACGTAGGCATGCACTCGTGAAGAATCCAGTTAGTATTAGCAAAATGCATGTTAATGTGTAAGAGCTTCAAAATGACCGAATATAATCGTCCGAACACATCCCATAGTCGCCTCGTAAAAAAAGTTCTTGCCTAACGTAATTTGTTATCATTATCATAAGGACGAATGCATTAACTTAAGCGTTTCGTAGGCATGTACTCGTGATCAATCTAGTTAGTAGTAGCAACATACATGTTAATCTATAAGAACCTCAAATTGACCGAAATACAATCATCCTACCACATCCCGTAATTGCTTTATAAAAGATTTCTTCTCTAACTTAATTGATTATCATTATGATGATGATCATCAGAATGAATTCAGTAACTTAAACATTATGTAGGAATGTGCTCGTGTGCAATCCAATTAGTACTAGCAAAACACTACGAATACAATCGTTCTACCACATCCCATAATTGCTTCATAAAAGACTCCTTGCCTAACTTAATATTTTATCATTATCATCAGAATGGATACATTAACTTAAGCGTTACGTAGGCATGCACTCGTGAAGAATCCAGTTAGTATTAGCAAAATGCATGTTAATGTGTAAGAGCTTCAAAATGACCGAATATAATCGTCCGAACACATCCCATAGTCGCCTCGTAAAAAAAGTTCTTGCCTAACGTAATTTGTTATCATTATCATAAGGACGAATGCATTAACTTAAGCGTTTCGTAGGCATGTACTCGTGATCAATCTAGTTAGTAGTAGCAAAATACATGTTAATCTATAAGAACCTCAAATTGACTGAATGTAATCGTCCCAACATATTCCATAATTGCTTCATAAAACGCACCATATCTAAATTTGTTATTATTATCATCAGAATGAATGCAGTAACTTAAGCGTTTCGTAGGCATGTACTCGTAAAGAATCTAATCAATACTAGCAAAAGGCATGTTACCGCGTAAGAGCTTTAAAATAACCGAATACAATCATTCCACCACATCCCAGAATTGCTTCATAACATACTCCTTTCTTAACTGAATTTGCTATCATTACCATCAGAATGTATGCATTAACTTAAAGCATACGCCCGTAAGAATCATATTAGCAACAGTCAAAATCTGTAAGAACCTCAAAATAACCGAATACAATGGTCCGAACACATATAGTCGCCTAAAAAAAGTCCTTGTAACTTAATTTATTATCATTATCATAAGGATAAATGCGTTAACGTAAACATTACGTAGGCATGTACTCGTAAATAATTTAGTTAATACTAGTAAAAAGGCATGTTACCGCGTAAGAGCTTTAAAATAACCGAATACAATCATTCCACCACATCCCAGAATTGCTTCATAACATACTCCTTTCTTAACTGAATTTGTTATCATTACCATCAGAATGTATGCATTAACTTAAAGCATACGCCCGTAAAGAATCTAGTTAGTAGTAGCAACAGTCATGTTAATCTGTAAGAACCTCAAAATAACCGAATACAATGGTCCGAACACATGCCATAGTCGCCTCGTAAAAAAGTCCTTGCCTAACTTAATTTATTATCATTATCATAAGGATAAATGCGTTAACGTAAACGTTACGTAGGCATGTACTCGTAAATAATTTAGTTAATACTAGTAAAAAGGCATGTTACCGCGTAAGAGCCTCAAAATTCCCGAATATAATCGTCCGAACACATCCCATAGTCGCCTCGTAAAACACGTCCTTACCTAACTTAATTTGTTATCATTATCGTCAGAATGAATGTATTAAACGTACAAATGCATGAGTGCGTTAGTAGTAGCAAAAGGCATGTTACCGCGTAAGCGCCTCAAAATTCCCGAATACAATCGTCGGAACACATCCCATAGTCGCCTCGTAAAAAAGTCCTCCTTGTCTCTCTTAATGTACGACGAGACCAGAGTCTTTGCACCCCAGCGCCCCTCTGCGCAATGTGTTGCTCCGAGGACTAACCAAGTGACATTACGCGTTCACCCTCCGAACCGTTCGTATGTACACAACTAACCCTTCAATTGTCAATTGTCCACCGCGGGATTTCATTACACAACGCGTCGCATTTCACCAATTTTCCTTGCGCCGTCAAATAAGGACGCGCGTCCTGTTTTGTGCTGTGACCGTGTGTTCTTTGCAAGAGGTGTGTCAGGATCGCTAATTGCCTTGTAAAGCGTCGATGATGCGTTAAAATGTTATCGTCGTCGATATCGGCAACACCTTTCGGCGTTCGTGACATTCTCAGTGAGGATCAGCGATTTGCGATGATGGAACGGTACCCGGCACAACAGGAATATCAACAGCAGCACCTGCAGAATCAGCAAATGACGCAGCAGCCGCACGGCCCGCAGGAATATTATCAGTATAACATCATGTGCGAGAATACCTGGGATCAACATTATACGGACATGAACCATGTTCATCAGTTGAATCAAAGCAGCGCGTCTTATGAAGAAATTATCCCTGTTACGGAAGATGGTATGTTGTGTTGCGATATAATCCGTCATTTAACCGGTGTTGTTAACACGTTGACTGTCGTGCGTATTTTGCTGCATTAGAACGGCGATGCTATGAAATACTACAGCGTTTGACTGAATTATGCAAAATGTAAATAATGTGCAAGTATTGGAGACTAAAGAATCGCATCACTATTCTAACAATAACTGTATTTATAAAATAATTATTACTACCCATTGCGAATATTTTCGATCTTCAGTAAAATCTTGCGCCGGTCACCGGTGACCCCCACGGCAGCCAACGTGTTAAATTAAATTAGAAATTCAGACGACGTGTACCGGTCAAGAAATTCATATATTCAAGTATGTATTGCAAAAATCTCAATTTTTTACTGCTTTCCGGTATACGTTGGTGTATGAGTTTAGCTTTATTTAATTTTCGGTGTAAATATATGGGATGTTAATTTATAGAAGCCCGTGTGTGTCTGCGACTAAATGTGGTTTTAGATGTAACGTTTTTAAATCTTTTGCTGCCTTAAAGATATAATATATTATAATAGTATTATTGATGCAGTTATGAGTAACTCATTATATAACATATTCTTTATATGCTCAATATGTTTCTAAATGAAAGAGTTTCTTCATCGGCAGTTTATACATTAATAATAAAATGTGATCATTTAAACAGTGTATTTATTTGAATCAAATGGAAACAAACTGGAAATGTTGAAGAAAGACAAATAATACAAAAGCATCTACAAGCGACTTAATTTATGTATGACTGCAAAAAAATGTATTTAATCAATTGAATAAAAGCTATTTATTAATCTGTTAATCATAAGCTATGTTGCATTAACCATTGTATTTAGTATACTTACATGTAGCATAAGCCTCTTGTGAATTATGTATTATTTCATTCTCATCGTATCCAGTTTATTTTAATTTGCCAATAACAGATATCACAATTAAGAAGACATTATTTCCTAGTCACATTGTAATATACCTCGCATGATAAAAATCAAGTAGGGCGTAGTTGTTGTAAGTATACTCATGGAAAGTGTTTAGTTTTTGATTCTTTGGAAAAAATCTCCAACACATATTTAGGCGAAGCTTATATATGAGTAAATTAGAATAATTACGAGCAAAAATATCCCTGAAATGTATTAACACGTTTATAACTATTACTTCGAGAATGGAAAGCATTTTGCTACATGTTTACCACACTGGTGACACTATCAAAATTAAATTTTGAAATGTCAAATTACTTGAAATACTGTTCATTGCACTAATGAATGACGCAGGTGATAATTATAAGCAATTTTTCTTCCAATTTGTAAAAATGTTTCTAAATGTTTACTACATTGGGAATGACGCGAAAAATGTCAATTTCAAGGTCTTAACTTGAATCAAGTAGAGACTACATCCACATGTTTTCTAAGTACGTGTTCAAAACTTCAAGTTAATCAGATTAACAATCAGAAGGGTTTATGTTAATCAACCTCAGAAAGCACATTTTCAGGAAAATACGTTTAAAATTTGTACTGACCTCTGTCTATGTCACTCCATAATCCAAAAACTAAAATTAGTGAAACATCGCTAATTGTTTCTTTAAAAATCAAAAACGTAGACTCTTCTCTAAATTTACAAAACAAACCGATGTTTTAGCCATACTGGAGAATTTGTGTGACAACTAGTACCTACTTTGTTCTGCATATTTCAAATGAAAAATGTAAAATAATTATCGACAAAAATATTTAGTATACATTATCCTTCAAAAACGGCATTCTCTTTTATTTCCAGGTAACGTCGTCACATCCAGCAAGACCGAGCTGCGCAAAAGTCAATCAGGCAAACGTACGAAGCGAAAACCCAGAGTACTATTTTCGCAAGTAAGCACGCTTTTTCCACTCTCTCAGAGTAATTCACAATTAAAATTTTGCACCTAACATTTTTCGTATTACGATTAAAATTATTACGAAATATTACGATTTAATTAGCGTAGTGTCTCTTAACTTTTTTCATCTCACGGCGCACTTCAATTACAATGATAAAAAAGAGTGTATCTTTGTTCATTCAATTATCGACACGTTCGCTGCCGTCGTGATTAATATAAGATAAATATCAATGACTAAGAAATTTTAAACGATGTAAATAACTATATAATATAACTATAATATAATTATATTAAAATAACTATAAAATAACTTCATTAAATTAAACTATATAACTATATAATAATTAAACAGTACCGTAAAATCACCGAAAAGGCACACTGGACGGATTAAAAATGTTTCATGTAAACAAGGGGAGAATAGTTTCTCCGGACTTCGCGGTTTGTTTGTTAAAACTCTTTATTTTTTGCCAAAACAATACAAGATATCCAATATATAAAACGACACAGTAAGAGCCGAGCCAACCGAAGACGTAAAAACCAGAATACAAAAACTATAACAGAGACGTTGCACAAGTTTATACATGTGAGATCTCAGGTACAGGGTCCTTTAAATGGCGGACAGAAGTCACCTATGATTCTAAATTATTATACTGCGGTATGATAGGTGACGAGTTGGTTGAATTGTGTTGTTTGGTTGCGTAGTAGTCAGTTGACAACAAAACGTTGTGTGAAAGATGTTTGTCTTGGATAGTTTATAAGTCAGTTGACGACGAAACGTAAAGACGAAAAATGAGACGAAACGATGATTTTATTTTAATGTTACGATAAACAAAACGATTGTCAAAAAAAAAGACGAAACGATAAAACGATGAAAGATCATGAAACAAGACTAAGGTGTCTTGAGTGTGTTATTATTGTTTATAAATATTATACTTTCTAGTTTCACGTACCTAAATTCTGCATACATATGTAGCTTTTTCTGTGTGAAAGTGATTATAAAAGTTGGTCCTATTGTTCTGATCAAAATGAGGCGAAATATGATATAATCTGTGTGAAAATTATTATAAAAGTTCTAAATTACAAGACGGTTCTTACGAAAACACATGAGATCAGAGTAATATATATATTGTGCTTAATAAGATATAATTTATTTTATATTCAATGTTTTATTTTAATGCTTCGAATAAATGACAAAACGATTGTTACAAAAGACGAAACGATAAAACGATGAAAGATCATGAAACAAGTATGCTTTTGTTAAATATATAACACGTATCTGCATACATATGTAGCTTTTTCTGTGTGAAAGTGATTATAAAAGTTGGTCCTATTGTTCTGATTAAAATGAGGCGAAATATGATATAATTCGGTCTGATCTTATTTTTGAGTACTTATTAAGGAATTTATTTTATTTCAATATTGCCTCGAATAAATTACAAAACGGTTCTTACGAAAACACATGAGATGCCTCTACGACGCTTCGTCCAATATATGTATATTGTGCTCAAAATAATACGAAATATGATATAATTCGGTCTATTCTTACTTTTGAGTTATTCAGACTGATAATTGATTGTGACAAAAACGCAAAGACGAAAAGACGAAACGATAAAACGATTTTAATGAAAATGTTTCACGTACCTAAATTCTGAAAACAGTTAAATTATATAGAATATATAGAACAAAACGATTGTTACAAAAACTACTTTATACCTTTTCAATATATAACATGTGTCTAGATAATGCGGAAAAACAATTTACATATGAGTGCCATTGCGAAAGGAGTGGATCACGGTTGACAGATATTGTGGAGGAAAGCACTACATTTTAATGAAAATGTGCAGAAAATACCTCATACTCTTTTCAAAATACTCGACTGGTATTATTTCCAGCGTAAGTAATAACACATTTTTCTAAGGCAATGGAGGAGATAATAAAATAAAATTAGCTAGACAATAAGTATTAAGCAAGTAAATATAGTCTGAATTATATCGCGTTTGATCTCATTTTAATTTGATAAGACTCTCTAATATGTTATGAACATTCTCAAACAGAAAATTGCAATTAAAACAGTAACATTATTGTATTATAACGTATTAAGCCGTGAACTCGCAATAAAAAGTGCGCGTTTGACTGCGGTTAATTTAATAAATGCGCAGGTATAACTTTTACATTGGCGTAAAAACATCGAACGTTTCATTGGAAAAGGAAGTCTCATATGATATTTATGGTGACATTACTGTATTACGAAATAAAAGTATATTATTAAACAATTAACCACTCTAAAAGCATCTAATAGTTCACACGAATGAAATAAGACGTTGCAACGTATCAAATTCTATTCTTGCATCAGATCAAAACGCATAACACTTGCATTTTAATACGTTCACTACCATGGTGGTCACAACTAATCTATGCAACCAATCTCGATAAAATTACGTAAAATTCGCAAACAATAATGTTTATAATTGTGTAAACGGAATTAGTATTTTAATAGCGGTTTACAGTAATTAGTGCGCATGCGAATGGGTCAATTTTTAATGTTTGAAATTATTAATTCAAATAGGCATATAGCGATGGATTGTATTAAAAGAAGTTAAGCAAAACTGTGGCTTACCGTCACAATCTTTACAAGACATTGTCACTCTTTTAATATTGTTTTTGCTACAGTTCTACTGTGTATCTGATCATTGTTTCTTAACATATTATTATTTATCACAAGAGCAATTACAATGAAATAATTTATCGGCATAACCACACATAATGTAATGCAGCAACACTTTTAAAAGATTTATGCTAAGAAAACGAAGTGAGAAGAGGTAAAAGGCAAACGAAATAACATTTGAATAATAAACGGCACAGAATGGCGCAAAAATATTGTGTCCGGCATTTTTGAAATACAATATTACTAAACATACACTTGTGCGCTCTGACATTATCAACGACTAGCAACAAAACGAATGTACTAATGAAAATGGAACAATTCATAAATGATAAATATTCATTCATGCATTTGCAATTTATGCAAAATTTTCATTTATTTCTCATACATGATAAATCATATATTATAATACATATATGATAAATATATAATACATTATATTCTATTATAAATCATATATGATAATTATATAAGATTATGCAAACTTTTAATTTATTTATCATGGATGATAAATCATATGCGATAAATAAATGAAAATTTTGCATAATCTAATATAAATTTTGCATAAATGAATTGCAAATGCATAAATGCATATTTATCATTTACGAATTATTCGATTACCATTAGTGCATAATTTTTCATATATGATAAATAAATGATACTTTTGCATAATTCAATTATACCATTTATTAATTAAACCATTAAACCAATTAAACCATTAAATCAATTAAACCATTTATCCGCTATGATTTATATTTACATAAATTTTGTTGTATAATTCTCACATATCATAAATAAATGATAACACGTTTTGTTTCAACAATTCAATTATATAGCTCGAGCAACGTTTCATCACGATCTGAACGCGCCAGAACGCGAGATGCTCGCCCAGAGTCTCAAACTGACCAGCACCCAGGTGAAGATTTGGTTCCAAAATCGTCGCTACAAGAACAAGCGCGCCAAAATCGAGGACGCCGAAAGGTCGCAGATGCAGAACACGAAGAGCATCGGGCAGTCGCAAAGAAAAGTGCAGGTACCGGTGCTGATAAAGGACGGAAAGACGAACGTGCGTGACGCCTATAACCATGAATTTGGTTGCCAACATGGAGTGCAGATGCAGTGAATTTGTGGCGAATCGGAACACACACAATTGACTTTTGGTAGTGTGTTGATGTCAATGCTGGGGTCATGCCTGAATTAGGCACCGAAGTGCATGCGGAGAGACACCATGCGATTGATGTCGAGTACAGATCTGGCTATGTGCATGCCGACGGTCGTAACGGTGTTAAGTCAGAGTACCTCAGCAAAAATCTGCCCCTGGCCAGCGCAGATGGAAAGACGCGAGATGCTCGCCCAGACGCGCTGCCAAATCAAAATTATCAGATGCAGTACGTCAATTATATGGAACACCCAGGTGAAGATTTGGTTCCAAAATCACACATCGGCTTAAAGAAAATATTATTTGGCAGACAAGAAGAGCGTCCGCGATGGCTGTAGTATAAAAGTGTAATTTTCAATCAGATACGCGGAGTAACATTCTGGATATACCTGGCTGCGAGTACGCGCTGCCAAATTATTTCGCCCCACCAAATTATCAGATGCAGTACGTGAATTATATGGAACAGATCTCGGCGGAGCAGAGTCTGCAACGGTTGTGGTAGTGGGTATTTCTGAAGTAGCTGTGGAGTAATTGAATAACTGACCAAAGAATACACACATACGGCGGTTAAAGAAAATATTATTTGGCAGACAGCGAGAAGAGCGTCCGCGATGGCTGTAGTATAAAAGTGTAATTTACTACCAGACACGCGAAGTAACATTCTGGATATACCTAGCAGCAAGTATGCACTGCCAAATTATTTCGCCCACCATTATCATTTGCAGGTTTGCAACGGTGGTGCCGAAGTGGATGTGGAGAATAGCTGACCAAAGAATACACACATACGGCGGTTAAAGAAAATATTATTTGGCAGACAGCGAGAAGAGCGTCCGCGATGGCTGTAGTATAAAAGTGTAATTTTCAATCAGATACGCGGAGTAACATTCTGGATATACCTGGCTGCGAGTACGCGCTGCCAATTGAAATTATCAGATGCAGTGGTTATACGGATAGTGCAACGGTTGATGTCATTTCTGATGCTGTGGAGTAATTGAATAACTGACCAAAGAATACACACATACGGTGGTTAAAGAAAATATTATTTGGCAGACAGCGAAAGAGCGTCCGCGATGGCTGTAGAGAGACACCATGCGATTGATGTCGCGCTGCCAAATTATTTCAGCTAAATTATCAGATGCAGTACGTGAATTATATGGAGCAGATTTCGGCGGAACAGAGTCTGCAACGGTTGTGGTAGTGGGTATTTCTGAAGTAGCTGTGGAGTAATTGAATAACTGACCAAAGAATACACACATACGGCGGTTAAAGAAAATATTATTTGGCAGGAAAGACGCTCTTGCTAAAAGTCAGTAATTTACTACCAGACACGCGAGTAACATTCTGGATATACCTGGCAGCGAGTACGCGCTGCCAAATTATTTCGCCCCACCAAATTATCAGATGCAGTACGTGAATTATATGGAGCAGATTTCGGCGGAACAGAGTCTGCAACGGTTGTGGTAGTGGGTATTTCTGAAGTAGCTGGGAAGTAATTAAGTAACTGACCGAAGAATACATACGCACGGTGGTTAAAGGAAATATTATTTGGCAGACAGCGAGAATTACGTAGAACAGCGTCCGCAATGGCTGGAGTATAAAAGTGTAATTTGCTATTACACACGCGAAGGAATATTTTGGATATACTCAGATGCAGTATGTGAATTACATGTAGCAGATTTTGGCGGAACAGAGTCTGCAACGATTGTGGTAGTGGGTATTTCTGAAGTAGCTACGAAGTAATTGAGTAGCTGACCGAGGAATATACACGCACGGCGGTTAAGGAAAATATTATTTGGCAGACAGCGAGAGTTACATAGAACGGCGTTCATGAGGGCTGTAGCATAAAAGTGTAGTTTGCTATCACACACGCGAAATAATATTTTGAATATTTTTGGTAACGAGTACGCACTGCCAAATTATCAGATGCAGTATGTGAATTATATGGAGCAGATTTCGGCGGAACAGAGTCTGCAACGATTGTGGTAGTGGGTATTTCTGAAGTAGCTACGAAGTAATTGATAGCTGATCGAAGAATACACACGCACGGTTAAAGAACATGTTATTTTGGCAGATAACGAGAGTTACGTAGAACGGCGTCGGCGATGGCTGTAGTATAAAAGAGTAATTTGCTATTACACACGCGAAGGAATATTTTGGATACACTCAGATGCAGTATGTGAAATATATGGAGCAGATTTCAACGGAACAGAGTCTGCAACGGTTGTAGTAGTGGGTATTTCTGAAGTAGCTGTCAAGTAATTGTGAGTAACTTATCGAAGAATACACACGCACGGTTAAAGAAAAAATTATTTGGCAGACAACGAGAATTACGTAGAACAGCATTCACGAGGTCTGTAGTATAAAAGTGTAATTTGCTATCAGACACGCGAAGTAACATTCTGGATATAATTGGCAGCGGGTATGCGCTGCCAATTTATTTCGCCCCGCCAAATTATCAGATGCAGTACATGAATTATATGGAGCAAATTTCGGCGGAACAGAGTCTGCAACGGTTGTGGTAGTGGGTATTTCTGAAGTAGCTGTGAAGTAATTGAGAAACTGACCAAAGAATACACATGCACGGCGGTTAAAGGAAATATTATTTGGCAGACAGCGAGAATTACGTAGAACGGCGTCCACAAGGTCTGTAGTATAAAAGTGTAATTTGCTATCAGACATGGAGAGTAATATTTTGGATATTTCTGGAGCGAACGCACTCTTCCAAATGATCAGAGACAGTATGTGAATAATATTGAAAAGATATACGCGGAACAATGTCTGCGGCAGATATATTATGGATCCATGGTGAATTAGACTGTTTGCTTCTCTTGCCGTGTCATTAAGGCAATGTACCTAATCAAAAAACACCCCTGGTGAGCGCTGATGGAAAAGCTACTTTGCTATTAGATACCCGAAGTAAAGTTCTGAACATATCTGATAGCGAATATATTGTGAAAGGACGAGAAATTATTTTCTGCCACTGAATTATCAGATACCGTATGAAATTATAATGGGTCGATCTATTTGGTATTTTCGTAAAAATATACGTATATCGATAGAAAAACTACTTTACTATCAAATACGGGAATTAATATTCTAACGATCTCTGACAGTGAAAATCTATCTATTTAATAAAAAAAGACACCTGACCGGTGCCTCTGAAAAAAAACAAGTTTGCTATCAGACACACAAAGTAATTTACTAGACAAACGAATATATTGTAACTAAGTATTTTGAACAAGCGTATTACCAAATGCAGTGTGTCAATTATATGAAAGAAAGTTTGCGACGTTTTTGGGAGTGAGGAATTGTGATGGATCAGATTGGATGGTATTTATGAAATAATGTCTGTTGTTCGACAAAAGGAAGATTAACATTTGAAAGGTTGTATAGCAGTCGTATTGAGGACATATTGTGATACGCCGTCAAATAGTAAATTAATAAAAAGTTTAAGCAACGATCAGGTCCGATTTATGCAGATGCCTTGTCGTTTCAGCAGATGCTTTATGCGGCGAATATTCTTGATACGGCTACGTTATTGTTCAAGATGACAGCCAGTCTTACTGTATAAAATAGTATTTACACGTTACGGGTAACGTAATAATCATAAGATTGGTAGAAAAACGTTTTTATCACAGCCCATCCAGTCAGACGCGGCGGCATAGTAACGTCATTAAAACGAACATAGTTGAATTAATTAAGAGGGTAAATCATATAATATAATACAGGCCGTACTAGAGAGTCATTTATTTTCAAAGTTATTACTGGACACAACCTGAAGTTTCATTTACATGATTTCGTACAATTTTCAAGAGTTATACATTTCGACCGTTTACAAACACCTATTGTCAAATACGAACGATTTTTTATATGCGCCTGGATTGTTAACAGTATTAAATACACGTTTTACAAGAATCCGCAATTTCATTATTTTCGCCTCGTCTTTCTTATTTCAGCTTTTATTTAGGGCCTTTTTAAGCTGTTTCAACATGCCGTTTTCTTGCATGGCTGCCATCATTGCAAATTTTGCGACTTCAAGTTAACCACATTACCCTCCGCTGTTGCTACAATTTTTGTTAGTCTACTAAATTTGTAAGTAGTAATCATTACTTCAGTACTAATTAGTTTAGTAAAAGTACAATTATTCGCATACCACCGCAATTATTAGACACTTCATAATTTCAATTGCATTCCAATATTGCAAATTCCGTAAGTCCAGTCAAAATAACATAATTTTTCGGATATCAGAATAATACTCGTTACAACTTTAAATTAATTGCATCTATAATATTAAAAGCTTTACGAGTCCACCAAAAATACCATAATTCTTTGTGTATTAACACAATAATCGGCTATTTTGCAATTTCAAATTAACTGCATTCTAATATTACACATTTCAGAGTGCCACAAAAAATAGCATTTTCTATCCATCAGCTTAATCGCCGAACGCAATATCAAATTAACTACGCTAATACGATACTATGATTATAACTACGATAATATAAAATTAACTACGTTACCTTTGTAATCCCCAAGAATTTCGCAAGTCCACCAAATAACACCATTTCCGCACAACACCATGACCATCACTTTTCAACTTACAGCCTTCCGCTCACAATTTGAGTCCACCAAAAAGCACCTGTCTCGCTAAAATAAAACTGCTCGAAAAGGATGCGCGAACTGGCGGTTAATGTGATTTATAAATAGGTGAGTTCTGAGGTCTGACAGCTTGAGCAAAGCCACGGACGTCTCCTTTTAGGTTATCAGGCGAACACGAGGGGTCATCTGGCAGTCAAGTGGTCCACGGGCCGCAATTCACGTCGGTGGAATTTTTGTCGTGCCTTCACAGTGCTTCCGCGGTACCGTCGTGTAATCGCATCTGTCTTGCTACTGGTGTTTAGTATCTAACTACGGGGTGCATCGATAGTCCCGACGCAGAAACCTGCGTCCCAGAGTTGTCGGTTTTCAAGCACTACGGACGCCATAAAATTCGAGACACCAGTAAAGATAGGAACACAAGTAAACGGAGACCGGAAGGAGTAATGATGCTTGGTCATTTATTGGTAAACGTGGAAAAGAAGATAGTGCAGTGAATGTCATTTTTATAGGGATGGGCTGTGACGATTTCTAGAAGGATTTAGCAAAATGCCTTTTCTTAACACGTTGGCTGCTACGATGGTCACCGGCGATCGGTGCTAAAGATTTTATTAAAAATGCAAAAAATTCGCAATAAAGCCTATTTGCAATGTTGTAAACGCAGTTGATATTGGAACGGTGCTTCAATACTTTGGCTTCTAACAGCTCTTTGTTACCTTCATTTTGCACGATTTAATCATACTCTGCAGTATTTCATCGCATCGCTGTTCTAACATAGCAAAATACACGGTGACCAACCTAAAATATTTTACTAGAAATGCAAAAATTCGGTATGAAGCCTATTTGCAATCTTGTAAAAGCAATTGATATTGAAATGGCGCTTCTATTCTTTGGCTTCTAACAACTCTGCGTTACCTTCATTTTGCACGATTTAATCATACTCTGCAGTATTTCAACGCATCGCGGTTCTAACATAGCAAAATATACGGTGACCGGCACAAAATATTTTACTAGAAATGAAAAAAATTCGCAATGAAGCCTATTTCCAATCTTGTAAAAGCAATTGATATTGAAATGGCGCTTCTATTCTTTTGCTTCTAACAACTCTGCGTTACCTTCATTTTGCACGATTGAATCATACTCAGCAGTACTTTATCGCATAGCGGTTCTAACATAGCAAAATACCCGGTGACCGGCATAAAATATTTTACTAGAAATGAAAAAAATTCGCAATGAAGCCTATTTCCAATCTTGTAAAAGTAATTGATATTGAAATGGCGCTTCTATTCTTTTGCTTCTAACAACTCTGCGTTACCTTCATTTTGCACGATTTAATCATACTCTGCAGTATTTCATCGCATCGCAGTTCTAACATAGCAAAATATACGGTGACCGGCATAAAATATTTTACTAGAAATGAAAAAAATTCGCAATGAAGCCTATTACCAATTTTGTAAAAACAACTGAAATTGGGACGGTGCTTCAATACTTTGGCTTCCAACAACTCTTTGTTACCTTCATTTTGCACGATTTAATCATACTCTGCAGTATTTCATCGCATCGCAGTTCTAACATAGCAAAATACACGGTGACCAACGTAAAATATTTTACTAGAAATGCAAAAAATTCGCAATAAAGCCTATTTTCAATTTTGTAAAAGCAATTGATATTGGAACGGTGCTTCAATACTTTGGCTTCTAACAACTCTTTGTTACCTTCATTTTGCACAATTTAATCATACTCAGCAGTATTTCATCGCATAGCGGTTCTAACATAGCAAAATACACGGTGACCAACGTAAAATATTTTACTAGAAATGAAAAAAATTCGCAATGAAGCCTATTTCCAATCTTGTAAAAGCAATTGATATTGGAACGGTGCTTCAATACTTTGGCTTCCAACAACTCTGCGTTACCTTAGTTTTGCACGATTTAATCATACTCTGCAGTATTTCATCGCATCGCAGTTCTAACATAGCAAAATATACGGTGACCGGCATAAAATATTTTACTAGAAATGCAAAAAATTCGCAATAAAGCCTATTTCCAATCTTGTAAAAGCAATTGATATTGGAACGGCGCTTCTATTCTTTGGCTTCCAACAACTCTGCGTTACCTTAGTTTTGCACGATTTAATCATACTCTGCAGTATTTCATCGCATCGCGGTTCTAACATAGCAAAATATACGGTGACCGGCGCAAAATATTTTACTAGAAATGCAAAAAAATCGCAATGAAGCCTATTTCCAATCTTGTAAAAGCAATTGATATTGGAACGGTGCTTCAATACTTTGGCTTCTAACAACTCTGCGTTACCTTCATTTTGCACGATTTAAACATACTCTGCAGTATTTCATCGCATCGCTGTTCTAACATAGCAAAATACACGGTGACCAACGTAAAATATTTTACTAGAAATGAAAAAAATTCACAATGAAGCCTATTTCCAATTTTGTAAAAGCAATTGATATTGGAACGGTGCTTCAATACTTTGGCTTCTAACAACTCTTTGTTACCTTCATTTTGCACGATTTAATCATACTCAGCAGTACTTTATCGCATAGCGGTTCTAACATAGCAAAATACCCGGTGACCAACCTAAAATATTTTACTAGAAATGCAAAAATTCGGTATGAAGCCTATTTGCAATCTTGTAAAAGCAATTGATATTGAAATGGCGCTTCTATTCTTTGGCTTCTAACAACTCTGCGTTACCTTCATTTTGCACGATTTAATCATACTCTGCAGTATTTCATCGCATCGCAGTTCTAACATAGCAAAATATACGGTGACCGGCGCAAAAGATTTTATTAGAAATGCAAAAAAATCGCAATGAAGCCTATTTCCAATCTTGTAAAAGCAATTGATATTGGAACGGTGCTTCAATACTTCGGCTTCTAACAACTTTTTGTTACCTTCATTTTGCACGATTCAATCATACTCTGCAGTATTTCATCGCATCGCAGTTCTAACATAGCAAAATACCCGGTGACCAACCTAAAATATTTTACTAGAAATGAAAAAAATTCGCAATGAAGCCTATTACCAATTTTGTAAAAACAACTGAAATTGGGACGGTGCTTCAATACTTTGGCTTCCAACAACTCTGCTTTACCTTAGTTTTGCACGATTTAATCATACTCTGCAGTATTTCATCGCATCGCAGTTCTAACATAGCAAAATAAACGGTGACCGGCGAAAAATATTTTAATAGAAATGCAAAAAAATCGCAATGAAGCCTATTTCCAATCTTGTAAAAGCAATTGGTTTCGAAACGGTGCTTCAATACTTCGGCTTCTAACAACTTTTCGTTACCTTCATTTTGCATGATTTAATCATACTCTGCAGTATTTCATCGCATCGCTGTTCTAACATAGCAAAATACACGGTGACCAACGTAAAATATTTTACTAGAAATGCAAAAAATTCGCAATGAAGCCTATTTCTAATTTTGTAAAAGCAATTAATATTGGAACGGTGCTTCAATACTTGGGCGTGTAACAACTCTTTGTTACCTTTATTTTGCACGATTTAATCATATTCTGCAGTATTTCATCGCATTGCAGTTCTAACATAGCAAAATACACGGTGTAAAATTTTTACTAGGCAAAAAATTCGTAAAGCATTTTCACGTATTGTTAATAGATCTGGTCATTACAATTGGCCTCAAGGGGTATGCGTAATAGACGAAATTGAGGAGGAATAATTATATGTTTTTGTGAGGGTAGAAAACAAGATACTCCGTTGTTTGTAATTGTCATGGCAATACGGAATGAAGAATGGAATGAGTTTCCTAAATTAAGTTAGTTTTTTAACGGATTTATTAATAGCGTCTGGTGGAAAACAGTATAAATAGTAGAGAAAATAAATAGTAAGGAAAAGAAGAGAAAACAATAGTATCTTTTGCATTTTTTCTTATAAAGATGGACAACAAGGTACTTTGTTGTGTGAAATTCTTCATAAAATATATAATGAATTTGTTAAACAAAATTACCGAATACCTTTTCTTTAACAGCTTTGCTAATGATGTCTTATGGAAAAGTACTTTGATAGTAAATTAAATTTAGAAGGAATAATAGTATTTTTGTCTTTTTTTTTTGGAAAACCGAAAACAAATTATTTCGTTGTGTGTCACTTTTAAAGTAATCCAATATGAGAAATGTGACGATGTTTTTAAATAAAATTAGAAAACGTATAGTTATAGTAAATAAACGATGTTGTAAGGTATAATAATAATTTTTTCCATTATCGGCAAAGACAGAAAAATTGTACTTTCTTGAATGCAATTTTTAAAGCGATGCGTTATGAAATATGTAGTATTTTGCAAAAAAAAATTTCGAAATTCTGCTTCGTCATGCCCTGTATCACTGTCTTCATTTTGCATCGTCCATTTATTACATCAAATTTTCGTCGATCCGTTATTATTCTCGGGTATGATGAACAAATGCACGCAGCTTGAACGCGTCGGTATTGAAACTGAAATCTTCGAACTCCATTATGCGCTATCACGGGCTATTGACACAATCAATCACAAGACGTTCAATAAAGAAACTCAATCCTATTTGTCCGTAAACGACAGGGGCGGTCATCGTTGTGTTAAGCGCATGCATGGAATACATGGGGGATGAAAGCCAATCTGATGCTTCTATGCCGTCATATAGACTTCGCACATAGAAAAAAGCACAATCGCGCATTTAACTTCGTACGGCGGTCATTAATCATTGCGTAAGCGTGCTTTTTATATTTCCTGCTGACCATTACGGCACGTTCGAGTGTTTTCGTTAGCGGGAGGCATTACGGTAATTGATAATGCGAGATTCTATGGTAGAAAGGATTTTACAGATTTTGCACTCCAAGTTCATTCTGTCGTCTCTCGTCTTATGGCTTCTTTCAGCACCTTTCTTTTCTCCCTTTTCCCTATTCTTCACAAAATTCATTGTACCTTTGTACTATTGGGTTGGCAACTAAGTGACTGCGTATTTTGTCGATAGATGGACTTTACACTTTCTTTTGTTTTGTTAACGTGGTCATTGCAGCTAACCTATATTTTTTTCTTATTATTTGGACTTCTACCTTTAATTTAGCAAAAAAAATTATATCGATTAGTGTTTTAGTTTTGTTTTTATCCCAATTTAAAAATGGAAGAACAAGACGTGCACTTCAGACATATTTTATTGTATTACTTCCGAAAAGGCAAGAACGCATCGCAAGCACAAAAGACGTTATGTGCCGTATATGGAAATGAAGCCTTGAAAGAAAGGCAGTGTCAAAATTAGTTTGCCAGATTTCGTTCTGGTGATTTTTCACTGAAAAATGCTCACTGATCTGGCCGTCCAGTTGAAGTCGATAAGATCCATATGAAGGCCATTATCGATTCAGATTGTCATAGTACAACACGTGATATTGCGGAGAAGCTCAATGTATCGCATACATACATTAAAAAAAAAAATTAAAAATGCTTGGTTATGTGAAGAAACTCAATTTATGAATCCCTCACCAGCTTAAGGAAATTCAATTGACGCGACGCATTAGCATCTGCGATTCGCTTCTGAAACGCAACGAAACTGATCGATTTCTGAAAAGCCTAATTACTGGCGACGAAAAGTGGATAGTTTATAACAACGTAAATCGGAAGAGATCTTAGGTGATGAAAGATGAACCAGCCCAAACGACATCAAAAGCAGAGATTCACCAAAAAAAGATTATGCTGTCAGTCTGGTGGGATTATACAGGAATTTTGTACTTTGAACTTATACCATAAAACCAAACGATCAATTCAAACGTGTACGTTCAACAACTCGCCAAACTGAGCGATGCAATTCAAGAAAAGCGGTCGGTATTGTCAAAACGTAAGGGTGTCGTTTTCCACCATGATAATGCAAAGCCCCACACCTCTTTGATCACTCGCCAAAAATGATTGGAACTGGGTTGGAATGTTTTATCACATCCACTATATAGCCCTGATCTTGCGCCTTCAGACTACCATTTGTTTCGTTCCATGCAGAACTCTTTAAATGGTAAAATGTTTAACACATTGTTGACCGGTCACGAGTTAACTCGTGTTTGCACTTGCGTTAGCGATTTTAATTTTTTAAACGCAGGGCGACGCAGAATATTGCAAAAGTTTTGTTCACTGTGCTCAGTTGCGTCCGTTTTATTATAAAAAAAATATACCCTTTTTGGTGTTAAGGTTTTTATCACAATTCTCGTAATACAAAGTCTCAAGGCGGAATGTTACGGTGAAGCATTTTTCTATTAATTATACGTGAATACTTTATCTGGTTGCCGGAGTGATTTTTAAATAAGTTCTAGTGAT
The DNA here is from genome assembly GCA_033815515.1 of Cryptocheilus praepositus. Taxonomy (NCBI): domain Eukaryota; kingdom Metazoa; phylum Arthropoda; class Insecta; order Hymenoptera; family Pompilidae; genus Cryptocheilus; species Cryptocheilus praepositus. The sequence continues at coordinate 1,014,598 of JAWWQZ010000018.1, read as the reverse complement.
TTGAAAAATGATTGTTTATTAGAAGGTAATTATAAGTCTGATACTAGGCTCATGAGCATAATCTAGCTCTTTAAAAGGAAAGCGCTACGAAAGCAGATATATGTACAAAACCTGTTGTGTACAACTACGCGTAAATGACTGCAGTATAATGAATCATACGTAAGAATATTGAAAGTTATGAAATTGAAAGTTACTTTATTGAAGTTTATTTGGATTGTTTCACTTCCTCCTTCAATTACAAAATAATAACCGATGACTCGAGACAATTTTCGCGTAAAATTGCCGATCACCAATGTGTTAATAACGCTGATGATGTCAGATCACATTTAATTCAGTTTTTTGATGGTAAAGATCAGAAATGTTACGAACGTGGAATGTTGACACTGCCAGAACGATGGCAAAAGGTCATCGACAAAAACGGACAGTATCTAATTGAATAAAGTTATATTTTTAAACAAAAATTAAGAGTTTTCCTTCTTGTTTGAAATGAGCAATCACTTAGTTGCCAACCCAATACTATAATTCTTACTATTTTCCTCTGCGATAATTAAATTGCTGTGTGATGAGAGGCGTTTATTTGGTTGTTTGCATCTTTTAGAAATAATAAACAACTTCGTCCCTGCTCGGACGAAGTTTCTTATTGTTAATAATATTTGAAATTCTGTATGTTTCGAGACAGTTGCTTCTCCTCTTCAAGAATTTGCAATTATCATGTGTATTTATCTTAAGTCGTATGCTGTTTAAATGGTAATTTACTTGTGTTCGTTATCACAAGAAATTTTCTGTCGAAGCAAACCTTCTGCACACGTCCAGGATTTGCTTTACAATTTTATTATGGCAGATTGTTCCCCTGTTTTCGTATCTTCTATTCAGAGATTATTACTGTTTGTATGTACGTTTACTGGCGCAATAATCCCAATAATTATAAAAAATAACTGAAACTGAATTAAACCAATTATTATATAAATCGGATATGTTAGAAGTCGAAATGGGATTTGCAATAAAAGAAAATGTTGTCACTCCGATTATTTATCCTAAGGCACACTGCGGAACCAAAGTAATAGGTATTGTTATTTCTATTAGTGTTTATTTGACTGAAATTAATATTTTTCTTTGAATAAAGGGAGATTGAGGCTAGTTGTTCTTAGAGTCATTTATCACAAGGCATGATAAGAATTCAGCATAATAGAAATTGTTCAATTTACTAAAGGTTTGATACTATAAATTCACTCTTTTATCAATCATATTCTTCTGAACTATAATAATAAAAATAAAATCCATTGCAAACTTCAAATGTATTGATGCGTTGTGGTAATTGCTTTTTTTGTAGAGTAGAGAAAATTCTGAGAAATTCCATTTTTTATCACTACATGTCGACCTCTAACCTACCTACAATTTTAACAAATTTAAAGTTACATTCGTTTGTCCGATAAGTTCTAAAAATATGTAAATGCCATGCGATTTGAAGCAGAGTGGCCCGCCAATCGACAACGATTTATTACAGTTTTTTACTAATCAGCTATCTCCATTTTGATTACTTCGATTATTTTAGGTTCACAAGCGTATACGATGTTTTTTGAAGAACAATTATTTCTCCGCACATTACCTATGAATGAGCAATGGTGAAATTTGACTCATTTATTAATCGTAAAAATAATTCTTTGAATATGTCGTCAGGCATTCTCAAGAAATATATATCCAGTGCTCATAAACGTAATACAAAGAAGAACGTTATAAAATTGACACACCCAAACAACGGTTTCAACCAAGAAAAAGGATTGGCTTATTTGTGTACATACCAAGATTAAAATTTTACCCATTTTTTTATCTATCAATTTGTTATTTTTGCATGAATTACAGTCTGTAAACTAAACGCCTGGTAATTGACGAAAGAAGGAGAAATTTTACGCATTTTTTTATCTTTTAGTTTATTATTTTTGCATCAACCTCAGCCTGTATATGGTATGCCCAATAATTGTCTAACAAAGAAGAAATTAAGGTTTGTTCACGAATTGAAAATACTCCTGAAGCCGAAGGCCAAGTGCTGCGAAACATGTAAAGCTTATTTTATACAATAAATAATTATAAAGAAACTCAAACCGAAATTGACTCTTTCCTCTATTTAACTATTAATTATCTGGCAATGACAAAAATATTGCTTCGTCTATAAGTGAATTTCAATATGTATCGAAAACCATTTTGTGTGAAAGTAATTTACTAATCGACATTCGATAAAGTCCCGAATGCCCGCTGCCGAATCATCGGAAACTGTTTTACCGTCAGAAACTAGCCCCATGGGTCTCTATAGTCAGTATTTCCACGGTGCATAAGAAATCTGTGCCGAAGGGTCTATTCTCGTAGCGTTTTCCGCTTTACCCGTGTTCAATTATGTATCGACAGAAAATGTGAATTTCACAAGTTCCTCTTCTTTTTCCATTACACTGACATTTATTTTCAGAACTAGTGATATCTTTGTTATTGTTTGTCATTAAAGTGCAAGAAAACCATTCTGTTAGTCACTATATGTGCCCATAATTATGAAAGTGGTCTAAGTCAAAATTAAAAAAAAATGAGTTTATCAGTTATTTCATACCACATTATTTTTAACTAAATTTATTCAATGTAATTTTTACGAAATTGTCAAAAATGAACCATTAGATAGTGGTTGTAATTTCAACATTATATGGAATTCATTTAGTTTTAATTATGAAAGTGGTCTAAGTCAAAAATTTAAATAAATTATATAAACAACTTGAAAATGGCACGTGGCCTTCTTTGACGCGTTTCTGAACTACATAATAAAATAAATGACAATCAAATTTTAATAATAACGACAACTTCATTACTAGAAGAATCAATAATAAGAAGAGTAAAAAATACCGCGGGTGAATCTGTCTCTTGGCTACAAATTCAATGGATGAGATTCTTGAAAAATGAACCTTATAAAATGTTTTATAAAACATCTTTAGATGATTCTAAATTTCACGTTTTGGATCTTTCACCTAAAAAAGGAAGACCAAAAATATACGGAAATATTAAATTACTTCCATTATACACCACCATTAGACCAGTGTCGGAAGAAAAACATAAAGATATTATGAGTTTACTACCGTACATCCCTCCAGTTTTTCAGGAACATTTTAAGAATCTTAAATACTCGAAATAATGATAAAAATGGATTACTGTTTAAAAATAATTAATAAATGTAATAATAATATTTATGTTTGTTAATTTGTTCTTAATGTTCACGAATTATTTAAATCAAATTATTGTTTCAAATAAAACTCAAAGTTCTTTATTGCTTTAAGTCATTTATAGGACATTCAGTTAATTTTGAAAATGGTCTAAGTCAATTCAATCTTTAAAAATAATATTATCGTATAAAATTCACACAAAATTTCATATTCATAGTAAATTTCCATTAATTAAGACTAATAAAATTATAAATTAAAATGTCGCATAATGTAAAAATATTTTTTAATTTATTCAAATGCAATTCATTAAATATCTCGAAACAAGAAACATATGACTTAGACCACTTTCATAATTATGGGCACATATGATAATGTTTGCAACAATTTTTGAGCTATTGGGAATTTTGTTATTCATAAGTAAAAAGTAGGAAAATCATTGTTGCTATCACTGTAATAAGGGTAAATCCTGTTCCGCAATTTCGTTTTCTGCAATTGCTCGCATTTAGTTTGAAAGTGGCTAATTAGGTAATTGCATCGCTGCAGAAAAAGCGGTAAGAAGAAAAAAATTAATTCAAACGATAAAAGAATTTCCGCTTGTGAGTTCAGAAGTTTTATGAATAATAATAATTAAAAAAAACGGGTAATTGGTAACATAGCCCGAAAATGTCAATACTTGAGAATTAACAAAATCCATCGTTACGCTCGATTATACACGGAAACCAAAAAAATATGTACATTATCTGCCTCGTATTAAGTTATACTTTCTTTTATAGACTTATTTTTACGTTATTATGAATTAATCGTTCTTCGTATCTATTATCAATATGAAATGAAATCTTTCTTTTACCGTCAGTTTTTTAATAACACTTTGTGTCAATATGACAATACACAGGAACTTAGAAAACTTCATGAGTAATTATAAATAATTTAACATTATCTGTCAAAGATTGGTTTCTTCAATAATTCTTGAATAAAATGCCTCGTTTTATGCGCTGTAATATGAACATTAATATTAATGAAACGTCATTGAAGTAAAATTCACTTTCGATATAATTTATTTGACTTTTCTAGACAGAACGTATGATATTTATCCATTTGTTAATTTGTTCTTAATACATCCGAAGGCCCTGCGCTGGTTGCGTTTTTAAAACGAGCTACTCCAAAAGATTTTTTTACATTACATTTGAATTTAAACAACTATCGAAGTCGTATCTTTCGCAGATAAAATATTATACAAATACATACTTACGTACGACGTACTTTTTCGTAAGTATGTAGTTTCGATCAATTTTGATTGTAGAATATTGTTAAACTTTTCATCCATTATATACGGTATCGGATTGATTATGATAAAAAATACTCTGAATTACTCAACATCTAATGCTCGGAAAGACGTATTATTATATAATTAATCCTACTGTTAAGGAGAAATTCAGTTGTTAACTGAATCAATTAGTATAAAAAGTCGCATAATTGAAGTACTACTCCTCGTTGCTTTATCTAACATGAAATATCCAGAGAACATATTCAAGCATACCTGAAAACATATTTGTCTGACGCCACCCACTGTACAAACTATTATTGTCGTCTATAAACAAACCTACAGCGGCCTCAAAGATTTAATCCACTTATTCATTGGTTTTCAAAGCTCACGCGCAATGCATTCAAATTCACCAAATGTAGTTAAATAGCAATTTATTGCAATAAGTACAGAACTACAACATCGTCTATAAGTAACAAGTATCAAGCATACCTGAGAACATATTTGTCCGAGGCCCCACACTGTATAAACTATTATTGTCGTCTATAAACAAACCTACAGAGGCCTCAAGCGTTCAATCCAGTTATTCATTCATTTTCAAACCTCACACGCAATGCATTCAAATTCATCAAATGTAGTTAAATTTATAATCATTTATTGCAATAAATAGAAGACTACAACATCCTGTATAAGTAACAAGTATCAAGTATACTTGAGAATATATTTGTCCGACGCCACCCACTGTACATACTATTATTGTCGTCTATAAACCAACTTTCAGAGGCCTGAAGCGTTCAATCCAGTTATTCATACATTTTCAAACCTCACACGCAATGCATTCAAATTCACCAAATACAGTTATATAACCATTGATTGCAGTAAAAAAAGGCTACAACATCGTGTATAAGAAACAAGTATTAAACATACCTGAGAAGATATTTGTCCGACACCACACACTGTACAAACTATTATTGACGTCTATAAACAAACCTACAGCGGCCTCAAAGATTTAATCCACTTATTCATTGGTTTTCAAAGCTCACGCGCAATGCATTCAAATTCACCAAATGTAGTTAAATAGCAATTTATTGCAATAAGTACAGAACTACAACATCGTCTGTAAGTAACAAGTATCAAGCATACCTGAGAACATATTTGTCCGAGGCCCCACACTGTATAAACTATTATTGTCGTCTATAAACAAACCTACAGAGGCCTCAAGCGTTCAATCCAGTTATTCCTTCATTTTCAAACGCCACACGCAATGCATTCAAATTCATCAAATGTAGTTACATTTTTAATCATTTATTGCAATAAATAGAAGGCTACAACATCCTGTATAAGTAACAAGTATCAAGTATACTTGAGAATATATTTGTCCGACGCCACCCACTGTACATACTATTATTGTCGTCTATGAACCAACTTTCAGAGGCCTGAAGCGTTCAATCCAGTTATTCATACATTTTCAAACCTCACACGCAATGCATTCAAATTCACCAAATGTAGTTAAATTTTTAATAATTTATTGGAATAAACAAAAGACTGCAACATCGTGTATAAGTAACAAGTATCAAGCATACCTGACAAAATATTTGTCCGACGCCATACATCGTACAAACTATTATTGTCGTTTATGAACAAACTTACAGAGGCCTCAAGCATTCAATCCAGTTATTCATTCATTTTCAAACCTCACACATAATGCATTCAACTTCACCAAATACAGTTATATAACCATTGATTGCAGTAAAAAAAGGCTACAACATCGTGTATAAGAAACAAGTATTAAACATAGCTGAGAAGATATTTGTCCGACACCACACACTGTACAAACTATTATTGTCGTCTATAAACAAACCTACAGCGGCCTCAAAGATTTAATCCACTTATTCATTGGTTTTCAAAGCTCACGCGCAATGCATTCAAATTCACCAAATGCAGTTAAATAGCCATTTGTTGCAATAAATAGAAGCCTACAACATCGTGTATAAGTAAGAAGAATCATGCATACCTGAGAACATATTTGTCGAAGGTCACACACTATACAAACTATTATTGTCGTCTACAAACAAATCTACAAAAGCCTCAAGCGTTCAATCTAACTATTCATTCATTTTCAAACCTAACACGCAATGCCTTCAAATCCACCAACTGTAGTTAAATTTATAATAAATAGAAGACTATAACATCGTCTATAAGTAACAAGTATAACTATAGTTGCAGCACTAAATAAAATAACAATAAATAAGAGGAACGTCAAATATTCAAGCGTTTACGCAATTAAACCTGATCACGCGCACTGCTTGTCGAATTTGAGATGTACGTGGAATTCGTTGCTGTTTGAGCGATGGAGTCCAATCGACCAAACGGAAATACGATCCGCTCCAGTTAATGTCCATGTCAGTAATTTCAGTGATTTATACATTACGCGCGCGAACGAACATGAGTGATCACGTCAGTTTAAAGAAGATGGGCGAGTGACTAAACGATGACACTGTAGCAGCAGGGGAGTGCGTAAATGTGGCTAATAAGAGTCGGAGCGAAGAAAGGGGAAGCGAGGAATAGAGAAGAGAGAAAAACGGGAGAAGTAGGAAAATCGGAGCAAATTGTCACAACGAACACTTGTCATGTGTCAGAGATTCTTAATAATGCAATATTTATTTTTCCTCTTTTAAAGGGTTCCTTCAACCTCATTTTGTTTTAAATGACCATTTGATCTTTTTGTGGTTGAACATTTTTATTTCCAACTATCATCTGATAACTGTATATCTAAAGATGTAATTACGTGTAAGAATACTGTGCGGATGAAAATTTGTTACCGAAAAATTAGAAATAAAAATAATTAACCAGAAAAAGCCAATATTTTTTTCTCTTTTAAAGTGTTTTTTCAATCCCATTTTGTTTGAAACGACCATTTGATCTTTTTGTCGTTGAACATTTTTACTTCCAACGATCATCTGATAAGTGTATGCAAGATCTTCTTAATTGCGTGCAAGAATACTGTGCGGATGAAAATTTATTACCGAACAATTAGAAATAAAAATTATTAACCAAAAAAAGCGAACATCTTCCTCTTTCAAAGTGTTCTTTCAACCTCATTTTGTTTTAAACGACCATTTGTTTTTTTCTTGTTGTTGAACATTTTTATTTGCAACTATTATCTGATAACTATGTAACTCAAGATGTATTGTAGTAACGTGTAAAAATACTATGCGGATAAAATTTTTACCGAACAATTAGAAATAAAAATGATTAACCAGAAAAATGCAAGCATTTTTTCTCTTTTAAAGTGTTCTTTCAACCTCATTTTGTTTTAAACGACCATTTGGTCTTTTTGTGGTTGAACATTTTTATTTGCAACTATCATCTGATAACTGTATACCTCAAGATGTAATTACGTGTAAGAATACTGTGCGGATGAAAATTTGTTACCGAAAAATTAGAAATAAAAATAATTAACCAGAAAAAGCCAATATTTTTTTCTCTTTTAAAGTGTTTTTTCAATCCCATTTTGTTTGAAACGACCATTTGATCTTTTTGTCGTTGAACATTTTTACTTCCAACGATCATCTGATAAGTGTATGCAAGATCTTCTTAATTGCGTGCAAGAATACTGTGCGGATGAAAATTTATTACCGAACAATTAGAAATAAAAATTATTAACCAAAAAAAGCGAACATCTTCCTCTTTCAAAGTGTTCTTTCAACCTCATTTTGTTTTAAACGACCATTTGTTTTTTTCTCGTTGTTGAACATTTTTATTTGCAACTATTATCTGATAACTATGTAACTCAAGATGTATTGTAGTAACGTGTAAAAATACTGTGCGGATAAAATTTTTACCGAACAATTAGAAATAAAAATGATTAACCAGAAAAATGCAAGCATTTTTTCTCTTTTAAAGTGTTCTTTCAACCTTATTTTGTTTTAAATGACCATTTGATCTTTTTGTGGTTGAACATTTTTACTTGCAACTATCATCTGATAACTGTATATTTAAAGATGTAATTACGCGTAAGAATACTGTGCAAATAAATGTGCAAAAATTAACCAGGAAAAAGCCAATTCCTTACGTAGAAATGTTTACTTTTCAGCCGCACTTTCGTGGGAAAAATCTCGGCTGGCTCTTTATCCTCACACTCCTTATCTCAAACCGCTATGTTTTTCTTTCCTTTGCACTACTTTTCACCATTCTACTATCGCATTGCTATTTCTATCGCTGACCATGTCCCGAACGCTTACTTCCCTCTTTCAAAACCGTTACAGTTTCTAAACACGTGTCCTAACTTTTCTCATCTTTTCTCGCATACAGCACGCCAAACGAATATAGTTACATCCCGTTTTTTCGAAATACTTTTACGCATCCATTTAATAGATAAATGAACAAAAAATATTTAATTTAACATCTTTAAATATATAGAAGTATTGTGTTATTGTTTGTAGCTTGAGGGAGTAAGAAAAGAAAGTCGAAAATTTCATAGTCCAAAAAGTATTGGCACACCTGTGACTTTATTAATAGATACAAAGTTATTGAAGTTCTTCAATGTAACGTGTAGTATTTAATATTTGGTGTGCGTGCCTTTTGCATCAAGTATGGCCTGCAATCGAATTGTCATCGATTCCACCATTTTTTATAGTTACCGTAGAAATTCTCTACCATTCTTCTCATGGTAATGTTTTACATCATTTTTATTGCTTATGGTTTTCTTTCATAATTTTCAAGTCAAAAACATGTCATAGGTTTTCTGTAGGGCTAAATCTGTCGATTGTCGTGGAGTAGGAAGCTGTTTAAACACATTGCTTTTTTCATGGCCGGGTGTTTAACCCTTGAATGCATGATTTATCATTTTGAGCTAAAAAATTCTATTGTATGTAGATTATTATATAGGTTTATGAAAAAATAGAAAAAATAAGTATATAGGTATTAATTCGTTTTTTGAATAATTGAAGTGTTTCAAAAATGATACACCATGCAGTACAAACATAAATAATATCGTTTAATCGCTAAGAAAAAAGTATGGATATATTTACTTCCTAATCATTATGAAATTTTAATTGATTTATTTTATTTTTATTTGTGTTCTATTACATTTTATTTTATTGTCACTCCTAACTTTCACGAACCTCTTCGGATATGCCAAAACAATTTGCCAATCTAAATGTCAGATTGAAAAGCGCGCAGATTTCCTTTTTTCTTTTTCTTTCATATTTCATTCGAATGCATCGAGCTACTATGGCATAGAGCCAAAAGTAAAACTTTCACTACGATTAATACTTTAATTACGAGTTAAAGACAGTCTTTCATTTGAGACACTATGCATTTAAGGGTTAAGATCATTATCCTATGGGAAATCAAGGGTTTCACTTGTACCCAATTTGGTTGTACTTTCCATGAAGTAATCCGCGACATATCGATATAAATCTGAGCATTTATTATGTCATCGATAAATGTTAATTCTCCTAATCTATTGTATGTACAATACACAACCCCAAATCATTACATGGCTGCCACTATGTTTCACTCATGGCTGAAGGCTATTTCGTTCTAATTCGACGTTACCTTTTCTCCAAACAAATCGTTTCCTGTCAGACTCAAAAATGTACTCTCATCAGAGAATATGACATTCCTTCAAAATCCCATCAGCGTCTGCCTATTCATTTCATTTATAAACAATTTTTTTCTCGCTACTCTACCGTCAATTTCAGCGGGTTGCAGCACATTTCTTACAATTTGAGCACTAAATTCTTTATCCGAAGATGTTATAACATCAAAAGATAAACTCTTAGCAGTAACGAACGGTGTTCTAATTGTGTGTCTTAAAATATCACTTGATCTGTTTTCTGTCCTACGAGTTTCCTGATACTTCTTCACTACACATTTAACGGTAGGGAAGTATACGTTTAAGGATTTGTGAAATTTTCGGTAACTACCGCCGCGTTTACGCAGAAGAATCATTTTACTTCGCACAAACGCGGGTAACTAGTTTGTCTTACCGCCCATTCTGTTTATACTGAGGGTAACTACGTGCAGCAGTGCAGGTGACACATGCGAACAAACTCTGTCTATATTTCAGTCCTTACAGTCACGTTTAAGACGTAAAATCTTGTGAAATTTGCCTTGCTCAAAACTTGCAAGTGTGCCAATACTTTTTAACCATAAAACTTTCGTGTTTCTTTCGTGACTTACTCAAGCTATATAATTGAGACTTTCAGAACAACACACTACTTCTATGTGTTAAAAGACCCTACGTTACGTATTCTGTATTTTCCTATCAAATGACTGTATAAAGATATTTAAAAAAAAACGAGGCGTGCCAATACTTCTTTAACCAATTATAGATCGCATTTCCTTTCTTCATCTTTTTCCCAATATCTCTACAATTTTTCTATGTTTTTACACCATAATTACGTTACCGACTCCTTACTATTTTCCTTCCCTTCTTTATTCGGACATTCAGCGAGCATTCCTCTTCATATATAACCAAACCTTATACTGTACTTGGCCGTCTCTATTCAATTATATAATATCTCTACCATTTTCCATGTCCAGCATCAGACTGATCTGTTTTCTTACGCATATACGGGGTGTTTCAGCTAAAGGAGGCGTCCTAAATACCTTCTCGCGGCCCATTGTCATTGATTTAAACAAAGGAATATTATAGAAAGAACATTTTTTTGGTGGTCTTCTAACCTTTTAGATACGACGCACCACTATAGTGGCTTTCGCGGATATCGTCTTTTAGGACGACACGCCACTATAGTGGTTTTCGCGGATGTCATCTTTCACGTTAGTTGCAGAAAATATATCGTTAATCACCCGCCTACACTAATCAAGAAACATTTTCAAACACATTGTATATCCAAAAAAACTACAATAGCGTTACGAAATTGTATGGTACGTTCAGAAAACGATATAAGACGAAGATCAAGCTATGTGTGTGAAGATTGTGACGTGGGTCTACCAGGTATGTCGGTAAGTCCTTTCCGGTTTTTTCGCTAAAGAAAACACGCTACGTACAATGGATAATTAAAATTTATTTATTCAAAGTATTGACCATTTGATTCTATACACTTTGCCCATCTCTCAGGCAATTTATGGATGCCATTCCAAAAGAACAGTTTCTCCTTTGAGCTAAACCATTCATCGAGCCATTTTTTAACTTCTCCGAAATCGGCGAAGTGCTGCTCTGCAAGCGCGTGCCCCATCGATGCGAAAAGGTGGTAGTCGGATGGAGCCAGGTCTGGAGAGTACGGCGGGTGCGATAAAACTTCCCATCCAAGTGATTTCAACACTTCTTTGACTGGTTTTGCTGTATGAGACGGCGCGTTGTCATGCTGCAAAATTACCTTATCATGTCTTTGAGCGTATTGTGGACGTTTTTCGATCAATGCACAGTTCAAATTGATTATTTGTTGTCGGTAGCGATCAGTATTAACTGTTTCTGCAGGTTTCAACAATTCATAATATACGACACCAACCTGGTCCCACCAGACGCAGAGCATGGTCTTGTGACCAAAGCGATTTGGCCTTGCAGTCGATGGGCCACGTGATAACCATGATTTTTCTCGCTTGGGATTTTCGAAATAAATCCATTTTTCATCACCCGTTACTATTCGATGCAGAAATGACTTCCTTTCATACCTTTGAAGCAGCATTTCATTGACGATTTTTCAGTTTTCCAATTGCCTGTCATTCAATTCATGTGGCACCCATTTTCCCATCTTTTGGATCTTTCCCATCGCTTGTAATCGTTCACAAATTGCTACTCGGCTCACATTCAACTTTTCTGCCAATTGTTTTTGAGTTTGTGTTGGGTCTTCATCCAATAGCTCCTGCAATTCCGCATCTTCAAACATTTTCGGCCTACCAGGACGTTCTTTGTCTTGAACGTTGAAATCACCAAATTTGAATTGTCGAAAGCACGTTTCACATGTTCTTATGGTTGGAGCATGCTCTCACCGTAAGTCTCTACCAGCAAACGATGGCTTTCAGCGGCTTTTTTCTTTTGATGAAACAAAAAAAAATTAATGCGTGCCGCAAATGCACGTTTCCAGGTATAAAACTCGACATTTTCAAAAAATTATAAGTCTATAAAACTGTTACTTTGGCGGAATGTAACTTGTGCAGTTTTGAGATTAATGTTAGTAGAAACAAATGACATATGTATAAAATCATAACATTTCATACTTATGGCTAGTGACATCTGTTACAAAAACCGGAAAGGAATTACCGACACACCTGGTATATGTCGTACCATGTTTTAAAATATATAATACCCAATTCTATTCTTAATTATTAAAGGGAATTGTTAAAGTTAGAGTATGTGCAATATATTTTTAAGAAAAATTATAATTTAATTATCAAATACTTCTTTCCTATGTACTCGTATAGAAAACGGCATTGTCCGTCAGACATTGCAGTGCTGTATCGTTTCAAAAAAAAATTTTTTTTAAACTTAGTTCGCGTTAGACTCTGCCATTCTCAGCCGTTCTCAGAGAAATAGTCACATGTAGAATTCAGCCGTACCTAAAAAGTTAAGTATTTTTCCAAGGTCGTTCGCATTTTTTTATCTACAAAACGTGTACTTTTCTTTACTACATATTGTATACGATACAAAAATGCATTAGAATATACCTGCATCAGACCTTAAAATGAGTTTGAGAACGAATATCATTACGAAGTTGTGGCCATTGTATTTAAACTCACCGATTATATGATAAATATTCAAATTCGTGTTGATTGGCAGCGAGACACTTCCTGGCACCAGTGAATACGGATTGCGTTACACTTTCCATTAAGTTGTGTTTATCAACAAAGCCTGACGTACAGTTAATCAGGAAGAGATCGCCAGTATATCAGTAAAAGTTTCGAGAAGGCCTACATTTATTTCAAGCAGGAACGAATCGAACTGATTTACAATTATGGTGCAAGTAACCGTAAGACAAACGATACGATTATACACACAAGCGATTTCCTAATTTCAAGTATCCATCATGTTCTGCGTACACTAAATTGATAATAAAAACTTGAACGAACGAGCACTATTGATAACAGAAAACATGAGAGACCCAAAACTGTTTCACACGAGTTAAATATAGGACCTGTCATTATGGCCACTAATTAAAATCCGCTAGTTACTCATAGAAATTTAGAGAAAGAACTTAATATCACTAAACCTAACATATGAAGATGCTGCAGTTACAAACATTTTATCCATTTCATCTCTTATCTTGTCATTTCATCTTCCATTTTATACATAGAGATTGCGGGAGCCTGAAACTGATGAAATGTTCGATAAGGAAAATTCTATTTACGGATGAAGCATCAGTCACGAATCACGCCCAAGTAAATCGTAACAACACGCACTAATGATCTGTAGAAGATCCACGATGGAAATTAACGTTTGGGGCAGGATTTTAAGTTACAAAATAATCGGACCATATTTCATCAACGGAACATTGAATGGAACAAAATATGTCGCGTTCTTATCCATCGATCTGAACGAATTGATAGAAGTGCCATTAAGTGCCTGTCGGGTGATGTGATTTTAGCATGACAGTTGATCCACTCATTAATCGCGTACAACAGTTGAAGTGGTAAACCGAAAATTTCTAATCCTTTGAACTGGGCGTAATGGACCCATACTTTGGCCATCAGAGTTCATAAATCTCGACCGACAACTCCATGAAACATGAAAAACGGTGTAATTAATATTTCTGGTGCTACCTCTGCCAATAAGCATCAATTTTAATATTTATAATGTAGGGATATATGATGTTAGGTGATTTCGAAGTGTGATGCGGAATTATATTGAGTAGAATAATTTATTGAAAGATAAATAAAAGACACTAATTATAATATAAATACAAAATGAAAATAGAACTATGGCAATCCGACTACTATTCGATAAACGGCAAGAAAACGTATCTATACTGGACTGAACTACTCTCTGAACTTGACTGCACGACGACTTAAAACTTTCTGCCTGACCTATTATTCCACTATCTCTAACGAAAACTCTATCTCCTCGCCGGGCCGCTGCTACGTACCCCCGTCCTTCCCCAAGGGTTCGGCATCCAATCATTCGCAAAAACACGCCTCCTCCCATCCGTACCCACATTCTCTCTCGCTCACTCCAAATGCGTTACAGTCGACACGTGCAACAATCGGTCGCAGCCACTCATACACACACACACACTTCCTACATTTATGCGACACATCTACGGCTGTTTTTCTGATGCTACAATAATATAAAAAACGAGTTTAAATGCAATTGCAACAATTTCATAATGATGTTTGCTCTTAACATCTGAGTTAGGTCATGATGCAGGCATATTCAAATATATTTTTTAATCATCTATAACATGTACTAGACACTAAATATGTTTTGTAGATAAAAAATATGAAAGACATTAAATACGCATTTAAAAATTACTTTTTACAAATTTGGTGTCCATTGTGTTCCTGTACTGCAGCCAATGACACTGGGTCATGAACATTTTTCATATCATGAAAAGTAAAAAAGATATTGAGGTTACTTCCTTTAGCTGAGAATTTATATCCAATGTTGTACTTAACCTTCTGCATTCGGTTGTATTATACCTGAACTATTTTTCAAGTTCAAATATATTCAATTAATTACATATTCCAACACCATCATAACTAGTATCCTTCACATATCATATTAAGAAAATGTATTAATCGGAGTACCTCCTGAAATAGAACGCACCATAACAAACAGATTGTCATAAAATAAGCTTGTTATCTTTACAGACAATTTATTGTACCCAGTAGGAGCCATAAAAAAATATGCATATCCTCACACCACACTTTCACTATTAGGAACTAATTTTTTTCCCTTGTTCATTGGACATTCAGCGAACATTCCTATCTTCATATATTCCTACTTTACATTATACGTAATCTCTTCTATTTGGTTAAATGGGAGCTCTCTTTGGGTGCCTCTATTCCATTCCCATAATTTCTTCGCTATGTCTTGCCCTTCTCTTGTTAACTGCTCAATCTCCAGCTAACCAATGCCACTCTCATATAGCTCTGCTTCTTTACTTCTTACTGTCGTCACTCTCCCTTTCTCTTTTACTTCATACATTCCTTCCACATATTCCTTCTTTCATTTTCCTTACCCTACCACAAACTCTGTCACTCTTTGTCCTTATTCCTACTTGTTTCTTCTTTGATAGTTGGACCAACATGCGATGAGGGGCGTTTACCTGACTATTTGAATGTTATTTGAGAGTGTCAAAACATTCTTTGTGGGAAAGTGGAACTGGGACTAGTCGTCATGTGGCTGTTTGTCACAAGGCACACTGCAGATTCAAAATAGCTAAGTACAGTTAATTCTACTACTATTCTATAGTTGACGTTACCTTGAGCAAATAATGGGTTTTCATTGAAATTGAAAATCTCGCTTCAACATTTGAATTAAGCCGCTGATCAATTAATTAAGTCACTTATTTGCCAAATCAATCAATTCCATGAAATAAAAAAGCATTCACTTTATTCAAAATATAAAAATGAAATATCAATCTGGGCACCAATATTAATGGAAAACTTAAACATGAACTTAATCGCTTCAGTCTGAGAACAGCCCTATAAATTTTCTTCTAATATAATCAGACTTCCAAGTTACTCTGTACGTTGTGTGTGAAAGTATCTCATCGTCTCATGATAGTATTAAGAAATTTATATGACATAGCAAAATGAAGTGCAGTATTACAAGCAATGAGAGGTTATTTCTTATAGGTTCCATGCAGTGAATATACTATGATCTCACAACAAAACTGTAACAATGTAGTTTCTTAAAATAGATGAAGAACAATAATTTACAAATGACTACATTCAGTTTTAAGAAAATAAATATCTATAATTTGTTACTTTCATTGATATCTATATCAACTGCCCCTGATCTTGTCAAGCACAATGATAATAACTGCATTCACTTTATACTATTCCTACCCTGAAGACAGAAGATAACGTTAGCAACATCCGCGCACCTTGTCGTCGCAAAGGAACTAACCGCATTCGCTTTATGCTACTTCTGGTAGACAGAAGACCAGAAATAAAAGAAACAGTGAAGACAACAGCTTCATCGAAGCGACAAAAGTGGGAAAGCACGTGACAACTATCCTCGCATCTTGCCGAACGCAATAGAAATATCCCAGACAGCACATATTACTAAAAGATGTCCACGGTATGACAGAAAATGGAACTTTTCAAATAAGAGAAACATTTCTGACAACAGCTTCATCGAAGCGAGAAAAAATAGGAAAGCACGTGAAAGCATCTTGTGAAAAACTAACTGCATTCTCTTTATTTGTGCGCGGTAAAGATATTTTCGACAACATTCTTGCCATTCCATTTGCCGAATTAACTAATCAAATCCTTTTTGCCAGTTCTACAAGACAGGAAACTAAAATAAGAGAAACCGTGAAGACAACATAATTTAGAAAAATACGAGAGCACGTGATAACTATTCTCGCATCTTGCCGAACGCAAAGGAACTAATCACATTCACTTTTTGCCAGTTCTGCACGGTAGACAGGAAACTAGAAATAAGAGAAATCGTGAAGACAACAGTTTCATCGAAGCGACAAAAGTAGGAAAGCACGTGATAATTATGCTCTTATCGCAAAGGAACTAACTGCATTCTCTTTATGCCACTTGTGCGCGGTAGACAGTAGCCTAGAAATAAGAGAAGCAGTGAAGACAACAGCTTCATCGAAGCGAGAAAAATACGAGAGCACGTGATAACTATCCTCGCATCTTGCCGAACGCAATGGAAATAATCACATTCCCTTTTTGCCACTTCTGCACGGTAGACAGAAAACTAGAAATAAAAGAAACAGTGAAGACAACAGCTTCATCGAAGCGAGAAAAATACGAGAGCACGTGATAACTATCCTCGCATCTTGCCGAACGCAATGGAACTAATCAAATCCCCTTTTTGCCAGTTCTGCACGGTAGACATGAAACTAGAAATAAGAGAAACCGTGAAGGCAACAGTTTCATCGAAGCGACAAAAGTAGGAAAGTACGTGATAATTATACTCTTATCGCAAAGGAACTAACCGGATTCTCTTTATGCCACTTGTGCGCGGTAGACAGAAGACTAGAAATAAGAGAAGCAGTGAAGACAACAGCTTCATCGAAGCGAGAAAAATACGAGAGCACGTGATAACTATCCTCGCATCTTGCCGAACGCAATGGAACTAATCAAATCCCCTTTTTGCCAGTTCTGCACGGTAGACAGGAAACTAGAAATAAGAGAAACCGTGAAGACAACAGTTTCATCGAAGCGAGAAAAGTAGGAAAGCAGAAGATGATAACTATCCCCTTGTCACAAAGCAACTAACCGCATTCTCTTTATGCCACTTGTGCACGAGAGACAGAAGATCAGAAATAAGAGAAATAGTGAACACAACAGGTTCATCGAAGCGAGAAAAATACGAAAGCACGTGGTAACTATCCTCGCATATTGCCGAACGCAAAGGAACTAATCACATCCCCTTTTTGCCAGTTCTGCACGGTAGACAGGAAACTAGAAATAAGAGAAACCGTGAAGGCAACAGTTTCATCGAAGCGACAAAAGTAGGAAAGTACGTGATAATTATGCTCTTATCGCAAAGGAACTAACCGCATTCTCTTTATGCCACTTGTGCGCGGTAGACAGAAGACTAGAAATAAGAGAAACAGTGAAGACAACAGCTTCATCGAAGCGAGAAAAATACGAGAGCACGTGATAACTATCCTCGCATCTTGCCGAACGCAATGGAAATAACCGCGTTCTCTTTATGCCACTTGTGCGCGGAAGACAGAAGAGAAGGCGGGGACAAGGCAAAAGACTGAGAAGGAAAGCGGTAAAGGAGGATGGAGGTGAAGGGACGAAGTTGGTTACACTGGCAGTGACGGCAGTGACGGCGGCAGCGTATACCAATGTACACCGAGCACTAATATTACATCTCTGGACTGACAGACGCGCGGACTTTAAAACCCAAAACTAACAAACAGTTACCAGTCATCCGGTCTCCGTGTTTTTATATTCTTATGTGCGCGTAGAAGCCCGCCCAAAGCGTGCGTGCTTTCCTCGCGGATGTCTCGTTCGAGCGTTCGTTACTTTTACTTTAATGTCGCTGAACATCAATGTTGACAAGGTTTCCTGCGCGAGACGTGGGCCAATGTACTCCGTGCAATACTGGAGCTGAAACGCGCGAGACGTAAAAATATCTGCTGCGTGCCTGCGGACAAGCGATTTAGGCGATTTATCAGACGCTTCGCGATATTTATGTCCTTCGGACGAGTTTCGAGTAGATGGCAGGTTTCGGGGCAGAATTCACGAAAGAGGATAGCGGGTGAAAATGAGGAATATATTAATAGTAGTAGTATATAGGTGACTTGTGTAAAAGATTTTGATATTGCAGGAATATTATTTGCAATAAAAAATATTTGTTGCAAAGACGCGTACATATGAGTCAATATGCATTCGTAAAAGATTTGGTTAAGGGTTTTGCGATATTTATGTTCTTCGGACGAGTTTTGAGTAGATGGCAGGTTTCGGAGCAGAATTCATAAAAGAGGATAGCGGGTGAAAATGAGGAATATATTAGTAGTAGTGGTACATAGGTGAACTGCGTAAAAAAATTTTTTGCAGCAGGAATATTATTTGCAATAAAAAAATATTTATTGCAAAGATGCGTATATGTGAGTAAGTATGGGTTCGCAAAAGATTTGGTTAATGGCTTTGCGGTATTTATGTCCTTCAGAGGCGTTTCGAGTAGATGGCAGATTGAAATGAGAAATGTTTTCAATGTCTACTTGGAAAATGTGTCACTCAGTATATTAGGAGAACTGGGTAAAAGATTTTAATACTGCAGGAATAGTCACATGTTATGTGCAATAAAGACAATATTTGTTGCAAAAATGCATATATGTAAGTACGGGTTTGTAAAAGATTTAGTTAAGGGCTTTACTATATTTATGTCCTTCAGACGCGTTTCGAGTAGATGACAGATTGCGGGGCAGAATTCATGAAAGAGGATGGCGGGTAAAGATGACGAATGTTTTCGATGTCTACTTGGAACATGTGTCACTTGGTATATTAGGTGAAGTGTGTAAAAGGTTTGGATGCTGCAGGAATAGTCACGTGTTATTTGCAACAATAAAATATTTGTTGCATAGATGCGTATATGTGAGTAACTATGGGTTCGTAAAAGATTTGGTTAAGAGCTTTGCGATATTTATGTCCTCCGGACACGTTTCGGGTAAATGGCAGGTTTCGGGGCAGAATTCACGAAAGATAGTGGGTGAAAATGAGGAATATATTAGTAGTAGTAGTAGTAGTATATAGGTGAAGTGCATGAAAGATTTTGATGCTGCAGGAATAGTCTGTTATTTGCAATAGACAAAATATTTGTTGCAAAGATGCATATATTTGAGTAAGTACGGGTTTGTAAAAGATTTAGTTAAGGGCTTTGCGATATTTATGTCCTCCGGACGCGTTCCGAGTAGATGGCAGGTTTCAGGGCAGAATTCACGAAAGAAGATGGCGGGTAAAGATGACGAATGTTTTCGATGTCTACTTGGAACATGTATCACTTGGTATATTAGGTGAAGTGTGTAAAAGGTTTGGATGCTGCAGGAATAGTCACGTGTTATTTGCAATAATAAAATATTTGTTGCATAGATGCGTATATGTGAGTAACTATGGGTTCGTAAAAGATTTGGTTAAGAGCTTTGCGATATTTATGTCCTCCGGACACGTTTCGGGTAAATGGCAGGTTTCGGGGCAGAATTCACGAAAGATAGTGGGTGAAAATGAGGAATATATTAGTAGTAGGTGTAGTAGTATATAGGTGAAGTGCATGAAAGATTTTGATGCTGCAGGAATAGTCTGTTATTTGCAATAGACAAAATATTTGTTGCAAAGATGCATATATGTGAGTAAGTACGGGTTTGTAAAAGATTTAGTTAAGGGCTTTACTATATTTATGTCCTTCGGACGCGTTTCGAGTAGATGACAGATTGCGGGGCAGAATTCATGAAAGAGGATGGCGGGTAAAGATGACGAATGTTTTCGATGTCTACTTGGAACATGTGTCACTTGGTATATTAGGTGAAGTGTGTAAAAGGTTTGGATGCTGCAGGAATAGTCACGTGTTATTTGCAATAATAAAATATTTGTTGCAAAGATGCGTATATATGAGTAACTATGGGTTCGTAAAAGATTTGGATAAGGGCTTTGCGATATTTATGTCCTTCGGACACGTTTCAAGTAGATGGCAGGTTTCGGGGCAGAATTCACGAAAGAGGATAGCAGGTGAAAATGAGGAATATATTTGTAGTAGTATATAGGTGAAGTGCATAAAAGATTTTGATGCTGCAGGAATAGTCTGTTATTTGCAATAAACAAAATATATGTTGCAAAGATGCGTATATGTGAGTAAGTATGGGTTTGTAAAAGATTTGGTTAAGGGCTTTGCGATATTTATGTCCTTCGGACGCGTTCCGAGTAGATGGCAGGTTTCAGGGCAGAATTCACGAAAGAAGATAGCGGGTAAAGATGAGGAATGTTTTCGATGTGGGAAAGGTTTAGCTTAAAATGACAGTAGGATGAGAGACGAAGATGTGCGGTAGGATAAGAATTGCGTTCATAAGCGAAAATGAATATGAACACTAAACGTACCGGTACTTTAGACCTACCTATTCTTACCATGAGAGGTCATTTGACCACTTATGAAATAAACGTTGATTCTCAGAAAGAAAATCCTAATTTACTAAACCGAGAACTTGAATAAATCGATGACCTAAGAATTTATGGAAAGTCAAATGAGCGGAAGAAATAACAAAAAATGCATGATTTTAAAATAAATGTTGAAAGGGGTTATTTGATCCGTTATAAAATAAACGTTGATTTTCAGAAAGAAATTCCTAATTTATTAAACTGAGAAATTGAATAACCAGATGACATGAGAATTTGCAGATAGTCAAATGAGCGAAAGAAATAACAATAAATATACGATTTTAAACTAAATTTGGAAAGGGGTCATTTGACCTCGCTTGCTACGTTTAGTGTTAACACATTGTTGACGGGTCCCGAGTTAACTCGTGTTTGCACTAGCGTTGGATATTTTAATTTTTGGAACGCAGAGCAATGTAGAATGTTGCAAAAGTTTTCATCGTGTTCGGTCGTGTTGACTTTTTTTTTATAGAAAATATACTTTTCTTGATATTGAGGCTTTTATTATAATTGTAGTATTATATCTTAAAAATGACAGAACGTGACGGTGATGGATTTTTCAATGACTTATACGCGAGTGCATTATCTAGTTGCCCGAGTGATTCTTAAGTACTTTGTAGTGATTTGGAAAATGATTATTTATCGGAAGACAGTTATGAATCTGATATTAAGCTCAATGACATCATTTAGATCTTTAGGAGCGTAAATTATAGGCGTAAATTACCGCTGTACAATTAATGTTTTGTAATACTGTTTAATTTAAAAATTAATTAAAACAGTATGAAAATTTATTAAAATTTTCTGTATAACTTTTAATATTTTTTCGTATGATTAATTGTACAACGACGCGTAAATTGCCGCTGTACAATTAATCATACGAAAAAAATATTAAAAATTACATGAAACATATATCCACAGTTTAATTTCAATTCATTATGCATAAATATACTTTATTGCATTTTATTTCGATTCTTTCACCTCCACGTTCAATTGCGAAATAATAGCTGGTGACGCGAGACAGCTTTGCGTAAAATTGCCAGTCAACAATGTGTTAGAGTATGTTGTTGTGTTACAGGCGTGTACATTGCATTATTTTTGGTACGGGAAATATTTTGTTGAAAATTATGGTGGGGTAAAAGCAGAAGGTTTGAGATAAAGGGATTAAGAATTAATAAGAGTGGCTGACGTACAAAGCTTTTAAATGGAGTAACGTTATTGCAGAAAAACGGTATTATAAAAAGATGCACCCTTTTGCTTACAGTGGATCAATCGTTTTGGCTGTAAAAACTGCTTTTGTTCAAAGTTGAAGTAAGAGTAAGGCGGAAGACGTGAAGTAGGAAGAGAATTTGGGATAGTAAACAGAAATAAATGAAATAGAATTATGTTACATTGCGTTAGCGATTTTTGACGTGGAAAACGTTTCCTGTAGAATTAGCATAAGAGTAACAAGTGATTGAGAGTGAAATGAGATTCAGGACAGAAGGACCGATATGTCGAAGTTAAGAAAGAGGGTGACATACGAAGCGAGAAATGGGGTAATGCTATAGCAGAAATAAAAAGAAGCGCTCTTTTGTGTAAGTTAGGTTATTGCTTTCGAAGTGTAAAATATTTCGCTTAAAATTATACTAAGGGTAGCGAAGAGAAGGCAACGATCTTGCGTTGCCTGAGTTATGTTTAACAGTGAAAATGTTTACGGTATTATTTTGTAATTACGGTGGAGATAAGGGAAAATATCTAAATTGTGAAAATAATTGCGGCAATGACGGGAAATATATAGAAGAGTTAAGCAAAAAATGTAACGCGATGACAGAATTCTGTTAATAAATCCAAACAAATGGCAGCAAACGATATTCACAGTTGTTAACCGTTACAAAAATAGTAACGCTGCGAGGAGGAAAAAATGCTTTTGTTAATTCCTTTATACTCCCCATTATTCCATAATAATAAATGCACTATTTACTATCAATATATCTGTATGACAAAATATTTTCAAGTTAAGAAACGTATTACATTCATGCATGAAAGAAAATTGAAAGGTAATCGGAAATTCACTAATAACGTTACCAGAGAAATACGAAACTTTTTCATTTTAAATCATTCTTTGCTTTTCCTATATTTTCCTTCATTATACCACATCCATTACATACGGTTACTCAAAATCCAAGAAGAACGTTTAAGGTAACCAATAAAGTTTCGACCAAATTGCAATAAACGTAAAAAACGGCACTTACCCCTTTGAGTTGCTGAGTACTTCCGGCCGAAGCGTTCGCTGAGGACAAAATACTGTTCACTAGGGTGAACTTTTTTGATTGATTGCGTGAAACGCAACAAAAATCTAATGGTAACTGTTCATTTACGCCAAATTAAATATTGCAAGAAAATTATTTCATAAAAGACGCATCTGTATTCATCTCACACATTGATAATTGTGGCTGCAGTAAATAAGAAATCGAAACGATTGGGGACGCATATATGTGCCCATAATTATGAAAGTGGTCTAAGTCATATATTTCTTGTTTCGAGATATTTAATGAATTGCATTTGAATAAATTAAAAAAATATTTTTACATTATGCGACATTTTAATTTATAATTTTATTAGTCTTAATTAATGGAAATTTACTATGAATATGAAATTTTGTGTGAATTTTATACGATAATATTATTTTTAAAGATTGAATTGACTTAGACCATTTTCAAAATTAACTGAATGTCCTATAAATGACTTAAAGCAATAAAGAACTTTGAGTTTTATTTGAAACAATAATTTGATTGAAATAATTCGTGAACATTTATTACATTTATTAATTATTTTTAAACAGTAATCCATTTTTATCATTATTTCGAGTATTTAAGATTCTTAAAATGTTCCTGAAAAACTGGAGGGATGTACGGTAGTAAACTCATAATATCTTTATGTTTTTCTTCCGATACTGGTCTAATGGTGGTGTATAATGGAAGTAATTTAATATTTCCGTATATTTTTCGTCTTCCTTTTTAGGTGAAAGATCCAAAACGTGAAATTTAGAATCATCTAAAGATGTTTTATAGAACATTTTATAAGGTTCATTTTTCAAGAATCTCATCCATTGAATTTGTAGCCAAGAGACAGATTCACCCGCGGTATTTTTTACTCTTCTTGTTATTGATTCTTCTAGTAATGAAGTTGTCGTCATTATTAAAATTTGATTGTCATTTATTTTATTATGTAGTTCAGAAACGCGTCAAAGAAGGCCACGTGCCATTTTCAAGTTGTTTATATAATTTATTTAAATTTTTGACTTAGACCACTTTCATAATTAAAACTAAATGAATTCCATATAATGTTGAAATTACAACCACTATCTAATGGTTCATTTTTGACAATTTCGTAAAAATTACATTGAATAAATTTAGTTAAAAATAATGTGGTATGAAATAACTGATAAACTCATTTTTTTTAAATTTTGACTTAGACCACTTTCATAATTATGGGCACATATGCGTCCATAGTCTACATTGATAGATTTCAGGGGACGCATATATACGTCCATAACAGTCAAAGGGTTAACATTTTGACTGCTGTAATGGTCACCGGTGACCAACGCAAGAGATTTTACTGAAGATCCAAAATGGTCGCAATGGGTAGCAATTATTATTTTATAAATGCAGTTGTTAGAATAGTCATGCGATTCTTTGGTCTCCAATACCTGCACATTATTTACATTTTGCATAATTCAGTCAAATGCTATAGTATTTCAACGCATCGCCCTTCTAACATAGTAAAATACGCTTGGCAGTCAACGTGTTAACTCATTGCGTACGGGTGATGAGAAATCTCGTCTTTAGCAAACCGAACGTTGAGCAAGCCGGGTGACGAGACTTGACGAGTTGAGAAACTAAACATGATAATATTGTCATTATTACGATACCAAGGTAACAAAGCCTTGCGTGAGCTTATAACAGAAGATTCGCGAAATAAATTAATGTCGAAATGTCGAAACAGTAGAAAACAATCGGCCAGTATCACAATTGTGCCCATAATTATGAAAGTGGCCTAAGTCAAAATTTAAAAAAAAAAAAGAGTTTATCAGTTATTTCATACCACATTATTTTTAACTAAATTTATTCAATGTAATTTTTACGAAATTGTCAAAAATGAACCATTAGATAGTGGTTGTAATTTCAACATTATATGGAATTCATTTAGTTTTAATTATAAAAGTGGTCTAAGTCAAAAATTTAAATAAATTATATAAACAACTTGAAAATGGCACGTGGCCTTCTTTGACGCGTTTCTGAACTACATAATAAAATAAATGACAATCAAATTTTAATAATAACGACAACTTCATTCCGGTTTATAATCAATAACAAGAAGAGTAAAAAATACCGCGGGTGAATCTGTCTCTTGGCTACAAATTCAATGGATGAGATTCTTGAAAAATGAACCTTATAAAATGTTCTATATAACATCTTTAGATGATTCTAAATTTCACGTTTTGGATCTTTCACCTAAAAAAGGAAGACCAAAAATATACGGAAATATTAAATTACTTCCATTATACACCACCATTAGACCAGTTTCGGAAGAAAAACATAAAGATATTATGAGTTTACTACCGTACATCCCTCCAGTTTTTCAGGAACATTTTAAGAATCTTAAATACTCGAAATAATGATAAAAATGGATTACTGTTTAAAAATAATTAATAAATGTAATAAATGTTCACGAATTATTTCAATCAAATTATTGTTTCAAATAAAACTCAAAGTTCTTTATTGCTTTAAGTCATTTATAGGACATTCAGTTAATTTTGAAAATGGTCTAAGTCAATTCAATCTTTAAAAATAATATTATCGTATAAAATTCACACAAAATTTCATATTCATAGTAAATTTCCATTAATTAAGACTAATAAAATTATAAATTAAAATGTCGCATAATGTAAAAATATTTTTTAATTTATTCAAATGCAATTCATTAAATATCTCGAAACAAGAAATATATGACTTAGACCACTTTCATAATTATGGGCACAATTACATCAGTGAGTCCGGTCCATTAGTCTATCGTATCTTATAAAAGATTTTATTACTGTGCATTTTATTATTTGAACGATGGCATTTTAATTTATGAGAAACAGTTTTTGAATTAGTTCACAAAATAAACCCTAATTGTAAAAAAGTCAAACATGTCTCATGGAAATGAAGAAAATGAAAGCCAAAATGAATTATTATTTGATGATTTATCTGATGTACCAAATAACATTTCAAGTGAAAGTGAACTTAGTGACGGTAGCGACATTATTGCAATAAGTGCTGGTATTAAACTAAGAAAGAGGATGAATATTTTGTAAATGCGAATTAAAAAAATGCATGTATGTATTGCACAAAGTTGTTTTGGAGCGCTCGAAAATATGCGAGCCCTGGAAGCACGTTGGGCGAGCAGCGTGCCGTACGCAATGAGTTAAAATAAATACCTTACAACCAATTTTGCAAATACGCAAAACTGTAAATATCGTACGGCGTTCATCCTTTCTTTGTCAAAGCATTAGACAAAACGTCAAAGACAAGAAACAAAGGCTTTAATAAGTGGGAATAAATGAAAGAGAAGGGCGTTCAAAGGCAGTTGCATCTGCGACAATAACAATGTGCCAGGAACGTGAAGAGGCTAGATCAACTTAGTTCCCGGTTCTCGTCTCGCGACACACAGGCTCTCGTTCACTCGTTCTTGGGGCAACTGAAATAAGGTATAATTTTCCGCGCCAATTAAGGTCTTTAAGAATCGCGACCAATTGAGCGGGAGGGTCAGACCTTAGATGTGGGGGAAAGACCTAGTGGCGTCCCCCTATAATTTATTATTGATTAGATCGAATCGAGAAAAGAAAGTCGCTCTCAGAGGCGAAATTCTTCTCCCACTCCGGTGGATGTCGTCATGACGTTGGACGAAAAGCTCGCTCTGGGTGGACCTGGAGAAAGACGGAAAGAAGAAAAAGGACGCTTTTAAAGGGTAACGGCTGATAAGCTGCGTCCAACTTCGTTTTTCCGGTCGAATTGATCGTTAGACAGAAGACTAATTGCACGGTACTTTTATACCGGTGAAAAAGATTCTTGTCGTTGAGTAGCTTGAAAGACCAAATGCAAGAACTCGGGAGTTGTGCTAAAAAAGGGTGGAGATGCATGCGGGGATAAAGGGATAATTGATAAGTTACGCAGGATTTGATACTTCGGAAATGTGTCACTCAGGATATTAGGTGAAGTGCGTAAAAGATTTTGATGCTGCAGGAATAGTTACATATTATTTGCAATAAACAAAATACTTGTTGCAAAAATGTGTGTATGCGAGTAACTACGGGTTCGTAAAAGGTTTGGTTAACGGTTTTTTTGGGGGAATAATTGTATTATTTACAACAGAGAAAATGTTTGTTTAGAAAAATGTACGTGTGTTACTACTAACTACATGTTTACATTCCGCTTAACTGAACTAATTAATAATAACTAACTTGAATTAACTAACTTGAATAATAAATAAAACTGAACTAATTAAAACTAATTTTCGACAGCGAAAAAGATGATTCTTTACAAATGAATTCTTTACAAAAATTTATTTTGTTATTGGTTATTTTTTAATTGTATTGTAAAAATACAATGTAATGTATAAAATAATTGTATAATTGTATAATTGTATAATGTATAAAATACACTGTAATGTATAAAATAATTAATTATTTTGTAATTGGTTATTTGTCATTTTAAAGAAACTATAATTAAATAAAAATATGTGTTTAATATAAATCAAAATACATTTAATGTGTTGTATGATGAATGCCAAACTCTTCTGCAATTTCTCGACTTGTTAAATGTGGATTATTTTCCAACATGGATTTCATTATCGATCTATGGTCGTCCAGATCGATCACTTTCTTGAACGCTCAGATCCCCGAAACGAAATTTGCTAAACCATCTTTGACAAGTACGAACATTTACAATATCTTTCCCAAATACAGCACATAAATTTTAACATGCAACCGATGCGTTGCTTCCTTTTTGGAATTCATACAAAATGCAGTGTCGTAAATGCACTTTATCTACTGACATGTTTTTCACCTTAAATATCACAAGTAAATGATGAATGTTAAAAAAGGACTCCTTTTATATTATACACCAGCTGTAAGAAACAAAAAAAAATTCGAATGACTCACTAGCCAGATGTTTTTTTTATTTACAAGAAAAATTACCTGCCTATTAACACGTTGGCTGCCGTGGGGGTCACCGGTGACCGGCGCAAGAGATTTGACTGAAGATCGAAAATATTCGTAATGGGCAGTAATAATTATTTTATAAATGCAGTTATTGTTAGAATAGTGATGCGATTCTTTGGTCTCCAATACTTGCACATTATTTACATTTTGCATAATTCAGTCAAACGCTGTAGTATTTCATAGCATCGCCGTTCTGATACGGCAAAATACGTACGGCAGTCAACGTGTTAAAAATACGACAGAACTTTCCCTCAAACGTAATACTTACGCCTCGTATTGTGCCAGAAATCTACGCCGCTTTTTATCATCGCTCTGCGCGTTTCTCCGTAACTTACCTCTAACGAACTTTTTTGCAACTGATCGCGTGTGCAATTATCAAAATTGTGCCGCGTACGCTTACGTTGCCGCTTCCGTTGCCATTGTAAGCGTTTGAGAATGTGCGATACGTCAATGCCGATAGGCATCGGATAGATTTTCTCGTCGATATCCGGAACGAGCGAGACCATCATCGGATCAAACGAGGCGTATCCTGCGCTCCTGTGGTTCACACTTAATTAAACCACCATAGGAACTCTGACAACATGACAGCCCGTCAGCACGTGGCGAACAATACCGCAAGTCTTTAGCGACAATTGTTATGTAAAGTCCATCCCATACATGCAGCTCGCCGCTTCTCTCTTCTGTCAATACGAGACCAAGTACGCGGCTATTATCTCTCGGCGATTCAACTTTTGCAAAGCGCCAGTTGAGATATGCAATTTTAATGGTGCCGCGACGTTCTTACTTTTATTGAACTGCGTTTGCGGCCTTGCCGACATTACGCTCCTTTTTTCAATTTATGCACTACTTTTTATTTATTTAATATTTAATTTGACGTTTTACATTTTATTTTAGTATTTTTAATTTAGTATGTAAAACATCTTATGAGCTGATTCATTATATTTGTTGTATAGTTGCTATTTTGATTTAGCGCAGAACAATTACACGCGTCGGCAAAGCGAACATCAAATATCAGCGAATCCGGCAGATTTTATTAGAATTGTTTATATAGAAAACAGATTTAAAGGCAAGTGGAATGTTTTTATGGTAACTAGAATAATTTAAAAGAATGGTTGTTAGTTTCCTGACTTTTTATTATAAATTGTGTTTTGTAGTATTGTTATAATTGAGTTGTAAAACCACTCGTTTTAGGGGAATGTTTTGTTTAATACTATTCAATAAAGACATTACAAACAAAATGTTTCTTAAAATATAGAAACTAGTATATAAGACAGTTCAATACATAAACACTTATACAAATATCAGTAGCTGAATCATGACAGTTTCTCTCTACAATTATAGCCCTAACATAAAACACAATTTACAATAGATTAATATTGTCCGCCGTTTTTATGTGTGATAACACAAATGTAAACCCCTCTGAAGAGAACTCACGACCCAACACAGAAAATCAGGTATCCAACAATTATTGAAATAAAACTTTTCTAGTTACTATAAAAACAAGCCACTTGCCGGTACATCTGTCATCAATATATTTCATAATCGGTCAAAATATTTAACATGTAAATTAATCATTTTGTATTATGGAATTGACAATGTTTACTTTTTTTAGATTGCATATAGCGATCTTAATACTATCAGTTGTTAAAGGCAATATATTTTGTAGTGAATGAGAAAATCACGGGAATTGAGAAAACACGTATAATTTTTAGAATTTAGAAACTTTTAAGAACTTTTACTATTGTCGCTAATCGTATTTCAATACGATTTCGCGTGATCCAGTAACGCTAAATAATTTCTATTGATTAATTTCAATGATAACAGAGATATATTTGCTGCAACTACCAATATATTTACATTCTTCCACCACACACATCGATCTTATCAAGTCGCGTGTAATTGTCTGATAGGGTAAATAAAATTGTTTTACTAATAAAGACTATTGATGAACGTAGATAATGTTAAAAACTTCTTAACACTTTGACTACCGTGCGTATTTTACTATATTAACGTGATGAAGTACTACAGAATATGATTGAATTGTGCAAAGTGAAAATAATGCGAAGGTATCGGAGACCAAAAAATTTAAACACTATTTAATATTAATTGCATTTACAAAATTATAAATGCTATCGATTGGGTACTTTTGAATTTTTCGTGAGACCTTTTGCGCCGGTCACCGATAACCACCATGGCAGTCAACGTGTTAATAGAATTATAAGAAACAAATAGCTGTATCATTCTATCTAAGCATTGATGTGACTTTAAATCGTCGAGTGCTCAATAATGATTGCATTTTTCGCATTTAAGCCTTTTAATGATATTTTCTCACTGTAATATTTATAATTGTAATATAATTGTAATAAGTCCCAACTATTCTACAGAAGTCTTACAAAACACATGAAAAGAAGCTTCACAATTTGTTATTGCACTTACTTCGGCCATTGACTCGCGACACTAACTTCCTACTAAGAGCATCGCAAACATCAATATTTCATTCGCGACATCTTGAGCCCCCTCCGCCTGACCCTGATCACTTCGCGAAGCATTATTCGCACAAGAGGAAAGCTTGGCGTCAGCCGCGATCGCCACGGAGTCGTCGAAATCCCAGGCGCCGAAGCCCTCAAATTCGGCGAGCCTCGAAATTGCCGCGTGTCGCTTGACATCGCGGCGTTTTACGAAGAAAATCAATTTGAAGAAGTGCGCAAGTGGAAACCTTAGAAGAAGTCTGTTACGACGTGCGGGCGTCCCACTCCGCGGCCGGCTACTCCTTCGTCACGTCGAACTTCGAAGCTCCCACGCGCTGCGCTGATTGGCCGAGGGAAAAGCGACGCTAGGGGAAAAGGCTGCGATTGGTCGAAGGGCGAGGCTTGCGCGATGCTGACTGGCTCGACCGCTCGGACGCCGACACGCGTTAGAAGAAGCCAGACGAGAAGGCTCCACCTCTATCTTGTCTCGGCCGAAAGCCTCGAGCTTAGTCTAACGTTTCTAAAAGCTTGGCGCGCACGATGAATTTCGAGGCGGCGGAGGAGGGTGCGGCGAAAGAGAAGGGAAATGGCGAGGGGAATGGTGCTTTGAGCGAAAAGTGGAGAGCATGAAAAGAGGCTCGTTAGGGACACGGAATAGATGTGCGAAGATGCGCCGCGAAGGAAGAGCGAGACAGATTGACAATGAGTAGACCAGTGCCGTAAGTCGCGGGGCCCGGAGAGTGGGGCGCACCATGGAGGGGGTCCCTGGCAGCGAAAGGGTGGGAAAGAGGGGAGCCTAGTGGCACCGACTAATTTCAAGAATAAGTCCACAGGCGTGACAAGCGCACTTCACCGAAGCACACTCGAAACGAAGGAATGCGCAGCGAGGCTTGAAATTGCGCGAATGACGATTAACCGAACCCGCGGGCGGGCAGTGAGTGAGTTGTTTGGCGGGTCGGCGCCGGGTCCTGGATTAGGCGTGGGTGCATGAAGGAACAAGTGCGTGAACCGTGCCAGTATTAGCGGCGGACGTGGCGGAGATCGTCGGAATCCAGGATTGTGTGCCCGCTGGATTTATGATAGTTGCCTGACGATTCGACGGTGGGCTCGTGCTCACTATTCCGTCATGCGAGGAAATTAACGGCAGCGCGCAGATAGGGTGTTTAAATTAACGCGCGCCGACGCGCGCACGACTCCACGGGGTTTGTTCACTTTCGGCCGAACTCGCTGTTGACAGAAGACGAGATAGCGGGAAGTAAGCATGAACGAAGACAAACGCAGTGAAGCTTCGCCGAAGCCTTCCCAACCGACGCCTTTCAGCATCGCAGATATTCTCGGAAGACAGACTTCCCGCACGAACGAGCTGGCGTGTTGTTCGGAACTCCTGCGGGAGAATATTCAGGGCATAAGTGGGAACGTGATGGTCAATGACAGTGGAAGCGGAAGTGGCCGCGAGAGTCCAGCGAAGAAGATCCACCGGTTTTGTGAAAACGATCGCGCGCCGACGATGTTCCCGAGATCCGCCTCGCCGTATGACGAGCTGTGCATGTCACGCGAATTCGATCTTTTTAGACGCAATTTCGCGCAAGCTAGTTTGTCGAACTTTGCCACGGTGTCGCATCATCTACAACGTCGGGAGTCCATCGAACGGCTGGAGACGTTTAGAAACCTGGCGGCGTATCGAACGGCGAGGCAATCCAAAGAAGCTTATCAACCGGAGCAGCAGGATGAGGCTTTGGACATGAGTAAAACCAAATATCTCGGTGAGTGTACGTCATGTCTGTGTATTAACACGTTCACGCCGGGGCCGATTTTCATGTTTTTCGCTGCAAGGCGGTGCTCGAATTCACGCAGCACTTCATTTGGTGGCTCACAATTGTTGCTTGTTTCAATTATTTACATTTTCAACTATACGGCAATTTTGTCCACTTACTAAACGAACTATATTTTTGATGGTGAGCGGCGTCTAAATAAATGTTAAAAAACCACCGGTGGTGTGTGCCGGCGTGAACGTGTTAAAGAATTGTTGAAGAGTGGCAACAATAATGCGTTTTTGTCTATCTCCGCTGCGGCGTGTTCGTTTTGTTTTGGCCGTATCGTCCTCAGTTTCATCTGAGCAGCGACCTTATAACATTAGATCACGAGCCACGGTCTCCCTCATTTATTTCATCTGAAAGAACTCAACAAGAATAAGTGAAACCATGTAATTGGCATAGCGCACATGCGATCATCTCGCCACTATTTCTAAAACTGGTTTGTTCTGCAAAATCTCTAAGGGAGCGTAGTCGAGTGATCCACTTACTAGGCGTAGACTAGAGGGGGTTCTTGTAAGTTTCATTTTTTGCTTTCGCAAAACAGCTATCGACTTTATACGTCTGTAAACTTACATCCTGCTATTGGCACGTAGTCTTTAAGTAAGCGTAACCAAGCGAATGTATTCTGCAAACTATAGATAGACGATGTGTTCTTGCGAGTTCCATTTTTTGATTCCATAAAATAGCTTTACGTTTTATGCATCAATATACCTGCATCCTGGTTCTAGTATTTCGTATAAAGTATACGCAAACATCTGAAGACCGTGTAGCCTCTAAGAAAACCTAGTCAACCCAAAGTATTCTGCGTACTACACCTAGACCTCTGCATTCTTGCAAGTCTCTTTTTAGGCAGCACAAAACTATTTCCCTCCTGTATACCTAAAGTTGGTCCAGCTTTTAACTTGCCTCCAATCGCCAGCCTGCTTACCCGTCCATCCCACGGAATCTCCAACCCATCTACGTAAGCAGGCAAGAGCAAGAGATCATCCGTGCATCCTCGCAACGATCTAGTTTTCAAGGGTTTTTCGAGCTAACCCGGCCAGAGATAACATAATTGAACGTAATTTTAGTAGCATAAGTGCCACTCGACTCGACAGACGTCATGAGTGCTCGCCACTCTACTTCTTGCACTCGTTCGATATCTGACTACAGAGTCGTCCGGCTGCCGCAGGCATCGGGTTTCGAGCATTGCAAACGATTCATACTTCGGATCAAAAACGAAATTAGATCAAGGTTGCGTCACGAGATCTTCTCGCTAAGGACTGAAGCGAACGCGTCGCCACGGTTTATCTAGATTTTCGTACATTGTACGGGTTACAATTAAGAACTAAAGAAAATCAGCTTTTCGCTTGACTTTTTTAACACTTTGACTGCCATGATGGTCACCGGTGACCGACGCAAGAAATTTTACTTAAGATTCAAAATATTCGCAATGGGTAGCAATTATTATTTTATAAATACAGTTGTTATTAGAATAATGATGTGATATTTTGGTATCCAATACCTGCACATTATTTACATTTTGCATAATTCAGTCGAACGCTGTAGCATTTCATAGCATCGTCGTTCTAATATAGTAAAATACGCTTGGCAGTCAACGTGTTAATTTCGGTTAAATTTTGTCAACAACTCGACGTGTTTGAGAATCCTTGGACCCTCGTCAGGAGTAAAATTCTAATTCGCGCGCTTCTGCGTTTCTCCAATAAACGGTAAACACAATTTCTCTGCGCTTTAATCCAAATCTCGAAGCACATCGCGATATCGGCATAATTCAACAGTAATAAAGAAACACGATTAAAAGTCTCGCTGTGTTCTTTTAATTCTTAACCCTTTGACTGCTGAATACTTTCGTCCGAACCGCTCGCTGAGGACGAAATACTATACTTTTCGCTAATGCAAACTCTATTGAATGATTATATAAGGCACAACTAAGTTCTGCTGGTAATTTTTCATTTACGCCGAATTAAATGATGCAACAAAATTATTTGATAAATAATTTTTATCTGTATTCATTTCGTACATTGATAGTTGTGGCAGCAATACGTAAGAAATTGAAACGATTGAGAAACGCATATATGCGCCCATAGTCTACACCAATATATTTCGCCGGACGCATATATGCGTCCATAGCAGTCAAAGGGTTAATTCTTGGAGCAACGTTTTTGTGAACTTTAACCCTTAGCGTACGAATGCCGCCATACTCGGGAAATCATAAATATTCCAGAAAAATCGAATGCCGCCATACAGGCGGCATGACGTGATATTTTAGGAAATCTATTAGGTTCTGCCTTAATTGTGTACGTTACAATGAAGGGCGATCGGCAATTGTTTCTTGACGCATTCTGGAGCATTTCTCTCCGAGCATTGAGCGAGAATACACCGTTTTTATACGTTCAGTAAAGTTTATTATCGTAATTTGCGGACGAGCACTCTGTTAGAAGAAGGAGACACAGAGCTCTGCGTGCTCATTTTTCTATATAGAATTTTAAAAACCTGGTATACACATAGGGTACTGTTGGGAGAAGTTCCAGACTCAACAAAAATATAAGTCATTTTGTATAAATAAATTGTATCTCTATAAAAAATAAATGTATAAATGTATACAAATCTATATATTACATACATATATCTATTTGTTTATTTCAAATCTGATTATTTTTCTGTAATTTTTACTTCAGTATTCTTTTACGGACAAATCTGTTCATATACTATCTATCACTACTGAAAATTTCCATAAAATGCAATAAAGCAATATTAATTATGCACTTTTTCTCGCTCTGGAAATAAAGAACTAAATATCTTAAAAATCCATCGATCTACTGGTCATTATTCTAGACAAATGCGCTCGTTCGTTAAGGGTTAACACTTTGACTGCCATGATGGTCACCGCTGATCGGCGCAAAAGATTTGACTCAAGATCCAAAATATTCGCAATGATTAGCAATAATTATTTCATAAATGCAGTTCTTATTAGAATAGTGGTGCGATCCTTTGGTCTCCGATACCTGCACGTTATTTATATTTTGCATAATTCCGTGAAACGCTGTAGTATTTCATAGCATCGCCGTTCTAATACAGTAAAATACGCACGCCAGTCAAAGTGTTAATAGAAATCTCGGCACACATCAAGATGCTGACGCAATCTATTGGGTTGGAGGGAAAGTTCTGTCGTATTTTTAATAGGCAGGTAATTTTTCTTGTAAACAAAAAAACATCTGGCTAGTGAGTCATTCGGATTTTTTTTGTTTTTTTTTATAGCTGCTGTATAATGTAAAAGGAGTTCTTTTTTACCGTTCATCATTTACTTGTGATATTTAAAGTGAAAAACGTGTTAGTAGATAAAGTGCATTTACGACACTGCATTTTGTATGAATTCCAAAAAGGAAGCAACGCATCGGTTGCATGCAAAAATTTATGTGCGGTATTTGGAAAAGATATTGTAAATGTTCGTACTTGTCAAAGATGGTTTAGCAAATTTCGTTCCAGGGATCTGAGCCTCCAAGAAAGTGATCGATCTGGACGACCATCCAAGATCGATAATGATGTTTTACGATCCATGTTGGAAAATAATCCACATTTAACAAGTCGAAAAATTGCAGAAGAGTTTGACATTGATCATACAATACATTAAATGTATTATGATTAATATTAAACACATATTTTTATAAATTAATTCAAGTATTTTCTTTAAAATACGACAGAACTTTCCCTCCAACCCAATACATAGATGCTGCTACTTACATCGATAGCTGCTACTAGGTTTTATGGCGAATTTTTTGCATTTATAGTAAAATCTTTTGCGCGGCATGTTGTAATATATTGTAGAGCGCGGCAGCCGAAAATGAAATCGTAGTCAACAAAGTTAGCCGCACACGGTTTTCCTTTTATTCTTAGCTTTTGAGATTGGTACAAAAATGACAAGCAAAAATGTGTGCCGCAATGTGCGTGAATGAGAGGGGTAAGCCGTTAACACGCGTTGCAGAGCGAAGAAGTGACCCATCGACTGACGACCGACTTGAAACCACTTTCGGCTTAGTCTATGTGGTTTGTTGGTCGTTCTTGTGATGATGGGTTTGCTCGACGAAAATCGCGGATAGAATTACATCGGCCTACGGCATCGCGCCCTACTGGGGACAAACACGACTCCCTCAGGGCAAACTAACACGATTGTGAAATCAATCGTTAATGCCACTTCCCTTTAGTGTCGCACAATGCTAGACGAAAGTTCTTCGATTAGTGTCATGGTGAACACGTGAAACTGTCTGACGCGCATAGTGTGAGTTCCGCGGAAGTACAAGATGGATTATACGTCGTAATATATTGTCGCACAAAAGTATAAGATTTATGAAATAATTGTAATTTTGGAAATATTTATAATATATATAATAAATATTATATATACTGTATTAGCCCGAATATAACGCGGTATTTTTCGACCATTTATTTTCCGTTAAAAAAAATCGACTCGCGCTAAAGCAGGGTTTAAGTAATGAAATGTAATATATACAAGGAAATTTTTCTTAAGAGGTTGAAATGATAATTAAAGGTTTCAAGAAATGCTGTTATATTCGGGCTAATACGCTATTTTGGAGAATTAATTATCTTTGTGTCATTATACACCGTAACGTTACTAATATTAAATACTACCTGGTACTTATTGTAATTTTGGAAATAAGTACTAGGTAGTATTTAATATTAGTAATGTTATGGTGTACAATGGTACAAGCAGAGTTAATTCTTCGGTTAGTGTCATTGTAAACACGTAAAATGGTTTAAAGTGAGTAGTGCAAGTTCTGTGGTTTTGTACTACTGCGGATGAGATATATGGAGTTTTATTATTACGAAGAACTATGACACTTACCATAATTGCACTAGTAAGTATCGGGTAGTACTGAATATTGGTAATGAGGCGATGGATAATGGTGCAGAGAAAAATAAATCTCCGCTACTATCATGGCGAACATCTGAAACTGAAGCGTATAGATCGAATTCCGTGAAATTACAAAATCATTTGTGTCTAGTAACATATCTTCGCGATAACTATGATTACACTATCAAACACGAAGTACTACAGAATATTATTATTATTGTGCTATAGTAGTGACAGCGAGGGACTTAATACAGACTTTTAATTTTATCCTGTCATTACTTCGTTTAGCGTTAAGACGCCTTTATTTACATCTTATTGTGATATATGGTAGACGCATGTATTTACGATTAATCATATATCGTTTCTTATGCTTTTGTTATTTCATAAAACTTATGAAAGAAACCCTTTTAGTATCTATGATCATACAGACACTGTTGTTTTATACTTTATACGAAACTTGTGAAAGACCCCTTAACATTGCGTAGACGTTGAAAGAAAAAACAAAATCACGCTTAGTCGTCCTCTCTGCTTTCTGCTTTCGAAATATTAAGGAATCCATGCTTTTCCCAACCGAGGGTAGAGAAGATAGGTACGAACTGGCACCGATTCAAGGTACTCTCAGCAAATTACGAGGTTTCTTTCTGCAGGATATCCTTCCAAGTCATTTCATATACCAATGAACAAGTCGAGCCTTCGATCGTGTTACAACACAAGACTTGTTATTTATTCTTGGCAAGATTCCTCTTCTTCATATGCATTATCTTGTTTTCTACATTTACAAACCGCTATCGTTTGTTCGTATACTCGTATATTCTAACTGCCTCGGACCCATCAAAATCTAACAATATGTATCTATATCCCTTATTAAATTTCTGAGTGTCTGCTGGCTGGGTACCTTATACAAGAAATGAAAATTTGTAGCAATTATAATGTCAGAAAAGCATTTGATGGAATTCAGTTACTCTAAAGCAGTTACAAAAAGAACAGTTGCGGTCCTAAAACTGAGCTGTTCGCAAACCAACACGATTAACTCCACTTTTAATTACTTAAACTTTCAATGGCAAAGCACTTATTCGATTCTCAACGTTTATATTTCGAATAAATTGAATACCCTAAGTTTTGTTTTTGTAAATTTGAAATTGTAAAGCACAATGTAAACAAATACTGAATATAATTTTCTATGTCGTATGCATTCCAGCGATCCTACGATTTGTCTGAATCCAAAGAATTTACGGTAATTATCGTACCAAAAAAAGTTGGTACCCAGTTATCCTGAGGTAATTGCGAAAAAGTTACGTTTCTAAAAATGTTATTCTAGTACAGACAAACTTCTTACAACACGGTTTCGTTCTAACACGTTTAGACCTTTACGGGAAACCTCATATAACATGGACACCTGCAACACGGTTTCGGTCTAATATGACTAAAACTTTGCGAAAACCCAGACATATAATACTCTACGGTGTCCAGTGTCATTGTGTTATACGAGGGCAGTCCGATAAGTACTTAGCCTACAAAAGAAAAACGAAAATTTTGGAAAATTGACGAGTTATTTTTCAACATAGTCTCCTTTTAACTCGATACACTTGATCCAGCGATGCTCCAACTTCTTCAACCCGTCTGAAAAATATGTTTTCTGGAGATCTGTAAAGTAGGCCTCCGCGGCGGCAATAACTTCCTCATTCGACTCAAATTTCTGCCCAGCGAGTGACTTTTTCAAGTTTGGGAACAAAAAGAAGTCACACGGGGCCAAATCTGGAGAATACGATGGATGGGGCAGCTGTTCGTAGCCTAATTCAACGAATTTGGCTGTAGCTTGGGCAGAGATGTGAGCCGGTGCGTTCTCGTGGTGAAAGAGCATTTTTTTCTTCGCCAAATGGGGCCGTTTTTTCCTTAATTCGGCGTCGAATCGGCTCAATAGTTCGGCATAGTACAGCCCTGTGACTGTTTTGCCCTTCTCCATGTAGTCTATGTAGATCACACCTTGTGAATTCCAGAAAACAGTGGCCATCACCTTTCCGGCCGATAGGACAGTCTTCGCCTTCTTCGGAGCACATTCGCCGGGCGCAGTTCACTGTTTCGACTGTTCCTTGGTCTCTGGTGTGTACCAGTGGATCCACATTTCGCCGACAGTCACAAAACGACGTAGAAACTCTTTCGGATTGCGCTTAAAGAGTGTCAAACACTGCTCTCAAGTGGTCTCACGGATGCGCTTGTTATCCGGAGTGAGCAAACGCGGCACCCATCGAGCAGAAAGCTTTCCCATGCCCAATATTTCATGCAGGATATAACCCACGCGGTCTTTTGAAATGCCTACTGTCTCAGCTATCTCGCGCATCTTCAGTCGGCGGTCTGCCAATACGAGATCGTGGACTTTTGTCACATTATCCTCCGTGGTAGCTGTTTTTGGGGCACCTGGGCGTAGCTCATCAAAAACTGAAGTG
The DNA here is from genome assembly GCA_033815515.1 of Cryptocheilus praepositus. Classification (NCBI taxonomy): domain Eukaryota; kingdom Metazoa; phylum Arthropoda; class Insecta; order Hymenoptera; family Pompilidae; genus Cryptocheilus; species Cryptocheilus praepositus. The sequence goes on along the minus strand of JAWWQZ010000018.1, from coordinate 974,549 downwards.
CGACCACGTTGAAACTTGTTAAACCAATTTTTGACGGTCGCCATTGAAGGAGAAGAGTCACCGTATACAGCATCCAAGCGCTCTTTGATTTCGCTGCGCGATTTCCCTTCCAAAAACAAGAATCGAATCACCGACCGATATTGCACTTTTTCCATTTCTGCAAAATCCGCGGACACGCCGGCTTTCACACGTGATCAAAACAAAACTACAAATCCAATATGGGTGAAATTTTGACAGTAGTCGTCTACGAGAATGTACTACACGATAGTAAGTTTTTTTCTACGATAGTGGCGCCATTAGGCGGTGAGGCTAAGTACTTATCGGACTGCCCTCGTAATACTCTACGGTGTCCAGTGTCATTGTGTTATACAACGATGTCATATGAATGATAATTTTGAAGGACCAAAGCTTGTTTGTTACAAAAGTGATGGTTCCTTGGCGTATATTGAATTACTCGGTCATTTTACCGAATTCAGTTTATTGATGCAAAAACCTAGTTTAAATAACTATACTATAAGTAAGGTAAATAGGCGCAATTCGTGGTTTATCAAGAAGATGTTTGTGCGGTAAAAGGATACTGCCTACTTTTACATGCTGAGTTGAAGTATATGAGCAATCTCGTCTTAGTCCTTTTGAAGCTTCTTAATAAAGGAAATCGATGGATTTAGGGTATGCATGCTCTTTTCTCGAAAAGTGCCCCATACGTCATTGGCAGATATCAATTGCTAAAGCACGTGCATTGAATGATCCTACAATAGAAGTTGCAGAGAAACTGCAACATGCTTTTCCTGAGCATACCTACCAGAGATAATGTGGGATTTTAGAAGAATCTAGAATAGCTTTTGCGAATGCAGACCCCAAAGCTGAAAGACGTCTAATATTCAAAAGGGAACTGCGACATCCCGATACTATGAGATCTACAACGACCTTGGCAGGACTAGCAAACGAACCGAAATTACAGACCTTTTAAAATGAGCAGAAGACTAATATGCTGACAAGGATTCAGTGAATGGGGATATCATTTAAGCAAAATAACGTTTATGCTGATTTGCTCCTAGAAGTGATCAAGAGGAAAAATTAAATAGGGGTTATTTAAATTAAAATAGTTATATTTTGTTCCTTTTCGTTTTGCTTATAAATTGCAAAATAATTGAAATTGCTTATATGGATTTAAGAGAAAATGTTGTTTTTCATACATTTTCAAACCCCAAATCGTAAAATATAAAACCGATACTTTGCTGAGTCTCATATAACGTGGTTTCACATAAAACGAAATTTTTTAGGAACTTATCTACCGTGTTATACGAGGTTTACCTGAATAGAAACAGCAAGTATCATAAATAATTTCCCACGTCACATATGTTCCGACATTGCAAGGATTTCATTAGTACTGTAGAATTTAGAGTAACTATGATACCAGAAAAATATTAGCTGGAAGCCAACTGTCCTAGAATAATTGCTGGAATACATAAATTCCATAAAATATAAACGTTAGGTATCAAATAAATTAATTTGCCATTAACATGTTTCGTTAATCTAGTAAAGTAAGAGCAAACATCAAAAATAATTTTCTATGTAACATAAATTCCAATATTCCTACGACTTCTTTATAACCATGAAATTTAGAGTAACTGCGATACCAGAAAAACATTAGCTGAAATTTGCTTGCTCAGAGGTAATTGCGGAATAGGAAATTTTTTCTAAATGAGCCATTAATTTGTCAAATCGATTAACTCCACAGCACAAAATCTAGTAAAACTGTTTTAAATATAAATATTAGGCATCAAACAAGTGCTTTGCCAGCAAAGTTTACAAAAATTCTAAAAGTCGATTTCATTGCGTTGGATGATGTATCGTTAACAGCTAAAATATTATCCTAGTAGAGTAACAGCGAGTATCTTAACACGTTGACTGCTGTGTCACCAGTATTTGGGTGATGGTAACAATTTTGATCGGGTTTGAATATATAGGACGTAAGTTAGTAGGTATTTGGAAAGATATTTCACAGGATATAAATAACACTATTAGGTTTTTATAAAAGTAACTTTAACCATGCGTCACCAGAGAAGACATATTTGAAAAAGAAGAAATAATTTTCGGCGCCCACACGCTTTCTTAGATACTTCGTTCTTGAGAAAAAATTTTCAACTGCTTGCATGTTTCGAAACGTTTTGATGTAAACGTGCCTATCTTCTGCTACAGTAAAAAACAATAGATCCAGTACGATTCTCCAATACTGATTTTCTACTCGATGGAAATCCCTGGGGATTTTGTGCAAAATGTAATAATCTTCTACTACGATAAGAAAGAATTCGCGCATGGTAGAGGCGCATTTTTCTCTCTGTTGCTCCATTGTAAGGGTGTCTGTGTTTCCTGCTGTTTTCTTATATGTCACGCGATAATTCTTGGTTGAAACCATTTACGCATTTTATTATATGAAAATTTTGCACACTGAACGTTTTCGAATTGCTTATTTTCTTACATTATTTTTAACAGTTAATCATTGGCACTTTCTTGCTAGTAGTAACTTAGCAAACAGGTTGCTGGTCGTCTGTTCACTTGATATACATTAACTGTTCTAAGGAAAATAATTATAATTGCACTTTAACAATTAAATAAAGTGATGCGGTGTTTGTATTTTCTGGTGTTTTGTGTGAATGCAATTGTGTGCAGATTGCTTGTACGCTTTGACGACTGGGTGAATTCGATATTCCTAGACATTTTGTGCAAAATGTAATAATCTTCTACTACGATAAGAAAAACTTCGCGCATAATATAGCAGCACGTCTGGCCTCACGGACATTTTCTTACAAACTTACGTAGCAGTCAACGTCTTAAATAATATGCGGCGTTTGTATTTTCTGGTGTTTTGTGTAAATCCAATTGTATGCAGATTGCTTGTACGCTTTCACGTCTGGGTGAACTCGATGAATACAGTAAAACCTGTTTTTGTGCGGTGGATAGGGACCGCATAAAAGAAACCGTTCAAAAAAATATTCGAAAATTTTATAAATTCTTACATACAATAAACAATTTTGTGCGATATAGTACCTAAAATTTTTTTTTATGCGGTGGATAGGGACCGCATAAAAAAAGTCGGACTTCTCCAAGTACATCAATGATTTATGAAATAGGTGAGAGAATGCTTTCAATTAAATTAAATAATTAAATTAGACCTAAAGAAATTGTAAAAATATTTAATTCTTCATTGTACATATACATGGAGAAGTTTTCACATTATACATTAAATAGTTTGCTGCTACTCATCGTAATCCAAAACGCGCATCTTCTTGTGATGAATTGGTTGAAAATCGCTTTCGTCGCTTGAAGATAGGATTTCAGTTGATTTGTTTTTTGGTACCATAAACTCAGTGATCAGTTTTTGTGACGACGGTCGACTGGTCAAATGCTTGTAAACGTCACGATAGTGAGACATGCAGGATCTCAGCCCTTTTTGGAATTTTAAGGGTCTTTCCGCATTGGTATCTATTTTAAGAAAATGCGTTTCCAATTTTTTCGAAATCTGGATCCCTGCATATATTTTATCTGCTGTAATGTTTTCCTGTTCTTCTTGTCCATTTTCATAATCTATCAAACTATTGATAATGTCACTATCATCGACAGTTTGGTCCTCAATCATCTCGTCCAGGTGATTATCGCCGAAAGAATCAAAGCCTTCTCCGCCGATGTTATGTGCGAGCGCACTAATTTCAGATAATAACGTTGACGCGTTTTCGGTAACGTTTCGATTAATTACACATTCATATATTTTGTCCACAACACGTATATGTACATTGATAGGAAACATTAAACTGGCGCTAACGCCGCTTAGATTCATATACCACATAAAAATAAATCGCACAAAAAAAAATTGCACAAAAATAAAATCGCACAAAACCAATCGCACAAAAACAAAATCGCATAAAAAAGGACCGCACAAAAACAGGTTTTACTGTATCCCTAGGCATTTTGTGCAAAATGTAATAATCTTCTACTACGATAATAAAAACTTCGCGCATAATATAGCAGCACGTCTGGCCTCACGGACATTTTCTTACAAACTTACGTAGTAGTCAACGTGTTAACCCTTTGCACTCGGACATGTTTCTTCACTTAGTAGAGAATAGCGCAATATTTCGTTTAAAATGGTATGGTTTTGAAAAAAATACTCTGCTCGAATCATGTTTTGCATACAACTTTGCTGATACATTTATGTTGAAACAAAATTGAAATTTTATAGCCTATTCTTCCCGAATGCGTCATAATTCATTCACCAATGTGCATTGCGGGTTTATTCAAACACATATCGCAGTAATAACTTGTTTATGTTCTTTCACGGGTCATTTTTTCTTCCGAGCATATACAATGTTTATACAATAACTTGCAGTTTATCATTCAGTCTATTGCAGGAATAAGAAGGTTAGTTCGTCTAATATTGAAGGTTGTTCTTGCAGCAGCTAGAATTCTCCTCTCAGTTTATTGACCACGACTTTACTGAATATTAAATAGCACACAGATTATTAATTCTATCTCATTGCCTTAACTTGTAACTCCCAGGAAAAATCTTATGGAAACAAATATTTGAACAAACGTTTTCTGTACATATATTTTCCTCAGTAATAACGAATATCTTTTATGTCCCCTCAATTTTCTTTTAGGGGACAGTATATATATTGGGTTAAATAATATTCTGTCTCACATACATTCCAACATGCCTACGCCTTGTTTATTACCGTGGGTACTTTCTACTGCGAATTAGCCGTCACGATATCAACGAAAGCGTTTGCATTTTTTAGATGACACTGAAGAAGAAATATTCGAAGCGACTGACCACCCACAAAATCTGCAAAGCAGGAAGAAACGAAGTCGGGCCGCTTTTTCTCACGCTCAAGTTTATGAGCTGGAAAGAAGATTCGCTGCCCAAAAGTATCTCTCGGGTCCTGAGAGAGCAGATCTCGCACGTGGATTGAAGTTGACGGAGACGCAAGTGAAGATTTGGTTTCAAAATCGTCGGTATGATCTTTTATCCTAATGAATCTAAGAGTCAGGCTTTATCCCGAACGATTAGTTACTTGTTATGGTTGATTTACTGATAATATTTAGTTGGCATTGAAACTAATCGGCAAATATCGCGAATCGTATTTGTGTTACTTGAAATGAAATGCAGAAATTAGTTTGTTTTCGTTACTATTTGTTTACGTAATGTAAAGGTAAATATATATCCGAACGTATTGATGCAATAATTAACTACGTTGTTAGTAAAGAAACTTTGAGGTAACATATTACAATTGATTAGTTGATGATATTTGTGACTGACGTTGAAACTGATTCGCAGACGCTGCTAACGAAATGTGTTATTAGTTAACAGAAAATGCAGAAGCGAAGAAAGTTTGAAGTGATATATTATAGCTGATTTTACCTGAACGTGAAAAAATTCTCAACATTGATGCGATAGTCAATTGTAATGTCAATTACGAAAGCTTGAAATGACATATTACAATTAACTTTCTGTTAACCCTTTGCACTCCGCTGTCCCCTCTCAGGGGACACTAAAGTTTAGTAGAGGTTACAGGAAATTAACTCATTCCAGCGCGACTTTTTGAGACGTGCATGTTTGCTTCAAGTTTTCTGTTGAAATCGCACAAGAAATCAAATCAAAATATAGTAAAATTACTAAGGTATATAAAAAAAATATCAGCGGGTTTTATTACGACGCACAAACCACCGAACCTTCAAAATTTTAATCTTCATGGGTTATAAAATCGATGTGGGACAAAGAGAACAGAATTGCATTCTTTGTTCTGATAAAAAAAACACCTAGTGGCAGGCGTTAAACAATTTATTATTCTCAAACGTGCATAAATCAAAATCTCTTCGTATTGCAACAGGTTTATTAAATATCAGCAATGCATATTGGGGAGGGTTTTAAAGTTTATCACATTGTACAAAATTATAAAAAATAAATTATTGATTTTTTTCCAAATATATATTTCTCGATGTCAACCAATTCATATAAGTCCAATATTATTATAATACGTTAATTGGTTCCAAAACTATACTACATAATATGAGTAGCTAACGTCCAGAATGGTTTGGAGTGCAAAGGGTTAATATTATTAATGGACATAACCGATTAATAATAGATACTGCGATTGAAATATTTTTTTCTCTTGATAAGAAAATTTAAGACTACTCTATTTTCGCTAGTATTCATTTGCATAATGTGAGTAAAGAAAAAGTCTAAAGTTATTACATTTGTTTTTTACAACACGAACGTGAAAATACGCCCACAGTTCTTAAGATCTGCATGGTATTACTTATGCGTAATACAAGTTAATAATTAATTATCTATCTTCATAAAATCAAAAGAGTCGCACTGGCCAATTTCAAAATATGACACACAAAATGAAATTCTATAGAAGTTTGTGAATAAAATATGAAGAACATCAACTTTTAAACTGTATACTGGTTGCCTCACAAATGAAAATGGGCTTTTACATTTTTAATTTTCTTTTAGGGTTAGTATATTAGTATACTTACATATAGCTTTCGTTGCGGAACTTCTTGATATGCTCTGTAGAGTCGAAGGTTCTAGCAGTGCCTTATGGAATAGTTTCCGTATTGCCTGCACTCAATGTGTTCTACACTGTGTACACACGTGGTTCGATTGAAACCTTGTAATCATTCCAAAGCCAGAACAATATAAACAGCAGATTAACATTAAACGTTCAAATCTATTCTTAAGTAAGGTACAGTCCTGCAACAAAACTCTTTTGGACTTATCACTTCAAAAATATCTACGTATTATAACAGGTTTATTAAATATCTGCAGCGCTCAATAATAAAGAAAAAAAACGCTATTTCACTGACGGAATCTCAAACATCACTGAGAGTATGTAGATAGTGTTTTGCACGTATGATGAATTAATTATCCTATAATCAGTAATAACTGTTTCGGAATAAGCATATGAACCATTTTTGACGTTCTATTTCACGGGCAAAATAAAAGAAAAATTGAAATTGCTTAGCCCTATGTTGACACGACTATGTGTCGCTTTAAAAAAGTCTAACTAATAGCTCTGAAGCGTTGTTAAACTGTAAATGTATCAATAATTGTAGTCAATATATAGCGCACATTAGAGAAAAATTAAATAGCTATGAAATACACATCGATATTGGGTGGGATAAACTTATTTTGTATAGTTATAGTTAAGTTGAGGCGAATTACAGTCAAATTAGACAAAACGACTTAAATTTGTTGAAAAACTGGAAGAACGCGGTTACTAGATGGCATGTCAAAATCATCCTGAAATATTGCAATTTATAGGAACACCAAACTAAACGGTAAAAATCATATTTTAGAACGTGTTCTTATCTAAACCTCTGATGAATGTTTAATTAATTCTTTTTATCGATTTAGGTCAGTTATGCGGATGGTAAAAATGTCATTCAAATCAATTAATGCTGAAACAGCGGCACATATTAAAAGTTGTAACAAATCATTAGGCTTATTATATTTATAGGTTGAAGAAAAAAAAATCTGCGATTTTCATTGTTTTTCATTGTTTGCTGCTCGTAAAACAGAACGCCAGAAATCGTTTATATTCATATGTGGAATTAGTTTACACATTTCCAACAAAATCCGTAACTTATGAGTTGAAATATGGTGGTATTTCATGTTATTTGCCTTTACTATGTGTCTAACCTGTTCCATTAGATGTTAGATACAAATTGTGGATTTTGCCATATTAAACTTTTTACGACTTCATTATGTTATTGTAATGATCTTATAAACGTCTATGGATCAGTTAATATATCTATACTCGTACTATTTCTACTACAACTTCTTACCTTATAAATTTATGTTAGTGACATTAAATATTAGTAACTTTTGTACACTTTTATGAATTGCCATTTTAGAAAAATGTCAACTTTGCTTTCACAATTAATAAAACAATACAGGTGTCTTAAGCAAATATAATGACTTTAACGTTTAAATTAAATTGCGCGGACATTATTTTGTAGCAAAATATTATTGGGTCGCCGAAAATCTAATGACAAAATCAAACATAGTTTTTACAAAAACACACCTGTGATCTATGTCTTCACAAACAAAATTTCGTTCAAACACGGCAATGTTTTGAATGGCAAATAATCAAGTAATTTGCACGTGCATTTATATACACTTATTACACACCCTTATACACATTATTATTATATTTTTGCACAAAATTAGAACCAAAGAAACCAAATAATCGTTTAATTAGCCGTACCTTTTAAAATCACATGGTAATTAGATATTTTGATGTAAACACCGTGGAAGGTAGCCAAACTTATACCAACTCCTACGTTAACCTACCGAATTACATCTTTAGTGCAGATATTTGTAGTTCTTTTCTTATATGTATTGCTTTTATAAAGTCACACATGTTGGCCCCGTCGGTATACTTTTTTACAGATGTTAAGTCAAATAATACGAAATTGCTATTTGCATTTACCAGGTTGCTCAATAAGTTTTGTCGTTCGATAAGAAAAAACACAATGTTGTGGTTCAAAATACACTTTATTATTCAGTATAATCTCCCTGAACATTAATGCACTTGCTCCAACGATCCTCCAATCTGTGGATCCCATCCCTGAAAGATTCCGGAAGGTCTGCAAAATACGCTTCAACAGCCGTTATGACCTCTTCATTTGACGAAAAACGCTTGCCACGCATACATTTTTAGAGTTCTGGAAACAAATGGAAGTCGCTGGGGGCCAAATCTGGTGAATACGGCGGATGCTCCAACAATTCGAACTTTAATTAATGGATTTTAGCCATTGTCAAAATGCTCTTGTGACACGGTGCGTTGTCCTGATGAAAAAGGATTTTTTTCTTCTGCAAACCGGGTCTTTTTTCACGAATTTTTTCCTTCAACTGGTCCAAAAGGTTGCAATAATATTCAGAATTAATTGTTTTACCAGTTTGCAAGTAATCCACAAAGAAAATTCCTTTCGCATCCCAAAAAACTGATGCCAGAACCTTCTTGGCCGATTTCTGGACACGAACTCGTTTCGACGCCGAACAACCAGGTTCACACCACTCTTTAGCCTCTTGTTTTGATTTAGGATCATGGTGATAGACCCAAGTCTCATCCATAGTGATGAATCGACGCACAAAATCCACTTTATCCTTTTTAAAACGCTCCAAATGTTGTTGAGAAAGTCGCATTCGAATGTGTTTTTGTTCAATTGTTAGCGAATGCGGCACCCATTGTGCACACAGCTTTTTAAAACTCGAAATTTCATTTAAAATATGACTCACACTGCCTAATGAGATGTGTAGAGCCTCTACTAAATCCCTCGGAGTCAATCGACGATCTTCCAAAACCATATCCTGTACTTTGGCTCCGATTTCTGGTGTTGATGCGGTTTTTGTACGTCCTTCACGTGGATCGTCTTCAAGGCTTGTACGACCACGTTTAAATTCAGCAACCCATCTTTCTACTGTTCTAATTGAAGGTGAACGTTCATTATACACTCTTAACATTCGTTCGTGAATTTCTTTTGGTGCTACACCTTCCAAAAATAAGAATTTTATCACTGCACGATATTCAATTTTTTCCATTGTCGAAAATACTGTGACACGGCGACACTGAATTGACTGATTGAAATGATCCTTCACATACGTTGATAAGAAGAGTGAACCAACAAAACAAAAACAAATTTGGACTAGTAGCAACGCCCTCAACAAAACAAAACAAAACTTATTGAACAACCTGGTATTACACGTTTAATATCCCACAAACTCAGGAAAGATTATACTCTAAGTATTGTTCGTTACCTTTGTGGAAAGAGCACTTAAAAGGTTATAGCTTAACGCGCTTATATTTCAATATTAATTAATGTAAAAGGAATTAATGAGAAATGCGTTCTCACGAGATGATAGATAAATAGATTTCTCATTTCAACCTTACACCCATCAAGTTTGGACTGGGCTCATATTTAGCTTAAGGGGTTATGCCTACTTGGGTTGGTGAAAAAAATGGACTTTTTTTATTGCATTTTCTTAATGTACATAATTTTAAGAATATTTCCTCAAAAGTACATAAGAATCGGAGCACACGTTCAAAAATTATAAGCGCTTATCTGGAGCGATACCATGTATGATTAGTAGAGTATGCAGCGGTCGCTTAGGACACGGACGAGAACGTCTTTTTTCCCCTCCAGGCAACTTTCTATTATGTCATTCGAGATTCAGATGCATATATTGTATACTTTCAAGTACATTTGATAAGCGTGGTTTGTAGCAATTGTGTATTATAATTCAAACGTGCAACTTCGGAAGCTACGATCAGTTATTTCGTTTTCTCGTAATTATGGCCAGGGATCATCACAAAGAGACTCATGATGACAGAACATCTAAAAAATCGTGCAAATCGAGGCCAAAGGAAAGGAAGCAATATTTTAATCCGAAAACCGCATAGACCGACGAGAGTAGTTTCAGTACGTTTCGGAAGAAAATCAGGCTTAGTACGAAATTGACCGTGCCGTTTGATTATTTGGTCGAATACCGAATTTTGAATTTTATACAAGTATAGACAATGAGACGATTAGGCAATTATAAAATTATATACACGAACAGTAAAGAAAGTTATAACCATCTCATCTGGAAAATCAGCCCGAAAAGTCTTCCGGGCGGTTCAGGCCCTGCCTACTGTAATGACAAATAAGTATATAAAATTAGAGTCTGATCGGTGAAGTAGTTTTTGAGAAATCGTGGTCACCGCAAGTGATGAAATTAAATGGAAACTCTAGGAGAAGAACTATATTTCCTCCATTTTTTAATATTTTCTTATAAAAAAATGTATACAAGTACCACTAAATACGTACTTTTTGGTAGTATTTTGCACATTTTAATTGGTGCTCACTAAAATGGCAAAAAAAAATGTTGAAAATCATGTAATTTCGCCGATCCCAAGTAGGCATAACTCTTCTTTACGAAAACATGTTGCAGAGCCCTGTAATTTTCTCATGGCAAGTCTGTAGATTAATAATATAAACGATATGCACATTTAAATTATATGAAAATAAATTGCCTATGATGCATAGGATGTTAAGCTAATTCGCTTTAAATACAAAATTAAATTGCACGTTGTACACATAAAATCATTTTAGGCACAATACCATGTTCCACTTCTGGCACTGAATAATCGCTTTAGACACAGGACAAACTTGTAGAATTACAACATTGTGTAGTTAAATCACTTTAGGCACAAAGCCAACTGGCACCTCAAACTCTCAATAATGCGAGAAAAGTTTAAACGCCTTGCTTTGGTTGTTATACTTTGAGTTTTCTTAAGATTTTGAGAGCATAAAACCCCTGCAAGTTTCGAGGCCCTGTGGATTCCTTTTTAAGAGTCTAGCATAACAATGAGCAGTCTTCATTTAGGTTGATTACAGTAACTGTTGTGCGAAACGTATGATTACCGCAACCAAACTAAAGGAAGACTGTTTATTTTTATGTTAGACTCCGTGGGACTTTGAAACGCATCGATGTTTAATAAAAAAAGGAGACAAAGCCCAGAGATAAAGTGTTTGAACCGGAAAAAGATGTCTGAAGCTCCTTGATACCACACAATATTAAAATCGAATAAAAATACTCACTTTACGCACAAATGGAACTTTTTCAATGCCTGTTATAATTGAATTTACTTTATTCACGGTTGAAGAACCTTCGCTGCAACAAAACTTTGTTTCTCTTATCTGTTACATTCACGGCCAAAAGCCATTTAGTATGAAAGAAAAAAAGTAAAGAATAAAGTTTGATAATAATTATCTCTTTGCACTTGACTACCGCATTTGAGAAGACACGAAGAGTTCACATATTCTTATTCAGAAAAAATGTATGCAAACACAAAATTTGTTCAAATAGTTATTCCTCCAATATATTTTCAATCCATTACAAGTAAAAGCAATGAAAAAAGAAATTCTCTCCCGTTTAAGAATTATAAAATTTTCAATCAATTGAGAGATGAATTCCAGCAATTGCGTGAACATCCTTCTACAATATTTTCAGACAATAGACTGAAGGACAAATGATATATTATTTGTGCGGGAGGAATACACGAGACTGTATTCTACATTAAAAAAGAAAATCGCCAAGTAAGAGACAACAAATGATTTATTGCTCCAATACTTTTTCAACCAAACCTGCAGTGCAGTCCGATAGTTATTTTGAACATCATCACATCTTCGGAAAGTATAAGTTATAAAATGTCAATTTTATCCCATAAAATGTGCACCAATCAAATCTTATCTAACATATAACTGAACTAGAATAATTCTTTGCGAAAGTAGATCATTTTATACGAAACAGCAGCAAATAATATTGGACGAACAGTTGACGTGTAGTCAAATAAAATCGAAAAAGTTTGATATACGCAGTAGTCGATTCATATTGAATGAAGTCATTTCAATATGTAGGTAACGATCGAAGTTGCAAGAATATTGAAGCAAAGGCCAAAACTGCAATGAAGTATAGAAACGAGTAATCTCGATCAGTTTCGAATATTCGAATAGTTCGGGATAATGTTCGAATAACAGTTGGAATATAGTCAAACGAATTCAAATAAATTTTTTTATCGAGTCAAGACGAATTCTTGAATTTTAGAGTAATAGTCGAAGTAACACAGAAATTAGGAGAAATTCACCAAACTGCAATTTTTTGCGAGAAACTGGAGTAATTTTTGGCGAAAGTATTTTATACGAAATGCAAAAGGTTGAAATAATTGATCTGTGCATAAGAGCAGCTGCCAGGGTACGTAGCCAAGAAGGAGGAGCAAATAATATTCGACGTACAGTGGACGTGTAGTCAAATAAAGTCGAAAAAAATTTAATCTACGTAATAGTCGACTCACATTGAATGGAGTCATTTCAATGTGTGGGTAACGATTGAAGTTGCGACAATATTTAAACAAAGAACAAAACTGCAATGAAGCATAGAAACGAGCAATTTCGATCAGTTTCGAATATTCGGGACAATCTTCGAATAACAGTTGGAATATAGTCAAACGAACTCAAATAAAAATTTTTTTTGTCGAGTCAAGACGAATTCTTACGGAGTAATTATTTGCGAAAACCTGGAGTAAATTTTGGCGAAAATAGATTATTTTATACGATATGCAAAGAGTTGAAATAATTGATCGATGCATAAAAGCAGCTACCAGGTTTCAGGTATAAAACCAAAAGACGTCAACAGCAGCAAATAATTTTCGACTAACATTTGACGTACAGTCAAATAAAGTCGAAAAAGTTTGATCTACGTAATAATCGACTCATATTGAGTAGAGTAATTTCAATATGTAACTAATGATCAAAGTTGCGAGAATATTTAAGCAAAGACCAAAACTGCAATGAAGCATAGAAACGAGTCATTTTGATCAGTTTCGAATATTCGAATAGTTCGAGACAATGATTGAATAACAGTTGGAATATAGTCAAACGAATTCAAAAAAAAAATTTTGTTATCTAAATCAAGATGAGTTCTTGAATTTTTTTATTGAGTCAATACTCGAAGTAACGCGAAAAATTTTGACAAAATCGATGTAACACAATTTTTTGCGAAAAACTGGAATAATTCTTTGCGAAATAGATAATTTTATACGAAACGATTTCTATTTCTCGAAGAAACATGCTCTAGTGCAAAGGGTTGAACTTTCACGCTGTACTCTCAACAATGATTTCAGGTACAAAGCCACAAGACGTCAACAGCAGCAAATAATATTCGACGAATAGTTGACGTGTAGTTAAATAAAGTCGGAAAAGTTTGATCTACATAATAATCAACTCATATTTAAGCAAAGACATATTTACAGTAATATTTAAGCAAGCACCAAAACTGCAATGAAGCGTAGAAACGAGTAATTTTGATCAGTTTCGAATATTCGAATAGTTCGAGACAATGTTCGAATAACAGTTGGAATATAGTCAAACGAATTAAAAAAAAATTATCTGCGGCGAATATCTAAATATTTTACAACATTTGGGTCAATAACATTTTTTTATTGAGTCAAAACAAATTCAAGTAAAGTTTTTTTATCGAGTCAGCACGAATTCTTAAATTTTCGAATAATAATCGATGTAACACAATTTTCTGCGAAAAACTGGAATAATTCTTTGCGGAAATAGATGATTTTATACGAAACGATTTCTATTTCTCGAAGAAACATGCTCTAGTGCAAAGGGTTGAAATAATTGATCTATGCATAAGAGCACAGGTCTGCCTCGAAGCAGAAGTTTTACGCTGTGCTCTCAACAATGGTTTCAGGTACAAAACCAAAAGACGTCAACAGCAGCAAAGAATAGTCGACATGTAGTCAAATAAAGTCAATAAATTTTGATCTACGTAATAGTCGACTCATATTGAATGATGTCATGTCAATATGTAGGTAGTGATCAAAGTTGCGAGAATATTTAAGCAAGGATCAAAACTGCAACGAAGCGTAGAAACGAGTAATTTCGATCAGTTTCGAATATTCGAACAATTCGGTACAATGTTCGAATAACATTTGGAATATAGCCAAATGAATTCGAAAAAATCGATCTGCGGTGAATATCTAAATTTTTGACAACATGTGGGTCAAGTAACATTTTTTTATCGAGTCAAAACGAATTCAAGTAAAATTTTTTTATCGAGTCAAGACGAATTCTTGAATTTTCGAGTAATAACCGAAGTAACACAGAAATTACGGCAAATTAAAAAAAAAAGCGCAATTTTTTGCAAAAAAAAAAAAACAGGAGTAATTTTTAGCGAAAGTAGATAATTTTATATTAAATGCAAAGAGTTGAAATAATTTATCTATGCATAAAAACAGCTATCAGGGTACATAACTAAGAAGAAGCAGAACTTTCACGCTGTCCTCTCAACAATGGTTTCAGGTACAAAACCAAAAGACGTCAACAGCAGCAAAGAACAGTCGACATGTAGTCAAATAAAGTCAATAAATTTTGATCTACGTAATAGTCGACTCATATTGAATGATGTCATGTCAATATGTAGGCAGTGATCAAAGTTGCGAGCAAATTCATTTACGAGCAAGGATCAAAACTGCCGAAGCGTAGAAACGTCTTTCGATCATGTCCTCGAATATTCGAACACATTCAGGTGCCAATGTTCGAATAACATTTGACATAAACAGAATCAATTCGAAAAAATAACTGAGGTGAATATCTAAATTTTTGACAACATGTGGGTCAAGTAACCGATTTTTAACTCTTTGCGCAAAACGACGCGCTTTTTTCTCGAGTCAAACCAGAACTCGACAGTAAAATTTTTTTATCGCGCGCACGAATTTCATGAATTTTCGAGTAATAACTTAAAATAATTTTAAGAAATGGGCACATTAAAAAAAAAGCGTATATTTTAACATTACAAAAAAATTTAAAATGAAGGATATTTTTAAGGAAACGTTCTATAATTTTATATTAAATGTGGTATTTTGTAAATAATTTATCTGTGCATAAAAACTTGGCTATCAGGGCATGTGTCACAATAGTACACAGTTTCACGTCGTCTTTCAACAATGGTTTCGTTGGTACAAAACCAAAAGACTTTGCAATTGGATTGCATTTTGTGACTGTTCTTTTTGTAGTTTTTTTTTTAAAGAAGTCGAATAAAGAAGCGTTGCGGCGTCTATCAGCGTTCTATTATTCTCAAGACATAATGCACGCATTGAAATTCGTTTGTGTTTTTGAGATAAGACATCTTTATAGCTATGTAGACACCTCAACGATGATCTACAAAAGGCCAGGTAGACTTGTCAAGCGATATTCGTTAGGCCAAACACAAATAAACACCGTTACCATCAATTTACCGCATCGATGCGAATATAGCCTGAGATGCATTCGAGCGCAAAAATCGATCCTCCGAATTTCGCCTCTCTTTCCGTAGATAATGCGGCTACTGATAAGAGGACTTTAGTGCAATACCCGCTGTACGGGCGTTGAGTGACGGTAAAATAAATCGAATTAGGACAGAGTGTGTTCGGACATCAAGCAATTTCGAATGCATCGTGAAATACTATACTATTTTATTGACACATTGGCTTCGGGGCATTTTGCTCAATTGCGATAAAGCTAAAAATATGACGTTTCCGCCGTGGGATCGTATTATGGAAGTTTTCAATTTTTTGTATGATACGCTGAAAAACAATTGCCAAGAGTTGTATAAAGTAAAAAGTTTCCCGGCGAATTTTAGAACGTGATTTTGACGTCTAACAGTTTAACCCTTTCGCGCCGAGCGCCGCATATATGCGGCATCCACTCGACGAGCGCCGCATATACGCGGCATCCACGCCACGACTGCTGGGTACGAGCGCCGCATATATGCGGCATCGAAATAATCTGTACAAGTGCCATTTATAGTCGATGGCAACATTTTTCGTTATCCGACAGAGCATTTTCCGTTGATTTTATTGCTTATATTATAACTGCTCTTTGTTGAAACCACATCCAAACGTATTACGCAATAAACTACAAACATCAGAGCGATCGTTTACTGTTTTATACCGAATATTCTATCAATTAAATTATAAATAATATATAATTATAAATTCTTCATATAATAATATAAATTATAAATTCTATCAATTATATTCTATCTTATAAAAAATCTATTCGGCAGTAAACAGTTTTACATATTTGGTTTTTACAAGAATTACGAATAGATCGGCTTAATGTATAATTTTTAACTCTTAAAAATTAGACTTTTCGTGAAATTTTGTATTTTATTTTAAAAATTTTGGAAGTGTTTTCATATTAAAAATGTAAATATACTTATTACATTAGAGCAATGATTGTTTTATTCAGCACAGTTCCAATTTTTTGTAGCACTTAAAACAACACATATACAGAAACCACGCGCACTGTGCATATTTCCGGCGCGAGTTTCCGTTCAGTGACGGTACTTCGGCGGACAGGGCTCCCGTAGCGAAAGGGTTAACTAGTGTCTTATCATTCTAACATAAATGCAGTCCCAGTGTCGATGATCCCGAACTAAAACAAGAACTGGCAAGTATTAAATTATATTAATAAATGTATCTCGCAAAACATCTGCTGCGAAATACCCGAAGAAACATTGAACTTTTATAGCGTTTTACCTATTTATTTTAAGACAAGAATGTAAAAAAAAACACGCACCTATTCGTCATCCGACGTCAGTGTGTTAATTAACTATTTGTAAACAACGTGTTTGCGTGTATTCTCGAAAATTGTTTTAATAGATACAGTGGAAAGAAGATGAATTACAAATTAACCCTTTGACAGTTAAAGGCGTAGGTATACGCTTTGACATGTTCATTTATATATACGACAGGCGTATATATGCAGCCAACAAAATTTGTTTACTGTACATTTACTGTACTGTAACATTTGGTATTTAATAAATCGGTACAACGGTTGGCTTCCTGATATAATAAATAATTTCCTGAATAATTTTCAATAGTACAAACTTTCGAATTCTACTTTATAACAAGGACAATTAGGACAATTATAACTTTATAACTGGAGATACAACATAGATATAACGTCTTCAAACATGCAGATGATGTCAATGATGATTCTGAAGCAATAATGTGATCGATTTACGTCGTAAACTCCTTTGTAAATAGTTGGAATTAAGAACTGTACGAATACTCATTACTCTTATATTTTTGTCAATTTTTTGTTTCTTCCTGTTGACTTCACAGTTTGTTTTACCAGCTCATCTTTTTGCACTGTATCTATTATAGGTTGCTGAACACATGTACATACTCATTGTTTATGAAAAACTAGTTAGTAAACTACAATTTCACAAAGTATTGTTCGGAATTGATTGATGTACGTATACTTTGTACACTAACTGTAACGTGTAGATTGTTTGTAAGCGTATGGACAACGCGATGCTAGTTATACCGAAGATTTGCATGTAAGATGGAAATATTTGCTGCGACGACGTAAGGATAAATATATTTATTACGAGTACCGTGTAAATTAGCGTGTAAATAAATGTATAAAATGTCGAGTGTGTACGGTAAGGCAATACAGAAGTACAGATACAAATGAGCTTTTATCATTTTACTTTGCCACCTACTCTCCAAAGTATCACCGAAAATACCGGTCTAATAGATACATTTTTATCATGTCAGATTATCATTCGTTGTTTTGAATATATTGAAGTACCATGGCAACGATGATGTAATCATTGATGAATCAATGATGTAAGTTCTCGTTACTTTGACATTATGCAATTTATTTTCTAGCGGTTATATATTATTTGACGTGCATATTTTTCTTTCTGTTGATATTAAAACAGTTTATTTCAGTCTTTGAACTATAGAAACGTACTTGGCTTACATTTGCTATTCTGTTTCGCTTTTATATTCATTTAACCGTACATCCTTACTTATACTACCTTAACTTTCGTGATATCTTGAATGATTTTAAGTGAATATAAGCCATTTACAAGCTAAAACGATTAACTCCTTAATATACAAATGAAACATAAAAATACGTTATTGACAAAAAAAAATTTCAAGGTTAAATGAATAAGCAAGAACTATATTTGCAACAAACAGAAAAACTGCGTGTTTTATTACACAAATGTTACTGTGACTGCTAACCGATAATTCGGTTCACAGGATTTGTCAAAAATATTCCATTATACGAAATTACAAGAATTTTAATCAAACGCATAAAAATCATCTATGATGTAAGATACCAAGAATTAACAACATACAAAATTAGCAGCGTTACTAATACATTTTTGAAAAGCCTTTATTTACTACCGCCCCATAAAGTAGTTACCATTTTGTTTCCATATAAATTGAAAATCACAGCAATATTGAAAAGGCAACCAAAACGTGACGATTTACCACTAGAATCGACAAAAGAAAAAAAATTATTATTCGTATCGTCTCCTCAATAATACAAATTTATATTTCATATACAGGCCTAACTGAAAACATGCGTTAAAACCTATTTAACTGATACAATACAGTTTTATGCATTCTGAGTCCTTTTTCCGTGCATTAAAATTCGCATTTTCAGAGATATACGCAAAATACTTGATATATTAATTTGAAACTGTCTGGAATATTTTCATTTCTTCTTGAAGATTATTTATGAATTTGTCCAAATTTGTTAATACTTGTCAAACAGCGCGTGTTTAGTATCGTCTAGTGCGTCAAAAACAGATGAAGAATTTGTTCTACTCGTAAAATCGTCAAGTAAATGTCACGATAAATGAATTTTACTTTGATGATATTTCATTTTTTTTTTCAGAGAAAATTTGGATTTCGATGTGTAAAAATACGGATTCGCAGGGATCTAAACAAATATTCTGCAAATTAGCTCGAGTCTGTTGTGGGATATTTTTACTGATCTCGGAAAATTACTAAGGAATTTTGTTAAATTTATATGTACGTATCAATCACATTCTGTTAAAAGTAAAAGAAAAGGAATACATTTTTTTAGAAATATTGGGTTGTTCGGAAAGTAATTTCGTTTTTTCCCGACAGAGGATTTAATTGTATTTTTTTGCCCCCAACTTCACACTTAAGCCGCATAATCATTATATGTTTTGAGAGCTGATATAGCAAGGCTTGTGTGTGAATAAGTCCAATTGATTCTACTCAGTGGTTTTTGGTTGGTGCCCTTTTAAATATGGAGAGCAATAAGCAGCATTTTCGTCATATTTTACTCTTTTACAGTAGAAAAGGTAAAAATGCTGTTCAAGCCAGAAAGAAATTAGCTGATGTGTATGGAGAAGATGTGTTGACAGTACGCCAGTGCCAGAACTGGTTTACAAAATTTCGATCCGGCAATTTTGATGTCGAAGGTGCACCACGTTCTGGAAGGTCGGTTGAAGTTGATAAAGACACGATAAGGGCATTAGTTGATGCAAACCGGCGAATAACAACACGTGAGATAGGTGAGAGGTTATGTTTATCAAATTCAACTGTTTATGACCACTTGAAAGGCCTGGGTTTAACCTTGAAGCTCGATATATGGGTTCCCCGTGTTCTCACGGAGAGAAATTTGTGTCGTCGCGTTGACGCCTGTGATTCGCTTCTCAAACGTCATGAAAATGATCTATTTTTGAAGCGCATCATTACTGGGGACGAAAAATGGGTTGTATATAACAATGTCAAACGCAAGAGATCATGGAGCAAAAAAAATTAACCGACTCAAAGCATTTCCAAAGCCGATATCAATCAGAAAAAGGTGATGCTGTCTGTTTGGTGGGATTATAAAATAATTGTTTTTTTTTTGTATAACACAACAATTAATTCGGAAGTCTACTGTCATCAGCTGAACAAAGTGAATGATGCCCTTCAACAGAAAAGGCCAGAATTAATCAACAGAAAAGGTGTAGTGTTCCGCCAAGATAATGCGAGACCTCATACAAGTTCGGTCACTCGCCAAAAGATTTTACGGCTTGAATGGGATACATTGCCATACCCACCATATTCTCCAGATCTGGCACCTTCGGATTATTATTTGTTCCGGTCACTACAAAATTTTTTAGACGGTAAAACCTTCACTTCAAATGAGGAGGTCGAAAACCACCTCGATCTGTTTTTTTGCCAGCAAAGACCAAAAATGTTATGAGCGTAGAATCATGCTACTACCAGAAAGATGGCAAAAGGTATTGGACCAGAATGGCCAATATATAATTTAATAAAATATTTGTTCATTGTACGGAAATTGTCTTTCATTTTCACAAAAAAAAAAACGAAATTACTTTCGGAACAACCCAATACATTCTAGAATACATTCTTTTTTAAAAAAAAGAAAGTAAAGAGTACTTGTATTCTTCTTACAAAACTATCAAATCATTGATGCGACAAATGGATTTTGCGTTGATGGCTCTTAACTTCTGTAAAAGGATAGTCAGGATTGCAGTACGTAAAATACGAATATTGAAGGAATTTAAATAGGAAAAAACTTCGAATGTTTTAAAAACGTTTCTAATAAACGCGGAAGATTGCCCAGGAATTTTTTGCAAGAACGTATGTACAGACATGTTAACCTAGCATGAGACTGAAAAAATGGCAGTAAAAAAAAAAATACATTGTTTGTCGGCAAGTTTCTTTCTTTTATGAAAGTGTTGTGAACAAAATCAAAGCACTCGCTCTTTTTCCAAGTCAATGTCCTTATTACGAATGTAACAACAACAAAGTGTCAAACCATAAAACAATGGCGGCGTATTAAAACGAATCTTCAATTTTCAAAAATCTACTGCTTTTATGTGCAAACAAAAAACTGTTACATGAATTTTATTTAATGCTACTGTAATTCGTAGGAACGTTTCACTACTTTTCTTTGTCATTTTTGCACATTGCGATCTTCACAAAACTTCTTTATATATTATTTGACATAACGACTCTTCCAACGTCGCTCCTAAAAACGTAAGTTGTTTCGTCTAATTAAAAAAAATTATTTTATTTTAAATAATGTCTGAATATGAACGAGGGTCACTGTAGATTATTTTGAATGCTAATTGAATTTGAACTCTGCAGTTGAAGAATCATATGTTACCTACGTTTGATTGCCATCTGTTATTGATTCTATTTTCATGCGATCGCTTCTCGCGTCTAGAAAGCTTTTAAACGACACGTCTATAAATATCAGTTCAGTATATCTACGGTTCACACTTTAACGAAAAAAAAATATTTCAAATTGATTTGTCGAATAAATATGCTTCCGTCCGAGTGGGCATTTTTCATCAAGTTGTTTTAATTTTGCACCTTCTGCGAAGGCAACTTTTCGAACGTATATTCCTGACATTATTTTACTGTGTTATATTACATTTACGTGCAGAATGCACTGGGCAATTAAAAAGCGCGCCCTTTTTTAATCAGTACCGTACAACAGCAGCAGCAAAATACAGAAAAATCTTTGTTCAATGAAAATAATTATCTTCACAGTCTATACATTTTTCTCCGCCTGACAACTTATTGAATTTGTACACTTCCTATTAGTAAGAAAAGTTAGTAAGTCAGTTAAGTTTACAAAGTTAATTCTTATTAGTTAAATTAGTAATTAGAAAAAATTAGCCATCCCCAGAAATATAATTTTAAAAACATTTTTTGGCAGCGATTAACTGCAATTTATGTAAACTACACGACATTTGTCTGAATTAGACGACATATTCATGAGACACTTTTCAAAATTTGAGCCGACTCGAAGAACATTTTTGGATGTTGAGTTCATTAACTGCAACTTATGTAAATGCAAAGTATATTTCGTATGACGTTTCCTGAATATTTAAAACACAGTTAAATACATATTTTAAACGGCATAATTTGTATTCTATTTAATAAACATCTTTCTGTAGGGAGTTCATTAACACTTAGCTAACTACACACGTCACTTCGAACTGTCTTTTAAATAATTGTCTTTTACATACTGTGATCTTAAATACTTGAAAGACGGGTAGAAGGTATAAATATTATTTTAACGGTTAAATTTTATTTGGTAATGATCCTGTGTGGGATGCAGTTGGTGAAAAGACATGAAATTCAATCTAAATGACGTCATAACGTATTTTTTGTTGTTTACGCAAAACCTAAGTTTAACGATAAATTACATAATTTAAACGTGAAACTAAAAGTACGTAATGTACTTGAGTATTTGTTTAAAGCGTAATATCGTGAAAATGATATAAAATATATATTGATATTTCATCATTTCATATCAATATATATTGATATTTAAAATATATTTGATATATTTTTAAGTATGGTGCTCACGGGATAACGTTTTTCATGAACTTTAATTGAATTTATGTGACAAGTTTCATTGAAAATGGTGTTTTACAAAAGCATAAAAGATTTGACAGCTTGCATATAATTCCAGTACAAGACTGTCGAAATATCACGGGAAAAAGTAAAGACAATAAAAGGCAACACGTTGTTAACGAAAAATTGGGAGATCTCCACATTCAGTTAGCTAAATGTTAACTAATAACGTATCAAACATTTGAACATAGCTAATCTGTACTTAAACAGTTCTCGTTAAATGGTGCAGGTTATACATGGTGTCCTTCAAATTATTATACATCCAGCTGTATGTTCATTCTGTATACAAAAAAAACTCGAAAATAACTCGTTTACGTTAATGTTATCCAGCGCGTAATAATAAAAGCAACGACAGTGTTTCCTTTTTGAAATTTATTTGGAAGTTAATCTTATGATGTGAATATTTATTCGGGATAATTTGAGGGAACTACTAAAAAGTGGTACGTGAGTAGTTGACAGCCGATAGCCCCACGATGTGATAACTATAAAATATTTGTATATGTGCCCATAATTATGAAAGTGGTCTAAGTCAAAATTTAAAAAGAATGAGTTTATCAGTTATTTCATACCACATTATTTTTAACTAAATTTATTCAATGTAATTTTTACGAAATTGTCAAAAATGAACCATTAGATAGTGGTTGTAATTTCAACATTATATGGAATTCATTTAGTTTTAATTATGAAAGTGGTCTAAGTCAAAAATTTAAATAAATTATATAAACAACTTGAAAATGGCACGTGGCCTTCTTTGACGCGTTTCTGAACTACATAATAAAATAAATGACAATCAAATTTTAATAATAACGACAACTTCATTTTTAATGAAATCACTAGAAGAATCAATAACAAGAAGAGTAAAAAATACCGCGGGTGAATCTGTCTCTTGGCTACAAATTCAATGGATGAGATTCTTGAAAAATGAACCTTATAAAATGTTCTATAAAACATCTTTAGATGATTCTAAATTTCACGTTTTGGATCTTTCACCTAAAAATAAGAGCAAAAATATACGGAAATATTAAATTACTTCCATTATACACCACCATTAGACCAGTATCGGAAGAAAAACATAAAGATATTATGAGTTTACTACCGTACATCCCTCCAGTTTTTCAGGAACATTTTAAGAATCTTAAATACTCGAAATAATGATAAAAATGGATTACTGTTTAAAAATAATTAATAAATGTAATAAATGTTCACGAATTATTTCAATCAAATTATTGTTTCAAATAAAACTCAAAGTTCTTTATTGCTTTAAGTCATTTATAGGACATTCAGATAATTTTGAAAATGGTCTAAGTCAATTCAATCTTTAAAAATAATATTATCGTATAAAATTCACACAAAATTTCATATTCATAGTAAATTTCCATTAATTAAGACTAATAAAATTATAAATTAAAATGTCGCATAATGTAAAAATATTTTTTAATTTATTCAAATGCAATTCATTAAATATCTCGAAACAAGAAATATATGACTTAGACCACTTTCATAATTATGGGCACATATATGTACTCGGCCCGAGTTGAACATAAATATTATTGAATGCGTAATCATTCAAACAACAACAATGTTGTTGCTTTTTGAAATTGCTCTTTAAAATTAATTTTGCTATTAGTCGCATGGTTCTTCGCGGAAAAGTGACGCATGTATCGTTGACTCCACTAACACCACCATACGATAAACGCAAAATAATCGCGAATGTGTGGTCCATCTGTTTAATTCTTATATTAATTTCCTTCAACACGTAATAGTAAAAGCAACGATCGCTTTTCCTGTTCAAAATTAATTTTGGCACTAATTTCACGATATAATTTTCGTCGTTGATACGCACTTTAAACGTCCCCACAAAAATGGTACCTAAACGCTTAATTCCGCTAAGAAATAAATCATAAATCCGCAGTCTACTTGAACCTAGAATACGCTAAATAGCTAAATTATGCTAAATGGCTAGAAATGCATTGGTAAAGAGTGAGGATTATCCGTATCGCTTTTCACTGATACGCCCTTTAAAAACAATAATGGCAAATGAACTAAAAATATTAATTTTTTTTATTTATTTTAAATAACTTTTTAAGCTATTTTAATATGAAATGTGATATGAAGGCAAGTGACTGAACGATATTGAAACAATTGCCGATATTTAGTTACTATGTTAAATAGAACGATAAATTCCATGTTGAATCAGTAATAAAGATTTTCCAGCAAAAAAAAATACAGAGGGCGTATATTTACTTTCGTATATATTGATGAATTTATGGGGGCGTACATATACGCCTTTCGTATACGTGTATATTGATGGACTTGTGGAGTCGTATATATACGCCTTTAGCAGTCAAAGGGTTAAACCATCACGGAAAAGTGACTCGTGCATGGTTGACTCCATTAACAACCCCATACGATAAACGTAAGATAATCGTGAAACATGTGGTCCATCTTGGACAATCCTTACATTAATTTCCTTCAACGCGTAATAGTAAAACCGACCGCTTTTCCTGTTCAAAATTAATTTTGGCGCTACTTTTACAATATAAATTTCGTCATTGATACGCATTTTAAGCTTCCACGCAAAAATTCTACGTAAATAGTTGATTCCACTAACAAATAAATCGTAAATCCGAGTTTAATCTAAAATACGCTAAATAGCGAAATTGTGCTAAATGGCTAGAAATGCATTGGTAAAAAGTGAATGATTATCCGCACCAAACCATCACGGAAAAGTGACGCATGTATGGTTGACTCCACTAACAACACCATAAGATAAACGCAAGATAATCGCGAATATGTGGTCCATGTGTTCAATCCTTATGTTAATTTCTTTCAACTCGTAATAGTTAAAGCTACGACTGGTTTTCCTGTTCAAAATTAATTTTGGGACTAATTTCACGATATAATTTTCGTCGTTGATACGCACTTTACCCGTTCACGTAAAAATGGTACCTAAATAATTGATTCTACTTGCAAATATATCGTAAATCCGTGGTCTATATGAGTTTGGCTTAAAATGCGCTAAATAGCTAAATTGTGCTAAATGGCTAGAAATGCATTGGTAAAAAGCGAAGGATTATCCGTATCGCGGCTTGACGCCTTGAGCTTTCCCATAAGAGTTTTAATATCTCCGCTTGTGGGTGGGCCAGCCAGACATCGGATATGTTTATTCAGTCGAGCGGAGACGTGCTGAGACGAGCAGGCCTCACTGACTGCCGACGGCGAAAAAAACCTAGATGCGACGGCGTTCACTCTTCGTTGCTCAGCTAACTATTACGTATAACTCATAGTCGGAGGTGTACCAGAGTTCGTACTATTCGAATGCGACATGTGAGTCGAGTGGAACTCGTACTGAGTAGAATATTCGATGCAATGATGGAATAATTCTTTGGAAGAGACAGACAAGTGAGAATGTTCGTATGGTCGGAAATAATATTCGACGAACAATTGACGTGTAGTCAAATAAAGTCGAAAAAACAACGAAAAATGTACGTAATAGTCGACTCACATTGAATGGAATGATTTCAATATTTAAGCAAAGAGCAAAACTGTAAAGAAGCGTAGAAACGAATAATTTCAATCAGTTTCGAATATTCGCATAGTTCGGTACAATGTTCGAATAACAGTTGGAATATAGTTAAACGAAGTCAAGCAAAATTTTTTTATCGAGTCAAGATGAATTCTTGAATTTTCAAGTAATAATCGAAGTAACACAGAAATTACGGCAAATTCTCAAAAGCGCAATTTTTTGCGAAAAACTGGAGTTATTCTTTGCAAAAGTAAATAATTTTATACGAAATGCAAATAATTGATCTGTGCATAAAAATAGCTACCAGGTTTCAGGTACAAAACCAAAAGACGTCAACAGCAGCGAATAATATTCGATTAACATCGTCGAAAAAGTTTGATCTACGTAATAGTCGACTCATATTAAATGGAGTCATTTCAATACTTAAGCAAAGACCAAAACTGCAATGAAGCGCAGAAACGAGTAATTTCCATCAGTTTCTAATAGTCGAATAGTTCGGGACAATCTTCGAATGACAGTTGGAATATAGTCAAACGAATTGGAAAATTTCGATCTGCAGCCAATATCTGAATATTTGGCATAATATCTGTTTTTTATTGAGTCAAGACGAAATCTTGAATTTTCGAATAATAACAATAGTAAACAATTTTATACAAGATGCAAGCGCAAGTAAATAATTTTATACGAAATGCAAAGGATTGGAATCATTTCAATGTGTCGATAATGATCGAAAGTGCGAGGATATTTAAGCAAAGGCGAAAACTGCAATGAAGCGTAAGAACGAGTAATTTCGATCAATTCGGAATATTCGAATAGTTCGGGACACCCTTCAAATAACACTTGGAATATAGTCAAATAAATTCAGGTAAAATTTTTTTTATCGAGTCAATTTTCGAGTAATAATCAAAGTAACACAGAAATTACGACAAATTCGCAAAAGCGCAATTTTTTGCGAAAAACTGGAGTTATTCTTTGCAAAAGTAAATAATTTTATACGAAATGCAAATAATTGATCTGTGCATAAAAGCAGCTACCAGGTTTCAGGTATAAAACCAAAAGACGTCAACAGCAGCAAAATAATTTTCGACTAACATTTGACGTGTAGTCAAATAAAGTCGAAAAAGTTTGATCTACGTAATAATCGACTCATATTGAATAGAGTAATTTCAATATGTAACTAATGATCGAAGTTGCGAGAATATTTAAGCAAAGACCAAAACTGCAATGAAGCATAGAAACGAGTAATTTCGATCAGTTTCGAATATTCGGGAAAATGATTGAATAACAGTTGGAATATAGTCAAACGAATTCAAGTAAAATTTTTTTTATCGAGTCAATTTTCGAGTAATAATCAAAGTAACACAGAAATTACGACAAATTCGCAAAAGCGCAATTTTTCGCGAAAAACTGGAGTAATTATTTGCGAAAGTGGATAATCTTATACGAAATGCAAAGGGTTGAAATAATTGATCTGTGCATAAAAGCAGCTACCAGGTTTCAGGTATAAAACCAAAAGACGTCAACAGCAGCAAATAATTTTCGACTAACATTTGACGTGTAGTCAAATAAAGTCGAAAAAGTTTGATCTACGTAATAATCGACTCATATTGAATAGAGTAATTTCAATATGTAACTAATGATCGAAGTTGCGAGAATATTTAAGCAAAGACCAAAACTGCAATGAAGCATAGAAACGAGTCATTTCGATCAGTTTCGAATATTCGGGAAAATGATTGAATAACAGTTGGAATATAGTCAAACGAATTCAAGTAAAAGTTTTGTTATCGAGTCAAGATGAGTTCTTGAATTTTCGTGTAATACTCGAAGTAACGCGAAAATTACGACAAATTCGCAAAAGCGCAATTTTTTGCGAAAAACTGGAGTTGTTCTTTGCGAAAGTAGATAATTTTGTACGAAATGCAAAGGGTTAAAATAATTGTTCTGTGCATAAAAGCAGCTACCAGGGTACATAGCCAAGAAAGAGCAGCAAATAATATTCGACGAACAGCTGACGTGTCGTCAAATAAAGTCGAAAAAGTTTGATCTACGTAATAGTCGAGTCATATTGAATGGAGTCATGTCAATATGCAGGTACTGAACGAAGTTGCAAAAATATTCAAACAAAGACCAAAAATGCTATCAAGCGTAGAAACGAGTAATTTTGATCAATTGCGAATATTCGAATAGTTTGGGACAATGTTCGAATAACAGTTAGAATATAGTCAAACGAATTCGAAAAGTTAGATCTGCGGCGAATATCTGAATGTTTGATAACATTTGGGCCAAGTAACATTTTTGTTATGGAGTCAAAACGAATTCTTGAATTTTCGAGTAATAATAGAAGTAACACAGAAATTACGACCAATTCGAAAAAAAACTCGTTCTAAGGCAAATAAATATTTACGTAGATTTAAAACATTTCGAAACATTCGCATAAATTGATGATGTTGGTTTATAACATTTCGCCACTAATGCCATGAGTGCTCGGTTACATATGAATATCAATGTAATCATTTCATCAAATTCATGAATTCAATAAACAAATCTACGAATTTACCCGTTCTTAACGCCGTCAGAATGATTTTTGCTCAAGTGAATGTTATTAAATAAAACGTCATCGCACTATATGTGCCCATAATTATGAAAGTGGTCTAAGTCATATATTTCTTGTTTCGAGATATTTAATGAATTATAATAATAATATTTAATGAATAATATAATTATATCGTGAAATTAGTGCCAAAATTAATTTTGAACAGGAAAAGCGATCATTGCTTTTACTATTACGCGTTGATGGAAATTAATGTAAGTATTAAACAGATGGACCACACATTCGCGATTATTTTGCGTTTATCGTATGGTGGTGTTAGTGGAGTCAACGATACATGCGTCACTTTTCCGCGAAGAACCATGCGACTAGTAGCACAATTAATTTTAAAGAGCAATTTCAAAAAGCAACAACATTGTTGTTGTTTGAATGATTACGCATTCAATAATATTTATGTTCAACTCGGGCCGAGTACATATATGTGCCCATAATTATGAAAGTGGTCTAAGTCATATATTTCTTGGTTTCGAGATATTTAATGAATTGCATTTGAATAAATTAAAAAATATTTTTACATTATGCGACATTTTAATTTATAATTTTATTAGTCTTAATTAATGGAAATTTACTATGAATATGAAATTTTGTGTGCATTTTATACGATAATATTATTTTTAAAGATTGAATTGACTTAGACCATTTTCAAAATTAACTGAATGTCCTATAAATGACTTAAAGCAGTAAAGAACTTTGAGTTTTATTTGAAACAATAATTTGATTGAAATAATTCGTGAACATTTATTACATTTACTAATTATTTTTAAACAGTAATCCATTTTTATCATTATTTCGAGTATTTAAGATTCTTAAAATGTTCCTGAAAAACTGGAGGGATGTACGGTAGTAAACTCATAATATCTTTATGTTTTTCTTCCGATACTGGTCTAATGGTGGTGTATAATGGAAGTAATTTAATATTTCCGTATATTTTTGGTCTTCCTTTTTTAGGTGAAAGATCCAAAACGTGAAATTTAGAATCATCTAAAGATGTTTTATAGAACATTTTATAAGGTTCATTTTTCAAGAATCTCATCCATTGAATTTGTAGCCAAGAGACAGATTCACCCGCGGTATTTTTTACTCTTCTTGTTATTGATTCTTCTAGAATGAAGTTGTCGTTATTATTAAAATTTGATTGTCATTTATTTTATTATGTAGTTCAGAAACGCGTCAAAGAAGGCCACGTGCCATTTTCAAGTTGTTTATATAATTTATTTAAATTTTTGACTTAGACCACTTTCATAATTAAAACTAAATGAATTCCATATAATGTTGAAATTACAACCACTATCTAATGGTTCATTTTTGACAATTTCGTAAAAATTACATTGAATAAATTTAGTTAAACATAATGTGGTATGAAATAACCGATAAACTCATTTTTTTTAAATTTTGACTTAGACCACTTTCATAATTATGGGCACATATATGCATTGAACGAATCTATGCATTTGCTTATTTTAGCGCCTCCCGCGTACTACATCGCAATGATTTATAAACATTCATCATTGATTGCGTCTGCTTCGCTGGTACGTAGTGATCAGTGTAGTAATTTGATCAAAAATACCTTACGTCGCCACATTGAACACATCTATGCATTTGCATACTCGTAGTGTCATCCGCGTGCTATATCAGAATTATTTATAAACATTCACCATTGATTGCATCTGCTTCGTTGGCACGTAGTGATGAGTGCAATAATTTGATTAAGAAGACCTTATGATGTTGCATTAAACAAATCTATGCATTTGCCTGTTTCTAGCACCACCAAAATATTATTTTAACATGATTCATTAATCTTTGCTATTGATTAGGTCCACCTCGATAGGATTTGGTAGCGTAGTAACATTATGAAATAACAGGTTGTCGCATTATATACAGGGTGTCCAAGTCTTTTCCGGCCAAACTTTGCCAGCGTATTCTACACGCAAAAGTAAGAAATGTTATCCAATGAAGATATGCTCTTAAATGTTTTATTAAGGAGTTATAATATAATATAATGCAAAATGTTGATGAACTGGCATTTCGGCTATTTTTGTTCACGTAAACTCTTATGTTTACTTGCTAAAGCGGTTGATATCGACATATTTTACTAACGTTTTATTAACGAGTTAACATTTCAAAATGACTGATGTGGTATTCTTCTTTGAGGAAATCTCCGCTGATATTCCTTTACAGCAGCTCTTGCACTTCCATAACAAAAAATGTAAATAAAATGCATATCAGCATATTTACGATTGGAAAATTCTCGTGGCATTTTGATATGAAGTCGTACAGCGGTCTAAATAATATTAGCCCAGCAGAAATCAATGCCGATATCAACTACTTCAGCGAGTGAACATAAGAGTTTACGTAAACAGAAATAGAGATATTCATAATACGTTCGTACGCTGTGTCGATGAAATGCCAGTTTATTACCATTTTGTATTATATTATATTATAACTCCTTAATAAAACATTTAAGAGCATATCTTCATTGTATAACATTTCTTACTTTTGCGTATAGAATACGCTGGCAAAGTTTCGCCGGAAAAAAACTAGGACACCCTGTATAGACTGTACAAATCTATGCATTTGTCTATTCATAGCGTCGTGCGCGCGCTATATCGACATTATTTATAAACATTCATCATTGATTGCATGTGCTTCGCTGGTACGTAGTGATTAGTGTAGTCATTTAATCAAGAAAACCTTATGACACCGCATTGATCAAATCTATGCATTTGCCTCTTCTTAGCTTCGCCAAAATATTATATTGATATTATTCATAAACTTCGCTATTAATTAGGTCCACCTCGATAGGATTTGGTAGTGTAGTAACATTATGAAATAACAGATTGTCACATTATATATAGACTAAACAAATCTATGCATTTGCCTACTTGTAGCGTCATCCACGTGCTATTTCTAAATTATTTATCAACATTCACCATTGATTGCGTTTGCTTCATTGGCACGTAGTGAACAGTGTCGTAATTTAATCAAAAAGACCTTATGACGCCACATTGAACAAGTCTATTTATTTACCTGTTCTAAGCGGCGCAAAAATACTATATTGACATGATTTATAAATCTTCGCTATTGATTAGATCCACTTTGATAAGATTTGTTAGCGTAGTAACATTATGAATAACAGATTGTCACATTATATATAGACTGAACAAATCTATGCATTTGCCTCTTCTTAGTTTCGCCAAAATATTATATTGATATTATTCATAAATCTTCGCTGTTGATTAGGTCCACTTCGATAGGATTTGGTAGCGTAGTAACATTATGAAATAACAGACCGTCACATCATATGTGCCCATAATTATGAAAGTGGTCTAAGTCAAAATTTAAAAAAAATGAGTTTATCAGTTATTTCATACCACATTATTTTTAACTAAATTTATTCAATGTAATTTTTACGAAATTGTCAAAAATGAACCATTAGATAGTGGTTGTAATTTCAACATTATATGGAATTACTGGTACCGTCATCCGCGTACTATATCGAAACTAGTTTTAATTATGAAAGTGGTCTAAGTCAAAAATTTTAATAAATTATATAAACAACTTGAAAATGGCACGTGGCCTTCTTTGACGCGTTTCTGAACTACATAATAAAATAAATGACAATCAAATTTTAATAATAACGACAACTTCATTCCGGTTTATAATCAATAACAAGAATAGTAAAAAATATTATTCGGGTGAATCTGTCTCTTGGCTACAAATTCAATGGATGAGATTCTTGAAAAATGAACCTTATAAAATGTTCTATAAAACGTCTTTAGATGATTCTAAATTTCACGTTTTGGATCTTTCACCTAAAAAAGGAAGACCAAAATATAGGGAATATTAAATTACTTCCATTATACACCACCATTAGACCAGTATCGGAAGATAACATAAAGATATTATGAGTTTACTACCGTACATCCCTCCAGTTTTTCAGGAACATTTTAAGAATCTTAAATACTCGAAATAATGATAAAAATGGATTACTGTTTAAAAATAATTAATAAATGTAATAAATGTTCACGAATTATTTCAATCAAATTATTGTTTCAAATAAAACTCAAAGTTCTTTATTGCTTTAAGTAATTTATAGGACATTCAGTTAATTTTGAAAATGGTCTAAGTCAATTCAATCTTTAAAAATAATATTATCGTATAAAATTCACACAAAATTTCATATTCATAGTAAATTTCCATTAATTAAGACTAATAAAATTATAAATTATAATGTCGCATAATGTAAAAATATTTTTTAATTTATTCAAATGCAATTCATTAAATATCTCGAAACAAGAAATATATGACTTAGACCACTTTCATAATTATGGGCACATATATAGACTGACCAAATCTATGCATTTGCCTCTTCTTAGCGTCACCAAAATATTATACTGATATTATTCATAAATCTTTGCTGTTGATTAGGTCTACCTCGATAGAATTTGATAGCGTAGTAACCTTATGAAATAACAGATTGTCGCATTATATATAGAATCATCAAATCTATGCATTTGCCTACTCGTAGCGTCGTCCGCGTGCTATATCGAAACTATTTATAAACATTCCCATATCGATTGCGTCTGTTTCCTTGGTTTTGCATATGATCAGAACAATGCAGTAATTTAATCACGAAGGGCTTCTAGTGCCGCATTGAAGAAATCTATGCATTTGCCTCTTCTTAGAGTCACCAAAATATTATATTGATATTATTCATAAATATTTGCTCTTGATTAGGTCCACCTCAATAGGATCTGATAGCGTAGTAACATTAAGAAATAACAGATTGTCACATTATATATAACTAACAAATCTATACGATTTACCTACTCTTAGCGTCGTCCGCATGTTATATCGATTAACTATTTGGTAGCGTAGTAACATTAAAATAACAGATTGTCCATTATATATAGATTATTTTGCCTGTCTAACTCTTCATTATTGGTTATTTATAAACATTCACCATTGATTGCCTCTGTTTCGTTGTAACAATGCGCAGTAATTTAAACAAAAAGACCTTATGACGCCGCATTGAAGAAATCTATGCATTTGCTTCTTCTTAGCATCACCAAAATATTATATTGATATTATTCATAAATATTTGCTATTGATAAGGTCCACCTCAATAGGATCTGATAGCGTAGTAACATTACGAAATAACAGATTGTCACATTATATAAAGACTGAACAAATCTATACATTTACCTCTTCTTAGCGTCGCCAAAATATTATATTCATATTATTCATAAATCTTCGCTATTGATTAGGTCCACTTCTATAGGATTTGGTAGCGTAGTAACATTATGAAATAACAGATTGTCACATTATATATAGATTAAACAAATCTATGGATTTTGCCTACTCGTAGCATCGTCCGCGTGCTATATCGAAATTATTTATAAACATTCACCATTGATTGCGTCTGTTTCCTTGGTACGTAGGATCAGCGCAGTAATTTAAACAAAAAGACCTTATGACGCCGCATTGGACAAACCTATGCATTTGCCTGTTTTTAGCCTTACTAAAATACTATATTGACGTGATTCATAAATCTTCGCTATTGATTAGGTTCTCCTCGATAAGATCTGATAGCGTAGTAATATTATGAAATAACAGAGTTTCGCATTATGTACAGACTAAACAAATCCATGGATTTGCCTACTGGTACCGTCATCCGCGTACTATATCGCAACTATTTATAAACATTCCCATATCGAAATTATTTATAACTCTTCTATATTTTTTGCATATGCCTCGACCCGTTGTAACAATGCAGTAATTTAATCAAGAAGAGCTTCTAGTGCCGCATTGAAGAAATCTATGCATTTGCTTCTTCTTAGCGTCACCAAAATATTATATTGATATTATTCATAAATATTTGCTCTTGATTAGGTCCACCTCGATAGGATCTGATAGCGTAGTGACATTACGAAATACCTGCCGCATTATATAAAGACTCAACAAATCTATACATTTGTCTACTCGTAGCGTCGTCCGGGTGCTATATCGAAATTATTTATAACTCTTCATCATTGATTGCGTCTGCCTCGAGCCGTTGTAACAGTGTAGTAATTTCTCGAAATCACTGACAGACTTCTCTCGTGAAACAAGAAAGGCAGGACGATTTGACGATTGCTCAATCAATGGAGGGAAGCTAATTTTCATTAGCTGTTAACACTGCTGAACTGTCCTCTTTCTCACTCCTTCCGTCCTTAATCTATCGCACCCCATTTTACACGCCCTCTCGTTCGCTTGCCGTCTGAGCAGGCTTCTCTATCCAACTTTCCCGCGTCTTTTCTCCACCGTTATTCATTAGCATTGATTAAGCAGGCGAGGATCATCGCAACAATAGTAGTATTAACGACAGTGGCAGAAGCAGTCGTAAAAACAGCGAGTACAGCAAATCCATATGCCATCTGCAATTCGACACATCAAACCATAAGCGATTCTTGATGAAAACAATTTTCGACACGCATCTGTACGGAGTGGGTTTTGTTAATAATAGGCCACTTTTTAAAACAGAATAACTCTTCCGGAATTAAACAAAACGACTTAAATTTGTTATGATGATAATAAAGAGTACAAGAAGATTTGCAAAAGAAAATTAATTGGGAGAAATGCTGAAGAAAATAGTAGAGATCGATTTATGCAGCCTTTTTATTTGAGCAACTTTTATTAAGATTCAAACAATATGTAAGACAGAATAACTTTTTAAAATTCGACGATACGAATTAAACTTTTCGAGACGTTAGAATAGTTGATTCATTAAGTGATGCGTAACAAAGATTTCACACAATCGCAATTTATAGAAACCTCGAAGAAAATTATAAACATCCTTCCTTACAAGTACTTCATTCGGGCCTGTACTGAAAACAACATTAATCGGTTTTGCTAATTTATGTTAATATAAATTGATTTCTATGTGCAGAGAGTCTAGTTAATATTCGAACACTATTGAATCTGGAATAACTTTTTTGAATTTGGACAAAACGACCTGAACTTTTTAAGATCTTGAAAAAGTTGTTTATTAATAACGCTGCTAATGAAAATATCATTAATCGGTTTAACTAATTCATACCAACATACATTTATTTCTACGTACAAAGAGTCTTGTTAATATTCGAACACTATTTAAAAAAAATAATTTTTTTTAAAATTGGATAAAACGACTTGAACTTTTTAAGACCTTGGAAAAATTGATTTTTTAAATAGCGCTGGTAATGAAAATTCCATTAATTGGTTTAGCTAATTCATGTCAATATACATTTATTTCTATGTACAGAGAGTCTTGTTAATATTCGAGCACTAATTTAAACTAGAATAACTTTCTTGAATTTGAACAAAACGACTTGAACTTTTTAAGCCCTTGCAAAAGCTCGTTTATTAATAACGCTGCTAATGAAAATTTCAGTAATCGGTTTAACTAATTCATGCCAACATACATTTATTTCTACGTATAAAAAGTCTTCTTAATATTCGAACACTATTTAAACTAGAATAACTTTTTTGAACTTGGACAAAACGACCTGAACTTTTTAAGACCTTGGAAAAATTGGTTTATTAATAATGCTGCTAATGAAAATATCATTAATCGTTTTAACTAATTCGTATCAATATACATTTATTTCTACATACAAAGAGTCTTATTAATATTCGAACACTATTTAAACTAGAATAACTTTTTTGAACTTGGACAAAACGACCTGAACTTTTTAAGACCTTGGAAAAGTTAGTTTATTAATAATGCAGCTAATGAAAATAAAGTATCTATACTCTCTACAGAGAATCTTGTTAATATTTGAGCACTATTTAAACTAGAATGACTTTTTTAAAATGGGCCAAAACTAAATAAACCTTCTAAGCCCTTAAAAAAGTTGGTTTATTAAATAACGCAGCTAATCATTTGCTGGAATTGAGTTTGAGGGGCCACTATTTTCGAGCGAAGGAAACAAATTTTATGGCGCAGCAATATTTCAAAGAATCAATTCGGTAATGTCTCGTGACGAAGCGATTTCGAGGTAAATTGCTTTGCGGTACGTGCGAGCAGGCAATCAATGGCATTTCAGGCAGTAACGCGTGTTCACCGTGAGCTTGACACATACCTCACTCTCAAATATCGATGTCCTACCCTCTGCTACTTTCCTTCTTTTTTATTCGTAGAAGACAAAAAAAATATAGCCATCAATAAGAACTTCAAAGAAATTACGAAAGACATAACACACGGAAAAGCATGAAAATCGAATTGCAAGGGCAATACGTGCAATAAATTTAGCGCATATGATAAAAGAATAGTAATGAAAATAATAAAAATATATTTTATATATTAGCATTAATATATAATAAAAATATATGTAGTCTCTTTTTGAATAAGAGAATTTAACGAATTAATGAATAGGGATAAATGAATTGATGAGAGTAAGTGTCTCTGTACCACGTTGTTCAATAAGTTTTGTCGGTCGATAAGAGAGGGCGTTGCTACTAGTCCTAATTTGTTTTTGTTTTGTTGGTTCACTCTTCTTATCAACGTATGTGAAGGTTAATTTCAATCAGTCAATTCATTCTTTGTTTACAAGCCATTTAGTGTCGCCGTGTCACAGTCTTTTCGACAATGGAAAAAATATATCGTGCAGTGATAAAATAATTATATTTGGAAGGTGTAGCACCAAAAGAAATTCACGAACGAATGTTAAGAGTGTATAATGAACGTTCACTTTCAATTAAAACAGTAGAAAGATGGGTTGCTGAATTTAAACGTGGTCGTACAAGCCTTGAAGACGATCCACGTGAAGGACGTCCAAAAACCGCATCAACACCAGAAATCGTAGCCAAAGTACAGGATATGGTTTTGGAAGATCGTCGATTGACTGAGATTTTAGTAGAGGATTACACATCTCATTAGTCAGTGTGAGTCATATTTTAAATGAAATTTTGAGTTTTAAAAAGCTGTGTGCAAATGGGTGCCGCATTCGCTAACAATTGAACAAAAACACTTTCGATTGCGACTTTCTCAACAACATTTGGAGCGTTTTAAAAAGGATAAAGTGGATTTTGTGCGTCGATTCATCACTATGGATGAGACTTGGGTCTATTCACCATGATCCTAAATCAAAACAAGAGGCTAAAAGTGGTGTGAAAAACTGGTTGTTCGGCTTGAAACGAGTTCGTGTCCAGAAATCGGCCAAGAAGGTTCTGGCATCATTTTTATTGTCGGATGCGAAAGGAATTTTATTTGTGGATTACTTGCAAACTGGTAAAACAATTAATTCTGAATATTATTGCAACCTTTTGGACCAGTTGAAGGGATAAATTCGTGAAAAAAGACCCGGTTTGCAGAAGAAAAATATCCTTTTTCATCAGGACATCGCACCGTGTCACAAGAGCATTTTGACAATGGCTAAAATCCATGAATTAAAGTTCGAATTGTTGGAGCATCCGCCGTATTCACCAGATTTGGCCCCCAGCGACTTCCATTTGTTTCCAGAACTCAAAAAATTTATGCGTGGCAAGCGTTTTTCGTCAAATGAAGAGGTGATAACGGCTGTTGAAGCGTATTTTGCAGACCTTCCGGAATCTCACTTCAGGGATGGGATCCACAGATTGGAGGATTTTTGGAGCAAGTGCATTAAAGTTCAGGGGGATTTTATACTGAATATTTAATAAAGTGTATTTTGAACCATAACATTGTGTTTTTCTTATCGAACGACAAAACTTATTGAACAACCTGGTAAAAGAGGGACTGTGTTATGTCTTCTACAAGGAAACAAAAGGATGGCAGACGTCAAACAAGTGATTACTGTGACACTTGCCCAAGTAAACCCAGAATACACATGGGAGATTGTTTCTAAAGATATCACAGTATGGTGAATTAAAAATTTATCTTTCATTTGCAAGAAGAAACTGCATATGTATAAAATAAATATAATTAAAAACATTCAAAAACACGTGTTGCAATTTATTCTCACTGAAAATAAAACTCCGTTTCACTCGTTCAAACATCATGCGAAAATGTGCCGGACGCAAAGGGTTAAAGTTAATTTGTTCTGTACAAAGATAGGGCAGTTAGAATAAGCATAATTAAGATCGCAGGCAATCGTTGATGCAATAAATGTAAAATGATAGTTTGAGAAATTACAGTATTACGCAAGGCTGATTTAAATATGATATCCTGAAAAATGAAAACCTTTAGAGAAATGGAAGTAAGCATTACACTGTACTATACTGTACTATACTGCCTGAATCTCAACTGAACTAAACTGCCGATCATTTCCTCGTTTGTTTATTCTGTTTTCTTCTCTATGACAACGGATTCATTCTAGAATCTTCTCAATACCATATATATTATATAGTAATAATATATAATAAAAAAGTAAATTATATATTAGTAATACAAAATAATAAAAATAAAATGAAAATAACAGCAATATAAACGTGTGTTTAAATGACACTGTAAGAAAAATGCTTTAGCTTTTAAATCGCCAGTTCTGTGTAAAATGATGTTTCCTTTGCAGATATTCGGATTCGTCTAGGATGCATGGATTTGAGCTGGTGATTTCCTTTCTATTCGTACAAGGCGAAATGCTAATACCAATTGCTAGGGTAAAATATAGGTATTTATTGAAAACAAAAAGAAATTTGAAAGGGCATAGTACAAGGATATTGAATGCCAAAAGCAATATGCGCAATAAATGTGGAATATGTGATGGAAGAACAATAGTCAAATAAAAAGAATATCGGTATGAACAGATTGATTGATACTCTAAGAAATTGTATTGCTACGCGAATCATTGATTGACGATATATCCGTACTTCAATTTTCTACTTGTTCCAAATCACAGAAAGAAGGAGTAAATAAGTCCACACGAACTTCATTATATTTTTCTTTAAGAAAATATTTCTTGTAAACTTTAGGAGGCTATTTAAATCAAAATAAAAAACTGACAAGTATTTTGAATAACCACCGTGACGTGGGAAAACATTTGTTAACCGAATAATGAAATGCCCCAATGCCGAAATGTATTATTTTCTACATTTATTATTGCAACTAACCGAATTCACCGCACAATCAGGCACATTTTTCCCCATTCTACTTTGTTAAAGGGTAATCCATTAAAGAAATATTTTATGAA
The DNA here is from genome assembly GCA_033815515.1 of Cryptocheilus praepositus. NCBI lineage: Eukaryota > Metazoa > Arthropoda > Insecta > Hymenoptera > Pompilidae > Cryptocheilus > Cryptocheilus praepositus. The sequence continues at coordinate 934,466 of JAWWQZ010000018.1, read as the reverse complement.
ATAAATTGTGAATAATTTAGCTATTATGTCTTTAAAACCCGACAAACTTGTGCCAAAATGCATGAAATGATTTTGTCATATAGCTTAGTCGGTTATTTATCAGTTCGTCTGGTTTCTATGATCCTCTCATGATAACAACCATGTCGATAACACATGACTTGCAAAAATGATAACGCTAGTGTTCAACAAAAATTTACGGAAGAATATATAGATATACGAGAACTACGCCATACAGAATTTGAAAATTAGTAACCTGTGGAGGAAGTGAATATATATTCTCACTGTGCCGTTAATGAAATTCACCGGAAGATGCTAGAAAGTAATAGTAACAGTTTCTCTATTTTTGCGCGTGAAATCTAAAACCTATCAAATTGTTGAATCTCATAAACATAATTTTGAACGCAACGGGATAAAAATAGATATTTTATCCAGTATATTTTTGCCTGTTTCGGAAGATCCTGACTTCATGTCGCATGCGATATTATCAACCGCATACGGTAACAAACTACGAGGCTGCTCTTAGCGGAAATTGATACTGAATTCATTAGTGTTACTATTTTTTGAAAAGTAGAAAATAATGCAAGTGTATGCATTACAAAGCTGGAAAATCACGCGAAAGACGGCTTTCTACCTCATCTGTAAATATATTTTGATGATGTTTGTAAATTAAACATGTATCTAAAAACAGTAAAAGTCGTCAAAAACGAGCTGTGCATTTCTGACATTTCTGACATTCTGACAATCACATTGCATCTGGTCATCAAAATAGGGTATTGCTCTACAGTATATGATATTATATCATAATTAAAACAATAAATGTGGCCCTTATAACGAACACAGACTAATTAAAACATGTTCAGATATAGTGTACGATATTCCACCAACAATTATAGCAGAACTATTGCACCAAAGAAAGTAAATATAATTAAGCAGTATGTCTCAATTTTTAACTGCAAACACTGTGAAACAAAATCAATATCCTTGAGTAAATGAAGAAAAATTACACACAAAACTGGTACAAAAGAAGTTGTAATTAATCCACAAATATGTTATGAATCGTGTAATAGCAGATTCACAATGTAGCATAGAATTGAATAAATAGTCACAATTAACTCTTTATCCCAGTATGCACCAAATAAAAATATCTGAATTTAAAAATTAGTTGACAGCCTGAAGAAATAATGTAGTATACGAATGAAATATTTGATCTTTACTTTAATACGGATTTAATTAATAATTGGGTTAGTTAATCATGCATGTTATTTTCATGTTGTCAAAGCAACTGTTCCAAGTTATGGCGGCAAATATAATGGCCAAACTAATCCGAATGAAGCCCTTTTCAACAAAACGTTGCAGTTATGTCAAAATAGCCTTTTCTTTCTTCGGACACATGCATATAAATCCTCGCTGATCAAGGATAATGCAACAGGGAAAATTGTGAATTTATATAAACTTGAATACTGATTCGAAAGCAAAATGAATATCATCTCATATTTTAACATATCATTCTATGTCATTGGAATCGTACATATCTGCATAATCATTGGTACGATTATGTACGCATATCATTACCCAATACCAATTTTGCTTTTGCTTAGAAGGCGATCGAATTAATATAATAAATATAATTAATATATGTTTTTCAACAGTAGTGCCGATCAATCAAAATACGAGTAATTAAACTTGTGAACAAAAGCTAATACATTAACAGTGCGAAATACACTGGCAACATGTACATATGCACATTTAACTGTAATTCTTGGTCTGATTGAACACGTTCACCATATGTGCAATGAACTAAATTTCGATAGTGTTCAGATTTCTGCTTAAAATAGTCTTAAACTTAGTACTTGCCTCTTCCAGCTGATTACTATGCTGAGTACTGGCAACAACACAGTTATGAAATGTTTAATTACTAAACTAATGATGAAATTATTATATCGTTACCTTGTGAGTATATGGTGCGTAAAATATATGTTCGCATTGACAGTAGCCATTGTAAAACAGGACAAAATTGCGAGGAAAATGTGATGGTCGCAATAGTCAAATGAATCCCAAGTGAAGGGATATCGCTTGAACACCCAAAGACTATTTGCAAGAGAATAAGTAACAACTGCATTCTGATGCAACCTACTTAAAAGTGAGCATTGACACAGAGAAGCTACCTACATGCCTAAAACCTGTATTTAAAAATACACACCAACCACACCACCATACTCAATCCACGATTCAACTGTGACCCAGCACGTGTGCTTCTGCAACATGCACCCCATGGCACTACCTTCCATATGACACAAAATAGATAGCAGGCTGACGGACACTTACTTATATAGTTGCTTCTATATGCATTGGTAATTTTATGTTTGTATATGTGTTCATTGGCCTGACCCAAACACACAGTCCCTGTATGGTGAATGATTTCAGATGGTAAGGGATGAACACAGGAATTAAAAAGTGAACAGCTTTGCTGAAAACATCCTAATCTAACTTTATCTAAACAAGGAAATATATTTTTGCATTCAGCTCAATAACATAGTTATACAGCCATTTTATATATGTGATTTATAAATTGGACATTACTTCATTATTTGCAAACTTTAAATTGTATTAAAATATGTTGAAAATAAGCATCATTAAATAAACGTAGAAATAAAAACTTGGTTGGCCTTGAGCAATCTGCTTTCAGAAACATGACTTCAAATATAAAATCAGACACCTGTATGTCTCTCCAAATGCAGATACTACTCATCGTAAAGTGCCTTCCTCCTCTTCTAATACTAAATTGTTGATGCAAGTGTGACCATTCCTAATTATAATAGAAGTATAATCAGAAGTGTAACATTGCTATTTACAGAGTAAAACATTAATGTAGAAACTTATTCATAATTAAGTTCATAATATTTGTCCCAATGGCGAATCGTGGAACAATTGTGATACACAGAATGGATAAGAAAGACTTACTTCATTGCAAATACACACACAACATAGACAAATCGTCACTCATAGAAAGACTACAGTAACACATTAACTGCCAAGCGTATTTTGCTATCTTAGAACCGTGATGGATTGAAATACAGCAGAGTATGATTAAATCGTGGAAAATGAAGCTAACGCAAAGTTATTGGAAGCCAAAGTATTGAAGCACCATTCCAATATCAATTGCTTTTACAAGATTGCAAATAGGCTTCATTGCGAATTTGTTACATTTTTAGTAAAATTTTTGCACTGGTCACCGGTGACCACTGTGGCAGCCAACGTGTTAAGTCAACCTATGTCCACTATGCTCACAATAAAAATTCAAGAATAATTACAATCAATCACCCTTGTCAATCTAGACCATTTGTCCTGCAAAGTGATTAGATGTTTGAAAGGGCACAAAAATTGGGCTCGTCAGTGTTGGCTTGGCAGCATATCGCAAAAACATGGTACACTGACGCATTCTTGACTCTGAGACTTCTGCATCCTCTGGACTCAGTATTTTAGTTCTTTGTTCTTCCAATAAGCGTCAGATAAGCAGCAATAAAAACTTTGTTGAAGTATTAACTCTGCAAATCGCACCTTGTGAAGATAATACGTATAGATATCAAAGATAAGATGTAACAACAGTAAGAAGCTCATTAACAAAAAATGTTAACTTGAAAATAGTCAGAATCATTCATACATCTAAAATTGATATTCGGAAGAACTGAGAACCTGGGGGAAAAGCACACCCTTAAAATGGATTGAAAAAGTGGATAAAGGACTACAGGGCATGGGAAATGCAGAAATAATGAGACTAGTACTGACACGAATCAACGTCTAAGGAATGCATGAAAGAATCAAAGCAAACCGGAAAACGAAGGAAAGCCAAATAGTGCATATAGAATGGAGCAAGGTGGAAAGATCAAGATTCTGCCCAAATTACAAGATATAGAAGTAGAAACTACAAAGAGAAATATACTGGAAGACCAATGGAGCAAAAGGAAGAAACAAGGAGATACGAGCAAATATTAAATGCGGGTACATTGGATTGGCAGGAAAACAAGATTAAGTACCTATATAACGGTCCTGGCACTCATTCCTGAGATTCCACATTCTTCCATATCTTCCTACCTACCTCTCCATTATCTCTTCCTCACAGTACTTCCACTGTTTGTAACACCTCACCTAATAAATAGCTTTCATACTTTGTTAGTCTATATATCAACTGTGATTTACAATATATGTATTGTCAATTGTAGGCTTGGATGCCTCACCGGCCCTTCATCGAATTGCGATTGTGCCACTTATCTTTATTAGGTGCAAAACTAAACCGTAGGCCCTGCAGAGGCAAGGACTAAGAGTCAGTCGTCACCCCGCAGGCAAAGTGTACAGAGCAGATAAATCACTAGTCCACCTTCGTTTAGAAAGATCTGTGTGCACTTTTGCCCCTTTAGTACCTTCCGTTTTAGTTTAGCTTCTCACACCCCCCACACAATCAATGTTTTTATGTCAATCGCATCAAGAATACCATTAAATATACTTGAATACTGCGCAGTACTGTATATGCAAATACAACTAGTTTAATCAAAATTATGCAACAATAATTCTATAAAAAATCTTGACCACGGGGAATCAAATTACATGAATATATTGTGATGACGAAACAAAGAAACAACGAAGATACAGGGATACTGAGAAAAGCAAAGAGAAACAAAAAGGAAAATTGAGCGGAATAACTAAGGCTAGAAATTAAATGCGAGTACATAAGAACTTCGCAAAAGAGGTGGAGAAATAACAGCAACCCAGAAGACTTGCATGGGCAATAGCAATAAAACGGTGACTGTGATATATTCAAAACACTACTTTATAATTTGCAAAGAAAGTACGTCATGTTACCCAGTAACCAGCTAAATTCAAAACTAAAATAATTGTTATTTTAATCAAATTGAGAAATCTAAAAATACCTAAAATTCTCAGTAAATATATTAACACATTACTGACCAGTCACGAGTTAACTCGTGTTTGCACTTGCATCAGCTATTTTAATTTTTGAAACGCAGAGCAATATAGAATATAGCAAAACTTTGTTCATTGTGTTCAATTGCATCTGCTTTATTATAAAAAAATATACTTTTCTTTGTACGACAGAACGTGACGGTAAAGAATTTTTCAATAAATTATACATGAATGCTTTATATAGTTGCCGGAGTGATTTTTAAATAAGTTGTAGTCATTTGGTAAATGATTATTGAAAATGAAATAACAAGGACATAATCTAGCTCTTTAAAAGGAAAGCGCAATGAAACAAAATATATGTGCAAAACCTCTTGTCTACATCTACGCGTAAATTACTTCTGTACAATTAATCATACGAAAAAATATTAAAAGTTACATAAAATTTATGCCCAAAATTCAATTTGAATTTATTATGCACAAACAAATTTTATTGAAGTTTATTTACATCGTTTCACTTCCATGTTCAATTACGAAATAGTAGCCGGTGACTTGAGACAGCTTTTACGGAAAATTGCCGATCAACAATGTGTTAAATGCCAGTCAATTTGAAAGTATACTTTGAAGGAATACATCTAACGAAAGTGCTAATCACACATTTGACAGAAATGAATGTATTACAACCGAGCACTGAGGGCGCTTAATCTAAATAACTAAGGTATGTTTACATAAGGTCCCAGACAGCACACAGATATCTAAACACGTCTAAAAGATAACCTTTTTTCCGGAAAGATATCTTTCAGTAGTGACGTAAAGGCATCAGAAAGATGACGAAAAGTTGTCTTATGACCCGTTCTTCGTTGCCTAAAAGATGACGTTCAGACAAGTCTGAAAGACAACATTTAGGCATCATGAAAAGACGGCATTTAGACACAGTTGAAGGACAACATTTAGGCATGCCCGAAAAAAAATAATTTCTGCTGATATATCTTATATTATAAGAGCCGTTTATTTTGAAAGTGGCCTAAGTCCAAATGTGAATTTTTTTTGTTAACTGTTTTTATGACAGCTAATCTAAAATTATAAACGTTATTACAGTCAACTAAAAAGAAATTGTTGGAAAATGGACTTAGGTCACTTTCAAAATAAACGGGTCATATAATATAAAGATATTATCAGCCAAAATTATTTTTTCTTGGGCATGCCTAAATACTCTTTTATGTTTTATATTAAAATTATCGCAAGGATGTTTATTTGTGTTCCATTTTTATTTTTTATTATGGATATTGTTCGTTTACAATAATAAATATTATAAGTTTGATCTGTAAATAGATAGGATAAATACAAGACGACGCTTTTAGACGACGATTTTTTTGCCTTTGTCCCAAATGCCGGAAATCTTTTCGTTTTGGCATCTTGTCCGAACTTATTCGACCTTCGGCATAAATTAACACTACAAAATGTTATAATACTGAAAATAGCATCAATCACAATCAAAACGGAAGCTCGCATTATTTATTTATATGCATCTTAAAATATTTAGAAAAAATAAAAATAAAAATGTAAACTAGAAAAATAGAAAAAGTAAGGTTAACTGGACTTTAGGTATACATGAATTGAATCTAAATAACCTTTTTTGTCTATATATTTTTTTCAATTTGTAATTATGCCAATCGAATACTATTCTTTAAATATTTTTAAAATTATTTTTGTTTCATGGAATCTAAATAACCTCGTTTTTCTAATTTATTTATTTTTTTATAATTCGTACTATAAAATCAATGTAATTTATGCCAATCGAATACTATTCTTTAAATTATTCTGTTACCGTTAAATTATTTTTGTTTCACCGAACCACACCGAACTAATGTTCACAATAGTAATTCACAATGGTGGCACCAACTAGTGTTTAGCACAAAAAACATCTTTAATATTTTGGCATCTTTTAGATGTCCATAAGGCATCATTAGATTATACCGAAAAGACATCTTTCAAAAGTCGTCATATGGACATCTTTTAGTAATATGTGCTGTCTGGGGTATGTTTCAATGTAGACGAAATTGCATATCCAAACATTGAAATATTTTCGCGCCAACGGAATAAAGAACGCCGATATTTGTCATTAATTAATTGCGCATGTATGCTGCATACCGAATTAATTATCCGAACATGGTTAATCTGACAAAAAATAATGTTGAAACTGCAATGTCCCGTATATTCATGGCACAGCTTGGGTTGTTTTCATTCTCAGGAATGCCAAAAATCACGGTCGCATAATTCACATAATTGCTAAATTTACAAGATTTCACTCAAATCTGAGAAATATATTATAAAAATAGAACAGAAAACTAATATAGATGTATCCCTACAAGAATTGAAGTGTAGCGAGTCTACGATGGTTCGCTAACCATGGTTACTGGTTGCAATTCGAATTTAATTAGCTCTCAAATTATGCTCTTTTATTGAATTCAGACCATGAAAAGAAAACTCAATACTTGCTTTTTTGTCAGACATATTTAATGTACACGATATTTGATCCTCATTTATTCTTTGTACACCTTATGCATTGAACGAGATAACTGAATATTATCAAACTGAATGTCATATGTTTTGATGAGTTTATTAAGACGTGAAACGACACTCGCAAATGCTTATTATTCTCTTGCTCAGTTGGTAACATTGTAACAAATTTGAGAATAGTCCCACGGGATTGTGTATATTTGGGGCAAAAAAAGAAACATTTTTTAAATTTTTGCCTATTTTTAACGCCACTTTCTAATGGGTTTTCATAACTTTCAATTTTTTTTAAATTATATCACAGGAATTCTTACGGACTTCGAACACAGATGGCGCAATTAAATTCTTTGTGGTTATCATTATTATAAATTATGCGACACTTATTAATTGCCAATAATTAAATATAATTTATAATTTTTTTAAGAATATTATTTATTTGACGGTTAATGAAACATTTATCAAATTAAATAAAATACTTAATAATTATTAATAAATTGTATATATAAATAAATTGTTCGTAATAAACATTTTATGATCAATTAATCTAATGATTATTTATAATTATTTAATTTACTCTTATTAGCTGTTATCAGATGTGAGTAATTTAATGGATTTAATATGAATTATTCTTTTATAATCATTGTTTTTATCTTATGTTTGACACTATCATCGATATTTCTAGTTATTTTCATTATAACTTCAACTTCTACTGTTTTCGTATGTAGATTGCGTTCAAAAACGCCTACTTTTTTAGTTCATACACTACATTCTCAGACGGAACACAAAGTTCCTAAAGTGACGAATCTACTCTTATGTCGTCTATGGTTTAACGAAGCGACATTCGCATGAAAAGCAATCGCAATTTACCGATTCAATGGTTCTAACCGTCTAAAACAAATTAGGGAAACAAAATAATTGAAAATATGCCGTTTATATGTATAATGCAGACATTTAACAAAAAGTACAGGGTCAGACTCATACTTAATATCCGCATTAAATAAATAAGCTGGCTGTAACATTTTCTTGAAGATTTTCTTCGACGCGTTCGTTTGTCCTACGATTCCATGTAACTGTCAATATCTTAAGTATGCATGTGTGTGAAACATGAATTAGTGATTGTTATGATCGTTTTGATCATGTTTGTGTCCAAATGAAATTTAATTGAATTTTCATTGTAGATTACTGACAAATTTTTGTCCATTTTTTTAATGTTTGTCTAAAATGGTATCATGCAAAAAATGACAATTAACCTGCCATGTTTATGAATACTCTTTATGTGATGATTGGCAGACTTTTGCAAGTTTAGGCACTTAGATTTTCACGTTAATTATCCGTGAGTCTAAAGCGTAATGTCATTTTCGATTCTACACAAGCTAAATTTGAAACTGTATCAATACAAGTCGATATCATTTTCTTTAACAATCTTAAAGTGGTTCGACAAAGATACAAGTTATAATTCATTATGGTTAACACTGTTCTGTTTAGATTAAAATAGCAAATATTATAAATCAATTTTAAATAGCCAAGTAGAAACTATATTTAAAATTAGGATAAATTAAAAATACGTCTTGAAATAATTTAATGTACAAGGTACAGCGATACGAAAGAAGTACAAGACTAATAAGTCCCTGCTTTAAGAGATGCAAGGACATTGTGTCTTTATGTAGTTTAGAAGCATCTACTAGTATTCTGATTAAAATGTTCATTTAAACTAATGGTAATTGTCTGTATACTTCTCGTACGCTATTTATTTTCAGTCAAACCTCATTAAACTTACCAATCTTTTCTGCCATGATTTCAAATTTGGAGAGGTGACAATTCAATTTGTTTCTTAATGTGTTTGTAGCATTGGTCCTTTAAAAAAAATTCCCACATTATAAATATTGTAGTAGTAGTCGTAGTAAATTCCCACAATATAAATATAGCAGTAGAGTAATAGTAAATTCGCACAATATAAATATAATAGTATACAAATAATATAGCTGTTCTTAGGGGTTCATAAAATTCTTTCCTTCGTTTCAGATTTTTGTCCTTAAGCGTTGAAAGTACATTTTGTACTACTCAAAGCAATTAACTTCAGACTTTTACTAGAGAAATTATGTGACTATTTTAAAATAAACTATATACTATTGAGCCGCATGAAATAAATGATTTCAAACTTGGAGAGGTGACAATTCAATTTGTTTCTTAATGTGTTTGTAGCATTGGTCCTTTAAAAAAAATTCCCACATTACAAATATTGTAGTAGTAGTCGTAGTAAATTCCCACAATATAAATATAGCAGTAGAGTAATAGTAAATTCGCACAATATAAATATAATAGTATACAAATAATATAGCAGTTCTTAGGGGTTCATAAAATTCTTTCCTTCGTTTCAGATTTTTGTCCTTAAGCGTTGAAAGTACATTTTGTACTACTCAAAGCAATTAACTTCAGACTTTTACTAGAGAAATTATGTGACTATTTTAAAATAAACTATATACTATTGAGCCGCATGAAATAAATGATTTCAAATTTGGAGAGGTGACAATTCAATTTGTTTCTTAATGTGTTTGTAGCATTGGTCCTTTAAAAAAAATTCCCACATTATAAATATTGTAGTAGTAGTCGTAGTAAATTCCCACAATATAAATATAGCAGTAGAGTAATAGTAAATTCGCACAATATAAATATAATAGTATACAAATAATATAGCAGTTCTTAGGGATTCATAAGATTCTGTCCTTCGTTTCAGATTTTTGCCCTTAAGCGTTGAAAGTACATTTTGTACTATTCAAAGCAATTAACTTCAGACTTTTACTAGAGAAATTATATAACTATTTTAAAATAAACTATATACTATTGAGCCGCATGAAATAAATGATTTCAAATTTGGAGAGGTGACAATTCAATTTGTTTCTTAATGTGTTTGTAGCATTGGTCCTTTAAAAAAAATTCCCACATTATAAATATGGTAGTAGTAGTCGTAGTAAATTCCCACAATATAAATATAGCAGTAGAGTAATAGTAAATTTGCACAATATAAATATAATAGTATACAAATAATATAGCAGTTCTTAGGGGTTCATAAAATTCTTTCCTTCGTTTCAGATTTTTGTCCTTAAGCGTTGAAAGTACATTTTGTACTACTCAAAGCAATTAACTTCAGACTTTTACTAGAGAAATTATGTGACTATTTTAAAATAAACTATATACTATTGAGCCGCATGAAATAAATGATTTCAAATTTGGAGAGGTGACAATTCAATTTGTTTCTTAATGTGTTTGTAGCATTGGTCCTTTAAAAAAAATTCCCACATTATAAATATTGTAGTAATAGTCGTAGTAAATTCCCACAATATAAATATAGCAGTAGAGTAATAGTAAATTCGCACAATATAAATATAATAGTATACAAATAATATAGCAGTTCTTAGGGGTTCATAAAATTCTTTCCTTCGTTTCAGATTTTTGTCCTTAAGCGTTGAAAGTACATTTTGTACTACTCAAAGCAATTAACTTCAGACTTTTACTAGAGAAATTATGTGACTATTTTAAAATAAACTATATACTATTGAGCCGCATGAAATAAATGATTTCAAATTTGGAGAGGTGACAATTCAATTTGTTTCTTAATGTGTTTGTAGCATTGGTCCTTTAAAAAAAATTCCCACATTATAAATATTGTAGTAGTAGTCATAGTAAATTCCCACAATATAAATATAGCAGTAGAGTAATAGTAAATTCGCACAATATAAACATAATAGTATACAAATAATATAGCAGTTCTTAGGGGTTCATAAAATTCTTTCCTTCGTTTCAGATTTTTGTCCTTAAGCGTTGAAAGTACATTTTGTACTACTCCAAGCAATTAACTTCAGACTTTTACTAGAGAAACTATGTGACTATTTTAAAATAAACTATATACTATTGAGCCGCATGAAATAAATGATTTCAAATTTGGAGAGGTGACAATTCAATTTGTTTCTTAATGCGTTTGTAGCATTGGTCCTTTAAAAAAAATTCCCACATTATAAATATTGTAGTAGTAGTCGTAGTAAATTCCCACAATATAAATATAGCAGTAGAGTAATAGTAAATTCGCACAATATAAATATAATAGTATACAAATAATATAGCAGTTCTTAGGGATTCATAAGATTCTTTCCTTCGTTTCAGATTTTTGTCCTTAAGCGTTGAAAGTACATTTTGTACTACTCCAAGCAATTAACTTCAGACTTTTACTAGAAAAATTATGTGACTATTTTAAAATAAACTATATACTATTGAGCCGCATGAAATAAATGATAAAAGAAGGTTTATTTTAATATGTTAGAATCAAGCACCCTCTACCTGAAAAAAATTGGTTTGCGTGTTTAGTACTGTACGAGGCAGTAATAAAAAATTGGAGACAATTTTTAATTTGTTTACCTAATATCAATACTCCTTTAACCAAAGAAACTGCTGGACTGCATAACTTTAAATATATCTCTAATTAGGTTACTGTTGTTATATGTGATGATGGAAAGATATTTCTGAAAAATAAAGTTGGATTAATATTTCTTTTACTACAAACTGTGGATTCAATAAGTACGTGTTTCTCTTTATCAAAACATTTAAATTAAATTTCTGTTTTATGCGATAATACTAAATGTATCTTTTACTTACGAAATCTTAATAAAGCAGTAATATCCTTTAATAAGTTCTATCATACCACTCACCAACTTTTCTGGAAAGTCATTCCGTATTGACTTTATGGAAACAATTTTTGATAAGTGTTAAAATATTAGTGCTATGCACAATGACCAAATGATGCTCAATTTGCACTAATCAGTGTAATCCTGGCAAACGTTTTCGTTCAAAGTAGTGACGAAACAACATACCATTATACATGTATTTTGCACGTTGTATTAAAAATGTTGACAACGATGGACAGAAATAAGCATTACAATTATAGGAAACATAAAGTATAAAGAGATGCGCAATTTTACATTGCGCATTATACCCAGAAGAATACAATAGTTACACACAACTTTCTTATTATCGCACGGATGAAAGTGAAATATTCTTAAGTAATGACATTTCAAAGTATCAAAAACAATAACTATGAAGTAGCCTTCTTGTTTACCCTATTAAAGTCAACGAAATGTGGATAAAATAATCTTGATTAACCTCGATCTCATACCCTGCAATGTTCTAGATCGGTATCAGAAAAGTGTTTGTACATAATACAAGCGAAGGCATTTAAGCGAAATACTTCTTTTTGCTCGTTTTCTAGACAATCCAACGTAAGTATACTTGTAGTTCCTGTAATACCTGTGTTTATTATAATTCTCATTATAGTTTATAAAAGTATTTATTTGTTATATCCTTACTAATAGGTGTTTAGAACGTTTAAGAAATTAAAGGCTACGAACTAATGTAAACAGATGACTCGGGCAAATAAAAACGGTGTTCATAATGTATCGAATAAAAAACATAACTTTTAGAGCATATCGCAGACTATTCGAATCAATCAAGGGACATTCGTAGTACGTAGAGACATCAGTTCTTTATGTACGGTTACAATGCGTTTCAAACAAAGTATTCGGATTGCCAGTACACAATATATGCGTTTTCTAGGTAATAGAAACAAATTAGCAGTACATACAAACGCAAACTTAGGCGCTGCAGTAGTGTAAGAGCAAGGCGGGGCTTATGCATATTGAAAAATACACAATTGAATACATTAAATTAACATAAACCTTCCTTAGCCTACCGTCATTCGCCAATTAACTTATTCTTCCATTTGCAGAAAAGGAAACAGTGAACAAAGTATGATGATTTAATCTACGAAAGGAATCTTCGAATTTCGCACGTGTACTTAAACCTGAATCAGGCAAAGAGTTCCGGTTAAAACTTGTGAAATTTTTTATTATATCGCATATATACAAAATAGGTGTACAGACTACTATCAATCGCTTGGGCGCACGCTTTATACTACGCTTCTGTCACGGCATTGTAAGAGCATCACACGCTGTTTGTTCGTACACCTGTAACTCCCTTTTCTGGAATATCCTTCATCAAATGGAATGAATGTCGAAATGACGCATGAATATGTTTGTTTTCCTTTTTCAACGTTGACGCTAAATTATTTTTACAATAGTCAGTAACAGTACTGTGTAAAGGTTCTGTGATTATTATTCTCTTTCTCCCACCTTGTACACACGAAAATAATAAATTACACTGGAGAGTTATCTTTGCGAATTCTTAGAAGACTATTTTCGAATGCTATTTCTGATCTGTATTACATAACTACTATAGTAAGATAGTATATTTTTTTTTTGTTGCATCGTTGGAAGTTTATTACTGTGAACACGGTATTCGAGAAGACGAAAAGAACATATATGCTTTCTCTCTGTTTCCCAGGCATACATTCGCGTGCACGCAGGCGCATTCTCTCTCTCTCTTTCTCTCTTTCTCTTTCTCCGTTGCCCATTCTGTCGCCACTCGCTCGCACTCGCTCACTCACTCAAATCATCATTCGCTCATCGGCTTACTCACTTATTCAGGGACACAAGCAACACACTGCATGCAGATCCGCCCGTGCTTTCCACTAATTTGACGAACAACAACTGGGCCAAAAATGATCATATGTCTTATTATCAATCACAATGCAATGGGCAGATTGTGACGTTCGCTTTCATAAGTAGAAACTATAATACGAACTTCAAACGCCTAATGACAGGGATATGTCACTCATTTTATATACCTGTTCGAAACCAATTTCGTATGCAGCTTTATAACATTCGCGTTGTCAACAAATATTTCGCAAGAACGGAGACATTTTACAAATCATATCCTTTATGTTACGTATACATCAACGGTGTCTTCCGTAGAGTTGGGTGTACAAGTAGGTGATTTTAGATTAAAAAAAAAAAGAAAAAAAAAAGAAATAAATAATAAATGATACGTTTCGTTTAAATACTATAAGTTGCGCCGTTTAATCAAAACCATGTACAATCTATGGGCAGACCAGGAAAATGTGACTTGTAATTATACGAAATACATGATATAACATTGTCTTATAGTACTTTATTGGTCCAGTTGTGGTTTAGAAACGTGGAAGGCAACGTTTGTCGTCTGATAACCCGGTGAAACAATACTAGTTTCGCGCACAATGCGGATGATGATGATGGACTTACGCTTAATACCCTAATTTAAAAGTTTGTAGTGCTTCCACAGCGTTAAGGCTCGTACTTATTTTTTCTTGTTCTTGTTAGCCTGATTTTTATACTTAGCGGCAGTTGATAGTTTGGCGTTTTTCTTCTTAGGTTCGTCATCGTCATCGTCTTCTTCAGGGTCCTGGATGACAAAAGAAATTAAATGAAATATTCGTAATATCGGTTATAGATATTTCGCCATTCTTCAATTAATCAATTTTTTTTTCCATGTCGACACATTTCGGAAGAGTAATCAATTGAGAAGAAACATTCATATATAAATACGTAATGCGAGTTTGCTATTCATCTTTTTTTTTTTTTTATTACCGTTAATAATGACGAAGGCAAAGTATATTAATGGTCATGTGGATACTACTTCGTTGATGTATGGAAAAAGGAAACATGAAGTGAAAGATAAGCGTGAATACGTAGAAATAGGATGATTTATTATTGAAGAATCAGAAACAATAAATTGAATGGAAAATTGATGGGGACGTACATCAACCTATGAATTCGACTGTTTAAAACGCCTTACATGAAAAGTAATTAGTTAGTTTAAAATCATTAACAATAGTTGTATTGTTTTGTTGCTTTTTCAAGATCTCTTATCACCAAATTATGACAAGGACGTTATTTGTCTACAGTTTCTTCCATCCTGGCACGCTTGGTACCATTTTTTTTACCCTCTGCAGAATGTTTTCGTTTCTTTTGCGGTGCCTGAAATTTGCATTTCTCACATGTATATTTTACAATATTGGAAACTGTCAGGCACTCTAAATATATTAACAAATAAACATATATTCAACTATCAATAATAAATTATACAACTTGAGCGTGCACTAGAATTACAATAATGGATTTTTTTAACTTTAATTGGATCTCAAGTTCTAAATATCTTGTTTCCCCAGGTCTTCAAAAACACATATTAATGTACAGTTTTTATGTTATTTGCATCTGTGTTCTATTGTGTACTTTAATAATAAAGGAGCAGCAAAATTGAACAGTACATACGAGTTTCCGTATTATAAAGGGAAATTTGCTGCAAAAAAATGAGCCCAATTTCATACCTTTTCATCATCCTCGTCATCAATGTTTTCTTCTTCCATCTCATCGTCCATATCATCAAATTCTTCCATATGTGTACCTTTAAAGTGTAAGAACATGTTATAATACAAATTAAAAACAAAGTTGAGTCAATTAAAAGATGGATACTTAAAATCCTGATTAATGTTTATATTCTACAATGCACATACTTCATAGTATTTCATTTAACGTCAAATGTGATATAATCAATAAATTTCAACTTAAAAGAAGGCGTCCACTTAGACATATCGCCCTTCTAACGGTAGCAAACAAATACTGTATTTTTGTTTCTAGCTTTTGCTTACAAGCTATGTATTACAGGAATTAGTCTTTAATGCGACTGGAATTGTGATATTTTCAAATTTGTAATATCAAATTATTTGTAAGTTTTGTTAAATCTTACCAAGAAGATTATGTCCCACTATGTGAACTGGCCCACTTCCCTTAACTAAAGTGAATGTAACAGGGGGATCAGGGAAGCTAAGATCAAGTATAATTTGAGCTGTCTTTCCCATTTCCAATAAAGCAATTGGTGTTTTAATGGGTCCTTTGAGCCCCATTGCTTCAACCTGAAGTACATTTAATTCTCCAGGCTTGGCTTCTGGACCTAGCAATGCCTAAATAACGATTAGAAATAACAGTGATTACTTTAAAAACAAGAAAACAAGGTTTATGTAATTGTCAGCTAAATACTTCAAGCGTAGTGATATTATAATTTGACAAACCAAAAATTTGTTCATATAATAATTGAACATAGCCAAAAAGTGAATTCATTCTTTCTATGCCCTCTCGCAAGGTTTTACAAATTATTGAGATGTCAATGTTTTTGTTTGATACTTATCTGGTACCAAACTATACGAAATGAGATACACGAGAACACATAAAGCTTATAACTAGTGAGTGATAAATGAAATAAAGTGAATTGAACTCGAATATGTATATTTCTTCTTACTTATCTTCATTTATCATGCTCTAGCTTGATTGACTCTGTCGCATATAACTATAGGATCGCATCAATTTTCTAGCTATCAATTCTCATGCACTTTAAGATCTTTTTGTTGAGAACTCATCGAAGACAATCTATGATACAACATCTCAGAAGCAGCAAACTACACAGACAAGTATAAGGTGCATATAACATTTAATTAAAGGAAAAATTCAAGACTGACCCATATTAAGTGATGATTTTACTTTATGAAAACACATAGCACTCTCTAGTTATTAATTTGTTTGTGTTACGTTTGGCATAATATATAAATATCTACAATAAACATGTACTGTTTCAGTGACAAAAATGATAACTGCTTTTAATATTGTTAATGAAGCAACTTTCAGGTTTTTGCAAAAAAATGTGTGAGTGCTTATTATCTATGCTTAACAGTAATGTAATTTTCTTAAAGCATCTCAGAAGCAGCAAACTACACAGACAAGTATAAGGTGCATATAACATTTAATTAAAGGAAAAATTCCATCTGCATAAACATGTACTGTTTCAGTGACTTCAGTGGATTAAGTGATAGAATCTGATAACTATGGCTTTCATGAAATACTTCTGAATTCTATAAGGTGTAGTTTATGAAGCAACTTTCAAGGTTTTTGCATAAAAAATGTGTGAGTGCGTGCGTGTTGTACATAAAACTGTTAACAGGTTTTGACGCGAAGCGCGTAAAATCTGAAATAATTACTGAATAAACATGTACTGTTTCAGTGACTTCAGTGGATTAAGTGATAGAATCTGATAACTATGGCTTGTATGAAATACTTCTGAATTCTATAAGGTGTAGTTTATGAAGCAACTTTCAAGGTTTTTGCATAAAAAATGCGTCAGTGCGTGAGTGTTGTACGTAAAACTGTTAACAGGTTTTGACGCGAAGCACGTAAAATCTGAAATAATTACTGAATAAACATGTACCGTTTCAGTGACTTCAGTGGATTAAGTGATAGAATCTGATAACTATGGCTTGTATGAAATACTTCTGAATTCTATAAGGTGTAGTTTATGAAGCAACTTTCAAGGTTTTTGCATAAAAAATGCGTCAGTGCGTGAGTGTTGTATGTAAAACTGTTAACAGGTTTTGACGCGAAGCGCGTAAAATCTGAAATAATTACTGAAATATTAGTGGCGGCAATAGCAGGATGGAAGCATCGAGCAAGATAGAAGCGATACAAATATCCGCATATCAATACTTCAGGAAAACAATACCAAGCGAAAAATACCCAAAGAATCTGATAACTATGGCTTTCATGAAATACTTCTGAATTCTATAAGGTGTAGTTTATGAAGCAACTTTCAAGGTTTTTGCATAAAAAATGCGTCAGTGCGTGAGTGTTGTACGTAAAACTGTTAACAGGTTTTGACGCGAAGCGCGTAAAATCTGAAATAATTACTGAAATATTAGTGGCGGCAATAGCAGGATGGAAGCATCGAGCAAGATAGAAGCGATACAAATATCCGCATATCAATACTACCGTCAGGAAAACAATACCAAGCGAAAAATACCCAAAGAATCTGATAACTATGGCTTTCATGAAATACTTCTGAATTCTATAAGGTGTAGTTTATGAAGCAACTTTCAAGGTTTTTGCACAAAAAATGCGTCAGTGCGTGAGTGTTGTACGTAAAACTGTTAACAGGTTTTGACGCGAAGCGCGTAAAATCTGAAATAATTACTGAAATATTAGTGGCGGCAATAGCAGGATCGAAGCATCGAGCAAGATAGAAGCGATACAAATATCCGCATATCAATACTACCGTCAGGAAAACAATACCAAGCGATAAATACCCAAAGACTTCGAAAGTGCGTCGGAAACGTTAAATATAGCGAAATCGTAGACAATACGCATCCTTTCGCCTTTCGACTCGAGATGCTATCACATGGAATAGGTTAACGTATAAAGGGTCAGTCTCGAAAGCGAAAGAACAGAAGCCCGCCAGTCCGCGATCTACGAGCGAAAAAACAGCTCTCGTAACTTTGACTCACCATTTTTATGATAAGTTTCTGATCGGCACCAAAATGCTGGTTCGTGCCGTCTGCATCGTCGTTCTTGTGTTCCGGATCCCATACTTCACTGGAGTTCGCTCCCTCGAGAGTGATCCCTGGACACACAAATCACGCCGGTGTGCACAACGGGGATCGTAAATCGTCGCCGTTTCGGCGTCGCGGCAAAAAAAAGTGTTACTACGCTTAATAGAAAATACAATGGGGCTCGTCACAATGGCCGAAGCCCTGCCGGCGTCTCGCGAGCAATGCGTCCCTCGCTTGCAACGGTCAACGCGAGGTAAGTATCCGCATGTTCTGCGAAATAAGGAAGTGAGGATAATCACGGCGCTGGGGCCAATTATATTTACCGTACAAGTATTCCTCTGCCATGATGATGAATTTGATATTAATGGATTCTTGTTAGCGAGCGTACAAAGAGAGCCTGCGAAGTGTGTGTGTTGAACGGGATGGAGAAGCTAAAGACGCCGCGCGCGCAATGGTTACTGCTGGTTACTGCGCGATGTGCAATGAACAGTGGCGGGTGGTCGCACGTGCTAGACGAACGCGTAGCAAATGAGTTTCGCGTAGTCAGCCTTGCGCGCCTAGAATACGTTTCCTTCTCTTATTGGCTGATCGCATCCTCAGCGCATCCCGCGGCGTTGCCACACCTATTCTCACTATGGCACTGATGGCATTGCAAAGGGTGCTTTTTGCCCCTATCTAAACAGTGCCGTCGACCCTTCCGATCAGTACTCATCATTTCGTGGCTTCTCATCTCATAATCATCTCATTCTCATCTCTTGGCAGTACTCGAAGGCATCTAACCACAGAAGTCGTATTATTGGCGGGTGCCGGCTTTATTTCGTTCGACAAGCTTGACGCTGTTTTGAATACAGGGAATAGGTGTGCAAAGGTTTTCATCAAATTTGATTGTTTCCTTACGAACAAAGGCAAACGGACGTCTCGGCGGTATTTTTATCATTATCCGTTGAGGTATTTCGAAGGCATGGGATTTGGGGCGAAATATATCTGTTGGGGTAGTACTTGACAATTTTTCTCGACGTATAGTCTACGTTATTCGGCAGGTGCACTGGCAACGCTGCGATTCGGTGGCTCCGTTTTGCATAAATCCCCTGGTGGTGAATATTCGGAACTAATGTCGGCACATCGACTGCATAGTACGTATGTGGCGTAAAAGGCCCGTTTGAATCAAACGAACAGTAAATACGTCGAAGCGATGTATTAAAGAACGTTTTAAATTGACTCGAGCACAGGTGACATTAAAGCTGCGGTGTTCCGCTAAAATCTAGTGCTATTTAAGTGATATCAAACCTCCTGTCACTCGATCGTTCGCGAGGATGTATGCGAATATACGCGTTTTACTAGTTTATATCTATTTTTTCCTGGCAATATTAATCAGTGGCGAGAAAAATGAGAGCGCGTTTGTGGCAACGCGCGAATGGCAAGTCGTAGAAGCGGGTAAGTTTAATAATGCTTCTTTATGCCTGCGTTATGGAGCTATATTTTACATAACGGATTGATTGTCTCACAACACCACGTCAGTCAAATTTCGTGGACATCACGTTTCTAACCGGCATCGAAAAAAAGTATATGATGTCATGTCATAAGCAGAATGCTCTTTTGTCGCCTCGATTTACGACAACAAAATTGGTCACGCATGCATAAAATTAGAAAAAAGAACAAATTTGAACGAATTTTATTATTCCTGCATTTCACAAGTCATGAGCCAGTCAATTTACTTACCACATTTATTTCATATTCATTTTTCTGGTAATTTTATTGCTATATTTTATTTTATATGCTATGTGCATGGTTTGTTTTTGGTCCGTACTATATAACTTGTTGAGATCCTAAACGTTCTTAAGTAATGTACTTTTATTACCGTTAGGAACACCTATTCCTCGAGGATTACATGTACGACATAATTTCCAGACAGGAGTAACGGAAGCCAAATTAATGGACAATGGGAAAACGGGAGATGACAATTCAAGCGCAAGCTCTGACAATGCTCAGACAAAATCATTGACACTACATCCAGATAAAACGTTGTTGCAACCCAATGGTGATAAGCCCATGCAAATTACAAGTGATAATATACCTCAACGGATGAAATTTTCAATTGAGGAACTAAAAGCTCGCTTAAAGAATATCAAACAGAATAACGTTCAAAGTGATTCCGGTGTAAACATCATAATAATACATTTCATGTATCGTCAGTAAGAAATCATTATTTATGAGTATATTTATGATTTTCAGGCTGAGAGAAGAGGGGAGAAGACGGGAGATCAGTACAAAAGTTATAATGACTTAAAGAAAAAGTTTGAAAGTCTTTCTCTTAATGTTTCAAACGACGCAGAATTGCTAACCACATTTTTCCAAAAGTTTGAGATACATAGGAAGTCTATTACAACAGGAACGTTAACAGCTATGGAAACAAAAGATGTCCTTGATATTTTAAGCAATCTTGAATACCTAATCCATCAAATTGATAACGCTCACTTGTTTACCGATATGGACGGGTAACTACACGACATTCAGATTTTTCTCTCAAAAATATATAGATAAGTAACTAATCAAAGTTTGTGTTGACCAGGATGGCTACGATTATATTCCCATGCATTAACAGCACAAATAATGAAATTAAAGCAGAAGCTTTACGTTTATTGGGCGCAGCGGCACAATCAAATCCAAAAGTCCAAATAAAAGCATTAGAGAGCGAATTTATTCAAAGACTTTTGCATATACTGTCGACAAACAGTAAACTGGAAGTAAAAGCTAAGTGTCTTTTTGCTTTGAGCGCCCTGGTAAGACATTTCCCTGCAGCGCAAAAGGCTCTAATTGATCATGGCGGATTAGAAATATTCGGACAAATTCTTATGGATGATCAGATCCCAATTCAAATTAAAGTATTGCAATTGATTGGTGATCTTGTAATTGAAAGACAAGATCTGGAAAAAATAGACGATCTTGAACAGCGACGAAAAAAAGTGAAAGAATATTCAACTACACGTTTCGAAGAGAAATTAGTGATGCACAAGTATTGCCAACATGCAAACAATTTGTTGATTGCGCAATTCATACAACTCAGTTCTGATCAATTCGACGCAGCAAAATATGATTTTTTGGAAGCAGTTTCTGAGAGTGCGATGATTCTCTATCCCATGTGTAAGGATAAGTATCAAAGCGATAAGACCCGTTTAATTAATGCAATAAGTCACACATTAAGTTTATGTGAAGATTTACTAATTACTGCGGATGTTGATGAGACTGATAGACTTAAAGGCTTACAGATTGTACTTGAACAGCTCAAAACAACAATTGTAAACATACCACACGACGAATTATAGATTAGAACTTGAAACTGATAACGATGTACTTTGTCATTCTAAAAAGCAGAAAATGCGTCGAATAAAGACGGCCATTTTTTCGTTTGGTTTTCTTTAACAAATTTTTTCAAAATATAATAAGTGTATTTATGAAACACCTTCATGGCTGTTATGTATATAAAATCTAGTATGTAGACAAACAATATCTCTGTAAAAAATAATAAATAAACAAATAGAACAATGTCAAACATGAAATATTTATATTATTATAACTTTCCTTACCGTAGTATATCTATGTGTGTGATGGGGAAAAGGAAAATGTTGAAAACCCATGTCGAATTAGAAAGATTTCAGACGACATAATAATTCACAGAATAGCATACTTTATTTATAAACGTTAAAGAGTACATATGAACAATTTACTGATACAATTGTAATTTATAGAAAATATACCTAGGGAGTTATCCACATTCAACTTTCTGGAATAAGACGTATTTACATATACCGGGAAAAGGCACTCGCGTACCACATATTTTAGCGTTAAAATACAATCTTTACTGCTTTTTAAGTACCATAATGATGCTCAATTGTTCGCGATTACGACATGATGCGTACATCGTAACTGGTTATTGAATACCGGAAAGAATAAACTAAAAATCATACATTATTGAAACCTTAATCCTGGAGTGATCGCGCTCTTAAACGGGCCATAAAAAATGTATGCACGTGGAAGACTAATGTCGTCCGCGCAACCACTACGGGATTAAACTGTAAAACGTATTATTTTGTGCAATCTAACTAATGCGTACTGTAACTTGTATTCTCCATTTAGTCATTTTTTTTTGTTCAACAAAAGGCTCATTTAAACTGTTATTTACAGTAGGAACTTACATATCCATTAGTCTGTACATCCCTGCTTGAACATTCAACTATGGCTATGCATCCTTCTATGCCACGTGCTATTTGCAAACTGAAAATCCAACTATTCTGTTTTTGTCGATATCAAATGAGGAAGGTGGGAAGCATTAACTTTGTGATTATGATATTATTTCGCCCCTTTTTCGTAACATGAAAGTGATAGGTCAATATTATTTTCATGTACACCTTGTAACTATTAAGTTACATCATGAATATACAATTTCTATGCAAAGGAACGCGTATGTGTATATATATATATACATGTACATAAACTATATCAGTTTTTATAACATTTTGTGGGATGTCTCTCGAAAACCGATAATGCATAAAATAAACGTCTCAACGCTCTCATGACTCCTTCATACTTTTAGAAGTACTTACTTTACAGTTATACGTGGGAATTCATTTTCAGATATGAGTGGAATTCGTTGTTTGAAAAATTATGTACGAATAGCAAACAATCGACTTGTCTATTAAAAAAATATTGCAAACGCGATCGAACATTCGAGTTACTGCGTAACATAACCAGTAGTGATATCTCAGTGTAGTTACAGGTTGCATATCTGGACAGTACCCTATGATAGTAACAAAGCTCTTAATCACAAAGAATTGTCAAAATTGCCATTATCGCAATGCCAAATAACAAAGCAGCGAGTTGCTTTAAAGATTCTTTTGGACTAGATTCCTTCAGCAGTTCTGGCAAGATGGTTACCATGCCTATGTGCAAAAAGCCTCCAGCTGTAAACGGCAATATCCAACTTGTTCTGGCATCTGAAAATAAAAACATAGATACTTAAAATACTGTCAAAATCATAGGTAGAAGAGAGATATTATGATTTGACGTGTTCGTGCGTTTGCAACATTAGAGTTGAATTAAATTTATAAATAAAATATTATTAACACGTTGACTGCCACGGTGATCACCGGTGACCGGTGCAAAAGATTTTACTAGAAATTCTTAATGAAGCTTATTTGCAATCTTGTAAAAGCAATTAATATTATAACGGTGCTTCAATATTTTAGCTTCTTACAACTCTGCGTTACTTTTATTTTGCACGATTTAATCATACTCTGCAGTATTTCATCTCATCGCGGTTCTAACATAACAAAATACACGGTAACCAACGTAAAATATTTACTAGAAATGCAAAAAATTTACAATGAAGCCTATTTGCAATCTTGTAAAAGCAATTGATATTGGAACGATTCTTCAATAGTTTGGCTTCTAACAACTGTGCGGTACCTTCATTTTGCACGATTTAATTATACTCTGCAGTATTTCAACGCATCGCGGTTCTACCATAGCAAAATACACGGTGACAAACGTAAAATATTTTACTAAAAATGCAAAAAATTCGCAATGAAGCCTATTTGCAATCTTGTAAAAGCAATTGATATTGGAATGGCGCTTTAATACTTTGGCTTCTAACAACTCTACGTTACCTTCATTTTGCACGATTTACTCATACCCTGCAGTATTTAATTACATCGCGGTTCTAACATAGCAAAATATACAGTAACCGGCGCAAAAGATTTTACTAGAAATGCAAAAAATTCGCAATGAAGCCTATTTGCAATTTTGTAAAAGCAAAATTTGCAATTTTCTGAAAACTGTGCATTACTTTTATTTTGCACGATTTAATTATACTCTGCAGTATTTCATCGCATCGCGGTTCTAACATAGCAAAATACGTGGTGACCAGCGCAAAAATTTTACTACAAATGCAAAAAATTTACAATGAAGCCTACCTGCAATCTTGTAAAAGCATTGATATTGGAACGATTCTTCAATACTTTAGCTTCTGACAACTCAGCGTTACCTTCACTTTGCACGATTTAATTATACTCGGCAACGCAGAAGATACGGTTTATTTTACTAAAAATGCAAAAATTCGCAATGGATCCTATTTGCAATCTTGTAAAAGCAATTGATATTGGAATGGCGCTTTAATACTTTGGCTTCTAACTCTACGTTACCTTCATTTTGCACGATTTACTCATACCCTGCAGTATTTAATTACATCGCGGTTCTAACATAGCAAAATATACAGTAACCGGCGCAAAAGATTTTACTAGAAATGCAAAAAATTCGCAATGAAGCCTATTTGCAATTTTGTAAAAGCAATCGATATTGGAACGGTGCTTCAATACTTTAACTTCTAACTTTGCGTTACCTTTATTTTACGCGATTTAATTCTACTCTGCAGTATTTCAACGCATTGGGTTTTAACATAGCAAAATACTCGGTGACCGGCGCAGAAGATTTTACTAAAAATGCAAAAATTCGCAATGAATCCTATTTGCAATCTTGTAAAAGCAATTGATATTCGAACGGTTCTTCAATACCTTATCTTCTAACAATTCTGCGTTACCTTCATTTTACACGATTTACTCATACTCTGCAGTATTTAATTACATCGCGGTTCTAACATAGCAAAATACACGGTGACCGGCACAAAAGATTTTACTAAAAATGCAAAAAATTCGAAAAGAAGTATATTTCCAGTTTTGTAAAAGCAATTGATATTGGAACGGTGCTTCAACATTTTGGCTCCTAACAACTCTGCGGTACCTTCATTTTGCACGATTTAATCATAGTTTGCAGTATTTCATCGCATCGCGGTTCTAACATAGCAAAATACGCTTGGCAGTCATCGTGTTAAAATAAAAAGTTATAAATAAAAAAAATAAAATTGCATCGGGGTCAGCGGAACGATAATTTAAGTAACTTGAATATTTAATCAAAATCCAAAAATTTTGATCTACTTGGAATATTCGAACAATTTAAAAAATTCAAGTGGGTTCATAACGTTTGAACTATTTGAATTTAAAGTAATTACTTACAAAAATATAATGCATCGCAACCACTTGTAATTTTGCATTCGAACTTCTTATTATTTCTACCAATAAATGAATAAATTAGCATATTTTGGCATTCAACCAAACGCGAACATAAAAGTTAAAGAGATGCGCAGAGTTTCCAAGTATCCCACTCAAATATTGGTAAGTCGATTTTGTTGCCTTCTTGAACGCTTACGAAAGCTCGAATCACTTTGAAGCTTCGAAAAATATCAATAATTTGAAAAAATGACAGTTTATTGTTTTTATTCCAGCAGATCGAATCTTTTAGGTATTTTGAACCTTCACACTACTCGAAATATTCAAATGCAGATAACTCCCATACGAGACGACAGTTAAAAGTACCTAACATTGCCGTGTTACACGAACACGCATTATACGATACTAAATGTACTGTTCCTAAAAGTGGCTACAATTATCCAAATACATCACGCATTAACAGTTTGACAAAGCGTTAACAGCCGAGAAAAGTAATCCTAGGAAGACACCCACGCATTCCCTTCTGAAATGAGCAGGTAGTGCTCGATTTCCTTGGCTAAAAGCCTCTAATGCCACTAGCCTACACCGATTATGGCACACTATGGGATTCCTTTGTATTCCCTCTCATCCCTTCAGAACCATCAAGTGGCTCCTGAGATACCGCGCGGGGTGTCTAAATACGTTCTATATACTACTATATACACTCTGATCTTACGTTGTCAGTGTTTATATACAAAATGTTCTTAACATGTTGACTGCCACGGTGCAAAAGATTTGACTAAAAATGCAAAAAATTCGCAATGAAGTCTATTTGCAATCTTGTAAAAGCAATTGATATTGGAATGGCGCTTCAATACTTTGGCTTCTAACAACTCTGTGTTACCTTCATTTTGCACGATTTAATCATACTCTGCAATATTTCATCCCATCGCAATTCTAACATAGCAAAATACACGGTGACCAATGTAAAATATTTTACTAGAAATGAAAAAAATTCGCAATGAAACCTATGTAAAGTAAAAGTAAAATCCTTGCGTCGGTCACCGGTGACCACCGTGGCAGTCAAAGTATTAACCCTTTTAGTGCCGGGCGAAAAAGAGATGCCTATGCGAAGATAACCGGTCGAATTTCACGATTTTACAAGGGTTTCGAAAAAGGTTCATAAAAACCAAACAAAAAATAATATATACATAATTGAAAAAGCAGTACATTAAGGAAGAAAGAGAATAAAATAATGACACTAATTTTTCTATATTCATTGAAAATTATATAAATAACAACGGTATAAATGATCATAAAGAAAATAAAAATTGAGTTCTCTCTTACAAAACGTATTTCCACATACGAAAAGTCATCTTTTCATCATAACTTTACATAGATAATTTATTACAAAGTATATACTTTGCATTTCTATAATATTTTGTAACAAAGTAAATAATATTGCATAACAAAAATAAAAAATCACTTCAAGGTGCACGGTAAGCGCCGGACGGAAGTAATTGTTATAGGTAATATAAGGTTAAACCGAAAAACTATGGTTTTCAATTCTCTCCCAATGAAATTAGACCATTTATAACGTATTATAAATTTATTTTGAGATAGACCTCCTTCGCAATGCGAATAGTAAAGCGCTACAAGGTGTGGGTCGATATATCGGTCTCCGGCACTATAAGGGTTAACACGTTGAGTGCGGCGCCGATTTCGTTAGACTTTCCGCTCAGCCGGCAGCGCTCCAGTTCAGGTCGGTACAAGTAGACGTATCCGCAAACTTCGGGAAAAAGAAGGAAAGGCACATAAAGTGCGAAAATACTGTGCTGAATGTTATAGCACGAATGCAAAAGTGCTCGGGCGCGACATAGCGAAGAATAACACGAAAAAGGTAGTTACATACTGTGATATGTGCACATCTCGGCCATATCTTTTACGTTTTAATAAACTTCACTAAATTTATACTTAAATTTTTTAATTGTCATTAATAAATTAACCCTTGGCAATGCCGGTCTCACGAACCGATGTCGATCAAACGAGGATTTCGCGGTTATATAAATAACAGAATCCACTCTCTTACAAAATGCCGCCCAAACGAAAATTCGATTGCCGGTCCCCAAGGACCGGCGCCGGCTGAACGGAATAGTCCAAAAACTGCCGGTCCATTTATAACGTATTATAAATTTATTTTGGGACCGCAATGCGAATAGTAGCACTCAACGTGTTAACACTTTACCGACCGCTATTGATTGAAGATGCCACTCACTAACGACCGACTCTGTTTTGGATATAGCGCAGGAATTGTCTATGTGCCTATTTGTAAAGCTTTATAACTAAAAACTACTGAATGTGTTGTTGAGAATCCTGTGGTTTCAAAGCAGTGTAATTTTATTGTCATTTAGAATTGTCGCAATATCATCTGATATTTATTTTATTTAATATAACTATAAAAGCCGATTAATCGGCTACAGGTAAATAGCAGTTGGAACCGAAAAGTCGATTAATCGGCTAGCGGTCGTTAGTGTTAATACCACCTTGATCAAAAAGTTTTAGGATCGGCCGCCGTACGCCGCTCTCAATCACTCGATTGACATTTTTTTTTGTTAGGTTGCCACATCTGTGATTAACGTTCCCACCAAATTTCAGCGTCATAGCTTGACATTTGTAAAAGTTATACTGTGTTGAGTAAATCCACCTTTGTGCGTGTTTTCGATTTTTTACATATTTGAAAATAGCATCAACTTTGGATCAACGAATTTGCATAACATTTTGCGTGAAAAACGGATTTAACGGTCCGCAGACCTTGGAAATGTTGGAGAAGTGTTTCGGCAACGAAACTCTCTCGAGATCAAACGTTTTTCGGTGGCACGAACGCTTCCGAAGAAACCACGTTGTGTTCAGTCGAAAAAGAAGGTGATGCTCACGGTTTCCATGCATTACAACGATGTTGTGCATTATGAATTCTTGCCAGAGCAACAGACAGTCAATAAAATGTATTATTTGGGCGTTATGAGACGTTTGCGTGAAGCAATTCGCCAAAAAAGACCGAATTTTTTGGGCAAACAACACGTGGATTTTGCGCCACGATAACGCATCGTCGCACAATGGGATTCTTATTCGCGAGTTTTTGACCAAAAATAATACGAATACTATCCACCAGCCTCCGAATTCACCTGATCTTTCTACCTCCCTGCAACTTTTTCTGTTTACCCAATTTAAAAAACCGCTTCGCGGAACGCGTTACAATACTCGAAAGGATCTTATGGAAAAATCGAAGACGGTTCTGATGGACATACTAAAAATTGAATACCAGTGATGTTTCGATGATCAGATCAAGCGCTGGTATAAGGGCGTTACAGTCGATTGGGAGTACTTTGAAGGGGACGATATCAATTTTGACGGATAAACTTGTATTTTCGATTTTATGAATAAAGTTCTAAAACTTTCTGATCAAGGTGGTATAGTTGAATAGGAAATGCTATATGGAATTACCTTTAGTTAGCCTACTTCGAAAAATCGCAACACATTTAGCTCGGTTCTTTATTCGCGTGGTCTCGTATGATTGTAATGAGGCTAGATAAGGTGTAATGACGAACCTACTCCCCCGCCGGAGAAGAAGACAGCAGCCAAAGCACCAAAGATGCCACCACTTGCAGTCAAAAGCTGCGCTCGTGCAGCATCCCATCTACTGAATCCACTGCGCAGCAGGATCGCAAAGTCGCCAACCTCGTGCGGTATTTCATGTATCAAAATAGCGAACGTCGTCAATGCTCCGAGGCGGAACGACATCAGAAAAGAACCGCCTACCGCCATCCCATGAGTGAAATTATCTATAACGTTAGCCATGAGATTTAGATAACCGGTTATGTGCTTGGACTTATCCTTCTTGGCCTCCAGTCTGTCGGTCGGTTGAATTTTTAATGGCGACGCATCGCCACGCAATCCGTTCTTGCCGGTCTGGATACTCCTCGAGTAATCTTTACATAGGTGCGCGTATTTATCGCACATCTTGTTCTTGCATAAGCCATTTCGGTCAGAAAATGCCCCGCAGTCATTGAGTATTTGCATACAATCACCGTTCTTTGTTAGGTTTGTGTTGTTGATACGTTGTACCTATCACAACATATGTATTTTGGTCTTACTGCGATACCTTGCTGTCAAATGTACCAGAATATCCTTAGTTCAAATGAACGGAACTTTGCAGAAGTGACATTTATTAGACGTCTACTTACTTCGAAAATGTTCCTTCCGAAATCCGCGTTCTCACAGTGCCGCATAAATTTTTTATTTAGATGATCGTCGATGAACATAATGGAATTATTGTTCTTCGCTTCTTTCTCGAGCAGCTCGTCCTCGAGCGAATTAAATACTGTGTTACAATTCGGTGCTGGCTTTTTAGTCCAGTTCTCTTTTAAATTTGGTGTACTTGATGAGGAGTTTATACCAGTTTCGTCGCTGTTGTCAAGGCCAAAGAGTTTTTCAACAATAACAAAAACTAGAAAGCCACTTAAAACCCATAGACCACATGACGGTATTGATTCTGAGTGTTGACCGGTGCCTTCTCCTAAAATGCAAAGTAAATATTAATATCATTTGTGTCATGATGATGCAATTAAATCCATCGTCATTTGGACGCATCCATTAGATAATGCAATATAGCTAATAATTTCTATTTTCCAAATAAACAAAATGGTTCTGATAAAATAAAGCACTAAAATAAAAGCACATATTTCCTTACCTATGTGATGGTATTCATTTTCCCATGCTTCCGGCAACAAATGAAGAAAAACATCTCCAAGAAGGCCACCAACAGCAAAGCTGAGTAATATTTTCAGTGTGCGTGCATTAACTGAAACAAAAAACATACATGGTCCATCAGTATAAATTTGTATAATGTCTTAT
The DNA here is from genome assembly GCA_033815515.1 of Cryptocheilus praepositus. NCBI lineage: Eukaryota > Metazoa > Arthropoda > Insecta > Hymenoptera > Pompilidae > Cryptocheilus > Cryptocheilus praepositus. The sequence continues at coordinate 903,797 of JAWWQZ010000018.1, read as the reverse complement.
TTATTCATAAACGTTCAATGCAGTTTTGTATATGTAAAAAATCTTCAAACGTACATTTTCATATTTTATAAAATGTTTGAAGGAAGCGCATTGCATTTAAATTGTGACAAAAGAAAATTAATTAGTTTGGAAAATTGTTACAATTTCTATCATAAATAGTTTGCGTTGTCAAGTAGCATTACTACATACCAATATAATTTCAAAAAAATATGTACAATATTCAGGTAACGTAACATTTTTAATTAACTAAGTTTTAATTGGCTCAATTTGTTTTTATGTTTATTGATTGTTAAACATTACCCAATTCCAGCATTAAATTTTGTACTAGAGAGCCAAATATGTAAGAGTTATTGAACATATAATATTTATTTAAATTGAGTACTTGATATATTACCCAATTGATCAGAACAAAAGAATTAAATGAGCTCCTTTTCCTCATGACAAATACGTAATGTGTTTCTACGTCGAAATATTTCAACATTATAATTATACCAATGCTTTAGAAGACTGATAACAATTCTGACTCAATTACTGAGAATGTGAGTCATGTTCGAACCATAAGAATGACAATAGAATCGTACACATATATGCATACATGAATATAAGATACTTGTACTAGATAAAATCATGCCCCAGGGAGAATTAAATGTCTTTATTTATTTGTTATTGTACACACAAAGATATCTGGCTTGCATCATCAATAACAACACATTCATCATGTACACAGGATGTGTAATCAAATTAAAAATTTCATAAAATTTGGAATGAGGCCTACACTTTTGAAAGAAAAGTTTTAATGCAGAAACATCTTCATCAACCTTGCTGTTTTAAGTATAAATTCCAATTATTTATCAAAATTTTCTTAGCTTCCAGTAAAAATATTCCAAAATGCTATAAATATCAGTTTCGAATCGGATTCCAATTCTATTATCAACATAATTAGTAAAAAGTGGTTTAAACTGTTGCCAATCAATTAACCGTGCTCTAAAATATATTTCTTATATAATAAATTCAACCGACTGTAAGTTTGCTCGTTATGTAGTTATATTGTTATAAACTGTAAACGTATGTGCATAGTTTTTGAGACACTGTATACATAATGTAATAATAAAGTATAGTTTTAGTAGTAGTATAGTATAATATAGTATAGTTTTAAGTATAACTAACCGAATGTTTATCAAGTTAATTACGTTAATATTTACACACCTTTCAACACAGAATACTTTTTTTTTTAAATTTGGATAAAACAATGAATTGTTTTAGATGGTAGGAGAGTTAATTCACTAGATGATATACAAACAAAGTCTTCAATAATCGCAATTTACAATTTTGCTGATGTAGATCAGTTATATACATATGCCCAAAGTTGCATCTAAAACGGTTAGCACGTTAAATGCTATGTCGAACCTTAGGGACCGACCCTAAATGTCATTTACATAACCTTAGTAACTAAATACTTTAGTAACCATACTATATTTAAATATCTATTTGCATTTTGTTATGGTTTATATATTAACCGTTTGAGTACGGGAGCATTTTCTTATGCATATGCTAAAAGTCCGGGATGAAATGCGTAGTATTTTTTTTGGGAAACAATGAAAATGGTTATAATTAACACTAATTGTTATGTAACAAGTAATTATGATAAAAAAAATTTTATTTTCACTTATTACAAAAATGTTTTGCTGCACAAATTCCATGAATTCCTTTTTTACATATAGCGCAAATTAGGTTGAATTATTTAATTCCATTACCATTTTTATTACTGCATACATCACACTGTCGCAAATTTCGCCCAGGCAATTTTTCTAAAGAAAACTTTTTACTTATTGGTGATGTTCTTGTGGCATTTTTGCTTGCTAACCATTCCTCCTCTATAGTGTCAATAATGTTCGAAGTATATTGCAGTCTATTTAATTCTTATATTGTTAAAAGCCACAACTGAGTTAAATGAATAAAAACTGCTACTGATATTACTGCAACTGCTCTCAATAATTGCGTAAAGTATACTACCAACAGCAGCGTCTTCGCATTCTCGATATTTTTGACATACGACAAGTGAAGCGCGATAGCGCTTTCCCGGACTCAAACGGTTAATAATATATAAATAATATTAACACATTGTTGACCGGTCACGAGTTAACTCGTGTTTTCATGGCCAAACGTTGCTGACCGGTCACGAGTTAACTCGTGTTTGCACTTGCGTCGGCTATTTTCATTTTTGAAACGCAGGGCAATATAGAATGTAGCAAAATTGTGTTCATTGTGTTTGATCGCGTCTGCTTTATTATAAAAAAGTATACTTTTCTTGGTACTGAGGCTTTTATTACAATTCTAGTATTAGAAAGTGTCAAGAAAGACGGAACGTGACGGCAAAGCATTTTTCAACATATTATACGTGAATGCTTTATATAGTTGCCCAAGTGATTTTTAAATAAGTTGTAGTCATTTGGAGAATGATTATTGAAAATGACGTAACAAGGGCATAATCTAGTTCTTTAAAAGGAAAGCGCAACGAAACAAGATATATGTGCAAAACCTCTTGTCTACATCTACGCGTAAATGACTGCTGTACAGTTAATCATACGAAAAATATTAAAAGTTACATAAAATTTATGTCCAAAATTCAATTTGAATTCATTATGCACGAACAAACTTTATTGAAGTCTATTTACATCGTTTCGCTTCCACGTTCAATTACGAAATAATAGCCGGTGATTTGAGACAGATTTTGCCGAAAATAGCCGGTCAACAATGTGTTAATAATAATAAATAATAATAATATAATATTATAATAATATAAAATAAATATATAATATATTAATAATAATAAATAATAATAAATAAAAGAGAGATTGCCTGCTCGTTGTTTTTTTCTTTATATGCAGACGCATTTTATGTTGTTATACGTGATCTACACGGAAAGTCAAACAAAATCGACTACGCGTTTAACGTGTGAATGCAGAAACACGCGATAGGTACTGAAAGATGTAAGCTTTTTACTGGTTGAAATTCATAGCAACGTTAACTGACTTCGATGAACTCTTCAGCATCTATATAATTGATTTAAATCTACAGAACCTATTATTTAATTTTTCATTACAGGCTCAAAAATACAGTTATAAAAACCAACCATTATCATTTTCTTTGTTATTTGTACAAATTACATTTTTTAACAGTTTTTTTCGTGCGTTATTTAGTAAACACACTGCTCTAATGTTTCAAAAAATCCGAAATTTTGCCCAATTTTAAAGAGTTATTATTTTTCAAACAGTATTCGAATATGAATGCCAATAACTATTACTTAGTTGCCTATATTATTTACGAATTAATGGTTTAAGTATGGGCTATAACATAATTTTAAACTTCAAATCCATTTTATCGACAACAGCAACCAATGAGAGAAAAAGATAAAACGCATATCCTTTTAATGTATGTTTAGGAACGCATCTTAAGGTTTGATCATAGTACTGTACTCTTTCCTTGTGATAGAACAATGAATTTCCTTGTTTTAAAACGATCAATACCTTTGTTTTGAAGCAATGCATTTTCTCTTTTTGAAACAATCAATTTCCTTGTTTTGAATACTGTCGCCAGCCGCTATTGTTAGCGACATGTTCTGTCAAAGAGTAGTATATTCTCACTTGACACAACAATGACACATCGGGTGCCTCTGGTGTATCTGCATGAAAAAAAAATAGCCGAGCTTCTGTGTGCGTGTGGTATCGTATTTTTTTTACGTGTTTAAACGTCTTTGCGAGCTGTCACAAAATTTACGATGCAACGATTCAATTTTTTTTTTTTACAGGATCTTATGGGATAACGAATGTATATGAAACTTAAGGGGACCAGAAAGGTTTGAAATTTAAAAATATCCATTTATAGTTTTTTACGCAATCGGTTAGTACAATTTTTTAAGAACATATTGGCACAAGAAAAACTTCGATATTCGCAAAATTCAGTTCAGGAATACCAAAATGCCAGTCATGCACAAGTAGCCGTAATCCTGTTCCCAAATTTTAATCGCGTTTTTCTCAAAACAGTATTAACACAACTTTTGCCACGATAACTTAAGAATGTTTGAAGATATCGATTTGATTTTTTAAAATTGAAGATAAATATGCATTCCATAAACTGAACCGATGTCTGCATATAGAAATTGATTTTTTAATATCGTTTTTAATAAAAATAATTAAAATTTATCAACCTGTTAGATTTTTGGTTGCCATTGCTTCAATTATGACGTTTTGACACAGAATTTAGGTTTAGTCTACAGAGAGAAATCTTATCAACCAAATGGCACTAAGAAAATCAGAAAATTCCAACTCCTTCACCCGGAATTTTTTCGCGTTTTTCTAAAAACAGTATTTTCCATAACTTTTGCCGCGATAACTCAAGAATGGTTGAAGATATCGATTTGATTTTTTTTTTAAATTGAAGATAAATATGTATTCCCTAAACTGAACCGATGTCTGCATATAAAAATTAATTTTTTGATATCGTCTTTAACAACGAATAACTTAAATTTGTTAACCTTTTGGATTTTTGGTCGCCATTGCTTCAATTGTGATGTTTTGTCACAGGATTTAGATTCATTCTACAGAGAGAAATTTCAGCAACCAAATGGCGCTAAGAAAATCAGAAAATTCCAACTCCTTCACCCGGAATTTTTTCGCGTTTTTCTCAAAACAGTATTTTCCATAACTTTTGCCGCGATAACTCAAGAATGGTTGAAGATATCGATTTGATTTTTTTTTAAATTGAAGATAAATATGTATTCCCTAAACTGAATTGATGTCTGCATATAAACATTAATTTTTTAATATCGTTTTTAACAACAAATAACTTAAATTCGTCAACCTTTTGGATTTTTGGTCCCCATTGCTTCAATTGTGATGTTTTGTTAAAGAATTTAGATTCCATCTACAGAGAGAAATCTCAGCAACCAAATGGCGCTAAGAAAATCGGAAAACTCCAACTCCTTCACCCGGAATTTTTTCGCGTTTTTCTCAAAACAGTATTTTCCATTAATTTTGCCGCAATAACTCAAGAATGGTTGAAGATATCGATTTGATTTTTTTTTAAATTGAAGATAAATATGTATTCCCTAAACTGAATCGATGTCTGCATATAAAAATTAATTTTTTAATATCGTTTTTAACAACAAATAACTTATATTTGTTAACCTTTTGGATTTTTGGTCGCCATTGCTTCAATTGTGATGTTTTGTTAAAGAATTTAGATTCAGTCTACAGAGAGAAATCTCACCAACAAAATGGCGCTAAGAAAATCGGAAAACTCCAACTCGTTTACCCGAAATTTTTTCGCGTTTTTCTCAAAACAGTATTTTCCATTAGTTTTTCCGCGATAACTCAAGAATGCTTGAAGATATCGATTTGATTTTTTTTTAAATTGAAGATAAATATGTATTCCATAAACTGAACCGACATCTGCATATAAAAATTAATTTTTTAATATCGCTTTTAACAACAAATAACTTTAATTTGTCAATCTTTTGGATTTTTGGTTGCCATTGCTTCAATTGTGACATTTTGTCACAGAATTTATGTTCTGTCTACAGAGAGAAATTTCAGCAACCAAATGGCGCTAACAAAATCGGAATATTCCAACTCGTTCAACCGGAATTTTTTCGTGTTTTTCTCAAAACAGTATTTTCCATTAGTTTTGTCGCGATAACTCAAGAATGGTTGAAGATATCGATTTGATTTTTTTTTTAAATTGAAGATAAATATGTATTCCATAAACTGAACCGATGTCTGCATATAAAAATTAATTTTTTAATATCGTTTTTAACAACAAATAACTTATATTTGTTAACCTTTTGGATTTTTGGTCGCCATTGCTTCAATTGTGATGTTTTGTTAAAGAATTTAGATTCAGTCTACAGAGAGAAATCTCACCAATCGAATGGCGCTAAGAAAATCGGAAAACTCCAACTCGTTCACTCGAAATTTTAATCGCGTTTTTCTCAAAACAGTATTTTCCATTAGTTTTGCCGCGATCACTCAAGAATGGTTAAAAATATCGATTTGATTTTTTTTTTAAATTGAAGGTAAATATGTATTCCATAAACTAAATCGATGTCTGCATATAAAAATGAATTTTTTGATATCGTTTTTAACAACAAGTAACTTTAATTTGTCAATCTTTTGGATTTTTGGTCGCCATTGCTTCAATTGTGACGTTTTGTCACAGAATTTAGATTCCATCTACAGAGAGAAATCTCACCAACCAAATGGCGCTAAGAAAATCGGAAAACTTCAATTCGTTCACTCGAAATTTTTTCGCGTTTTTCTCAAAATAGTTTTTTCCCTTAGTTTTGCCGCGATAACTCAAGATTGGTTGCAGATATCGATTTGATTTTTTTTAATTGAAGATAAATATGTATTCCCTAAACTGAATCGATGTCTGCATATAAAAATTAATTTTTTCATATCGTTTTTAACAACAAATAACTTAAATTCGTCAACCTTTTGGATTTTTGGTCGCCATTGCTTCAATTGTGATGTTTTGTTAAAGAATTTAGATTCAGTCTACAGAGAGAAATCTCACCAACGAAATGGCGCTAAGAAAATCGGAAAACTCCAACTCGTTCACCCGAAATTTTTTCGCGTTTTTCTCAAAACAGTATTTTCCATTAGTTTTGCCGCGATAACTCAAGAATGGTTGAAGATATCGATTTGATTTTTTTTTAATTGAAGATAAATATGTATTCCATAAACTGAACCGATGTCTGCGTATAAAAATTAATGTTTTAATATCGTTTTTAACAACAAATAACTTAAATTTGTCAACCTTTTGGATTTTTGGTCGCCATTGCTTCAATTGTGACATTTTGTCACAGAATTTATGTTCTGTCTACAGAGAGAAATTTCAGCAACCAAATGGCGCTAACAAAATCGGAATATTCCAACTCGTTCACCCGAAATTTTTTCGTGTTTTTCTCAAAACAGTATTTTCCATTAGTTTTGCCGCGATCACTCAAGAATGGTTAAAGATATCGATTTGATTTTTTTTTAGATTGAAGATAAATATGTATTCCATTATCTGAACCGATGTCTGCATATAAAAATTAATTTTTTGATATCGTCTTTAACAACAAATAACTTAAATTTGTCAACCTTTTGGATTTTTGGTTGCCATTGCTTCAATTGTGATGTTTTGTCACAGGATTTAGATTCAGTCTACAGAGAGAAATCTCACCAATCAAATGGCGTTAAGAAAATCGGAAAACTCCAACTCGTTCTCCCGTAATTTTAATCGCGTTTTTCTCAAAACAGTATTTTCCATTAGTTTTTCCGCAATAACTCAAGAATGGTTGAAGATATCGATTTGATTTTTTTTTAGATTGAAGATAAATATGTATTCCCTAAACTGAATCGATGTCTGCATATAAAAATTAATTTTTTAATATCGTTTTAACAACAAATAACTTATATTTATTAACCTTTTGGATTTTTGGTCGCCATTGCTTCAATTGTGATGTTTTGTTAAAGAATTTAGATTCAGTCTACAGAGAGAAATCTCACCAACGAAATGGCGCTAAGAAAATGGGAAAATTCCAACTCCTTCACCCGAAATTCCGGCAAGAAGAAAATAGCGCACGACTCACGCGGTCACCTTCAGATATAAATATTTCCTTTAATTATTAATATTTTAAAAATGTTTAAAGCCTATTTGTTTGTTAAGAATGCATAAAAAACTGCAGAAAAGAAAATTTGTGTATGTTTATTCGTTCGTCCACAATCGTTATTCGAATTTCACCTAGTTTTCGGTCGTTGAAAGCTTTCTGGTCCCCTTAAAACTTTGCCGTCTGGTGACACCACATTGGTGTCATTCGCAAGATATTGCTTGACGGCCGGTGTCATTTTGTTACAATTGAAAAATAACAGATGAACCAAATCTGTGCTGTCTTTAAGGCCGAAAACCCATAAAAAACACCTTTTGTGCCTTTCGTTTTTGTAATAATATAAAACTTGGGTGTTCAAATGTTTTTTTTATTATACTTAGAACCCATATTGCATCTGATTTCTAGAAAACGTCTAAGACGATGAAAATTAAAAATTTTATGGCAATTTCACCAGCGCCAAACATCAAAATTGAGCAGAAATATGCGGACGTCAAAGTGTTAACATGACTTGTGACTTACAGTCCATAAGTGTCTTTTTCTTTTGAAATTGAACAACATTTTCCACGGATCTCTTGTAAGCTCATACGTATAGCATAGTCATGTTAACGTCACGTGTCGTCAAAGGCGTAGTCGTAAAAATAACGAATGTGGTCGACTGCAGGTTTCTTCCTTTTATAGGGTTTACAAAGAACATCTGCGAACACGGCTTTATTTCACACGAATGTTATTGCTCCTGATATGAAATAAAAAATGTCAAAGAAAGGGAAGTGGCAAACAGTAGAAATTCGTTTTTGACCAAGAACTTCTACATCTTTTTATTTAATAATAAAACGAACTCGCTGAAATGGTATTCTGATATGTGCCCATAATTATGAAAGTAGTCTAAGTCATATATTTCTTGTTTCGAGATATTTAATGAATTGCATTTGAATAAATTAAAAAATATTTTTACATTATGCGACATTTTAATTTATAATTTTATTAGTCTTAATTAATGGAAATTTACTATGAATATGAAATTTTGTGTGAATTTTATACGATAATATTATTTTTAAAGATTGAATTGACTTAGACCATTTTCAAAATTAACTGAATGTCCTATAAATGACTTAAAGCAATAAAGAACTTTGAGTTTTATTTGAAACAATAATTTGATTGAAATAATTCCTGAACATTTATTACATTTATTAATTATTTTTAAACAGTAATCCATTTTTATCATTATTTCGAGTATTTAAGATTCTTAAAATGTTCCTGAAAAACTGGAGGGATGTACGGTAGTAAACTCATAATATCTTTATGTTTTTCTTCCGATACTGGTCTAATGGTGGTGTATAATGGAAGTAATTTAATACTTCCGTATATTTTTGGTCTTCCTTTTTTAGGTGAAAGATCCAAAACGTGAAATTTAGAATTATCTAAAGATGTTTTATAGAACATTTTATAAGGTTCATTTTTCAAGAATCTCATCCATTGAATTTGTAGCCAAGAGACAGATTCACCCGCGGTATTTTTTACTCTTCTTGTTATTGATTCTTCTAGTGATTTCGTTAAAAATGAAGTTGTCGTTATTATTAAAATTTGATTGTCATTTATTTTATTATGTAGTTCAGAAACGCGTGAAAGAAGGCCACGTGCCATTTTCAAGTTATTTATATAATTTATTTAAATTTTTGACTTAGACCACTTTCATAATTAAAACTAAATGAATTCCATATAATGTTGAAATTACAACCACTATCTAATGGTTCATTTTTGACAATTTCGTAAAAATTACATTGAATAAATTTAGTTAAAAATAATGTGGTATGAAATAACCGATAAACTCATTTTTTTTAAATTTTGACTTAGACCACTTTCATAATTATGGGCACATATGTGAAGAAAAGTTTAAGTCGGTCAGGCCAATTCTAAAATTCCAAAGAAATTATGGTAATACTATCTAAAAATACTGTTTAGAAAAATGCGTGCAATCTTTCAGGTTATGCTGTTTTAACCTGTGTGACGTAAACGGAATAATTTTCTACTTCGTCATTTTTGCGGACACTAACAGTTCGTTTTATATTGACAGACTAAAGGCTTCGTATATTTGAGAAACGTAAGATATTACTTTTTATTTTAATGCTGCAAACGAGATTCCACCCAAATACGGCACGTCACGGTATAGTATAGTATATATGTACTCTGTGCCATTATGTATTCGCCTCTTGCATACGTAATTCTGGGTGAACGATCAACGCATACATTTACATTCAACCAAATCAGTGACTTAGCAAGTTTACATGTTTGAATTAACTTTTAGCCATTTGCACAGTCCTTGTCAAGTGTAATATCAATTTTATTCACAGACACCCCCCTCCCCCTCCGAGTCGCATACGGTATTTCTAAATTCTTCATTTAAACATCTATTATTATGTCTACTGGAAAACTCACTCCGCTTTTGAATCAAAAGAAAGTAATACATTTTCAACACATAATATTGAGATTATGAGACTATTAATTGGGTACTTTTAGAGGAGCATAAGTATAAAAATACAATAAACAGGTAGCTATACATGTTTCAAACGAACACGTTCGAAACACTTGTTAAACTTTGGAATTATATTGTTGGACAGAACTTTCCGGCAAACCTAGTATATTTCGCAATATTTGAGCCGTTTATTTTGAAAGTGGCCTAACTCCTTCTTCAAATCTTCAAACTCTATCTTCAAATCGAGATAAATAACATTTACTGATAAATAACATGAATTTGTACATGTAACCATGGTAATCGGAAAATATTGAAAAACGGAGTTAGGCCACTTTAAAAATAAACGGCTCATTTTTTGTGTACTTTGGTAAGAAACGTTACGTGTATATGAGCCTTTTTGCAATCAAAAAAGTTCTTGAAGTGTTCAGGTTTGTGATTGTTTGTGTTATAAAGTTGGCAATGCAGACAACAATGTTGCTACATGTGAACTGCCGATGTTTATAAATATAACTTGCAAATTGTACTCTCTCGCTAGAGGCCTTAAAAGAAAAACCCCTGTTCTTTTTCAATTATTTCTCAAAATTTTCTTAGCTCCCAGTAAAAATATTTCAAAATTCTATAAATATCAGTTTCCAGCCGAATTCCAATTCTATTATCAACATAATCAGTAAAAAGTGATTTAAACTGTTGCCAATCAATTAACCGTGCTCTAAAATATATTTCTTTTTATAATCAATTCAACCGACTGTAAGATTGACCGTTATGTAGTTATATTGTTATAAATTGTAAAAATATGTGCATAGCTTTTACGACACTGTATATATAACGTAATAATAAAGAATCAGAACAACCGTGTGTTGAGTGATTAATTGGTACTTTCATATAATGCATTATACGCGAATATAATTTGTTCGCAGAATATTAATAGAATTTCCGCCATCCTGGTCACCCGCGACCACCATTTTTTTGTGGAGTCATAATGGTGACAGATTCTTGGCTAACATTACTTTGTCACCGAATTTGCATGTTCAATGACGCAAGTAACTGGTTCGCCGTGCAAAGTGAAAATAATAATTGTAAGTTATTGATACTTCTTGCTTCTGCTACAAATAGAATAATGAAAATATGAGTAGAAAAAGGTTCCATTCGTGCATTTATGATGTAGATGCATATTTTTCTTCCACTTGTCAGCAGTCAGCTCACGCATTTTCGATTGTTTGAAAGGTAAGACACAATATTTTATAAACGTCAGATTTGGCGATAAGCCGTGCTAAAACGCTAAACATTTGTTGAGATTTTTCTTAACGACTTCTTGCAGTCGTTGTGTCTACATTTATTTTTCATAACTGTTTGTCAAGGACAAACGAGTGCATTGCGGGTCATGTGTGACTCCAGTCTAATAAACGCAGAACTGACAACGGAATGACCCTATTCAATCGTATCACGCAATAATGTACCGATATGTGTTTATAACAATGAGATCATGTGTCGGCTAACGGTAAATTTTGCATTAATCTATTATAACGTTTAATTGCCCTAGCTAATGAATATGACAAATGCAAATTTGAGCGAGAAATTAATAGTGCGATCAATATTACTGTGCAAGAATTTAATAGAGTTAGTGCAGAAGGTATTTGTACATTCATTCATCTCGAATAATTCTCTGTGAAATTGTAGTTTATTAACCAATTTTTTATAAATAACGAAATTGTACGTCGTCTCGAAGAATTATATAATAGATACAGTGCAAAAAAAATGTAAAAGAAGAAATAAAAGTGAGAAAAGTATGGGAAAGATAACTATTCGCGCAGTTCCCATTTATGGGGTATTTTATGGGGTAAACAATTCGCACTGTTGCTTCTCAATTATGATTGATATCATTAGTACGTCTGGAAATGTTATACGAAAACAAACGCAAATTTGAGCGAGAAATGAAAAGTGCGATCAATATTACTGTGTAAGAATTTAATAGAGTTAGTGCAGAAGGTATTTGTACATTCATTCATCTCGAATAATTCTCTGTGAAACTGTAGATTGTTAACCAATTTTTTATAAATAACGAAATTGTACGTATTCTCGAGGAATTATATAATAGATACAGTACAAAAAAATGTTAAAAGAAGAAATAAAGAAGTGAGAAGTATGGAAAAAATAACTATTCGCGCAGTTCCCATTTATGGGGTATTTTATGGGGTAAACAATTCGCATTGTTGCTTCTCAATTATGATTGATATCATTAGTACGTCTGGAAATGTTATGCGACAACAAACGCAAATTTGAGCGAGAAATGAAAAGTGCGATCAATATTACTGTGTAAGAATTTAATAGAGTTAGTGCAGAAGGTATTTGTACATTCATTCATCTCGAATAATTCTCTGTGAAACTGTAGTTTGATAACCAATTTTTTACAAATAACGAAATTGTACGTCGTCTCGAAGAATTATATAATAGATACAGTGAAATAAAATGTTAAAAGAAGGAATAAAAAAGTGAGAGAAGTATGGGAAAGATAACTATTCGCGCAGTTCCAATTTATGGGGTATTTTATTGGGTAAATGATTCGCACTGTTGCTTCTCAATTATGATTGATATCATTAGTACGTCTGGAAATGTTATGCGAAAACAAACGCAAATTTGAGCCAGAAATGAATAGTGCGATCAATATTACTGTGCAAGAATTTAATAGCGTTAGTGCAGAAGGTATTTGTACATTCAGTCATCTCGAATAATTCTCTGTGAAATTGTAGTTTATTAACCAATTTTTTATAAATAACGAAATTGTACGTCGTCTCGAAGAATTATATAATAGATACAGTGAAATAAAATGTTAAAAGAAGGAATAAAAAAGTGAGAGAAGTATGGGAAAAATAACTATTCGCGCAGTTCCAATTTATGGGGTATTTTATAGGGTAAATGATTCGCACTGTTGCTTCTCAATTATGATTGATATCATTAGTACGTCTGGAAATGTTATGCGAAAACAAACGCAAATTTGAGCGAGAAATGAATAGTGCGATCAATATTACTGTGCAAGAATTTAATAGAGTTAGTTGCAGAAGGTATTTGTACATTCATTCATCTTGAATAATTCTCTGTGAAATTGTAGTTTATTAACCAATTTTTTATAAATAACGAAATTGTACGTATTCTCGAAGAATTATATAATAGATACAGTGAAATAAAATGTTAAAAGAAGGAATAAAAGTGAGAAAAGTATGCGAAAAATAACTATTCGCGGAGTTCCAATTTATGGGGTATTTTATAGGGTAAACGATTCGCACTGTTACTTCTCAATTGTGATTGATATCATTAGTACGTCTGGAAATGTTATGCGAAAACAAACGCAAATTTGAGCGAGAAATGAAAAGTGCGATCAATATTACTGTGCAAGAATTTAATAGCGTTAGTGCAGAAGGTATTTGTACATTCATTCATCTCGAATAATTCTCTGTGAAACTGTAGTTTATTAACCAATTTTTTATAAATAATGAAATTGTACGTATTCTCAAAGAATTATATAATACATACAGTACAAAAAAATGTTAAAAGAAGAAATAAAAAAGTGAGAGAAGTATGGGAAAAAATAACTATTCGCGCAGTTCCCATTTATGGGGTATTTTATAGGGTAAATGATTCGCACTGTTGCTTCTCAATTATGATTGATATCATTAGTACGTCTGGAAATGTTATGCGAAAACAAACGCAAATTTGAGCGAGAAATGAAGAGTGCGATCAATATTACTGTGTAAGAATTTAATAGAGTTAGTGCAGAAGGTATTTGTACATTCATTCATCTCGAATAATTCTCTGTGAAACTGTAGTTTGATAACCAATTTTTTATAAATAACGAAATTGTACGTATTCTCGAAGAATTATATAATAAATACAGTGCAAAAAAAATGTTAAAAGAAGAAATAAAAAACTGAGAGAAGTATGCGAAAAATAACTATTCGCGCAGTTCCAATTTATGGGGTATTTTATGGGGTAAACGATTCGCATTGTTACTCCTCAATTATGATTGATATCATTAGTACGTCTGGAAATGTTATGCGAAAACAAACGCAAATTTGAGCGAGAAATAAATAGTGCGATCAATATTACTGTGCAAGAATTTAATAGAGTTAGTGCAGAAGGTATTTGTACATTCATTCATCTCGAATAATTCTCTGTGAAACTGTAGTTTATTAACCAATTTTTTATAAATAATGAAATTGTACGTATTCTCAAAGAATTATATAATACATACAGTGCAAAAAAATGTTAAAAGAAGAAATAAAAAAAGTGAGAGAAGTATGGGAAAAATAACTATTCGCGCAATTCCCATTTATGGGGTATTTTATGGGGTAAACAATTCGCACTGTTACTTCTCAATTGTGATTGATATCGTCAGTACGTCTGGAAATGTTATATCTACGTTGTATTTAACATTGAAACTCTATCACCAGTGGAGTTCGATACTTTATACTATCAAAAATGTTCGTTGGAGAATGGGGCGGAAAGATGGAAAAATTGTGATAGAATAAATCAAAATTACGATTACTATTACTATTTTAGGAAAAAGGATTTATCGAGAATATGCACAAACTCTATGTTTACCAGAGAGAATAGTTAATAAACTACAATTTCACGAAGTTCGAAATTAATTCCCGTAGAAACGTATTCTGCACTAACGGTAGTTAATGGATATTGTACCTGAAATGCTCAGTTTCGCTAATATTATTGTTCATTAATAAAGTAGATACGCGCGCATATAAAGGCCTCCAAAATACGCATAAGAATAACAAATAAAATAAAAAATGATTGTACCTGAAATGCTCAGTTTCGCTAATATTGTTCATTAATGAAATACATACGCGCACGAATAAACGCCTTCAAAATACGCATAAGAATAACAAATGAAATAAAAAATTATTGTACCTGAAACGCTCAGTTTCGCTAATATTGTTCATTAATGAAATACATACGCGCGCGAATAAACGCCTTCAAAATACGCATAAGAATAACAAATGAAATAAAAAATTATTGTACCTGAAATGCTCAGTTTCGCTAATATTGTTCATTAATGAAATACATACGCGCGCGAATAAAGGCATTCAAAATACGCATAAGAATAACAAATGAAATAAAAAATTATTGTACCTGAAATGCTCAGTTTCGCTAATATTGTTCATTAATGAAATACATACACGGGCGAATAAACGCCTTCAAAATACGCATAAGAATAACAAATGAAATAAAAAATTATTGTACCTGAAACGCTCAGTTTCGCTAATATTGTTCATTAATAAAATACATACGCGCGCGAATAAACGCCTTCAAAATACGCATAAGAATAACAAATGAAATAAAAAATTATTGTACCTGAAACGCTCAGTTTCGCTAATATTGTTCATTAATGAAATACATAAGCGCGCGAATAAACGCCTTCAAAATACGCATAAGAATAACAAATGAAATAAAAAATTATTGTACCTGAAACGCTCAGTTTCGCTAATATTGTTCATTAATGAAATACATACGCGCGCGAATAAACGCCTTCAAAATACGCATAAGAATAACAAATGAAATAAAAAATGATTGTACCTGAAACGCTCAGTTTCGCTAATATTGTTCATTAATAAAATACATACGCGCGCGAATAAAGGCATTCAAAATACGCATAAGAATAACAAATGAAATAAAAAATTATTGTACCTGAAACGCTCAGTTTCGCTAATATTGTTCATTAATGAAATACATACGCGCGCGAATAAACGCCTTCAAAATACGCATAAGAATAACAAATAAAATAAAAAATTATTGTACCTGAAATGCTCAGTTTCGCTAATATTGTTCATTAATGAAATACATACGCGCGCGAATAAAGGCATTCAAAATACGCATAAGAATAACAAATGAAATAAAAAATTATTGTACCTGAAACGCTCAGTTTCGCTAATATTGTTCATTAATGAAATACATACGCGCGCGAATAAACGCCTTCAAAATACGCATAAGAATAACAAATAAAATAAAAAATTATTGTACCTGAAATGCTCAGTTTCGCTAATATTGTTCATTAATAAAATACATACGCGCGCGAATAAACGCCTTCAAAATACGCATAAGAATAACAAATAAAATAAAAAATTATTGTACCTGAAATGCTCAGTTTCGCTAATATTGTTCATTAATAAAATACATACGAGCGCGAATAAAGGCATTCAAAATACGCATAAGAATAACAAATGAAATAAAAAATTATTGTACCTGAAATGCTCAGTTTCGCTAATATTGTTCATTAATAAAGTAGATACGCGCGCGAATAAAGGCATTCAAAATACGCATAAGAATAACAAATAAAATAAAAAATTATTGTACCTGAAATGCTCAGTTTCGCTAATATTGTTCATTAATAAAATACATACGCGCGCGAATAAAGGCATTCAAAATACGCATAAGAATAAGAAATGAAATAAAAAATTATTGTACCTGAAATGCTCAGTTTCGCTAATATTGTTCATTAATAAAATACATACGCGCGCGAATAAACGCCTTCAAAATACGCATAAGAATAACAAATGAAATAAAAAATTATTGTACTTGAAATGCTCAGTTTCGCTAATATTGTTCATTAATAAAATACATACGCGCGCGAATAAACGCCTTCAAAATACGCATAAGAATAACAAATGAAATAAAAAATTATTGTACTTGAAATGCTCAGTTTCGCTAATATTGTTCATTAATAAAATATATACGCGCGCGAATAAAGGCATTCAAAATACGCATAAGAATAACAAATGAAATAAAAAATTATTGTACCTGAAATGCTCAGTTTCGCTAATATTGTTCATTAATGAAATACATACGCGCGCGAATAAACGCCTTCAAAATACGCATAAGAATAACAAATGAAATAAAAAATTATTGTACGTGAAATGCTCAGTTTCGCTAATATTGTTCATTAATAAAATACATACGCGCGCGAATAAACGCCTTCAAAATACGCATAAGATAAGAAATTAAATAAAAAATTATTGTACCTGAAATGCTCAGTTTCGCTAATATTGTTCATTAATGAAATACATACGCGCGCGAATAAACGCCTTCAAAATACGCATAAGAATAACAAATGAAATAAAAAATGATTGTACCTGAAACGCTCAGTTTCGCTAATATTGTTCATTGATAAAATACATACGCGCGCGAATAAACGCCTTCAAAATACGCATAAGAATAACAAATGAAATAAAAAATGATTGTACCTGAAACGCTCAGTTTCGCTAATATTGTTCATTAATAAAATACATACGCGCGCGAATAAACGCCTTCAAAATACGCATAAGAATAACAAATGAAATAAAAAATGATTGTACCTGAAACGCTCAGTTTCGCTAATATTGTTCATTAATGAAATACATACGCGCGCGAATAAACGCCTTCAAAATACGCATAAGAATAACAAATAAAATAAAAAATTATTGTACCTGAAATGCTCAGTTTCGCTAATATTGTTCATTAATAAAATACATACGCGCGCGAATAAACGCCTTCAAAATACGCATAAGAATAACAAATGAAATAAAAAATTATTGTACCTGAAATGCTCAGTTTCGCTAATATTGTTCATTAATAAAATACATACGCGCGCGAATAAAGGCATTCAAAATACGCATAAGAATAACAAATGAAATAAAAAATATATGCATATCAGTACGTTTCCGTCACCCAGTGTAATTTAGAAGATACAGATAATGAGTGAGTAATGTCATCTGTTTGCAACTGCTAATGAGTAATATGATAAAGGAGGGGAATTCTATTGTGACAAAGCGTAATTACCCCGGAATTGTTTTGCGAAAGTTATTTTGCAAACGAATTTATTATTCTATAAGCCCCCAATCCGATTGGGAGAAAGCGTCGTACGCTTCTTCGTAAAAGTTCGGAGCTGAAGAAGCATTTCGATTGTCCGCGGCCAATTCTGTTGCACAGCAGAGAAATAAATGGAAACGAAATAAGTGAAACAAAGGGAACCCGCGTATTGTGCTTTCATTTCACGTTGCTGTAACGATCCTTCATACAAAAACATTGAGAAAAATGTACGTTCATTAGATACGTTCACTTGTTAAGGTATCATATGTTATAACTTGAAGATTATAGTTGAACGGAGAATTACAATTATATTAATTAACACTTGGCATGCGGGCAACGTATTTTTACGTTTTTTGTAGTCTGTCACTGGAGCGCGGGTCACGTAAAAATACGTATTTAGTTGATTTGGTGTTGTTAGTGGATATCCACAAATCTACTAAATACGTATAATTACATGAATGTGTGACATTATATGCGTGTTATTTGCGTTGCTAGGCAACGCTTTGCATTTTTTTCCCATAAGTTATGATTGTTGAGTTACTCGATCTTTTGCTGAGTTATTTCGTCTTCAATCGAATTCTTAGCTCCAGAACGTGTTTTATCAATTTGAAGCTTGATTTTTTATTATTGATTACAAAGTTGATCAAATGAGCCGTTGTGACAAAGATAGTGATGAAGAAATATGCGCTGACAAATTATCGGACTTTTCGTATGATAGCGTGGAAAACTTTAAAAATCGCTTATTTTTATGATTTCGTAAAAATATCGTTTGTTTTTTGTTAAATAATCATACAGTATATATTTAAGTGTGAAATAAAAAAAGTTTCGTTCATAAAAACGAAGCAGTTTTCGATTTACAGCGATTTTTCTGAATAACCAAACTTCCGCGCGATTCAAGAAAAAACGCCCGCTGCACGCGTAATTCGGCGGCGAAGTATACCTGCATGCCAAGTGTTAATATTTTAGATATTTTAGATATATTAGATACTAGATATATTTTATATTCATATTTTAGATAGAATTACAATTTAATTAATATTTTAGATAAATTTTAATGACTTCATAATCACTAGAAGTAGAATACTGGAAATGTAGTGTACATCTTGTATAAATGTTGATAATTTCCCTAACCAATCGTTGGCGTTGTTCACAAAAAAAACGTTAATCCTTCCACGCATGACTAATAAGCCACTTAATTACAACGATTAAGCTTCTTATCGAGCACGTTTTTTAGGAAGGCAAGAATATCACAACAAAATTGACCATCGTCGAATGTATACAACCGATTTACTAATCTTTATGCGATACTACTTCCGTAAGATATTTACAAAAATACATGTGTACATACACACTTTATTGCGATACAAGACTTTTAACAATTCGCACAGATAGTGTTTCTGAATGACTTCCTGGACTCAATGGTTAAACACGTTCTATATAATAAATACAATCACAGAATTGTTAAATAAAGTCAGTGAATTATAGTACTATAAAAAATTGCCATATAATAAATACAATCACAGAATTGTTAAATACAGTCACTGAATTATAGTACTATAAAAAATTGCCATGTAATAAATACAATCACAGAATTATTAAATAAAGTCACGAAATTATAGTACTATAAAAAATTGCCAACAGGAACATCATAAGAACATTTAAAATCTAATTGACGAGATCATGAATTAATTGAAAAACGTATTTATAACTCTTAATACATAAACGCTGAATCCAACAATATAAATTTAAACAAATAATACTTTACTATTCACATGATATTAAAAGATGTTTACAAGTATCTAATGGATTATATTAAAATGTTTTAATAAAAATAAGATTTTCTGCTCGTTGCCTTTTGTTTATGCTTAAATGCGTTTTTTTACTTACGCGTCGGTTAAACTGAAAGCAAACAGTACAGCTTCACCTTTAATGTGTTAATATTTGTGAGCATGTATACTGATACAGGATTGCTTCGGTAATGAAATGTGTTAACTCTTAACAAAATGTATCAAATAAAATCTATCAGTCGATCAGTAGTATTTAAAATCGTCCCACATTAAAGATTAAAAATAAAGTACCTGAATTGTGTTCTTCATTTTGCAAAATAATATTCGAATGCCATATTATTCATGCACCGCAAAATCGGTCATGTATAAACCTTATTCGCAATTAAAAAATAATTAACTGGCGCATATCAATCTACAGAAGAGTATTTTAATGCTAGATTATTTATACGATCAAATATATAACTTCTCAGGAAATGTACAACGCAATTACTTGATGGGTCGTAAAACTTTCTTATTCAAAGTTATAAAGGAGTACATAAATTGTGTTTTTTACTCTACAGAACAATATTCTAATGCCAAATTATTTATGCAATTGTGTTAACTCTTAGCGAAACATATGACGGAATATCGATTGTACGTAAAACTTCTTATTCGCAATTGAATGAATAAACATTTAATGCATGCATATCAATCCAAGGAACCGTATTTTAATGCCAGATTGTTGATATGTTAAAATATATTAGTTCTTAACGAAGTAAACGTCGTGAAAGCAATTATACGTAAAACTTCTTATTCGCAATTGAATGAATAAACATTTAATGCCTGCATATCAATCCAAGGAACCGTATTTTAATGCCAGATTGTTGATATGTTAAAATATATTAGTTCTTAACGAAGTAAACGTCGTGAAAGCAATCATACGTAAAATTTCTTATTTTGTTATTATATTCACTATTAAAAAATCAATATTTAATATGTGCATGTCAATCTACGGCACAGCATTTTACTCCCTCATTATTGGCATGATAAAATATACTAATTCTTAAGAAAACTGTTTAAATTCTGCGGTTGATTCTGCGCAACAACATTCAAATGTCAGACTATTTATACAATAAAATATGTTAATTTTAAACGAAATATACGGTGCGAAATCGATCATACGTAAATCTTCGTACTCCGAGTTAAAAAAGAAACATTTAAACGGTGCATTCGATTCAGCAAGACCTACTCTAATGCTAAATTATTTATACAACGAAATATGTTAACTCTGAACAAAACATATGACGCGGTCGATCAATCGATCTTACGTAAATCTCCTTAATCGATCTTGAAAAACAAGTATCCAAAAATGTAACTGTGTCCCCTATTTTGTGGAACAGCATACGTTTGAAATAAAGAATTTATCATGATCCATTAACGACAGTCGTACAAGGTACACGATTCGATATATATTGAAAATTCTCTGAGATAAGTTGGCTCAAAGTTCATGTTCATTCGCGTGACAAGCAAATTTCATCATGGAATCGAAATGCGCTCGATTCTATATTAACATCGATCAAGTAAGGGCTTGCATAACAGCAAAAACATTATAAACCATTCGGCGTCTGATCGGTCTTTCGTTCCCATTTTTGAATTATTGTCCAGAAGACAAAAATTGAGCCGTTTATTTTGAAAGTGGCCTAACTCCGTTTTTCAATATTTTCCGGTTACCATGGTTACATGTACAAATAATGTTATTTATCAGTAAATGTTATTTTCAAAATAAACGGCACAAGTCTTTTTCGAAATAATTTGAATTATCTCACACAGTAATTGACATCGAAATAAATTTTCAGTTTTACTTAAACAATTTATAGTGAATGTATTGATGAATCAATTCAACATTAATGCAACAAATTACTTTATCATTCCTGAACATATGCTTAGTAAGAAAAGTGCTTTAAATAATATTTGTGTAAAAATTTGTAAGAATGTTTACTTTATTCTTTTGGAACAAATTGATTAGAAAACAGTCTGCTACCACATTTAATTAATTACATAAGAACCGCACGTTGATATCTGTGATAATCGCGGAGAAAATCACGTGTACAATTTACGAGTGACACCGGGTATATAAATGATTATCTGTAAGCAACGTCAGATCCCTGAAGGCAGGAAAGTTTATAGAATTCTACGATGAACACTATTGGAGAATCTGCGGCTGCATAAATTGGTGTCAATTAAACGATTGTCAAACGAAAAATTGAAAAAAAAAATGCGGTACAATCTGTAGCATATTACTCTCACGCTAGAATCATTACTTCAAAATGAAATTGTCAGCCGTAATGAAGAATACATTTTTTTATCGTATTTAAGTACGAGATAACTGACGGATAAAGATTAAAAGTCGAAAGACAAGTGAATTTTACGTCGGTAAAGATAACATATTTTTGATGAAACACAATATAAGACCAAATAACTCTGTTGTTTGACTCTGTCGTTACTTAGCTACAAAAAATCGACCTGTGGAGAACGTTTCTATCCATTTATTTAAATAACATTACAGCCATAATATAATGTTTTTCTTTCTCTGCAGTATCTATCATTTCTATGCACAAAAATTCCAAATAAAGATGCTTACAGAAAATGGCAGTGTTCTTGTTTCCAAATACATTACTCTAATAAGAATCGAAACAATATACAAATTGTTGAAATTGACAATAATTTGTAATTTATTCATTTTTGCGTTCAAATAATATGAAACAATAATATGAAGTTTATATTATGAA
Source organism: Cryptocheilus praepositus (assembly GCA_033815515.1). Lineage (NCBI taxonomy): Eukaryota > Metazoa > Arthropoda > Insecta > Hymenoptera > Pompilidae > Cryptocheilus > Cryptocheilus praepositus. Next base: position 881,270 of record JAWWQZ010000018.1, on the reverse strand, counting down.
CCGGCCACAATACAAAAGAGATAAAAAGAAATTAAACGATTTTTATGTCTCCGCCATAACATTACAACTGCATATATTCAAGTTTAATGCAAAAAAGGCGGCAGAAGCTTTAGAATATATATGCTTAGTGTCTCATTTAATTTCAGCAACTCGACTTTCTTGGTTATTTGTTACCGCATTGAATTAATAATGAATAAATTAGCTCAACCAATATTTGAATGTATTAGCAATTCTGGTTAAACGGAACTCGGCTTTAAAGAACAGCAACAACCATAAACATTTTTTTTAAGAAGAGCAACAACCATAAACAACAAGTTTATATTATGAACCGGCCACAATACAAAAGAGATAAAAAGAAATTAAACGATTTTTATATATCCGCCATAACATTACAATTGCATATATTCAAGCTTAATGCAAAAAAGGCGGCAGAAGCTTTAGAATATATATGCTTAGTGTCTTTCATTTGATTTCAGCAACTCGACTTTCTTGATTATTTGTTACCGCATTGAATTAATAATGAATAAATTAGCTGAACCAATATTTAAGTGTATTAGCAATTCTGGTTGAACGGAACTCGGTTTTAAAGAACAGCAACAACCATAAACATTTTTTTTAAGAAGAGCAACAACCATAAACAACAAGTTTATATTATGAACCGGCCACAATACAAAAGAGATAAAAAGAAATTAAACGATTTTTATGTCTCCGCCATAACATTACAACTGCATATATTCAAGTTTAATGCAAAAAAGGCGGCAGAAGCTTTAGAACATATGTGCTTAGTGTCTTTCATTTGATTTCAGCAACTCGACTTTCTGAATTATTTGTTACCGCATTGAATTAATAATGAATAAATTAGCTCAACCAATATTTGAATGTATTAGCAATTCTGGTTAAACGGAACTCGGTTTTAAAGAACAGCAACAACCATAAACATTTTTTTTAAGAAGAGCAACAACCATAAACATTTTTTTTAAGAAGAGCAACAACCATAAACGACAAGTTTATATTATGAACCGGCCACAATACAAAACAGATAAAAAGAAATTAAACGATTTTTATATTTCCGCCATAATAACATTACAATTGCATATATTCAAGCTTAATGCAAAAAAGGCGGCAGAAGCTTTAGAATATATGTGCTTCGTGTCTTTCATTTGATTTCAACAACTCGACTTTCTTGATTATTTGTTACCGCATTGAATTAATAATGAATAAATTAGCTCAACCAATATTTGAATGTATTAGCAATTCTGGTTAAACGGAACTCAGTTTAAAGAACAGCAACAACCATAAACATTTTTTTGAAGAAGAGCAACAACCATACACAACAAGTTTATATTATGAACCGGCCACAATACAAAAGAGATAAAAATAAATTAAACGATTTTTATATTTCCGCCATAGTAACATTACAATTACATATATTCAAGTTTAATACAAAAAAGGCAGCAGAAGCTTTAGAATATATATGCTTAGTTTCTTTCATTTGATTTCAGCAACTCGACTTTCTTGATTATTTGTTACCGCATTGAATTAATAATGAATAAATTAACTCAACCGATATTTGAGTGTATTAGCAATTCTGGTTAAACGGAACTCGGTTTTAAAGAACAGCAACAACCATAAACATATCATTACGAGGTTGTTGAATGAATAAAACCCGCCGCCTCACTGAAAGGAAAACCACTGAATGCTCAGTACACCTCATTTATCGCATTATCTATGTGCATTTTTCTCAGAAGCCGCTTAATAAGTCCATTGGCACCGACAACAAAGACCGCAGTAGAATAATAGATTTTGTTCAAATTTTGCGAATTCATCGCCGGTACAGAAATATCTTCTGAAAGTTGCGCAGAACAATAAATTATTCTCTAAAATAACTGCGCAGCAAATTACATTGAATGCATCATCTATGTATATTCTCAGAAGCGTATTATTTGTCGGTAATTCCGCAGGCATTGACGAAAAGGAATGACAATAAAGACGTAAGAATATTGCTCGAAAGTTGAGAAATTCCAGTAGACCAAAAATAAAGCAGCACGTGACTCGACGGTTCCTCTCGTTATTCTCGGTGCAGAAATGTTCAAATTTGTGCGGTGTCTTTGTGTTCTGTACGACGATCTTTCCTTATGAGACACGCAATAGTAGCGTAATATGTCGTATGAAGCAGGTTCCACAACCTTGTTTGTTAGGCATTGACACAGTGCATTAACTGGTGCAAATGCGAAACAATCGGAAATGCTGTAGTATACGACTGACACATACTCATGCCACACATAAGTACTTGATTTACAAGTAATTAACTGGTTTTCCCCATGAGAGATTGCCAGTATATAGGAAATGTTTATTCCCAATGATACAGAATTGAAACACTGTGCAAAGATATGCCATTTGTAAACCTTGTTTACTTATTGTTTGTGCTGATGCTAATATTTATTGCAATTATTTGTTTTAACTGTCCCCAATTTGCTAAACGCACAAGTTTATTTCCAATGATACAGAATTGAAGCACTGTGCAAACATATGCCACTTGTAAACTTAGTTTACTTATTGTTTGGGCTGATGCTAATACTTATTGCAACTATTTGTTTTAACTGTGCCCAATTTGCTAAACGCGCAAGTTTATTTCCAATGATACAGAATTGAAGCACTGTGCAAACATATGCCACTTGTAAACTTTGTTTACTTATTGTTTGTGCTGATGCTAATACTTATTGCAATTATTTGTTTTAACTGTGCCCAATTTGCTAAATGCGCAAGTTTATTTCCAATGATATAGAATTGAAGCACTGTGCAAAGATATGCCATTTGTAAGCCTTGTTTACTTGTTGTTTGTGCTGATGCTAATACTTAGTGCAATTATTTGTTTTAACTGTGCCCAATTTTATTTCCAATGATACAGAATTGAAGCACTGTGCAAAGATATGCCACTTGTAAACTTTGTTTACTTGTTGTTTGTGCTGATGCTAATACTTATTGCAATTATTTGTTTTAACTGTGCCCAATTTGCTAAACGCGCAAGTTTATTTCCAATGATACAGAATTGAAGCACTGTGCAAAGATATGCCACTTGTAAACTTTGTTTACTTATTGTTTGTGCTGATGCTAATACTTATTGCAATTATTTGTTTTAACTGTGCCCAATTTGCTAAACGCGCAAGTTTATTTCCAATGATACAGAATTGAAGCACTGTGCAAAGATATGCCACTTGTAAACTTTGTTTACTTATTATTTGTGCTGATGCTAATACTTATTGCAATTATTTGTTTTAACTGTGCCCAATTTGCTAAACGCGCAAGTTTATTTCCAATGATACAGAATTGAAGCACTGTGCAAAGATATGCCACTTGTAAACTTTGTTTACTTGTTGTTTGTGCTGATGCTAATACTTATTGCAATTATTTGTTTTAACTGTGCCCAATTTGCTAAACGCGCAAGTTTATTTCCAATGATACAGAATTGAAGCACTGTGCAAAGATATGCCATTTGTAAACCTTGTTTACTTATTGTTTGTGCTGATGCTAATATTTATTGCAATTATTTGTTTTAACTGTGCCCAATTTGCTAAACGTGCAAGTTTATTTCCAATGATACAGAATTGAAGCACTGTGCAAACATATGCCACTTGTAAACTTTGTTTACTTATTGTTTGTGCTGATGCTAATACTTATTGCAATTATTTGTTTTAACTGTGCCCAATTTGCTAAACGCGCAAGTTTATTTCCAATGATACAGAATTGAAGCACTGTGCAAACATATGCCACTTGTAAACCTTGTTTACTTGTTGTTTGTGCTGATGCTAATACTTATTGCAATTATTTTTTTTAACTGTGCCCAATTTGCTAAATGCACAAGTTTATTCCCAATGATACAGAATTGAAGCACTGTGCAAAGATATGCCACTTGTAAACTTTGTTTACTTATTATTTGTGCTGATGCTAATATTTATTGCAATTATTTGTTTTAACTGTGCCCAATTTGCTAAACGTGCAAGTTTATTTCCAATGATACAGAATTGAAGCAGTGTTCAAAGATATGCCACTTGTAAACCTTGTTTACTTATTGTTTGGGCTGATGCTAATAATTAGTGCAATTATTTGTTTTAACTGCGCCCAATTTGCTAAGCGCGCAAGTTTATTTCCAATGATACAGAATTGAAGCACTGTGCAAAGATATGCCATTTGTAAACCTTGTTTACTTATTGTTTGTGCTGATGCTAATATTTATTGCAATTATTTGTTTTAACTGTGCCCAATTTGCTAAACGCGCAAGTTTATTTCCCATGATACAGAATTGAAGCACTGTGCAAACATATGCCACTTGTAAACTTTGTTTACTTGTTGTTTGTGCTGATGCTAATACTTATTGCAATTATTTGTTTTAACTGTGCCCAATTTGCTAAATGCACAAGTTTATTCCCAATGATACAGAATTGAAGCAGTGTGCAAAGATATGCCACTTGTAAACTTTGTTTACTTATTGTTTGTGCTGATGCTAATACTTATTGCAACTATTTGTTTTAACTGTGCCCAATTTGCTAAACGCGCAAGTTTATTTCCAATGATACAGAATTGAAGCACTGTGCAAACATATGCCACTTGTAAACCTTGTTTACTTGTTGTTTGTGCTGATGCTAATACTTATTGCAATTATTTGTTTTAACTGTGCCCAATTTGCTAAACGCGCAAGTTTATTTCCAATGATACAGAATTGAAGCACTGTGCAAAGATATGCCATTTGTAAGCCTTGTTTACTTGTTGTTTGTGCTGATGCTAATACTTATTGTAATTATTTGTTTTAACTGTGCCCAATTTGCTAAACACACAAGTTTATTTCCAATGATACAGAATTGAAGCACTGTGCAAACATATGCCACTTGTAAACCTTGTTTACTTGTTGTTTGTGCTGATGCTAATACTTATTGCAATTATTTGTTTTAACTGTGCCCAATTTGCTAAACGCGCAAGTTTATTTCCAATGATACAGAATTGAAGCACTGTGCAAAGATATGCCACTTGTAAACTTTGTTTACTTATTGTTTGTGCTGATGCTAATACTTATTGCAATTATTTGTTTTAACTGTGCCCAATTTGCTAAACGCGCAAGTTTATTTCCAATGATACAGAATTGAAGCACTGTGTAAACATATTCCACTTGTAAACTTTGTTTACTTGTTGTTTGTGCTGATGGTAATACTTATTGCAATTATTTGTTTTAACTGTGCCCAATTTGCTAAACGCGCAAGTTTATTTCCAATGATACAGAATTGAAGCACTGTGCAAAGATATGCCATTTGTAAGCCTTGTTTACTTGTTGTTTGTGCTGATGCTAATACTTATTGCAATTATTTGTTTTAACTGTGCCCAATTTGCTAAACGCGCAAGTTTATTTCCAATGATACAGAATTGAAGCACTGTGCAAACATATGCCACTTGTAAACTTTGTTTACTTATTGTTTGGGCTGATGCTAATACTTATTGCAATTATTTGTTTTAACTGTGCCCAATTTGCTAAACGCGCAAGTTTATTTCCAATGATACAGAATTGAAGCACTGTGCAAACATATGCCACTTGTAAACTTTGTTTACTTGTTGTTTGTGCTGATGCTAATAATTATTAGCAGTTATTTGTTTTAACTGTGCCCAACTTCCTACATGCTCAAAAGGAACTATGCTTTTATAGCATTTGACATTGTAATAAATATTTTGTAGTATAATGAAAAAATACTTGTTTATATAATTTTATCATACTACATAAAGTGACTGCAGTATTCGCTCAAGCAATTGTTTGATTATACAATTGTGATCCTACCCCAAATTCAAATTAGTAACCATATTTATCTTATATCAGTATAGACCATAAAACAAAAATAGTACTTAAAATACTGTATGAACTCACACATAAACAATAACGAGTAATGTTATAATTATCTACAAAATTTAAATACACTTGTCAACTTTGAAAAACAAATTATAATCGAAGTAAAAATTTGACTCAGGCTGCACTGATTGTCAAATATTATTTACTCTTATTTCTGTGTCCTTTTCCAGTAAGAATTCATAAAATGCAATGTACAGTGACATAAACATGTAGACATATATGTTAGCTCTCTCACATGCAGAATTACATGCTGTTTTCTTCAGTGCAATCGGAGATATTAGCATGAACTTGTTTTCGCGTTAAACGGAGCAAGAGGGGTAACTACTTAATCAACAATAGAAACGTTAAGGGGGCTCACTTAATTTTCTTAATGGAATGAGATAGACATCTTTACATATTCAAACAGCTCTAACAAATTCCATAACAGAGTCTTTCATATGTCAAGAGTCAAAGCAACGTCATAGGACTAATGATAAACATTAGATTTACCTTCATTCTTCAGGTCGATACCTTCGTCGATTGGAATAACCAGTAGAGGAAAGATCCCAGCTAACCCGACCATCGAACTCCCAACGAGGGAGAACAACCACGGTCTATATACAAAGTAGTCGGATATCGTATTCCAAGGTGACCACGCTTCCTTCATGATCATCTCATACAGGAGGCCACCTCCATTGTCTGTACAATTTTGCATATACATATTCAGCGCCATTTCCTATCGGGTCACACGTACACACGTGCCTCACAAAGTGCTTCTGTCACTGTTACGCCTCACACCAGCCTTACTCTACTTGTTGAATCTTCGCTCTCTCAGAACGCAGCCCAGCAACGTGAAGGTAGGATATACCGTACAAAACGTATCACGTAAAGAAAAATATTCTGCCGGCTCTTCCTTACTGGATAATACTCTACTTGTGCCCTTCGATCTTCCTCTCTGCCTCCTCACGTTCCCTCGTTTCTCTGATCCGCAGCATATATATTCCCGCCTTCAAGCTGACAAATTGGTTAATACCGAAGGAGAAACTCAGGCAAGAACGGTCGAAGCCACGCGGCTTCTCTGCGCGAAAACAAAGACTTCTCGGCGTGTCCTTGTCGACAGACGCGATGTTGACAGATATTCTCGGACGAAAACAATTTTCAATCGTCCGGACAACGACTGCCAAGCGACCGACTAGCCTACACTGAGGACTGAGCACGGACGCTTCAACTTCGGCCGCCGCTGCCTCCTGTTACCTTCGGCTTTCTTGCGAATCGAATCAGATCACTTCTTGCGTTACTTCATGTCGTCGTTGTCGTCGCGACGCTACCGATAAGCCAACTGCGGAGGGACTCGAAGCACTGACGTCGTGGTCTTCCTTCGCCACGAAAAGGGAGCACGCAGCTGCGCAACACTTTTCCTTCCCCAAATGCGGAAAGCTCGTCCTGCCGCCACACCGTTCTGCACTTAGCATGCGACTAATGCGCATTACGCCAGCAGCCCCTTTTATAGGCGCCGCCGAGGTCTACAGCGCGTTCGTCGTTACTTCGCGAAGGACCAAAGCCCGGCATACATGTGAACTATGCACATTGATTGAGCGGAGAGAAAAGCCGAAGGGTCTATAGGGCTCCTTTCAGCCTATTTGCACGGCGGTGCCTTCTCGTCCGATGTGGGGCGCGAGTCGTTCTGTGAAACGCAGGGTCGACGCGCCGAAAAATTGCGGATCTGAGCATACGAGGCGGAGGAACGGGAGAAAAGTATGAGAGCGGGCGAAATATGCACCGGAAGAAATCGGAATTGTTTCTTGTGTCGGGTGTCTCGCCATATTACGATCAATAGAGGCGCTGGCGTAGCTCTTTTCAGCCGTAAAGATATTCGATTGTCCAATTTATACCGCTTAGTACTCCATTATTCAAGAATAGAACGGACTTGCTTATCGTCAATCGCGTTTCCTAGCTGTTACGGAATTTGAGCATTGCGCTTGTGATTCGGGATTTCTGTAAACTTGCGTTCAGTATGTTGTTTTGTTATCTATCGATAACTTTATCTAGTAGCAATGTATGAGAGATAAGCGCTCCCACAATGAAATCTGTTCCGTGATTGCGATATATGATGACAGTTCGCTTCAAGTAGGTGGTAGGTGGTTTGTACTGTTAAACGTCATATCGTATTTATGATATGATATGATGTTTAATAGTACAAACAAAATGTAACGTGAGTTATAAGGTTGAAGTTATGCACATAAACAATAGTCAGCTGGGGTCAAGAGAATACAATGATTTGATTAAAGTTACGATTAACAGCCTTTGATTCATCAGTTACTTTAAACATTAAACATCATATCATACTTATGATATGATATGATGTTGAATAGTACAAACAAAATGTAACATGAGTTATAAGGTTGAAGTTACGCACATAAACAATAGTCAGCTGGGGTCAAGAGAATACAATTATTTGATTAAAGTTACGATTAACAGCATTTGATTCATCAGTTACTTTAGACGTTAAACGTTATATCATACTTATGATATGATATGATGTTTAGTAGTACAAACAAAATGTAACATGAGTTATAAGGTTGAAGTTACGCACATAAACAATAGTCAGCTGGGGTCAAGAGAATACAATTTTTTGATTAAAGTTACGATTAACAGCATTTGATTGATCAGTTACTTTAGACGTTAAACGTTATATCATACTTATGATATGATATGATGTTTAATAGTACAAACGAAATGTAACATGAGTTATAAGGTTGAAGTTACGCACATAAACAATAGTCAGCTGGGGTCAAGAGAATACAATTTTTTGATTAAAGTTACGATTAACAGCATTTGATTGATCAGTTACTTTAGACGTTAAACGTTATATCATACTTATGATATGATATGATGTTTAGTAGTACAAACAAAATGTAACATGAGTTATAAGGTTGAAGTTACGCAGATAAACAATAGTCAGCTGGGGTCAAGAGAATACAATTATTTGATTAAAGTTACGATTAACAGCATTTGATTGATCAGTTACTTTAGATGTTAAACGTCATATCATATTTATGATATGATATGATGTTTAATAGTACAAACAAAATGTAACATGAGTTATAAGGTTGAAGTTACGCACATAAACAATAGTCAGCTGGGGTCAAGAGAATACAATTATTTGATTAAAGTTACGATTAACAGCATTTGATTGATCAGTTACTTTAGATGTTAAACGTCATATCATATTTATGATATGATATGATGTTTAATAGTACAAACAAAATGTAACGTGAGTTATAAGGTTGAAGTTATGCACATAAACAATAGTCAGCTGGGGTCAAGAGAATACAATTATTTGATTAAAGTTACGATTAACAGCATTTGATTGATCAGTTACTTTAGACGTTAAATGTCATATCATACTTATGATATGATATGATGTTTAATAGTATAAACAAAATGTAACATGAGTTATAAGGTTGAAGTTACGCACATAAACAATAGTCAGCTGGGATCAAGAGAATACAATTATTTGATTAAAGTTACGATTAACAGCATTTGATTCATCAGTTACTTTAGACGTTAAACGTTATATCATACTTATGATATGATATGATGTTTAGTAGTACAAACAAAATGTAACATGAGTTATAAGGTTGAAGTTACGCACATAAACAATAGTCAGCTGGGGTCAAGAGAATACAATTATTTGATTAAAGTTACAATTAACAGCATTTGATTGATCAGTTACTTTAGACGTTAAACGTCATATCATATTTATGATATGATATGATGTTTAATAGTACAAACAAAATGTAACATGAGTTATAAGGTTGAAGTTACGAACATAAACAATAGTCAGCTGGGGTCAAGAGAATACAATTATTTGATTAAAGTTACGATTAACAGCATTTGATTGATCAGTTACTTTAGACGTTAAACGTCATATCATACTTATGATATGATATGATGTTTAATAGTACAAACAAAATGTAACGTGAGTTATAAGGTTGAAGTTACGCAGATAAACAATAGTCAGCTAGGGTCAAGAGAGTACAATTATTTGATTAAAGTTACGATTAACAGCATTTGATTCATCAGGTACTTTAGACGTTAAACATCATATCATACTTATGATATGATATGATGTTTAATAGTACAAACAAAATGTAACATGAGTTATAAGGTTGAAGTTACGCACATAAACAATAGTCAGCTGGGGTCAAGAGAATACAATTATTTGATTGAAGTTACGATTAACAGCGTTTGATTCATCAGTTACTTTAGACGTTAAACATCATATCATACTTATGATATGATATGATGTTTAATAGTACAAACAAAATGTAACATGAGTTATAAGGTTGAAGTTACGCACATAAACAATAGTCAGCTGGGGTCAAGAGAATACAATTATTTGATTAAAGTTACGATTAACAGCATTTGATTGATCAGTTACTTTAGACGTTAAACGTTATATCATACTTATGATATGATATGATGTTTAGTAGTACAAACAAAATGTAACATGAGTTATAAGGTTGAAGTTACGCAGATAAACAATAGTCAGCTGGGGTCAAGAGAATACAATTATTTGATTAAAGTTACGATTAACAGCATTTGATTGATCAGTTACTTTAGACGTTAAACGTTATATCATACTTATGATATGATATGATGTTTAGTAGTACAAACAAAATGTAACATGAGTTATAAGGTTGAAGTTACGCACATAAACAATAGTCAGCTGGGGTCAAGAGAATACAATTTTTTGATTAAAGTTACGATTAACAGCATTTGATTGATCAGTTACTTTAGACGTTAAACGTTATATCATATTTATATGATATGATGGTTAATAGTACAAACAAAATGTAACATGAGTTATAAGGTTGAAGTTACGCACATAAACAATAGTCAGCTGGGGTCAAGAGAATACAATTATTTGATTAAAGTTACGATTAACAGCATTTGATTGATCAGTTACTTTAGACGTTAAATGTCATATCATACTTATGATATGATATGATGTTTAATAGTACAAACAAAATGTAACATGAGTTATAAGGTTGAAGTTACGCACATAAACAATAGTCAGCTGGGGTCAAGAGAATACAATTGTTTGATTAAAGTTACGATTAACAGCATTTGATTCATCAGTTACTTTAGACGTTAAACGTTATATCATACTTATGATATGATATGATGTTTAATAGTACAAACAAAATGTAACATGAGTTATAAGGTTGAAGTTACGCACATAAACAATAGTCAGCTGGGGTCAAGAGAATACAATTATTTGATTGAAGTTACGATTAACAGCATTTGATTGATCAGTTACTTTAGATGTTAAACGTCATATCATACTTATGATATGATATGATGGTTAATAGTACAAAAAAAATGTAACATGAGTTATAAGGTTGAAGTTATGCACATAAACAATAGTCAGCTGGGGTCAAGAGAATACAATTATTTGATTAAAGTTACGATTAACAGCATTTGATTGATCAGTTACTTTAGACGTTAAACATCATATCATACTTATGATATGATATGATGTTTAATAGTACAAACAAAATGTAACATGAGTTATAAGGTTGAAGTTACGCAGATAAACAATAGTCAGCTGGGGTCAAGAGAATACAATTATTTGATTAAAGTTACGATTAACAGCATTTGATTGATCAGTTTCTTTAGACGCAGTGTTCAAAAGTATCACTTATTAATGTAGACGCAGTCAGGAAGTTAAGTAATAGTCAATATGGAAGTTACTTCAATAGATGTACAAAGCGAGACAAACATTTTGGCATACTGATAACATAAATATGATATTAATTTTATGTAGGAAATAAATTACTTAATACGCGTCTTATTATTTTGGAAATTATTACTTTAAACCTTGATTTTGAGGTAAATAAATAAACTATGTAGTGTTTCTGTTAATTAGAAAAAAGGGACAGGAATTGTTTGCATCATATATTATGTATAAACATATTTGCACATTTGCGTAGTTATTTCATTTTAGATTTAGCATAATAATCTTCATTCTTCCATTAAAAACATATCAATGAAATCGCCAGTTTGAATTTTTCTAGAGATTTAAATTACTTTGTTGCATATTCTGTAAGACAATTATGATAAAAGTATAATATTGGCAAGCATATTTGGCAACGAGTACAAAGAAACATTCTACTTCATGTGTATGTAAGAAGAATAAGGTTTTACAAAAATCTTAGGAAGCCAGTGAAGGAATGGATGTTTGTAAAATTATACTTTAAAGGAAAAGAGAAAAGGAGAAATGAATAAAGAAAAGGGTGAAAGATGTACATATTATTTAAGTAAAGAAGAAATGTAATGCAGGAAGTATTTTTAATTGAACAAATTACAATTACGGAAAGCGTACCAGTTTCAAAACTGTAGAGAATTTTATATAATACGGGATACCAACTATTAATAAAACCAAGCAAAGCAAGCATTTCTTAAACAGAGGAAATTAAAAGTGTAGAATAGAAATAATAAGAGATTGTATTTCTACAGGTCAATGAATTCTGGATGGGTCCTATTTTCTGATGAAAATATACTCAATGTAGATCTACTGTGAGATATTTAAGTGATGGTATCATGTTGAGAGATAGCATAGCATTATTAAGTGTGGCTAGAGTAGTTTGCACTGATGACATGATGAATGGAAAATTTCTATATAAATATTTTGAAAGAAACTTAGAAAAAAATTGCACAAAAGTTAAGCTTTAGCAGTAATTTTTCCCATCAATAAGACAGTAGCCTAAACCATGAGGCCATAACTATATGATTGGGTGCTATACAATCTCCCACACATATTGAAAAATCTACTGCATTCACAGGATTTTAATCAGATTAAGTGTATCTGAAGCAAATATAAGAAGTGCTTGAAGAAACGTAATATTTACAATGAAAACCAAATAAAGAGAAATACTTATACATGGCTGGAACAATTTACTAAGTACATGCTTGAAAGATTAATGTATTCAATTTCAAACGAATATAGTCCTCTGGAAACAAAAAATTATACATACTATGACCACAAAAGAGCTAAATAGAAAATATTAAATATTGTCAATTTTATGTCCTTTTATGTTATGTGGCGGATTTTTAATATAGTTTCTGTATTTTATTTGACCCTTTGGTAAATTAAAAAGAAAACTATAACAAGGCATCAAATATGTGTGATATAGACATTAGCATGTCAGAAAATACAAGTATTTGAATACAGAACAATCTTAATTTTTCTGAAAAAAAATGTATTTGAAAATTATATAATTTGCTTTTTGGTTGCAAGTAGTTTTATAATTATATCTTTCGATATGTCAATACTTTTACTCAGCAGACTAGGTATTTAATAGAGTTTGGCAGTTATTTTTAAACCAAAATATGGGAACTAGCATTTATTACATGTGTGTAATGATAAACATAGATTAATATCTTATTATATGTATAATATAAATAATGTATTAATATATATAATTTTATGTTGAAATTTGTATATTGATACAGTAAATCATTATATTTTGAGATTCATTATGAGTATTTTACCAGATACAAATTATACGTTGTAATTTTTCTAATTCTGCTCAGATTAAAGCTCACACTTTTAATTGCTGTAATATATATTATACTATTACTATTTACACCCCATGAAAGGCTATGGTAAATATAATTTACATCACAGAAATGTGTTCTATCTTCAAACATCTGCCATATTGTAATAAAAAGATTCACACTTTAATTATTATTTTTTATTCAAAATGTTAATATTTAGTCATTTCATAGAATTGATAACAAAATTCTTGAAACCATGAACCTTTGACAAGTGCAAACTGGTCATTATTATTTTATAGAGTAATGAAATACACATAATGTAATTATTTTATTTTATGAATGATATACACATCTGAAGACTGCTATTTAATAAAAATTTTATACCAAAGGTCTAGCATATGAAATTTTATATAATATTTTGTGTAAATGACCTTGCTTAATTTTATAAATACTATCAATGCTACTGTAAGTTCAATAAGTTGGATGATGTTATAGATTCACTATTAAAATTGTAAAAATAAGCATAAGTATGTGAAAAATCACACAACAGATGCAAAACGTATAAGAATATTTAAAAAAATGTATGCAACAAACTTTATTTACTTATTATGTAACTTAGAGTTTACCAATAACTGTTCAGGTGACACAACCAATGTCTTATATCAACTTATTAAAAACTTACACAAACAATTATGTGGTTGGAATGACGAAGAGCAAAAAAAAATAATGACACAAGTGTGCCAATATCTACTGTTTCATAATCGTTATGCACAAGGTGATAATGAAGAAAAGGAAGGAATTTGGAAACATCTTGTGAAAACAAATATCACTATTAATTAAGAACAAGTATTGAGATGCATCTTTACCTAATATTTTTGAAAATAACAAAAATACATCATCATAATTTACAATATTTATCTACTGTCACACAGATCATTGAAAGGACTACAATGTAGTACTTGAAGGGTTTTATATTGCCATTAAAGAAATTTTACTATGCTCCTACTGTAATTTATTAGGTGTGTCGGATACATTCAGCACAAAAAATTCCGAGTTTTTGTAACAGATGTCAGTAGCCATAAGTATGAAATGTTATGATTTTATACATGTGTCATTTGTTTCTACTAACATTATTACCTCAAAACTGCACAAGTTACATTCCGCCAAAGTAACAGTTTTATAGATTTATAATTTTTATAGAAAATGTTGTAGTATATACAATAATTCTGCCTGATAAAATTGCATTTGCGATCACGCATTTTTTTTTTTCATCAAAAGAAAAATATTGCCCATTATTTGCTGAAAGTCATCGTTTGCTGGTAGAGACTTATTTAAAAATGATATACATGCAGATATTATTGCAAACATTATATAATATCTTGAAACGTGGTTTGACAATTCAAATGTGGTGATTTCAACGTTCAAGAAAAAGAAAGTGGCACTGTTATCTAATGCAATAGAAATGTTTGAATTTTATAGTTGAATTGTACAGTTGTATAGTATATACAATAATTCTGGATGATAAAATTCGAAATGTGAGATGCGACATTTATTTTTTATAATTCAACTGAGAGATATTGCGTCCATTATTTGATTTTGAATGTGAGCTGCAAATTTATAGCTTTTCAGAGTTATTTAAAAATGATATACTGCTCTCAAATAGATTGCAAACATTATATAATATCTTGAAGCTAAATAAAAGTTTGAATGACAGTGATACATTCAAAACAAAAAATTAGCGCGAGTGAAATGCTGCACTGTTATCTAATGCAATAGAAATGTTCCTAACTATTTTATAGTTGAGTATTGTACAGTTGTATAGTATATACAATAATTCTGGATGATAAAATCCGAAATGTGATATCCGACATTTATTTTTTATAATTCAACTGAGAGATATTGCGTCCATTATTTGATTTCCTGCAAATTTATAGTTTTTCGAAGAGTTATTTAAAAATGATATACTGCTCTCATGCAGATATTATTGCAAACATTATATAATATCTTGAGAAATAAAAGTTTGAATAGCTCCGCTATTGCAGTGACACATTAGCACAAAAAATTTGAAAGTGTGCACTGTTATCTAATGCAATAGAAATGTTCGTAACTATTTTATAGTTGAGTATTGTACAGTTGTATAGTATATATAATAATTCTGGATGAGAAAATCCAAAATGTGATATTCTACATTTATTTTTTATGATTCAACTAGGAGATATTGCATCCATTATTTGATTTCCTGTAAATTTATAGTTTTTCTGACAGTTATTTAAAAATGATATACTGCTCTCATGCAGATATTATTGCAAACATTATATAATATCTTGAAGCTAAATAAAAGTTTGAATAGCTCCTTATTGCAGTGATACATTCAGCACAAAAAATTAGCGCGAGCGAAAGTGGCACTGTTATCTAATGCAATAGAAATGTTCGTAACTATTTTATAGTTGAGTATTGTACAGTTGTATAGTATATACAATAATTCTGGATGATAAAATCCGAAATGTGATATCCGACATTTATTTTTTATAATTCAACTGAGAGATATTGCGTCCATTATTTGATTTCCTGCAAATTTATAGCTTTTCGGAGAGTTATTTAAAAATGATATACTGCTCTCACGCAGATATTATTGCAAACATTATATAATATCTTGAAGCTAAATAAAAGTTTGAATAGCTCCTTATTGCAGTGATACATTCAGCACAAAAAATTAGCGCGAGCGAAAGTGGCACTGTTATCTAATGCAATAGAAATGTTCGTAACTATTTTATAGTTGAGTATTGTACAGTTGTATAGTATATATAATAAATGAGAAAATTTGAATTAATTTATTTTTTAAAAATATGATATTTCCATTATTTAATTTAATAAATTTATAGTTTTTCTGACAGTTATTTAAAAATGATATACTCTCTCTGCAGATATTATTGACTTATTAATATGTGGATTATTTGTCCAACATGGATTCAGTACAAAAATTAGCGCGAGCTTGGACGGTTGTCTAATGCAATAGAAATGTTCAACTATTTTATAGTTGAGTATTGTACAGTTGTAACGTATATATAAACCATCTTCGATGATACGAACAAAATGTGATATCCTACATTTATTTTTTATAATTCAACTGGGAGATATTGCATCCATTATTTGATTTCCTGCAAATTTATAGTTTTTCGAAGAGTTATTTAAAAACGATATACTGCTCTCATCCTATTATTGCAATTCATTATATAATATCTTGAAGTAAATAAAAGTTTGAATCTATTGACATGTTTTTCAGCACAAAAATGACGAATGGTAAAAAATGTTCGTAACTATTTTATATTATACAGCAGTATAATATATAATAAACAAAAAATCCGAAATATGATATCTACATTTATTTTTTATGCCAATGTTATTGCATCCATTATTTGATTTATAGTTTTTCGAAGAGTTATTTAAAAATGATATACTGCTCTCATGCAGATATTAATATAATATCTTGAAGCTAAATAAAAGTTTGAATAGCCCTCCACATTCACCTAATATTTTAATAGAAATGTTCGTATAGTTGAGTATTGTACAGTTGTATAGTATATACAATAATTCTGGATGATAAAATCCGAAATGTGATATCCTACATTTATTTTTTATAATTCAACTGGGAGATATTGCATCCATTATTTGATTTCCTGTAAATTTATAGCTTTTCTGACAGTTATTTAAAAATGATATACTGCTCTCACGCAGATATTATTGCAAACATTGTATAATATATTGAAGCTAAATAAAATATTACTTTTATAAATTCGTTTTTCGCATAAAACAATGTTATGCTAAAGCATTTGAATTATTTCTGTCATCCTTTTTACACATGTGGAGATATAACAAGACAAATAATCAATATTCCGTTTAGCACTATATTTATTTTATGTAATACAATTATTTGTTTCCGTTTATAAACGAAATGAGAGTCTTTATGTAATCATGTTTGAATTTGACATAATGATTGCACCCGTTTTGTCAATATCGTTAATGGAATTTAGTTTACTTTATTAATAAGCGCCCATAAAGTGTTATATGTTTTTGTTTTTACCACAAATGGTGATATCAGAATTTTTCTTTTGCTATAAATTGGTCAACGTGGCTGTAAATTGGATCGATAGGAGATTTATTAGAAATCCATTAGAAGCAACATAGCGACCCCAACAATTGTGCTTTAATGAAACGGAATAAACGTTTCTACATATATAATACAATAATTCATGAGATGATGAGGAAATTATTCCGATGCGCATATGATGAGTCCAGAATGAAATAACTGCGTGTAAGAATAATTTTATCCTGATACTTTTTGTATCAAAAAATAATTATTTTAAATAATATGCTTTGGCACGTTATAAAAGATTGCGAACATGCAACAGAAATCTATGGGATCCAATTTTTACGTTTACGAGGCCCGCAATATTTCTTTCATGCGTAAAACAGTCCGGTTGCCTCATTTGATGTGAAAAAAATTCAATTTACTTGTTGCGTAATTTAAAACATTTCCTTACGGCTTCAAAAAATGTACCCATTTATAATGACGACAAATGAAAAAAATAAACCTGCAAAAGTAAGAATATGAAAGTTGGTGAGGTCGATTAAAAAGTAATTCATTTTGCGTATAGTACTTCTTTATTACTGTGTTTCTACGGAATTAAATTAGCATTTTGATGCAAGAAAAACTCTGACAGCAAATTGCAACGGATCAAGGAGATAATTTATTTCAATTTCTTGTGGAATAACACATCATACTACAACGTGGAACCATTCGATACGTCTATTGATCGTTTCTATGACATTATTAATAATAACGCACCGGAATTTAATACAGTTTTTTAGTAGGTCACTTTAATTTTCTTCCATCAGTGTGAGAAAAATTAATCGAACGCATGATGAAGATAGTTGTTTGTTCATACTTCAATTCTGGATAGTTAGTAGCAGAAATTAATAAAACATGACAATCGCAATGCAAACATTTACTTGCAAGCGATTTCTTCAACGTATAATCGAAACGATCCATAATGTTACGTATACATAATTGTAAGTCTGTCCATAAAAGGTACAATGTGATTAATATAAATTATTCATCGTTGGACACAGTCATCCATATACAGGGTTATAAATATATAATATATTAGTCTCCTAAGAATCATCTTACTTTGACGCATAGAAAAACAGATTGTCTTATTTAGCATTAGAGTGTCGTAAAAATTGCTCGACGATTTGTAGCGCTAAACGTATTTGCTTTATAATAACACGCTAACTAGATCATCTCTCATACGAAATTTGTCAGTGCGTACAGTGAAATTGTATATGCAACGAGCACGTTTATTTCGTCGACTAAGACCGCTTTTAAAAAACGCATTAACATGTTTTCCCTTTTCGAACATTAAGAAATATTACAAGTGTTGACACGGACCGCATATTTGCGTCCAAGGGCCTTTCTAAGTAATTACTCTGTGACCTATTACGGTCCTTAATATATTTTTACTGGTATCCGGTGTAGCTGTTTCTTTGTGTATTTTATTTACTTCTCTTCACAGCTATTCGTATTGCTATATACTGGGATTGTGTTTACAGATATCTTCTTTGCACTGAGAGCTTTGCTTGTGCTATTACATTTTTATCAGCCCAAGATATTTCATAGTATTCTTTCGTCGCGCTTAATTTCTTTTGTATAAAGTTGTCTACTAGTGGCCCCTCATTTCTTAATTGCTCCTCGGATAAACTTTCGTACGCGACGAACAATTGAACGTTTCAGTGCACAGAATGCATTTGCGTCACCATTTGCCCTTTGACTTTAAAAGAAGCGAGAACGCAATCGGAGCAATTTGCAGTGTACACGAAGTTTTTAAGCATGTTGCTATTTCTGAGTTGACAGTGCAAAGGTGGTTTAAAAAGCTGCGAGCGAATTACTTCTGCCTAGATGACAGGCGGCGTGGGGGAAGGCTATATGTCACAGACGATGAAGTTCTGCATATCTTCGTATTTTCAGAGATGAGCGACATGATACAGGCACCCCTCGCGTAACACGTAATTTCTAAACAGTTTTACTTTAACGCGGTTAGAGCATAGGGGAAACCCACTGATATCAGCCATCGTTGCTATCTTACTGTTTTGCTCTTGTAATGCTACAAAAATGCATAAATACCCGCGTGACACGACACGTGATGACAATTCTCAAAGGCAGTGTGATTTAACGAGCGAATATGCTGCGCCTCAAGAAATACATTTGTACAATTCTCTTTGCCTGTACATGGTACAGTAAAGCCTGTTTTTGTGCGGTCTTTTTTTATGCGATTTTGTTTTTGTGCGATTGGTTTTGTGCGATTTTATTTTTAGTGCAATTTTTTTTGTGCGATTTATTTTTATGCGGTATATGAATCTTAGCGGCGTTAGCACCAATTTAACGTTTCCTATCATGTACATATACATGTTGTGGACGAAATATATGAATGTGTAATTAATCGAAACGTTACCGAAAACACGTCAACGTTATTATCTGAAATTAGTGTGCTTGCACATAACATCGGCGGAGAAGGCTTTGATTCTTTCGGCGATAATGAC
This sequence comes from Cryptocheilus praepositus, assembly GCA_033815515.1. Classification (NCBI taxonomy): domain Eukaryota; kingdom Metazoa; phylum Arthropoda; class Insecta; order Hymenoptera; family Pompilidae; genus Cryptocheilus; species Cryptocheilus praepositus. Next base: position 861,241 of record JAWWQZ010000018.1, on the reverse strand, counting down.
CTAGACGAGATGATTGAGGACCAAACTGTCGATGATAGTGACATTATCAATAGTTTGATAGATTGTGAAAATGGACAAGAAGAGCCGGAATCTATTACAGCAGATAAAATATATGCAGGGATCCAAATTTCGAAAATATTGGAAACACATTTTCTTAAAGTAGATACCAAAGCGGAAAGACGCTTAAAATTCGAAAAAGAGCTGAGATCATGCATGTCTCACTATCGTTACGTTTACAAGCAATTGACCAGTCGACCATCGTCACAAAAACTGATCACTGAGTTTATGGTACCAAAAAACAAATCAATATAAATCCTATCTTCAAGTGACGGAAGCGATTTTCAACCAATTCGTCACAAGAAGATGCGCGTTTTGGATTACGACGAGTAGCAGCAAACTATTTAATGTACAATGTAAAAACTTCTCCATGTATATGTAGAATGAAGAATTAAATATTTTTACCATTTCTATAGGTCTAATTTAATTATTTAATTTAATTGAAAGCATTCTCTCTTCTATTTCATAAATCATTGATATATTTTCTTAGTCCGACTTTTTTGTGTGTGTAGAGGTCCTTATCCACCGCATAAAAAAATTTTTAGGTAGTATATCGCACAAAATTGTTTATTATATGTAAGAATTGATAAAATTTTCGAATATTATTTTGTACGATTTCTTTTATGCGGTCCCTATCCACCGCACAAAAACAGGTTTTACTGTATTTTTTTGACATTGTCGAATATCGGATGGGTAGAAAATTGAAAAGAAAATATATAACCTTTGTTTGTGTGTGTAGAGGTAGCTTCCGTATAAAAGCCATTTTTAAACACAGTTCCGCCGTAACATGTTTATAATAATAGCAAGTAAAGAAATAAGAAGGTGGGAACCACAAGGTTTCGAATTATGTCGGGCGTGTAAAAGGAAGATGAACTCATAAGATTTCAAGACATATCGAGTGTATAAAACAAAATATATAACCTTTGTTTGTGTGTGTAGAGGTAGCTTCCGTATAAAAGCCATTTTTAAACACAGTTCCGCCGTAACATGTTTATAATAACAGCAAGTAAAGAAATAGGAAGGTGGGAACCACAAGATTTCGAATTATGTCGGGCGTGTAAAAGGAAGATGAACTCATAAGATTTCAAGACATATCGAGTGTATAAAACAAAATATATAATCTTTGTTTGTGTGTGTAGAGGTAGCTTCCGTATAAAAGCCATTTTTAAAGACAGTTCCGCCGTAACATGTTTATAATAATAGCAAGTAAAGAAATAGGAAGGTGGGAACCACGAGATTTCGAATTATGTCGGGCGTGTAAAAGGAAGATGAACTCATAAGATTTCAAGACATATCGAGTGTATAAAACAAAATATATAACCTTTGTTTGTGTGTGTAGAGGTAGCTTCCGTATAAAAGCCATTTTTAAACACAGTTCCGCCGTAACATGTTTATAATAATAGCAAGTAAAGAAAAAGGAAGGTGGGAACCACAAGATTTCGAATTATGTCGGGCGTGTAAAAGGAAGATGAACTCATAAGATATCAAGACATATCGAGTGTATAAAACAAAATATATAACCTTTGTTTGTGTGTAGAGGTAGTTTCCGTATAAAAGCCATTTTTAAACACAGTTCCGCCGTAACATGTTTATAATAATAGCAAGTAAAGAAATAGGAAGGTGGGAACCACAAGATTTCGAATTATGTCGGGCGTGTAAAAGGAAGATGAACTCATAAGATTTCAAGACATATCGAGTGTATAAAACAAAATATATAACCTTTGTTTGTGTGTGTAGAGGTAGCTTCCGTATAAAAGCCATTTTTAAAGACAGTTCCGCCGTAACATGTTTATAATAATAGCAAGTAAAGAAATAGGAAGGTGGGAACCACAAGATTTCGAATTATGTCGGGCGTGTAAAAGGAAGATGAACTCATAAGATTTAAAGACATATCGAGTGTATAAAACAAAATATATAACCTTTGTTTGTGTGTGTAGAGGTAGCTTCCGTATAAAAGCCATTTTTAAACACAGTTCCGCCGTAACATGTTTATAATAATAGCAAGTAAAGAAATAGGAAGGTGGAAACCACAAGATTTCGAATTATGTCGGGCGTGTAAAAGGAAGATGAACTCATAAGATTTCAAGACATATCGAGTGTATAAAACAAAATATATAACCTTTGTTTGTGTGTGTAGAAGTAGCTTCCGTATAAAAGCCATTTTTAAAGACAGTTCCGCCGTAACATGTTTATAATAATAGCAAGTAAAGAAATAGGAAGGTGGGAACCACAAGATTTCGAATTATGTCGGGCGTGTAAAAGGAAGATGAACTCATAAGATTTAAAGACATATCGAGTGTATAAAACAAAATATATAACCTTTGTTTGTGTGTGTAGAGGTAGCTTCCGTATAAAAGCCATTTTTAAACACAGTTCCGCCGTAACATGTTTATAATAATAGCAAGTAAAGAAATAGGAAGGTGGGAACCACAAGATTTCGAATTATGTCGGGCGTGTAAAAGGAAGATGAACTCATAAGATTTCAAGACATATCGAGTGTATAAAACAAATGATAACAAACAGCAAATTTGTTTAATATTGTAGAAGGGCATTCTGATTTGTTTAAAGATGTATATTGTTATAGAAGCGCCAGTGTACCACGGCATTAATAGAGTTTTGTTCTAGTATATTAGGTAGGCGGATAAACGTTTGTGTAACAAAGTACACGTGATGGCGATTTTTAAAGTGATGCGATTTAGACTACCGAGTTTGTTGCTAGGAAGAAAAATTTCAACTGACTTTAACGTGTGAGTGCTGTGTCGGTTAGCAATGTGCGCCGATAAGTTATAATATATATATATATATATATACTTTCTATTTTCTATTTCTATTTCTACTTATTATATACATATATATATACATATATAAAGAGAATAAAGTAGGCAATGTAACTAGCAGGGTAAATGAAAGGCGCTACAAATATTTATCAAAAAAATATTCGACAGCATTTTTTCCGTTATATATATGTATATATATATGTATATAATAAGATATATATAATAAAATAAATACATGTATATATATAACGGAAAAAAATGCTGCCGAATATTTCTTTTATAAATATTTGTAGCGCCTTCCATTTACCTTGCTATTTACATTGCCTACTTTATTCTCTTTATCACTTTTTTAAATATTTTCATCATCTGCTGATGAAAATTTTGATTACTTTTTTACCATTTTTGTTATTATTATGTGCAGAAAAAAAACAAAAACAGTACTAGCTTACTGAAAAATATGAAGCATCTTTAAGGTACGTACGATGTAAACTGAAAGTTGAATTAATGTTGAAGCTAATTACAAAAGGCGAAGTTTTAGTCGGTAGTATTTGAGGTCACCGAACGACAAAAGTTTTCCATCTAACGAGGGATTGGAATGATAAAGCGAATAGACGCAAAGAGGTGCTTCAATGGGCGTGGATGCAAAGGATTAAACGTGCGTCAGTCCTTGGGCGAAGAAATTGCCGGATCCGACGAATCCGAAAACCAAACAGCAGCATTTGCAACCACCGGTGCATCTGCAAATAGGATTAAACTGATATACAACGTTGACAAAGCGACAGAAGTTCGTAGGAAGATCAGTCGCTTTCATACGTGCTTCTACTGTATTGCGTCTGGAAACGTAACTTTACAAAGTTTGCGTTATGCGGAAGTTTGGACTTTGCGCAGTTCGCAGGTATAACATGGAATTCCTGTAACAGGCTTCGCAATACGTTGCATGTTGTCAATTTTGAAATGCAGTGTGTTTTATGCGAGCGGGTTTACAGTCAGAATACACGTTTATTCATTTTTGATTGTGCGCGTACAAGCAATTTCTGCATAACCAAGTATTTCTGTAATATTGTCTCGCTTTAGAACGCATAAAAGTGTAAAAAATACCCGTTCAACACAATGTGTGATATCGATTTTCACATGCAGTACAGTAAAACCTGTTTTTGTGCGGTCCTTTTTTGTGCGATTTTATTTTTGTGCAGTCCTTTTTTGTGCGATTTTTTTTATGCGGTATATGAATCTAAGCGGCGTTAGCACCAGTTTAATGTTTCCTATCAATGTACATATACATGTTGTGGACGAAATATATGAATGTGTAATTAATCGAAACGTTACCGAAAACGCGTCAACGTTATTATCCGAAATTAGTGCGCTCGCACATAACATCGGCGGAGAAGGCTTTGATTCTTTTCGCGATAATGACCTGGACGAGATGATTGAGGACCAAAGTGTCGGTGATAGTGACATTATCAATAGTTTGATAGATTATGAAAATGGACAAGAAGAACCGGAATCTATTACAGCAGATAAAATATATGCAGGGCTCCAAATCTCGAAAAAATTGGAAACGCATTTTCTTAAAATAGATACCAATGCGGAAAGACGCTTAAAATTCCAAAAAGAACTGAGATCATGCATGTCTCACTATCGTGGCGTTTACAAGCAACTGACCAGTCGACCGTCGTCACAAAAACTGATCACTGAGTTTATGGTACCAAAAAACAAATCAAATGAAATCCTATCTTCAAGCGACGAAAGCGATTTTCAACCAATCCATCGCAAGAAGATGCGCGTTTTGGATTACGACGAGTAGCAGCAAACTATTTAATGTATAATGTGAAAACTTCTCCATGTATATGTACAATGAAGAATTAAATATTTTTACAATTTCTTTAGGTCTAATTTAATTATTTAATTTAATTGAAAGCATTCTCTCATCTATTTCATAAATCATTGATGTATTTTCTAAGTCCGACTTTTTTTATGCGGTCCCTATCCACCGCATAAAAAAAATTTTAGGTACTATATCGCACAAAATTGTTTATTATATGTAAGAATTTATACAATTTTCGAATATTTTTTTGTACGATTTCTTTTATGCGGTCCCTATCCACCGCACAAAAACAGGCTCTACTGTACATGATTGTAGGATCTCAAATATAGGGTCTTCTGATTGGCGAGGAAAGGTCACCTATGATCCTCAATTATTATGTTGGTGTATCATAGGTGACGAGTTTGTTGAATTGTGTTATTTGGTTGCTTAGTAGTGAGTTGACGACGAAACGTAAAGACGATAAGACGTAAAGACGTAAAGACGAAACGGCGAAACGACAAAACGACGAAAGATTAGGAAATAAGACTATTGTTGAATAAGAAATTGTGTTGTTTGGTTGCGTAGTAGCCAATTGATGACGAAACGTAAAGACGATAAGACATGAAGACGAAACGACAGAAGATTAGGAAATAAGATTAAAGTGTCTTGATTGTGTTGTTACTGTTTATAAATATTATACTCTCTAGTTTCACGTGTTTAAATCCTACATGATTTTGCTTTGGAATGGGTAAAACATTGAAAGAAACCGTGTACGATGTGACACTGATGCAAATTTTTAAACATAGTGTGATTTAAATAAGCAAGTTTTAAGGGGACATTCTACTTTCTCGGGTCGAAAAAATCGATTGTTTTTTTATTGCCTTATTCGAAAGTATATACTTTCGAGATTATGTCCTTAAATTTGCAGCGATAAATTCGAAAAATTGGGAAAGTTATAGGCCTCGCATCTAACCCACCTCGCGCAGATAGAAGGGTTTTTCTCTTTCGGCGATCTTTATTTATTCTAAGAAATTATCTAATTCTCGAAACGATTTAAAAGAGAAGATCACCCAAATGTAAACATTGCATTGGTTAAACATTACGAAGGAGTGTGTTCTGCGCACCAAAATAACATCTAAGTATCATCTTGCCCTTGACCTTGACAATGTCTGTTATGTTTATTGCTTTCTGAACATGCATTCAGTATTCAAAAAGTTTTCAAAAGAGACGTATCGTTTTAATATAGATCGAAAACAAAGTAAATTTGTCAATTTGAGACCCTGTCGTTCGCGAAAAAGAACGTTTATTGGAAATCAGCATACAAGTGAATGCAGTTTAGAGTACGCTAGTACATCGGCAGTAGAATTAAAAAAAAATGCTGATCTGCATGTAAACATTGATTCGGCTATGAATTATTGTATATTACAATTTACTACGTAAGAATCTTTTATATACAAAAATTCGATATGCAAAACTTTAAATGCGTTTTTCTCAGTACTGTATTTTTTCAACTAGGGTGCACGATTCCAAAAAAAACTATTCGATCAATCGGTCCGAGATTTTAATATATTATTCTACATACTTATGCCTATCGTATGAACCACGGGTGTGTTAATTAATCAATATTTTCTCATTTTTTCCATCATAAAACGACGGAGAAAATGCCATTTTCGTGAACCTAATTTTGGAAAGTCAATCATTTTGAAAGTTTTCATGCAAACTCTTTCTCCTTGGTTCATGCGATAGTGGTTAGTATGTAAATTAAGATTCCTGTTCTGTTTTTTGGAGGTGCTCCAGCAATCAAGAAGAATTTAAATGAAAAAATTTGAAAAAACATAAAAAAAAATATTTTTGTATAAATAAAGGTCGATATGATACAATGTGAAAGTTTCAAATTGCTGTGTTTCTATTTTCGATAAGAAAAAAATGATTGAAAATCAGTAAAATTTTTCGATGAGAAAGTAGAATGTCCCCTTAAGTAAATGTTGATCCATTGTGGTTAACATTGAACACACGAGAATGCCCTTCTTTGTGCTTCCAAATTTTCTGACTTTCTTCAGGAGTCTACATAATAATGAAAATAGGAGTAATGATCAAGGTGAAAAGAGGGTAATGAATGGCGAGGTTATTACGAAAAAATGTTGTCAGCTTAGTGAGTCATCATTAAAAACATTTCAATCATTGATAAAAAGCGTGTTTTGTGTGTATGAAAGAACAAAGCGTTTTGTACAATACGTATTTCAGAACTCGATATTTCCTTTCAAACGAAGAAAGAAATTGTCTATGTGATAACGAAGCATAATATATGTAATGTACTATAAATAAAGAAACTATTTTGTACTTGTATCAACAAAATTGGTTGATAAATCTAAAATATCATAGGGGCCCATGTGTATGTAGTTGTTGTCCAATTTGTAGATTGTGTAAAATCATGTCAGAATTAAACGCGTTTGTTGCGATCTAACATTTCTGAACTTGGACGGCAAGATTTTTCTAAGATTGTTAATTCAATCGACTCGGATTTCTACAGGCATGTTCGGAGAATATTTAGCTTCTATCTCAACTAGGTCAATATCTTGAAATTTATAGAAGCTATAGAATAATTAGAGGTCTACTTGAATATTACGGGTGTTTAAAAATGTAAGAACAATATAGTAAAATACGATGTTTACTATTTAATATTGTGCCATTTTTTGCAATAATAATGTTTGCTGTGTTTTTTTAGTACCTATATCCATACTAGTGAAGTTTAAAACAATTTTGTTTTCGTACTATCATACGTACCATAATACATAATGTATCGTAAGCATAATGAAAACGTAATTATTTGTAATATTCAGAAACTGTTTCCGAAACTCTAGACACGTAAGAACTTTTCGTGAAACTTCGTCGATAGTTTTCAATTTCTCCTTAGAATAACGCTTCGCTATATCAGAAAAATAACAAACACTCTCCTAACACTAAATGGAGTCATTTATCTGTATTAAGGTTCGGTTTTGAATTTTATGATGAAGTAGTAAAGTAACTAACGTCGATAGTTTCTGTAGAAATTTCTCTCAGATTCGCATCTTGAAATATTTGAAAAATACTAACTCCCTTGTTGTGCTAAATGGACCAGTTACTTATACCATATTAAGTTCTCTTTTCGAATTCTGTGACAAAATCACCAAGAAAGCTTATTCCACTTACAACTACCTAGTGTTCGTAAAATTACGTCGACAGTTTGTTCATAACTTCTTCTCAGAACTACACTTCGAAATGTCCAAGAAAATACTAACACCCTCTTTGTGCTAAACAGATCAGTTTCTTATACCGCATTAAGTTTTGTTTCCGAGATTCATAATAAATTAGCAAAGAAACGCTGTTCCAGTTACGAATACTTCTCTTCAAGTTGTACCGTGGCAGCATAAATACGTTTTACTACTGTTGCTTCCTTCGCTCTCTTTCTTTCTCGCGATTATAGACGAGGTACTCTGGTATAAAGGCAAGCTGCCTTCCGTGTGCATTTACTTGAACATTATCAGTCGTTGACAAACCGCAAACATCGTCGCTGCCTTCATCGCACAGCACCTTAACGACTTTCAGGGACCTAAAAAAAGAACAATTAATATAAGAAGCTAAGTGAAAGTAGAAATATGATGACGTATTGAGAAAGAAACCTCTGCTTCGCCAGGCGCTTCTTCTTTTTATGCAGCGGCTTAGTCTCAATGATCATTTCCTCGAGTTCAAAAGTGGGATCGCAGTTGAGATGATCTTTCGACGGCGTGAAGGGTGGCTTGACGCGCTTTTCCAACACTTTTTCGAAATCGAGGCTTTTCATAGCGCCAGTCTGTTGGAGTTCTGCAAGCGTGCACAATCGCTTGCTGGCTCCTATTGTTAACAATCTATCGAGGAGCTCACGCATCATCGGACTCCAATGCGGACGGACGGATCCTCTGCCTTCCTAAAATATTTTCCTTCGTAACAAGTGCGACACGTCAAATAGTCAACAAAATATTCGGCAACTGGGGACAATAATTAAAGTAAAATGTGTATCGACGAATATAATAATGCTGAAGTTTTTTTTGGTAATTTATTTGGTTTATTTGGTAAGATATCTTTTAATATAAGCTGGAGATTCCTTCGTGGACAATAATTAAAGTAAAATGTGTATCGACGAATATAATAATGCTGAACACAGAAAATTAGACAATATTATGAGAAATAAAGTGTGTTATTCAACAATAAAACATTTGAACTAAAATATTATTTATCATAACAATTAAACCGGTGTATTTATTATATTAAAACATGTTAAGCAAATTTTTAGTGCTTTTTGAAACCTGCTCCGCAACATTTATTTGGTAAGATACCTTCCAAAACTGGAAATTCCTTCATGGACAATAATTTAAGTAAAATGTAAATCGACGAATATAAAAATGTTGAACACAGATAACTAGACAATATTATGAGATAAAAAGTGTACTATTTAACAATGAAAGATTTCAACTAAAATGTTATTTATTATAACAATTAAACCGGTGTATTTATTATATTAAAACATGTTAAGCAAATTTTTAGTGCTTTTTGAAACCTGCTCCGCAACATTTATTTGGTAAGATACCTTTCAAAACTGGAGATTCCTTCGTGGACAATAATTAAAGTAAAATGTGTATCGACGAATATAAAAGTGCTGAACACGGATAACTAGACAATATTATGAGATGAAAAGTGTACTAATCGACAATGAAAGATTTGAACTAAAATGTTATTTATTATAACAATTAACCCGGTGTATTTATTATATTAAAACATCTTAAGCAAATCTTTGGGCGAATTTTTAATGTTTTTGAAAACGTGCTCCGCAACATTTATTTGGTAAGATACCTTCCAAAACTGGAAATTCCTTCATGGACAATAATTTAAGTAAAATGTATATTGACGAATATAAAAATGTTGAACACAGATAACTAGACAATATTATGAGATAAAAAGTGTACTATTTAACAATGAAAGATTTCAACTAAAATGTTATTTATTATAACAATTAAACCGGTGTATTTATTATATTAAAACATCTTAAGCAAATCTTTGGGCGAATTTTTAATGTTTTTGAAAACGTGCTCCGCAACATTTATTTGGTAAGATACCTTTCAAAACTGGAGATTTCTTCGTGGACAATAATTAAAGTAAAATGTGTATCGACGAATATAAAAATGCTGAACACGGATAACTAGACAATATTATGAGATGAAAAGTGTACTATTTAACAATGAAAGATTTCAACTAAAATGTTATTTATGATAATAATTAAACCGGTGTATTTATTATATTAAAACATTTTAAGCAAATTTTTAGGCAAATTTTTAGTTAAATTTTTCCCTCGTTTGTATTTCGTGGCGTACTTTTTCTCAAGCAGATGCATCTGACGGAGCTGGTGGTTATACTCGTAAGAAGATATTCAAAAACATATATCAAGAGTGACTATGTGCACCAGCAAGATAAATGCATTATGGACAGCGTTATGATATTATATAATCATATTTCTTATTATTTTGTCGTTGTATGCTTAGAATTACGAAGAAACAAAGTGACGTGTTGAAACAAGAAAAAAAAACCATTTAAAAATACAAACCCTATACTTTTACACTTCTACTCTTTCACTTTTTGTTGGAAGTGGTAATAGAGATAATTACGTCTTTACGCATATATAAAAGAGTTTCGTGCACTGTATTGCTTGAAATATTAGTGCTCAACTTATTTGAAATATTATTTAATATTGCAAATCTTGTTTTGAATTGTTTGTTTAATCGAAGTAGATCGAAATTTTCAGACTCGTTTAAATATACACGCCTTATTCGAGGTGTTATGCGAATAATTGAAAATCGATTCGAATAACCACCCAATTCAGTTCGACATAATGAGATTGCGCACCTGAATTTCAACTATCCGAATATAACGCGGCTACATTCACATTCTCTTCGGGACTTGATAACCATGGGTAATTATAAAGCAGTTTGTTGTGGCGTTATGAATTAAAAATATAGAAACAGGCAAGCCGTTCTTCTTGGTTGCATCCTTCGTTTTCATAAAATTGTAAGGAATATTTATATACTCCTAATCTGGTTCGGGCTGATGAGAATCGGATCTGTGTATGTGTGTATATGTGTATATTTGATGTGTATATTGATGTATATTTGATATATATGTGGGATCTCAAATACAGGATCCTCTAATTGGCAATGAAAAGTCACCTATGATTCTCAATTATTATATTGATGTATCATAGGTGACGAGTTTGTTGAATTATGTTATTTGGTTGCTTAGTGGTGAGTTGATGATAAGACATAAAGACGATAAGACGTAAAGACGAAACGGCGTAAAGGTGAAACGACGAAACGACGAAAGATTAGAAAATAAGACGAAAGTGTCTTGATTGTGTTGTTATTGTTTATAAATATTATACTCTCTAGTTTCACGTATTTAATTCCTACATATATGTATGTATATCTGTATATTTGATGTGTATACTTGTATGTATATGTGTATATTTGATGTGTATATTTGTATGTATATGTGTATATTTGATGTGTATATTTGTATGCATATGTGTATATTTTGAGAATGCCTGCGTCGCAAGGAAAAAGACAAAAGTTAAACGCAAGAAATCAGCGTCCGTCCGCTTGTTACGCAGTCGTTTCTTGGATAGCAAAAAGTCAGACTCGTCATTCATTTCATGGACCACTGTAGACTTGACGAGTCTGACTCGTCAAGAGCTTTTTTCGACGGACGCCGTGCAATTTACAATTACATTACATAGTTGCTTCACTCGTGCGTCGATTTTCATTTGTTTATAACGTTCGAGATGGCCCACGCTACCACCTTCTCAACTTCAAAGAGACTCCGCGTGTGCGTAAAAACAACATAAGAAGTGAAAGAATATGGCAGTGCAAAAAAGGTTTAGTTCCTTTACATGTTCCAAAATGTATCGAAATATTCCATACTGTACAGAACTATTAAATTATTATTTTTTAATGTTATTCAGATGTTCTTTGCTAGCGTCAATCTGATTAATAAAAATTCAAATTTCAAAATAAGACGTACTCTTCCTCAGCTTTCATGTAACTGTTTAGTTGAGCGAAATTAAATAGTATTTTTCGCTCGCATAAAGTTCCATTTAATTTGTATGTCAACGGGTTAATATTAACCGTTTGGCTGCTCTGGACGTATATATGCGTCCGCCGAAACCTATCGGTGTCAATTATGGGCGCATGTATGCGTTTTCCAACCGTTTAAATTTCTTTTCTATTGCAGCCACAATTATCAATGTACGAGATGAATACAGATGCGTTCTTTATTAATCTTTCATATTAATCCTTTGACTGTTCTGGACGTATATATGCGTCTAAAAAATATTAAATATCGGTGTCTATTGGCGCATATGTATGTTTCCCAATCGTTTCCTTTTTTTCTCTATTGCAGCCACAATTATCAATGTATAAGATGAATACAAATGTGTATATTTATCAATCTTAATATCAACCCTTTTACTGCTCTGGACGCATATATCCGTCCCCAAGCGTTTCGCCATTTTCTATTGCAGTGTTGGCATAATTATTAATGTACGAGATGAATACAAATGCATTCTTTATCAATCTTTAATATTAAACCCTTTGACTGCTATGGACGCATATATGTGTCCACCGAAATGTATCGGTGTTTATGGACGCATATATCCGTCCCCAACCGTTTCGATTTCTTTTCTATTGCAACCATAATTATTAATGTACGAGATGAATACAGATGCGTTCTTTATTAATCTTTCATATTAATCCTTTGACTGTTCTGGACGTATATACGCGTCTGCCGAAGTATATCGGTGTTTATTGGCGCATATGTATGTTTCCCAATCGTTTCGTTTTTTCTCTATTGCAGCCACAATTATTAATGTATAAGATGAATACAAATGCGTTCTTTATCAATCTTCAATATCAACCCTTTTACTGCTCTGGACGCATATATCCGTCCCCAAGCGTTTCGCTTTCTTTTCTATTGCAGCCATAATTATTAATGTACGAGATGAATACAAATGCATTCTTTATCAATCTTTAATATTAAACCCTTTGACTGCTATGGACGCATATATGCGTCCACCGAAATGTATCGGTGTTTATGGACGCATATATCCGTCCCCAACCGTTTCGATTTCTTTTCTATTGCAACCATAATTATTAATGTACGAGATGAATACAGATGCGTTCTTTATTAATCTTTCATATTAATCCTTTGACTGTTCTGGACGTATATATGCGTCTGCCGAAGTATATCGGTGTCTATTGGCGCATATGTATGTTTCCCAATCGTTTCGTTTTTTCTCTATTGCAGCCACAATTATTAATGTATAAGATGAATACAAATGCGTTCTTTATCAATCTTCAATATCAACCCTTTTACTGCTCTGGACGCATATATCCGTCCCCAAGCGTTTCGCTTTCTTTTCTATTGCAGCCATAATTATTAATGTACGAGATGAATACAAATGCATTCTTTATAAGTCTTTAATATTAAACCCTTTGACTGCTATGGACGCATATATGCGTCCACCGAAATGTATCGATGTTTATGGACGCATATATGCGTCCACATATCGTATATGTGTATATCCGTCAATCGTTTCGATTTCTTTTCTATTGCAACCATAATTATTAATGCACGAGATGAATACAAATGCGTTCTTTATCAATGTTTAATATTAACGCTTTGACTGCTCTGGACGCATATATGCGTCCGCCGAAATGTATCGCATATATGCGTTTCCCAATCGTTTTTTTTCATCTATTTCAGCCATTATTATCAATGTACGAAATGAATACAGATGCGTTCTTTATCAAGTAATTTTCTTGCATTATTTCATTTGGCGTAAATGAAGAATTATCATTAGAACTTAGTTGCGTCTTATATAATCAATCAATAGAGCTCACATTAGGGAAAATTATGTCATCCTCAGCGAGCGCTTGGGCCGGAAATATTCAGCAGCCAAAGGGTTAAGACGAAGATTCTACACTCACTCACCAGTTTGTCTCTCTTACAAAATGGAATATTCATTTTACATCTCTCAAGACCATGAGGTTTCTTAATCGAAAGTGTCGCTAAACGCTTGGTCGTTTTTAATGCTTTCGTAATAACGGATTTAAAAGATGCAGGGCCAATAAATAATTCCAAAAAAATAAGGATCCAACGAAGAAGTAGGGCTCGCTTATTTATACACTGAATCAAGGTTGAAATTTTTTACGCGGTCATAAATTGGTAAAGACAGGTTTTTCCACGCGGCTGCGCTGACAAACAGTCTTTAATCAATCAGTGCACTTCGATTTGATAAGAACTGTTTTTCAGCCAAGTGCTACAATCTTATATCTTTAAAATGTGAATTTAAATTTGGTTCAAGCGTTTCAAGTATCGTGGGATGTCCCGTGCCGTTAGATATGATGCAGTTACTCAACACACCGTCAAAAAATATCTTAAAAATCTCATTACCAGATATACTTCCGTTTTCTACTACAACAGAAAATCTCTTCGACAAAATCGGAATTCGCCGATTTTAAAATTTGTGGTCTTGCGAAAGATTTGTTCGCAGTGCGGAATTACTTTTACCGAAATTACTTTTACTAGCCTTTTTATCTGCCTCCGCCGTATTGTTTCGTAACATCAATTGCGAAAAACCGCAGGAACTATTTTCATTACCTAATTCTACGCCCATAGTCTGTACCGCGAGCGACTGAGTGTTCTCGGATACCTCTCCAGACGGTTTAAATCAATAGCATCAAAGTACAGTTATTCACATTCACATGCAGACATTCTTTAAAACAGAACATTTTTTGTGCAATCGAACAAAACCGCTGGAATTTTGTTCAGACGTTACAAGAGTGCATTTCCTAGGTGACATATGAAAATTTATTAATGGATATTTAAAAACACCTTATCGATAACGTGTTTATTTGAGCCTGTAATGCAAATGTAAATAGTAAGGTTTGCAGATTTCGGTCAATTAAATATATGATTTATATACGATTATATTGGGTTGGAGGGAAAGTTCTGTCGTATTTTTAATAGGCAGGTAATTTTTCTTGTAAATAAAAAAACATCTGGCTAGTGAGTCATTCGGATTTTTTTTTGTTTTTTTTTTTATAGCTGCTGTATAATATAAAAGGAGTCCTTTTTTACCATTCATCATTTACTTGTGATATTTAAAGTGAAAAACATGTCAGTAGACAAAGTGCATTTACGACACTGCATTTTGTATGAATTCCAAACAGGAAGCAACGCATCGATTGCATGTAAAAATTTATGTGCGGTATTTGGAAAAGATATTGTAAATGTTCGTACTTGTCAAAGATGATTTAGCAAATTTCGTTCCGGTGGTCTAAGTCATATATTCTTGTTTCGACCATCCATTCGATAATGAATTTTACGCATTTGAATAAATTAAAAAATATTTTTACATTAGTGCGACATTTTAATTTATAATTTTATTAGTCTTAATTAATGGAAATTTAATATGAATATGAAATTTTGTGTGAATTTTATACGATAATATTATTTTTAAAGATTGAATTGACTTAGACCATTTTCAAAATTAACTGAATTTTTATATATATTTTATATATATAAAGAACTTTGAGTTTTATTTGAAACAATAATTTGATTGAAATAATTCGTGAACATTTATTACATTTATTAATTATTTTTAAACAGTAATCCATTTTATCATTATTTCAGTATTTAAGATTCTTAAATACTTTTCGCTGGTGTGAACTGGAGGGATGTACGGTAGTAAACTCATAATATCTTTATGTTTTTCTTCCGATACTGGTCTAATGCAAGTTATAATGGAAGTAATTTAATCATTTCCATATATTTTGGTCTTCCTTTTTTAGGTGAAAAATCCAAACGTGAAATTATATGAATCATCTAAAGATGTTTTATAGAACATTTTATAAGGTTCATTTTTCAAGAATCTCATCCATTGAATTTGTAGCCAAGAGACAGATTTACCCGCGGTATTTTTTACTCTTCTTGTTATTGATTCTTCTAGTGATTTCGTTAAAAATGAAGTTGTCGTTATTATTAAAATTTGATTGTCATTTATTTTATTATGTAGTTCAGAAACGCGTCAAAGAAGTCAGTACGTGACATTTTCAAGTTGTTTATATAATTTATTTAAATTTTTGACTTAGACCACTTTCATAATTAAAACTAAATGAATTCCATATAATGTTGAAATTACAACCACTATCTAATGGTTCATTTTTGACAATTTCGTAAAAATTACATTGAATAAATTTAGTTAAAAATAATGTGGTATGAAATAACTGATAAACTCATTTTTTTTTAATTTTGACTTAGACCACTTTCATAATTATGGGCACATTTAGCGCGTAAAAAATACCGCGGGTGAATCTTTCTTGGCTACAAATTCAATGGATGATTTTGAAAAATGAACCTTATAAAATGTTCTATAAAACATCTTTAGATGATTCTAAATTTCACGTTTTGGATCTTTCACCTAAAAAATTCAAGACCAAAAATATACGGAAATATTAAATATATTCCATTATACACCACCATTAGACCAGTATCGGAAGAAAAACATAAAGATATTATGAGTTTACTACCGTACATCCCTCCAGTTTTACAGGAACATTTTAAGAATCTTAAATACTCGAAATAATGATAAAAATGGATTACTGTTTAAAAATAATTAATAAATGTAATAAATGTTCACGAATTATTTCAATCAAATTATTGTTTCAAATAAAACTCAAAGTTCTTTATTGCTTTAAGTCATTTATAGGACATTCAGTTAATTTTGAAAATGGTTAAGTCAATTCAATCTTTAAAAATAATATTATCGTATAAAATTCACACAAAATTTCATATTCATAGTAAATTTTAATTAAGACTAATAAAATTATAAATTAAAATGTCGCATAATGTTAAAATATTTTTTAATTTATTCAAATGCAATTCATTAAATATCTCGAAACAAGAAATATATGACTTAGACCACTTTCATAATTATGGGCACATACGTCATCTTTTAACCTTTTGACTGCTGAATACTTTCCGCTGGTGTGAACTCTATTGACTGACTGTGTAAGGCGCAACTAAGTTCTAATGGTAATTCTTAATTTACGCCAAATTACATAATGCAAGAAAATTATTTGATGAAGAACGCATCTGTATTCATGTCAAACATTTATGATTGTGGTTGCAGTAGGTAAAAAATCGAAACGATTGGGAAACGCATACATGCGCCCATAGTCGACACCGATAGATTTCGGCGGACGCATATATGCGTCCATAGCAGTCAAAAGGTTAAATGTACCAAAACAATGGTTTCATTATGGCAGTATTATGCATTAAAGATTTAGTATTTCGTTTTATTCAATTTTTTATTAATCTAGATTTTATTATTTCATTCCAAAAACCGAACAGAACTTTTCGGTGGACCTAATAATACGTGTTATATTTTTAGATCTTTCAATGCTTGTTATGTGTTTCTGCATTAACTGACTTCGAAGATGTCAGTATGTGCATCATTGACCTCAATCTGCAATATTTCTTTCCGTATATCTCCTCTATTCTTTTCATAATTTCTATAATTTGTAATGTTTTCAAAATCTTTTGAATGTAGTCTAGTCTAGTAAACGCACCTAATGTCCCAACAAAATTCAGATTGTTTGGTCCAATGTTAAAGTTTTATTCTGTTTTAAAGAGCATTCGAATATGAACATGCCAACATGACTAAAAGTAAGACAAATACCATCGGTTAAAAAATGTTGAATAGTATAAATATCTAAACAACATTACAAAACAAAAAGTGCACTATTGAACAAAATTATAATCGTGCACTGACCGTTTTAAGTAAATGCAAGAACAGTGCAAACGATTTTTCATTGCCGGGTCATCGCACGGTCAATTATATTTTAGAAAATTATGATTCACCAGAAATCTATATTTTTCTACCATTAAATATTATCACAAAACATAATATTTTACGCAAATTAAATAACTCGACGTACTATATTAAATTATATTGTGGCCCTATGGTCAAACATGCAAAATTTGTGTGTCCCTCATTATGTTAATCCAAGTAACTATAAATATATATTTTCATGTATGGTTTGTCCATTTTTAAAATCCGGCTTTTTGAAGAAATTCATATAAATCGGAAACCGAGTTTTGCAAATAAAAAACCGACATTTTAGACTAGTTTGAAACATTCAAATTGGTTAATTATTTTATTAAAAAAATGAACATTTTGATACAAAATCGTCTCTGGTGCGCAACTGGAATAGAACTGATATTATTTTACAGAAGATGATTGCGGTAATGAACAAAAAGGACATAAATCTCGTCAAGAATATGAAAGTTATTTCCTCCAGGCCTAAAACACTAAAAATTGAACTTTTTGTATTAGAAGGTATAAACAGAAGGACATCAAATTTAAATTTATTATTCAATCCTTCAAAGACAATGAAATCCAGCTTATCAGCAAGTGCAATATTTGTTTCTATATCTAGCAATTTTGTTTGTAAAAAACAACGCTACGATTAAGCAATAGATCTAAAGACGTGCTTTCCTTTTCAAAATCCTCTTTTCTTTGAAAAAAAACAAAATACATAATATTTTATAGACATACATTTTTATTCGTTTTTCTTTATAACTTTCTATAGAGTAAATATAGTCTGTTTGCTTATTTTTTATATTTTTATGTGATATTGTAACATTTCTTAGGTCTTGTTTTGTGTAAAATTTGTTCGATTTTAATGTGTTATATTTTAGAAATTTTACAAATATTACAAGACTGAAAACTTTAAAAATAATTTATTAAAGTGCTCTTATCTAAATTTTTTGTGTAATTTTGAAACCCGGTTTAAGACTAGTTCGTCGAAAAAGTGAGATTCGAAAACAGGATTTTTAAAAAGACGCTTTTTGCATAAACCCTGCTTTTTCGTACTTGCAATATTTGCAGGGCCTCCTTGTTCGTTGTCGTGGAGCGAATAAAATAAGGACGTTCGCCAGCTAACGTTTCCCAGGCGAGGACTCCTAGGCTCCACCAATCCACTGCAAATCCATATCCAAGAACTGGATAGTCTTCGCAAGAACACATGTAGATTTCCGGGGCTGGTGTCAGTGAGTGTATTGAATGAGATCGTATAAGGTCGAGTAAAAAGTACACATATCGGAAAAGGCAGGCAATATTGGACTGTCTGCTTTAATTTCCTCCCGGAATGCGGAAATGTTAAAAAATGTAACGTATGAGCCAGATACAGCGTTTGTTTAAGCGAATTAAATGCGTGTAATGTGGAAAACGTTAAAAGGAGTAAATTACGGAAAACACGGGATGTTTATATTACCACATATTATATTATATTACCACGCATATTATCAAACGATTTTTTTCTAGATTGGCCAGAGAAACACATTTTTTATGTTTCATTACTGCTACATGAAATAAAGTGAAGAGGATGTTAGGCGCCATTGTGTTATTGAAACCAAAAAGAAGATGTGTGGATCAAGTGACGACTCGACAAAACAACATGTGGTAATATAAGAATACATATTATAGCTATAATACCAATTTGCCAGCACATCAAGAAAAATTTGACGGCTGTAGCCGTTATGTACGGGAACGTGTTAAGCAAAAACTACAAATAATAATAAACGCAGCACTAAAAAATCAAATTTTTAAAAAATGAATATTTAAATCAAATTAAATCACTCTTTCAGATTTGCTCACGAA
Organism: Cryptocheilus praepositus; assembly: GCA_033815515.1. Lineage (NCBI taxonomy): Eukaryota > Metazoa > Arthropoda > Insecta > Hymenoptera > Pompilidae > Cryptocheilus > Cryptocheilus praepositus. The sequence continues at coordinate 841,818 of JAWWQZ010000018.1, read as the reverse complement.
AAACAAGTCACTGTCGCATGTACTGTAAATATATCCAGGTGACATAAAATAAAAAAAAAATATAACTCAGCCTATTGATTTCTTCATAAGTAGGGCAAAACTATCTTTTTTCTATATACACCTACATCAGTGCATAAAAAAATGGGGACTCCAATGCACTACACCTGATACACTTAATACGTTGACTGTTATGGTGGTCATCAGTGACTGGCGCAAAAGATCTCACGAAAAATTAAAAAAATACCCAATCAATAGCATTTATAATTTTGTGACTGCAATTAATATTAAGTAGTGATTCGATTCTTTGGTCTCCGATGCCTTCGCATTACTTTCATTTTGCACAATTCAATCATATTCTGTAGTACTTCATCACGTTGCGGTTTTAACCCTTTGCACTCGACTGTCTTCTCTGAGGAGACATAAAGATACTTCGTGTTATTACTGAGGAAAATGTATGTACAGAAAACGTTTGTTCAAATATTTGTTTCCTTAAGATTTTTCCGGGGAGTTACAAGTTAAGGAAATGAGATAGAATTAATAATCTGTGTGCTATTTAATATTTAATAAATTCGTAGCCAATAAACGGAGAGGAGAATTCTAGCGACTACAAGAACAACTTTCTATATATTCCTGCAATAGGCTGAGTGATAAACTGCAAGTTATTGTATAAACATTGTATATGCTCGGAAGAAAAAATGAGACGTGAAAGATCATAAACAAGTTATTACTGCAATATGTGTTTGAATAAACCCGCAATGCACATTGGTGAACGAACTATGATGGATTCGAAAAGAATAGGCTATCAAATTTCAATTTTGTTTCAACATAAATGTATCAGCAAAGTTGTATGCAAAACATGATTTGAGCAGAGTATTTTTTTCAAAGCTATACCATTTTAAACGAAATGTTGCGCTATTCGCTACTTCGTGAAGAAACATGTCCGAGTGCAAAGGGTTAATATAATAAAATACGCACGGCAGTCAACGTGTTAATTGCGTCTTCTTCGTTGATTTAATCAACTAGTAAATACTACCAACTTTCGACTATGTTCAAAACATGGAACCGATATGTTAGAGTGAAGAATTAGAAGCCTAACTTTAGCAATCTGTGTTCAAAACACGTGGGCACCGGCAGTATGTCGACATTGAAGTTCTTCACTCGAAACCATGAGTCTGGTGTTTGAAACATAGTCAGTAGTTTCAAGTTCAGTTATTTTAGTCTGCGTTGTTTCTTTGTCCCATTTTAGTTTGTTACGCACACGATCTGTGTTTGAATACATTTTCTGAACGAAATATAAAAGCAACGTAGAAACTCAACAAATTAGAAACTCATGCCTATCTTTTGTACAGCCAATATTACAGCAACAAGAAGTCCGAAATTAAAAAAATTGGCCAATTGATATGTCGTTAGAGAAAATAAGTTTTTTCGCTGGAAATGTTCTCAATGTTCTATGTGAAAAGGGTTCCCTATTTATCAGGGGATTCTATAACGTTAATGTAAAGAACATATTTATGTTTACTATGAAATAATGTTTACTATGAAATAATCAAAGAAAAAAAAAATGTTTACCATTGTACCATTTTAGCCATAATGAAATGATTCGTATTTCGATTCGGTATTTCAATCTGCTTAATTGCTTTATCAGTAGTTTCAAGTTCAGTTGTTACAGTCTGCTGTGTTTCTTTGTCCTATCTTAATATGTTATGCACACGATTCGTATTTGAATAAATTCTCTGAACGAAATATAAACGCAACGTAGCAACTCAACAAATTAGAAACTCATGCCTATCTTTTGCACAGCCAATATTACAGCAACAAGAATTCCGGAATTAAAATAATTAATATGTGGTTAGAGATAATAAGTTTCTTCGCTGGAAATGTTCTCAATGTTGTATGTGAAAAGGGTTCCCTATTTATCAGGGGATCCTATAACGTTAATGTAAAGAACATATTTCTGTTTACTATGAAATAATCAAAGAAAAACAAATATTTAACGTTGTACCATTTTAGCCATAATGAAATGATTCGTATTTCCCAGGCCGGTATCTCAATCTGCTTAATTGCTTTGTCAGTAGTTTCAAGTTCAGTTATTTCAGTCTGCTGTGTTTCTTTGTCCTATTTTAATATGTTATGCATACGATTCGTATTTGAATAAATTCTCTGAACGAAATATAAACGCAACGTAGCAACTCAACAAATTAGAAACTCATGCCTATCTTTTGTGCAGCCAGTATTACAGCAACAAGAATTCCGGAATTGAAAAAATTGGCCAATTGATATGAGATTAGAGAAAATAAGTTTCTTCGCTGGAAATGTTCTCAATATTCTATGTGAAAAGGGTGCCCTATTTATCAGGAGATCCTATAACGTTAATGTAAAGAACATATTTCTGTTTACTATGAAATAATCAAAGAAGAAAAAATGTTTACCATTGTCAGCCATAATAAAATGGTTCGTGTTTTAAGTCGGTATATCAATCTGCTTAATTGCTTTGTCCTGTTTCAACATATTACGCACATTACCCGCATTTGAATCAATTCTCTGAATGAAACGTAAAAGCAATGTAACGACACACAAAATTCCGCGGATGAAAACCTACACCTGAGGTCGGAACGTCCGGCAATATTTACGTATTTGTATTTACACTTTAATATTTTCTGACCGAACTACATCATCGCTATTTCTCCCTACATGTTTGTCATAACGGTATGACAATTCGTCAACAAAAATCATCCTTTGCCAGAAAACAGGCCAAAGCATCACAACAAATTATAAACTCGCCCCAACTCTCTAATGCAACGACTATTACAGCAACAGCACTACCGAAGATCAAAGAAAACTCAAAGGTTTCTTCACTGACAATGTTTCCAGCACGCTATACAGGGTGTTCAAAAAAACCATTTAATATTTTTATGCTACACAGGACACACTATACAAAGCAAAAAGTTGTTGTACACATAAGTTGAAAACTGAACCGTTTCTGAGATATAAACATTTTTGTATCAGGATTGATTTACTACTGGTTTTCCGATATTTACCGAAGATGTTCCGCACATTTTCCTCTAACAATCTCTCGAAAATTCCATATGTCAGTCGAATTATTTGCGATTATATGTATTGGGTATCGATACGAAACTAAGACTGCTAGATTTTTAATGACGAATAAACGAGACTGATTCACAAAGCCGTTGGTGAAGATTTCAAAACAGCAGATTACTTTTGTTGGCACGCTCATAGGTAAAATGCATATTTGCTGTTTCTTAATTAGAGTATCACGCTGACATCTTGCACAAGATGTTTCAAATGTGTAATATCAATTTGTAATGCAATTTGTGTGTAACGCAATCATTTGTTAACACGTTGACCGCCATGCGTATTTTACGATATTAAAACCGCAACGTGATGAAGCAGTACTAGAATATGATTGAACTGTGTAAAATGAAAATAATTCGAAGGTATCGGAGACCAAGGAATTGAATTATTATTTAATATTAATTGCACTTACAAAATTATAAATGCTACCGATAGGGTATTTTTCGAATTTTTTGTGACACCTTTTGCGCCGGTCACTGATGACCACCACGGCTATTAATAACAATGAATATAGTCCCACAAACGTTTGTCATTAACACGTTGACTGCCGTGCGTATTTTACTACATTAAAACCGCAACGTGATGAAGCACTACAGAACATGATTGAATTGTGTAAAATGAAAGTAATGCGAAGGTATCGGAGACCAAAGAATTGAATCATTATTTAATATTAATTGCATTAACAAAATTATAAATGCTACCGATTGCGTATTTTTGAAATTTTTTGTGACACTTTTTGCGCCGGTCACCGATGACCACCACGACCGCTAATAACAATGAATTAAGTCCTACAAAAGTTTGTCATTAACACGTTCACTGTCATGTCTATTTTACTATATTAAAACCGCAACGTGATGAAATACTACAGAATATGATTGAATTGTGTGAAATGAAAATAATGCGAGGGTATCGGAGACCAAGGAATTGAATCATTATTTAATATTAATTGAATTAACAAAATTATAAATGCTACTGATTGGGTGTTTTTCGAATTTTTCGTGAAACCTTTTGCGCCGGTCACCGATGACCACCACGACCGTTAATAACAATGAATTTAGTACCACAAACGTTTGTCATTAACACGTTGACTGCCGTGCGTATTTTACTATATTAAAACCGCAACGTGATGAAGCACTACAGAATATGATTGAATTGTGCAAAATAAAAATAATGCGAGGGTATCGGAGACCAAAGAATTGAATCATTATTTAATAGTAATTGCATTTACAAAATTATAAACGCTACTGATTGGGTGTTTTTCGAATTTTTCGTGAGACCTTTTGCACCGGTCACCGATGACCACCACGACCGCTAATAACAATGAATTTAGTCCTACAAACGTTTGTCATTAACACGTTGACTGTCGTGGTTATTTTACTATGTTAAAACCGCAACGTGATGAAGCACTACAGAATATGATTGAATTGTGTGAAATGAAAATAATGCGAAGGTATCGGAGACCAAAGAATTGAATCATTATTTAATATTAATTGCATTTATAAAATTATAAATGCTACCGATTGGGTATTTTTTGAATTTTTTGTGACACTTTTTGCGCCGGTCACCGATGACCACCACGACCGCTAATAACAATGAATTTAGTCCTACAAAAGTTTGTCATTAACACGTTCACTGTCATGTCTATTTTACTATATTAAAACCGCAACGTGATGAAATACTACAGAATATGATTGAATTGTGCAAAATAAAAATAATTCGAGGGTATCGGAGACCAAAGAATTGAATCACTATTTAATATTAATTGCATTAACAAAATTATAAATGCTACCGATTGGGTGTTTTTCGAATTTTTCGTGAGACCTTTTGCACCGGCCACTGATGACCACCATGGCAGTCAACGTGTTAATGATTACTGAATTATTGCCAATGAAGTCTTCTGTATTGAAATTGAATGGGGACGTTCAAAACGCGATTTGTATACACTGAGACGAACATCGCATGAAATAATAGAAGCCAGTTTGTCAATCATGACTATAACATCATACTAGTCATGACTAATACAGTAAGCCAATCATACTTACTGTGCAGTGTGATTCTAAACATGCGTGTAATTGTATATGTATGTATGAGAGAGAGAGAGAGAGAGAGAGAGAGAGAGAGAGAGAGAGAGAGAGAGAGAGAGAGAGAGAGAGAGAGAGAGAATGATGAGTAAATTATACCCATTACCTATGATCTAATTGGGTTATATGTGAGAGAGTATGAGTATATCTGTGATACAGTTGCGCGAATACGAGTTTTGGGAGAAAATAGTGTAAAAAGCAAACTGCCAGAAAATAGAATACACAATGAACTGTACAAAATATGTATATCTCAAAAACGCTTCATCTTTCGACTTGTCTTTGCTAAAGCTTTTTTTAACCCCTTCGGACCCTGTGCACATTGTAATGTACACAATAGTTTTCGTGCTGTATTTTATTACGTGTATTATTTTTACGAATACGAATTTTATTTTTTTATACAAATATTTCTCAGAATCTTCTTAATGTTACAAATTTTTCGTAAGGACCATATGTCCATTAAAATATACATTTATTATACAAATTATAAATAAATAAATAAATATTTCTATAAAAAGTATATTGTTGACTTTATTCACGTGAATTAAGTTAATTTTAGTATAAAAAATAATTTTTCTTAAACGAAAAAAAATTCGGGTCTGAAGGGGTTAACACAGTATGTGTCCTATGTACCATGAAGAATATTAACAATTTTTTTTAACACCCATATCAAGGCCAGTTTAAAAAAAAGTATCTGTCAAGTATTACCAATTATATAAGAATAAAAGAATGAATAAGAAAGAATTATATAGAATAGAAAGAAAGAATTATAGAAGAATGTCCATGTACAGAATCGGTCCAAGATTGCCTACCTTCCCTCATGTTTGGATTATTACACCATAGGAATAAATGCTTTCGTGTAAGTTGTGCAAGTACCTATGTATGGTTTTGTTCCTGACATGGATGTTGCCAGCTTCCCATTTTCGAGTACTGTCGCAATATTGAAATCCGTCACGCGGGCATGGCCTAATCATAATTTAACATCTTTGTACGTGTTGTGTTTATACATATATGCATAAAAGAGCTGGGCATTAACGAAGTAACTGTCTGGCTGAATGAGAAATGAAATTATTTCTGCTGAATTAGCAAGATTCAAGATCGCTTCAACTAACCCAAGATCTTATTTAACTGCTTTCAGTATTATTACGTTTTTCCAACAACTACCCCCCAACTGAAGTGTATTGTTTATTTACAATTTAGATTGTGCGGTGCTGATTGAAATACTAGATCAATTTTTAACGGAAGGACCGTAACGAAGGTTAATAGATAATCGCAATTTTGTATGTTCGATACAAATATCGATGTATCTGTATATCTGCTAATTGAACAGAGCTGTCTCAATTATAATCAACTTCTCAATACTAATCACTCTCTCAATTGATTCACGTAAAGCTTGCACCGTTAGACTATCCCCTACTGAAGATAATAGATTCTCTAATTATTCATTGATTGGTCGTAACACGTTACTTCAAATTCATACAATTTGATTTTCAGGAAATAGGTTGTTTGAAGCAATGCTGTTAGTTGCGAATAATTCATTATCTCGCGTTCAAATAAAAAGTGCCCAGCTCTGATCGAAAGTAACCGACAATGCCGTTGCCAAGATTTTATGCCGTTATACACTTCGAAGCTATCAGCTATTGATCGAACGTTATCGATATTGGCATCAGAAAGTACAATGTAGTTCTTCGACGTAAAGCAAGTCAGCACGTGGACAGTTATTATTTAGCATTACCAGTTCAGTTAGTTGTTGTTAAATGTCTGTTATAATATGAATTAACTACTGCAATAATTGGTTTCAACTTGTACCCTCTTCATCGAGTAAAATATTATCAGGTTTGATGTCTCTATGAATAATCTTGTGGTTTTGTAGGTAATCGAGGGCCAACGAAATTTCAGCGACAAAGAGAATTACACTTTCCTCGGAGAATTCGGTTTCTTGCTGTATGTGATATCTAAGATCTCCGCCCAAGAGAAGATCCGATACCATAAAAAGATCTTCCTCATCTGAAAATTAACGAAAATTTAAACCAAATTCCGCGTTACTTTATAATTTCATGCGGAAAATTAATTTTTGCGCATTCGCAGTGTTTGCAAAATTACGGTTTCGAACTCTTTTCCTATTATTAACCCTTAGCGTTCCGTAGGCTCCACTGCGAAGTCGAATGTTTTTAACATGATTGCGCTTAAAATGCTGCGGTATCGTCGGCGTTGGCAATTGATAACTGTAGTTAAAACGTGATCAGTCTCTGCACTGTTACGATTAAACCATTTTTTGACCTTTTTTATTGTTAGCAACATGGAGAAATATAATTATTATGATAAGAACTTAGAGTTGAGTGGTAGTGAAGACGTGTTTGATTTTCAAGTTTAAAAGGTATTGCGAAAGACAATGTTGATTATAATTCTGACACTTCAAATAGTGGTTCCGAAATTATACTACATAAAAGAGGGACTGTGTTACCAGGTTGTTCAATAAGTTTTGTTTTGTTTTGTTGAGGGCGTTGCTACTAGTCCAAATTTGTTTTTGTTTTGTTGGTTCACTCTTCTTATCAACGTATGTGAAGGTTCATTTCAATCAGTCAATTCATTCTTTGTTTACAAGCCGTTTAGTGTCGCCGTGTCACAGTATTTTCGAGAATGGAAAAAATTGAATATCGTGCAGTGATAAAATTCTTATTTTTGGAAGGTGTAGCACCAAAAGAAATTCACGAACGAATGTTAACACATAATGAACGACCTTCAATTAGAACAGTAGAAAGATGGGTTGCTCAAGTTAAACGGCTATTATTTTGAAGACGATCCATGGAAGGACGTCCAAAAAGCGCATCAACAAGAAATCGTCAATACAGGATATGGTTTGGAAGATCGTCGATTGACTGAGAGGGATTTAGTAGAGGCTCTACACATCTCATTGAACAGTGTGACATATTTTAATGAAATTTTTTTTAAAAAGCTGTGTGCAATATTTTTTCATAACGATTAAAAACACATTCAATCATTTCTCAACAGCATTTGATTTTAAAAAAGATAAAGTGGATTTTATTCATCATATATCTTGTTTCGTTCACCATGATCCTAAATCAAAACAAGAGGCTAAAGATTATGAACCTTGTTATTTCATTTTCAATAATCATTTTCCAAATTGACTATAACTTATTTAAAAAATCAATTCTGAATATTATTGCAACCTATATAAAGGATTCACGTATAATTGATTGAAAAAAATGCTTTTTCATCAGTCAACGTTCACAAGTCGTTTTGACAATTTCTAATTAAGAATTGTAATAAAAGCCTCAGTGCCAAGAAAAGTATACTTTTTTATAATAAACGGCAGAAGGTATTTTGACCACAATGAACAAAATTTTGCTATATTCTAATAATAAAGTGTATTTTGAACCATAACATTGTGTTTTGTTTTGTTTTGTTCAGTTTCAAAAAATTTGTTTTTGTTTTGTTGGTTCAATCAACGTATGTGAAGGTTCATTTCAATCAGTCAATTCATTCTTTGTTTACAAGCCATTTAGTGACCGGTCAACAACGTATTGTCGACAATGGAAAAAATTGAATATCGTGCAGTGATAAAATTCTTATTTTTGGAAGGTGTCACCAAAAGAAATTCACGTGTTAAGAGTGTATAATGAACGTTCACCTTCAATTAGAACAGTAGAAAGATGGGTTGCTGAATTTAAACGTGGTCGTACAAACCTTGAAGACGATCCACGTGAAGGACGTCCAAAAAGCGCATCAACACCAGAAATCGTAGCCAAAGTACAGGATATGGTTTTGGAAGATCGTCGATTGACTGAGAGGGATTTAGTAGAGGCTCTACACATCTCATTAAGCAGTGTGAGTCATATTTTAAATAAAATTTTGAGTTTTAAAAGGCTGTGTGCACAATGGATGCCGCATTCGATAACAATTGAACAAAAACACATTCGAATGCGACTTTCTCAACAACATTTGGAGCGTTTTAAAAAGGATAAAGTGGATTTTGTGCGTCGATTCATCACTATGGATGAGACTTGGGTCTATCACCATGATCCTAAATCAAAACAAGAGGCTAAAGAGTGGTGTGAACCTGGTTGTTCGGCTTCGAAACGAGTTCGTGTCCAGAAATCGGCCAAGAAGGTTCTGGCATCAGTTTTTTGGGATGCGAAAGGAATTTTATTTGTGGATTACTTGCAAACTGGTAAAACAATTAATTCTGAATATTATTGCAACCTTTTGGACCAGTTGAAGGAAAAAATTCGTGAAAAAAGACCCGGTTTGCAGAAGAAAAAAATCCTTTTTCATCAGGACAACGCACCGTGTCACAAGAGCATTTTGACAATGGCTAAAATCCATGAATTAAAGTTCGAATTGTTGGAGCATCCGCCGTATTCACCAGATTTGGCCCCCAGCGACTTCCATTTGTTTCCAGAACTCAAAAAATGTATGCGTGGCACGCGTTTTTCGTCAAATGAAGAGGTCATAACGGCTGTTGAAGCGTATTTTGCAGACCTTCCGGAATCTCACTTCAGGGATGGGATCCACAGATTCGAGGATCGTTGGAGCAAGTGCATTAATGTTCAGGGAGATTATACTGAATAATAAAGTGTATTTTGAACCATAACATTGTGTTTTTCTTATCGAACGACAAAACTTATTGAGCAACCTGGTAAAAGAGGGACTGTGTTATGTCTTCTACAAGGAAACAAAAGGATGGCATACGTCAAACAAGTGATTACTGTGACACTTGCCCAAGTAAAACCCAGGATGCACATGGGAGATTGTTTCTAAAGATATCACACCATGGTGAATTAAAAATTTATCTTTCATTTGCAAGAAGAAACTGCATATGTATAAAATAAATATAATTAAAAACATTCACAAGCACGTGTAATTCTTCTCACTGAAAATAAAACTCCGTTTCACTCGTTCTGATGCGAAAATGTGCCGGAGCGCTAAGGGTTAAAGTATAATTTGTTCTGTACAAAGATAGGGCAGTTAGAATAAGCATAATTAAGATCGCAGGCAATCGTTGATGCAATAAATGTAAAATGATAGTTTAAGAAATTACAGTATTACGCAAGGTTGATTTAAATATGATATCCTGAAAAATGAAAACCTTTAGAGAAATGGAAGTAAGCATTACACTGTACTATACTGTGGTTAGTAAATAGGTTTAATAATTAAGAGATAATGCCTTTCTTCCCGGTTGACAGAGCTATTAGTGGCACATTTTCATTGTATACAAGAAAACTCTTTAGTACACAAGAAAAAAAAACAGCATGGTTTCGAAAGTAGGTGAGTGTATAAAGAAAATATGACAATAACAGCTTCCCCAACCTAGAACAAAGGCGTTATTTCTTAATCGTAAATAATAAATGATATCGAAAACTCAAATCGCTTTAGTCTGTTTCTAAATATCGTGTCTAAAATTTCAATATCTCTAATTAAATTCTTAAATTTATAAATTGAGCCCTGTATTACGACTTTAGTCATTTATCGTCAGATATCAGAGTGTATTATTACAATTCGTGCTAACTATTGAATTAACTGCTCTTCAATAATACCTTACTTCTTCACAGTTATTCGTAAAACATGGAGAGCACACTATTTTTTTACCTGCGATAATAAAAACGAATAGTTTGTGAGTCTCGCTTACCTTGAAAGCTAAACCACAAGTTTACAATGCATGGATGCTCGAGTTTCGAAAGAATTTCTACCTCTCTCACGATATTTTTCAATACAGCCCTTTCAACGCATTCACTTTTATGAACATATTTCATTGCATACATGTTACCAGCATGGCCTCGTTTTTGCACGATACAGACCTAAAATTGTACAAGTTTACTGTTATACGTTTATAGACGAGTCAGAAGTAGCAATGACATTAAAATTTATATGAAAATAACAAATGATTGAAAGTTAATCTTTATCATCGGTTTACACCATTGAATCCTGACTATATATATAGGATAAAATCAGTGATGAAATATTGGGTTGTTCGGAAAGTAATTTCGTTCTTTCCCGACAGAGGATTTAATTGTATTTTTTTGCACCCAACTTCACACTTAAGCCGCATAATCATTATATGTTTTGAGAGCTGATATAGCAAGGCTTGTGTGTGAAAAAGCCCGATTGATTCTACGCAGTGGTTTTTGGTTGGTGCCCTTTTAAATATCGACAGCAATGAGCAGCATTTTCGTCATATTTTAGTTTTTTAGTATAGAAAAGATAAAAATGCTGTTCAAGCCAGAAGGAAATTAGTCGATGTGTATGGAGAAGATGTGTTGAGAGTACGCCAGTGCCAGAACTGGTTTACAAAATTTCGATCCGGCAATTTTGATGTCGAAGATGCACCACGTTCTGGAAGGCCGGTTGAAGCTGATAAAGACACGATAAAGACATTAGCTGATGCAAACCGGCGAATAACAACACGTGAGATCGGCGGGAGGTTAAGTTTATCAAATTCAACTGTTTATGACTACTTGAAAGGCCTGGGTTTAACCTCGAAGCTCGATATATGGGTTCCCCATGTTCTCACGGAGAGAAATTTGTGTCGTCGCGTTAACGCCTGTGATTCGCTTCTCAAACGTCATGAAAACGATCCATTTTTGAAGCGCATCATTACTGGGGACGAAAAATGGGTTCTATATAACAATGTCAAACGCAAGAGATCATGGAGCAAAAAAGATCAAAAAGCAAAGCCGATATCCATAAAAAAAGGTGATGCTGTCTGTTTGATGGGATTTTAAAGGAATCGTTTTTTTTGAGCTTTTACCGGATAACACAACAATTAATTTGGAAGTCTACTGTCATCAGCTGGACAAACTGAATGATGCACTTCAATAGAGAAGGTCAGAATTAGTCTACAGAAAAGGTGTAGTGTTCCACCAAGATAATGCGAGACCTCATACAAGTTTCGTCACTCGCCAAAAGATTTTACAACTTGTATGGGATACATTGCCACACCCATCATATTCTCCAGATCTGGCACCTTCGGATTATTATTTGTTCCGGTCACTACAACATTTTTTAGACGGTAAAACCTTCACATCAGATGAGGAGGTCAAAAACCACCTCGATCAGTTTTTTGCCAGCAAAGACCAACAATTTTATGAGCGTGGTATCATGCTACTACCAGAAAGATGGCAAAGGGTATTAGACCAGAATGGCCAATATATAATTTAATAAAATATTTGTTCATTATACGAAAATTGTCTTTTATTTTCACAAAAAAAAAACGAAGTTACTTTTCGAACAACCCAATAACTCACAATTGCAAGTTCATTTTCATCATTAGATTTACGATATTAAAATAACAAATTATTGAAAGTTAATCTTTATCATCAGTTTAAACGATTGAATACTGAATATGTATATAGGATAAAATCAGTGATGAAATAACTCACAATTGCAAGTTCATTTTTATCATTAGATTTATGATATTAAAATAATAAATGATTGAAAGTCAATCTTTATCATCAGTTTAAACGATTAAATGTTAACTGTATATGGGATAAAATTCGTGATAAAATAACACACGATTGCAAGTTCGTTTTTATCATTACATTTACGATATTAAAATAACAAATTATTGAAAGTTAATCTTTATCATCAGTTTAAACGATTAAATACTGAGTATGTATATAGGATAAAATTAGTGATAAAATAACACACGATTGCAAGTTCATTTTTATCATTAGTTTAAACCGCTGGATACTAACTATATAGTCAATCAAGTTACCCATAAAATAGCTCGCTCTTGCATGTTCATTTTTGTCTAATCATTCTTTTTATTCTAATCCCACTTCCATTCTCTTCCACGACTTTGCACATCACTTTAATAATTTTTGAAAATGATATGTGTGAACATATTAATATATGCAAACATATAATTTTTAAAATTTGTCAAAATTGGTGCAAAATGCTTCGATCGATGCAGTGAGGGAACCAGTGGTCCCGAAACATGTCGAGAGTTTTAATAATAAAATTCTAAAATCAAGCATTTTCAACCACAAGAGAGCTTTATACTTTCCTTTATTTTCCCAATAAACGTTTCTTGTTTGTAATGTATATTTTCAGGAAAATTAAGTAGTTGATAATAATCTAACAATACGACTTCGGGTAGCATTTTTATGTTTTTGTAAAAGTAAATTTAATTTACAATAAATTGGGCAATATTTTATATTCGTAGTTTGTGTATCTTATAGTTATGTAATGTAATTTTTCAGCAATTTATACATTCTTTTTTAAAGAGTGTTCGAACATTAATGTAACTATATTAACTATATATTTTTCAATTTTCTCTTTTACTGTTAAAAAATGCTTATTATCCTTGCTAATAGAGCACACATATATATTAAATTCTCCTTAATAAGTACCTTACCTTGCCGAAACTTCCTTTGCCAATTGTACGCAATACTTGAAAATGGTCAAAATTCACTGGAATGGAAACAATACTTTATTAACTTCTGTACGTGTATATTGCTTCGTCGTTATGCAAATTAAAAAATTATCATTTTTATTTTATGAAAACACCGTAGAGCTTTTAGTTGGAATGGTGTAGTATTTTACATATTGCTATCGTGCTTCATTGTATTTATCATTAATTCAGTCGCTAATTACGGCGTACTGTTAAAATATTGAAGTCGATTACGCTATCTGTAGTATAATATGGCTGATTAAAAATGAAGCAGCACCGTATTATTCAATATTGTTAACATTTCGATAGCTGTTAACGGTCAAGCAAGCTAAATAATCATTTCCTTCGAATAATTAAACCGAGCAATTCCTGGAACTGATTTATACATGTGATGAAATTCTACGTTTCTCTTGCTATGTTCAATGTTTATGCGTATATAATAATACAGTAATTAACATTATCTCGAATATGTCGCCGTTGATTAGAATTTATGGTCTATCATAATGTTACGTATAAAAATGCAACTTAAATAAACTTGGCAATTTAAGTAGTAACTCTATGAAAGAAGTGAGTCAAAAGTGTTAAACAACATTTCTTCACAAAAGATATTATTTTCCAGTACTCAGAGCTTAAAAGTGTTAATTTATTGCAAATGTATTGCATTTATGCTACGCTTGTAATTTATCTTTTCGGAAACAATTGTTACATATTGCGCAGAGTCTTTAATTTTTTTATGATATACATTTAAAAAATTGTCTTTTCTTTGAAAATGAAATCTTGTATGAAATTGTATTGTTGTTGACGTTCACTTGATGCTTTGACGATAGAAATGGCTTTCTAAGTGGGCCTCGGACATTTTTGCACTTCTTTTTACATTTTGGTTACAGTTATGCGAATCTATAAAATATTATAAAATATTTATACGGTTTCCTTAATGCATTTCGCTTACGTATACACGATATTTTCAAATGTTTTATTTATCTTTTCAAACTTAAACCGCTTGTCACAAAGGATTGTAAAATGAAAAAACAAAGAGAGGCTCAAATAATAGTGTTACAAAAACAATCTCTCCTATTTTCTTCTGCATTTCTATAAAGTGTAATTTTTTCAGACATTCTTCAAATGTCACCTAGTAAACCCAATTTTCGGACATTGCAAAAACTTTCACGTTATTTTGTCAAACTTTAAAAATATTATTCTTTACTAAAATGTCCACATATTAAAGTTAATAATTGCATATAATTTTGCATAAAATTGAAGAATTCTCGGTAATCAATCCTGCAACTAGAATTTCTGTTACGCAAATACTAACCACCGCTTCTAAATTAATTTCTAATGTCTAAAAAACATTCAAGTCGTTTCGTCCAATTTTCAACATTTTATTCTCTTTAAAGTGTGCCGAGTATTGATGTGAGTGAATGTTCGTAATTGCAGCTGTAAAAACAATTTGCATTTCTTTGAGTCTCTGGTTATGCAGTGAAACGTAGAAATATAAGGGAAACGCAGAACAATCAAAAGCAGCTTCTTGCTGGTGGCATATAACTTACCCTCGTCCCCCAGAACTGGAGCATTTCTCGTTGATTGGCCGCCACCCATTTTGTATCAATGAAGTGCAAGCTGACATGCAAGTGCCGCCGATAACTCGCTGACAATGTAAAATATAAAAAGTACATTACAGCGAAGCCGTTCAGTCAAAGGTAGCGTAGTTTCATTTTATATTTTATGGCGCGGTCTGACCTAAACGAGAAGGAACGCATTGTTCGAAGGACCGTAAAGTTCGTCAAATAAATCAATCGGGCTGATAACGACACGCCGTTTTTTCGCCTTCCACCGATACACAATGCACAATGGGTTTGCGTACTTGCGAGTCACTGACCTGTGGAAAGTGTACGTTTAATTAGATTTTACGCAAACTTTGAGACGCGCGTGGACGTTTCTGCTTTAAACCCTTTACGATCGGTGTCCCCGTAGCGAGGACATTTTCAACACGTTGACTGCCACAGTGGTCACCAGCGACCGACTCAAAAGATTTTACTAAAAATGCAAAAAATTCGCAATGAAGCCTATTTGCAATCTTGTAAAAGCAATTAATATTGGAACGGTGTTTCAATACTTTGGCTTCTAACAACTCTACGTTACCTTCATTTTGCACGATTTAATCGTACTCTGCAGTATTTCATCGCATCGCAGTTCTAACGTAGCAAAATACGCTTGAGCAAAATACGTAAAATATTTTACTAGAAATGCAAAAAATTCGCAATGAAGCCTATTTGCAATCTTGTAAAAGCAATTGATATTGGAACGGTGCTTTAATACTTTGGCTTCTAACAGCTCTGCGTTACCTTCATTTTGCACGATTTCATTATATTCTGCAGTATTTCATCGCATCACAGTTCTAACATAGCAAAATACACGGTGACCAACAGAAAATATTTTACTAGAAATGCGAAAAAATTTGCAATGAAGCCTATTTGCAATCTTGTAAAAGCAATTGATATTGGAACGGCGCTTCAATACTTTGGCTTCTAACAACTCTGCGTTACCTTCATTTTGCACGATTTAATCATACTCTGCAGTATTTCATTGCATCGCGGTTCGAACACAGCAAAATACACGGTGACCGGCACAAAAGATTTTACTAAAAATGCAAAACATTTGCAATGAAGCCTATTTGCAATGTTGTAAAAGCAATAGATATTGGAACGGTACTTTAATACTTTGGCTTCTAACAACTCTGCGTTACCTTCATTTTGCACGATTTCATTATATTCTGCAGCATTTCATCGCATCGCAGTTCTAACATAGCAAAATACGCTTGAGCAAAATACGTAAAATATTTTACTAGAAATGCAAAAAATTCGCAATGAAGCCTATTTGCAATCTTGTAAAAGCAATTGATATTGGAACGGTGCTTTAATACTTTGGCTTCTAACAGCTCTGCGTTACCTTCATTTTGCACGATTTCATTATATTCTGCAGCATTTCATCGCATCACAGTTCTAACATAGCAAAATACACGGTGACCAACGTAAAATATTTTACTAGAAATGCAAAATATTCGCAATGAAGCCTATTTGCAATCTTGTAAAAGCAATAGATATTGGAACAGTGCCTCAATACTTTCGCTTCTAACAACTCTAGGTTACCTTCATTTTGCACGATTTAATCATACTCTGCAGTATTTCATCGCATCGCGGTTCTAACATAGCAAAATACACGGTGACCAACGTAAAATATTTTACTAGAAATGCAAATAATTCGCAATGAAGCCTATTTGCAATCTTGTAAAACAATTGATATTGGAACGGTGCTTTAATACTTTGGCTTCTAACAACTCTGCGTTACCTTCATTTTGCACGATTTCATTATATTCTGTAGCATTTCATCGCATCACAGTTCTAACATAGGAAAATACACGGTGACCAACATAAAATATTTGACTAGAAATGCAAATAATTCGCAATGAAGCCTATTTGCAATCTTGTAAAACAATTGATATTGGAACGGTGCTTCAATACTTTAGCTTCTAACAACTCTGCGTTACCTTCATTTTGCACGATTTAATCATACTCTGCAGTATATGATCGCATCGCGGTTCTAATATAGCAAAATACCCGGTGACCAACGTAAAATATTTTACTAGAAATGCAAATAATTCGCAATGAAGCCTATTTGCAATCTTGTAAAAGCAATTGATATTGGAACGGTGCTTCAACACTTTGGCTTCTAACAACTCGGCGTTACCTTCATTTTGCATGATTTAATCATACTCTGCAGTATTTCATCGCATCGCAGTTCTAACATAGCAAAATACACGGTGACCAACATAAAATATTTTACTAGAAATGCGAAAAAATTCGCAATGAAGCCTATTTGCAATCTTGTAAAAGAATTGATATTGGAACGGTGCCTCAATACTTTCGCTTCTAACAACTCTAGGTTACCTTCATTTTGCACGATTTAATCATATTCTGCACTATTTCATCGCATCGCGGTTCTAACATAGCAAAATACACGGTGACCAACGTAAAATATTTTACTAGAAATGCAAATAATTCGCAATGAAGCTTATTTGCAATCTTGTAAAACCAATTAATATTGGAGCGGTACTTCAATACTTTGGCTTCTAACAACTTTGCGTTACCTTCATTTTGCACGATTTAATCATACTCTGCAGTATTTCATCGCATCGCGGTTCTAACATAGCAAAATACGCGGTGACCGGCATAAAAGATTTGACTAAAAATGCAAAAAATTCAAAATGAGGTCTATTCGCAATCTTGTAAAAGCAATTGATATTGGAACGGTGCTTCAACACTTTGACTTCTAACAAATCTGCGCTACCTTCATTTTGCACGATTTAATCGTACTCTGCAGTATTTCATCGCATCGCGGTTCTAACATAGCAAAATACACGGTGACCAACGTAAAATATTTTACTAGAAATGCAAACAATTCGCAATTAAGCCTATTTGGAAGCTTGTAAAAGCATTTGATATTGGAACGGTGTTTCAATACTTTGGCTTCTAACAACTCTGCGTTACCTTCATTTTTCACGATTTAATCATATTCTACAGTATTTCATCGCATCGCTGTTCTGACATAACAAAATACACGGTGACCGACGTAAAATATTTTACTAGAAATGAAAAAAATTCACAATGAAACTTATTTCCAATCTTGTAAAAGCAATTGATATTGGAACGGTGTTTCAATACTTTGGCTTCTAACAACTCTACGTTACCTTTATTTTGCACGATTTAATCATACTCCGCTCTATTTTATCGCATCGCTGTTCTAACATAGCAAAATACACGGTGACAAATGTAAAATATTTTACTAGAAATTGCAAAAAATTCGCAGTGAAGCCTATTTGCAATTTTGTAAAAGCAATTGATATTGGAATGGCGTTTCAATACTTTGGCTTCTAACAATTCTGCTCTACCTTCATTTTGCACGATTTAATTATACTCTGTAGTATTTCATCGCATCGCGGTTCAAACATAGCAAAATACTTGGCAGTCAACGTGTTAAATTGTCATAGAAGTCGATATCCCCACAGCGGGAACCTCCGAAAATGCAATTATTTTTTGGGCCATGGAGATGTGCGTCGTCAATTCATGCATACTGTAAAAAATAACAAAACAACAGAACAACAAAAAGCCACTAACACTTAAATTTTGTCAAATGTTTAATCGATCAATTAGTAGGAAATTTCCGGCACCAAACACTATCTACACTGCAACCTTTAGCGTCATTCGTACACATTAGATTAAAGAATCAATTTTAGGTAATTCGTCCAGGAGGCAAGGAAGACTGTCCAGTATGTTTCGCCAAGAAAACTGCGGGAAAAAGACGACAAACACACACGTACTGTGATATTTGTACACGAAAGCCAGGACTTCATATCGGTGATTGTTTCGCGAAATATCATACTTTAGAACATTACAGAGATTAAAAATGTGTATTCTTACATATTACAGTAGTAATAAACACAAAAAATCAGTTTCAACAAATTCTGTGTGTTTTAATATCCATATATTGACTTTAAATTCTGTACGGAAAAGTAACTGCGAAATGCTAGATTTCACCCGGCCTGGTGCTACTCTTAACACTTTAAGGATCGCGAAGAAATCTTTAAGAAATACGCCGGGGACCGCACGTTTCTGGGAAAGTTGTACGTTACAAAAAATCATGACGTTGATATTTATGAAATAATTTCTGTGAAACTTTCAGAAATTATATAATTGGAAGTATTTTAGGTATTATTAAAAAAATATGTTTTTTAATAATTATCATAACTTTTATATATAAAAAACAAATTTGTACGAAATGTATATAAATTGTAAAATTGGATGCATTTTAGGTATTATTTCAAAAAATTGTGTAAAAATTATTTTAAAAAATTATCATAAAATCTTATTCAAAAGTTTTTATCAGAGTTTCTAGTAATTGTTTAAAGTATGATACTGCGTGAAGCATCGGTAAATAAACGAAAAAAAAACATGAAAGCAATCGAGTTTGATACATTGAATATTGGTGTAAATACTTAAATTGACAAAATAAATGCAATTTATCAAAGTAAGTGACATCTAAAGACAGCGTGTAGAAAATACGAGAAAACTTGTGAGCGGTCCTTAAAGTGTTAAGGGCAAAATCTGCCGACCACAAAGGGTAAATTTAATCAGTTCTTCTTAAAAATTCATTAAAAATAATTCTTTTCGCCAGCTATAAATCGTTGCCATCGTGACAAATCCGGGAGTTTCTAAACGTCTATTTGTCGATCAGTGCCTTTTCGCGGCGGAAAACTGAAATGACTGCGGAAGCGAAATTCTCAAAAGGTTTTCAGGCAGTGAGTTCACTAACTGCATCTTCGCTAAAAGCACAACGTATATCGCGAAACCTTGTGAACCGTTCCAATCACTTTTTAGAACAGAATAGCTCTTTTGTAAGTGGACACAATAACTTATATTTTTCGAGACGTCAATGGAGTACATTTGCACGATGACATATACGGAAGTTTGGAAAGTTCGAATTTGTGCGAAATATGGAAAAATAGTGAAAGTCGTATTTTACAACTTTTTTTATCCGCACCTGTAATGAATATTTTGTATGTACATACTAAAAATTTCATCGAAATGGGTTAAGATTCCTGTAAGTTACAAACGACGAAAAATAACGAAATCCCAGATTTTCATGATTTTCGTCAACAAAGCTAAAAATTCTAATCGTTTGTTCATCTTCTCATTGTTCATCTCTTTCAATTTGCATTACAGACTCAGATAAAAGAAAGTTGTAAAAAGTAATGTTTACTACTTCCTTCCGCATTCCAATAAAATTAAGGTGATTTTTCAAAACTTTTCTATCAAAGTCTCCAACGAAAATTGAAATAATCGGTACCATAAATTTAGATCAATTTCGCACATAAATGTACGTGCAAAATCACTTAACGTCCCAATGAATTACAAATAATGAAAGATAATAAAAAATTTTTCTTCGGACTTTTGGTCCATAAATGCAATGTTTCTAAAGATTTTTACATCTTTCAATACTTGCCAGTTCGATTACATTAAGCGATGGCGACAAAAATTTCAGCATGTACATAACTGCCCTAAATCTGTAAAACGTAGTAATACAATTTTCATTATAGACTCCGATAAAAAAAGGTAAAACGGGATCTGTGCTGTCTTCTTCGGTTTTCCTATAAATTATCTAGTTTTTTACGAACAATAAACGCACTCTTTTCACATCTCAATCAAATTTAAGTCATTTTATCCAATTTAAAAATGTATTAACTTTAAGAAGTTATTCTGTTTTAAAGATGTACTAATATTAATATGACTAACTATAGATACATTATGCTTGATCTAATGAATATTTTAACGTTGTCCAATTGTGTCGAAGAGCGGTTCGTATAAATTATGGTGCCCAGATTGATTAATTGCTGTTTGTCATGTCAGAATCTTAAATAAACCTGTCATTTCTAATTCATAACACCACAACACATTACTTTTTATATTTGCTCGAATTTTGCTCGTTACCTAATATTTAATGATCATATTCTTTTTGGTGATAATCGTCGTCAACGCTAATATACAATTATTTTATATATGGTTAATACATTTTTCCATGTGCGATTATTAGAAGATGTGTGTCAATATATAAGGTGAACGTATTTCGTATGTCACTGATATTGCAGTTCAGATTTATCTCAAAGATATGAAGTGCTTTCACGATCTCCCACCCGGAAATAATATTTGAAATAATATAAAAATATTAATATAACTAACTATAGATACATTATGCTTGATCTAATGAATATTTTAACGTTGTCCAATTGTGTCGAAGAGCGGTTCGTATAAATTATGGTGCCCAGATTGATTAATTGCTGTTTGTCATGTCAGAATCTTAAATAAACCTGTCATTTCTAATTCATAACACCACAACACATTACTTTTTATATTTGCTCGAATTTTGCTCGTTACCTAATATTTAATGATCATATTCTTTTTGGTGATAATCGTCGTCAACGCTAATATACAATTATTTTATATATGGTTAATACATTTTTCCATGTGCGATTATTAGAAGATGTGTGTCAATAGTTAAGGTGAACGTATTTCGTATGTCACTGATATTGCAGTTCAGATTTATCTCAAAGATATGAAGTGCTTTCACGATCTCCCACCCGGAAATAATATTTGAAATAATATAAAAATATTAATATAACTAACTATAGATACATTATGCTTGATCTAATGAATATTTTAATGTTGTCCAATTGTGTCGAAGAGCGGTTCGTATAAATTATGGTGCCCAGATTGATTAATTGCTGTTTGTCATGTGAGAATCTTAAATAAACCTGTCATTTCTAATTCATAACACCACAACACATTACTTTTTATATTTGCTCGAATTTTGCTCGTTACCTAATATTCAATGATCATATTGTTTTTGGTGATAATCGTCGTCGACGCTAATATACAATTATTTTATATATGGTTAATACATTTTTCCATGTGCGATTATTAGAAGATGTGTGTCAATAGTTAAGGTGAACGTATTTCGTATGTCACTGATATTGCAGTTCAGATTTATCTCAAAGATATGAAGTGCTTTCACGATCTCCCACCCGGAAATAATATTTGAAATAATATAAAAATATTAATATAACTAACTATAGATACATTATGCTTGATCTAATGAATATTTTAACATTGTCCAATTGTATCGAAGAGCGGTTCGTATAAATTATGGTGCCCAGATTGATTAATTGCTGTTTGTCATGTGAGAATCTTAAATAAACCTGTCATTTCTAATTCATAACACCACAACACATTACTTTTTATATTTGCTCGAATTTTGCTCGTTACCTAATATTCAATGATCATATTCTTTTTGGTGATAATCGTCGTCAACGCTAATATACAATTATTTTATATATGGTTAATACATTTTTCCATGTGCGATTATTAGAAGATGTGTGTCAATAGTTAAGGTGAACGTATTTCGTATGTCACTGATATTGCAGTTCAGATTTATCTCAAAGATATGAAGTGCTTTCACGATCTCCCACCCGGAAATAATATTTGAAATAATATAAAAATATTAATATAACTAACTATAGATACATTATGCTTGATCTAATGAATATTTTAACGTTGTCCAATTGTGTCGAAGAGCGGTTCGTATAAATTATGGTGCCCAGATTGATTAATTGCTGTTTGTCATGTCAGAATCTTAAATAAACCTGTCATTTCTAATTCATAACACCACAACACATTACTTTTTATATTTGCTCGAATTTTGCTCGTTACCTAATATTTAATGATCATATTCTTTTTGGTGATAATCGTCGTCAACGCTAATATACAATTATTTTATATATGGTTAATACATTTTTCCATGTGCGATTATTAGAAGATGTGTGTCAATAGTTAAGGTGAACGTATTTCGTATGTCACTGATATTGCAGTTCAGATTTATCTCAAAGATATGAAGTGCTTTCACGATCTCCCACCCGGAAATAATATTTGAAATAATATAAAAATATTAATATAACTAACTATAGATACATTATGCTTGATCTAATGAATATTTTAACGTTGTCCAATTGTGTCGAAGAGCGGTTCGTATAAATGATGGTGCCCAGATTGATTAATTGCTGTTTGTCATGTGAGAATCTTAAATAAACCTGTCATTTCTAATTCATAACACCACAACACATTACTTTTTATTACAACGAAAACTGAAAAAATAAATAAATAAATACGAAACTACAAATACATTTGCTCGAATTTTGCTCGTTACCTAATATTCAATGATCATATTGTTTTTGGTGATAATCGTCGTCGACGCTAATATACAATTATTTTATATATGGTTAATACATTTTTCCATGTGCGATTATTAGAAAATGTGTGTCAATAGTTAAGGTGAACGTATTTCGTACGTCACTGATATTGCAGTTCAAATTTATCTCAAAGATATGAAGTGCTTTCACGATCTCCCACCCGGAAATAATATTTGAAATAAAATAAAAATATTAATATAACTAACTATAGATACATTATGCTTGATCTAATGAATATTTTAACGTTGTCCAATTGTGTCGAAGAGCGGTTCGTATAAATTATGGTGCCCAGATTGATTAATTGCTGTTTGCCATGTCAGAATCTTAAATAAACCTGTCATTTCTAATTCATAACACCACAACACATTACTTTTTATATTTGCTCGAATTTTGCTCGTTACCTAATATTCAATGATCATATTCTTTTTGGTGATAATCGTCGTCGACGCTAATATACAATTATTTTATATATGGTTAATACATTTTTCCATGTGCGATTATTAGAAGATGTGTGTCAATAGATAAGGTGAACGTATTTCGTATGTCACTGATATTGCAGTTCAGATTTATCTCAAAGATATGAAGTGCTTTCACGATCTCCCACCCGGAAATAATATTTGCAGAATCAATTTCAGATAGTTTCCTCGTCTGTTTGAACCGGTTAGTATTTGCATTGATATCCATCTTTCGCGTATGCGAGAAATTGCTTGTTAAGAGTAGATTGAAAATTATTAAAAATACGTGACCCATGTATGTACTGGTGAAAAATGTGATGAGTTGGTTTAAATGAAACCATCTTCGTGATAAAAACAGAAAAATGTGAAAAAAATGGAAAATTGTGGATTGAAATACGAATGATGAAAAATAGGAAAAATTGTTTCAGATTCGAGGAAAAAAATGTCAGTGAAATTGAAAGTCGTGAATTAAAGTTACAATGACAAATACAACGAAAACTGCTTAAAAAAAATATGAAAAAATAAATAAATACAGAAACTACAAATAACGTAATGTTTTAGGTTAAATGGAATTATGTTTATGACGAAAATAACATAGTGTGCTCGTAATACTGTTAATACGTTAATTACGTAATCATTTCCGCGATTAAATACGCGACAAACAGTTAATTAGACAAATCTCGTAATTTATAATGATAGCAATATGAATATTTCTTCTGTTTCTAGAACACAAAGATAAGTATAAGACATTTACACGTATATTCCTTATTTATTCCGTAGTCATTTATACACTCGATTATTCCGCCGATATTCTTAATGAAGAAACATTCTATGCCCATTGTTACTCCTATGCAAAGGCACAATAGCCGAGAAAATTCAAATAGCTCCGTGACAAAGAAGACGTTCTATCGGAATCATTCTCACAATAAGTATGTCATTCTTGAAATCTTTAATTAACGCAGAACAATTTTCTGTCGTCCAAAAGAAATTGTATGAAGAAATAAACGTATTTCGTAAAGCACGAATAGGAAACAAATGTGAAGAGCCGTAAACCGACAAAAACATATAATATCCCGTCACTTGATGTACTGCACAATACAACCGGCTTCAATCAACGAATAACAAGTCAATTTCCAATGGCCAAAACTGACATTTCTGCTCCAATTAAAACAAAGCTAAGTATCAGTGGCAAGCACCAATTTATTTTAACACGTTGACTGCCAAGCTTCTTTTGTTATATTAGAACCGCGATGCAATGAAATACTGCAGAATATGATTAAATCGTGCAAAATGAAGGTAATGCAAAGTATTAGAAGCCAAAATATTGAAGCACCGTTCCAGTATCAATTGCTTTTACAAGATTGCAAATAGGCTTCATTGCGAATTTTTTGCATTTCTATTAAAATATTTTACGTATTTTGCTCAAGCGTATTATGCTATGTTAGATCCGCGATGCAAAGAAATACTGCAGAATATGATTAAATCGTGCAAAATAAAGGTAACACAGAGTTATTAGAAATCAAAGTATTGAAGCACCGTTCCAATATCAATTGCTTTTACAAGATTGCAAATAGGCTTCATTGCGAATTTTTTGCATTTCTATTAAAATATTTTACGTATTTTGCTCAAGCGTATTATGCTATGTTAGATCCGCGATGCAAAGAAATACTGCAGAATATGATTAAATCCTGCAAAATGAAGGTAACACAGAGTTATTAGAAATCAAAGTATTGAAGCACCGTTCCAATATCAATTGCTTTTACAAGATTGCAAATAGGCTTCATTGTGAATTTTTTGCATTTCTATTAAAATATTTTACGTATTTTGCTCAAGCGTATTATGCTATGTTAGATCCGCGATGCAAAGAAATACTGCAGAATATGATTAAATCGTGCAAAATGAAGGTAACACAGAGTTATTAGAAATCAAAGTATTGAAGCACCGTTCCAATATCAATTGCTTTTACAAGATTGCAAAGTGAATTTTTTGCATTTCTATTAAAATATTTTACGCTTCATTGTGAATTTTTTGCATTTCTATTAAAATATTTTACGTATTTTGCTCAAGCGTATTATGCTATGTTAGATCCGCGATGCAAAGAAATACTGCAGAATATGATTAAATCCTGCAAAATGAAGGTAACACAGAGTTATTAGTAATCAAAGTATTGAAGCACCGTTCCAATATCAATTGCTTTTACAAGATTGTAAATAGGCTTCATTGTGAATTTTTTGCATTTCTATTAAAATATTTTACGTATTTTGCTCAAGCGTATTATGCTATGTTAGATCCGCGATGCAAAAAAATACTGCAGAATATGATTAAATCCTGCAAAATAAAGGTAACACAGAGTTATTAGAAATCAAAGTATTGAAGCACCGTTCCAATATCAATTGCTTTTACAAGATTGCAAATAGGCTTCATTGCGAATTTTTTGCATTTCTATTAAAATATTTTACGTATTTTGCTCAAGCGTATTATGCTATGTTAGATCCGCGATGCAATGAAATACTGCAGAATATGATTAAATCCTGCAAAATGAAGGTAACACAGAGTTATTAGAAATCAAAGTATTGAAGCACCGTTCCAATATCAATTGCTTTTACAAGATTGCAAATAGGCTTCATTGCGAATTTTTTGCATTTCTATTAAAATATTTTACGTATTTTGCTCAAGCGTATTATGCTATGTTAGATCCGCGATGCAAAGAAATACTGCAGAATATGATTAAATCCTGCAAAACGAAGGTAACACAGAGTTATTAGAAATCAAAGTATTGAAGCACCGTTCCAATATCAATTGCTTTTACAAGATCGCAAATAGGCTTCATTGCGAATTTTTTGCACTTTTAATCAAATCTTTTCCGCCGGTCACCGGTGACCACCGTGGCGTCTAACGTGTTAAATAAGAATAAATAAGAATAAATTAAATAACAATCTATTAGTACAGCACTTATGCCTAAGCAAGATACATCCGAATATCTTTTGTCCTAACGAATATATTCCGACGATATCTCTCGCCACCCCAATTATTCACGTAACCCCGACTTTCACACACGTGCCTAGCCACTCTACCCACATTCGTAAATCTAATTCATAAAAACCATAAACAAGCGCATTTTACTCTGATACTCGAGCCGCTGTCATGAAACTCCTACAGCAAATTGTATTCACTTCATCCACTAACAGTTCCGCACAGAAGGAAACGAAAATGAAATAATACGCCGTCGAACCTGCGAGTCTACTTGCGAAATTGGCAGGCACTATTTATCCGGTGGTCTCAAAGTGACAATCCATTTAATTGGACCTCTATGTATTCAGTCCGTTTGTTGACAAACGACGCTGTGTCCGTTTCGTCATACTATAGCGTTTATTTGCCTACTTCTGACTCCACGCGTGCAGAGTAACGAAAGAGCACAGTTTTCTCACGTCAACCGGCACGGCGGAATCTAACGAAGTCGTAAAAATGCAAGTTTTCACGGTGCGAGCGTAGGAACGTGCGCGCGGTGCGAGTTACAATAAACAAGCGGACGAATAAACGTCAACTGGCACGGGTGTCGATACGGTCTCGGTGTTTCATGGCTACTTAATATATCGTCCTCTTTCTTTCTCCCTCCCTTGCCCACACGCGTATCTAGCTGTCGGGGTAGTGGGCGTGTTATTCGCGTCTGCGCTGCTCAGCGCAAACGAACACAATGCCGACGATGTCAGATTGGCACGCAGGATGCGGCTTGCCTTTCGTGTCTTCTCTCACTTTCTACACGGCCGTCTTTAGTTTCGGTTTCGACACGGTCTACGCTATTTCGTTGCTTTATTTATTTTAGTTATGGTATTTACCATGAGGTTATCGAGGTTATGGTGTTTATGATCAATTTCGTTGCTTTATTTATTGTAGTTATGGTAGTTATCATGAGGTTATGGAGGTTATGGTGTTTATGATCAATTTCGTTGCTTTATTTATTGTAGTTATGGTAGTTATCATAAGATTATGGAGGTTATGGTGTTTATGATCAATTTTTCGTTGTTTTATTTATTTTAGTTATGATATTTACCATGAGTTTATGGTGAGTTAATTCACGAATGTGTCGTTACAATATGTAAACTGGTCATGTGGATATATGGAAAACTCGATCATTTTTGGTTATGTCCATGAGTTAAACCAAGTTTCCTTGCTTTGTTGACTTTGAATATGGTGTGTATGGTTAATTTGTTCCTCTCACTTTCTCCACGGCCGTCTTTAGTTTCGGTTTCGACACGGTCTACGCTATTTCGTTGCTTTATTTATTCTAGTTATGGTAGTTATCATGAGGTTATGGAGGTTATGGTGCTTATGTTCAATTTTTTGTTGTTTTATTTGTTTTAGTTATGATATTTACCATGAGGTTATGGTGAGTTAATTCGGGAACGTGTCGTTACAACATGTAAATTGATCATGTGAAAATATGGAAAACTCGACAATCTTTGCCTTTGTTCACGAGTTAAACCAAGTTTCTTTGCTTTGTTGACTTTGATTATGGTGTGTATGGTCAATTTGTTCCTCTCACTTCCGCCACGGCGTTCTTTAGTTTCGGTTTCGACACTGTCTACGTCATTTCGTTTTATTTATTTTGGTTATGGTATTTACCATGAGGTTATGGTGAGTTAATTCGGGAACGGGCTGTTGCGATATGAAAACGGGTCATGTGGAAACATGGAGACTCTTTGGCTTTTTCTATGAGTTAAACCGTTTCCTTGCTTTGTTGACTTTGATTATAGTGTTTATGGTCAATTTCTTCCTCTCACTTTCTATATGGCCGTCTTTAGTTTCGGTTTCGACACGGTCTACGCTATTTCGTTGCTTTATTTATTTTAGTTATGGTAGTTATCATGAGGTTATGGAGGTTATGGTGTTTATGATCGATTTTTCGTTGTTTTATTTGTTTTAGTTATGATATTTGCCATGAGGTTATGGTGAGTTATTTCGGGAACGTGTCGTTACAACATGTAAATTGATCATGTGAAAATATGGAAAACTCGACAATCTTTGCCTTTGTTTATGAGTTAAACCGTTTCCTTGCTTTGTTGACTTTGATTATAGTGTTTATGGTCAATTTCTTCCTCTCACTTTCTATACAGCCGTTTTTAGTTTCGGTTTCGACACGGTCTACGCTATTTCGTTGCTTTATTTATTGTAGTTATGATAGTTATCATGAGGTTATGGTGTTTATGATCAATTTTTCGTTGTTTTATTTGTTTTAGTTATGATATTTACCATGAGGTTATGGTGAGTTAATTCGGGAACGTGTCGTTACAATATGTAAACTGGTCATGTGGATATATGGAAAACTCGATAATTTTTGGTTATGTCCATGAGTTAAACCAAGTTTCCTTGCTTTGTTGACTTTGAATATGGTGTGTGTGGTCAATTTGTTCCTCTCACTTTCGCCGCGACACTCTTCAATTACGGTTTCGACCCAATCTACGCTATTTCGTTTTATTTTTTTTGGTTATGGTATTTACCATGAGGTTATGGTGAGTTATTTCGGGAACGTGTCGTTACAACATGTAAATTGATCATGTGAAAATATGGAAAACTCGACAATCTTTGCCTTTGTTTATGAGTTAAACCAAGTTTCTTTGCTTTGTTGACTTTGATTATGGTGTGTATGGTCAATTTGTTCCTCTCACTTTCGCCACGGCGTTCTTTAGTTTCGGTTTCGACACTGTCTACGTCATTTCGTTTTATTTATTTTGGTTATGGTATTTACCATGAGGTTATGGTGAGTTAATTCGGAAACGGGCTGTTGCGATATTTTAGAAAACGGGTCATGGTGAGTTACATGGAGACTCTTTCGTTTTTCTATATTAAACCGTTTCCTTGATATATTGACTTTGATTATAGTTGTTTATGGTCAATTTCTTCCTCTCACTTTTTCCACGTCTTTAGTTTCGGTTTCGACACGGTCTACGCTATTTCGTTGCTTTATTTATTTTAGTTATGGTATTTACCATGAGGGTATCGAGGTTATGGTGTTTATGATCGATTTTTCGTTGTTTTATTTATTTTAGTTATAATATTTACCATGAGGTTATGGTGAGTTATTTCGGGAACGTGTCGTTACAACATGTAAATTGATCATGTGAAAATATGGAAAACTCGACAATCTTTGCCTTTGTTTACGAGTTAAACCGTTTCCTTGCTTTGTTGACTTTGATTATAGTGTTTATGGTCAATTTCTTCCTCTCACTTTCTATACGGCCGTCTTTAGTTTCGGTTTCGACACGGTCTACGCTATTTCGTTGCTTTATTTATTGTAGTTATGATAGTTATCATGAGGTTATGGTGTTTATGATCAATTTTTCGTTCTTTTATTTGTTTTAGTTATGATATTTACCATGAGGTTATGGTGAGTTAATTCGGGAACGTGTCGTTACAATATGTAAACTGGTCATGTGGATATATGAAAAACTCGATAATTTTTGGTTATGTCCATGAGTTAAACCAAGTTTCCTTGCTTTGTTGACTTTGAATATGGTGTGTATGGTCAATTTGTTCCTCTCACTTTCGCCGCGACACTCTTCAATTACGGTTTCGACCCAATCTACGCCATATCGTTTTATTTTTTTTGGTTATGGTATTTACCATGAGGTTATGGTGAGTTAATTCGGAAACGGGCTGTTGCGATATGAAAACGGGTCGTGTGGAAATATGGAAAACTTGACAGTCTTTGGCTTTGTCCATGAATTAAACCAAGTTTCTTTGCTTTGTTGACTTTGATTATGGTGTGTATGGTCAATCTCTTCCTCTCACTTTCTCCACGGCGCTCTTTAGTTTCGGTTTCAACACGGTCTACTCCGTTTCGTTGTTTTATTTATTTTAGTTATGGTATTTACCATGAGGTTATGGTAAGTTAATTCGGGAACGGGCTGTTGTGATATTAAAACGGGTCATGTGGAAATATGGAAAACTCGACAGTCTTTGGCGTTGTCCACGAGTTAAACCAAATTTCTTTGCTTTGTTGACTTTGATTATGGTATTTATGATCAATTTATTCCTCTTTCATTCTCCACGGTGCTGTTTAGTTTCGGTTTCGGCACGGTCTACGCCATTTCGTTTTATTTGTTTTTGTTACGGTATTTACCATGAGGCAATGGTAAATTAGTTCGAGAATGTGCCGTTGCAATATGAAAACTGATCATGTGAAAGTATGGAAAACTCGATAGTTCAACTAAATTTCTTTGCTTTGTTGACGTTTATTATAATGTTTATTTCGACACGGTCTACGCCGTTTCGTTGTTTTATTTATTTTACTTATGGTATTTATCATGAGGTTATGGTGAGTTAATTCGGGATTGTGCTGTTGCGATATGAAAACGGGTCACGTGAAAATATGGGCAACTCGATCGTCTTTGGCTTTGCCCATGAGTTAAACCAAGTTTCTTTGCTTTGTTGACATTGATTATGGTGTTTATGGTCAATTTGTTCCTTTCATTTTCTCCACGTAGAGTGATATCTACGCCTTCGGTTATTTATTTTATGTCATGTAATGTAAATTAGCAGTTATCAGAAAGATAAGAACTCTTTGACTTCGATTATCAGTTAAACCAAGTTTCCTTGCTTTGTTGACTTTGATTATGGTGTTTATGATCAATTTGTTCCAGCAGAGTGATATGCCCCTGCAGTTATATGTCAGTATGTAAAGCAGTTATCAGCCAAGAAGTTGTATAGTGTTTGTATAATGCTAAATCAGTTTCTTTATGGTGGTAGTTAGGTTTGTTGTGACCAAGGTCTAAGCTGGTTCTTTGGCTTGTTTGTTTCAGTTATGATATTTATGACAAGGTAACCGCAGGTTAATTGGGTAATGTTATTTTATGATATGTGCAGTGCTATGTATAAATATGTAAAACATGACAATCTGTAGTTTAACTTTATCCATGGTATGTCTAACCCAAATTTACATTTTAATTATTGTGCGTATAATAAGCTCGTCCCAGGTATTATATTGTATTATGCAATGCGTTATATATAAGTATGTCAAACACAATGATGTTCTCCGTTCCTTTGTCTAGTTCAATTCTTGCCAAATTGGATCTGATAGGGCAGGTCTCTTTGTATTATTGCTTTAATTAACTTACTTGTTAATTCAGAATTGATTTTAATTGTGCTAACAATAAGTTCATTCCAGCCAATTCTAAATAAATTAAACAATTAAACAGTTCCAGCAATACTAAAACAGTTGACGGAATCTGGAAACCCACTAATTTTAGAATTAGTTATTACAAGTGATTGTATGTACAGCTAAAATGTACATGCTACTAATATTTGTTGAATTCAACACACAATCTAGACCAAATTTTCTTCTTATAAGCCTATACTTCCGTCAGGGTATTTACAATAAATTTTCCAGGGACGTTTTATGTGAATAAAGTGATATGTTATTATGACGTAAAGTATCATAGCTTGCGATTACCCACAAATATATTACCTAAATACTGTGATATCAAACTGTAATATGTGACTGACCGTATTATTGTACTTAAATAATGAATGAAGTTATCATATAAAGGCAAATAAAGTTATCAAGTTTAACATTTTGTATATTTTTACAGTTTGTACATTTTTAGTTATAAATGTCATTATTTCAATAAATCAGTTTTAAAATTAATGAGTTCCTATGTTTTGACGACTGTTTTGTCACAATGTGGCCCTGCAGAAATTTTGTATATTTCGTTTAATATTACTTATTACCGCATTTTTATTTGGTATATCATGAAAAATATAATGTACGGCAAACTGTTTTCGATTAGGATCTTTGTGCCTATATTCCAGTAATTTGCTGTTTCTCATAACTAAATATCGTATGTCCAAACAATTTTTCGAATATTTTAACATAATACTTTGTTTTCTAATTTCCGTTAGCTTGCCTCCCTATCACCCAGTGCAGTTTTTCTAGCCTTTCTGTTCGACATAATAATTACAATCCAAACATTTGACGTGAAGATCTTTTATTACGCGCCAATATTAAGCGTTACGCATTATTACCAAGCGTTATGGACACTGTCAACTGTTTTCAGGGCTAAATGAACCATTCGTCATCATAAAAGCCGGCACGGCTAATTTTCGTCAGGTCGATAAAATGAGAGGGCGCTACAAATAACACACTGATTTGTGTACTAGCGATGATTTTTCGTAAATTCAGTAACAAAAACATCTGATACATCATGTAGCTATTATGTACGAATGAGGATTATTTGACGTAAGCAACATTCGATATAAACGTTCTCGTACATACGCTTTGTTATTCTCTGTGCATCGTTTGTGCACATTTTCCATTGTACATATTGAATGTGAATGTCCCGACTTATCAATTTTTTGTACGCAAACATAATCGTATCTAACGCCCGCTGACATTTCACGGTCTTTTCATATGAATGCAAAAGAAGCGAAACTGTGCAATACGTAAAAGCCAGCAGGCCAAGCATTATTAAACTTCTGCAGCCGTGCGTTATTTATTACCTTCTTTTCTTTTTTCGCAAACGGCAGTGGTTGCAATTTTTTATTTAAACACTCCGTTTTTCTCTTGAAATACGCTTTTATAGAGACTTGTACACCGCACTATTGGAAGTTTCCTCATCTGTCAATGTCTTGTATGCAGAAACATTCGTATCTAGCACACGCTGACATTTAACACAGTCCCTCATGCACATCTCCAAGAAGTGGTTGCATATTTAACACGTTATCTGCCACGGTGGTCACCGGTGACCGGCGGAAAAGACTTTACGAAAAATGCAAAAAATTTGCAATGGAGCCTATTTGCAATCTTGTAAAAGCAATTGATATTGGAATGGCGCTTCAATACTTTGGCTACTAACAACTCGGCGTTACCTTCATTTTGCAGGAATTAATCATACTCTGCAATATTTCGTCGCATCGCGGTTTTAACATAGCAAAATAGATGGTGACCGGTGCAAAAGATTGGACTAAAAATGCAAAAAATTCGCAATAAAGCCTATTTGCAATCTTGTAAAAGCAGTTGATATTGGAATGGTGCTTCAACACTTTGGCTTCTAATAATTTGGCGTTACCTTCATTTTGCACGATTTAATCATACTCTGCAATATTTCATCGCATCGCGGTTCTAACATAGCAAAGGCCACAGTGACTAACGTAAAGTATTTTATTAGAGATGCAAAAATAAATAGCAATGAAGCCTATTTGCAATCTTGTAAAAGCAATTGATATTGAAATGGCACTTCAATACTTTGGCTTTTAACAACTCTATGTTATCTTCATTTTACACGGTTTAATCATGCTCTGCAGCATTTCATCGCATCGCGATTCTAACATAGCAAAATACGTAAAATATTTTACTAGAAATGCAAGAAATTCGCAATGAAGCCTATTTCCAATTTTGTAAAAGCAATTGATATTCGAACGGTTCTTCAATACTTTGGCTTCTAACAATTCTGCATTACCTTCATTTTACACGATTTAGTCATATTCTGCAGTAGTTCGTCGCATCGCAGTTCTAACATAGCAAAATGTACAGTAACCGGCGCAAAAGATTTTACTAGAAATGCAAAAAATTCGCAATGAAGCTTATTTGCAATTTTGTAAAAGCAATCGATATTGGAACGGTGCTTCAATACTTTGGCTTCTAACAACTCTACGTTACCTGAATTTTGCACGACTTAATCATACTCCGCAGTATTTCATCGCATCGCGGTTCTAACATAGCAAAATACACGGTGACCAACGTAAAATATTTTACTAGAAATGCAAAAAATTCGCAATGAAGCCTATGTGCAATCTTGTAAAAGCAATTGGTATTGGAACCGTGCTTCAATACTTTAACTTCTAACTTTGCGTTACCTTTATTTTGCGCGATTTAATTCTACTCTGCAGTATTTCAGCGCATTCGGTTTTAACATAGCAAAATACTCGGTGACCGGCGCAGAAGATTTGACTAAAAATGTAAAAATTCGCAATGAATCCTGTTTGCAATCTTGTAAAAGCAATTGATATTCGAACGGTTCTTCAATACTTTGGCTTCTAACAATTCTGCGTTACTTTCATTTTGCACGATTTAATGATACTCTGCAGTATTTCATTGCATCGCAGTTCTAACATAACAAAACACGCGGCGACCGGCGCAAACGATTTGACTAAAAGTGAAAAAATTCGCAGTGAAGCCTATTTCCAATTTTGTAAAAGCAATTGATATTGGAACGGTGCTTCTATACTTTGGCTTGTAACAACTCTGCGTTACTTTAATTTTGCACGATTTAATCATACTCTGCAGTATTTCGTCGCATTGCAGTTCTAACATAGCAAATTACGCTTGAGCAAAATACGTAAAATATTTTACTAGAAATGCAAAAAATTCGCAATGAAGCCTATTTGCAATCTTGTAAAAGCAATTGATATTCGAAGGGTTCTTCAATACTGTGGCTTCTAACAAGTCTGCGTTACTCTCATTTTGCACGATTTAATGATACTCTGCAGTATTTCATTGCATCGCAGTTCTAACATAGCAAAACACACGGCGACCGGCGCAAACGATTTGACTAAAAGTGAAAAAATTCGCAGTGAAGCCTATTTCCAATTTTGTAAAAGCAATTGGTATTGGAACGGTGCTTCAATACTTTAACTTCTAACTTTGCGTTACCTTTATTTTGCGCGATTTAATTCTACTCTGCAGTATTTCAGCGCATTCGGTTTTAACATAGCAAAATACTCGGTGACCGGCGCAGAAGATTTTACTAAAAATGCAAAAATTCGCAATGAATCCTGTTTGCAATCTTGTAAAAGCAATTCATATTCGAACGGTTCTTCAATACTTTGGCTTCTAACAAGTCTGCGTTACTTTCATTTTGCACGATTTAATGATACTCTGCAGTATTTCATTGCATCGCAGTTCTAACACAGCAA
The DNA here is from genome assembly GCA_033815515.1 of Cryptocheilus praepositus. NCBI lineage: Eukaryota > Metazoa > Arthropoda > Insecta > Hymenoptera > Pompilidae > Cryptocheilus > Cryptocheilus praepositus. Next base: position 806,016 of record JAWWQZ010000018.1, on the reverse strand, counting down.
AACACACGGCGACCGGCGCAAACGATTTGACTAAAAGTGAAAAAATTCGCAGTGAAGCCTATTTCCAATTTTGTAAAAGCAATTGATATTGGAACGGTGCTTCTATACTTTGGCTTGTAACAACTCTGCGTTACTTTAATTTTGCACGATTTAATCATACTCTGCAGTATGCCATCGCATTGCGGTTCTAACAGCAGAATACTTGGCAGTCAACGTGTTCACACGTTAACTGCCACGGTGGTCACCGGTGACCGGCGCAAAATATTTTGCTAAAAACGCAAAAAATTCGCAATGAAACCTATTTGCAATTTTGTAAAAGCAATTGATATTGGAACGGTGCTTTAATACTTCGGCTTCTAACTACTTTACGTCACTTTCATTTTGCACGATTTAATCATATTCTGCAGTATTTCGTCGCATCGCAGTTCTAACATAGCAAAATACGCTTGAGCAAAATACGTAAAATATTTGACTAGAAATGCAAAAAATTCGCAATGAAGCCTATTTGCAATGTTGTAAAAGCAATTGATATTGGAACGATTCTTCAATACTTTGGCTTCTAACAACTCTACATTACCTTCATTTTGCACGATTTAATCATACTCTGCAGTACTTCGTCGCATCACGATTCTAACGTAGCAAAATACGCTTGGCAGTGAACGTGTTAAAAGTGATCCCTACATAAGGTTATGGGCTCCGCTGAATGGCGAATATTCGTACTTAAACTCGAAAAAAAGGTTTCTCGGATCTCGAATAGTCACAGCGTGCGATGCGGCGAGAGATACACGACGGGTGCTTTCTCCGGCGGACACCCGGTATAGAAGCCATTGTACTCAGCCAACCGTCAAGCTTTTGAGTCGTTCCGATCGCGTTTCAGTTATACCAGGTGCTACGGGACAGTCGGTGCTCGCCAGGCAGGCCACAATGAAAGGAAAGCATATGCCCAGCGTTTCGTTTCACGGACATTCTATACTTTTGAGAACGCTGCGCGGCTCGTCGCGGCCTGTCTTTTGATTTTTCCACCCTTCACCGCAATTTTTCAAGCTCGCTGCTCGGTGACGTGTACCATCGCCGTGTGCGGACTATATCGAAAAGACGCAGGAGAGAAACGGCTTGGGCCCGAGGAAAACGGGAGGGAATGAGAAAAAGAAAACGGATCGGACGTGTAGGACGTTCACTGCAGTGAGATTCTTTTGTCGTGCCGACGCGCAGCGAGCGTGCACTCGCAGTCTAGTGTGCAACCGAAATGTGTTCAGCGGCCGTTTACTAGACGAAAAGTCTGCGTTTAGTGTCGGTTCGGCGTGCGTTTGCCTGCATCCGGTATGCCAACGTTGTGCACGCAGTGTGTATCTCCTTTACATGCAGTCTGCGTCTCTTTTCCATCCAGCGTGCGTCTAGTGGCCGGCCACAATTTCGTCGGTACTTTGTCAGTACTTCAGTAGCGTTGTAAACAACGTTTCGCTATCGTGCGCGAGCCATCGAACGCTCAGCACAACAATTCACGCGTAGCCTTATTTCTCTTAATTCGCGCCGCGCGTGCTCTTTGTACTCATACCGTCCTGAGATACACAATTGTTCACATTTCGTGCTGTGGCCAGAGAAAATTTTCGATACCCCAGGTACGCGCGAGTGAACGAGCTGCGGGAATTGATTCGATAACGAAAAGTATAACATTGTAAGCCGAAGTGTGTTCCGCGGAGTGGTGCAATCGATGTTAAGAGAGTTGGAAACATGTTTGAAAGGTGATGTAGCGTGATTATCAGCTAAATAGACCGTAACCAGAGCGTTCTGCATTTTTTGATCGCCGGTCTCGTTATCATCGATGAACATTGGGTTGCGACTTCGATGACCAATTGGGAAACAGAATGTAAACGATACACGAAACTCGCGTGTCTTTTGTCAGAGCGCTTGCCGCGATTAATTCTTAAACAACGTCGTTCTGTCTAGCGAGTTTTCTCCGGTGTCGGAAATTTCGTGAATGACCTATGAATATCAACAATCAACCAAGAGTCTGAACGAGAGTGGTTAAATTCTTAGGAGCCGAGAATTTGCCGAAATGGAGCCTGGAAAGAAGAAGTATGTTTGTAGTAATTTGTTGCTAATATTATAGTTGATATGTAATGCCTATTATAATATTGTAAAGTCAAAGAAATAAAATGAGTAGTCTGTTGCAGATGATAGGAATTTGAAAGTTTAAGTCAAGGAAATTTAGCACAATTCCTTCAAGTTGATTCTTATTTATGTGCACTGTTTTAAACAAGATTTTGTATTAACAGGGCTAAAGTTTAAGGAAATGCTTTGTGTCTAAGGGAATTGCATTATCATGGGAGGTATCTTAAGTTGTTCCAATAGAAATATTCAGTGAGTGGCTAGTTATGTTTACGTATCAAGAACTTAATGGGATATCAATCTGGCAAGTAATCCATGTTAGACAAAATCAGTGATTGATAACACAGTATGAGAGTTCCTGCATTGCCCTTTGTTTACATTCAAAGTCAACAATTAGTAATCTGTACCCTTGATTAAAACAGTAGAAAGTACTATTTGTGAAAAATTGCAACAAAGCAATTGTATTTTCACTTGTTTGCAGTTCTGTGTATATACATATTATTACTGTGTTACCACTTATGAATCACAAATTAACAAAAGTTCTAGGCAATAATTGTATGGTTGTATTTTTACACTTTAAAATCTGATACAAAGTCTGTTTAAAATCCAACATAAAATTTACTGTTCCTGATTATTTAATTAGACATTCCTTATAGCGAATGTACTTACCTAGGTATAATTCTGGATAATTGGTTACTTTCATTATGATGCGTTTAACATATAATTCAGAGAAGGCAATATTACAAACTTGGTACGGTCTACAAAAAGTCATTTACAGATATAATGGTACATTCAAAACAGGAAACTATTTGTGAAAAATTACAACAGAGCAATTGTATTTTCACTTGTTTGCAGTTCTGTGTATATACATATTATTACTGTGTTACCACTTATGATTCAGAAATTAACAAAAGTTCTAGGCAATGATTGTATGGTTGTATTTTTACGCTTTAAAATCTGACACAAAGTCTGTTTAAAATCCAACATAAAATTTACTGTTCCTGATTATTTAATTAGACATTCCTTATAGCGAATGTACGTACCTAGGTATAATTCTGGATAATTGGTTACTTTCATTATGATGCGTATAACATATAATTCAGAGAAGGCAATATTACAAACTTGGTACGGTCCACAAAAAGTCATTTACAGATATAATGGTACATTCAAAACAGGAAACTATTTGTGAAAAATTACAACAGAGCAATTGTATTTTCACTTGTTTGCAGTTCTGTGTATATACATATTATTACTGTGTTACCACTTATGATTCAGAAATTAACAAAAGTTCTAGGCAATGATTGTATGGTTGTATTTTTACGCTTTAAAATCTGACACAAAGTCTGTTTAAAATCCAACATAAAATTTACTGTTCCTGATTATTTAATTAGACATTCCTTATAGCGAATGTACGTACCTAGGTATAATTCTGGATAATTGGTTACTTTCATTATGATGCGTATAACATATAATTCAGAGAAGGCAATATTACAAACTTGGTACGGTCCACAAAAAGTCATTTACAGATATAATGGTACATTCAAAACAGGAAACTATTTGTGAAAAATTACAACAGAGCAATTGTATTTTCACTTGTTTGCAGTTCTGTGTATATACATATTATTACCGTGTTACCACTTATGATTCAGAAATTAACAAAAGTTCTAGGCAATGATTGTATGGTTGTATTTCTACGCTTTAAAATCTGACACAAAGTCTGTTTAAAATCCAACATAAAATTTACTGTTCCTGATTATTTAATTAGACATTCCTTATAGCGAATGTACTTACCTAGGTATAATTCTGGATAATTGGTTACTTTCATTATGATGCGTATAACATATAATTCAGAGAAGGCAATATTACGAACTTGGTACGGTCCACAAAAAGTCAGTTACAGATATAATAGTACATTCAAAACAGGAAACTATTTGTGAAAAATTACAACAGAGCAATTGTATTTTCACTTGTTTGCAGTTCTGTGTATATACATATTATTACTGTGTTACCACTTATGAATCACAAATTAACAGAAGTTCTAGGCAATAATTGTATGGTTGTATTTTTACACTTTAAAATCTGATACAAAGTCTGTTTAAAATCCAACATAAAATTTACTGTTCCTGATTATTTAATTAGACATTCCTTATAGCGAATGTACTTACCTAGGTATAATTCTGGATAATAATTGGTTATTTCCATTATGATGCGTATAACATATAATTCAGAGAAGGCAATATTACAAACTTGGTACGGTCCACAAAAAGTCATTTACAGATATAATGGTACATTCAAAACAGGAAAATTATTAACATTGTGTCGAATACTGAAAAGGTAATATTTTATACACAGTCAAAAGATATGGCATGGTTGTACAAATTTTGGTTAAATATTTCAGCATATATAGAATTACTTACTTATTTTCTACAGAGAAAGAATAAAAATTGTAGTTGGTAGATACAAAGCAGGTATACGTTCTGCAGTTATAAATAGAAATAGTAACAACTAGGAAGATAATAATATGTACGGACTAATGAAAAGCTAATAGCATCAGTGGTTTTATAATTAGATGAACTAAGCCTTGAACCAAGTTGTTTGATTTATCCTGAATATAAGGAAATCTAGAAGAATTTGGAACTGCCTGTAGGTGCAGATATCTATATGGATCTGATATTAAAATAGTAAAATAGTAAAATTGTAAAACAATTTTTTACAGGACTTTGATAATATGCCCAATGAGAAATTACAATTAAAAACTCATTAACTTTTAATAAACAAGAAATTACTATCCTAAAATGTTGCAAAAAATGTTTATTATGAAAATATTGCAACCAAAAATATTGAGTAGGATAATGACACTAACATTTTTTATCACACTCTAATTAAAGTATATAAATATCATCATGAAGGTAAAAGCATCAATACAGTCTTGATTTATTATATGAATTTGCGTTACATAGGTGCACTGCTAATTTTATTGAGAAAATACTTTGAGCAATGATCGTGTTGTTACTAAAATTAATGTATTTCTGAGAAGTTCTTGTGGAGTTCTATAAAAGAATAGCTTACTCTTTTAAGTTGAGCTTATCTGTAACACACTACTTCATTGTGAGTTTAGTAGATAGACTCAAGCATTTAGAATATATTACATAGTTAGACAAGAAGTTATTGTATGGGACAAGCTGTATAAAGTCAGGTGGACAGGTAAGATAAACTTGATCAATAATCAAATATTCATTAATTGTACCAATGTGGTCTCAAATTTAAATGAAAGTATTCTGATATCCATTATTTATAACAATTTCATGTGAACTTTAGATTCTATTTTAGAAAACAAGGAACATCCTTCTAACTTTTCGATTCACAGAATGTCTCACTATTTTTTTAATTGTAAGAAATTGTGTTGAACACATTGACTGCTAAGCGTATTTTGCTATGTTGGAACCACAATGCAATGAAATACTGCAGAGTTTAAGTAAATGGTGCAAAATAAAGGTAACGCAGAGCTATTAGAAGCCAAAGTATTGAAGCATCGTTCCAATATCAAATACTTTTACAAGATTGCAAAGAGGTTTCATTGCAAATTTTTTGCATTTTTAGTAAAATCTGTTGTGCCGGTCACCGTGTATTTTGCTATGTTAGAACTGCAATGCAATGAAATACTGCAGAGTATGATTAAATCATGCAAAATGAAGGTAACGCTGAGTTGTTAGAAGCCAAAGTATTGAAGCATCGTTCCAATATCAAATGCTTTTACAAGATTGCAAAGAGGCTTCATTGCGAATTTTTTGCATTTTTACTAAAATCTGTTGTGCCGGTCCCCGTGTATTTTGCTATGTTAGAACCGCGATGCAATGAAATACTGCAGAGTACGATTACATCGTGCAAAATGAAGGTAGCGCAGATTTGTTAGAAGCCAAAGTATTGAAGCACCGTTCCAATATCAATTGCTTTAACAACATTGCAAATAGGCGTCATTGCGAATTTTTTGCATTTCTAGTAAAATATTTTATGTATTTTGCTCAAGCGTATTTTGCTATGTTACAACTGCGATGCGATGAAATACTGCAGAGTATGATTAAATCATGCAAAATGAAGGTAACGCTGAGTTGTTAGAAGCCAAAGTATTGAAGCATCGTTCCAATATCAATTGCTTTAACAAGATTGCAAATAGGCGTCATTGCGAATTTTTTGCATTTCTAGTAAAATATTTTACGTATTTTGCTCAAGCGTATTTTGCTATGTTACAACTGCGATGCGATGAAATACTGCAGAGTATGACTAAATCATGCAAAATGAAGGTAACGCTGAGTTGTTAGAAGCCAAAGTATTGAAGCATCGTTCCAATATCAAATGCTTTTACAAGATTGCAAAGAGGCTTCATTGCGAATTTTTTGCATTTTTACTAAAATATTTTACGTTGTTGCTCGGTCCCCGTGTATTTTGCTATGTTAGAACCTCGATGCAATGAAATACTGCAGAGTACGATTACATCGTGCAAAATGAAGGTAGCGCAGATTTGTTAGAAGCCAAAGTATTGAAGCACTGTTCCAATATCAATTGCTTTAACAAGATTGCAAATAGGTGTCATTGCGAATTTTTTGTATTTCTAATAAAATATTTTACGTATGTTGCTCAAGCGTATTTTGCTATGTTACAACTGCGATGCGATGAAATACTGCAGAGTACGATTACATCGTGCAAAATGAAGGTAGCGCAGATTTGTTAGAAGCCAAAGTGTTGAAGCACCGTTCCAATATCAATTGCTTTAACAAGATTGCAAATAGGCGTCATTGCGAATTTTTTGCATTTCTAGTAAAATATTTTACGTATTTTGCTCAAGCGTATTTTGCTATGTTACAACTGCGATGCGATGAAATACTGCAGAGTATGATTAAATCGTGCAAAATGAAGGTAACGCTGAGTTGTTAGAAGCCAAAGTATTGAAGCATCGTTCCAATATCAATTGCTTTAACAAGATTGCAAATAGGCGTCATTGCGAATTTTTTGCATTTCTAGTAAAATATTTTACGTATTTTGCTCAAGCGTATTTTGCTATGTTACAACTGCGATGCGATGAAATACTGCAGAGTATGATTAAATCGTGCAAAATGAAGGTAACGCTGAGTTGTTAGAAGCCAAAGTATTGAAGCATCGTTCCAATATCAAATGCTTTTACAAGATTGCAAAGAGGCTTCATTGCGAATTTTTTGCGTTTTTACTAAAATCTGTTGTGCCGGTCCCCATGTATTTTGCTATGTTAGAACCGCGATGCAATGAAATACTGCAGAGTACGATTACATCGTGCAAAATGAAGGTAGCGCAGATTTGTTAGAAGCCAAAGTATTGAAGCACCGTTCCAATATCAATTGCTTTAACAAGATTGCAAGTAGGCGTCATTGCGAATTTTTTGTATTTCTAGTAAAATATTTTACGTATTTTGCTCAAGCGTATTTTGCTATGTTACAACTACGATGCGATGAAATACTGCAGAGTATGATTAAATCATGCAAAATGAAGGTAACGCTGAGTTGTTAGAAGCCAAAGTGTTGAAGCACCGTTCCAATATTAATTGCTTTTACAAGATTGCAAATAGGCTTCATTGCGAATTTTTTGCATTTTTAGTCAAATCTTTTGCATCAATTACCGGTGACTACCGTGACAGTCAATGTGTTCAAGGAATGCTTAATATTATACTTTGGTTCTTGTTAAATCTTGTCGAAATGTTGAATCATATTATTTATATTGATTATGACCTCACAAATCATTTTACTTCTGCAGAGTGGCTGCTACTGGGGCATTTTTGTGTAATGGTACTTCTCAGTGCATAGGACCGATCATTGCAGGATCGATGGTGCCACCATCACCCTCAGTATCGTCTTCACCAGTGAATTATAAGAGGACATGCTGGCGAAAGGTGGCACCGTGTGTGGCGTTTCTGGCTGCCTTTTCAACTGCTATGGCCTTACTTCTTGTTTGGAGCGAAGCTGCAGCTTTGCGGTAACTATACTTTTATACTTTGTTAGGTAAAATAGAAGGTGAATACTTTACAATGTATAAAATTGCAGAATCTTAATCTCATTATCAGAAATATACCTACTTGGAATTCTTATCATAGTGAAAGTATTACAAGAAAATGTTATATATTTCCTACCATTATCAATAGTGGTTTTGCTGAAAAAGAAATTGATTCATAATTTTACCAGATGTTTCGATACTAAAATGTTAAAGTGACGTTGTTAAATGATTAGTTGACATGATCACTTGCCTGAGAGAATAATGACTTTGTATGCCTATTTCAGGAGACAAGCCTTTGATGCAAATATGACTAAGGATTATGTGCTGAATGTGTCAGTGGATAATCCACAATTGATTGCTTACATCCGAGAAGTTCAGTTGAAACGAACAACACATCAGGATCCTCTGAATGCGAGTCAAACGTTGGAGGAGAGAATAATCTCAAGTTTGTCACAGGGCAAACAAGAAGGTGTTTACGTTGAATATATCAACAGGGTAAGACGCAACCATCTTTGTTATTTCTGCTATCTTCTTGCACCACCTTTGTAACTTGTGACTTTTTTATAGATAGGTGCGGTCTCTGGCACAGCTTGGCTAGAATTGAACGCAAATTGGAGAGGGGTTTTAGTTGTGACCGACCCTAGAAGTTTTTTTGAAGCTCATAGGAGTTCCAGAAATCCAAAAACCAGAGTTCTGCATGCGTGCCTGAGCACTGATAAAGATACCAAAGAGGTAAAAAGCCATCACGCAATTCGTATTTCGAGTTAAATACTATTTTTAAGTGTGAAGTTATGTTTTTTAAGGGTCGATATTCAAAGTAATATTTAACGTTACAAGTGTCATTTATTCGTCGGTATGATAGAACAGTTAAAAAGAACTTCATAACAGATAAAAAAGAAATATGTATTTTGACGCTTCTTGCCATGCGTCTTAGTTTTCGAAAAAACAATTTCATAATTGACATGTCAGTAGAGTGTTTTGACAATTATAAGTCTCAGGTCAAGCAATAGAACCAACCTTATTCATTCATAATCTTTAAATAATAGGTGTATTAATTCATGGTTCATTTACATTGTACAGTAAAACCTGTTTTTGTGCGGTGGATAGGGACCGCATAAAAGAAATCGTACAAAAAAATATTCGAAAATTTTATAAATTCTTACATATAATAAACAATTTTGTACGATATAGTACCTAAAATTTTTTTTATGCGGTGGATAGGGACCGCATAAAAAAAGTCGGACTTAGAAAGTACATCAATGATTTATGAAATAGATGAGAGAATGCTTTCAATTAAATTAAATAATTAAATTAGACCTGAAGAAATTGTAAAAATATTTAATTCTTCATTGTACATATACATGGAGAAGTTTTCACATTATACATTAAATAGTTTGCTGCTACTCATCGCAATCCAAAACGCGCATCTTCTTGTGATGAATTGGTTGAAAATCGCTTTCGTCGCTTGAAGATAGGATTTCAATTGATTTGTTTTTTGGTACCATAAACTCAGTGATCAGTTTTTGTGACGACGGTCGACTGGTCAATTGCTTGTAAACGCCACGATAGTCAGACATGCATGATCTCAGCTCTTTTTGGAATTTTAAGCGTCTTTCCGCATTGGTATCTATTTTAAGAAAATGCGTTTCCAATTTTTTCGAAATCTGGATCCCTGCATATATTTTATCTGCTGTAAAAGATTCCGGTTCTTCTTGTCCATTTTCATAATCTATCAAACTATTGATAATGTCACTATCATCGACAGTTTGGCCCTCAATCATCTCGTCCGGGTCATTATCGCCGAAAGAATCAAAGCCTTCTCCGCCGAGTGCGAGCGCACTAATTTCAGATAATAACGTTGACGCATTTTCGGTAACGTTTCGATTAATTACACATTCATATATTTCGTCCACAACATGTATATGTACATTGATAGGAAACATTAAACTGGTGCTAACGCCGCTTAGATTCATATACCGCATAAAAATAAATCGCACAAAAAGAAAATCGCATAAAAAAGGACCGCACAAAAACAGGCTTTACTGTATTAGGTAATTTTGCAATTACATAATTTCAAAATGATAAACGTAGTTACAATCGTGCAATAAAATCATTTGCGCGTTACATCCTTTTTTTACTCATTGCAATGGTTCAAAATATAACTGCGCCCTAATAACATGTACACACGATCAGGGATTTAATATGTTCACATATCAGCCTTTTTTTCTGTTTACATACTATTGCAGCAAATAGCTGAGCATATTTTGTAAATAATATATTCTGAATACCTTAGGTAACGTATCACCAAGAGTCAGATGTTCAAGTTACCAAGCTGGGTGAAGGACCAAACAGTTTGTTGTCATCCGATGAGAACGTGCCAACTACTCGATTAAAGTGCTTTCCTCTGTACAGTGTTTTGCTAGCTTATAATGCGACGTCTTTGGACTATTTGAGTTTGGACAGTCTCGACGCTCAAGATGGCCAAGTATAAATTGTGTTCATTCGATAATACTTACATAAACTCGTTTCTATATGACACTGATGCCGTTTCCATAAAATGCAGGTTCTTGACACAATACCCTGGGATGTGATAAGGATAACGATCCTTTCGATACGTTGGAGCCCACATCACAGTGAAGCTGAAACAAAGAGTCTTGTCGACAAGTTGACGAGTAAGAGGTATAAGCTTGTACATATTACGGACACCGGCAAATGGATTTTTCTATATAATACGCTTCTTAAGATCTGATTTACTACGTTGATTTATCGTCCCCTACATCCCTCGACATATTTTTCAGCATAGAATACGTTGCACGGTCAGTTTTCCTAAACGGATGATATACGTGCGCATGTGTACGTTGTGTCTGTCATACACACGTATACATACGCGGGTACATCAAGCTACCAACATACATAAAATATGTGAATGCGAAGAATATTCTGTGCTAGAATAATAGTGAATAGTTGTCGGACATACAAGGATGCTGTTGAAACTATTTTTGTAGTGAAACCAGTTTGGCTGAGGAGGGGTTGAAGGAAATACAGCTATTTACCCAGCTATATTTTTTTCATAAGTAAAAACACAATTATCGTCGATCTCTTTAATGATCTTGCAACATCGGTATTCCGAATCTCAGTACATATTGAAAAATATGTTAGCGTTACAACAATAGGAGTTAAGCATTCAGATAGAAAATTAAATTTCTTTGTGAGCCGAATGGTTTGATTACTTTCGATTGTAACTTCTCAGGATTTTATTATGTAATTTATGATTAGTGATACGCGAAATCCACAAGAACTAGTGATTACGTACTGATTACGGTGTTTGCATCAATCGTAGATATTATAATTAGCGGTGTTAACGGTGACAACGATTTCTTTCTGATCTCTAATGTAAAGCTTATACGCTTTACGATGTTTACACCAAAAAATGAAGAAATTCACTCTCATATGATTTTACTGCAGCGTTACTGCAATGCAAGATAAGTTAGGACACACAAAGTACTTCTATTATGTAAGCCTAGATTTTATTCGATACAACGTGCATTGCGTGTGGTCCTGGCACTAATGTAAATACCGAACACTCGCGAGTCCTATTGCAGTGATGAACAGTCAGCTAGTTTAAATACCTAAATAACGGGCCTTATTAGTACGTAAGATAGTATTTTGCTAAGATATTTTAATTTGGTATAAATAATTCTTTCATCGTCCAGCCCAATATGTGTGATATAAGTAGTTACATATAATACCCAAAGAAAAATTAATATGTCCCAAATGTCGATTTTTCAGTACTGATAAAGTGAAGTACTTGAGAATTATAGTTGTTGATAAAACGTACGTTAAATAAAAAATTTAGTTGTGGGCTGTAAACGATCGGTGAACTTAAAAGATACTGCGTTTTAATGAGTAAACTTCTTATCGTAAGTGAATTCCAATGATTCTGATATTGATGCGTCTCGCACGGTACTTTAACGAAACGAATGTATCATGACAATCTTCTTACACGTTATGTCAGGAAAACGTTTGTCGTTTGATGATATGTTCATGTTCAATACTCGTGGCTGTGGCAGCAAGTTGTTTCAACTAAACGTATAAAATAACTGGTCCCGCGTGAAATTTCACAATGCTTCCCCTGTTAGCATTGAAAATGATCATGATTTCTGGGATTCGTGTTTTATATGGACATGTTATTAACTAAGTCTGACAAAATTTGGACTTCTACTGTGACAGAAAGAGAACGATGTCAGACAACTCATTTCCATTTTTGTATTTTTTTTTTTTTTCATAACAAATAGATCGGAATAATAAAGAACTATTTGTAAATTCAGTGCTCAGAGGTACGTGTTGATGCTATGAAATAAATTATATTGGTATGGACTTTTCCAAAACAGAAAATCTATCACGATAGGAGTTATTCAAACTTTCATTTTTCTACCATCAACACGTTTCTCGTCCTGAATTGAGAACGTGGCACATTTTTGTATGAGATTTCTTTGTTTTTTTTTTTTTATCCATCACATTACATTGTGTTTTAGACAAATGTCGCCTCTTCTTGAAAATAATTAATAAACGTGCATAATATGATACGAAAACAAAATAGGGATTTTTTTTTATTTCTTTCATCTCTTTCATAATGAAATTTGCGTTCGAATTATTTTACTTAGGGGATAAAATTATGGAGTATATGATAAATTTCTTAGAATATCCAAGTAGCGATTCAAGAAGTACCGAGACAAGTTTCCGGATACATTCTTGCAATTGCAATATCCAATTTTGCGCATAACATATGCGTTATTCCAATCAGAGACAGTGATGAAGATAAATCAGATAATAAATGACACGATAGTGTGCAATGAAACGTTTAGCGATTGTCGATAAGAATCGTTATCAACATTAAATTAAATATTGATTTCAGTGATTTATTGATTCTGTGTTTCGTTGTCTTTCTTATCGATCTCGCGTAAAATTAGGATAATGCCAATTTCTGCCACGCAGTGTCTTACTTATGTCATTTCCGCTATTTTTAATTTTACCGATTTTTGCTGGCAAAGCCAATGTTAAATTCCTGACCCTGGAGATATTTTGTATTGTTTGCCGATTTAGTCCGCTGCGATAAAGTGTCTACTGTATGTGAACCGTCCGTCATATTGTAGGTCATTTCTAAGAGTGAATAAAAATCAGTCACAGTATGGTTAATGATTATCTCGGTTCCCAAGGAACCGCTTATCGAAAGCTTCTGAGTATTCTTTCGCTTGTGCATTACGAATCGTTGTGTTCATAGAACATACCTGGGCGTAAAACTGATGCTATATTGACTTTGCGTTATATTTACTTAGACGCAGCATGTTTGTTAGTATTATGTGTAACTCAGAGTGTAGTTATTACCTGCAAGAATGACGAATTACTTCGTTTTATTGAAACGTGAACTTGATTTATAATGCGCTACACGATACATTTCTTGTGAGGGAAAAATTGACTGTTGTCACAATTTCAAATTATGAACGTAACAGTATAAACTAATGACACAATATTTATTATTACCATTCGGTATTAATCTTTGGACATCATTTTTAGATATGTTTAATATAAATGCTTGAAAAAGTCGTTATTTACTTAGTCTACCACAATTTTCAAATACTGAAACCTAGTTTAGCTGAAAAATTCCATTTAGCAATTCGATGGTACATGATACACATATCAATGACTATATACTGAAATATCGAGGATAGAAAAATAGTTTACCTGATACATATTTTTACCAATGAAATCAATATCTGCGAACATAAGAGCTGGGAGAAGTAGAAAAAATTGGAGATGAATAAAAAGTGACGAAGAGGAAACGAATGCTGACATACAATGATGTATAAAAAAAATAGGAATTTGGTAGTAGTGAAAAGAAAGTACTTCCTGTGGTTTCCAGCACAAAATTCTGTAAAAGAAGGGGACATAATCTTGATATGCCGGTAAGTCGTACTACAAACCACTCATTACCGTCGCATATATGACAGGTTTCGACTCTAGTGCCATGATCAGTCGTTCCTGTTTATCGTGATTTCTAAACTTTTTCCGTGCGATCACAGCCGATAAAGAAAGATTAGTGATAGTGTGGCCAGATAGATAATGACCACTGTGATATACAGTGGAACCGATCTTGCTGCGCCCATTCGGTATTTCTCAACGGGGTTTGTTTAAACCGAAATATACCTCTGTCCGCCCGTTTAATTAATAAGTGAACAGAACATACATGTGACACCCGCGTGCAAAAAAAGTCTATCAGGATTCTTTACCATTGAGTCTCGATGACGGTTGACAGTTCGTTTGTCAAGTAGTGGAAAAGGATAGTTCGTAATAAGCGCGGTATAATTAGAGGACTCTGGTATACGTTGATTGAAAGTGGTAGAAAAATTTGAGATGTAACAGGCTCCTGCGAGAAATTTAAGAAACGTCGTTTTATAATGGAAGGGACTGGAATGATTAGTGGTGCGCGGGATGATGAGAGGCAAGCCAAGCAAGAGACCAAACAACTTTGGCAGTATCTCTCCTCGATATCCGGTATTACGGTTTAAACCTACTATTGTGATGAACCTCGTTAACACTTTAAGGACCGCTAAGAATTTTGTAAGAAATACGCCTGGGACCGCACGTTTTTGGGAAACTTGTACGTTGCAAAAAATCATAACTTTATTATTGATAAAGCAATTTTTGTGAAACTTTCAGAAATTGTATAATTGGAAGTATTTTAGGTATTATTAGAAAAAAATGCTTCTTATTAATTATCATAACTTTTTTGCTTAAAAAATAAATGTGTATGAAATGTATAGAAATTATAAAATAGGATGCATTTTAGATATTATTAAAAAGAAATTGTTTTAAAAATTAGATAAAGAAATTATCATAAAATTTTATTTAAAAGTCAATTTTATAAGAGTTTCTAGTAGCTTTTTAAAGTATGATATTTTGTGAAGCATTTTTCTCAATGAAGAGGAACCGTACAAAATTTACATATGTATCGTGATTCGCTTTGTTTTCCAGTGAACATCGGTGTAAATACTTAAATAGACAAAATAGTTACAATGTATCACGGTAAGTAATATCTAAAGACAGCGTATAGAAAACACGAGAAAACTCGTGAACGGTCCTTAAAGTGTTAACACGTTAAGCATTACGTATATTCTTTCAAATAGTCTAGCATTTTTTAAAAGTGTCATTTTTTAACACTTCGACTGCCGTGATGGTCACCGCTGACCGGCGGAAGACACTTTACTGAATATCCAAAATATTCGCAATGGGTGGCAATAATTATTTTATAAAAGCGGTTATTGTTGGAATGGTGATGCGATCGTTTGGTCTTCAATACGTGCACATTATTTACATTTTGCATAACTCAAACGCTGTAGTATTTCATAGCATCGCCGTTCTAATACAGCAAAATACGCACGGCAGTCAACGTTTTAAAGTTCCTGTCAGACGGAAAGTTTAGTACCGAATTCCACGGATCGACGGTATCAACTTTCAGAGATAATACTCTACAAAACCCATACGATGTTAAAAAATATATTTTCACCTTTTTAACACGTTGGCTGCCAAGCGCATTTTGCTATGTTAGAACTGTGGTTGCGATTAAATACTGTAGAGTATGATTAAATCGTGCAAAATGAAGGTAACGTAGAGTTGTTAGAAGCCAAAGTATTGAAGCGCCATTCCAATATCAATTGCTTGTACAAGATTGCAAATAGGCTCCATTGCAAATTTTTTGCATTTCTAGTAAAATATTTCACGTTGGTCACCGTGTATTTTGCTATGTTAGAACCGCGATACGATAAAATACTGCAGAGTATGATTAAATCGTGCAAAATGAAGGTAACGCCAAATGATTAGAAACCAAAGTATTGAAGCACCATTCCAATATCAATTGCTTGTACAAGATTGCAAATAGGCTCCATTGCAAATTTTTTGCATTTCTAGTAAAATATTTCACGTTGGTCACCGTGTATTTTGCTATGTTAGAACCGCGACGCGATTAAATACTGCAGAGTATGATTAAATCGTGCAAAATGAAGGTAACGCCAAATTATTAGAAACCAAAGTATTGAAGCACCGTTCCAATATCAATTGTTTTACAAGATTGCAAAGAGGCTTCATTACAAATTTTTTGCATTTCTAGTAAAATATTTTACATTGGTCACCGTGTATTTTGCTATGTTAGAACCGCAACGCGATTAAATACTGCAGAGTATGATTAAATCGTGCAAAATGAAGGTAACGCCAAATTATTAGAAACCAAAGTATTGAAGCACCGTTCCAATATCAATTGTTTTACAAGATTGCAAAGAGGCTTCATTACAAATTTTTTGCATTTCTAGTAAAATATTTTACATTGGTCACCGTGTATTTTGCTATGTTAGAACCGCGATGCGATGAAATACTGCAGAGTATGATTAAATCGTGCAAAATGAAGGTAACGCCAAATTATTAGAAACCAAAGTATTGAAGCACCGTTCCAATATCAATTGCTTTTACAAGATTGCAAATAGGCTTCATTACAAATTTTTTGCATTTCTAGTAAAATATTTTACATTGGTCACCGTGTATTTTGCTATGTTAGAACCGCGATGCGATGAAATACTGCAGATTATGATTAAATCGTACAAAATGAAGGTAACGTAGAGTCGTAAGAAGCCATAGTATTAAAGAACCATTCCAATATCAATTGCTTTTACAAGATTGCAAACAGGTTTCATTGCGAATTTTTTGCATATCTAGTAAAATTTTTTGCGCCGGTTACCGATGACCACCGTGGCAGTCAACGTGTTAATACATTTCACCGAAACGTTCTAAACAAAAGTAGACTACTTTGTTCGTTGCCTATTTTTATACACGGTCGCGTTTTCTGTATCTGCACATTGTCTAAAGAAAAAGTGAAACATCGTTGTCGCGTTTAACATGTTAACAACGGGAAATTGAAAATTTTCTTAAAGAGCTTTTGTTGCAGCGTGTATGTTGGCTGTCGGTGCAGGAACAGCACTTGCTTGGCCATCGCCAGTATTGCCTCAATTTCATTTGCCCGATTCATGGCTCGAGACCACGGACGAGCAAGATTCTTGGATAAATTCTCTATTAGCCGTGGGTGCCATGGCCGGCGCGCTCTTTTCTGGCAAAATGGCCGATAAATTGGGTCGAAAAAAGTCCCTGATACTTTTGGCCGTGCCGTTTCTGCTCTCATGGATTATGCTCGTCGCAGTATCTCAACTGTGGTTGATCTTTTGCGCGAGATTCATTGTCGGCATCGGTGTGGGAGCTGCCTGCGTTTTAGTGCCTACCTATGTTTCCGAAGTAGCTGAAGTTTCGACAAGAGGCACGCTTGGTGCTCTTTTCCAACTTTTCTTCACCGTAGGCATCGTGTACACGTTTGTTCTTGGCTCTATTCTCGGATACACAGCCTTTGCCGTTATGTGCGGTCTTGTCGAGGTTCTCTTCTTGGTGACGTTCGTATGGATGCCTGAATCTCCTGTTTGGTTAATGGTAAGTAAATATGTACTCGCTTAAAAGCATCGTTTTTGCAAATATTAGATAGACGCAGCCCATACTTGTCGATTGTTTGGATTTATTGAATCAGGTAATAATACAGACAGCGCTTTAGCGCTTGAAAAAGAAATTTACTGCGGTTTCGAAAGACGCGCAAGTAAATTTTTCAAAACCAATTAAACTACTAGCGAAAAGATTATATAGATATAAAGATACTAAGGCACGATTGGGCTTTATTTTTTAGTACGATTTTGATGGAGTTTGCGTTGTTCGCTAT
The DNA here is from genome assembly GCA_033815515.1 of Cryptocheilus praepositus. Taxonomy (NCBI): domain Eukaryota; kingdom Metazoa; phylum Arthropoda; class Insecta; order Hymenoptera; family Pompilidae; genus Cryptocheilus; species Cryptocheilus praepositus. The sequence goes on along the minus strand of JAWWQZ010000018.1, from coordinate 788,087 downwards.
GTTTAGAACCAAAGAAAAAAAAATATGTACTTGCTTAAAAGCATCGTTTTTGCAAATATTAGATAGACGCAGCCCATACTTGTCGATTGTTTGGATTTATTGAACCAAGTAATAATACAGAGAGCGCTTTAACCCCTGAAGAAGAAATTCACTGCGTTTTCGAAAGACGCGCAAGTACATTTTTTTCAGAAAACCAACTAAATAACTAGCGAAAAGGTGTAAGGCACGACTTGGTTCTATTCTTTAGTACGATTTTGATGGAATTTGTGTTGTTCGCTATGCTTAGAATCAAAGAACAAAAGTAAGTAATTGTGTACTTGCTTAAAAGCGCTGTTTCTGCAAATATCAGATAGACGTATTCCAAGCTTGTCGATTGTTTGGATTTATTGAAACAAGTAATAATACAGAGAGCGCTTTAGCGCCTGAAGAAGAAATTCACTGCGTTTTCGAAAGACGCGCAAGTCCATTTTTTTCAGAAAACCAACTAAATAACTAGCGAAAAGGTGTAAGGCACGACTTGGTTCTATTCTTTAGTACGATTTTGATGGAATTTGTGTTGTTCGCTATGCTTAGAATCAAAGAACAAAAGTAAGTAATTGTGTACTTGCTTAAAAGCGCTGTTTCTGCAAATATCAGATAGACGAATCCAAGCTTGTCGATTGTTTGGATTTATTGAAACAAGTAATAATACAGAGAGCGCTTTAGCGCCTGAAGAAGAAATTCACTGCGTTTTCGAAAGACGCGCAAGTACATTTTTTTCAGAAAACCAACTAAATAACTAGCGAAAAGGTGTAAGGCACGACTTGGTTCTATTCTTTAGTACGATTTTGATGGAGTTTGTGTTGTTCGCTATGCTTAGAATCAAAGAAGAAAAGTAAGTAATTGTGTACTTGCTTAAAAGCGCTGTTTCTGCAAATATCAGATAGACGAATCCCAAGCTTGTCGATTGTTTGGATTTATTGAAACAAGTAATAATACAGAGAGAGCTTTAGCGCCTGAAGAAGAAATTCACTGCGTTTTCGAAAGGCGCGCAAGTACATTTTTTTCAGAAAACCAACTAAATAACTAGCGAAAAGGTGTAAGGCACGACTTGGTTCTATTCTTTAGTACGATTTTGATGGAATTTGTGTTGTTCGCTACGCTTAGAATCAAAAAACAAAAGTAAGTAATTGTGTACTTGCTTAAAAGCGCTGTTTCTGCAAATATCAGATAGACGTATTCCAAGCTTGTCGATTGTTTGGATTTATTGAACCAAGTAATAATACAGAGAGCGCTTTAGCGCCTGAAGAAGGAATTCACTGCGGTTTCGCAAGATGCGCAAGTAAATTTTTTAACAAACCCAAGTAGACAATTAGCGAAAAGCCGTAAGGCACGATTCGGTTTTATTCTTTAGTACGATTTTGATGGAATTTGTGTTGTTCGCTATGCTTAGAATCAAAGAACAAAAGTAAGTAATTGTGTACTTGCTCAAAAGCGCTGTTTCTACAAATATCAGATAGACGAATCCCAAGCTTGTCGATTGTTTGGATTTATTGAAACAAGTAATAATACAGAGACCGCTTTAGCGCCTGAAGAAGAAATTCACTGCGGTTTCGCAAGACGCGCAAGTAAATTTTTTAACAAACCCAACTAGACAATTAGCGAAAAGACGTAAGGCACGATTCGGCTTTATTCTTTAGTACGATTTTGATGGAGTTTGTGTTGTTCGCTACGCTTAGAATCAAAGAACAAAAGTATGTAATTGTGTACTTGCTTAAAAGCGCTGTTTCTGCAAATATCAGATAGACGTATTCCAAGCTTGTCGATTGTTTGGATTTATTGAAACAAGTAATAATACAGAGAGCGCTTTAGCGCCTGAAGAAGGAATTCACTGCGGTTTCGCAAGATGCGCAAGTAAATTTTTTAACAAACCCATGTAGACAATTAGCGAAAAGACGTAAGACACGATTCGGCTTTATTCTTTAGTACGATTTTGATGGAGTTTGTGTTGTTCGCTATGCTTAGAATCAAAGAAGAAAAATAAGTAATTGTGCACTTGCTTAAAAGCACCGTTCCTGAAAATATCAGAACGACTAACCCCATGCTTGTTGATTGTTTGGATTTATTGAACCAAGTATTAATACAGAGAGCGTTTTAGCGTCTGATGAAGAAACTCACTGCGGTTTCCATAGATACGCAAGTAAATTTTTCAAAACCAACTAAATTGTCAGAAAGGTGTAAGGCACAGCTCGGCTTTATTTTTTAGTACGATTTTGATGATGCTTGTGTTGTTCGCTATGCTTAGAATCAAAGAAGAAAACCCGACGCCAGATTAGTGATGACGGTTTTACGTGGCGACATATACGATCCAGCAGAAGAATTGGCCGATATGCAGCAAGCTGTTGACGATACATCCGGAGACGAGTCTTCCATTGCCAACTTGATCCGATCACCAGGTCTAAGGAAAGCTCTGATAATCTCTTTCGGCTGCATGATCTTCCAACAACTATCTGGAATAAACGCAGTTATTTCTTATACCTTCAAAATATTTGAGGAAGCCGGAAGTTCGATGAAGCCGCAAGTAGCGTCTATCGTTGTCGCGATGGTGCAGGTTTGTGCGCGGTTCTTTTATTATACGTCCCCGCTATCGTTTTGCTAATTAAAATGTTCAAACCACTGAGACGTTTTGTGCAGATGGTGATGTCAGGTGTGGCAGCGGTGATTGTTGACCGAGCAGGCAGGAGGCCGTTATTATTAATATCCTCCAGTGTAATGTCATTGAGTCTCATTGCACTAGGACTGTACTTTAAGCTACAGATAATCGGAAGCGACGTTAGCTCGTTAGGATGGTTACCCTTGGCGTCTTTGACAATCTTCATGATTGCATTTTCTGTCGGGTAAATAAATTCAAAATGCGATAATAATAATTTTCTCATTTTTATATATTATTATTATATAATTACTGATTTATTTTCAAACAAATTTCCATATTTATTAATATTTATTTAAAACTTATATTTAAAATTTTTTAATTCAAATTTAAAAATTATTCCAATTTTAATATTTATATAATAATAACACTGAATTATATGAAATAATAAAGTATTTGATAAGAAACACTTTAACCGATTGCATCCCAGAGCTAGTTCAGAAAATCTTGTCGAGAAATACCGAGTGCGATACCGCTTGCTTCAATTTACGTCAAAAAATGTCAAACGGGGCAACTGCGGTTGTGTTTATCACATAAGTATAATTTAAAGTAACGGCAATTAGAGATAAAACTTACTGCTCATATGGTTCACACCAAAAACAGTAACTATGCGGAGAATAATTATCAGTAAAATTAAGCGCGTATCGCCAATAGCGCATCACGATAAAAGTAGTGGGACTTTTCGACATGAAACCTGAACTGCATGGGACTCAAACAGTTAACACGTTGACTGCCACGGTGGTCACCGGCACAAAAGATTTGACTAAAAATGCAAAAAGTTTACAATGAAGCCTATTTGCAATTTTGTAAAAGCAATTGGTATTCGAACGGTACTTCAATACTTTGGCTGCTAACAACTTTGCATTACTTTAATTTTGTACGATTTAATCATACTCTGCAGTATTTCATTGCATCGCAGTTCTAACATAGCAAAATACACGGTGACCAACGTAAAATATTTTATTAGAAATGCAAAAAATTCGCAATGAAGCCTATTTGCAATCTTGTAAACGCAATTGATATTGGAACGGTGCTTTAATGCTTTGGCTTCTAACAACTCTGAGTTATCTTCATTTTGCACGATTTAATCATACTCTGCAGTATTTCATCGCATCGCGGTTCTAACATAGCAAAATACACTGGTGCAAAATATGCAAAATATTTTACTAAAAATGCAAAAAATTCGAAATGAAGTCTTTTTGCAATCTTGTAAAAGCAATTGATATTGGAACGGTACTTTAATATTTTGGCTTCTATCCACTTTGCGTTACCTTCATTTTGCACGATTTAATCATACTCTGCAGTATTTCAGCGCATTCGGTTTTAACATATCAAAATACTCGGTGACCGGCGCAGAAGATTTTACTAAAAATGCAAAAATTCGCAATGAATCCTATTTGCAATTTTGTAAAGCAATTGATATTGCGGTGCTCCAATACTTTGACTTCTAACAACTCTGCGTTACCTTCATTTTGCACGATTTAATCATAATCCGCAGTATTTCATTGCATCGCAGTTCTAACATAGTAAAATACACGGTGACCAATGTAAAAGATTTTACTAGAAATGCAAAAATTCGCAATGAATCCTATTTGCAATTTTGTAAAAGCAATTGATATTGGAACGGTGCTTCAATACTTTGACTTCTAACAACTCTGCGTTACCTTTATTTTCCACGATTTAATTATACTCTGCAGTATTTAATCGCATCACGGTTCTAACATAGCAAAATACACGGTGATCAACGTAAAATATTTTACTACAAATGCAAAAAGTTCGCCATGAAGCCTATTTGCAATTTTGTAAAAGCAATTGATATTGGAACGGTGCTTTAATGCTTTGGCTTCTAACAACTCTGAGTTATCTTCATTTTGCACGATTTAATTATACTCTGCAGTATTTCATTGCGTCGCAGTTCTAACATAGTAAAATACACGGTGACCAACGTAAAATATTTTACTAAAAATGCAAAAAATTCGATATGAAGTCTATTTGCAATCTTGTAAAAGCAGTTGATATTGGAACGGTGCTTCAATACTTTGGCTTCTAATAATTTGGCGTTACCTTTATTTTGCACGATTTAATCATACTCTGCAGTATTTCAGCGCATTCGGTTTTAACATATCAAAATACTCGGTGGCCGGCGCAGAAGATTTTACTAAAAATGCAAAAATTCGCAATGAATCCTATTTGCAATTTTGTAAAAGCAATTGATATTCGAACGGTGCTTCAATACTTTGACTTCTAACAACTCTGCGTTACCTTCATTTTGCACGATTTAATCATAATCTGCAGTATTTCATTGCATCGCAGTTCTAACATAGTAAAATACACGGTGACCAATGTAAAAGATTTGACTAGAAATGCAAAAAATTCGCAATGAAGCCTATTTGCAATTTTGTAAAAGCAATCGATATTGGAACGGTGCTTCAATACTTTGACTTCTAGCAACTCTGCGTTACCTTGATTTTGCACGTTTTACTTAATCATAATCCGCAGTATTTCATCGCATCGCAGTTCTAACATAGCAAAATACACGGTGACCAATGTAAAAGATTTTACTAGAAATGCAAAAAATTCGTAATGAAGCTTTTTACCAATTTTATAAAAGCAATTGATATTGGAACGGGGCTTCAATATTTCGCATTCTAACAACTCGGCGTTACCTTCATTTTGCACGATTTAATCATACTCTGCAGTAAATGATCGCTTCGCGTTTCTAACATAGCAAAATACACGGTGACCAACGTAAAATATTTTACTAGAAATTAAAAAAATTCGCCATGAAGCCTATTTGCACTCTTGTAAAGCAATTGATATCGGAACGGTGCTTCAGTACTTTGACTTCTAACAACTCTGCGTTACCTTCATTTTGCACGATTTAATCATAATCCGCAGTATTTCATGGCATCGCGTTTCTAACATAGCAAATTACGTTTGGCAGTCAACGTGTTAATCGAATAAAAGTTGAGGGTTTCGTTTTAACGTCGTACGATATTATTCCTGTTTAGCCTGGGTCCAGTTCCGTGGATGATAATGGGCGAACTTTTTCCCGCGGAAGCTAAGGCTGTCGCTTCCGGTATGGCCGTCATGTTAAATTGGCTGCTGGTCTTCGTGGTGACGAAAACTTTTCCCGCACTGCAATCTGGCTTGGGCGCCGATTGGACTTTCTGGTTATTTGCCGCCATAATGGCGATCGCAACCGTTTTCACGGTATTCTTAGTACCGGAAACAAAAGGCAAGAGCGTACAGGAAATTCAGGAAGAATTGCGCGGTGGGGTGCGTTTAGAGAAATCTGGTCCCTGAATCTTCCGGTTAGATGAATCACATTTTTTGCCGTCAGAAGAAAGCCGAAATGGACGTATTGTAAAAAGAAATTTGATTGAAGGCGTTCGTCTCTCCTGTCACCTTTTCCCCATCCTAAAGCGATATCGTTATGCTAAGTTAGTGTCCTTGGATAATTATTGGTTATAATTAGCGCACAATTCATCGACCGATACACATGTAATATTAGTAGCACGGGTATTGACAATAAGAAATAATCTGTAGCGTAAGAAAATTCAGAATGTTATGAAACCCAAATGTCTGACATTTTTTCCTTTATGCTTTTCTTGACTGGTACGAGATATGACATGCTCAGTGCTTCTAAAAGCTGTCTGCGATTTCAATCGGTGCTACACGTACAAACAGACGAGATTAAGAATATTTTTGTGTCATTCTTTTCTACGTCAGCTATTTTATCAAATTTCATTGATGTCTTGAAATATGCCTTCGGGGGCACCGCCTTGATCTAACGATGAGTCGATCGTATTTCGATAGCAGTAAAAATGAGTGGAAAGAGAATATCTAGACAGATCGAAATTTAAACAGATTTATCTTTATAGATCGTGAGAAATGTTTTCTCTATTTCTCTGGGTAACTGTTTCATATCTATTTATTATCGCATGTCGAACAGCCGCTGCTTCGATATAAAAATGATTACTACCCGGCTTCGAATCAGGTCGTCTGCTTCTGAAAGTGAAGGCGATATCGTTCCACCGAAAAGACGTTCTCGGTTGATTATACTGAGCAGTCGACGAATAAATTCGTTAAATTATGGTTTTAGATTACAATTTTTTTTTACTTTGTGTTGTACATACACATAAAATTAAGTTGTTTATGTCGAATTAAAGAAAAAAATTGTTTTTAATAAGTGCGTAACAAGTGGTTTTTGTACCATTCTGGGTCTCATGCAACACGGTTGTGTCACACAACAGAGAATTATTGATTTAACATGGTTACAATAATCGTCAAGAACAAGTCACAATGTGATTGTGCCTCTTATACACAAATCAGTTTATCCGTATACAATATTCTGCGTTTCTATATTCATTATTATCACTATTTTCAACTAATATTCTGATATTCCATTTTATCCTTTAACGCTTCGGTTATTTTTTCAATACCGAAAGTGGAAGCTTTTGTTAAGAAGAGAAGCGACAACTGCTTATGTTTTTTTTTACATTTATCTTGTACATGTGCTTCATTTGAGTGTGAATAGAACTTCAATTTTTCCATTGTGCAATTCACTCTGATGTAATACCTTTTGAAACATTCTGCAATGTCCACTCTTGATTTATCGAGACAAATATCGAAGTATTCGCTCATTGGTCGGCTTTTACCTTTTCCTTGTCTTTTAAAACGTGACATGCAGCTATTTCTTAACACTTCTCACTATATAATGTTTTTCATTTAAATTATTTTGTAATACATAAAAATCAAATACGTCTTCACTTTCACTTAGTTCAAAGTTCTCATAATAACGTTCTCCTTTCTTTATGTTTTTATCGATACAAAAAACAAAAAATAATTTAATCAAAAAATTAAACAAATCGTACGCTTCAAATACAGAAAAAAATGGTTGAAACCGATGATAAAATAGCACTTTGAGCGTAATCATGTTAATTACATGATACCATGAAGCAAATGTTACATGTTTTCGTAGCAGAGCTAACAGAGCGTTAAGAATTTAAACCAGATAGATGTTTTTTTTATTCTTCTAAAAGGATTTAAAGTTTCATACTTTACTGCATTTTTAAAATGGAATAGATGAGCCACAATATCAAAAATTGCTTTGGTTTAAGAAGAGGTGGATTTTAGAGATGCTTGCAGGTTATTTGGATATTCTAATAAATTTTTCGGATATTTTATCTTTCTCCTGAATAAATTCGTTGCCAACAAATGTAAATTTCATTACGGAATAGATTAAAGAAATGAAAAACGTATGTTTTATATAGCTTTGTTATAATAGTGTGCACGTTTATTACTTATTCCCATAAAAATACGATATATACTTTCCCTCAGTACTTTTTCAGGGGTATCGAAAAACATTCATGCTTCTGACGTGGATACGTTGAACAGCATATAGGCCTTTATCTGACAAACATACATACTTTAGGGGTTTTCCAATGTGAACGCTTAAAAAAAGCAAACTTTCAATATTTTTTTTTCTCAGAAACTGTTGCATATAATTGTGCCCATAATTATGAAAGTGGTCTAAGTCAAAATTAAAAAAAAATGAGTTTATCAGTTATTTCATACCACATTATTTTTAACTAAATTTATTCAATGTAATTTTTACGAAATTGTCAAAAATGAACCATTAGATAGTGGTTGTAATTTCAACATTATATGGAATTCATTTAGTTTTAATTATGAAAGTGGTCTAAGTCAAAAATTTAAATAAATTATATAAACAACTTGAAAATGGCACGTGGCCTTCTTTGACGCGTTTCTGAACTACATAATAAAATAAATGACAATCAAATTTTAATAATAACGACAACTTCATTTTTAACGAAATCACTAGAAGAATCAATAACAAGAAGAGTAAAAAATACCGCGGGTGAATCTGTCTCTTGGCTACAAATTCAATGGATGAGATTCTTGAAAAATGAACCTTATAAAATGTTCTATAAAACATCTTTAGATGATTCTAAATTTCACGTTTTGGATCTTTCACCTAAAAAAGGAAGACCAAAAATATACGGAAATATTAAATTACTTCCATTATACACCACCATTAGACCAGTATCGAAGAAAAACATAAAGATATTATGAGTTTACTACCGTACATCCCTCCAGTTTTTCAGGAACATTTTAAGAATCTTAAATACTCGAAATAATGATAAAAATGGATTACTGTTTAAAAATAATTAATAAATGTAATAAATGTTCACGAATTATTTCAATCAAATTATTGTTTCAAATAAAACTCAAAGTTCTTTATTGCTTTAAGTCATTTATAGGACATTCAGTTAATTTTGAAAATGGTCTAAGTCAATTCAATCTTTAAAAATAATATTATCGTATAAAATTCACACAAAATTTCATATTCATAGTAAATTTCCATGAATTAAGACTAATAAAATTATAAATTAAAATGTCGCATAATGTAAAAATATTTTTTAATTTATTCAAATGCAATTCATTAAATATCTCGAAACAAGAAATATATGACTTAGACCACTTTCATAATTATGGGCACATATCAGAATACCGTTTCAGCGAGTTCGTTTTATTATTAAATAAAAAGATGTAGAAGTTCTTGGTCAAAAACGAATTTATACTGTTTGCCACTTCCCTTTCTTTGATATTTTTTATTTCGGTAATACCGGGCGCAGCAACATTCGTGTGAAATAAAGCCATGTTCACAGATGTTCTTTGTAAACCCTATAAAAGGAAGAAACCTGCAGCCGACCACATTCGTTATTTTTACGACTACGCCTTTGACGACACGTGACGTTAACATGACTATGCTATACGTATGAGCTTACAAGAGATCCGTGGAAAATTTTGTTGTTCAATTTCAAAAGAAAAAGACACTTATGGATTGTAAGTCACAAGTCATGTTAACACTTTGACGTCCGCATATTTCTGCTCAATTTTGATATTTGGCGCTGGTGAAATTGCCATAAAATTGTTAATTTTCATCGTCTTAGACGTTTTCTAGAAATCAGATGCAATATGGGTTCTAAGTATAATAAAAAAACATTTAAACACCCAAGTTTTATATTATTACAAAAACGAAAGGCACAAAAGGTGTTTTTTTATGGGTTTTCGGCCTTAAAGACGGCACAGATTTGTGCCCATAATTATGAAAGTGGTCTAAGTCAAAATTAAAAAAAAATGAGTTTATCAGTTATTTCATACCACATTATTTTTAACTAAATTTATTCAATGTACGAATTTTACGAAATTGTCAAAAATGAACCATTAGATAGTGGTTGTAATTTCAACATTATATGGAATTCATTTAGTTTTAATTATGAAAGTGGTCTAAGTCAAAAATTTAAATAAATTGTATAAACAACTTGAAAATGGCACGTGGCCTTCTTTGACGCGTTTCTGAACTACATAATAAAATAAATGACAATCAAATTTTAATAATAACGACAACTTCATTACTAGAAGAATCAATAACAAGAAGAGTAAAAAATACCGCGGGTGAATCTGTCTCTTGGCTACAAATTCAATGGATGAGATTCTTGAAAAATGAACCTTATAAAATGTTCTATAAAACATCTTCAGATGATTCTAAATTTCACGTTTTGGATCTTTCACCTAAAAAGGAAGACCAAAAATATACGGAAATATTAAATTACTTCCATTATACACCACCATTAGACCAGTATCGGAAGAAAAACATAAAGATATTATGAGTTTACTACCGTACATCCCTCCAGTTTTTCAGGAACATTTTAAGAATCTTAAATACTCGAAATAATGATAAAAATGGATTACTGTTTAAAAATAATTAATAAATGTAATAAATGTTCACGAATTATTTCAATCAAATTATTGTTTCAAATAAAACTCAAAGTTCTTTATTGCTTTAAGTCATTTATAGGACATTCAGTTAATTTTGAAAATGGTCTAAGTCAATTCAATCTTTAAAAATAATATTATCGTATAAAATTCACACAAAATTTCATATTCATAGTAAATTTCCATTAATTAAGACTAATAAAATTATAAATTAAAATATCGCATAATGTAAAAATATTTTTTAATTTATTCAAATGCAATTCATTAAATATCTCGAAACAAGAAATATATGACTTAGACCACTTTCATAATTATGGGCACAATTGAGCAAATTTTTCCCTGAAAAGGTATGGCCTAGGACAATAGAGGACAATTTTTTTATCGTTTAAAAGTATTTGTGTATTTAATTATATTGGCGGTTTTACACCCATAAAAAAATGTTTGTTATGCTGGCGTAGACAATTTCGGCCCTCCTGGACATCTGAGACAGAAAATCGAAACAGATTCTTAATCTGTATGAATGTGGTTATCGCATGAACCTCAGGTTTCAAATTTCCATGAAAAATGACAAAATAGCGGCGTTTTATAAAAAAGTGTAAAAAAAAGTAATTTTTTTGCCTTATAAATAAGGCAAAATTGTGGGTTATAATCAAAATTTTAACATGACTAAGCTTCATGCGATAAACACAAGTATGCTGAATATTGTGTTGAAATTTAAAGTCGATCTATAAAGCCGTTTGTGAGTAATCATCGACGCCAGTTGCAAAAACGTTATCACTAGTCAAAAAGGACGGAATTGCATAAACCGACTCTGGGATATTAATTCTATGACTATAAACTATCAAGAAATGTAAAAAAAAAATCGATTTTTTCGACCCGTCACATTGGAATACCCCCTTAACTTCTATATATGGAGATATAGCCGTAAATTGAATTACCTCGTGCATAATTTACATTTATCAATGTGAACTTAACGTCATGCATACATTGGAATAACTTTATCGTTAAACGTCCGTTTCGTTCATGATACGAATGGTACTCTCTTGTTACGTTGCTATACGCAATAGAATCGTACGCGGGCGGCATTTTAATTGGTACACCTTTTTCTCATTCGGCTCACATTTTTTGATAACGACCCTCACAAGAAAGGTTCCGGCCATGGATGTGACCATGGCAAATGTTTCCGAGAAACATCACAGCAATACTGATAATATATGGTGGCGCTTCTGATTACGGCTTTTGAATGAAAAGAGCAGCGGAATTAACACGTGGATTGCCGTGCGTATTTTGCTGTATTAGAACGGCGATGCTATGAAATACTACAGCGTTTCACTAAATTATGCAAAATGTAAATAATGTGCAGGTATTGGAGACCAAAGCACCGCATCACTATTGTAACATAACTGCATTTATGAAATAATTATTGCTATCCATCGCGGCAGTCACCGTGTTAATAACAATTCTGGCACCGTCGGATATACGAGTACATAAATAAAAAAATATTTTGGAGTTCCTTGTATGAAAATTAATTTCTTTTACATGGTAGGTTATACTTTTGTCTCCGTTTGCTGCCGTAAGGTTTGTAGTAAAGAAAGTATGCGAAGGAGTGATCGATAGACGATTACAAATTTTATAGAGATGACTTTATGCACATTTAATACATTGACTGCCAAGCTTATTTTGCAATATTAGAACCGCGATGCGATGAAATACTGTAGAGTATGATTAAATCGTGCAAAATTAAGGTAAAGCAGAGTTGTTAGAAGCCAAACTATTGACGCACCATTCCAATATCAATTGCTTTTACAAGATTGCAAATAGGCTTCATGGCGAATTTTTTGCATTCCTAGTAAAATATTTTGTGTGCGTCATCGGGTATTTTATTATGTTAGAATCGCGATGCAATAAAATACTGCAGAGTATGATTAAATCGTGCAAAATGAAGGTAACGCAGAGTTGTTAGAAGCTAAACTATTGAAGCACCATTCCAATATCGATGGCTTTTACAAGATTGCAAATAGGCTTCGTGGCGAATTTTTTGCATTCCTAGTAAAATATTTTGTGCGCGTCACCGCGTATTTTATTATGTCAGAATCGCGACGCAATAAAATACTGCAGAGTATGATTAAATCGTGCAAAATGAAGGTAACGCAGAGTTGTTAGAAGCCAAACTATTGACGCACCATTCCAATATCAATGACTTTTACAAGATTGCAAACAGGCTTCATTGCGAATTTTTTGCATTTCTAGTAAAATATTTTGTGCGCGTCACCGCGTATTTTATTATGTCAGAATCGCGACGCAATGAAATACTGCAGAGTATGATTAAATCGTGCAAAATGAAGGTAACGCAGAGTTGTTAGAAGCCAAACTATTGACGCACCATTCCAATATCGATGGCTTTTACAAGATTGCAAATAGGCTTCATGGCGAATTTTTTGCATTTCTAGTAAAATATTTTACGTTGGTCACCGTGTATTTTGCTATGTTAGAACCGCGATGCAATAAAATACTGCAGAGTTTGATTAAATCGTGTAAAATCAAGGTAACGCAGAGTTGTTAGAAGCCAAAGTATTGAAGCACCATTCCAATATCAATTGCTTTTACAAGATTGCAAATAGGCTTCATGGCGAATTTTTTGCATTCCTAGTAAAATATTTTACGTTGGTTACCGTGTATTTGGTTGTGTTAGAACTGCGATGCGATGAAATACTACAGAGTTTGATTAAATCGTGCAAAATTAAGGTAAAGCAGAGTTGTTAGAAGTCAAACTATCGAAGCACCATTCCAATATCAATGACTTTTACAAGATTGCAAACAGGCTTCATTGCGAATTTTTTACATTTCTAGTAAAATATTCTACGTTGGTCACCGTGTATTTTACTATGTTAGAACCGTGATGCAATGAAATACTGTAGAGTATGATTAAATCGTGCAAAATTAAGGTAACGCAGAGTTATTAGAAGCCAAAGTATTGAAGCACCGTTCCAATATCAATTGCTTTTACAAGATTGCAAATTGGCTTCATTGCGAATTTTTTACATTTCTAGTAAAATATTTTACGTTGGTCACCGTGTATTTTGGTATGTTAGAACTGCGATGCAATGAAATACTGTAGAGTATGATTAAATCGTGCAAAATGAAGGTAAAGTAGAGTTATTAGAAGCCTAAGTATTGAAACACCATTCCAATATCAATGACTTTTACAAGATTGCAAATTGGCTTCATTGCGAATTTTTTACATTTCTAGTAAAATATTCTACGTTGGTCACCGTGTATTTTACTGTGTTAGAACCGCGATGCGATGAAATACTGTAGAGTTTGATTAAATCGTGCAAAATGAAGGTAACGCAGAGTTGTTAGAAGTCAAACTATTGAAGCACCATTTCCATATCGATGGCTTTTACAAGATTGCAAATAGGCTTCATGGCGAATTTTTTGCATTCCCAGTAAAATATTTTGTGCGCGTCACCGCGTATTTTATTATGTCAGAATCGCGACGCAATAAAATACTGCAGAGTATTATTAAATCGTGCAAAATGAAGGTACCGCAGAGTTGTTAGAAGCCAAACTATTGAAGCACCATTCCAATATCGATGGCTTTTACAAGATTGCAAATAGGCTTCATTGCGAATTTTTTGCATTCCTAGTAAAATATTTTGTGCGCGTCACCGCGTATTTTATTATGTCAGAATCGCGACGCAATAAAATACTGCAGAGTATTATTAAATCGTGCAAAATGAAGGTAAAGTAGAGTTATTAGAAGCCAAAGTATTGAAGCACCATTCCAATATCAATGACTTTTACAAGATTGCAAATTGGCTTCATTGCGAATTTTTTACATTTCTAGTAAAATATTCTACGTTGGTCACCGTGTATTTTACTGTGTTAGAACCGCGATGCGATGAAATACTGTAGAGTTTGATTAAATCGTGCAAAATGAAGGTAACGCAGAGTTGTTAGAAGCCAAACTATTGAAGCACCATTCCAATATCAATGGCTTTTACAAGATTGCAAATAGGCTTCATGGCGAATTTTTTGCATTCCTAGTAAAATATTTTGTGCGCGTCACCGCGTATTTTATTATGTCAGAATCGCGACGCAATAAAATACTGCAGAGTATTATTAAATCGTGCAAAATGAAGGTAACGCAGAGTTGTTAGAAGCCAAAGTATTGAAGCACCATTCCAATATCAATGGCTTTTACAAGATTGCAAATGGGCTTCATTGCGAATTTTTTGCATTCCTAGTAAAATATTTTGTGTGCGTCATCGCGTATTTTATTATGTTAGAATCGCGATGCAATAAAATACTGCAGAGTATGATTAAATCGTGCAAAATGAAGGTAACGCAGAGTTGTTAGAAGCCAAACTATTGAAGCACCATTCCAATATCGATGGCTTTTACAAGATTGCAAATAGGCTTCATTGCGATTTTTTTTGCATTTGTAGTAAAATCTTTTGCGCCTGTCACCGGTGACCACAGTGACAGTCAATGTGTTAATTGAACTTACAGGTCTTACTTTGTTCTCTCATTTTAGTAATTTTCTTCTGTCTTCACACATCTTCTGTTTTCCTAACTTATTTTATCCTAATCCTCTTTATCTCGCATTAATTTCTTACTATTTTACAATTACACATTATTTTTAATATTTTCCGCACACGTTCCGTTTTTTTGTCTTTTTAACTAATTTCTTCAACTACCTTTGTATCTGAATCTATTTCCGATATCCTATTATTTTAACTTCAGAGCCCACAAATTTGAACATGGTGCATATTTAACATACTTTATCAAATTCTATTTAGTTTTCTTCTTCACCTTATTTACACACTTTTTTCTTTCATTTATGTTTTAGTTGTCTAATTGAATGTTTCTGTTGCTGTTTTGTTACATATTCACAGCTCTATGATCTCATTGTATTACTTTATTCTATAATAGTATTGCACACCCTCTATTTATAGCTTCTTCAGTCATTTTCATCTATTTTCCAATTTTTCCTGTTCTTATTCTTCTTCTGCTATCTTTAGCTTCTTGAGGAATTTTTAATCTTTTTATCATTTTTATCGCTCACTGCATCGTTTATCTTGTCTCCTCTTTTTATTTCTTTGCACTTTTCACCAAATGTCTCAACATTGTGAATCTATCTCCAATGTATTCTTTATTTCAATCTCTGCGAATGATTTTAGATTTGGTTTATATTTAATCGAATTTTTTCAAATCATATTTAGTTTTCTCATTTACCTCATTCACGCGCTTCCTTCCTTCCTTCAAACTTTATTTTTCTAATTGATTTAATTCTAATTCTAACTTATTTATTCTAATTTATTTATTAATTAATATTATTTAGTAATTCTAATTTATTTTTTTCTGTTACTGCTCTATCCGACATCCGCTACTTACGATTTTACTCCCATACTCGATCCTATAACCTTACTGCGTAACTTTTATTTTCTCCTTTCTTTTTATTTTCCATCTTTTTAAGACATTCTTCTACCAATTCATTATTTTTTTCGCTCAGCACATTCTGAATCGTGACTCGCAAGCAGGAAATAGTCTATAATTGCACGAAGTATTAGGTGTACAACTTTGCTTCCGCCGTTTTTTTCCGAAATTCGAGGCTTTATTGTAAAAAACTGGTTATACGTTTCTGATTCAAAGTATTGTCCATCGCTGGCCACTACTTTCTCCCATCTTTCGGGCAGCGTACGAATCCCGCGTTGAAAAAACTGGTCATCTTTTGAAGCGATCCACGAATCGATCCAATTTTTTACTTCTTCATAAGACCGGAAGTGCTGGTCAGCCAGGCCGTGTGCCATTGATCGAAACAAGTGATAGTCCGAGGGAGCAACGTCTGGAGAATACGGCGGGTGGGGTAGGACTTCCCATTTCAACGTTTCCAAGTATGTCTTGACCACTTTCGCAACATGGGGTCGAGCATTGTCGTGCTGTAAAATCACTTTATCATGTCTCTCGTTGTATTGCGGCCGTTTGTCTTTTAATGCTCGGCTCAAACGCATTAATTGCGTTCGATAACGATCGCCTGTGATTGTTTCAGTCGGTTTTAACAACTCATAATGCACTACGCCGAGATGGTCCCACCAAATACAGAGCATGACCTTGGAACCGTGAATATTCGGTTTGGCCGTCGACGTGGAAGCATGGCCGGGATATCCCCATGATTTTCTGCGCTTGGGATTATCGTAATGAACCCATTTTTCGTCCCCAGTCACAATGCGATGCAGAAATCCTTTCCGTCTTTGCCTTGCAAGCAGCTGTTCACAAGCAAACAAACGCCGTTCAACATCTCTCGGCTTCAACTCGTACGGCACCCAATTTCCTTGTTTCTGAATCATTCCCATGATTTTCAGGCGTTTTGAAATGGCTTGTTGCGTCACTCCCAATGATACTGCCAATTCTTGTTGCGTTTGACACGAGTCTTGATCAAGTAATGCCTCCAATTCTGCATCTTCGAAAACCTTCTCTCTTCCACCGCCTTGCCGGTCTTCGACGTCAAAATCACCGTTCTTGAAGCGTTGAAACCACTCTCGGCACGTTCTTTCACTAATAGCGGCCTCACCATAGGTATTTGAGAGCATTCGATGAGCCTCAGCCGCAGATTTCTTCATATTAAAGCAGAAAATTAAAACCTCCCGCAAATGACGAGAATTTGGCTCGTAAGCTGACATGTTTAATCGAGAATGACTTTATGATGCAGACACAAATCGACTAATATTTCGATGGCGTTATGTTTACAAATGCCTAAGCTTATTGTATGACATCTACGATCTATTTATTTCGACTACCACTTACCGCTACAGCCATCTATTGCAAAACGGCGGAAGCAAAGTTGTACACCTAATAGTAGTTTTAATTACAACAAGTGACATAATACAAAAATGTGTGTGTCATGGAACAGACACTGGAACAAATGAAATAGTGAGGTAATGACTACTGAAAAATATAGTAGAACATTTTGTGAGTATGACTGACTTTTGTCAGCAGGTTTCACGGAGAAGGATGAATCGAAGATTGTACAACAGCATTTATATGTCTACTAATAATTATCTGATTAAAAGCGCGATTGATAGCGTAACAGCTTGAAAATAAAAACGTAACAAATTGAGAAAGAAGTAAACTTTAACTGATTCTGTTTCGAAATTGTCCTGCATAAAAAGGAATGAAAAGTTTTACAGACCGTACAGTGAATAATTTGTCTTTCAACGCTAGCAAAAACGTAACAAATTGAGAAAAAAGTAAACTTTAACTGATTCTGTTTCGAAATTGTCCTGCATAAAAAAGAATGAAAAGTTTTACAGACCGTACAGTGAATAATTTGTCTTTCAACACTAGCAAAAACGTAACAAATTGAGAAAGAAGTAAACTTTAATTGATTCGGTTTCGAAATTGTCCTGCATAAAAAAGAATGAAAAGTTTTACAGACCGTACAGTGAACAATTTGTCTTTCAACACTAGCAAAAACGTAACAAATTGAGAAAAAAGTAAACTTTAACTGATTCTGTTTCGAAATTGTCCTGCATAAAAAGGAATGAAAAGTTTTACAGACCGTACAGTGAATAATTTGTCTTTCAATGCTAGCAAAAACGTAACAAATTGAGAAAAAAGTAAACATTAACTGATTCTGTTTCGAAATTGTCCTGCATAAAAAGGAATGAAAAGTTTTACAGACCGTACAGTGAATAATTTGTCTTTCAATGCTAGCAAAAACGTAACAAATTGAGAAAGAAGTAAACTTTAACTGATTCTGTTTCGAAATTGTCCTGCATAAAAAGGAATGAAAAGTTTCACAGACCGTACAGTGAATAATTTGTCTTTCAACACTAGCAAAAACGTAACAAATTGAGAAAAAAGTAAACTTTAATTGATTCTGTTTCGAAATTGTCCTGCATAAAAAAGAATGAAAAGTTTCACAGACCGTACAGTGAATAATTTGTCTTTCAACACTAGCAAAAACGTAACAAATTGAGAAAAAAGTAAACTTTAACTGATTCTGTTTCGAAATTGTCCTGCATAAAAAGGAATGAAAAGTTTTACAGACCGTACAGTGAATAATTTGTCTTTCAATACTAGCAAAAACGTAACAAATTGAGAAAAAAGTAAACTTTAACTGATTCTGTTTCGAAATTGTCCTGCATAAAAAGGAATGAAAAGTTTTACAGACCGTACAGTGGATAATTTGTCTTTCAATGCTAGCAAAAACGTAACAAATTGAGAAAAAAGTAAACATTAACTGATTCTGTTTCGAAATTGTCCTGCATAAAAAGGAATGAAAAGTTTTACAGACCGTTCAGTGACTAATTTGTCGTTCAGTACTAGCAAAATATTTTTGTTTATTTAGTAGATCCGGGATTAGCTTTAAATTTCAACACATTAAATAGTGACGCTCGTCTTTATCTCGCTAAACAAACAATGATAACATTGGTGTGGAATTTTATAACGGAAGAGTTCCTATTCAGTGAAGAAACTGTACGAATAGATTAATTGACGTGAAGTTCTTGATAAAGATTCCTTTGCGATTTCTGCAGTACAGAAGTTGCGAAAGACACTCAATCGATATTAAGTGGAAGAATGTGATAACGTGATCTTTTTAGCTAATCGGATCTGCTTTTCCGTCTGTTGGCTACGACGTTGGTCGAAAAGTTCTTGCTAAGCATTACTCTGGCATTAGTTTGTCAATTTCGTAATGTTCTATGACGTGTAATTTATCTCTTTACGTCACGTAGTCATATGCGTCACAATTATTGTTGTAAAACATATCGAAGAAAAATGATTATTCATCGTCTAAGTAGATGATCTTTTTTTATATGGGAATACATACTCACACGAACCCTTAATATTACAAAAATGACCGTACATCGAATTTCAATAAATCATTGATTTCACATACGTACCTATTTGAAAATGTTCTTTAAGAATTTATGTATATTATTATGTATTATGTATATTATATATGTTACAGTGAAACACCGAAATCTGGAGAATGTCAACTTTCACCGGTGAATGTCAACATTCATATAGTCGCTTGGTATATGTCCGAAATATTTGCTAAATACCCTTATTTCTGACTTACACCGGTAAATGTTGACATTCACCATGCACTAATGGTGAATGTTGAACATGTTGGAGATTTATATTTTCTTCTCCGTAATTCAGTCACTATAAAACGTCACAAGGGTGACGTAACTTTTTCGCCTGTCTTTCTGAAAGAAATGACCCAGAATTTAAAATACACAGTACATTTTACATGAGAAAAGAAAATAGTAGTAAATAAAAAATTTTAGCAGAAACCACTTCAGAAAGTATTTTAGAATACTTTTCTTGAGAAAAATAAAAACAATTGTCTTCCCGTTTACTCGCAATTAATGCATTTAACTTTTCATGAAAAAAATTATGATTTACTACAGTATCTATATAAGACAGGTGACTTAGCAGATGGTTACCGATTAGTAGCCTGTTATTTTACGTTTGTTTATATTACGTGTCATACTATGCGTCAAGGGTCACTAGTTTAGATTAGTTCTTTTATTTTCCTCCTAAAGTGGATAATTTCATAATAATGTTACAGTGAAACACCGAAATCTGGACTTCGCCGGTCGACTTTCACCGGTGAATGTCAACGTTCACATAGTTGCTTGGTGTACGTCCGAAATATTTGCTAAATACGCTTATTTCTGACTTACACCGGTAAATCATGACATTCACCATGCACTAATGGTGAATGTTGAACATGATGGAGATTTATATTTTCTTCTCCGTAATTCAGTCGCTATAAAACGTCACAACGGTGACGTAACTTTTCGCCTCTCTTTCTGAAAGGGATGACCAAGAATTTAAAATACACAGTACATTCTACATGAGAAAAGAAAATAATAGAAATAAAAAAATGACTTACTTATGTGATTCAAATCTTATTTATTGCAACAACTTAAACTATTATGACACTTTGAATTGCACAAGAGTCCCTTGCTTTTACAACTTAAACTATTATGACACTTTTTTTACTCTTCTGTTTTGGACCTCCACCAGAGCATATCTGTGATTGTCGACACACACCGGAGAGAGTCCGAATCTATAACAATGTAATGAAATATTCGATCTTTCAACGACGTATTTGGTAGCTGTTGACATTCACCAGTGAAAGTCGACATTCTCCAATTTGGGTCATTCACGGTAACATTAACACATTGTTGACCGGCAATTTTAGGCAAAAGGTGTCTCATTCACAGAGTCGCTTGGTGTATGTCCGAAATATTTGCTAAATACCCTTATTTCTGACTTACACCGGTAAATGTTGACATTCACCATGCACTAATGGTGAATGTTGAACATGTTGGAGATTTATATTTTCTTCTCCGTAATTCAGTCGCTATAAAACGTCACAAGGGTGATGTAACTTTTTCGCCTCTCTTTCTGAAAGGAATGACCAAGAATTTAAAATACACAGTACATTCTACATGAGAAAAGAAAATAGTAGTAAATAAAAAATTTTAGCAGAAACCACTTCAGAAAGTATTTTAGAATACTTTTCTTGAGAAAAATAAAAACAATTGTCTTCCCGTTTACTCGCAATTAATGCATTTAACTTTTCAAGAAAAAGATTATGATTTACTACAGTATCTATATAAGTCAGGTGACTTAGCAGATGGTTACCGATTAGTAGCCTGTTATTTTACGTTTGTTTATATTACGTGTCATACTATGCGTCAAGGGTCACTAGTTTAGATTACTTCTTTTACTTTCCTCCTAAAGTGGATAATTTCATAATAATGTTACAGTGAAACACCAAAATCTGGACTTCGCCGGTCGACTTTCACCGGTGAATGTCAACGTTCACATAGTAGCTTGGTGTATGTCCGAAATATTTGCTAAATACCCTTATTTCTGACTTACACCGGTAAATGTTGACATTCACCATGCACTAATGGTGAATGTTGAACATGTTGGAGATTTATATTTTCTTCTCCGTAATTCAGTCGCTATAAAACGTGACAAAGGTGACGTAACTTTTCGCTTCTCTTTCTGAAAGGAATGACCAAGAATTGAAAATACACAGTACATTCTACATGAGAAAAGAAAATAATAGTAAATAAAAAATTTTAGCAGAAACCACTTCAGAAAGTATTTTAGAATACTTTTCTTGAGGAAAATAAAAACAATTGTCTTCCCGTTTACTCGCAATTAATGCATTTAACTTTTCAAGAAAAAGATTACGATTTACTACAGTATCCATTTAGTATAAATTAGGGTATCGGAAAAAAATTAAGAAAACGTTGCTCGTGTTATCAAAGCTTGCATACGACTGACAAAGCTGATTGACTCCGACCAGAAGAAAGGATTTGGCGGGAGTCAGACGCTTGTTTTTTGACTCTTCTGTTTTGGACCTCCACCAGAGCATATCTGTGATTGTCGACACACACCGGAGAGGATCCGAATGTACAACAATGTAATGAAATATTCGATCTTTCACCGACGTATTTGGTATCTGTTGACATTCACCTGTGAAAGTCGACATTCTCCAATTTCGGTCATTCACGGTAACATTAACACATTGTTGACTGGCAATTTTAGGCAAATGTGTCTCAAGGCACTGGTTGTTATTTCGTAATTGGACGTGGAAGTGAGACGATGTAAATAAACTTCAATAAAAATTGTTCGTGCATAATGAATTCAAATTGAAGTTTCGATATAAATTTTATGTAACTTTTAATCATTTTTCGTGGGATTAACTATACAGCGGTCATTTACGCGTAGATGTAGACAAGAGCTTTTGCACATATGTCTTGTTCCGTTGCACTTTCCTTTTGAAGAGCTAGATTATACCCTTGTCATAGCATTTTCAATAATCATTTTCCAAGCGACTATAACTTATTTCAAAATATACACTAATACACGTATAATTCTTTGAAAAATGCTTCACCGCCACGTTCCCTCATTCTTGACACTTTCTAACACTAGAATTGTAATAAAAGCCTTAATACCAAGAAAAGTATATTTTTTTTATAATAAAGCGGACGCGATTGGACACAGTGAACAAAATTTTGCAATATTCAATATTGGCCTGCGTTTCAAAAATTAAAATAACCAACGCAAGTGCAAACAAGAGTTAACTCGTGACCAGTCAGCAATGTGTTAACACATATTGTTTATAATGTGTCTATAAATCTGATAATGATTTAAAAGCGCATTCTATGACGGAGTATAAAAGAAAAGAAGTGAAAGTGTTTAATGTCCTCTTATGAAGATGAAAAGTGCACACACATTCTATAAAAATTTGTTGCTTATTGACAGTATCTACATGTAAATAAATTCTTGAAGTGTATCTGTATACTATACATAATATACATAATGTTGTTTGGAAAAATTGGAGAATGTCGACTTTCACCGGTGAATGTCAACAGATACCAAATACGTCGGTGAAGGATCGAATATTTCATTACATTGTTGTACATTCGGACCCTCTCCGGTGTGTGTCGACAATCACAGATACGCTCTGGTGGAGGTCCAAAACAGAAGGGTCAAAAAAGTGTCACAATAGTTTAAGTTGTAAAAGTAAAGGACTCTTGTGCTATTCAAAGTGTCATAATAGTTTAAGTTGTTGCAATAAATAAGATTTGAATCACATAAATAAGTAATTTTTTTATTACTATTAGGTGTACAACTTTGCTCCCGCCGTTTTTTGCATTGGACGAAAGGGAAAAACGGCGGGAGCAAAGTTGTGTACCTATTATTATTTTCTTTTCTCATGTAGAATGTACTGTGTATTTTAAATTCTTGGTCATTTCTTTCAGAAAGAGAGGCGAAAAAGTTACGTCACCCTTGTGACGTTTTATAGCGACTGAATTACGGAGAAGAAAATATAAATCTCCAACATGTTCAACATTCACCATTAGTGCATGGTGAATGTCAACATTTACCGGTGTAAGTCAAAAATAAGGGTATTTATCAAATATTTCGGACATACACCAAGCGACTCTGTGAATGTTGACATTCACCGATGAAAGTCGACATTCTCCAGATTTCGGTATTTCACTGTAACATTAATATTAGGTGTACAAATGAATAATCCAGTTTTTTCAGCTAAATTCAAGGTTTATTTTAAAACAAAGTAAATTAAATTTTTTAATCAAAGTACTCGCCGTTGCTTTCTATGACTTTAAGCCATCTTTCAGGCAGCTGATGAATTCCATCTCGAGAAAATGTTACGTCTTTGGATAGGATAAAATCGTCAAGCCATTTTCGGATCTCATAGATTGATTGGAAGTGCATATCGGACAAGGCGTTTTGTATCGACCGAAACAAGTGGTAATCGGTTGGAGCAAGGTCTGGTGAATACGCCGGGTGCTGCAAGACGTCCCAACCAAGGCTCATTATGATGTCTTTTGTATTGAAAGCAATGTGTGGCCTAGCGTTGTCATGCAATCATTTCACTGGACGTTCTCCTTTGCCGGTATACGGGCGTTTTCATTCCAATTCCTGACTCAAGCAGATTGATTGGCGTTGGTAGCAGTCCGCAGTAACTGTTTCACCCGGTTCCAACAACTCATAATAATGTGGGATCTCAGATACAGGGTCCTCTAGTTGGCGAGGAAAGGTCACCTATGATCTTCATTTATTATATTGATGCATCGTAGGAGACGAGTTTATTGAATTGTGTTATTCGGTTGCTAAGGAGACAGTTGACGGTAAGACGTGAAGACGATAAGACGTAAAGACGAAACGGCGAAAAGACGAAAAGGCGAAACGACGAAACGACGACAGATTAGGAAATAAGACGAAAGTGGCTTGATTGTGTTGTCATTGTCTATAAATATTATACTCTCTAGTTTCACGTAATAAAATTCCTACAATAAAGTACGCCAATTGCAGTACACCTTGATATCTCACCAAATGCACAGAAGAACCTTTTTTCCGAAGCGATTTGGTTTTGCGACCGATGTTCATGGTTCGGCAGGATTCACCCATGACTTTCTACGTTTCGGATTGTCATAGAGTATCCATTTTTCATCGCCCGTAACGATTTTCCACAAGAAAGACTTTCGACGCTGCTTATTGAGGAGAGAAAGACACGCATTGATTTTTGTTGCTTTCACTGAGTTCATGCGGAACCCATTTTCCTTCTTTCCGGATCTTTTCCATCTCATGTAGGCGTTTGGAAATCGTTTGCTGCGTTACTCCCAACTGTTCTGCAAGCTCCTTTTGCGTTTGTGCCGAATTCTCAGCGAGCAGTTTTTCCAAATCATCGTTATCGGACTTCCGAGGGCCTCCGAGGCGTTGTTTGTCGATTAGACTGAAATTACCGCTTTTAACCCTTTGCGGTCGTATTAAATTTAGACATGGGTGTCGTACTGGTCGGAATTAATTTCCGTTGAACGAGGAGTGATACATATTATGCAAGATTATGAAGGATAAACAAGATTTATTAATTCTTTTGTGATCTTTGGATGTATGTTTACACAATAATGTATTTTAATGTAATGTTTTTATGTGAAAATTATATTTTATAATTCTCCATCGTGTGGTATTTTTCAAAGTAGTATCCAACATGAAGTCCTGCTTTTTGATTACATGTGTCGCAAAAATAACTAGTTTGGCGTCTTCCGCCCTGGATTTTTCTGTTTGAACATACAGCACAATCTTTACTCTTTACGTTTTGACAGTGCAGCAATATATATAGTTTACCATTAAGTAATCATATGTAGTTTTGGAGATGCTCCTTCACGAAAATCATCTACAAGTTGTTCCACCAAGTTGCGGACAAATATTAAATGTGACATAGGCGTCTTGTTTTCTCTTTTTGCTGACACCTTACATAAGATGTAGCTATTGACAGTGTAAACTTCTGTTCCCCATAAAAAAATTTTCTCCACCATTTGCAAAATTTTCTCGTAAAACAATATGAATTTGGTAACTAGTCAGTCTTACCGACACCTCCCATATTCATATTATAATTTATAATAGCATTTGATTTGCTAATGTTGACGTTGCCACCTTCTTTCGTCCTTCTTTTTATAGTTTTTGTGCCCGAGGTATCGTACCTGCTTAGTATGGTGACTATTTTCTTGTCTTTCCACGCTAGTAATAGAATATCGCCTGATGGATAGGTAGCAACAGTATTATTTTTTGTTACAGCCGGTTTTTTAATCACAGCTGATATATATTTCTGTTTGACCTAAGGGTACCAGTTAAATAGCAGCTTAGGTTTAAAAGCTTAGTTTTTAAATACAATGTAAGATTATTATAGTTCTTTGCTGTGGTGGCTGAGAGTAGACATACGACCGGAACGGTAAAAACGCTTTGGTGGCTGAGAGTAGACATACGACCGCAAAGGGTTAAACCGCTTAAACGAAAATGCGCACACATCGTATGATACAACACCTTCGCCGAGGAAGGAACAAATCGATTCGCATGCTCTTGCAGCATTTTTTCCTTGTTGGAATTCGTAAAGAATGCAATGTCGAATATGCACCTTATCCGTTGCCATTTTCGACTCTACTAAACTGAATAATATTAAAGGTTATGTTGGACTTTTTGTAAAACTATTTGTTATTTTTAATAACTATATGTCAACACTGCATAACCACAAAAGAGTGGGAAAATCTATTCAATTTAAAATTGATTTCATAACCGCTGAAAATAATTCGGATTATTCATTTGTACACCTAATACATCACAAAAATCTATAGCAAAGATATGTGTCGCAAAGAAACGGATCGCAGCCTATGGGAATATGTAAGTATCCCAAATTTGTATAGAAAATCTGATTTTCAGACAACGAGCAGTTTTACAGAGCTGCACCAGAGACAACCTATATTGTCAACCTATGATATCGCAACAGGCTACAGCAAAGGTACGCGATAATTAATCGTGACCAACGATATTGCCACCAGAAGCCTGCGAGAATAAATGAACCTTATAGATAATGTATCGCACGTTACATAAGCAGAAAATTATCGAGCGTCTATATTACAGGTGTTTCTTACAGAAAAGACCATTGTAATGAAGTGCGCGTATCACGTCGGTAAGTAAATTCGTTTTTCTCTCAAGACACTATCTTCGTATTTCGTTCATTCTTCCTTCTACGCACTACATTACTTGGATCAATTTGTGGCGCAATATTGATAGACTTCGATCGCTTCTCACAGTTTTAGCTGAATTGTGTCGATATTCGTCAGCGGCGTGACCAGTAAATTAGTTACAATTTGTTACGGTTCGTTCGTTCGTAGAAGGAACAAGGATACAATAGAAGTTTTCCGAGAGAATACTCGCCGCAATCTCAGTGCTAGCAGTGTTGATAAGAATAATAATATCAAAGTTGGCGATGACAGCGATAATAATAACGGTAATAACGCAGATGATAATAGTAAATATTGTAAAAAAGTCCACCGCAGACTCGATAACGAAGATTCCATTCGTACGAATAACTACTTCTTTTTTATACTACATTTTTCCGTACCGACTATCTTCCGATGGTTTTCGAAAAAAGATTAGCGATAAGCAGTGGCTTTGCGATATTAAGTGCTGAAGCGAAGGTGCATGCGTCCGACGTAGAGTGAATAAAAGGAATGACACGAAAGCTCACCGTATCAATCATACTTCCACGAACGGGTGCTTCCGTACTTTTCCTAATTTCGTTTAGTGACCTCGAGAGCAATGGTATGGATATTGTTTCCTACGTTTCCTATATTTTGCCATTTTCTGGATGGCATCGTTTATAATCAGTTAATCAACGCAAACATTATTATTTGCGCATACCCAATTGTAATGATAAAGCGAAATTAAATTCTTTAAAGGTTATAAATAGTTCTATGTAAAGTCTCAAAATTCTGATAGCACGAAGCAGTTGAAAACGTTTTGTTCCCATTGGAGAATCTCGGGCGGGATTTTCTTTTTTTAATTACGAAAGACTCTCAATTCATTTTATTATTACAGTCTGGAAGGCGCCAATAATAATCTTTACAATATTATATTTTATATATATTATAATATATAATATTATATTATATTATATTATATTTATTATCTAATTTTACATGAAGATCAAATATTTGCTCCGTAGAGTACCGCTGTTTTAGACATCATAATAATTGACTAACGCATATAAACCTACAAACGATGTTTCATGCAAAAATTGTGGAGTGTCTGTCGTAATAGATATAATAAAATGAGATAATAGTTAAAGATACGTGACACTGTATCGCGATCAGGGTATATGTGGCGTGATTAAGGAAATTTTAATTTTGCAAAGTCAGAAACGATAAAGATATAGATTTGTAGGCAAGTAATTTGATGACACAGAAAAAGATTCTGCCGCGACTGTAATTATGTGCTTATAAAACATCTCGTTGAACCATATTGCCTTGCACGCTTGATTATTTTTCAAATATTGCATACTTCATAGATTACATGCATCAGAGGATGCAGCTTGTCTACGACCGTATGTTTATTTATTTTACCGTGCACAGTAATTGCTCCCGCGTTATCGTTTGTTGATGATATTGA
This sequence comes from Cryptocheilus praepositus, assembly GCA_033815515.1. Classification (NCBI taxonomy): domain Eukaryota; kingdom Metazoa; phylum Arthropoda; class Insecta; order Hymenoptera; family Pompilidae; genus Cryptocheilus; species Cryptocheilus praepositus. Next base: position 760,075 of record JAWWQZ010000018.1, on the reverse strand, counting down.
GAAAGTAAGTTCATTACGCTTATAAGAAATGTATACATTGATCTGGTTATCACAGATAGACTGGTTATTATAAATTCATTCAATTTTATAATTCTTCCCACCACTTTTCGAACCAACTTAAAACTCTGATAAAATCATTTCTACCGAATAAGCTGGAATTTATATTTAATGTTTAATATTAAAATTAAACATGTAATTCTGTGGGAAATGAGGTAAGAGTATAGGAGGTCGCAGTACACATGTTTAGATGTTGAAAAGACACTAATGCATTTACAGAGATAATAGTTAACAGACACACGAAAGCCTAATACAAACACAGCTATTACTAGTCGATTATCATTACACGATTTGATACGTTCTAACGGAAAGATTGATTCGTTTTGCATCTTGGTTGTCCATGTCACAAGAAGACTAACACAAAAGAATCCTCTCTTTTCTTAACGGGTTCCTCATATCCTTATCTGCACTCATTCGCTCACTCAATATTAACCCTTTGCACTCGGTTGTCCCCTCTGAGGGGATAATGTAAGTCTAGCATATCACTCGGTTGTCCCCTCTGAGGGGACATGAAAGTTTATTAGCGATTACAGAGAATGAACTTATTCCACCGCAATTTTTTAAGAAACACGTGTTCTCCTGTAGTTTTCTATTAAAATGGCACAAAGAAAACAAATCGAAATATGATAAAATTAACAAGATGCATGATAAATAAATCAATCGCTTTTCACGTCGAAAAAGAACGTGCGAAGTGTATTCATGACGGACTATACACTTCTCTAATCCGTTGAGCAATTTGTATATTTAGTGGATTAGGCATACAAATGTACACGGGTATGGCTCAATAATATGGGAAACTTGATAAGATAATAAAGAAATCCGAAAACTGAGTGAAGAAATTTACAAGATCTCAGTTCGTAGTTCGCAATTCGAATCTCAGAAGAAAGAAAACAGCAAAAACCAATGACACACCACAAGTTTGCGAAAAGTCTTGTAAAGCAGTTGAGACGTGATTTTCGAGAATCTCGAATACGTCCATCTACATATTTGTCAGACAATAGACTGAATAATAAGCTGCATATTCCAAATGTGGGAGAAAGAATACGGGATTGTATTGTCTGTTCTGACAGGAAAACACCAGGTGGAAGGCGGTAAACAACATTTTATTGTAAAACATGTACAAATCAACCTGCTATGCATATTGGGAATTGCTTCAGACTTTATCATACTGTAGAAAATTATAAAAAATGAATTTTGATTTTTTTTTGTAAAGATGTGTTCTTCAATGTCCACAAATTCATATAAACCAATTTTCATTACAATTCTTTACTTGGTTCTAAAATTATACTCTATAATATCATGTTTCCAAGGGTGTACGTGTTCGCGAAAAAGTGGCGTCGAGTTGCTGGTAGGTAACGTCCAAAACGGTGCCGAGTGCAAAGGGTTAAGAATACGCTATTTCCCTAAGAAAATTAAGGCGAGCTTCGTATCGCACGTGTTTTTTGCGTCGCTGGTCTGCATTTATCTCAGTCTACAATAGAATAGACTCTGGTTTTTCTCATCTGGGCCATCGATGTCAACGCGAGGAACTTATTTTATTCTCAACAAATGTTACCAACCCTTTTTTTTACATTTTTTTGACATTCTTTTTTACTTTTACCGAATTATTTAAATATAAAAATATAAATTTAATAAGTAAATTTGGAAGGTGTTAAGTGGGTTTGTCCATTACACAGGAATCTTGAAGAATCCTTGCACGTAATAATGCATCAGAGAACAAAGTACGTTGGCTAACAAGTACTCCGCAACCTTCATATAATTCTTATGATCGCATTAGCACTGCGATATCAAAGAAGATATAAACAAGTATTACAGTGCATGAAACCGTAGGAATAGTAGTGTCGGATGCAATAGCCAGTCAAGGAAGAAATTATTGCTAATCACTGTTGGTTCGTTTGGTGTGGTGCTTCATACATTCTGGCAGCGAATATTTGATAATCATCATTACTCGTACATCCGCCGTTAGGCAATCAATCAACATCATTTACGTCTGTCCCATTGTCTCGTGCAATTCGCATCACTATGGATCCGAAAACTTACCTATTCCCCGTTTAATAAGTGTCCTACCATCTTCATAATGTTCTTGCGAAGCCATTAGCACTGCGATGTCACAGAATAAATAAACAGTCATTGTACCCCATCGGACCAAAAGAATGTAATGGACGCAACAATCAACATAGATGTTTGCGCGAATTCTTTATAATCACCGTTACTTTTACTTCTGCCGTTAGACAATTTAATTTGTATACCTAATCATCCTCATTTACATCCATCCCATTATCTCGCGTAATTCATGTTACCATGCTTCCGAAAACTTACCTATTTCCCGTTTAATAGGTGTCCTGGAATATCAAAGAACAAACAAACAATCATTTTACTGCATCGGACCGAAAAAATGCAATGGACGCAACAATCAACATAGATGTTTGCGCGAATTCTTTATAATCACCGTTACTTTTACTTCTGCCGTTAGACAATTTAATTTGTATACCTAACCATCCTCATTTACATCCATCCCATTATCGCGCGCAATTCACATTACCATGCTTCCGAAAACTTACCTATTTCCCGTTTAATAGGTGTCCTGCAATATCAAAGAACAAACAAACAATCATTTTACCGCATCGGACCGAAAAAATGCAATGGACGCAACAATCAACATAGATGTTTGCGCGAGTTCTTTATAATCACCGTTACTTTTACTTCTGCCGTTAGACAATTTAATTTGTATACCTAATCATCCTCATTTACATCCATCCCATTATCTCGCGCAATTCACATTACCATGCTTCCGAAAACTTACCTATTTCGCGTTTAATAGGTGTCCTGCAATATCAAAGAACAAACAAACAATCATTTTACCGCATCGGACCGAAAAAATGCAATGGACGCAACAAACAACATAGATGTTTGTGCAAATTCTTTATAACCGCTGTTACTTTTACTTCCGGTGTTAGACAATTAAATTTGTATACCTAATCGTTCTCATTTACATCTATCCCACTATTTCGCGCAATTCGCATTACTATAGATCCAAAAACTTACCTATTCCCCGCTTAAGAAGTGTCCTGCGATCTTCACAAAATTCTTCCAAAGCCATTAGCACTGCGATATCAAAGAACAAACAAACAATCGAAAGAATGTAATGGATGCAACAATCAATATAAATGTTTGCACGAATTCTTTAGAACCACCGTTACTTTTACTTCTAGCGTTAGACAATTAAATTTGTATACCTAATCGTTCTCATTTACATCTATCCCACTATTTCGCGCAATTCGCATTACTATAGATCCAAAAACTTACCCATTCCCCGCTTAAGAAGTGTCCTGCGATCCTCACAAAAATCTTCCAAAGCCATTAGCACTGCGATATCAAAGAACAAACAAACAATCGAAAAAATATAACGGATACAACAATGAACATAGATGTTTGCGCGAATTCTTTAGAACCACGGTTATTTTTACTTCTAGCGTTGGACAATTAAATTTGTATACCTAATCGTTCTCATTTACATCTATCCCATTATTTCGCGCAATTCGCTTCACCATGGATCCGCAAACTTACCTATTCCTCATTTAATAAGTGTCCTGCGATCTCCATAAAGTTCTTGCAAAACCATTAGCACTGCGATATCAAAGAACAACAATCGAAAGAATATAACGGATACAACAATCAACATAGATGTTTGCGCGAATTCTTTAGAACCACGGTTACTTTTATTTCTAGCGTTAATCAATTAAATTTGTATACCTAATCGTTCTCATTTACATTTTTCCCACTAGCTCACGCAACTCGCTTCACCATGGATCCGCAAACTTACCTATTCCTCATTTAAGGGGACATTCTACTTTCTCGGGTCGAAAAAATCGACTTTTTTTTTATTGCCTTATTCGAAAGTATATACTTTCGAGATTATGTCCTTAAATTTGCAGCGATCAATTCGAAAAATTGGGAAAGTTATAGGCCTCGCATCTAACCCACCTCGCGCAGATAGAAGGGTAACGTTTTTCTCTTTCGGCGATCTTTATTTATTCCAAGAAATTATCTAATTCTGGAAACGATTTAAAAGAGAAGATCACCTAAATGTAAACCATTGCATTGGTAAACATTACGAAGGAGTGTGTTCCGCGCCCCAAAATAACATCTAAATATCATCTTACCCTTGACCTTGACGACGTCTGTTATGTTTATTGCTTTCTGAACATGCATTCAGTATTCAAAAAGTTTTCAAAAGAGACGTATCGTTTTATTATGGATCGAAAACAAAGTAAATTTGTCAATTTGAGACCCTGTCGTTCGCGAAAAAGAACGTTTATTGGAAATCAGCATACAAGTGAATGCAGTTTAGAGTACGCTAGTACATCGGCAGAAAAATTAAAAGAAAATGCTGATCTGCATGTAAACATTGATTCAGCTATGAATTATTGTATATTACAATTTACTACGTAAGAATCTTTTATATACAAAAATTCGATATGCAAAACTTTAAATGCGTTTTTCTCAGTACTATATTTTTTCAACTGGCGTGCACGATTCCAAAAAAACTATTCGATCAATCGGTCCGAGATTTGAATATATTATTCTACATACTTATGCCTATCGTATGAACCATGGGTGTGTTAATTAATCAATATTTTCTCATTTTTTTCCATCATAAAAAGACGGAAAAAGTGGCATTTTCGTGAACCTAATTTTGGAAAGTCAGTTATTTTAAAAGTGTTCATGCAAACTCTTTCTCCGTGGTTCATGCGATAGTGGTTAGTATGTAAATTAAGATTCCTGTTCTATTTTTTTTTCTGATCATCCCAACGACCGCAATCACGCACGCCAGTAAGTATGAATTTTTTGGAGGTGCTCCAGCAATCAAGAAGAATTTATATGAAAAAATGTGAAAAAACATAAAAAGAAAATATTTTTGTATAAATAAAGGTCGATATGATACAATGTGAAAGTTTCAAATTGCTGCGTTTCTATTGTCAAAAAAAAAAAATTATTGAAAATCAGTCAAATTTTTCGATGAGAAAGTAGAATGTCCCCTTAATAAGTGTCCTGCGATCTCCATAAAGTTCTTGCAAAACCATTAGCACTGCGATATCAAAGAACAACAATCGAAAGAATATAACGGATACAACAATCAACATAGATGTTTATGCGAATTCTTTATAACCACCGTTACTTTTACTTCTGTCGTTAGACAATTCAATTTGTATACCTAATCGTTCTCATTTACATTTCTCCCACTAACTCGCACAACTCGCTTCATTATACATTTCGAAACTTGCATATTGGCCGCCTAACAAGCAACCCGCGACCTTCATACAATTCCTGTGATCCATTAGCGGCGCGATATTAAAGAATGAACGTATAATCATTGTAGCGCACGGGACCGAAAGAATAGTATCGGATGCAGCAATCAGCCGAGGAAGAGATCATTGCTAATCGCTGCTGGTCCGTTTGCTCGTTGCAATTTAGAGAGGGGAAGACTTGGAGGGGAGGGCAAGCTGGCGAAGAAAATGGCCCCCACTCGTGTCAATGAAGAAATAGAGGGGCGCTCGTATAAAGAGTATGCCTACAGTCCTCTATCAGTAAGCTCTTTCACGGCTAAAGGTGCAAGGACCAATACTGTCGCTGTCAACCCGTCAACCCCTGAAAAAGCAAGCGACGCAGTGTGTCGCCGACGTTCTTTCCGAATTCAGGGCGACAAGTATCCTTGTGGTTCAACGATGTCGGAAAAGGGCTCGAAGTTCTTTCAGATCGTTGCTGCCGTGGCTGGTGAGTGCAGTTTTTAACAGACGTGTTAGCTTTTCAACGGTTCCCCTGCGAGAAAAAGATCCAACGAACCTGTGCAGATCGGCGTAAAAAAAAGTTCATGTTCCGCAAAGTTCATCAAGTTTTTCATGAGAGAAAATGATAGGATGCGGTTTGAAGACCATGCTCGAAAGATGGGAACGTACGCCATGGATATCAAGCCCTTAAACTTGTTGCGGTAGAACTGGAAAGAGTCCAGTAAGCTACTAAGAAACTACTAAGAACTGGAAAGATTCCGTTAAACACTACCAACGCGAATAATCGTCTACCACGAGCAATTGCACCATTATGCTGTACTTGACATGTGTTTCTTGCGGCGTTTAAGCTACGAAACGTCGTGTCGACGATGTTAAGCCTTGGGTAATTTTCTGCATGAACCACATCGAAGCGATCCGACGAAACACCACATGCGATAAAACTCGACTTTTCTTCGCTCTGCTGGTTGCAATAGAATTATTCATGTGTTCCATTCGATTTAATTGCCAGTTGCGCCGGTGGACGCATATGCGCACGTTACAATTTGTTGTTATGATATAAACGCTGCTAGAGGCGTCTCCGTAGCGGGGTCGCATCGTAAACAATTATTCGCGCAATTATCAAGACGCTTTTGGCAAAGCGGCGAGCATGGATCGGAGCCAAGAGTCTTTCTAGATATGCAATCGCAACACGCAATCGGTCGCTACTTTGATATTTCAAAACAGATACTCGTAGCGCTTATAAATGACACGCACGATTATCCATCGTCACGACGATTCATCCGTTTCTTTTACGGGACGAAGGTGTGTGCGTATTAAAAAAAATGTCAAATCAAAGTCTTGACGTTATCTGACAGCACATGCTTTCGCAGAACATTCTGCCATTACTTGAACTACCGTGAAGAAGCCATTTGTAAAAGCGGCTTATCAGTTTTATTCATTCAATTTTTTATCGGTTTCTATATTCCACGTGAGGGGTTTCAATGAATTTTATGTTGTCAAAGTCAGCGTGACAGGGTTTATTAAGTGCATGGTTCCAAGTAAACAAATGCAATTAGGGTGAGTGCAGCCAGTTAATTGGGTGATACTCATAATTTCCCAAAATATCTTTTTCTTTTTACATTCGTGCGTGTTTCCGAAAAATAATAAAGGCATTCTTGCAAGCAAACAAATGCAATTAGGGTGAGTGTAGCCAGTTAATTGGTTGGTAGTTACAATTTCCTAAAGTATCTGTTTCTTTTTAAATTGTTACGTGTTGCCGAAATAAACAGGACAATTGTTGTTATAAGGATATGTGTCTTATATGTGCTGCAACTGAAATATTTTCTCGCGTTCAACTTCCGATGGCTATAAATAAAACATCCGAATAAGTTTCAATTAACAAATACACAAGTAGATGTGTTTCGTGTGGCGAATTTCAAACATTTTTTTTTAAAGAGCTTCAGTTTTGCCAAAATATGCATGACAGCTGTTAATATAAGAATACACCCGTTATAATATACATTAATAATGCAGTCGTTTATACGTGCTACAAGTGATATATTTTTTTTGCTTTAAAGTTTCAGTAATTGTATAATTACAGGACACGCACAAGTGTTATTGCACAAGTACAAATACGTACTTGTGTTTTGTGTGACGAATTTCAAACATTTTTTTTCAAATTTAAGTTTTCCCGAAATAGGCAAAACAATTGTTACTTTAATGCAATATATGCTATTACGTAGCATTAATTAACACAGTAATGTATACATATATTACATATGTGTATATAAAATAGTAATATATATATGTATTTTAAGTGAATGATCCTTTTGCGTTTCGGGTTCATTGACTGTATCCTTAAACGAAGCGTATAAATTTTAAAGAAACTTAAGTTCTTCTGTTTATCCGCGATAGATAGGATAATTCTTATTAGAAGACTAAGTAGACTATAGCATAACATTAATTAACGTAGAAGCTTATTCGTATTACAAATGAAATATATTCTTGCTTTAAAGTTCCAATAATTGTATCATTACAATGTAGGAAGTACTTGTGTTTCGCGTGAAGAATTATGAACATCTTGTTTTTAAAGAAACTTCGGTTTTTCTGAAGTAGGCAGGGCAGTTGGTGCTTCTAGGCTACATAGACTATAAAATAACATTAATTGACGTAGTACCTTATAGGTGTTACAGGTGAAACATATGACTATATCATTAAAACGCGCATACGAGTTTCATTGAACAAGTAGAAGCAGGTACTCGTATGTACTGTGACGAATCTCAATGTCTGCGTACGTGAGTATGCATATAACAAAAGGAATATATCGTAATAATCTGTGAAATGATAGTTGGCAGGAAGAGAACTTGAGCTGCGAAGGACAGCAAACATTCGACGTTAACTGGCACAGAATGAGCAATATGAAAGATTTTATGCACATGGATATTGAGGAAGTCGTTTCGCTCTATTATAATCTTACCTTATCAGTAGAGATTTTATTCAGTTTACTGTTGCACGAGGATCTCTCGGCGTCGTGGACGTTTAATCTTTGCAAAGAATTTAACGTGGCCGTAAAATAATTGCAGTGTGATTATACTGAGTCGGCTAAACAGTTAATTTAGTTTTTATCTATTGGGTTGGAGGGAAAGTTCTGTCGTATTTTAAAGAAAATATTTGAATTAATTTAAAAAATTATGTGTTTAATATTAATCATAATACATTTAATGTGTTGTATGATGAATGAAGAATTATGAACTCGACTTGTTAAATGAAACTGGATTATTTTCCAGTAGGCACATGGATCGCAAAACATCATTATCGATCTTGGAAAATCAATCACTTTCTTGTATTGGAACGAAATTTGCTAAACCGTTTTTGACAAGTACGAACATTTACAATATCTTTTCCAAATCCGCACATAAATAAACGTGCAACCGATGCGTTTCATTGAACAAGTAGAAATGCAGTGTCGTAAATGCACTTTATCTACTGACATGTTTTTCACTTTAAATATCAAAGTCGATGAACGTAAAAAAGAAATATATTATACAGCATTATAAAAAAAAACAAAAGTCCAGTATGAATTTTATCTTTTTTGTGTTTCGCGTGAAGAATTATGAACAAGAAAAATTACCTTCGGTTTTTAAAAATAGACAGAGCTTTGCTTCTAGGCTAATAAACTTGAGATACATTTTTTATTTTCATAGGTATTTGTACTGAAAAACGTATTAAATTTTTTTTGCGTTACCTTCTGTCAACTTCTGGGCTTCTTCATGATATCGTTCTCCAAAAATTCTGTATCCTTCTGGGCAAACAACGACTTATCAACCCAATATATCGGTGTTCACGGTACTTTTGATCAGTATTTTACGATCGAAATGACCCGACATACATGTAGTCGTTTAGTCGTTTATAAGATTATCGGCTCCGCCGGTGTAATTGCTTTGACATATCGAAAAGTAAAATGTGATGTAAATTACACGGATACTGCTTACGCTAATTTAATCATTGGGAGCCTTGTGTGCGTAGCTTATAAATTGATCACGTGGTATTTCGTTTTGACAGGCAGTCTTCGTAATGATATGCTGAGTTTGAAAGGCCTCTTCATCAAGGTAACATTTATGCATGCCTGTGAATCGCATGTACTCTCACAGTGGATTTGCAGTTTATTATCGTATTATCGTCCGATCGTCGTGTGAACTTGGCATCGTTACATGTCATCCTTGGATTTATCGGTAGCACTAGTGTGTTTGCAAGCAACATAATCTAGTAGATTTACGTGCCGAGCATTTCGAAAGCTGATAGCAAAATTTGATGTTGATTTCAATATCGACGTATAGGGAATTTGGTGTAACTTTGGGTAATACTTTTGGGTCTCTATATAAATCTAACAATGTGACTAATTGCTATCGTATCAAAACAAGCCATATTTTCGTTTGTGACGGAAGTAACTGTAATGTTGGTAATAAATTCACAAAACTACGCTTTTGCATATTTACGCATCGTTACCACAGATTTGTATATAGCAACACTTGCTTATTGTATACAACAAACTTCGGAAATGTTTGTGTTAACGTATTAGTGATAGATTGTATTGATGTGTTGGCTATTATCACGTACCAAGAATCTAAACGCAATTTTACATGTGTTATCGAAGTTTGTAGATATGCGATAATATAAACTGCTTACGGTTTTCCAAAGCGGAACTGCGAAGTATCCATTATTATTTCGACGCAAAAGTTCGTTAAGCGTTAGAGGCCAGCTTTCAATTTATCGGTAGCACTAGTGTGTTTGCAAGCAACATAATCTAGCAGATTTACGTGCCGAGCATTTCGAAAGCTGATAGTAAAATTTGATGTTGATTTCAATATCGACGTATAGGGAATTTGACGTAACTTTGGGTAACACTTTTGTGTCTCGATATAAATCTAACAATGTGACCCTAATTACTATTGTATCAAAACAAGCCATATTTTCGTTTGTGACGAAAGTAACTGTATGTTGGTAATAAATTCACAAACCTACGCTTTGCATATTTACGCATCGTTACCATAGATTTGTATATAGCAACACTTGCTTATTGTATACAGCAAACTTTGGAAATGTTTGTGTTAACGTATTAGTGGTAGCTTGTATTGATGTGTTGGCTATTATCACGTACCAAGAATCTAAACGCAATTTTACATGTGTTATCGTAGTTTGTAGATATGCGATAATATGTATAAACTGCTTTCTGTTTTCCAAAGCGGAACTGCGAAGCATCCATTATTATTTCGTCGCAAAAGTTTATTAAGCGTTAGATGCCAGCTTTGAATTTATCGGTAGCTGTAGTTTGTTTGCAAGCAACATAATCTAGTAGATTTACGTGCCGAGCATTTCGAAAGCTGATAGCAAAATTTGATGTTGATTTCAATATCGACGTATAGGGAATTTGGTGTAACTTTGGGTAATACTTTTGGGTCTCGATATAAATCTAACAATGTGACTAATTGCTATCGTATCAAAGCAAACCATATTTTCGTTTGTGACGAAAGTAACTGTAATGTTGGTAATAAATTCACAAACCTACGCTTTGCATATTTACGCATCGTTACCATAGATTTGTATATAGCAACACTTGCTTATTGTATACAGCAAACTTTGGAAATGTTTGTGTTAACGTATTAGTGGTAGATTGTATTGATGTGTTGGCTATTATCACGTACCAAGAATCTAAACGCAATTTTACATGTGTTATCGAAGTTTGTAGATATGCGATAATATAAACTGCTTACGGTTTTCCAAAGCGGAACTGCGAAGTATCCATTATTATTTTGACGCAAAAGTTCGTTAAGCGTTAGAGGCCAGCTTTCAATTTATCGGTAACACTAGTGTGTTTGCAAGCAACATAATCTAGCAGATTTACGTGCCGAGCATTTCGAAAGCTGATAGCAAAATTTGATGTTGATTTCAATATCGACGTATAGGGAATTTGGCGTAACTTTGGGTAACACTTTTGTGTCTCGATATAAATCTAACAATGTGACTCTAATTACTATTGTATCAAAACAAGCCATATTTTCGTTTGTGACGAAAGTAACTGTAATGTTTGTAATAAATTCACAAACCTACGCTTTTGCATATTTACGCATCGTTACCATAGATTTGTATATAGCAACACTTGCTTATTGTATACAGCAAACTTTGGAAATGTTTGTGTTAACGTATTAGTGGTAGGTTGTATTGATGTGTTGGCTATTATCACGTACCAAGAATCTAAACGCAATTTTACATGTGTTATCGAAGTTTGTAGATATGCGATAATATAAACTGCTTTCTGTTTTCCAAAGCGGAACTGCGAAGCATCCATTATTATTTCGTCGCAAAAGTTTATTAAGCGTTAGAGGCCAGCTTTGAATTTATCGGTAGCTCTAGTTTGTGTGCAAGCAACATAATCTAGTAGATTTACGTGCCGAGCATTTCGAAAGCTGATAGCAAAATTTGATGTTGATTTCAATATCGACGTATAGCGAATTTGGCGTAACTTTGGGTAACACTTTTGTCTTTCGATAGAAATCTAACAATGTGACTCTTATTGCTATCGTATCAAAACAAACCATATTTTCGTTTGTGACAAAAGTAACTGTAATGTTGGTAATAAATTCACAAAACTACGCTTTTGCATATTTACGCATCGTTACCATAGATTTGTATATAGCAACACTTGCTTATTGTATACAGCAAACTTTGGAAATGTTTGTGTTAACGTATTAGTGGTAGATTGTATTGATGTGTTGGCTATTATCACGTACCAAGACTCTAAACGCAATTTTACATGTGTTATCGTAGTTTGTAGATATGCGATAATATAAACTGCTTACGGTTTTCCAAAGCGGAACTGCGAAGTATCCATTATTATTTCGTCGCAAAAGTTCGTTAAGCGTTAGAGGCCAGCTTTGAATTTATCGAACGCACTAGCGTGTTTTGCAAGTAATACATTTGAATACGACCACGTGCTGTGCATTTCGGAGGCTGATAACAAAGTTTGACACTGATAACGTTTTAGAATATCAGCGGGTAATGAACTTTGCGTGACTTTCGGCAATGCTTTACATTTTGATCTAAATATGACGGAATTAAGAGGGTGTATCATAAATTGGCAGAGTTATGCTTCTGGAGTCTACCTTTATCTGAAAAATGAAAATTATTTTTATATGAATAGTGGCCGCGAATTCTCAAAAAATCGCATCGTTATTCTACGATTCTACATAGTTACGCATGCGCACCTTCCCAAATATTTACGTTAATATAATGTTCATATATTATATTGGTACGTTTGATATTGTCGCATGCCAAGAATCCAAACGCAACTTTCTATATGTGTTATAATTATGAGATATGGTCTAATATAATTTCTTGTTTCGAGATATTTAATGAATTGCATTTGAATAAATTAAAAAATATTTTTACATTATTAGAGGACATTTTAATTTATAATTTTATTAGTCTTAATTAATGGAAATTTACTATGAATATGAAATTTTGTGTGAATTTTATACGATAATATTATTTTTAAAGATTGAATTGAACACTTTTTCAAAATTAACTGAATATCCTATAAATGACTTAAAGCAATAAAGAACTTTGAGTTTTATTTGAAACAAGTAATTATGATTGTAATAAATTCGTGAACATTTATTACATTTATTAATTATTTTTAAACAGTAATTCATTTTTATAGCATTATTTCGAGTATTTAAGATTCTTAAAATGTTCCTGAAAAACTGTATATATGTACGGTAGTAAACTCATAATATCTTTATGTTTTTCTTCCGATACTGATCTAATGGTGGTGTATAATGGAAGTAATTTAATATTTCCGTATATTTTTGGTCTTCCTTTTTTAGGTGAAAGATCCAAAACGTGAAATTTAGAATCATCTAAAGATGTTTTATAGAACATTTTATAAGGATCATTTTTCAAGAATCTCATCCATTGAATTTGTAGCCAAGAGACAGATTCACCCGCGGTATTTTTTACTCTTCTTGTTATTGATTCAGATAAACCGGAATGAAGACGTCGTTATTATTAAAATTTGATTGTCATTTATTTTATTATGTAGTTCAGAAACGCGTCAAGAAGGCCACGTGCCATTTTCAAGTTGTTTATATAATTTATTTAAATTTTTGACTTAGACCACTTTCATAATTAAAACTAAATGAATTCCATATAATGTTGAAATTACAACCACTATCTAATGGTTCATTTTTGACAATTTCGTAAAAATTACATTGAATAAATTTAGTTAAAAATAATGTGGTATGAAATAACTGATGAACTCATTTTTTTTAAATTTTGACTTAGACCACTTTCATAATTATGGGCACATATGTCGTCTTATTTTATAGATATGGGATAATATGAACGGCTTATAGTGTTATAAAGTGACACAGAGGGATATCGGTTAGCATTTTGCGCAAATCCTATGAATCGCTTCATAATTTCGTAATAACAGCAATCGTCACGATAGCATTATCGCCGTGGGCGTAATATTGTACTTGATAATATTATGACTAAACAGCGCTTCGTTAGTTCAATAACCACGTTTTAAATGTTTCAAAACACAAATGCCTTTTTATCATGTTCATGTAAAATATTATATTATATTATATATAATGCCACCATAAAATATGTACGCTTAGGCATCATAATCCCATAATAACCCCATAAAAATAGTCTTATATATTTACAAATTGTGTAATAACACAATATAAACGTTGCTATAGGTGCACAGTTTTATATATTTTACATAAACATGGTAAAAAAAACATTTGTGTTTTGAATAACCTCAAAAAATAGTCTTATATATTTACAAATTGTGTAATAACACAATTAATAACACAACATAAATGTTGATATAGGTACACAATTTTTCATTTCGTAAATATAGGAGAGTGGAGAGTATTTGATGGCTTGAATGCAAAATTCTGGGAAATCCAAATATTTAAAAAAAATTAACTTAAAAGTTCTTGTTGTATACATCTTGAACTTCTTGGGAACAGCGGTTCAAGTGCGATTCCATTGGGAAAATACAGAAACTTTTTATTTACATAGCGTCCGTTCGTTTGTATTTTCTGCTAGTTAAACTGTTCTATTTTCATAATACAGACTAGTGTTATCATCTTATGACCCGAACCAATGGCTAACATCAATTCATTGATGGTGAATAGAACATAAAAGTATACATCTACGGTTAATGTGGATGAATTTGAGTTGTTGACATTTTCCAAAGAATATTTCAATGATGTACTCGATAATAGATTTTTCAATAACAAAAAAATGTTTCTTTTTTGGTTGGTTTAATAAATTACAAAAAAAAAAGAATTTCGAAACAATATTTGCATGGCATAAATGCGTTACTTCCCGTAAATTCAAATTTATACAGATTATTACTTAATTTGTGTGCATACCAAAGTTGACATTTTACACTGTTTTACGATCGAAATTATGAATGCATGCAATTTTGATTGGTTCAAGAAAAAATGACGACTGATGCTGCCTTACTGTTATATTTGTCAAAGATTATTGCCGGTGCGACCAAGGCAGTACAATCACTATTGACGTATGCGTATGGCATAAAAGTTGTTCGATACTCCGAATTGTAGCTTGATGTATTATCGACGTCAGGAGTCATGAGTGTATGAATGAGGTAAAAATCTTATCTCGTGGCAAAAAGGTTAAAATCATTCTCGTAGAATCGCTATCAGAGTGGAAATTTCCTGTAATCGAAAATGTCACTATGTCTATATCGTGAATTGACGTTCAACATTGTTGATGGTCTATAATAAATTTTCGGGCCATTTATCTAGGCTTTTCTCCTTCCTTTTCTACTTGTCACATTTCTATCTGTCGGTGAGACGGTCGTGTCCTGCTTTGCGTAAAGCTGTTGTAATCGCAATGAGTCTAGCAAGCGTGCCAAATCAACACTTAACAAGTGTATAAACATGACAATGTACTAAACAACAGTTACGTCGTTTCAAAATATTTGTCCGCCAGTCACTGACGTCGGTGTTCGAACGCTTTTTAAAATACTACTTCCAGGAATGAAAAAAAGTGTCATGGTCGTTTCGACATTTTTTTTACTGAGTCTTTAACACTAGATTGCCCGAGATTTCTTGTATACCTATATTGCCCAAAAACAGTCAAAATGACTGCATTGTGAAAAAATAACAAATATGTAAAGAAATTTGTTTAAAATTAATTTTTAATATTTTTTATGTTATTTACAGTTATTGACTGTTGTCAATGAACGTAACTCATATTTCCGAAAGCAAGGCAAATTTATTTGATTGTAGGCGCCTACTGCATTCGGTTCTTTTGTCAAAATGAATAAATCGTAGAATTTGCTTGACCTTTTCTCTGGCCATAGTTTTTCTAAAAGATTCGAGACCCCACTCCGCTGACCATAAATAACTAAATTTAAAATCTGTTGCCTCGTAAGCTCCACGAGCATATAGAATCCCATTAAATGCACGTATTTCCGGTAATGATATTGTCCAACCGTTACGCAAAATTCGGCGACATTCTTCTGTGCACTTTCTTATATGTTTGATAATATAGTTATCTATTATCAACGATAATGCACTGATAAGATTATCTGCCACAATGTTCCTTTTTGCGTAGCCTGTTGGCCCTTTCACACTCTTGAAAATACAAGCAGATGGTATCCTTCCAGGAATACCACCTTCGTCAATTTTTGTCCACACAGTACCATCAGCAGCTGTTTCGACCTCCTGAAACGTATTTTCAGTTTCTTCATCAAAATCTGAACTAGTTAGCACCCTACACCTTTTCCTGGGCATATTGATGACACTTTCATTTTCATCATTGGTGATCGACTCTTCATCACTATCTTCAGCGTCAGATGTTTCACTTTGAATATAATCCGCTTCATCTTCAGATGATAGAACCGCGATGCGATAAAATAGAGCGGAGTATGATTAAATCGTGCAAAATAAAGGTAACGCAGAGTTGTTAGAAGCCAAAGTATTGAAACACCGTTCCAATATCAATTGCTTTTACAAGCTTCGAAATAGGCTTCATTGCGAATTTTTTGCATTTCTAGTAAAATATTTTACGTTGGGCACCGTGTATTTTGCTATGTTAGAACCGCGATGCGATGAAATACTGCAGCATATGATTAAATCGTGAAAAATGAAGGTAACGCAGAGTTGTTAGAAGCCAAAGTATTGAAACACCGTTCCAATATCAATTGCTTTTGCAAGCTTCCAAATAGGCTTCATTGCGAATTTTTTGCATTTCTAGTAAAATATTTTACGTTGGTCACCGTGTATTTTGCTATGTTAGAACCGCGATGCGACGAAATACTGTAGAGTATGATTAAATCGTGCAAAATGAAGGTAACATGGAGTTGTTAGAAGCCAAAGTATTGAAACGCCATTTCAATATCAATTGCTTTTACAAAATTGCAAATAGGCTTCATCGAGATTTTTTTGCATTTATAGTAAAATATTTTACATTTGTCACCGTGTATTTTGCTATGTTAGAACCGTGATGCGATGAAATACTGTAGAGTATGATTAAATCGTGAAAAATGAAGGTAACGCAGAGTTGTTAGAAGCCAAAGTATTGAAACACCGTTCCAATATCAATTGCTTTTACAAGCTTCCAAATAGGCTTCATTGCGAATTTTTTGCATTTCTAGTAAAATATTTTACGTTGGGCACCGTGTATTTTGCTATGTTAGAACCGCGATGCGATGAAATACTGCAGCATATGATTAAATCGTGAAAAATGAAGGTAACGCAGAGTTGTTAGAAGCCAAAGTATTGAAACACCGTTCCAATATCAATTGCTTTTGCAAGCTTCCAAATAGGCTTCATTGCGAATTTTTTGCATTTCTAGTAAAATATTTGACGTTGGTCACCATGTATTTTGCTATGTTAGAACCGCGATGCGATGAAATACTGCAGCATATGATTAAATCGTGCAAAATGAAGGTAACATGGAGTTGTTAGAAGCCAAAGTATTGAAACACCGTTCCAATATCAATTGCTTTTACAAGCTTCCAAATAGGCTTCATTGCAAATTTTTTGCATTTCTAGTAAAATATTTTACGTTGGTCACCGTGTATTTTGCTATGTTAGAACCGCGATGCGATGAAATACTGTAGAGTATGATTAAATCGTGCAAAATGAAGGTAACATGGAGTTGTTAGAAGCCAAAGTATTGAAACACCGTTCCAATATCGATTGCTTTTACAAGCTTGCAAACAGGCTTCATTGCAAATTTTTTGCATTTTTGATAAAATCTTTCGTGCCGATTACCGGTGACCACCGTGACAGTGAACGTGTTAACAAAATTATACATGGTTTGCGATGCTTGGGTCTTACATTTCGGTAATATTTAATCGTAACGTTTGATGAATTTTAGCCAACTTGAGCGTCGTGGCGACAGGTGCTATGCTCGGATGGATGAGTCCAGCCAGCGTCCAACTCCAGAGAGCAGATAATCCCTTGGGGAGGCCACTTACCGAAGAAGAACAATCCTGGGTTTCGTCCTTGGTTTCATTGGGGCCAATCGTAGGCAGCTTTGCTGCCGGCTACCTTGCGCAAAGGTAATATTTTCATCATTTTCCATATACAGACAGATTATTCAAACTCTGCAGAAAATAGTTGCGTTTGTTATTCGTAGCATCGGAAAAAAATATTGCGAAAAATGTGATCATGTGACACCTCTTGATATTCTGCTTCTTAAAGTATATGTGACCATCGACAAATTGGAGCTATTTAACACGTTGACTGCCGTGTTGGTCACTAATGCCGATCAAAATAATATACGTGACGTAAGTAAAATTATTATTAGAATCGTGGTTTAAAATAATAGGTGCATATGCGTGTATGTCAATATTTTTAGCTGTAGTAGTATAAATTTAGGTAGATGCATAGCGGAGGGCTATATTAAAAGAAAGTAAACAAAAGTTTAGTGTAACGTGCTTGTTTAGAACTAAGTTTGCTATGATATTATTTGTATATTTTTACACTTTTCTTCTAATATACTATTATTTACTATCAGGGATACTAAGAAAATGAACTAACAGATGCAAGATAAAGAAAATACATTTGAATAACAAACGGAACAAAGTACTGCAGAAATATAATGCCCCCAATTTTCGACATAGAGCACTACTAATTCAATGTACACTTAGGCGCCATGGGGTCACTAATGACCCACGGGCGATTAACTCGCTGCACCTAATGCTATTGCGCAATTCACCCCTATTGTGTAATATTTTATCACATATAGAAAAACTTGTTCTCATAAATGTTGAATAAAATTCAATATTCAAACGTGGCAGTACGCCATTTCGGTAACTAGCCCTTTCGCAATGGGTGCCGTCTACGTACTTATATATACACAGTATGTCGGGAAAATAATGGAACTTTTCAAATTAAAAAAAAGAATGAGTTATCTTGACAATTTAGTTTACTTTTATTCAAAATACATCCCTTCCGCATCAGTGCACCGCTAGGCACGTTCGACTAATGCTTGCATAGATTTTTTTAGGTCATTTTTCGGAATCGCCTCAATGACTCTCGTCACGGCGTTTTAGGCTTGTGTAACATCGTCATAAAACGTTCCTTTCATAGCCAATTTGAGTTTCGGGAACAGGAAATAGTCACATGGTGACAAATCAGGGGAATACGGAGGATGTTGAAGAACACAGACTTGTTTTTTCGCCAAAAATTCTTGAACAACGACGGACCTGTCAGATGGTGTATTCGAGTGCAACAAGAACCACCTTCCCGGTGAACGATATTCTCCCCTCACTCGAACGATTCTCGAACACAAACTCTCCATAACATTTGACCCTGTGGAACGAATTCCCGAAGTATACCAGGTTGCTCAATAAGTTTTGTCGTTCGATAAGAAAAACACAATGTTATGGTTCAAAATACACTTTATTATTCAGTATAATCTCCCTGAACATTAATGCACTTGCTCCAACGATCCTTCAATCTGTGGATCCCATCCGTGAAGTGAGATTCCGGAAGGTCTGCAAAATACGCTTCAACAGCCGTTATGACCTCTTCATTTGACCACTAAGTCTCACGAAAAACGCTTGCCACGCATACATTTTTTGAGTTCTGGAAACAAATGGAAGTCGCTGGGGGCCAAATCTGGTGAATACGGCGGATGCTTCAACAATTCGAACTTTAATTCATGGATTTTAGCCATTGTCAAAATGCTCTTGTGACACGGGCGTTGTCCTGATGAAAAAAGATTTTTTTCTTCTGCAAACCGGGTCTTTTTTCACGAATTTTTTCCTTCAACTGGTCCAAAAGGTTGCAATAATATTCAGAATTAATTGTTTTACCAGTTTGCAAGTAATCCACAAATAAAATTCCTTTCGCATCCGAAAAAACTGATGCCAGAACCTTCTTGGCCGATTTCTGGACACGAACTCGTTTCGAAGCCGAACAACCAGGTTCACACCACTCTTTAGCCTCTTGTTTTGATTTAGGATCATGGTGATAGACCAAAGTCTCATCCATAGTGATGAATCGACGCACAAAATCCACTTTGTCCTTTTTAAAACGCTCCAAATGCTGTTGAGAAAGTCGCGTTCGAATGTGTTTTTGTTCAATTGTTAGCGAATGCGGCACCCATTGTGCACACAGCTTTTTAAAACTCAAAATTTCATTTAAAATATGACTCACACTGCCTAATGAGATGTGTAGAGCCTCTACTAAATCTCTCTCAGTCAATCGACGATCTTCCAAAACCATATCCTGTACTTTGGCTACGATTTCTGGTGTTGATGCGGTTTTTGGACGTCCTTCACGTGGATCGTCTTCAAGACTTGTACGACCACGTTTAAATTCAGCAACCCATCTTTCTACTGTTCTAATTGAAGCTGAACGTTCATTATACACTCTTAACATTCGTTCGTGAATTTCTTTTGGTGCTACACCTTCCAAAAATAAGAATTTTATCACTGTACGATATTCAATTTTTTCCATTGTCGAAAATACTGTGACACGGC
Organism: Cryptocheilus praepositus; assembly: GCA_033815515.1. NCBI lineage: Eukaryota > Metazoa > Arthropoda > Insecta > Hymenoptera > Pompilidae > Cryptocheilus > Cryptocheilus praepositus. The sequence continues at coordinate 739,708 of JAWWQZ010000018.1, read as the reverse complement.
GACACTAAATGGCTTGTAAACAAAGAATGAATTGACTGATTGAAATGAACTTTCACATACGTTGATAAGAAGAGTGAACCAACAAAACAAAAACAAATTTGGACTAGTAGCAACGCCCTCAACAAAACAAAACGAAACTTATTGAACAACCTAGTAATACCGAAGTAGAGTCGTAAAAACAAATCAACATTGTCTTCTGTCGTCACTTCCGGAAACACATTTTTTTCGATTTCGGAAAGGATGGGCACTTCCACGTAGCACTTTGGCATTTTCTTTGAGGATCGTACTTGAAGCACTAAGTCTCATCACCGGTTACAACAGATTTTAGGAATGTGCGGTTCCGTCGTAACACAGGTAATTTCTTGTTCTTCAGTTAAGGCGTAAGGAAGACATCACGCACAGATTTTCCGTTTGTTTAAATTCTTCGTGAAAATTTCGTGAACCATGTCTTTGGTCGTACAGGTAACCCTCCTATAACACGGTAGTTAGGTTCCTAGAAAATGCCGTGTTGTGTGAAACCGTGTTGCATGAGACCCAGAGCTAGTACAAAAGGGGGGTTACGCTCCAAAAACTTATTAAAAACAATTTTTTTCTTTAATTCGACATAAACAACTTAATTTTTATTAAAAATATAAATGTATGTACAACACAAAGTAAAAAAAAATTGTAATCTAACGCAACCATAATTTAACGAATTTATTCGTCGTCACTGCTCAGTATAATCAACCGAGAACGTCTTTTCGGTGGAACGATATCGCCTTCACTTTCAGAATTTTTTTCTCTATTTAAAGTTTTTGTATGTTTTCCCCTCTTAAAAAAATCTGTAATCGAACTTTGCTTGCTGGTTTTTATTAGGTCATTGTAAATTTCGCGGTATGGAGCTAAACAGTTTTGCAGCTCCGTTTTGAATTTTCGACTTCTTTCCGTGGAAGGGTCTGTATTAAAGAAAAATTATTCGAGATTTTCCGCTAAGCATAGGCCTTCTTGTATTTTTTTTAATGTTAAATTCTTAACTGCACAATCTTCATCAGAGCTAGCGTCCTCAAAATCGATTTGATTTGTATCTAGGGATGCCATTTTCATCAAATCCGCTTCATCAACTTCTTCTTCCACTAATAAATCTTGAATGTCTTTGGTAGGTATATCCACAAAACCTTCGCCTCCGATTGATTTAGCGACTTCTAATATGGCACCAATTCCATTTTCTGACGTTTCACGCATGTTTTCTGTTTCAATTGAAGAGGGCCATATCTTCTTCCAACACGCATTTAAGGTTGATGTTTTTATTTCTTTCAGCGGCAAAGATATGTCCCCAATGTCCTACGGGGCACACAGGCCCCGATAAGAGGAACAACCGTGTTATAGGATGCCGTGTTGTAGGAGTGTTCCCGCAATTTGCGAATCGTGTTATAGCGAAACCGTGTTATAAGATACCGTGTTATAGGAGGGTTACCTGTATTTAATTCCCCCGCTATTCATCCGACAGTCGAATTTTGAACAAACAACTCATCGCGATTTTTGTTTTTTGCTCGGCCTGGCTTTGGGTCGTCTTCCAAAGCAGCACGTCCGTCCTGAACGAGCCTATACCACTCGAACACACGTGTACGGGATAAGCAATCGTCACCATAAACTTTTTTCATAATTTCAAATGTTTCTGTAAAACTTTTACCGAGTTTGAAACAAAATTTAATATTAGCTCTTTGCTCCATCATGTTTTTCTGACGAGGTGACAAAAGGTACTCTGACTTTAAGCGCTATAACCTAACAATCCGTGGATTGATAATAAAATCGCGGGCGCGTTCTGTGTCGGAAGTATGCGGCTTTCAAATTATATAGGGTAAAGTATAGAGTGATTGACCGCTTAAGAATAGTGGTTGAATGAAAGGCGTATAACTTAAACGTCTAATGTTGCATTTTTTATTCTTTTTGCATGGTAGGACAGAAAAATGTGGAAGAACATGTTCAGATTGTAACGAAAAAGAAACAAAATTTTATTTATTAATAAGACAACGATAAATTTAATATTGTCAATTAATAGTGATTGACCACAGAAATCACAGTCATTGACCGTGTTATTTACAGTTATTGACCACCTTGTAAACTTGTGAGAAATGAGAAATATTTAAGCGGTTAGTTTTACTGTATTGCCTTTAAATGTTAATATATTATGTCTTAACTGCCTTAGAAAGAGCCTTTTGCAGAAGGGGCGCTACTATAGCCTTAGTAATGGCTTCATGAATTTGATCGTTGCGCTAAATGCTCACTTCTTCCTTCCATGCTGCTTTAATCGGTCTAAATGCCGATACGTCAGCAGGCTGGAGAATTCTAGTTGCATTTGGATACAAAGCAATTAAAATTATTTGCAATTCCGAACAGTCAACATTCCGAATTTTGATATTGGACACAATGAAAATATACCTACATAGCAATCTTCAGATATTCGTTCATGAACGCAGAACGGTCAATCACTGCCTACTTTACCCTATTGCTTTAACATTAGAACTACCGACAATTCAGCAAACCTACTTCTACCAAAACCAGTCAAAATGACTGGTCTTAAAAAAATACTTAATAATAGAATATTTAAAAATTTGTTGCTTCATTACTTTCTTACAAAAGGAAATCCATGTTTTACGTAATACATTTTTGGTATTATTAACTTATTTAATGAATTAGGATTATTCCTTACGCATTAGTAAACACAATGTTCCTCGCGCATGGTTCCGTCTGCAGCAATTTCATTTTATGATTCTAGTAAAATACTTTCATTAAAATCTTCAGAACTTGAAAACACTCGAACACATCTACTTTTACGTAAATTCGAATTATTTTCACATTCGCTTTCTGAAGATTTCTGAACATATTCTTTGTCTAAATCATCATTGTCACTTCTGTCACTATCAACAAGATTATCGTGAATATCCCGCGATTCAATTTCATTTTCTTCTGATTCATCTTCACAGTCATAAAGTTCACCATCTTCTATATCAGAGCATTCCATTGGTATATCATTCAATTTTTGCAATACTTCACAAGTTTTCAATCATTTTGCCATTTTCAGGGCTTAGAAAGACTAGAACAAAACTATTTATTATAAAAATGAGTATATAATATTTGTATTTATTTTCTCATCTTACACTGATTGAAATAATATGTCGTATATTGAATATATTGTTATATGAACAAGAGCATGATGGTCTTCCAGCGGCTGTTATAAACGCACTGATTGAATGCAGTAACTTCTCTATTTGATGGTTGTTTTTACAATGTTGCCTGATATAATACCGTGATCTGGCAAGCGAGCAAATTCCAAAACAAAACAATAACTCATTCCTAACAGAATCTTCAAATGTTTTACGACTTCAGATCTAAATGAACGCTTTAATAAATACCAGTCAAAATGACTGCTGTTGGTATAAGTAACCATAGTATCAATTTATTTTGATTCAGAATAAATGAAACATTTAAAAAATATATTTTACTATTTCTTTAGTTATCACCGCAAAAGTCATTACACCATTTCCGAAAAAAAATGTAACATAAAGTAGAAATATTTAAATCAAATTGTAAAACCAGTCAAAATGACTGGTGCGGTAGTTCTAGTGTTAAGAGATGGTGTTAGTAATTTTCGGTAAATTTAAAAAGTTCCAGTATTTTTCCGACATACTGTGTCCCTGGGTCGGAACTCTTCTTGGGTTCGTTGGGTCAGACCACTGCCATTGTGAATTTCCCATATTCAGATTCAAGTCATGATCAGTCGCGCTGTTGCGAAAAGTGGCGAAATATGGTACAGGTGCGCCGTCGCGAAAGGGCTTGTTACACACCACACTTTCACTTCTCAAAACGAGTCGTTTCGCCCGGAGTCCTGTCCCATCCCCAAAACAAAGCCTTCATACCTGCACTCTCGAGACTCCTCAAAAATAGCCTTCAATGCATTCATTATAGTTCCACGACTCCGTTCCCTAATCTTCCGTGACCATTTCAAGTACGTTTCTGAACATCTTTATTACTTCAGCGCTGCGCTTAGTCTTCAATCTTCAGTCAAGTACCAATACCCGCTTTCTCTTTTACTAAGACATGCTGCAACCACATGTCGCCCCACTCAACAGCGAAAAAGGGGAAACACTGTATTTTCCGCAATGGGTGGAGCAAACTTGAATTCAATCATAGGTTAACAACATCACCAAAAAAAACCTCCCTGATTGGCAAATCCCTTTCCTTTCCTAAAAACTTGCACGAGCCCTTTCCTTCATGATTCTTCCAAAACGACGAGAAGGGACTCTGATTCAAACTCTCGCACCAACAACACGCGTCACTAAACAATCCGTTACAACGTTACACAATACTTACACTCAACACGCGAACATTACTGTATCACGACAAAGTAACTTAGTATCCAAACCCGTTTGTCATATATTTTTAGAGAAAATACACGTTCTTTGTTACCTCATTACATACAACAAAATCATTCTCATCTCCCTAAACGGTCGTGAGAAAACACGCATAATTCAAGTGGCACAACGCGTCGAGGATTTACAACCCTCGTAGAATCGACGACACAGGACGCGATTCTCTTTTGAACGGTGCGCGTAACAGGGCTAGTAGATCCATCATTTTCCTTGCGTAAAAAAGGCGGCGCAGTAGCAAACATGACAAATTTGTACTGTTGTGCAAGCAGGTTTGGCAGGAAATATACATTACTATCCTGTGTGATTCCGTATACAATCGGGTGGATATTGATTGGGTCAGCGCAACACGTAGAACAACTTTATGCCGCCCGCTTGATCTTTGGTTTTGCCCTCGGCTTTCCATTCACCGTTCTGCCAATGTATGTCAGTGAAATTGGAGAGGTAAGAACAATCGGTCAACTTATTTCCGATATGTGCAAGTTCAACCGACATCAATGACAAATCGAATGTTTTCTTGTTAAACTAGACGTCCATCCGCGGAACGCTGGGATCCTTCTTGCAACTGTTCATTACAATTGGACTGCTGTTCGCGTACGGCGTCGGGCCTTATACTACATATTACGTATTTTGTATCCTGTGTGCTTGCCTGCCCTTCGTCTTCATCGTCTGTTTCGTGTGGATGCCGGAATCGCCGTATTATTACTTAAGCAAGGATAATAGAGATGCAGCTGTCCAATCGCTTGCCAGGTTACGGAGAAAGCCCGTATCTGCAGTGCAAGACGAAATCAACGAGATGCAAGTACGTTAGTTCATTACATTTATATATTATGTTCATTCGCATTATCACATACGCTCATTCATGCAAACGACACACGGTCATCGTCCGGCATTTAGAGGGTTTCCATAGACACTGCAATAAATCTTAACCCTATGCACTCCGCTGTCCCCTCTCAGGGGACATTAAAATTTAGTAGAGGACACAGGAAATTAACTCATTCCAGCGCAACTTTTTGCGACGTGCATGTTTGCCTGAAGTTTTCTCTTGAAATGGCACAAAAAATCAAATCAAAATATAATAAAATTACTAAGATATATAAAAAAAATATCAGCGGGTTTTATTACGACGCACAAACCACCGGACCTTCAAAATTTTAATCTCCATAGGCTATAAAATCGATGTGGGACAAAGAAAACAGGATTGCATTGTTTGTTCTTACATAAAGACTCATGGTGGCAGGCGTCAAGCGACTTATTATTGTCAAACGTGCATAAATCAGCCTGCAATGCATATTGGGGAGTGTTTTAAAGTTTATCACCCTGTACAAAATTATAAAAAACAAAATATTGATTTTTTTGCAAATATATATTTCTCGATGTCAACCAATTCATATAAGTCCAATATCATTATAATACGTTAATTGGTTCCAAAATTATACTAAATAATATGAGGGTCCGTAAACGCACGTTTATGCCACAAAGTGGTGCTGAGTAGCTAGTAGCTAACGTCAAGAATGGTTCGGAGCGCAAAGGGTTAAAACTACCCATGTGGCCAGGAATGAGTACTCGGGGTATTTATGGCGGGGTCTTGATTTGTATTGCCTTATCTGCAAGCAAGGACAAGCAGGACCCCGTACATACTAACCTGGGATGTGTCACTCCACCCCCAACCCACTATGGGGGGCCTCAATACGGGAGGCCCAAGTATGGAAGGACCCAATCTGGGAAGCTCCAATAGGGTAAGGAGGGACACTACTCATTCTACCAGCAAACTTTGAAACATTTCGTTTTGAACCACAAGACAAGTCACTTCTCATTCAACCACCACACAAGTCACATCCCTTTTGACGCTCGCACATTCACACGCATCACCACAGTTCAGCAAAGTGAATCATGTATACAGTGACAAAGTTCTATCGTTAACACTTTCACTGCCAAGAGATTTTTCTGAAGATCCAAAATATTTGCAATGGATACCAATTATTATTTTATTTAATGCAATTGTTGTTAGAATAGTGACGCGATCCTTTGGTCTCCAATACATGCACATTATTTACATTTTGCATAATTCGGTCAAACGCTGTAGCATTTCATAGCATCGCCGTTCTAATATAGTAAAATACGCTTGACAGTCAAAGTGTTAACCCTTTCGTTACGAGCGCCGGATCTAGACGGCATCCACGCGATCAAGAGTACAATACTGCGATATTCTTGTTTCTTTTGTTTGAATGCATATTGTACATCGATGGCACGTGTCATTCCTCGATTCGTTTTTCATTTGTTTTACTTAAAAAATAAAACATGCACTGGTTTGGAAGCAATCGGGACAAGAATCACGCTCCAACCTTCTTCAAGCTCTCAGTGGCTAATATTCGCAGAATGACATTTTCCTTCGGTTTATAAATCGGTAGGAAAAAGCCAAAGTAGAAGGTGCGTCGTTTTCAAAAAACGACTAAAGGCGCGAATCTAATTATGAATGTAGAAACTAAAATGTGGGTATGTGTGCCGACCCTTGTTTTAAAATTTACCATTCTGAATGGAATTACCCAGAATTTTAATTTGACACATTAATTGTGCCCATAATTATGAAAGTGGTCTTGATTTGTCCTTATTAAAAAAGCAGGACCCCGTCAAAATTAAAAAAAAATGAGTTTATCAGTTATTTCATACCACATTATTTTTAACTCAATTTATTCAATGTAATTTTTACGAAATTGTCAAAAATGAACCATTAGATAGTGGTTGTAATTTCAACATTATATGGAATTCATTTAGTTTTAATTATGAAAGTGGTCTAAGTCAAAAATTTAAATAAATTATATAAACAACTTGAAAATGGCACGTGGCCTTCTCGAATGTTGCAGCCGGATTTTATTTTAACGAAATCACTAGAAGAATCAATAACAAGAAGAGTAAAAAATACCGCGGGTGAATCTGTTTCTTGGCTACAAATTCAATGGATGAGATTCTTGAAAAATGAACCTTATAAAATGTTCTATAAAACATCTTTAGATGATTCTAAATTTCACGTTTTGGATCTTTCACCTAAAAAACAAGACCAAAAATATACGGAAATATTAAATTACTTCCATTATTCACCACCAGTAGACCAGTATCGGAAGAAAAACATAAAGATATTATGAGTTTACTACCGTACATCCCTCCAGTTTTTCAAGAACATTTTAAGAATCTTAAATACTCGAAATAATGATAAAAATGGATTACTGTTTAAAAATAATTAATAAATGTAATAAATGTTCACGAATTATTTCAATCAAATTATTGTTTCAAATAAAACTCAAAGTTCTTTATTGCTTTAAGTCATTTATAGGACATTCAGTTAATTTTGAAAATGGTCTAAGTCAATTCAATCTTTAAAAATAATATTATCGTATAAAATTCACACAAAATTTCATATTCATAGTAAATTTCCATTAATTAAGACTAATAAAATTATAAATTAAAATGTCGCATAATGTAAAAATATTTTTTAATTTATTCAAATGCAATTCATTAAATATCTCGAAACAAGAAATATATGACTTAGACCACTTTCATAATTATGCGCACAATTATTCTAAATTTATTTTTATTCATAACAATTGCAAAATCACCAAATTTGTCGTTGTGTAACACTTAAAAAAGAGCACGCTTCCGGAGAATGACAAGGTAGCGGTGAAAGCCATACGTCTGAATACCAGTTTACCAACGCACAATATGCACAGTTTGCGGCATGGTGCCCCGTTCAATAGCGTCACTCCCGCGGACCGCACTCCCGTAGCGAAAGGGTTAAGGGGACATTCTACTTTCTCATCGAAAAATTTTACTGATTTTCAATAATTTTTTTCTTATCGAAAATAGAAACGCAGCAATTTGAAACTTTCACATTGTATCATATCGACCTTTATTTATATAAAAATATTTTCTTTTTATGTTTTTTCAAATTTTTTCATATAAATTCTTCTTGATTGCTGGAGCACCTCCAAAAAATTCATACTCACTGGCGTGCATGATTGCGGTCGTTGGGATGATCTTAATTTAAAAACAGGAATCTTAATTTACATACTAACCACTATCGCATGAACCACGGAGAAAGAGTTTGCATGAAAACTTTCAAAATGACTGACTTTCCAAAATTAGGTTCACGAAAATGGCACTTTTTCCGTCTTTTTATGATGGAAAAAAATGAGAAAATATTGATTAATTAACACACCCGTGGTTCATACGATAGGCATAAGTATGTAGAATAATATATTAAAATCTCGGACTGATTGATCGAATAGTTTTTTTGGAATCGTGCACGCCAGTTGAAAAAATATAGTACTGAGAAAAACGCATTTAAAGTTTTGCATATCGAATTTTTGTATATAAAAGATTCTTACGTAGTAAATTGTAATATACAATAATTCATAGCCGGATCAATGTTTACATGCAGATCAGCATTTTCTTTTAATTTTTCTGCCGATGTACTAGCGTACTGTAAACTGCATTCACTTGTATGCTGATTTCCAATAAACTTTCTTTTTCGCGAACGACAGGTTCTCGAATGGACAAATCTACTTTGTCTTCGACCCATATTAAAACGATACGTCTCTTTTGAAAACTGTTTGAATACTGAATGCATGTTCAGAAAGCAATAAACATAGCAGACATCGTCAATTAGGTAATGCGATCAGTGATTGTATTAGCAGATCTCTAAACTGTAGGAATGTCGTTGATTTATGAAATTGTCGATAGATACAGTTGGAATTCCAAGCTTTTAAATGTTTCGAAATTAGATAATTTCTTGAGAAAACGCATAAAAGAACAATTGATATGCTGTCTGGCACTCTATATCTTTTTTTTTTTAATATATTACTCAATAATTAACAAGTGTCTGCGTTAGTACACTTCGTACTAACGATGTTCTTTTTTTTATTTATTAAAATGGGCTATAGCCGCCGTTTGCCTATATATGTGCCCATAATTATGAAAGTGGTATAAACATATATGCGTTTTCACACATTTAATGAATTCATTTTAGAATAAATGAAAAAATATATGCATTATGCACATTTTAATTTATAATTTTATTAGTCTTAATTAATGGAAATTTTTGTGTGAAAATTGTAAGTTGAGGTTTTATAAAATATATTGGTTCAAAAGGGCATTACAAATAAACTGAATATATTTAAATGACTTAACTTTAAAGAACTCTCAGAAAAAAACAAAATTTGAAAATAACGGTTTTTATTACATTTATAAAGAAACGTAGTCCATTTTTATCAAAAAAGTTCTTAAAATGAAAAATGTAGGTACTCAGAATACCTACAAAATACATTCAAACTTTACGACTTTGCTTTATCGCAGCAACCAATCAACGTAGTCATGATTTTTTTTTTTAATTTGGAGTAGCTCGACGAGATATAAAGAAATAGCTTAACCATTTGTTTCAAAAAATAAATGTAAGCATTCAAATTTTTGTTTCTTGTTTTTTATTTATAAGTCATGTTTAAGTTATTTATAATTCATATATAAGTTATTTATAATTCATTAAAAAATTAACGTCACATGAAATACGTTTTATTTAAGTTAAAATTTTACAAAATAACTAAAAAATTACATATTCTTTCAAATTCAAATATTAAAATGTATTTCATAATTTATTTCAGTTACAATCAATCAAAAAATCGCACAAAAAAGGACCGCACAAAAATAAAATCGCACAAAACCAATCGCACAAAAACAAAATCGCATAAAAAAAGACCGCACAAAAACAGGTTTTACTGTATCACCAAAGATCGGATGGCCATAGCCGTCATTTGCGGCAACGTGTTAAACGCGAACGGTCACGTTTTGCTTCCTGTTATTACAGTTACCTTATTTCCGCGATGTCAATCTGTACTATTAATCTCTTACGTTCTATCACGACGTGTACATATACAAAATCAAAAATACGTTATAGAATCATAGAATCATCTAGAATTATAGGAGCATATTTTCGGCGGTAACGCATCTGCAGAAAATTATTTGAGTAGAGAACGAGTCGCTATAAATAAATCACTTAGATCGCTGAATTTACAAGCCCTCAGTTTCTTATGAAGTTTTACTAAAACTTAGAGTGCGCCTCAAGGATGAAGCAGCATTAAATAATTGAAAATCAGTGTTCGCTCGCTCGGAGATTTAAAAAAAAAACACATAATTCGCTACAAGAAGTGCATAATAAAATAGCGCACAGAGTAGAGCTGCATCTGCACTAAAGCGGTCAACTTTTTGACAGTTGTTACATTAATTGAATATTTGTTAAAAAGTACCGATCTTACCTTTATTTAAAAAAACGTTCGAATTAAGTACAGAGTAAAAGGAAGTAATAGCACAGGCCAATATTGTAAAAACAAGATAACAGTAATAACTGAAAAAAAAATCATAACATTATTCATGTTGAATAATGAAAACACGAGTAAAAACACAAATGTCATACGTCAAAAGTTAATACAAAGGTACTTGACAGATTTCGAATAATTTTTTTCCAAAACGACGCCTTAACGAAAAGAAATTTATTATTTCGTTCGGTCCTCTTTTTGAATGTACAACCATCACGTGGTCTGTTACACTGCTACTTTTGGACCATGCTGTATATCACAAAAAATAAAATTTTCGCAGTCATCGTTACAATTGGAATTAAAATTGTAGGTTAATTTTAGTCATACCTTCGCTTTGAAAAATTATTGCGTCAATCATGCTCATGCCAACAGATTATATTTACTGATTATATTTTTTTTGTGTTATATGCTCAGTTACAACCTGTTATCGTATATAACAATAAATAATTTTGCTAATTGTAAAAGCCTATACTTTAGAGTAGACACCCACCGGTGTCATAATCTCTGGTTATTATTTCAATACATAAGTTTAAAACGTTTGTGCAGGTCTAGAGGTTTTAATCTTTTTAGTCTATTCTTTATATATAAGTTATATATAAAGTTGCTAATATATTCGGATGAGTCTCGAGTCTTTTTTTGCATCTGTTGTTAAGTTTAGAACATTGAAGGCTTTCGCGGTCATCGTTGCAACTGGCATTATTCTTGCTTTCCTCAATCGAACCGCGTACCGACATTTTAATGCGTCGCGTTTTTTGTAACACTGCAGTTAGCTTCTCCGGAAGTAGCAGAACACATTAATATTGCATCGCGTAAGATTAATTCCAGTCACACATATTTTCGCTTTAAAAAATGACTGTGTTAAGTAACATCCATGTCAACAGTTTATCTTTACCGTAGCCAACCGTCACTTCTGTAGAATATATAAGGCTGTCGCAGTTATCACAACTGAAATTACTCTTAGTTTCCGGATTCGCGCTGCGTTCTTTTCATTTTAGCGAACCAACGTTTCGCTGACATGGCAATTTGTTCCGTGAGATCTAGAAGATAAGACGATTCAATGAATTTTTTTTAAACCAAGCTTTTTCTACTGTTCGTGAGGAATTCAGTTATTTACGTTAATATTCGATCACTCATTAACCCTTTAAGGGGACATTCTACATTCTCGGGTCGAAAAAATCGATTTTTCTTTTATTGCCTTATTCGAAAGTATATACTTTCGAGATTATGTCCTTAAATTTGCAGCGATAAATTCGAAAAATTGGGAAAGTTATAGGCCTCGCATCTAACCCACCTCGCGCAGATAGAAGGGTTTTTCTTTTTCGGCGATCTTTATTTATTCTAAGAAATTATCTAATTCTGGAAACGATTTAAATGAGAAAATCACCCAAATATAAACATTGCATTGGTAAACATTACGAAGAAGTGTGTTCCGCGCACCAAAATAACATCTAAATATCATCTTACCCTTGACCTTGACGATGTCTGTTATGTTTATTGCTTTCTGAACATGCATTCAGTATTCAAACAGTTTTCGAAAAAGACGTATCGTTTTAATATGGATCGAAAACAAAGTAAATTTGTCAATAGAAACCGAGCCGAGACCCTGTCGTTCGCGAAAAAAAGAAGTTTATTGGAAATCAGCATACAAGTGAATGCAGTTTAGAGTACGCTAGTACATCGGCAGAAAAATTAAAAGAAAATGCTGATCTGCATGTAAACATTGATCCGGCTATGAATTATTGTATATTACAATTTACTAGGTAAGAATCTTTTATATACAAAAATTCGATATGCAAAACTTTAAATGCGTTTTTCTCAGTACTATATTTTTTCAACTGGCGTGCACGATTCCAAAAAAACTATTCGATCAATAAAGCACCATACATTTTTATTCTTAATTTCTTACAGACCCGTTGACATGTTTTCCTTGTCGTCAATTAGTTAAAAAATGAGGAGCACCTCTTCACAATTTGACTCTCCATCGTACATTCTTGTCTTGTTAACGCGTTGACTGCCAAGTATATTTTGCTGTGTTAGAATTGCGATGCAATGAAATACTGCAAAGTATGATTAAATCTTGCAAAATGAAGTAAACGTAGAGTTAGAAGCGAAAGTATTGAAGCACCGTTCCAATATCAGTTGCTTCTACAAGATTACAAATAGGCTTGATTACGAATTGTCTGCATTTGTAGTAAAATCTTTCGACTCTCTCACCGGTGACCACCATAGCAGTCAACGTGTTAAGGGGACATTCTACTTTCTCGGGTCGAAAAAATCGATTTTTTTTTATTGTCTTATTCGGAAGTTTAAACTTTTTATAACTTTCGAGATTATATCGTTAAATTTGCAGAGATAAATTTGAAAAATTGGGAAAGTTATAGGCCTCGCATCTAACCCACCTCGCGCAGATAGAAGGATTTTTCTCTTTCGGCGATCTTTATTTATTCTAAGAAATTATCTAATTCTGGAAACGATTTAAAAGAGATCACCCATATGTAAACATTGCATTGGTAAACATTACGAAGGAGTGTGTTCCTCGCACCAAAATAACATCTAAATATCATCTTACCCTTGACCTTGACGATGTCTGTTATGTTTATTGCTTTCTGAACATGCATTCAGTATTCAAATAGTTTTCAAAAGAGACATATCGTTTTAATATGGATCGAAAACAAAGTAAATTTGTCAATTCGAGACCCTGTCGTTCGCGAAAAAGAAAGTTTATTGGAAATCAGCATACAAGTGAATGCAGTTTAGAGTACGCTAGTACATCGGCAGAAAAGTTAAAAGAAGATGCTGATCTGCATGTAAACATTGATCCGGCTATGAATTATTGTATATTACAATTTACTACGTAAAAATCTTTTATATACAAAAATTCGATATGCAAAACTTTAAATGCGTTTTTCTCAGTACTATATTTTTTCAACTGGCGTGTACGATTCCAAAAAACTATTCGATCAATAAAGCACCATACATTTTTATTCTTAATTTCTTACAGACCCGTTGACATGTTTTCCTTGTCGTCAATTAGTTAAAAAATGAGGAGCGCCTCTTCACAATTTGACTCTCCATCGTACATTCTTGTCTTGTTAACGCGTTGACTGCCAAGTATATTTTACTGTGTTAGAATTGCGATGCAATGAAGTACTGCAAAGTATGATTACATCTTGCAAAATGAAGTAAACGTAGAGTTAGAAGCGAAAGTATTGAAGCACCGTTCCAATATCAGTTGCTTCTACAAGATTACAAATAGGCTTCATTACGAATTGTCTGCATTTTTAGTAAAATCTTTCGACTCTCTCACCGGTGACCACCATAGCAGTCAACGTGTTAAGGGGACATTCTATTATACTTTCTCGGGTCGAAAAAATCGATTTTTTTTTATTGCCTTATTCGAAAGTTTAAACTTTTTATAACTTTCGAGATTACGTCGTTAAATTTGCAGCGATAAATTCCAAAACTCGGGAAAGTTATAGGCCTCGCATCTAACCCACCTCGCGCAGATAGAAGGGTTTTTCTCTTTCGGCGATCTTTATTTATTCTAAGAAATTATCTAATTCTGGAAACGATTTAAATGAGAAGATCACCCATATGTAAACATTGCATTGGTAAACATTACGAAGGAGTGTGTTCCGCGCACCAAAATAACATCTAAATATCATCTTACCCTTGACCTTGACGATGTCTGTTATGTTTATTGCTTTCTGAACATGCATTCAGTATTCAAACAGTTTTCAAAAGAGACATATCGTTTTAATATGGATCGAAAACAAAGTAAATTTGTCAATTCGAGACCCTGTCGTTCGCGAAAAAGAAAGTTTATTGGAAATCAGCATACAAGTGAATGCAGTTTAGAGTACGCTAGCACATCGGCAGAAAAGTTAAAAGAAGATGCTGATCTGCATGTAAACATTGATCCGGCTATGAATTATTGTATATTACAATTTACTGCGTAAAATCTTTTATATACAAAAATTCGATATGCAAAACTTTAAATGCGTTTTTCTCAGTACTATATTTTTTCAACTGGTGTGCACGATTCCAAAAAAACTATTCGATCAATCGGTCCGAGATTGGAATATATTATTCTACATACTTATGCCTATCGTATGAACCACGGGTGTGTTAATTAGTCAATATTTTCTCATTTTTTTCCATCATAAAAAGACGGAAAAAATGCCATTTTCGTGAACCTAATTTTGGAAAGTCAGTCATTTTGAAAGTTTTCATGCAAACTCTTTCTCTGTGGTTCATGCGATAGTGGTTAGTATGTAAATTAAGATTCCTGTTCTGTTTTTTTTTCTGTTTATCCCAACGACCGAGTATGAATTTTTTGGAGGTGCTCCAGCAATCAAGAAGAGTTTATATGAAAAAATTTGAAAAAACATAAAAAAAATATTTTTATATAAATAAAGGTCGATATGACACAATGTGAAAGTTTCAAATTGCTGTGTTTCTATTTTCGATAAGAAAAAAATTATTGAAAATCTGTAAAATTTTTCGATGAGAAAGTAGAATGTCCCCTTAAGCGCTATGAACGCTTCTCACACAACCATTCAATGTAGGCTATAAACGCATATATGCGTTCTCACACAACCATTCAATTTGGGCTATAAACGCATATATGCATTCTCACATTTAGTCCAGTCAGATTAGCATCAAAACCCCCTGTTTCGTGCCATAATTGTAAGTTGAGGTTTTTAAAATATATTGGTTCGAAAGGGCATGAGAAATAAGCTGAATATATTTGAGACCCCTAATTTTCAGGGGAATTCTCAGAAAAAATTCGCAAAGTTGCAAAACACCGGTTTTTCGCGTCTGTAAAGAAACGTAGTAATTTCACGAAAAAATTGAGAATACCTACAAAATGTGTTCAAACTTCACGACGTTGCATTATCTTAGCGACCAATCAACGTAGAGTCAAGATTTTTTTAGTTTGGGGTAGCTTGACGAGATATGAAGAAATATCTATATTTTTTATTTTTTATTTTTCTTCTTTTTTATTTATAAATCATGATTAAACATGACTCAATCAAAAATTAACATCACAGGAAATACGTTTTATTTATGTTAACATTTTACAAAATAATTAAAAAATTACGTATTTTTCAAATTCAAATAATAAAACGTACTTCATCATTTATTTCAGTTACAATCAATATATTTTGCAATGAAAATTCTGTCTGCTCAAGTTGTGCTCTTTCGTAAAAGGTACGCAGCCCACGGTATGCTTTTTCGTAAAGTCCATGGCGCACACTGAACCCATTTGCATCATCCCTCTAAATTCGCAATATTACTAAAAAATCCGACATGCGCAGCTAAACGTTGCCGATACCAGCATGCGCAAGGAAGACTTTTAGTGTTTATTCTCATTAGAAATAGTGTTATAGGGTTATTTAAATTATTGTATATTCCTCGTATTTCCCAAAACTATTTTTTGGACTAGTTCGACGTTGAAAAATAATTCGAAAGCATCGCGCCTGGACATTCCATTAACGTTGATGGTTACACCAGTTAGGGCAGTAAAATCATGTAATGTTGGCATACAGTTTCGTTTTTCCCACAAGAAATCTTCAGTTTCAATATTATCGGACTGGTCATCTTCGCTACTATCTATTAGAGCTATGGCACGTTTACGCTTATGGGATATTTGCATTCCGATGCTCGAATCCGAATCCGAACTGTAATTCATTATGGTAACCTAATTTTGTTAAATTTTTTTATCTATTATTTTTTTTTATTATTTTATTATTTTGAACTTACAACCAGAAAAGTAAAAAAGATAATATTTTACCCAAAATTCTTTATTGTTTGTTTATCGTACGGACTCTTTAACGATTGCTGATAGGCTGAAAACAAAAATTATTGTGCGCGGATTTATCCGCTCGCGGTAATAATGGTCAGTTTTTGTTTGCGGATTATTCCGTCAAATGATGCAAATGGGTTAACGTTCGACAATGCAGCGCTCAAAAGGTTAAAACAGAAAAACTCTTCTCAAATTAATTACTTTTAATAATTTAAAAAATTTTGGATTATTTTCATTACAAGTAAATTTACAAATATACATATTCATTACGCGGAGGAGGAATGAGAATGACTTGAAACGGTATTTATTTAATATACGCTGCTAGTTAAAATGCAATACTTGACTAATTTTGCGTCGTGACGCGCTTCACCGAAAATTTGGAAGCAATAATATTGATATAGAATGGAAAGTGCAAAATTGTGAAAGCTTGGAAATATTTCAGGCAAGCGTCGACGAGGCCTTCCAATCTGAAGGAAGTGTATTGGATCTCTTCAAAACCAAAGCTAATGTGAAAGCTCTTTTCTGCACTTGTTGCCTGGCCGGTTTTCAACAGCTGACAGGAATAAATGTCGTCCTGTTTAATATGCAGAAAATTTTCGAGGATGCGGATACCGGCATTGAACCTGCAATTTCTACCATCATTGTTGGCACTGTTCAAGTTTTGGCATCAGGCGTAACACCATTGGTTGTTGACCGACTAGGCAGGAAACCACTACTCATTTTTTCAGCAATCGGAGGCATAGTTACATCAGTGAGTTTATCTATTCGGTACTTTCCGACAAAAATTATGTCATATCTTACATTAATCATTCTTCATTATCTAAACACATTATCAACGGTACACGGCGAGACAGATTTTTATTAACAGCTGATTGGCACAATCGCTGATGGCGCTAATGGTGTTTTTAGTGTGGCAGTTATTAAAACATTGCCGTGTGTGGGAAGGGATTATGTATAATTTCGAATCGGATCGCATTTCGTCTCTTTCTTGGCAATGCGCGTTCGTCATTTTTAACATGTATTTTCGCTTTCCTTTATAAATAATAATTCTATATTTTGTATAATAATTATTCCCTGCATCTGTCAGATTGAAGCTCCATTTTCGACTAGTCGTTCCGAATAAATTCACAGTTTGCAAAGGCATTTTGTTGCAAAGACAAGATCTAATAAATGTACGAATTATTGTTCACGCAGTAACGGTTTGGCACGCACAGAACGGAAACTGCCGCCTCACGTCTTTGACGTCTTAAACCACAATGTTTCACAATTAAAAACACCGATTCACGTCTCTCGTTGACAATCTGTCAAGTGTTATTACGTCTTGCATAACAAGGAGCAACAGCGTAACAATTTATGTGCATGCACGTTAAGTTTTCTCTCGCCATTCCTTTTTCATTCAAACTACATAAACTTCTGTGCCAACAAATTTCGTGCACAAACATCTAAGCGCGAGTGACAACTTTGACGCACTCCGCAAACATGCAATTAATTCGACATAACAGCTGTTGTTATCTCAGGAACTCGTGACGTACGTTTTAATTGTCGTTTCATCGTTTCACTAAATATGAGATAGTTCAATACATTTTAGTGACTTGACATTACGAGATCAATTATAACTTTCAATATAGATTCCCACAGGAATTTGTCAAGCCTTGCGTTTCAATCGCTCATAACATGAGATTATTAACCCCTTGCCGTACCATTTAACTCGGAAGAATTCGGGCCCAAGCAATATGCAAAAATGTTCGCCAAAGAGGCCAAAGCGGCTGAGATATATTGTCGGAATTTGGAACAAATTATATCTTGTCTCTGAAGAATCCGTGCGCTTATTAATTTCACCCGATGATGCTCTTGTGGAATTCAAACGAACTTGGACCAAAAATGTTTAAAAAATAGTTTAATTCATTTTTTTTATGAATATACTTACTTCTGATACAATACATAAATTTTAATCACGAAACAGACGCGTGGTATTCACCGTTGGCCCCAAATTCTCATCACGTGTCAGACTCGTGGTATTCACCTTTGGCCCGAAATTCTCATCACGAGTCAGACTCGTGATATTCACCTTTGGCCCGAAATTCTCATCACGAGTCAGACTCGTGATATTCACCTTTGGCCCGAAATCCTCATCACGAGTCAGACTCGTAATATGCACCTTTGGCCTGAAATTCTCATCATGTCTCAGACTCGTGGTATTCACCTTTGGCCCAAAATCCTCATTTACAAGTCAGACTCGTGATATTCACCTTTGGCCCGAAATTCTCATCACGAGTCAGACTCGTGATATTCACCTTTGGCCCGAAATTCTCATCACGAGTCAGACTCGTGATATTCACCTTTGGCCCGAAATCCTCATCACGCGTCAGACTCGTGATATTTACCTTTGGCCCGAAATTCTCGTTACGAGTCAGACTCGTGATATGCACCTTTGGCCCGAAATGTTCATCACGAGTCAGACTCGTAATATGCACCTTTGGCCCAAAATCCTCATTTACAAGTCAGACTCGTGATATTCACCTTTGGCCCGAAATTCTCATCACGAGTCAGACTCGTGATATTTACCTTTGGCCCGAAATTCTCGTTACGAGTCAGACTCGTGATATTTACCTTTGGCCCGAAATTCTCGTTACGAGTCAGACTCGTGATATGCACCTTTGGCCCGAAATGTTCATCACGTGTCAGACTCGTAATATGCACCTTTGGCCCAAAATTCTCATCACGAGTCAGACTCGTCAAAGTACGACAAGGGGTTAACGATCATCATTACTCGTGACATATGCGCCAAAAACATAATCTTTCGATATTTCTTATGTTAAGGCGGCACTCGGACTGTACTTTTACCTTTATGAAACGGATCGGGAAGCGACAACCGATGTCAAGATGTTACCAGTCCTCTCATTGGTCATTTTTATATCAACGTACAGCGTCGGTTGGGGACCATTGCCATGGGCTGTTATGGGTGAGATGTTGGCTTCCAATGTAAAATCGGCGGCGTCCGGTATAACCGTGTCCGTTTGCTGGTTCTTATCCTTTGTCACAACTAAGTACATCAGTACCTTAAAACCGTACATTGCTTTTTGGATCTTTTCCGGCTGCTGCGTACTGAGTCTTGTGTTTACCGTACTGGTTCTACCAGAAACGAAGGGCAAAAGTCTTCGCGAAATTCAGGACGAGCTGTGTGGCGTAAAGTCGAAGAGTGTAAAGAATCATGACTCTGACGGGTTAGCAATGAAGCAGTGATTGCCGTATTCCTAATACTCTTGCCGCATTAGCGTTGCTACGTTCATTGATCAGTGGCCGAAAATGAAAGGCGTAGAGAGATTAGAGCTGAACAAATAAGAAGACCGTTCTGCGTGGTGGGAGAAATATGTTATTGACTAAAGATATTTATCCACGTGTTACGAAACTCTGCACTTGCCACGTCGGGAGTATTATTTAGACGCGTCACGCATTTCTATTGTAATAGTGTAGATTTAGATGTTATTGGAATTGTATATGTTACCTATGCTGATGAACATTCTATGCGGAAAATTGTAAGGATTCGGAAGGAATGGCATACGAATAGATTACAATTTGCAACTTTCCATCTAACATTTAATGGACTGCACTGAAAACTAAGTGAAGCACAAGAATAAATCACAACGAACAATTTGTACCCAACGTCCAACAGAGTGGATTCCTTGGGAAGTTAAAGAGTTGCAAGGGGAATGCCACATGAATAGACCACAATCTGCAAGTGGTATCTAATTCCTAATGGAACAAGCAATATAAACAATACCAATAGCGATTAAGTTCGCGTGGCGCATTTAAGAAACTCTTTTGACGAGGAAACGACAACGTTCCGAAACATGTTAAGTTGTAAATAATTTGATCAAACGGCAGATTTTCTCAATGACGAACATGTACCAAAAAAGATTACGGTTTTAGTCGAGCTTCTAAAAACATTTACGTTTGTGACTTGTGTTGCATCTGAGAGAACTACTACTTTGTTCTTATGTTCAACGGAGATACGAACTTCAAAGTATTTCTATTGCCGGTAAAACGTAATGTTCCTAATTTCGTGGTTAAACACGTAAATGTATTTCTATTTGCCTTAAGTCATTGCGTGTTAACGACGGTATAGAGTCAGATACTATTAAATTAAGGATTACGAACAAAAATATTATTAAGGACAAAAAGTTGCCCCTCCTTTCAATCGTGCGCTGATGTAAAATATTTTAGTAAGCAATGATTCGTTGCAATATATCGAACACGTAACAAATTTTATGTAAAAATTGTCTCTTATTCTAGTCAACGAAGTCAGGCTTAGTACAGAAAAGCGTTAATAAGAAAAATATCTCATTCTTCGCCGATTAGTTTCACATATTCTATAATATTTGACTATTGTGTCAGCATATACACTTATGCGAAGATATCCAAAGGCTTCGATCAGGCTAAGATGATCACCGTACCGTAAAATACCTTTAACATGACTTTCCGTGGAATAATCTGGTACCGATTCTTGAATATCTTCGAATATGACACATTTTTGTTGTACATAATGTGTCTGCGTGTATATGCACGCGCAAGAAGAGAAGAAAAAGCGAAAGAAAGGGAGAGAGAAAGAGAGAGAGAGAGAGAGAGAGAGAGAGAGAGAGAGAGAGGACTAGCTAGTATTAATGATTAGTCAATGTAGTAATACAGAGCAGGTTTCTGGAACAAGTATTATCTCATCCCGAGCATGTAAAGAATAATTATGATACTAAGTGCATAACGCATTTAATATTACACCTCGGTGTTCGTATGTAATAACATGATAATATTAGGGCTGTACGCGTATGTGAAGAGTGCCCGTTAAATGTATATACAATCTTTCAGTTCATAACTGTATAATTATATAGCAATTGCCCTTAGGTATATTTTAATATTTTGGGACATCGTGTACATATAGTCGTTGGCCCTTGGGAGAGAGGTCTGGTTTTTAACGCACAAAAATGCAACGTTTTTATGTATAAATTGTATAATAAATTATATATAATGCATGTATAGAGTTATTCCACGCCAACTTGATCACTTCTTCATGTCGACGTCATGGATTTTGTTCCAAATAAATTGTAATATAGTACACGTGAAATTAGAGATGGTTGAAAAATGCTTTTCCGTTATTCGAATTTGTTTAAAAAATACGGAAATTTGAATTTGAAAAGTTCTGCTCAAGAAGTGATTGACTAGCGTGAAATGACCCGGTATAAAATTGTATAAAGAAAAATTCGCTTCTTCTGACATTTTTCGTGTGTCTTATCGAGCTGTGAAATAAACGTGAGTGCATGGTCTTGTTTCTCGGGAATATCCCTATTATGGGAACCGTTGAGAAAGAGAAAATTTATTTATGCGCAATTTGAACGGCTATTATCACCAGAGCGCATATGTGCGTATTAACATTATAAATGAATGATATATTATAAACGATCGCGAACAGATTAAACTATTTGTTTGGGTAAAGCAAGGCCAAATATTAGATAGAAGTTTGGCGAAATTTAATTTTTACAATCTTGTATGTTTTGGAACAATTTTTTTTAATAGAATGAAAAACATATTGGAGACATGGTCACATTCACACATTTGTCGTTTAATGTAAATGCGTTAAGCCACAACAAAATGGCGGACATTTAAAGTGAATCAAAATTTTGCCACTCTTTAATGTAACAAAAAAAACTTCAGATTCTAGTGTTCTTGCTTGATTCAAATAAATTCGTGACTTTTCGTTGCTTGTGCGAATAGTGACATCTTATTGGGAATAAAAATGTAGAAACATTGAACTTTGAAGAAACGTAATCTTTTTTGTATTTTTAGCCTATAAATCAGACGCCCCCTTATTATATATGTAGAAGACTTTTGATAGACGCAAAATACGGCACACTTGAATAAGTCGTGTAAATTCACATACGGAAACGTAATATTTGTAAATTAGAGCGTTTAATGTGTTTCAGTACTTGCCTGCGTACCTACTATAAAGGAAATGTTTCGTTTAATGTCTGATGATCTTTAGCATTTGACTATTAATTATTATTAAACTCTGTTTTTACGGTTGCGTAGTTGAACATTAGTAAAATTGTACACCTTTTTCTGCCTTCCGAAATAAATGGCATCGTTACTTATTAAATTGAAAATAGCGTTTAAATGTGTTATCGTTGATATTTGCATTAAAAATGATGCATTTTTTTAACCCATGCTATTATTTTGTGTCAAACGGTCAAGTTTAACATCATTTAAACAGCATGGTGCCACTAGACAATGTTGACAAATTTTTTCCATTTCTGGCAGTAGAGTGGTTTAAATAATCCTACTAAATTTTGGTATTATTTCACTGCTGCTCCAATAAAAACATGTCTTTATGCTGCCACCATATTAATGCTATGATCAACTTCTAGCATCTGCAATAATTGGCCAATACTTAATGTACGTGCAACTATTTTTCATACAACGAGAAGCAATTGTGGAGTTGTTTTAATGATACACTTTTCAATGTAAATATAAATATACGGTGTTCAACGCTCCAGGTACTACATTTATGAGAATTGTATTGAAATAGAGATTCATAAATGACAATAGCGTTTTACTTGCCAACTTTAATAAAGATCACTTTGCAATAAATAAGATAGACTTACATTCACTGCCGGTACAATTTCGTATTTAAAGAAACACGTTAAAATTAAGTGACCAAAAAACTAAATGTAAGTTTGATTACAAGATTTCAATTCACAAGTAAGTCGACATTATAGCACAGAAAGTTTACTTATATCTTTGAACAAAACTAAAATACTTTACTCGGATAAAGAAACGTCGTACAGTGCATTAAGATATCGGAAACAGAGTTTTGTAATACTGGTCTTGATTTGTAAGTCACATTTGTCAGATTATATATGACAGGATCAAAGCATCTAATAAATTGTATTTAATCATATCGGTCATTTTAAATAAATTTTATGTAATATGGCATTATCCTATAATGTAATAAAAACGCAATAAAAAGACACGTACGAAATTAGTTGTTTATCGATACGCAATTATATGAAATTCCTCCAGGATCCCCGTTAACCCATACATCCTTTCTTTTTTTAGCAACTGTCCCGTCGCATACGGGATAGGTAAAAGTTGTGTCTGAATCATCGCAATCGCTACAAAAAGAGAACAACACATGAGTCCCAGGCATTCGCTGTTCACTTGAGTCGCAAAATCATTGATTAATTTATTATCTTAACACCTTTACTGCCCCACAAGTTTGTAAGAAAATTACTGTGAGGCCAGGTGTGCTGCTATAACATGCACGAATTCTTTCTTATCGTAATAGAAAATTATTACATTTTTAACAAAATCTCTAGAAATTTCCATCGAGTTGAAAATCTGTATTAGAAAATCGTACTGGAACTATTGTTTCGTATCGTAGCAGAAGATATGCAGGTTTACATCGAAACGTTCCGAAATATGCATTCAGGTGAAAATCTTGTGTCAAGAGGAAGTAACTAAGAAAGCGTGTGTGATTCGAAAATTATTTCTTCTTTTTCAAATATTTTTTCTCTAGTGACACGTAGTTAAAGTTACTTTTTTGACACGATTTCGTGTTATTATGCCCTGTGAAATATCTTTCCAAATACCTACTAACTTAGGGGGCCTGATATTTTTCCTGCTTTTACCGATGGATACCTGGATGTTGCTATACTCGTTTTTAACCTTTTGACTGGCACGCAAGTTTATAAGAAAATTTCCGTGAGGCCAGGCGCGCTGCTGTACCATGCACACATTTTTTTTATCATGGTAGAAGATTATTACATTTTTAACAAAATCTCTAGAAATTTCCATCGAGTTGAAAATCTATATTGGAAAATCGTATTGAACCTATTCTTTCTTATCATAGCAGAAGATAGCCGTGTTTACATCGAAACGTTTCAGAACATGAATTCAGTGGAAAATCTTTCCTCAAGAAGAAGTAAGTAAGAGAGCGTGTGTGATTTGAAAATTATTTCTTCTTTTTCAAACATCTTTTCTCTAATGACGCGTAGTTAAAGTTACTTTTTTTCACGATTTCGTGTTATTATGCCCTGTGAAATATTTTTCCAAATACCTACTAACTTAGGGGGCCTGATATTTTTTCTGCTTTTACCGATGGATACCTGGATGTTGCTATACTCGTTCTTAACCTTTTGACTGCCACGCAAGTTTATAAGAAAATTTCCGCGAGGCCAGGCGCGCTGCTGTACCATGCGCAAATTTTTTTTATCATGGTAGAAGATTATTACATTTTTAACAAAATCTCTAGAAATTTCCAACGAGTTGAAAATCTGTATTGGAAAATCGTACTGGAACTATTTTTTCGTATCGTAGCAGAAGATACGTAGGTTTACATCGAAACGTTTCGAAACATGAATTCAGTTGAAAATCTTTCCTCAAGAACGAAGTATCTAAGAAAGTGCTAAGAAAGCGTGTGTGATTTGAAAATAATTTCTTCTTTTTCAAACATCTTTTCTCTAATGACGCGTAGTTAAAGTTACTTTTTTTCACGATTTCGTGTTATTATGCCCTGTGAAATATCTTTCCAAATACCTGCTAACTTAGGGGGCCTGATATTTTTTCTGCTTTTACCGATGGATACCTGGATGTTGCTATACTCGTTCTTAACCTTTTGACTGCCACGCAAGTTTATAAGAAAATTTCCGCGAGGCCAGGCGCGTTGCTGTACCATGCGCACATTTTTTTATCATGGTAGAAGATTATTACATTTTTAACAAAATCTCTAGAAATTTCCAACGAGTTGAAAATCTGTATTGGAAAATCGTACTGGAACTATTTTTTCGTATCGTAGCAGAAGATACGTAGGTTTACATCGAAACGTTTCGAAACATGAATTCAGTTGAAAATCTTTCCTCAAGAACGAAGTATCTAAGAAAGCGTGTGTGATTTGAAAATAATTTCTTCTTTTTCAAACATCTTTTCTCTAATGACGCGTAGTTAAAGTTACTTTTTTTCACGATTTCGTGTTATTATGCCCTGTGAAATATCTTTCCAAATACCTGCTAACTTAGGGGGCCTGATATTTTTTCTGCTTTTACCGATGGATACCTGGATGTTGCTATACTCGTTCTTAACCTTTTGCCTGCCACGCAAGTTTATAAGAAAATTTCCGCGAGGCCAGGCGCGTTGCTGTACCATGCGCACATTTTTTTATCATGGTAGGAGATTATTACATTTTTAACAAAATCTCTAGAAATTTCCATCGAGTTGAAAATCTATATTGGAAAATCGTATTGAACCTATTCTTTCTTATCGTAGCAGAAGATAGCCGTGTTTACATCGAATCGTTTCAGAACATGAATTCAGTGGAAAATCTTTCCTCAAGAAGAAGTAAGTAAGAGAGCGTGTGTGATTTGAAAATTATTTCTTCTTTTTCAAACATCTTTTCTCTAATGACGCGTAGTTAAAGTTACTTTTTTAACGATTTCGTGTTATTATGTCCTGTGAAATATCTTTCCAAATACCTACTAACTTAGGGGGCCTGATATTTTTTCTGCTTTTACCGATGGATACCTGGATGTTGCTATACTCGTTCTTAACCTTTTGACTGCCACGCAAGTTTATAAGAAAATTCCCGTGAGGCCAGACGCGCTGCTGTACCATGCACACATTTTTTTATCATGGTAGAAGATTATTACATTTTTAACAAAATGCCTAGGAATTTGCATCGAGTTGAAAATCTATATTGGAAAATCCTATAGAACCTATTGTTTCTTAACGTAGCAGAAGATACGCACGTTTACATCGAAACGTTTCAGAACATGAATTCAGTGGAAAATCTTTCCTCAAGAACGAAGCATCTAAGAAAGCGTGTGTGCCCCGAAAATCATTTCTTCTTTTTCAAATATCTTTTCTCTAGTGACGCATGGTTAAAGTTACTGTTATTACGATTTAATAGTGTAGGTTCCAGGTATTAATTAAATAATTATAATTAACGCTTTGCACTCCGTTGTCGCCGCTACGGCGACACGTATTATAGCCCATAGCACTCCGTTGTCGCCGCTGCGGCGACACGACACGCCAGCATCTACAGACAACATTGTATCATCTTTATACGGTCAAAATATTTGTGTAAACGAATCGATAGTGCAGTTTAAAGGGAAAATTTGTTGTATAACTTATAATCCTATTAAGCCAACAAAGTGGGGCATAAGAATTTATTCGATGGCGGACTCGGAAACAGGCTACATTTACTCCGTTCTGCCTTATTATGGGAGTCTCACGTCGGAACATCTTGTTCGTCCGGATCTACCTGTTACGACAAGGATTCCGCTACATTTATATCAGAAACTCCTAAATAAAATTCCCGAGGCAGAGGGGTATCATATGTTTACGGTCAGGTATTATACCAGTATATCTTTGGCAGAAGAATTAATGAAAATGAAGTGCCACTTAACTGGAACTATAAAAACAAACAGAAAAGGTATTCAAAAGCTACCGAAAAAAAAGGTTTCACATCAGGAAACGTTTATTAGTAAAAAAGGGAAAGCCATGTTTTAGCCTGGAAAGACAAGAGAGTCGTTTCCTTCTTGAGCACGTAGAATGATGCTGTAATGATGACATCAAGAAGAATTCTACGAGGAGGGAAGAAAATAAACATTAGGAAACCAAATGCAATTGCAAGCTACACAGCTTCCATGGGCGGCGTTGATGGAGCCTATCAATACGCAGCCACGTATTGTTTTTTAAGGAAATCTCTGAAGTGTTGGAGGAAAATGTTTTTTTTGGGGCATCGAAGTATGTGTTATCATATTCATATATTATATATAAGACTGTAAAAAAAATCGAAATGAGAAACCATTGACACATTTGAAATATGTGAAACTGCAAGTGGATCAACTGGTTAACAATTTTCGACAAGAAAGATCGAGAGCTTCATCTTCTGCATCTGCATCTGTTGAGATACGGTTAAACGGGAAGCTTCACGTAATGCGGAAGGATAAAAAAAACAGATTGTGTCGTTTGCTCCAATAGGCAGAAGAAAGGTGAAAGGCATGAAACCAGTGAGTATTGCGATACTTGTCCTGGCAAGCCACGAATGCATCTTGGGGATTGCTTTTCACGATATCATACAATGAAGAATTTCAAAAGATAATTGTTATATTCTTTACATTGTAATTTTGTTAATAAAACATAGCTTTGAAATGTATACAAGGTTTCTTTAATGACACGGCAGCGTCTTTGACCTTTCTCAATTGCGCGGTCGCAACATTGTAAACACTTTCGGAGTAGCTGAAACCTCTTGCTAAAAAGTGCTCGGAGTGCAAAGGGTTAACTCTTTGCGCTCGACGCGCTTTTCTCTCGGGCTGACCAGCAACTCGACAGTCATCCGCCTATTTCATGAGTTCGTTTCTGTTAACTTAAAATAATTTTAAGCACAATGGGACACTTAAACTCGTATATTTTAACATTACATACATTTATTTAACTTAATGAAGGATATTTATTAAAGATTACGTTCTATAATTTTTCTTCTTGTGGCACTTTGTAAAACAATCTCCAATGTGCATTCTTGGCTTGTCGGGGCATGTGTCACAATAGTACACAGTTTGTCGTCTTTGGCCGGACTTTCGTTGGAAACAAACTTTGCAATCCTTTTTTTGTCCCATCAAAATAACATGCAGCTTCCCATTGAGTCGGATCATTTCAGAAGTGCTCTATGAAGTAGAAACTGTGCTACGTTGGCTTTTGGCTTTTGGCCACTTTGGCTTTCAGATTCACTATTGATTATTCGGATTTTTCGTCTTCTTACACCTATAACGTCGTCACTATCTTCATCACTTCCGTCTTCATTCTCATGGGCAAGCTGTCTATGTAGTGATGTCATTTCGTTCGTTATTGCCAAAAAATTGAACTCATCTTCACTAGAAGTCATTTCTTCGTCGTGTTCCATATTTATTGGGCTCACTAACTTTGAAAGAAATATTGCGATTGCCAAGAAGGTTGAATTGGAACTAATGTCGAAGACAGAGTCCAACCCGCGTTTGCAAGTATTTTTGAGATAAGACATTTTATCTCAAAAGTGCGAAGACGGTGATTGGTTCTTTTTGTACCTTTTTTTGAAAGAAACGAATTGAAAGAAGCGTTGCGACGTCTATCAGCGTTCTATTATTCTGAAGGCATAATGCACGCATTGAAATTCGTTTGTGTTTTTGAGATAAGACATCTTTATAGCTATGTAGACACCTCATACAATGATCTACAAAAGGCCAGGTAGACTTGTCAAGCGATATTCGTTAGGCCAAAGACAAATAAACACCGTTACCAGTCAATTTACCGCATCGATGCGAGTGGTGCCTGAGAGGCACCGGTCGAGCGCAAAGAGTTAAACTTGGATAAGATATAATTCCATAAAGTTAAAATACAATTCGACACACACACACAAACGCAGCGCTCTTCGAAACACAACGCCGAACTCCTTATAAGTGCGACTGCCAAAAGTACGTCTTTCTTCTTTGATTGTCCGGCTACGACTGCCCCATACAAAACAGCATCTTCAACCTTCTTTTGTTACAAGCGTCATCGCTCACGCCACATATCACACATACATCACACTCTGACTTATACGCATTCGATACGACGCATTATTCTTTCGCGAATCTTCAAATATTCGGTCCCACAATAGTGTTATTATGCCCTGTAAAATATCTTTCGAAATACCTACTAACTTACCTCGTAAGTATTCAAACTCACGTCACCGATCAATATTTTTACCTGCAATCTTACTGCAGACCGTCTGTGCCAATTACTTTAGGTAAGAGTCCTTAGGGTTGCACGTGGCTGGTTCTCTGCAAATTTCTTGTCTCCATTAATTATTAACAGGAATAGTTATTCCCGACCAATCCCCGTAAAGTAGCTTAACCCTTTCCACTTGACTGTCTCGTCAGAGAGAACACAAAATGATTGCGCGTTATTATTCAGAAAAACGTATTCAAGCACAACATTTGTTTGAATCTTTCGATTTCTAAGACTTTTGCGAACCATTCCAAGTAAACGGTTTAACGGAGAAAAATCTGATGAATCGCATTTCCATTTGCAACTCGCTTTACAAATGAAACAGGGAGACACTATGTTTGAAGCAATTCGTAACGGAGGATGAAAATGGGTAATTTATAAAAACGTTGGGCGTAAAAGGTCTTGGAGAAAACGTGATGAACCACGTTTAACCCTTTGCACTCCGAATTTTATTTCAATTTCGTTACCAGCAGCTCCCAACGCTTTTAAGTGTTTTATTTGAAATTTACTTTAACTAAAAATATAAAGCAATTTAAATAAATAAAGGAAGAAACAAATTCATTTAAATACCAATTTTATTTACAGTATTGTCGTATATTGAAATTTTCAAGGGTATGATATCTTTTGAAAGAACTTGCAAGATGTAACCCTGATTTTCTTTCACACGTTTCACAAAAATAGGTGGTTTCTCTTTTTCCTCCAGATGTTTTTCTATTTGAGTAAACTGCACAGTCTTTGTGTTTTCCTTCGGGATGTAGGAAGATTAAATGAGGCTTTCTATCTAAGCGATCGTGTTTATCATGTGTTCCAGGCCTCCCCAATTTCATATTTGGATGACGACAATCACGAATTAGCATTGACAAAATCTTTTCGCGAAATTTTTTGTGCGCTATAGGTTCTGTTCCTTGGTTTTTTGTTTTTTCTTTGTATAAAATATACGCATTTACCATGGAGATTTCTAATCCCCAAAAGAAATATTCCCTCCACCACTTGAGTGCTCGACGTAAAAAACAGTAAGATGTCGCGTATTGGTTCGCCATATCGACACCATCTATATTTTTATTATAATCTGTGATCACATCCAGTTCTTTTAATTCTCTTCGATTACCTGAATGTCTAACCCTTCTAGTGACATTGCGAGAGCGTCGATAACGTGTGCACGATATCTATTTATTTAGACATAAAAAAATGTCGAGTGGAGCTCGACAAAGGAGCTCCTGCCATAAAAACTGATGTCGAGTCACACTCGACATAGGAGTGCAAAGGGTTAATACTAGATTGCCCAAGGAAGTCGTTTTGTCTGCTTTTTAATTTCGATTAGAAAAAAAATTATGTATATAATGATACAATTTCTTAGAATTTTGTGACTTTTTGTGTAACATATAAATGCGTTTATTAATAATTGTAGTTACCTCCCCCCTCCTTCATTTCCGGTATATATATGTGTTATACCTACATTGCCCAAAAGCAGTCATTTTGACTGCTTGGGAAACTTAAAATAATCAAATGACTCTTATTAATGAATTGAGTCCTATCCCTCCTACTTTTTTTCGTGACGCTGGCGTGAAAAACTTCATCGTGTAAATAGGCCCGTTGCTCACTAAACTAAAGTAGTACTTGTTATTCGTATCTTTATGCAGTGATACTTGTTCTAACAAGTTGTTTATTTTTAAAATTTTCCAGTAAATGTCAATAAAGCAGATAGAACAGAAATACAGAAAAACGTTATATCTTTATTGACAGAATATTGCTCAGATCAATGACATAATATGGCGATGTTAGCTTTATTAATCGCACCTTAATTATACGGGTTATACGGATTGCTTCTTTAATGCTATCGAATTTCGGCCATGTGTCAGAAATGTGACATGCTTTTTCTAACGATTCTAACTATTTCTACATACTTTGAAGGCTGTAAAGTGTAATAATAATATAAATAAGAATGATATAATTTTCTATATGTCTATGATCATTGCAAATTTCTCAGCAGGTTTTACACAATTATTCTTGCGTATCATTACAAACATTGATTGACTAGAGTGAATACCGAAAATAATTTGTACACATGAAATCATTACTAAACAGGAAAAATTCTGAGAACAATGTAAATAAGTTACTGTAAAAATGTTACTTCCTTAAAACGTTGACTGCCATGGAGGTCACCGGTGACCAGCGCAAAAGATTTTACTAAAAATGTAAAATATCGCAATGAAGCTTACTTGCAATCTTGTAAAAGCAATTGATATTGGAACTGCGCTTCAATACTTTGGCTTCTAACAACTCTGCGTTACCTTCATTTTGCACGATTTAATCATACTTGCAGTATTTCATCACATCGCGGTTCTAACGTGTGAAAGATTTTACTAAAAATGCAAAAAATTTGCAATGAACCCTATTTGGAAGCTTGTAAAAGCAATTGATATTGGAACGGTGTTTCAATACTTTGGCTTCTAACAACTCTGTGTTACCTTCATTTTTCACGATTTAATCATATTCTGCAGCATTTCATTGCATCGCGGATCTAACATAGCATAATACGCTTGAGCAAAATACGTAAAATATTTTAATAGAAATGCAAAAAATTTGCAGTGAAGCCTATTTGTAATCTTGTAAAAGCAATTGATATTGGATGGGTTCTTCAATACTTTGGCTTCTAACAACTCTGCGTTACCTTCATTTTGCACGATTCAATCATACTTGCAGTATTTCATCACATTGCGGTTCTAACGTGTGAAAGATTTTACTAAAAATGCAAAAAGTTTGCAAAGGAACCTATTTGCAATCTTGTAAAAGCAATTGATATTGGAACGGTGCTTCAATACTTTGGCTTCTAACAACTCTGCGTTACCTTCATTTTGCACGATTTAATCATACTCTGCAGTATTTCATCACATCGCGGTTCTAACATGTGAAAGATTTTACTAAAAATGCAAAAAATTTGCAATGGAACCTATTTGCAATCTTGTAAAAGCAATTGATATTGGAACGGTGCTTCAATACTTTGGCTTCTAACAACTTTGCGTTACCTTCATTTTGCACGATTTAATCATACTCTACAGTATTTCATCGCATCGCATTTCTAACATAGCAAAATACACGGTGACCAACGTAAAATATTTTACTAGAAATGCAAAAAATTTGCAATGAAGCCTATTTGCAATCTTGTAAAAGCAATTAATATTGGAACGGTGATTCAATACTTTGGCTTCTAACAACTCTGTGTTACCTTCATTTTTCATGATTTAATCATACTTGCAGTATTTCATCACATTGCGGTTCTAACGTGTGAAAGATTTTACTAAAAATGCAAAAAGTTTGCAAAGGAACCTATTTGCAATCTTGTAAAAGCAATTGATATTGGAACGGTGCTTCAATACTTTGGCTTCTAACAACTCTGCATTACCTTCATTTTGCACGATTTAATCATACTCTGCAGTATTTTATCGCATCATGGTTCTAACAGAGCAAAATACACTGGGCAGTCAACGTGTTAATAAATACACCTTCCCATGTCAATTATTTTGACAGTTGTTTTGACATACAAAGTCAATGATTTAGATCAGGTAGACCAATTTAAAGATCCAACAAGAATCAGAAGTCACATTTTTTAGATATTAGTGTGATGTCATATGAACAATTCTTCTCAATCTTGAAGTCACATTTTGCATAAACTTTGAAGATGTGCGTTGACTCTGCAAATATAGCTTTTAGGTTATGTTTGCGAGAGTTTGATTTTACGCGTTTTAGGCAAAAACAGTCGTGCCATCTGGTAAAATTCGACAACAATAGACAAATCCCACTATATTAACACTAGATTGCCTAAGGAAGTCGTTTTGACTGCTTTTCAAATTCAATTAGAAAAACAATTATATATATAATGACACAGCTTCTTATAGCTTATAGTTCTCCCCTTCTTCATTTCCTGTATATACATATGTGTTATACCTGTATTGCCCAAAAGCAGTCATTTTGACTGCTTGGAAAATTTAAAATAATCAAATGACTCTTATTACTGAATTGAGTCCTATCCCTCCTGTCCTATCCCTCTTATTTTTTTTCGTGATGGCAGCATGAAAATCGTGTAAATAGGCCCGTTGCTCAATAAGCTGTAGTAGTACTTCTTATTCGTATCTTTATGCAGTGATACTTGTTCTAACAAGTTGTTTATTTTATATCATTTGCGCCCTAAATTCATGAAAGAAATATCGAATAGAAGTGAGTTATTGGAAAAGCTAACGAAAATAAGTGAAGAGTGCTCAAACATAGAATAAGATGCGATAAATTCTGAACTATCATTTGAAGATGAAACGGTTCATATTCAAAGTGAAACATCTGAAACTGAAGGCAGTGATGAAGAGTTGATCACCAATGATGAAAATGAAAGTGTCATCAATGTGCCCAGGAAAAGGTGTAGGGTACTAAGTAGTTCAGACTCTGATGAAGAAACTGAAAACACCTTTCAGAAGACCGAAACAGCTGCCGATGGTACTGTGTGGTCAAAATTTGACGAAGATGGTATTCCTGGAAGGTTACCATCTACTTCTATTTTCAAGAGTGTGAAAGGGTCAACAGGCTACGCAAAAAGGAATATTATGGCAGATAATATTATCAGTGCATTATCGTTGATAATAGATAACTACATTATCAAACATATAAGAAAGTGCACAGAAGAATGTCGCCGAATTTTGCGGAATGATTGGACAATATCATTACCGGAAATAACTGCATTTATTGGGATTCTATATGCTCGTGGAGCTTACGAGGCAACAAATTTTAAATTGAGTTATTTATGGTCAGCAAAGTGGGGTCCCGAATTTTTTAGAAAAACTATGGCCAGAGAAAAGTTCAAGCAAATCCTACGATTTATTTGTTTTGACAAAAGAACCGAAAGAAGTAGGCGCCTACAATCAAATCAATTTGCCTTGGTTTCGGAAATATGGGATAAGTTCATTGAAAACAGTCAATATTTGCAGTTAATATTTACTAATAACCTGTTATATAACTGTAAATAACATAAAAAATATTAAAAATGAATTTTAAACAAATTTCTTTACACATTAGTTATTCTTTCACAATGCAGTCATTTTGACTGCTTTGGGGCAATATAGGTATATACTAAGTTTCAGTCTTTCTAATATTAACAGTCTAATGATTGCGTGCGACTCTCGAAGACGTAATTCGAAATTATTAGTTTACACCACAGTTTGGTAGTTCTAATTTAATTACAGTTTGAAAAGCTTTAAATCCAAGCTATTTTGTTTTTCTTATGTACGTAATTAGAACGGTGGATTCAATAGAATTATGAAGTACTTGGGTGTGCTTTTCTAACTTATAAGCACCGATTTGAATACAATCGTTCTTCATCTATGCATCACTTATAAGATCTATTTTTGGGACATGTGAACATTTAATATTCTTGTTTCACAACGTGTCTATGTATCTTACATAAATATAAGAAAAACCAAGGTCGAAGATCACTCCTACATTTTTGTTCCGAAAAATTACATCATTAATCAATTTGCTTGAGGTCACTTTATATTTAATCACATTTGTGTGTAATATTGATCGAATATGTATATAACATCTGTAGTTTCCACTTGACAAGTTAACGATAAAAAGCCTGCATTTTCTGTATTAAAGTGGTATGCTAATTATGAGATGTTGAGATTTCATGTAACAGATGTCATTTTTTCGGATTTCTGCCGACGTGTAATACGCACTTGGGCTCTGATTAACCCTTTGAGCACTATGAACGCATATACAGTAAAACCTGCTTTTGTGCGGTCCTTTTTCATGCGATTGGTTTTGTGCGATTTTATTTTTGTGCAATTTTTTTTGTGCGATTTATTTTTATGCGGTATATGAATCTAAGCGGCGTTAGCACCAGTGTAATGTTTCCTATCAATGTACATATACATGTTGTGGACGAAATATATGAATGTGTAATTAATCGAAACGTTACCCAAAACGCGTCAACGTTATTATCTGAAATTAGTACGCTCGGACATAACATCGGCGGAGAAGGCTTTGATTCTTTCGGCGATAATGACTTGGACGAGATGATTGAGGACCAAACTGTCGATGATAGTGACTTTATCAATAGTTTGATAGATTATGAAAATGGACAAGAAGAACCGGAATCTATTACAGCAGATGAATTATATGCAGGGATCCAGATTTCGAAAAAATTGGAAACGCATTTTCTTAAAATAGATACCAATGCAGAAAGACGCTTAAAATTCCAAAAAGGGCTGAGATCGTGCATGTCTCACTATCGTGACGTTTACAAGCAATTGACCAGTCGATCGTCGTCACAAAAACTAATCATTGAGTTCAAAAAACAAATCAATTGTAATCCTATCTTCAAGCGACGAAAGCGATTTTTAACCAATTCATCACAAGAAGATGCGCGTTTTGGATTGCAACGAGTAGCAGCAAACTATTTAATGTACAATTTGAAAACTTCTCCACGTATATGTACAATGAAGAATTAAATATTTTTACAATTTCTTTAGGTCTAATTTAATTATTTCATTTGATTGAAAGCATTCTCTCATCTATTTCATAAATCATTGATGTATTTTCTAAGTCTGACTTTTTTTATGCGGTCCCTGTCCACTGCATAAAAAAAATTCTAGGTAGTATATCGTACAAAATTGTTTATTATATGTAAGAA
Source organism: Cryptocheilus praepositus (assembly GCA_033815515.1). Lineage (NCBI taxonomy): Eukaryota > Metazoa > Arthropoda > Insecta > Hymenoptera > Pompilidae > Cryptocheilus > Cryptocheilus praepositus. Next base: position 703,669 of record JAWWQZ010000018.1, on the reverse strand, counting down.
TTTATAAAATTTTCGAATATTTTTTTGTACGATTTCTTTTATGCGGTCCCTATCCACCGCACAAAAACAGGTTTTACTGTATACATTTATTTACGATCTGTTCAAAAAATAACTGTTGAGATAAACACCTATGAAGTTTATAATACAATTGAAATATTTGTGTACATACATTTCTTTAGTTAACACTTTGACTGCCATGATGGTCACTGGTGACCGACGCAAGAGATTTTACGGAAGATCCAAAATATTCGCAATGGGTAGCAATTATTGTTTTATAAATGCAGTTGTTATTAGAATAGTGATGCGATCCTTTAGTTTCCAATACCTGCACATTATTTACATTTTGCATAATTCAGTCGAACGCTATAGTATTTCATAGCATCGCCGTTCTAATATAGTAAAATACGCTTGGCAGTCGACGTGTTAATAAAACGCTTACATTCAAATACAAAATTTACCGTTACTTTTGTTTGCGTCGTGAATTTAAATAATCGCACAATCCCACTTATGTATCAACTATTCAGATTGTCACTATGTAAATAATATGCCAATAACAAAGGTCAACATCCGTAGTACAGAAAATCATTCACGTCTACACCAAAGCATGCGACAACATGTACTAGGAAACAAAAGAAAATCATAAACTTGGGAACATTTTTTCGTTCATTAAAAAGTTAATCGAAATTTTATTTTTGTTCATTTTTGTTGTTTCTTGGCAAAACGACATCGAATTTCAAGGAATTAAAGATTATGCAACGATGTTTATTGACATATATATATTTACATATGCGTATCAAGATGCAACGAACATATCCATATAATAAGTATGGCGTATATATATATACACATATATATATTTGATTCTTAGAATTATATTCGATGTAGCTTCTAATAATCAAGCATTAGTGTGCATTGATAGATATGGTATACATATATATATACCATATACACCATATATATATATATATATATGTATACCATATCTATCAATGCACACTAATGTTTGATTATTAGAAGCTACACCGAATATAATTCTAAGAATCAAATATGTATGTATATACGCCATACGTATTATATGGATACGTTCGTTGCATGTTGATACGCATATGTAAATATATATATATCAATAAACATCGTTGCATAATCTTTAATTCCTTGAAATTCGATGTCGTTTTGCCAAGAAACAACAAAAATGAACAAAAATAAAATTTCGATTAACTTTTTAATGAACGAAAAAATGTTCCCAAGCTTAAGATTTTCTTTTGTTTCCTAGTATATGTTTCCTATATATATATATATGTATACCATATATACCATATATATATATATATATATATATATATATATACCATTTATACCATATATATGTATCATATATACAATATATATATATATATGTATACCATATCTATCAATACACACTAACGTTTGATTATTAGAAGCTGCATCGAATATAATTCTACGAATCAAACAAGGAAAAAGTTAAACGTTGCCACACATAAATCACGATACACGCATTTCAACACAGTAGCAAAATTTATAAAGCGATCGAGATATTGGTTTCATATTTACACAAAACTAATTATCACAGTTTACACCGATATTAAATTATCTGCGTCAGGGCATACTTCTTTATGTAAGATATCTTATCTCTTGTACCAACTTTTTCGTTGGCAATTTATTTATAATGGTGATGCCTGTACACGGACCCATTACTCATACGTTAAACATTTTTGTGAATACGTTATTGAACGCGTATTGGAAGACAGTTGTTTCTGCTCAAGATAATTTTTGGTTAGGTGGTATCAGTTAATATAAATTGCAGAGGTTTCGTTTAATGCAAGCGGACAAAAACGGAACATTGAAGTATTCATCGAACCACATTTTGGTAAGAGCTCTTCTTGCATGTCAAGAGTTTCCTTATTTTAAAATAACCTTAAAACATATAGCCGAGCATAATGTTTACATTACGTCGATTCGATGGTATTTATTTTCCAAGTTCATGGCTTCGAAGTGTATGTCTTTAATCTTCAAAGTCTCTTAGAATCGCTATTTAATATCATAATTTAATGTTTTTTTCGTTTTCCAAAATAATTAAATATTACAAAAATAAAACTGTAAAATAAATTTTAATTGTTGCAACTTGTAAATATCAGTTAATACTTTATCTAATCTGTTAAGCAAATATATAACAAGCAGTGTTATTAATGTAATGGGATAAGGTTTTGTTACTAAAACATTTTTGTAGATTTTGATACGACTATAAATTAGTCAGCAGCCAATATGAAGAAAAGGTGGACATATATTTGTGTTTGCTTCATTGCAGCTATTTAATATCATAATTTAACGTTTCTTTCGTTTTTCAAAATAATTAAATATTACAAAAATAAAACTGTAAAATAAATGTTAATTGTTGCAACTTGTAAATATCAGTTAATACTTTATCCAATCTGTTAAGCGAATATATAACAAGCAGGGTTATTAATGTAATGGGATAAGGTTTTGTTACTAAAACATTTTTGTAGATTTTGATACGACTATAAATTAGTCAGCAGCCAATATGAAGAAAAGGTGGACATATATTTGTGTTTGCTTCATTGCAGCTATTTAATATCATAATTTAACGTTGCTTTCGTTTTTCAAAATAATTAAATATTACAAAAATAAAACTGTAAAATAAATTTTGATTGTTGCAACTTGTAAATATCAGTTAATACTTTATCCAATCTGTTAAGCGAATATATAACAAGCAGTGTTATTAATGTAATGGGATAAGGTTTTGTTACTAAAACATTTTTGTAGATTTTGATACGACTATAAATTAGTCAGCAGCCAATATGAAGAAAAGGTGGACATATATTTGTGTTTGCTTCATTGCAGCTATTTAATATCATAATTTAACGTTTCTTTCGTTTTTCAAAATAATTAAATATTACAAAAATAAAACTGTAAAATAAATTTTAATTGTTGCAACTTGTAAATATCAGTTAATACTTTATCCAATCTGTTAAGCGAATATATAACAAGCAGTGTTATTAATGTAATGGGATAAGGTTTTGTTACTAAAACATTTTTGTAGATTTTGATACGACTATAAATTAGTCAGCAGCCAATATGAAGAAAAGGTGGACATATATTTGTGTTTGCTTCATTGCAGCATTTATCCATAGCTCTTATGAGGTAAGTGTGATATTAAATTATTAATATTTTAAAACACAAAATCGTCAACGTATACTAAAGGTAATCTTACGTTTTATAGAAAGCTACTCCAAGTTCCAAAACATACAAAGCAGCAGTTATAGAATTTTCACCCATTCATGTAAAAGATGATGGCAAACAAACTTTAGAAAGAAACACTGCCAAATATGTAGATTATATTAAAAAGGCCGGAGATCAGGTATACAATTTTTCATTATTATCAGCATTTAAGGAAAACTTATTTTTTTTATTTTATCGACTTGTAATTTGAGGTGAGTAGCAGAAATAAACTATGTAAAATTGTTTTTAAGGATGTTGATATAATTGTATTTCCTGAAGATGGCTTAACCAGTATTTCTTTACCACCCAGAAGGGAAATGGATTCGTGGACGACTATAATACCATCACCCTCTGAAAATTTTAATCCCTGCGTTGAAGATAAGCTTCCTGTTGCTGATGTAAGTGCTTCAGAATATTCTAACTAAATTGTTACAGTTTTAAAGGGTTTAATAGTTAATATTTATTTTTTCATGTTTACGTATCTGTTTAATTCAATCAATGGTTAACCAAGTGTTTAAGGGATTTTCTTTGATCAAATTTGATGTCTGCTAATTGGAAGTATATATAAATTACAGTTATGTGGATTATTCGTTACTTGAATTTTTACTTTTACATTTATAATATCTATATAATATTTTTTATTAATGTAAGTAATATTAATACTTCAATTTTATATATATATTAGAGTTTGTAATTTCCTTTAAGATTTAACTTCATACATATTACAACTTCTAGGTTCTGAAACACATCTCATGCGCAGCAAAGAATAATGACATCTACGTTGTTATCAATATTGCTGAGAAACTACCATGCACTGGAAATGCATGCCCTACGGATAACAGATATTATTATAATACTAATGTTGTGTTTGATCGCCTAGGAAAAATAATTGCAAGGTATTTCTGCTTCAAGTTTATTATTCTGCTTCTTATTCTATTTGGTCATATGACAAAATATTCCAGAATCTGACGAAATGTATTATATTCATACATTGACAATACGACTATATGTCTGTATTAACACTAGATTGCCCAAGGCAGTCATTTTGACTGTTTTTTAATTTCAATTAGAAAAACAATTATGAAATTGATGACACAATTTCTTAGAATTTGGTGACTTTTTCTATAACATATAAATGGGTTTATGAATAATTGTAGTTACTTCTGCCCTCCTTTATGTCCGTATATATATATGTGTTATACCTATATTGCCCAGAAGCAGTCATTTTGACTGCTTGGTAAATTTTAAATAATCAAAAGATTTTTATTTATTGAATTGAGTAAATTTCTTATATGACCTGTCCGGCTTTGTATTGAAACATGATGCATGATAAATTGTCGATTTGGGCGTATACTTGATAAGTGTCAGTTGCTCAATAAGCTAAAGTAGTACTAGTTATTCGAATCTTTATAAAGTGTTGTTCTAACAAGTTGTTTATTTTATTTCTTTTGTGCCCTGACTTTATGAAAAAAATGTCGAACAGAAATGAGTTCTTGGAAAAGCTAACGAACATAAGTGAAGAGTGCTCCGATATAGAATCAAATGCAACAAATTCTGAACTATCATCTGAAGATGAAGCGGATTATATTCAAAGTGAAACATCTGACGCTGAAGATAGTGATGAAGAGTCGACCACCAATGATGAAAATGAAAGTGTCATCAATATGCCCAGGAAAAGGTGTAGGGTGCTAACTAGTTCAGATTCTGATGAAGAAACTGAAAATACGTTTCAGTAGGTCGAAACAGCTGCTGATGGTACTGTGTGGACAAAAATTGACGAAGGTGGTATTCCTGGAAGGATACCATCTGCTTGTATTTTCAAGAGTGTGAAAGGGCCAACAGGCTACGCAAAAAGGAACATTGTGGCAGATAATCTTATCAGTGCATTATCGTCGATAATAGATAACTATATTATCAAACATATAAGAAAGTGCACAGAAGAATGTCGCCGAATTTTGCGGAACGGTTGGACAATATCATTACCGGAAATACGTGCATTTATTGGGATTCTATATGCTCGTGAAGCTTACGAGGCAACAAATTTTAAATTGAGTTATTTATGGTCAGCGAAGTGGGGTCCCGAATCTTTTAGAAAAACTATGGCCAGAGAAACGTTCAAGCAAATCCTACGATTTATTAATTTTGACAAAAGAACCGAATGCAGTAGGCGCCTACAATCAAATAAATTTGCCTTGCTTTCGGAAATATGGGTTAAGTTCATTGAAAACAGTCAATATGTACACTTAATATTTACTAATAACCTGTTATATAACTGTAAATAACATAAAAAATACTAAACATTAATTTTAAACAAATTTCTTTAGATATTTGTTATTTTTTCACAATGCAGTCATTTTGACTGTTTTTGGGCAATATAGGTATACAAGAAATCTCGGGCAATCTAGTGTTAATCACTGTTAACGTATTCATCTTCTTTGAATGAACAGGTACCGGAAGACGAATCTCTTCTTGGAACAACAGTTTAATGTAACAGCGACACCTGAAATTATTACTTTTGATACTGATTTTGGTGTCAAATTTGGTACATTTATATGTTTTGATATACTTTTCTCGCAACCAGCCCTCAATTTAACCAGGGACTTAGGAGTCACTGATGTTGTTTTTCCTACTGCATGGTTTTCAGAAGTACCCTTTTTGACTGGTAAGCAGGATGATCTTGGCATAATTTTCAATGCTTGGCTGGGCAAAATTGGATTATTTTCCTTTATCGTACTAATTCATATTTGTATTATATTTCAGCTGTTCAAACTCAGATTGGTTGGTCATATGGAGAAGATGTGAATTTGTTAGCATCTGGATATAACAGACCCCGGATGGGTAATTCGGGTAGTGGTATTTACTTAGGTAAGATATTTGTTGTGAAGTCTTTAACCGTTTGAGTCCCAAGCAGCGCGATCGCGCTGTTCAGATTTTATGTCGAGAAAACCCAGCACATTTCGAGCATTGTTGACAACTGACGGTGCGTTACGTATTGTCGAAGTCGAACGCTGAGACATACTGACGCAAGTAGATCACACAGCTCCTTTTAACGTAAATAGTACATTTTACAATAGGTAATATAGTATTATAATAATGCAGTAATACATTACAAAATAAAAATTTTTATTTGATTGTTATCTACTCAATCATTTTTATCGTGCAAAACTTGAAATATTTATAAATTTACAGTACGCATAATCCCGATTGGGATTCATCGATGTGAAATAAACAAAGCGCTATCGCGTCGCTTGGTATTTCTTGACATAAAATAAAAGAAGCGCTATCGCGCTGCTTGGGTCTTTTCGAACTCATTTAGAGAAAGCGCGGTTGCGCTGTCTGGGATTCTTCGACAGTGTTTTTTCAATACCGTCTGGGACTCAAACGGTTAATAATACTAAGTGCTATTAACGCAAAACGGTAAACAATTACATCTTAAATATAGTCCAACAGTCACTGCATCTTGCAATTTAACACTTTTTTTAATCATTACTATTTGTTGAATTGGTTCATTTATTTCATATGGTTTTCTAGTGAGCTCTACTGATTTCCAATTAAAGTGAACCAGTCTAACCGGAAACGGTTTCTTTCAAATCAATACAAATAAAAAATATTCATCAAGCCTGTAACGAAGTTAGACTAAACATTTGTGGAAATTATCTTGAGATATACTTTGAGCACACGTGTGATAATATAAATCGCCAAACAAAGAATTCTAAAACAAAAGAAGCTGCATTTTTATCCAAATACTTATTTTTACTCAATACATTTATAATCAGTATGTCGATCAATTTACAAAGATAGCTTATGAATACTATCAAAATAATAGATTAACTCGTTCGCTACCAGACCTTGAGAAGGAATTCTGGCTTCACAGACCATGGTGTCTTTTCGTCTAATATGACTTCAGTTGGCATTGATTTTGAGTATATATATTTATAACATTCCAATTATATAAAAAATAAGCATTTTCAATAACTTTTTTCTTATCGAAAATAGAAACGCAGCAATTTGAAACTTTCACATTGTATCATATCAACCTTTATTTATACAAAAATATTTTTTTATGTTTGTTTTTTCAAATTTTTTCATATAAATTCTTCTTGATTGCTGGAGCACTTTCAAAAAATTCATACTCACTGGCGTGCGTGATTGCGGTCGTTGGGATAATCAGAAAAAAAAACAGAACAGGAATCTTAATTTACATACTAACCACTATCGCATGAAAACTTTATAAATTAAACATATAAACAGTATAAACATATAAAACTTTGCATGAAAACTTTAAAAATTACTGACTTTCCCAAATTAGGTTCACGAAAATGGCATTCTTTCCGTCTTTTTATGATGGAAAAAAATGAGAAAATATTGATTAATTAACACACCCGTGGTTCATACGATAGGCATATGTATGTAGAATAATATATTAAAATCTCGGACCGATTGATCGAATAGTTTTTTTGGAATCGTGCACGCCAGTTGAAAAAATATAGTACTGAGAAAAACGCATTTAAAGTTTTGCATATCGAATTTTTGTATACAAAAGATTCTTACGTAGTAAATTGTAATATACAATAATTCATAGCCGAATCAATGTTTACATGCAGATCAGCATTGTTTTTAAATTTTTCTGCCGATGTACTAGCGTACTCTAAACTGCATTCACTTGTATGCTGATTTCCAATAAACTTTCTTTTTCGCGAACGACAGGGTCTCGAATTGACAAATTTACTTTGTTTTCGATCCATATTAAAACGATACGTCTCTTTTGAAAACTGTTTGAATACTGAATGCATGTTCAGAATGCAATAAACATAACAGACATCGTCAACGTCAAGGGTAAGATGATATTTAGATGTTATATTGGTGCGCGGAACACACTCCTTCGTAATGTTTACCAATGCAATGTTTACATTTGGGTGATCTTCTCTTTTAAATCGTTTCCAGAATTAGATAATTTCTTAGAATAAATAAAGATCGCCGAAAGAGAAAAACCCTTCTATCTGCGCGAGGTGGGTTAGATGCGAGGCCTATAACTTTCCCAATTTTTCGAATTTATCGCTGCAAATTTAAGGACATAATCTCGAAAGTTATAAAAAGCTTAAACTTTCGAATAAGGCAATAAAAAAAAAATCGATTTTTTCGACCCGAGAAAGTAGAATGTCCCCTTAACACATTGACTGCTATGGTGGTCACCGGTGAGAGAGTCGAAAGATTTTACTAAAAATGCAGACAATTCGTAATGAAGCCTATTTGTAATCTTGTAGAAGCAACTGATATTGGAACGGTGCTTCAATACTTTCGCTTCTAACTCTACGTTTACTTCATTTTGCAAGATTTAATCATACTTTGCAGTATTTCATTGCATCGCGATTCTAACACAGCAAAATATACTTGGCAGTCAACGCGTTAACAAGACAAGAATGTACGATGGAGAGTCAAATTGTGAAGAGGCGCTCCTCATTTTTTAACTAATTGACGACAAGGAAAACATGTCAACGGGTCTGTAAGAAATTAAGAATAAAAATGTATGGTGCTTTATGCATTTTGTTACATAGTTTTTTGTTTTTTGTCAGCAATATATTACGTTGTGTTGTTACGGAAACAAAATCGCATTGCAAACTCATAAACGATCATATCGAGGTTCACAGCGGAAATATTGAATAGTTTCCGATATCGACTGTTTCCGGAATAGGTTTAGCATCGCAGGCAGAGGCTTTCAATTTTTAACCGTTCGACTCACTTGTGCATGGCTCGGCATGGCAAAGAATTAGAACCGCTTCATACTGCAAGCGATAAACAAAGTCAGACAATTTTGCACCCACTGCATTATAAACACTGAATTATTTAAGTAAATGTTGTTGAAAATGTAAAAGAAATGGGAATCACGAATCACTTCTTCGGCCCGACCGGTCAAGCGACGTTACCCTTCTATCTGCGCGAGGTGGGTTAGATGCGAGGCCTATAACTTTCCCAATTTTTCGAATTTATCGCTGCAAATTTAAGGACATAATCTCGAAAGTATATACTTTCGAATAAGGCAATAAAAAAAAAATCGATTTCTTCGACCCGAGAAAGTAGAATGTCCCAATAAACAAGTCCCCAGGAATAAGTGTAATAATACGTTTTAAACTGTTACAGGTCGAGGTAGCATTGCGAAAGCTCTGTTACCCTTGTCTGATCAGGAAGAAATGTTGATCGCCGACGTTCCAAAGAAGGTCGTTCAAGACACATGCCCACTGAGGAATGTGGAAACAGAACCTATAGTAGAATTAAGGAAGAAGCGGGAGACGGTGGGTGAATTGTTGTTAATCCGCGAGTTGCTTGACGTTTATGAAACCGTACCGTTCAATCATAGTACGACGCAAAGCGTCTGCCATAATGAATTTTGCTGCGATTTTAACATTGCCTTGGAGAATGTCGATCCCACTACGCATTATCGAATGGTCGTTTTTAATGGTCGCCGTATGTTCGCGGGCATGTACCCAGCTGGTATCAAATCATGCGCGATAGTGCAGTGTTCAGATGAAACACTTAATTCGTGTGGATCTACGAAACTGTCAGACACGACGTTTAGGTCGATTGAGATAAGAGGGCAATTTGGAGATCTCCATGAAATGGTAATTATGCCATCCACACTCGGAAAACTATTAATGCCACTTCAGAATTGGAGCTACAGTAAATGTCAACGTGGAAATGATGCACACGTGTCAATATATTTAAATGGTGCATCAAGAGATGTCTTTACTTTTGGTTTATACGCTAGAGTGTTTAGCGGTGATCATTGAACGAATGTTATCTGGATGATAGTAATTATTTTACAAAATTATTGCAAGTGTATAAAAGGGTAATCGTGACAAGTTGCTGCGATTACTTATTTCTGATGCCATAAAAATATAAGTGATAAATATGTTTACTGTATACGGGTGACTGGAAATTGTTAGGCTACATTGATCGTTTTTACATAAGGTGGACATTAGTTATTTTTGTTGTATAGAAATTGGAAAGATATAAGAGTGTCTATGGCATTAGGTACAACTGTCTATGTTTTCCCTGTTCCATACAAAGTTACTAATGGGACAGATAAACCCGGACATTTGTGCGAGAAAGAAGTCGTAACCATCGTTTATTATATGTGTCTAACAATTGACTACAGTTCGTGTGGATCTACCAAATTGTCAGACACGACGTTCAAATCGATTGAGATAAGAGGGCAATTTGGAAATCTCCGTGAAATGGTAATTATGCCATCCACACTCGGAAAACTATTAATGCCACTTCAGAATTGGAGCTACAGTAAATGTCAACGTGGAAATGATGCACACGTGTCAATATATTTAAATGGTGCATCAAGAGATGTCTTTACTTTTGGTTTATACGCTAGAGTGTTTAGCGGTGATCATTGAACGAATGTTATCTGGATGATAGTAATTATTTTACAAAATTATTGCAAGTGTATAAAAGGGTAATCGTGACAAGTTGCTGCGATTACTTATTTCTGATGCCATAAAAATATAAGTGATAAATATGTTTACTGTATACGGGTGACTGGAAATTGTTAGGCTACATTGATCGTTCTTACATAAGGTGAACATTAGTTATTTTTGTTGTATAGAAATTGGAAAGATATAAGAGTGTCTATGGCATTAGGTACAACTGTCTATGTATTCCCTGTTCCATACAAAGTTACTAATGGGACAGATAAACCCGGACATTTGTGCGAGAAAGAAGTCGTAACCATCGTTTATTATATGTGCCTAACAATTGACTACAGTTCGTGTGGATCTACCAAATTGTCAGACACGACGTTCAACTCGATTGAGATAAGAGGGCAATTTGGAGATCTCCATGAAATGGTAATTATGCCATCCACACTCGGAAAACTATTAATGCCACTTCAGAATTGGAGCTACAGTAAATGTCAACGCGGAAATGATGCACACGTGTCAATATATTTAAATGGTGCATCAAGAGATGTCTTTACTTTTGGTTTATACGCTAGAGTGTTTAGCGGTGATCATTGAACGAATGTTATCTGGATGATAGTAATTATTTTACAAAATTATTGCAAGTGTATAAAAGGGTAATCGTGACAAGTTGCTGCGATTACTTATTTCTGATGCCATAAAAATATAAGTGATAAATATGTTTACTGTATACGGGTGACTGGAAATTGTTAGGCTACATTGATCGTTCTTACATAAGGTGAACATTAGTTATTTTTGTTGTATAGAAATTGGAAAGATATAAGAATGTCTATGGCATTAGGTACAACTGTCTATGTTTTCCCTGTTCCATACAAAGTTACTAATGGGACAGATAAACCCGGACATTTGTGCGAGGAAGAACTCGTAACCATCGTTTATTATATGTGTCTAACAATTGACTACAGTTCGTGTGGATCTACCAAATTGTCAGACACGACGTTCAAATCGATTGAGATAAGAGGGCAATTTGGAGATCTCCGTGAAATGGTAATTATGCCATCCACACCCGGAAAACTATTAATGCCACTTCAGAATTGGAGCTACAGTAAATGTCAACGTGGAAATGATGCACACGTGTCAATATATTTAAATGGTGCATCAAGAGATGTCTTTACTTTTGGTTTATACGCTAGAGTGTTTAGCGGTGATCATTGAACGAATGTTATCTGGATGATAGTAATTATTTTACAAAATCATTGCAAGTGTATAAAAGGGTAATCGTGACAAGTTGCTGCGATTACTTATTTCTGATGCCATAAAAATATAAGTGATAAATATGTTTACTGTATACGGGTGACTGGAAATTGTTAGGCTACATTGATCGTTCTTACATAAAGTGAACATTAGTTATTTTTGTTGTATAGAAATTGGAAAGATATAAGAGTGTCTATGGCATTAGGTACAACTGTCTATGTTTTCCCTGTTCCATACAAAGTTACTAATGGGACAGATAAACCCGGACATTTGTGCGAAAAAGAAGTCGTAACCATCGTTTATTATATATGTCTAACAATTGACTACAGTTCGTGTGTATCTACCAAATTGTCAGACACGACGTTCAAATCGATTGAGATAAGAGGGCAATTTGGAGATCTCCGTGAAATGGTAATTATGCCATCCACACTCGGAAAACTATTAATGCCACTTCAGAATTGGAGCTACAGTAAATGTCAACGTGGAAATGATGCACACGTGTCAATATATTTAAATGGTGCATCAAGAGATGTCTTTACTTTTGGTTTATACGCTAGAGTGTTTAGCGGTGATCATTGAACGAATGTTATCTGGATGATAGTAATTATTTTACAAAATTATTGCAAGTGTATAAAAGGGTAATCGTGACAAGTTGCTACGATTACTTATTTCTGATGCCATAAAAATATAAGTGATAAATATGTTTACTGTATACGGGTGACTGGAAATTGTTAGGCTACATTGATCGTTCTTACATAAGGTGAACATTAGTTACTTTTGTTGTATAGAAATTGGAAAGATATAAGAGTGTCTATGGCATTCGGTACAGCTGTCTATGTTTTCCCTGTTCCATACAAAGTTACTAATGGGACAGATAAACCCGGATATTTGTGCGAGAAAGAAGTCGTAACCATCGTTTATTATATGTGTCTAACAATTGACTACAGCGGTACAATGTAATATGACTACATTCACAATAGACATTGATATAAACTCTTGTAAAGAATCAAATAACCAATGACGAAGATGTTCTGTTTACAATCGCTAGCGAGATTAAACTACATTGCGGCGAGATGGGAAAGGTTCCGTTTAGGACTTTACATGCATCCTGAATTCAGTGAGCTTAGACAAACAATACTTATATTTATTATTAGATAATACAATACGTACATTTGCAGTTGTAACTCGATTCACAGATTACACATTAAAGGCTGTGAATTCAATAAATCCTTTTTTACTCCGTTAGATGTTTATGCTTTTGGTGCCCATACTGATATATTAAGGTCGAACTTTGATGAATATCGGCGTAAAGTGACACAAGATGCCACAAAACCGGCAGCAGAAAGTAGCGAAGAACGCAAAGGCCAAGATTCTATACCAGGGCTTTGTAAGTTAAATATTTAAAATTTAATAAGTTATCACCTGTTAGTAAATTTTAGTTTCTTTACTGTTTATCTTACGGTCACTTAACAATTTCATTGAAACATTTGGGGCACTTAGAAATTTTGCAGAAGTAATCATGCGTTATTGCAGTATATATATATTTGATTCTGTTAACGATAAACTTGTTAATAGTACATTCAAGATCCACAATTAATTTATCTAAGTTATAATACGCTGCAATGTTTCGTAAAAATTGCTTGATACGCATTCCATTTTTACCGCTTTGTTATATGTGTTCAAATATCAGTCTAGACCATAATATTAACAGTATAAAATGGTATGAATATTTTATTTCACATATAAAAAGACTTATCGCGTGGAATTATACTTATTTACATTTAAATTTATAGACATTATACAAAATGATTCCTATGCACACTTTACCTTTAAAAAAAAACGTTGGTTGCAACAGCAAAGAATTAAATAAATTCATGACTGTAATTTTATCTTTTGTTCTTGATCATGTTTTAATAACATTAAGGGAAAAGGTGTTAGTGAGGGATTCATTTTTACATATCCATTAGAATATAACTATTGTCAGCATAGCAGCTTCTATAAGTCTATTAAGTCAGTATATTTTATGTAATTTTATCTTTTGTTCTTGATCATGTTTTAATAACATTAACGGAAAGGGTGTTAGTGATGGATTCATTTTTACATATCCATTAGAATATAACTATTGTCAGCATAGCAACTTCTATAAGTCTATTAAGTCAGTATAAAAATTATTTGGTATCGATATGTATTGCAGTTGCTGGCGTTATTGCATTGTATGGATTTAAAGCCCATTTAATACATTATGTAAGGGTTCTATCTCCATCACGGGAAGTTTTGGCAATGGCACAGACTGAAGTAAATTTAACTGACATACCGGAAGGAAAAACTGCTGTAATTAAATGGCGAGGGAAACCCGTATATGTTTACCATCGGTATGAAACGTACTGCTTTTCTTTTTATGCAAAAATATTATTCACGTGTTTCTGGCAATGAACGTGTATACCGTAGCTGTTCCTGATATTTTCAATAACTTGTGAGAATCCACTCTGTGAGACGAAAGTCTTTAACTTAGCCCCATACAGTATATGTAAAAAATATTCGCACACACTCATGCTTACTACGAAAATATTCGTTTGTATATCGCAATGCATAATTACTTTTATATTATATGCCTTAAGTACAGTGAAAATAGATCTTCCAAAAATAATAATTCTCTGTGAATTAAATAAGTTCAAAATTCAATATGTTTGCACAAGGATCGAGCCGCAAAAATATTAACACTAGATTTACCAGCTATTTAAGTATACCTATTTCTACCAAGACCAGTCAGAATGACTGGTCTTTAGAAAAAAATTCTTAGTGGTGTTTCCAGTCTTCACTTACTTTTAAAAAATTACGAAAAAAGTTGAATAATATTAATCGTGATACAAAAATAGACTTATAGACATTATCGATTAATCAAATGCTTAATTGTTTTCAGTTTATCGGTCATAATTTTTACATATGTAAATTTTCCTCAGTGTACACTTTCCGCATACACTTTTTTTGCATATGTTGCCTTCGTTGAAAAGGGTTGCTCATCCACCGTAATATAAGCTCCTGGTTTGAAGCAGTTTTGGCTATTTTCAATCAATTTGTTCCAAACTGTGGAAATTAAAGTGACTTTGTCTCTTTGTAAACGTTGACTGCTCTGATTTTTTTTGTCGAAACAAATGTAACGTAGAATCTCGGTAAAACCACATCTACTCATGGTTGTGAAAAAAAATGTTGGTCCACACTTGTTATTCCATAAATATTCAAGTCTCAAAGTGTTTCGTTCGTACTCCCCACGTGCATACAATATTGGAATAAACACCTTCAATTTTGCTTGCGTAAGTGTCCATTTTTTCCTTCTAACTGTGTACAAGTTCTTACACGTTCTAAAATATGGTGGTCAATTAGTAATAACAATGCGTTAGTTAGCTCCCCCTTCATAATATTTCTTTTTGCATGAACTAGTAATTTTCCAGCAACACTTCCTCCTTCAATTTTTTGGAATCATGTATTCTGAATATCATATATTTTGATATCATATTTTGGAAGCATATATTCGGAATCATATATTCTGTCTCGAAAAAACGTTGAAGTACTTATCAATTGTTGTAGCTGCCCCAAGGCTATTTCATCACATAGAAACATGCACCAGTCATTTTGACTGGTACTGGTATAAATGTCAATAACAAAAAATAATAGGTTGGGGGGGAAAGTTCTGTCGTATTTTTAATAGGCAGATAATTTTTCTTGTAAATAAAAAAAAACATCTGGCTAGTGAGTCATTCGGATTTTTTTTTTGTTTTTTTATAGCATATATATAAAAGCAGTCCTTTTTTACCGTTCATCATTTACTTGTGATCTTTAAAGTGAAAAACATATATATAAAGTGCATTTACGACACTGCATTTTGTATGAATTCCAAAAAGGAAGCAACGCATCGGTTGCATGTAAAAATTTATGTGCGGTATTTGGAAAAGATATTGTAAATGTTCGTACTTGTCAAAGATGCTTTAGCAAATACGTTCCGGGGATGTGAGCCTCCAAGAAAGTGATCGATCTGGACGACCATCCAAGATCCATAATGATGTTTTACGATCCATGTTGGAAAATAATCCATATTTAACAAGTCGAAAAATTGCAGAAGAGTTTGGCATTCATCATACAACACATTAAATGTATTATGATTAATATTGAACACATATTTTTATAAATAATTCATATTTTCTTTAAAATACGACATACATATATTTCTTGCGAATACATATAAAACAATATAAAGTTCATAAAACTGGTTCTTTAGTTATGGCTACAAAAGTCATGATATCATTTCGAAAAGAAAATGTTACATGCAGTAGGAACTTTGAATTGAAACTGCAAGACCAGTCATTCTGACTGGTCTGGTAAATCTAGTGTTAATGAAAATAATTAGTGTACAGTCTCAGTGTACAGAACTCTTGTGTACAGAATTCTACGGTATATTGTAAAAATGGCTGTAAAACAAAATAAGTAGCATGGTTCAGCAAAAATTGATCCCAAAAATGCATGGATCATGCAAATCGTATGGATCGTGCAATGTACTGTTATTGAGTTTAAAAACAAAAACCGAAGTAAAACTAAGACAAGATTCGGCGACCGTAGAAACTTTGTCAGAATACGTATTAGCTATACGATATATTTCGTAAGCGCGACAATTACATGCAAAACTAACGTGGTTTCAAATAACATTCAACATTCCACCGAGTTCGGGAAAAAATGATACAGTAAAGCCTGTTTTTGTGCGGTGGATAGGGACCGCATAAAAGAAATCGTACAAAAAAATATTCGAAAATTTTATAAATTCTTACGTATAATAAACAATTTTGTGCGATATAGTACCTAAAATTTTTTTTATGCGGTGGATAGGGACCGCATAAAAAAAGTCGGACTTAGAAAATGCATCAATAATTTATGAAATAGATGAAAGAATGCTTTCAATGAAATTAAATAATTAAATTAGACCTAAAGAAATTGTAAAAATATTTAATTCTTCATTGTACATATACATGGAGAAGTTTTCACATTATACATTAAATAGTTTGCTGCTACTCGTCGTAATCCAAAACGCGCATCTTCTTGTGATGAATTCGTTAAAAATCGCTTTCGTCGCTTGAAGACAGGATTTCAATTGATTTGTTTTTTGGTACCATAAACTCAGTGATCAGTTTTTGTGACGACGGTCGACTGGTCAGTTGCTTGTAAACATCACGATAGTGACACATGCATGATTTCAGTTCTTTTTGGAATTTTAAGCGTCTTTCCGCATTGGTATCTATTTTAAGAAAATGCGTTTCCAATTTTTTCGAGATTTGGATCCCTGCATATATTTTATCTGCTGTAATAGATTCCGGTTCTTCTTGTCCATTTTCATAATCTATCAAACTATTGATAATGTCACTATCATCGACAGTTTGGTCCTCAATCATCTCGTCCAGGTCATTATCGCCAAAAGAATCAAAGCCTTCTCCGCCGATGTTATGTGCGAGCGCACTAATTTCAGATAATAACGTTGACGCGTTTTCGGTAACGTTTCGATTAATTACACATTCATATACTTCGTCCACAACATGTATATGTACATTGATAGGAAACATTAACACTTTGACTGCCACGGTGGTCACCGGTGACCGGCGCAAAAGATTTTACTAAAAATGCAAAAAATTTGCAATGAAACCTATTTGCAATCTTGTAAAAGCAATTGATATTGGAACTGTGGTTCTTTGGCTTCTAACAACTCTGCATTACTTTTATTTTGCATGATTTAATTATTCTCCGCAGTATTTCATCGCATCGCGGTTCTAATACAGCAAAATACGCTTGGCAGTCAAAGTGTTAAACTGGTGCTAACGCCGCTTAGATTCATATACCGCATAAAAAAAATCGCACAAAAATAAAATCGCACAAAACCAAACGCACAAAAACAAAATCGCACAAAAAAGGACCGCACAAAAACAAGTTGTACTGTATCATTTCGGAAAGAAAATGTTACATGTAGTAGGAACTTTGAATTCAAACTGCAAGACCAGTCATTGTGACGGGTCTGATAAATCTAGTGTTAATGAAAATGATTAGTGTACAGTCTCAGTGTACAGAACTCTAGTGTACAGAATTCTATGGTATATTGTAAAATTGGCTGTAAAACAAAATAAGTAGCATGGTTCAACAAAAATTGATCCCAAAAATGCATGGATCATGCAAATCGTCACACGTCATCGTGCAATGTACTGTTATTGAGTTTAAAAACAAAAACCGAAGTAAAACTAAGGCAAGATTCGGTGGCCGCAGAAACTTTGCCAGAATACGTACTAGCAATACAATTTTTTTTATAAGCGCAACAAATATATGCACACCTAACGCGGGTTCAAATAACATTCAACATTCCACCACGAGTTCGGGAAAAAATTATATTATCAAGTGAAAGTGTATTTCATATTCCTTGACGTTAATATTTTTTAATGAATCACTTATTTTAGCACTGCTAAGATAATAGAGCAAGAAAGAAGTGTTAATTTCTCACAATTGAGAGATCCACAATCTGACGATGAACGAGTTCAAAGGCCTGAATGGTTAATTGTGGTCGGGATCTGCACGCATTTAGGCTGCGTACCATTACCAAATGCTGGTGTTGTGCCTGGAGGTTTCTTTTGTCCTTGTCATGGCTCACATTTCGATGCATCGGGACGCATAATTAAAGGACCGGCACCAACTAATTTAGATGTACCCAAATATACATTCATCGATGACAATCATATTATTATAGGATGATTAATGTCATTCCTATGGCACTTGCCCAGGAATTTCTTAACACTAAACGTACCAAGCGGGGTCAAATGACCCTTTTCAGAATTTACTTTAAAATCGTACATTCATTGTTATTTCTTTCGCTCATTTGACTTTCTGTAAATTCGCATATCATCTAATTATTCAATTTCTCGCTTTAATAAATTAGGAATTTCTTTCTGAAAATCAACGTTTATTTCATAACGGGTCAAATGAACCCTCATACTAAGAAAAGGTAGGTGTAAATTACCGGTACGTTTAGTGTTAAATGACAAGGTGACACTGAATTATACACAGTTAGTGTAGAAAATATCGCTTGATCGTCTTCAAGTAATATGTACGCCGTGAAATGTTTGTTTATTAACTTGAAATAGTTATAAATTAATAATAATTTTCCTTTCTTTTATTACTGCTGCCGCACGTTTTCGCCCCATTTTTCAACGACGATTTTCAACAGTAGTAGAGGCATAGCTTTAAGTATAACTTAGTATAATATCTGCAAACAACTACTGACGCATTTAAATTTTGTTACGAAACTACAATATGATATGATTACGTCTTTTCATAGTCTCTTAACGCTATATAGACTCTTGTATTTTTCGCCATAAGCTTTCAATTGAAATCTTCATAATTTTTTCGTAATTCTAGCAAACCGCAATTTTTTAAGATTTTTTACATGTCATCTCGTAAACGCACATTTTTGATGCCTCGAAGAGGTTCAAGTAATTCTGTCGAATTTTTGGGAAAGTTATTCTGTAAGAGTATCCGAATATTAACAGCGTAACTGTACATAACTTTATCCATTGTACCCGTTTAATAGAATATTTCGATATTTGTCTTTTAAATGTTAAATCAGTCAGAGTACGTATGAATAATTAAATTCTCAAGAAAGGACTAATACACAGTGCGTACTTTATTCTGCAAAGTTATTGTATGAGGAGTGTCGTTATAAATAGATAACATGACACCGTACGTTTTCATGGGAAACCATACACGGTTGGTCGTACAGCAAGTTGATTTTTATGTGCATCATGTATGTAGGATTTAAACACGTGAAATTAGAGAGTATAATATTTATAAACAATAACAACACAATCAAGATATCTTAGCCTTATTTCCTAATCTTTCGTCGTTTCATCGTTTCGCTTTTTTTCTTTACGTCGTTTCGTTTTTACATCTTATCGTCTTTACGTTTCGTTGTCAACTGACTACTAAGCAACAAAATAACACAATTCAACAAACTCGTCACCTACGATACATCAATATAATAATTGAGGGTCATTTGACCTTTCCTCACCAATTAGAGGATCCTATATTTGAGATCCTACATGTATGTATTTCTGTTTAAAATTGTAGAATGTTTTTGCACCGATCATTTGAAATTTTGCGATTGCAATAGTCAGCTACAAAAGCAAATGGTCTAGTATCTAATTCTTTAAAATATAACCATGAAAAAGATCGTAAAAGGACATTTTCTTTTGGCGTGATATTGTATGGTCAACTATATTTCGGAAAAATGTTGATTCACCAAGAATCATCAAAAGTCTTATATTTTGATTGCAATATCAAAACAATCGAGTACAATGTTACATCAAGCGAAAATTTTATTCTATATCGTTTTCAATATCTACTAAAATGGTAAAATCACAATTATAACAATTATAACATGAAAATATAACAGTTTACGCAGGCGTATATTACCGACCGTTATAATTTCTCTCTTTAAAAATTACAAACACACAAATTCGACTGTCAAAAACACGTAATCGCGCAAATAGTCGTGAATATTTACGAATGATTAAATTCTCGAATTTAATGCGACCCCGAAATTTTCATAAAGACATTTTAAAAAAAAGAAATACTTATACAAAAATTCGAAGAAAGTAAAATTCAATCAGATAAGCATTTATTTAGGTAATTATAGCTCATAACACAGGT
The DNA here is from genome assembly GCA_033815515.1 of Cryptocheilus praepositus. NCBI lineage: Eukaryota > Metazoa > Arthropoda > Insecta > Hymenoptera > Pompilidae > Cryptocheilus > Cryptocheilus praepositus. Next base: position 683,006 of record JAWWQZ010000018.1, on the reverse strand, counting down.
TACATTCATGTCAATAAAATTAAGTAATGTAAAACAAAATTAATATTACGTATAACAACAAAAAAATCAAAATGTTTTTTCAGTTTAATATGTTGTTTATATTACATTCTATTACTTAAATCCTGAATTTAGCGCGAGTCGATTTTTAATAGAATATAAATGGTCGAAAAATACCGCGTTATATTCGGGCTAATACAGTAATTTTCCTACTCAATCAAATCTTGCACAAATTGTGACCTAATCTTGCACTAATTACTGTATTAACCCGAATTTAATGCAACCCCGAAATTTTCATAAAGACATTTTAAAAAAAAAGTAATACTTATACAAAAAGCAAATCGTCTAGAAATTAAAAATATAACCATCAGATCGTAAAAGCATTTATTTTGGCGTGATATTATACCTCATATATTTCACAAAATGTTGATTCATGTCAACAAAATTAATTTTGATGTAAAACAAAATTAATATTACAATGTTACAACAAAAAAAATTTTATTTAATATCGTTTTCATATTATAAAATGGTCAAATCCCAATTATAACAATTATTACATGAAAATATAACAGGTCGAAAAATTACCGACCGTTATAATTTCTCTCTTTAAAAATTACAAACACACAAATTCGACTGTCAAAAACACGTAATCGCGCAAATAGTCGTGACTGCGATCTTCACTAATTTGTTCAATAAGTTTTGTGGTTCGAAATTTTCAAAAGACATTTAAAAAAAAATACACTTTATTAAAATTCAAAGTAAAATTCAATCAGATAAGCATTTATCTCCAATTATAGCTCATAACACAGGTTACATTCATGTCAATAAAATTAAGTAATGTAAAACAAAATTAATATTACGTAAGTAACAACAAAAAACGGAAATATTTATTCAGTTTAATATGTTATTTATATTACATTCTATTACTTAAACCCTGAATTTAGCGCGAGTCGATTTTTTAACGGAAAATAAATGATCGAAAAGTATCACGTTATATTCGGGCTAATACGGTAATTGTCGTACCCAATCAAATCTTGCACAAATTGTGACCTATACAGTAAAACCTGTTTTTGTGCGGTGGATAGGGACTTTTTAAAAGAAATTTTTTCACAAAAAAATATTCGAAAATTTTATAAAATCTTACATATAATAAACAATTCTGTACGATATACTACCTAAAATTTTTTTATGCGGTGGATAGGGACCGCATAAAAAAAGTCGGACTTAGAAAATACATTAATTATTTATGAAATAGATGAGAGAATGCCTTCATTTAAATTAAATAATTAAATTAGACCTAAAGAAATTGTAATAATATTTAATTCTTCATTGTACATATACATGGAAAAGTTTTCAAATTGTACATTAAATAGTTTGCTGCTACTCGTCGTAATCAAAATGCCATCTTCTTGTGATGAAGTGGTTGAAAATCGCTTTCGTCGCTTGAAGATAGTTTCATTGATTGTGTTTTCGTACCATAAACTCAGTGATCAGTTTTTGTGACGACGGTCGACTGGTCAATTGCTTGTAAACGTCACGATAGTGAGACATGCATGACCTCAGTTCTTTTTGGAATTCTAAGCGCCTTTCCGCATTGGTATCCATTTTAAGAAAATGCGTTTCCAATTTTTTCAAAATCTGGATCCCATATATTTTATCTGCTGTAATAGATTCCGGTTCTTTTTGTCCATTTTCATAATCTATCAAACTATTGATAATGTCACTATTATCGACAGTTTGGTTCTCAATCATCTTCAAGGTTCTAATTATCGTTCAAAAGAATCAAAACATTTCTCCGTGATGTTATTTGTGCTACACCTTCAAAAATAAGAACGCGTTTTGTTAACGTTTCGATAATTACACATTTTATATTTCGTCACAACATGTATATGTACATTGATAGCGACACTTAAATGGCTTGTAAACAAAGAATGATATACTGATTGAAATGAATCGCACAAAAAAAATTGATAAGAACAAAATCAACAAAAAAAAAACAAAACAGGTTTGGACTGTATAACAGTTAATCAAAACAAAACAAAACTTATTGAACAACCTAGTATAAAAAGAATCGGTCATTATTGAGACAGTGCGCGAACTGACTATACACGTTTGTTTATCCAACACGCAGTTCATAACACTATTATTCACACTGGACACAATAGAAGGCACGTCGGTGCGGAATAAAACGAAACGACTGTCGTTAAGATACGCATTATCATATGCACCTAAAAACAAAATTCCTCTTCATAAGCCTGATCTATCTATGGTTCCTGAATTTAAATAATCCGCATGGTCGTAAAAATATGTATAAACCTTTTTATTGAAGACATTCTACTCGATTAATAATAAATCAAATAAATCAAATCTAATATCTAATAAAATAATCTAATCTAAAATATAAAATCTAATAAAATAAAATAAAATGTAATATCTAATAAAGTAACATAATCTAAAATATAAAATCTAATAAAATAAAATCTAACGTACAATATTTACTTGGCATTCAAACACGTAATTTAAATGTGTCTCAATTCCAAGACAAATAATCCTATATAAAATTCGCTGTTAATGAACTTACGCCCTTGCGCTGTTTTTGAATAGTTCGATAAGACAATGCTTATTAATTGGAAATTGCGAAATTGAAAATATCAATAGATACTGTTATAGGTTTGAAGGCGTTGAATACATCCGCTATCTCTCACAAAAAAGTTGTGCGTGCAGGCCAAGCACAAAAATAAAATGCCGAATACAGAGGAACTCACCGAAAATGATGTAAAAGTTGCGAAATATATGGTTTGTGGTGATGGTACTTCCCCATATTCCGAGCTGTTGTTGTTTGTGCACGCATCTTCAATATGTGCTGTTACTCACTGTTCCCGAATTGTCAAACACAGCCGCTGCTCACTGTACAAGGTTTTTTACAAGTTTCGAGTAGAATAATGCGCACAAATGAAAGAATGAACTGAAATATGATAGTTCGTCTGTCTCTATGCGAATCATGTCACTGCCTCGTTTACACTATACAATGCTAGCAGAACCAATCATAGTGAAGTACGGGGCACAGCCAATCGTTTATCACTAAAGTCCACAGATGCTTACCTATCTACATTGACTCCTGAAAATGAAAATCTTAATAATTGCTTTTATGGTTTCATGCATATTAAATATAACCAATGTCTGTCTATTCGGTAATACAGTCAAACTTATCGCAAATAACATGAAAATTGAGAAATCCGACGAGTTTTAACCTCTTTCCGTACTTTAACGAGTCTGACTCGTGATCAGAATTTTGGGCCAAACGTGAATATCACGAGTCAGGCTCGCTATCGTAATTCAATTCAATATGATAGTTTGTCTGTCTCTATGCAAATCATGTCACTGCCTCGTTTACATTACACAATGCTAGCAGAACCAATCATAGTGAAATACGGGGCACAGCCAATCGTTCATCACTAAAGTCCATACATGCTTACCTGTCAACACTGACTCCTGAAAATGAAAATCTTCATAATTGCTTTTATGGTTTTATGCATACTAAATACAACCAATGTCTGTCTATTCGATAATACAGTCAAACTTATCGCAAGTAACGTGAAAATTGAGAAATCCGATGAGTTTTAACCTCTTTCCGTACTTTAACGAGTCTGACTCGTGATCAGAATTTTGGGCCAACGTGAATATGACGAGTCAGGCTCGTTGTCGTAATTCAATGTCAAACATGAATATGACGAGTCTGACTCGTGACCAAAATGTATATATTGTATCAGGAATATATATATATATAATTTTTTTTTTATTATTTCTATTATTTCTGATACAATATGTATATTTTGATCACGTGTCAGACTCGCAATATTCATGTTTGACGTAGAATTACGACAAATAACCTGACATATATATATATATATATATATATATATATATATATATATATATATATATATATATATATATATATTTCGTTCAGGCCCTGCCTATTGTAATGACAATATATATATAAAATAGAGTCCGATCGGTGAAATAGTTTTTGAGAAATCGTGGTCACCGCAAGTGATGAAAATAAACGGAAGCTGTAGGAGAAGGGCTATATTTCCTCCATTTTCTAATATTTTCTTATAAAAAAATTTATGCAAATACCACTAAATACGTACTTTTTAGTAGTATTTTGCGAATTTTAATTAGTACTCACTAAAATGGCAACAAAAAATCTTGAAAATCTCATTTCGCCGATCCCAAGTATGGATAACCCCTTAAGGGGACATTCTACTTTCTCATCGAAAAATTTTACTGATTTTTAATCATTTTTTTCTTATCGAAAATAGAAACGCAGCAATTTGAAACTTTCACATTGTATCATATCGACCTTTATTTATACAAAAATATTTGTTTTTTTTATGTTTTTTCACATCTTTTCATATAAATTCTCATTGATTGCTGGAGCACCTCCAAAAAATTCCTACTCACTGGCGTGCGTGATTGCGGTTGTTGGGATAATCAGAAAAAAAAAGCAGAACAGGAATCTTAATTTACATACTAACTACTATCGCATGAACCACAGAGAAAGTTTGCATGAAAACTTTCAAAATGACTGACTTTCCAAAATTAGGTTCACGAAAATGGCACTTTTTCCGTATTTTTATGATGGAAAAAAATGAGAAAATATTGATTAATTAACACACCCGTGGTTCATACGATAGGCATAAGTAAGTTAATATATTAAAATCTCGGACCGATTGATCGAATAGTTTTTTTTTTTAGTCGTGCACGCCAGTTGAAAAATATAGTACTGAGAAAAACGCATTTAAAGTTTTGCATATCGAATTTTTGTATATAAAAGATTCTTACGTAGTAAATTGTAATATACAATAATTCATAGCCGGATCAATGTTTACATGCAGATCAGCATTTTCTTTTAATTTTTCTGCCGATGTACTAGCGTACTCTAAACTGCATTTACTTGTATGCTGATTTCCAATAAACGTTCTTTTTCGCGAACGACAGGGTCTCGAATTGACAAATTTACTTTGTGTTCGATTCATATTAAAACGATACGTCTCTTTTGAAAACTGTTTGAATACTGAATGCATGTTCAGAAAGCAATAAACATAACAGACATTGTTAAGGTCAAGGGTAAGATGATATTTAGATGTTATTTTGGTGCGCGGAACACACTCGTTCGTAATGTTTACCAATGCAATGTTTACATTTGGGTGATCTTCTCTTTTAAATCGTTTCCAGAATTAGATAATTTCTTAGAATAAATAAAGATCGCCGAAAGAGAAAAACGGCCCTTCTATCTGCGCGAGGTGGGTTAGATGCGAGGCCTATAACTTTCCCAATTTTTCGAATTTATCGCTGCAAATTTAACCAGATAACTGTGGCGCCCTCGTTTAAGAGTGCGCACCGTTTTGTGTCGCCAAAATCGAGCCATGACGAGTATATTCGTCAATCACAGAGTAAGTTGCGCTGGTAAGAAATTGGATGAGAAAGATGGGTTTATTTTATAAAATTGAAAATTTTATTACTAATATTTACTTATTTGGTTAACGTAAGCATATATTACATACATATTAAACTAAAAACGCAATAAATTAAACTTCGGGTCAGCAACTATCAATAGGCTCAGCGCCTGGTTGGCGTCACGTATTTCTCCTATGACTGACCATACCTGAAGGAATTCTATTATAAATCAACTTTTGATTTTTGCCTTTGCTCCTTTTAGGTTAACATCTAAAAAACATTATCATCGCAAGTAAATAAATTCATTATGCGAACTGGTAAACTGTTTCAACCCGTGCATACGGGGACGCATGAATTCATCTCAAACTGTTTATGTTTTTTATTTGTTTGTTTTATTCCGGCATAGCCTCAAAACATTCTAAACATCTTGAAATTTGAGAATATGTTTTGTTTTTCTCAAAAATTGCAATTTAAATAGCCAATGGTCACTGCTTTATATGCATGACGAGTATACTCGTCAATACACAAAATCGTGTCGCTTCTCCATGACGAGTATACTCGTCAATCACAGTTAACTAGTTAAGGACATAATCTCGAAAGTATATACTTTCGAATAAGGCAATAAAAGAAAAATCGATTTTTTCGACCCGAGAAAGTAGAATGTCCCCTTAACACGTTGACTGCCAAGCGTATTTTACTATATTAGAACTTCGATGCTATGAAATACTACAGCGTTTGACCGAATTAGGCAAAATGTAAATAATGTGCAGGTATTGAAAACCAAAGAATCGCATCACTATTGAAACAATAATTGCATTTATAAAATAATTATTGCTATCCATTGCGAATATTTTGAACCTTCAGTAAAATCTCTTGCGCAGGTCACCGGTGACCACCATGGCATGTTTAAAATGTTTTAACGCATCAAGTAATAAAATATTATAATATTTTAGAATGGCGGTCAAACTACCTGATATTATATAAAACGCAAATATAAGTATATTTTTAATGTTTCTTTTTGTTTATGTTGGCATAGTTCATTTTTTTGCGCACTTTCAAAATAAACGCGGCTTTGATCCATCATAATTATGTTACAAATAAAACTATCATAAATTACCTCAAAAATCCTGATTTAATTGGACGAAGAAAAGCGTCACCCGTTTACGGGTGACGGGTCCCTGGGGAAACATAGCCGTCACCCAGATCTGGGTTACGTGGCGTTCAACGTGTTAACGCATCAAGTACGAGGTACGAGTGTGATTTTTGAAAATGGCGGTCAAACTACCTGAAGCTGCATTTATACGTCGCTCGATTGTGGACAGATCTTCGACGCTCGTTTGCTGACGACTCGTACATGTGTGGCAGCCCCAAAGTAGGATCATTTTTTTGCGCACTTCTACAAAATAAACGCGGCTTTGATCCAACTTCATGGCACGCTTCTCGCGGCCAACTATTGCCCAGATACAGAGTAACTGAACAAGAGGAGGTATGTTTTCGCTGCGTTTGCGAACACGCGGTTGGGTTGCGACTCAGTGAATACGGCTTGCCTGTCAAATGTAGGAACGTTAGCGTATTATTTTTCTCCAAAGTGCGTACTACCGACTTACGAAATTGTGCAATGCTATCTTCAGTGGCGATATCGATGATATACAAACCGATTCTACAAACTGCGAGGAGTTCTTCGACCGAAACGTAAGTGAATACCTTATTATTCGACGGTCGTGTGTAACGCGGATCTTGTATTTTCTTTTTCATTTTCGAATCACTAAGTTGCAGCGGCATGCCTCGTTTGCGAGCATTGCCCATTTCGTGCGAGTTAAACGGCGATATGCAAAATATTGGCTTCCTGCGAGTTTCGCAGAGTTTATTCACGAGTGCTGCATCTTACTTCGCTGCAAACGTCAAGATTCTTTTCTTAAAAGATTCATTGACATACACATTAAAGATTGTTGTTTTATTTATGTACCGTGAGAATTATTCAATAGTAAATGCATGCAATTTTGCTCTAAGAATGGTATTAGAATAAACGTGAAAATGTGTCATTGAAATATTTGCCCCACATGTTGTTAAGTATCAGTTAACAAATCACAGGTTCCCATAAAATGTAATAATAATAAAGACCCTTCTCCCATTTATTAAAGTGTGTAAAGTATTCAACACACGATACAGTAATGATACATAACAAATTAAATAATATATTTTTCTTCTTTTATATCTTTTTATTCATGCATTTGTTATTTTACGTTGTTTAACTTACTGTTACAACATAAGGAAAAAGTTTTCAAAGAACTGTTAACACAATTATTAAGACACGCATAGTTTGAAGTATTAAATCAATGTTCATGATAAACAGATGAACAGAGAATGACCTGTAACAGTGCCACATAGAGATATGATGCAAGATGCCAATTCTTAAGGACCAAGGCATCTGTTGAAGTGGCTAGGCTCAAGAGGCCTGCTAAAGCACAATGAGACTCATTGTATCTATCATATTGGCTTTACTACTATATGGGATAAACTCAGCGCCCATCAATGCCAGTAGAACATGTGCGAGTAGAAAAAAAAACATTGGGAATATATCGCTGAAACAGAACATAGGAAATGTACCTGATGATAGTTCCAACATTAATAATGTAATTCATACTTTAGTAAGTTTGTAAATTATCGTCAAGAATAATTCGGTTTTTTTGTAAACTTGCAAAACGAGTAAGGAGAGGATTTTTAAACTGTCATTAAATGAGCCGTTTATTTTGAAAGTGGCCTAACTCCATTTATGTTCAAATCGAGATAAATAACAATTACTAATAAATAACATGAATTTGTACATGTAACAATGGTAACTGGAAAATATTGAAAAACGGAGTTAGGCCACTTTCAAAATAAACGGCTAAAATAATGGCATACTAAGTGTACATGATACATCATTTATCAAACATAAAAATTATGAGGAATAAACTATTTGTTATTTATACGTCTTTAAGTTTCACTTATCTTTTTATTCTCTTGTAGGCTGATGATGAAGTAAAATTTGAGACATGTACTAATTTTTGTCATGCTTTATGGCAAGAAGACAAGACACTTAATGGAACAGAAATAACAATTCTTTCTCAAGGTATGTTATTATTTTTCATCTAAAATGTTCCATAGTATATGTGACCTATTTTCACACATATATTTGGTTGAACCACACAAATAGGTTGCTGGAAACAATCTGGGGAACAAAAATGTGAAAATACAGAGTGTATTGCATTGCAACGTTCCACAAAGGCATTAAATAATACTAAATTTTGCTGCTGTCATGGAAACAATTGTAACTTGAATATTACGAGTACTAATGTTCCATATTCAGATAATCAAATTTTAAGTGAAGCACCAGCACAGAAAAATCAACCAAGTAAGTCCTCATCCATCTAAGTATAATACAATGATTTATATAATTTTAATATGAAAATATTTATAGCAACTGAATATTTAGAGCAGTCAGATTCAGAGAGATGGATACTGATCATAGTAAGCACTGTAGCTTGCACGTTGCTGATTCTATGTACTGTAATCATGATGATATATCGAACGTATCAGAACAATATCCTAGGAAGATTGGGAAAACCATTATCTTATACAGATCAGCTTATGGATAGCACAGCTTCAAGAACTGGTACTTACACAGTTGATCATCTGAAACTTACTGCAATTGTGGGTAAGTTCCCCTTTGCATGTTTTGTATATTTATATTTGGCACAATACTTTATTAAATGTAATTGTGCTTCATATTCTGCCTGTGATTTTATTACAGGACAAGGAAGGTATGGTTCAGTATGGCAAGGAAGTATGGGAGATCAAGATGTTGCTGTTAAAATATTTCCTTCTCATTACCGTAATTACTTCCAAAATGAAAGAGACACGTATTGCTTACCTTTCATGGAACATCCGTCATTACTTAACTATTATGGTTAGTATGTGTTGTATGCAAAACGGAAGTTTTATTTGGTTATAAAGTTTGTCTTCCTTATAGCATATTATATTTGTTAACAGGTGTGGATGAAAGGGTGAACATGGAAGGTAGTGTTGAGTACCTTTTAGTACTCAGTTTTGCACCGGGGGGTACATTAACAGATTTTTTACGAGTGCATACTGTTGATTGGGCTACATTTTGCAAGATGGGACTTTCGGTAGTTAAAGGACTTGCTTATTTGCATACAGATGTACGCAAAGGAGGTAACTATATAATAAAGTACTATACCTGGTACAATTAACCCTTTGCGCTCGACGCGCTTTTCTCTCGGGCTGACCAGCAACTCGACAGTCATCCGCCTATTTCATGAGTTCGTTTCTGTTAACTTAAAATAATTTTAGGCACAATAGGACACTTTAAACTCGTATATTTTAACATTACATACATTTATTTAACTTAATGAAGGATATTTATTAAAGATTACGTTCTATAATTTTTCTTCTTGTGGTATTTTGTAAAACAATCTCCAATGTGCATTCTTGGCTTGTCGGGGCATGTGTCACAATAGTACACAGTTTGTCGTCTTTGGCCGGACTTTCGTTGGGAACAAACTTTGCAATCCTTTTTTTGTCCCATCAAAATAACATGCAGCTTCCCATTGAGTCGGATCATTTCAGAAGTGCTCTGCGAAGTAGAAGCTGTGCTACGTTGGCTTTTGGCTTTTGGCCACTTTGGCTTTCAGATTCACTATCGATTATTCGGATTTTTCGTCTTCTTACACCTATAACGTCGTCACTATCTTCATCACTTCCGTCTTCATTCTCATGGGCAAGCTGTCTATGTAGTGATGTCATTTCGTTCGTTATTGCCGAAAAATTGAACTCATCTTCACTAGAAGTCATTTCTTCGTCGTGTTCCATACTTATTGGGCTCACTAACTTTGAAAGAAATATTGCGATTGCCAAGAAGGTTGAATTCGAACTAATGTCGAAGACAGAGTCCAACCCGCGTTTGCAAGTATTTTTGAGATAAGACATTTTATCTCAAAAGTGCGAAGACGGTGATCGGTTCTTTTTGTACCTTTTTTGAAAGAAGCGAATTGAAAGAAGCGTTGCGACGTCTATCAGCGTTCTATTATTCTCAAGGCATAATGCACGCATTGAAATTCGTTTGTGTTTTTGAGATAAGACATTTTTATAGCTATGTAGACACCTCATAAAATGATCTACAAAAGGCCAGGTAGACTTGTCAAGCGATATTCGTTAGGCCAAACACAAATAAACACCGTTACCACTCAATTTACCGCATCGATGCGAGTGGTGCCTGAGAGGCACCGGTTGAGTTGGCGCAGCTTTTTGTACCTTTTTTTGAAAGAAGCGAATTGAAAGAAGCGTTGCGACGCTATCAGCGTTCTATTATTCTCAAGTGGTGCCATTTTTATAGAGAGGCACCGGATCGGCCAGTGACTTGGCAAAGGGTTAAGAAGTTATTGCTTTCGAATAATAAAATGATGGAACACTTCCAGACAAATTCAAACCATGTATCGCGCACCGAGATATCAATTCGAGAAACATATTAATCAAAGCTGATGGCACTTGCTGCGTATGTGATTTGGGCCTCGCTGTACAAATTTCGGGATCCAAATATTATTCCAATGGCGAGGAGCAACATGCCGAAGTGAAATCAATTAATGATGTGAGTATTTTACTTGTATTGCTATTTGTTAAAGTAGACGTTGACTAGTTGTAGTCTGATACTATGTGCTTTGCATATGTTACCACAGGTTGGTACTTTAAGATATATGGCACCGGAAGTGTTGGAAGGAGCTGTCAATTTAAGAGATTGTGAAAGTTCGTTGAAACAGATAGATGTTTATGCAATGGGATTGGTCCTGTGGGAACTAGTTTCTCGGTGTTCCGATATTTACATGCCTGGAACCGATGTACCTCCCTATCGACAACCATATGAAAAAGAAATTGGTTCGTTCGATTAAGTCTTTGCTTGCGAACATTAATGTCAAATTTTTACGTGTTAAGCGACAGTAGCTACTTCCATGATTTTATACATTTTTCGGCTATGGACGAATTATAGCATGATATTCCGTGCCATTTTTATTTTAATTGTTTTACACAATATTCCATTTCTTTTTTTACAATAATTACTTCTTTATTCAAGTTTCTTTGGGGGAATATATTCCACAAGCCTGATTTAACGTAATTAGGAAATGTATTTTTTTTGGCAGTAGATTCAAACTATTTCTGCCGTCCGCATTATTGTACAAGCGCGTATTTATCAGTCATGTTTATTATTGGTAACAGAATTTTTATATCATCAGGTCTTCATCCAACGTTTGAACAAATGCAAGTTTTAGTATCTCGTAACAAAGCAAGACCGTTACTTGAAGGGAATTTAGTTGACAAGTCTGGGATCCGTCTGATCAAGGAAACTATGGAAGATTGTTGGGATGCTGATGCAGAAGCACGACTGACAGCTTTATGCATAGAGGAGCGTCTATCTGAATTACAATCTCATCGTGGTACGGTTGATTGGCATTTATAACAATAATAACAACGATGCTGGTAACACAATAAGAGGGGCACTATGCATATGAAGGCAACATACTTTTCATAAAACATATATAAAAATACGTATTTTCAGTAACTATGTACTTCACCGATGGCAGTCCAATGGTAAATTCACACTGCGCGTTAGTGCCTTCAACTACGAATAGTCTTTATAGCGAATCTTCTCACCACGATAACGTTCATGTTGTTCAACTGGCATTACATATGATGCAAGATGGTCCTGGCAACGATGGGAGTATAACCGATAATTTAATCACACTGTCGCCTTCCGACAGTGTTTTCCATGAACACAGTTGTAAGTGATCAATAGTATAATCTCAACTTCTTCTCTCTTATACGCAGTACCCTACGTAGGAGTCTTGCAGAGTTTCTTATTCTAATACTTCTGTTATAGTTAAAAATTCGAATGAAGTAGCGATGTACAATCACACCCAAACGCTACAACCGTATCAAGGTAGAAATCCTTGCATGGAAAGAAATTTGATGTTGCAGTCTGACTCATCGGAAGAATTGGGTTGCCATGGAAACATTCTCGTTGATAAATCTTTAAAACACGCATACAACGATCAATATAAGGCTACTACAGAGATACAAGGTCTCGTCTCTCATGATTATTTAAGTCAGCATACCACTCAGTTAGCGCAGCTTAGACCAGCTACTCCTATCCCGTACGTGCAGAATGTTATTTCTGACGATGGAGCGCCTTCGTACAGTAAAAAGAAGCAGACAAATGTACATGATACTTATATGCACGAGAGTCCAAAAAAGAAGATATTTGCCGGCTGGCCCAATATAAAGAAGCTACTTGTTAATAAGAAAATGCATACGTACAGTAAATACCAAATAGATAGGGAAGATTCTAAGTCAAATTTATTGTCAAAGCAAAATGTACAAATTAAAGCTGTCGAAACCAATGTCACAATCTCTTCCGGGGGGAAATATGTAAATGGTATTATTAGTGCGACGTCTACGTCGACCGCGCCGATATGGAAGAACGAAAAGAACGTACAAGCTGGAAGACAAAGATATGACGATGACGGTCTCGCTAGCACTCGTCCATCTACATTGCCGCTTGTCTGTTTGAGAAACAAGAAGAGCGAAAATAACATTAGTCGACAAGAGAGTATCGACAAGTTTAACGAAGTCTTTAACGTTGGATCCAACGTAAACGTATTGAAGGATCCCCACATGAGGATAAAGACACCCGGAGATTTGCCGCCTTCTGTAAGAAAAGTGCGCGGTCGTGCGCAATCGACAGCGAGATTTTCTCTGTACGACGACCGGATGATGTGCAACATTCTGAGCGAAGAAGATGACCGAAATGATAAGGCCGTTTGGAACTCTGTGCCATTTGGTATGGATCTTGGCGACAGTGACGGAAAGGTTTCGCCAACAAAACTAAGTACCAAAAATGTTACATGCTTTTAATTGGGTATTCTGTCAATGTGTCTGTAAAGCGTCTCTGCGTGTGAATAAGTGATACTGATAAGCTGCAATATAACTTCAGTTCATATAAATGTACAGAAATTGTTTATAAGAGTACGTAAGGTTTTATACTCAATGCAAGCATATTAATTGAAATATACGTTATTAAAGTGTAGGTGCGATAGCAATCAGGAAATTAAGCAAACGCAGAAAGAACTACATTTTATTGTAGAATTTACGTACAGAGTGCGGCAAAAATCGCAGTGCAAGCACGAAAACAGTGATACTATGAAACGCTTTGGGAACAGATTTTCGAAAACTCATTTTATATGATATATGCACAGTTTTAACGAAATCGCGATACAACGGAACATGGAATGACTTTACTTGAAAAAGTAAATTGACAAGTCAAACGAGATGTTTATGGACACGTGACATTAAAGCAAAAGGAACGTCAATACAAATGTTTGACTTTGCATACCCGATGACGCACTAGACTGTTTTTAAGGGAGTTTTATGAGAAGAAAGCATTTAATGCTGGTATTTATCTGACATTTTTTTCGTAAGTTTTAAACTATTTTTTTAAAACGGACTGTATGGAGACAATATATTGTACTCGTACGGATTCGTATCTGTTATGTGCTACAAGCACAATCTGATCCACTTCTTAAATTGTTCGGTCTAAAGCAAATTTCTGCGTTGATTAAAGTTTAATGTCTATTAATCGACTCTGACTTAGTTTTTCAAGTGAAATTGTCGTATCCGCCGTTGCAACTCGATCTTTCGACGCACTTTGTACATACACGTGAAACATTATATTACAAGTATGATTTGTATAGTGTCCACGTCTTAGTTTACACACTGAATTCCACTTGGACATATGAAATACATGCCATAGTGTATATTTATTTAAATTAGCTACAAAGTATAGAAGATATTGCTATCGAATATAATGAATTTGAACAAAAGTTATCATATAATCAGCGCTTTTTACTATGTGCATAGGTATATGTATTACTTTGTTTCTAGAGATTCCATTTATATACTTCGGATATTTAAATGTAGTAAATTAGATGTGCTGACTATAATTAACGTTGGCAATTACCTCTCAATCCAAATTGATGTACAGACGATACAGTACGTTTTTCTTTTATACGTTGTTATTTTTCGATTTTTTTTATGAACAATATTCATGTAAATCTTGCACATTCGTAGCAAGTTATGCTCAGAATTGTAAGTTATTCTCTTGTCATGTAATATGATGCGAATATAGCATACTCAACGAAATCATATCACATATACGAAATGATATCATTTTCATTCTAAGGATGTCATATTAATATTTACACATGGCATAGTGCTTGCGCATTTATTTTGTAACCGACCATAAGTACATTAAATTATTTGGAAGAAATAGATTATGAAATACTTTGTCTGCTAGTATGCAGTACTATATAAATATAATTTTGTTTCGGAAGAGAATAGTTATTCTCGAAAATGATAGGTATAGAGTTTATTGTATAAGTGATATTAAAGAATAGACTAAAGCACAAGACATAGCGTATTGTATGACATTGAAATTGTATTCCAGATCACTTAAAATCAATGTAAATATTTGTAGTATAAAATGACATGATCGTATGTTTGATGGAGCTTTATTACGTTATATTCTACTTAAAAAGAATTGTGCTTTGTCCTCACCCCAGATTTATCGTGACAATTATGTTCGCATTTACATACTTGTATCGCAATATATGTATAATTATCACGATTGAAACAATGATACATAGTTATATGATTCATAATAAACAAAATCTTTCTCGATAACTTTGTGTACGTTTTGTTCAAATTATTGGGTTGGAGGGAAAGTTCTGTCGTATTTTAAAGAAAATATTTGAATTAATTTATAAAAATATGTGTTTAACACTTGGCATGCGGGCAACGTATTTTTACGTTTTATGTAGTCTGTCACTGGAGCGCGGGTCACGTAAAAATACGTATTTAGTTGATTTGGTATTGTTAGTGGATATCCACCACAAATCTACTAAATACGTATAATTACATGAATGTGTGACATTATACCAGGTTGTTCAATAAGTTTTGTTTTGTTGAGGGCGTTGCTACTAGACCAAATTTGTTTTTGTTTTGTTGGTTCACTCTTCTTATCAACGTATGTGAAGGTTCATTTCAATCAGTCAATTCATTCTTTGTTTACTAGCCATTTAGTGTCGCCGTGTCACAGTATTTTCAACAATGGAAAAAATTGAATATCGTGCAGTGATAAAATTCTTATTTTTGGAAGGTGTAGCACCAAAAGAAATTCACGAACGAATGTTGAGAGTGTATAATGAACGTTCACCTTCAATTAGAACAGTAGAAAGATGGGTTGCTGAATTTAAACGTGGTCGTACAAGCCTTGAAGACGATCCACGTGAAGGACGTCCAAAAACCGCATCAACACTAGAAATCGTAGCCAAAGTACAGTATATGGTTTTGGAAGATCGTCGATTGACTGAGAGAGATTTAGTAGAGGCTCTACACATCTCATTAGGCAGTGTGAGTCATATTTTAAATGAAATTTTGAGTTTTAAAAAGCTGTGTGCACAATGGGTGCCGCATTCGCTAACAATTGAACAAAAACACATTCGAATGCGACTTTCTCAACAGCATTTGGAGCGTTTTAAAAAGGATAAAGTGGATTTTGTGCGTCGATTCATCACTATGGATGAGACTTGGGTCTATCACCATGATCCTAAATCAAAACAAGAGGCTAAACAGTGGTGTGAACCCGGTTGTTCGGCTTCGAAACGAGTTCGTGTCCAGAAATCGGCCAAGAAGGTTCTGGCATCAGTTTTTTGGGATGCGAAACGAATTTTATTTGTGGATTACTTGCAAACTGGTAAAACAATTAATTTTGAATATTATTGCAACCTTTCGGACCAGTTGAAGGAAAAAATTCGTGAAAAAAGACCCGGTTTGCAGAAGAAAAAAATCCTTTTTCATCAGGACAACGCACCGTGTCACAAGAGCATTTTGACAATGGCTAAAATCCATGAATTAAAGTTCGAATTGTTGGAGCATCCGCCGTATTCACCAGATTTGGCCCCCAGCGACTTCCATTTGTTTCCAGAACTCAAAAAATGTATGCGTGGCAAGCGTTTTTCGTAAAATGAAGAGGTCATAACGGCTGTTGAAGCGTATTTTGCAGACCTTCCGGAATCTCACTTCAGGGATGGGATCCACAGATTGGAGGATCGTTGGAGCAAGTGCATTAATGTTCAGGGAGATTATACTGAATAATAAAGTGTATTTTGAACCATAACATTGTGTTTTTCTTGGTAGTAGTTTTCCTGGTACGTCGGTGAAAGATCGAATATTTCATTACATTGTTGTACATTCGGACCCTCTCCCGTCTGTGTCGACAATTAGTGCATGGTGAACCGGTGTAAGTCAGAAATAAGGGTATTTAGCAAGTATTTCGGACATACACCAAGCAATTATGTGAATGTTGACATTCACCGGTGAAAGTCGACATTCTCTAGATTTCGGTGTTTCACCGTGACATATATAATATACACAAATGCGATGGGTTTGCATTTCATCATTATGTATTGTAAAGATCTTTGTTGAGCGTTATTCCGTAGAAAACTAGTGCATTTATGAGTCAATATTCATGGTACAACATATTTATTTTTACAAATTATATGGAGTGACACTCCGATAATGTTAACCGCAATTCGTTATTTTTATTATAGATTGTGCAATAATGCGTGCGATAAATTGTAAATATGGTAAACTGTCAAATAAAATCCTAAATGAATAATATTATTATATAATGTTAGCGGTAAAATGAGTTTCCAACGTGCTGATTTAATTATAATTTATTAAAGAACTCACTGGGATGATCGTACAGTTTAACGTTACGGTTTCTTCTTATTAACTTATTGAGCAACCTGGTATTTAGTTGATTTGGTGTTGTTAGTGGATATCCACCACAAATCTACTAAATACGTATAATTACATGAATGTGTGACATTATATGCGTGTTATTTGCGTTGCTAGGCAACGCTTTGCATTTTTTTTTCCCATAAGTTATGATTGTTGAGGTACTCGATTTTTTGCAGAGTTATTTCGTCTTCAATCGAATTGCTACCTCCAGAACGTGTTTTGTCAATTTGAAGCTTGATTTTTTATTATTGATTACAAAATTGATGAAATGAGCCGTTGTGATAAAGATAGTGATGAAGAAATATGCGCTGACAAATTATCGGACTTTTCGTATGATAGTGTAGAAAATTTTAAAAATCGTTTATTTTTATGATTTCGTAAAAATATCGTTTTTTTGTTAAGTAATCATACAGTATATATTTAAGTGTGAAATTAAAAAAGTTTTGTTCGTAAATACGAAGTAGTTTTCGATTTACTGCGATTTTTCTGAATAACCAAACTTCCGCGCGATTCAAAAAGAAACGCCCGCTGCACGCGAAATTCGGCGGCGAAGTATGCCCGCATGCCAAGTGTTAATATTAATCATAATACATTTAATGTGTTGTACGATGAATGCCAAACTCTTCTGTAATTTCTCGACTTGTTAAATGTGGATTATTTTCCAACATGGATCGTAAAACATCATTATCGATCTTGGATAGTCGTCCAGATCGATCACTTTCTTGTAAGGCTCAGATCCCCGGAACGAAATTCGCTAAATCATCTTTGACAAGTACGAACATTTACAATATCTTTTCCAAATACCGCACATAAATTTTTACATGCAACCGATGCGTCGCTTCCTTTTTGGAATTCATACAAAATGCAATGCCGTAAATGCACTACATTTACTGACATGTTTTTTACTTTAAATATCACAAGTAAATGATGAACGGTAAAAAAGGACTCCTTTTATATTATACAGCAGCTATAAAAAACAAAACAAAATCCGAATGACTCACTAGCCAGATGTTTTTTTTTATTTACAAGAAAAATTACCTGCCTATTAAAAATACGACAGAACTTTCCCTCCAACCTAATATTTCATGGGTTGGACACCGTGTGTTGTTTTATAACCTGTTCCGGCCGACCGCCATGCCTTAGTATTACAAAATCAGTCTTGCGCCGAGCATAATTCGCGCCGTGTGCCCACTAACCTTAGAGTGGTATACCAAAAGCATAAAGTAATCTGTATTTTCTAACGTTCTATATTTTATTCGCCGCTTCCAAGTTAAAAGCATCATGACCCTTGTAAATATCTTAAATAATCCGGTCAGGTTAAGACAGCTATCAAAACTGTATCCGACTCTTTATGGGGTAAAGTTTAACTATTAATATTTGATAGGTTATGTAAGTTATTCGATTTTTTAAATTTATTTTATAATTACAGCAACATGTGCGGCCGATGGCGTCGAAAGAGAAATTTGCTGAGCATAAACCTTTAGAAAAGATACGAAATATTGGTATATCAGCTCATATCGATTCTGGCAAAACTACTTTGACGGAACGTGTATTATATTATACAGGAAGGATCGATAAAATGCATGAAGTAAGTAAAGAATTATTAATTAAAAAGTACAGTCATGTAACTATAATTTTTAAATCTGTCTGTAAGGAAATTCATATTTTCAACTGTATCACATTTTATATTATTACGTTGAGTGTCTTATTGTGTAACAGTATATTTTAATATAACGTATTTCTGTAGATTAAAAACTGAATTTTAGAAGATATTCTTTCCCGTGTGTTTGCTAACAGTATCTAATCCAGATTATTAATTAAAAAGTACAGTCATGTAACTATAATTTTTAAATCTGTATGTAAGGAAATTCATATTTTCAACTGTATCAGATTTTATGTTATTACGTTGAGTGTCTTATTGTGTAACAGTATATTTTAATACAGTAAAACCTGTTTTTGTGCAGTGGATAGGGACCGCATAAAAGAAATCGTACAAAAAAATATTTGAAAATTTTATAAATTCTTGCATATAATAAACAATTTTGTACAATATACTACCTAAAATTTTTTTTATGTGGTGGATAGGGACCGCATAAAGAAAGTCAGACTTAAAAAATACATCAATGATCTATGAAATAGATGAGAGAATGCTTTCAAATAAATTAAATAATTAAATTCAACCTAAAGAAATTGTAAAAATATTTAATTCTTTATTGTACATATACATGGAGAAGTTTTCAAATTGTACACTGCAAAATAGTTTGCCTATCCGATTATTAATCCAAAACGCGCATCTTCTTGTGATGAATTGGTTAAAAATCGCTATGTTGAAGATAGGATTTCAACTGATTTGTTTTTTGGTGCCATAAACTCAGTGATCAGTTTTGTGTAACAGTATAATTGCTTGTAATATAACGGTAGTGAGACATGCATGATGTCAGCTCTTTTTAGAATTTTAAGCGTCTTTCCGCATTGGTATCTATTTTAAGAAAATGCGTTTCCAATTTTTTCGAAATCTGGATCCCTGCATTTATTTTATCTGCTGTAATGGATTCCGGTTCTTCTTGTCCATTTTCATAATCTATCAAACTATTGATAATGTCACTATCATCGACAGTTTGGTCCTCAATCATCTCATCCAGGTCATTATCGCCGAAAGAATCAAAGCCTTCTCCGCCGATGTTATGTGCGAGCGCACTAATTTCAGATAATACCGTTGACGCGTTTTCGGTAACGTTTCGATTAATTACACATTCATATATTTCGTCCACAACATGTATATGTATTAGGTGTACAACTTTGCTCCCGCCGTTTTTTGCATTGGACGAAAGGGAAAAACGGCGGGAGCAAAGTTGTGTACCTATTACATTGATAGGAAACATTAAACTGGTGCTAACGCCGCTAAGATTCATATACCGCATAAAAATAAATCGTATAAAAAAAATTGCACAAAAATAAAATCGCACAAAACCAATTGCACAAAAACAAAATCGCATAAAAAAGGACCGCACAAAAACAGGTTTCACTGTATAACGTATTTCTTTAGATTAAAAACTGAATTTTAGAAGATATTCTTTCCCGTGCGTTTGCTGACAGTATCTAATCCAGATTATTAATTAAAAAGTAGAGTCATGTAACTATAATTTTTAAATCTGTATCTAAGGAAATTCATATTTTCAACTGTATCACATTTTATATTATTACGTTGAGTGTCTTATTGTGTAACAGTATATTTTAATATAACGTATTTCTGTAGATTAAAAACTGAATTTTAGAAGATATTCTTTCCCGTATGTTTGCTAACAGTATCTAATCCTGATTATTAATTAAAAAGTACAGTCATGTAACTATAATTTTTAAATCTATATGTAAGGAAATTCATATTTTCAACAGTATCACATTTTATATTATTATGTTGAGTCTCTTATTGTGTAACATTATATTTTAACACTTTACCAACCGCTATTGACTGAAGATGCCACTAACTAACAACCGACTGTTTTGGATATCGCGCAGGAATTGTGTATGTGCCTATTTGTAAAGCTTTATAACTGAAAAATACTGAATGTGTCATTGAGAATTTGGTTTCAAAGTAGTGTAATTTTATTGTCATTTAGAATTGTCATATCATCTGATATTTATTTTATCTAATATAACCGTTGACTACTGAAAATCTGATTAATCGGCTACAGGCAAACATCAGTTGGAACCGAAAAACCGATATATAACTTAAAAATATTCATTGTGTCCTTAAGATTCCTTTGCTTTCAGAGTAGTGTAATTTTATTGTCATTTAGAATTGTCATAATATCATCTGATATTTATTTTATCTAATATAACCGTTTACTACTGAAAACCTGATTAATCGGCTACCGGTAAATAGCAGTTGGAACCGAAAAGTCGATTAATCAGCTAGCGGTCGTTAAAGTGTTAATATAACGTATTTCTGTAGACTAAAAATTTAATTTCAGAAGATATTCCTTCCTGTGCATTCGCTAACAGTATCTAATTTAGATTTATTAAAAAGATTAAATACTGCTGAAAGAGTTTTCTATCTTTACATATATTTCTTTGACCAGATCACTTTTTTGCCTGTACACATATTTCTATTGTTAAAACAAATGTAGTCCTAACTGAACCATATAAGTTTTCTTTAACTACTAATGTTACTTCATTACAAAAAAGGTTCAAGGTTCCAGATTTATTTGCACTATTTAAATATCTACTTTCTTAGGTCAAAGGAAAAGATAACGTTGGTGCTACAATGGATAGCATGGAACTAGAAAGACAAAGAGGAATCACCATTCAGTCTGCTGCAACTTATACATTATGGAAAGATCACAACATCAACATTATTGATACACCAGGACACGTAGATTTTACAGTAGAAGTGGAAAGAGCTTTACGAGTCTTGGATGGAGCAATTCTAGTCCTGTGCGCTGTGGGTGGAATTCAGTCACAGAGCTACACTGTAAATCGGCAAATGGAAAGGTACAATGTACCTTGCATAACGTTTATAAACAAATTGGACAGGATGTCTGCAAATCCATATAGAGTATTGCATCAAATGAGGACCAAATTAAGGCACCACGCAGCATTTGTTCAATTGCCTATTGGTTTAGAAAGTGACTTCAGTGGAATTATAGATCTAATCTCTCAGAAGACATTGCGTTTTGAAGGAGAATACGGTGACATTGTTAGAGAAGAAGAAATCCCAGCAAACATGAGAACAGGTATGTGTATTTTTGTAAACACAAGGAAAAATAGCAACGTCGTGTTGGTCATTGCAAATGTAGTTGTTGTCTTTAGTAAATATTGTATGCAAGTTTTATAAGTAGATGTATTTATTTAGAATCACAGGAAAGAAGGCAAGAGCTCATTGAGTGCATTTGCAATGTGGATGACGTACTTGGTGATATGTATTTATCTGAACAACAGCCAACTGAGGAAGATATTACCAGTGCCATGAGACGAGCGTGCCTTAAACGAAAATTTACACCAGTTTTTGTCGGCAGCGCTCTAAAAAATAAAGGCGTACAGCCCTTACTGGATGGTGTTGTAAAGTATTTACCTAATCCAGGAGAAGTAGAGAATTTAGCTTTCCTGAATGACAAAGTGTACGTCTATTATATGTTAATTATAAGTAGCAAAACATTTTTCTATTGTTTTAAACGAATGAAGAGATTCCAAGCAGACAACGATTGAACAGCTTTGTTTTTCGGTTTTAGGAAAGGTGGGGAAGCAAAGAAAATTATTCTGGATTCCGCACGCAACGGAGCAAAACCATTTGTAGCTCTGGCATTTAAATTAGAGGTCGGAAAATTTGGTCAGCTAACTTATTTCCGTAGTTATCAAGGCGTATTGAAGAAAGGAGATACGGTATATAACACCAGGACAAATAAGAAAGTACGCATGAAACAATAGTTCTGATTCTAGAATTTGCCTATCTGAGAAAGTATTATTAAAAAAAAATGTAAAATTTCAGATAAGAGTGCCGAGGTTGGTTCGACTTCATGCAAACGAAATGGAAGATGTTAATGAAGTTTATGCAGGCGACATTTTTGCCGTTTTCGGTGTAGATTGTGCATCTGGTGATACCTTTGTGAATACCAATAATTTGCCACTATCGCTAGAATCAATATACGTGCCTGATCCAGTCATAACGATGTCTATACAACCAAAGCTTTCAAAAGACCGTGACAATTTTGCAAAAGCCATAGCACGTTTTACCAAAGAAGACCCTACATTCCGTTTTAACTACGACCCTGATAATAAGGTTGGTATAGGCATATGCCGTTATATATTAAGATTCATTAATACGATGACTGCCAAGCGTATTTTGCTATGTTAGAACCGCGATGCGATGAAACACTGCAGAGTATGATTGAATCGTGCAAAATTAAGGTAACGCAGAGTTGTTAGAATAATTAAATCATGCATAATAAAGGTAACGCAAAGTATTGAAGCACCGTTCCAATATCAATTGCTTTTACAAGATTGCAAATAGGCTTCATTGTGAATTTTTTGCATTTTTAGTCAAATCTTTTGCATCGGTCACCGCATATTTTACTATGTTAGAACCGCGATGCGATGAAATGTTGCAGAGTATAATTAAATCATGCATAATAAAGGTAACGCAGAGTTGTTAGAAGTCAAAGTATTGAAGCACCATTCCAATATTAATTGCGTTTACAAGATTGCAAATAGGCTTCATTGTAAATTTTTTGCATTTTTAGTAAAATCTTTTGCATCGGTCATCGCGTATTTTACTATGTTAGAACCGCGATGCGATGAAATGTTGCAGAGTATAATTAAATCATGCATAATAGAGGTAACGCAGAGTTGTTAGAAGCCAAAGTATTGAAGCACCATTTCAACATCAATTGCTTTTACAAAATTGCAAATAGGCTTTATTACGAATTTTTTGCATTTCTAGTAAAATATTTTACGTTGATCACCGTGTATTTTGCTATATTAGAACTGCGATGCGATGAAACACTGCAGAGTATGATTAAATCGTGCAAAATGAAAGTAACGCAGAGTTGTTAGAAGCCAAAGTATTGAAGCACCATTTCAATATCAATTGCTTTTACAAGATTGCAAATAGGCTTCATTGTGAATTTTTTGCATTTTTAGTAAAATCTTTTGCGCCGGTCACCGCGTATTTTACTATGTTAGAACCGCGATGCGATGAAATGTTGCAGAGTATAATTAAATCGTGCAAAATAAAGTAACGCAGAATTGTTAGAAGCCAAAGTATTGAAGCACCGTTCCAATATCAATTGCTTTTACAAGATTGCAAATAGGCTTCATTGTGAATTTTTTGCATTTCTGGTAAAATATTTTACGTTGATCACCGTGTATTTTGCTATGTTAGAACTGCGATGCGATGAAACACTGCAGAGTATGATTAAATCGTGCAAAATGAAAGTAACGCAGAGTTGTTAGACGCCAAAGTGTTGAAGCACCATTCCAATATCAATTGACAAGTTGTAGGCTTCATTGTGCATTTTTTGCATTTTAGTCCATTCCAATATCAATTGCTTTTACAAGATTGTAAATAGGCTTCACTGCGAATTTTTTGCAATTTCTAGTAAAATATTTTACGTTTGTCACCGCATATTTTACTATGTTAGAACCGCGATGCGATAAAATGTTGCAGAGAATAATTAAATCATGCATAATAGAGGTAACGCACAGTTGTTAGAAGCCAAAGTATTGAAGCACCGTTCCAATATCAATTGCTTTTACAAGATCGCAAATAGGCTTCATTGTGAATTTTTTGCATTTTTAGTAAAATCTTTTGCATCGGTTACCGCATATTTTACTATGTTAGAACCGCGATGCGATGAAATATTGCAGAGTATAATGAAATCATGCATAATAAAGGTAACGCAGAGTTGTAAGAAGCCAAAGTATTGAAGCACCGTTCCAATATCAATTGCTTTTACCAGATTGCAAATAGGCTTCATTGTGAATTTTTTGCATTTTTAGTAAAATCTTTTGCATCGGTCACCGCATATTTTACTATGTTAGAACCGCGATGCGATTAAATATTGCAGAGTATAATTAAATCATGCATAATAGAGGTAACGGAGAGTTGTTAGAAGCCAAAGTATTGAAGCACCATTCCAATATCAATTGCTTTCACAAGATTGCAAATAGGCTTCATTGTGAATTTTTTGCATTTCTAGTAAAATATTTTACGTTGTTCACCGTATATTTTGCTATGTTAGAACTGCGATGCGATGAAACACTGCAGAGTATGATTAAATCGTGCAAAATGAAAGTAACGCAGAGTTGTTAGAAGCCAAAGTATTGAAGCACCATTCCAATATCAATTGCTTTTACAAAACTGCAAATAGGCTTCATGGCGATTTTTTTTGCATTTACAGTAAAATCTTTTGCATCGATCACCGCATATTTTACTATGTTAGAACTGCGATGCGATGAAACACTGCAGAGTATGATTAAATCGTGCATAATAAAGGTAACGCAGAGGTATAAGAAGCCAAGGTATTGAAGCACCGTTCAAATATCAATTGCTTTTACAAAACTGCAAACAGGCTTCATGGCGAATTTTTTTGCATTTACACCAAAATCTTTTGTGTCGGTCACCGGTGACCACTGTGGCAGTCAACGTGTTAACTAATTATTGTCATTCGTATGCTTTGATACTTAACGGATCCTCTTGCAGGAAACGATTGTCTCAGGAATGGGAGAACTACACTTGGAGATATACGGCCAAAGATTAGAACGTGAATATAATTGTCCAGTTATTTTGGGCAAACCCAAAGTCGCGTTTCGTGAGATGTTGGTGAAACCATGCGAATTTGATTATTTACACAAGAAGCAATCCGGCGGTGCTGGTCAATTCGCCCGTGTAACTGGTATTGTAGAGGTAAAACTTACTTCTAGTAAATCATAAAACCATTATTATGCTACAATTTCAATTCCTTATCTGTAAAACATCTCGTTTGTAGCCCCTAGAGCCACACGAAAACACCAAACTCATTTTCTCGGACGAAACTATTGGAACCAACGTTCCGAGGCAATTTATTCCTGGCGTAGAAAGGGGTTTTAGGGCAGCTTGCGAGAAAGGATCGCTAGCCGGCTTTAAAGTAGCGGGTATTAAATTCCGATTACTCGACGGAATGCATCATTGCGTCGATTCTTCGGAACTGGCATTCTATTTAGCTGCTCACGGTGCCATGAGAGACGTATTTCAAGCAGGCGCGTGGCAGCTTATTGAGCCCATTATGAATGTGGAAGTGACTGCACCGGTGGAATTTCAAGTAACATTTTTTTTATCTATTATAACACGTCTTACCTAAAGTTGGCTATATAGGGGTATCTTATACTTTTTATTATTCAGGGTGTTATCATGACACATATTACTAAAAGAAGAGGCATGATAGTTGAGAGTGATCAAGTCGATGATTGGTGTGTTTTATCCGTATCTGTGCCATTGTACGAAATGTTTGGATACAGCGGAGGATTACGATCATTGACGCAAGGCAAAGGCGAATATGCTATGGAGTTCTTACAGTACAGTCCATGCTTAGCGTCCTTACAGGAAGAATTGATAAGCCAGTATCAAGAAACCGTAGAAAAGGAAAGAGCACGAAAAAAACGTTAACCTAGCGTATAGCATATTTTTACATAAACAAGTCAAGTGAGGTGATGATTTGGTACACGTTGATAGTGATATCGTTACTAATTCACGATATTCAATCAATAAATTACCTTTTCTCTATTCATTTATTTCGTGGTTAAAAATACTGTAGTTATTATTTGGAATTCTGTTGCCGTTGTCATTAAATGTCATTTATTTATATTTCGTTATAACAGGCAGGTTTTCTGTTATAAGTATTTACCGGTATATATAATTCATAGAACATATTAGCATATAATGTGGAACAGGTTGTTTCACGTAAAGCTTTGCTTTTGAAAAAAGGAAACGTTGAAGTCTGGTCGATTATTATTATGTATGCAACCATTAAACCATTCTTAAGCGCAAAAATATTTTCGAACGGGAAATAAGCTAAAATATATAATAAACCTTTTGATTTAATCTACCATTTAAAACAAAAAAATATTAAAAATGATTGGCTTGTTCATGCATTAGACACAACACTGTTCAGTTGTCTACATTTTTTTTTAATTCTCCATACAGAATCGGCTTAATCGTTGGTACACCGTGATTTTATAAAATACGTAGAACATATTAGCATATAATGTGGAACAGTTTGTTTCACGTAAAGCTTTGCTTTTGAAAAAAGGAAACGTTGAAGTCTGGTCGATTATTATTATGTATGCAACCATTAAACCATTGTTAAGCGCAAAAATATTTTCGAACGGGAAATAAGCTAAAATATAGAATAAACCTTTTGATTTAACCTACCATTTAAAACAAAAAAATATTAAAAATTATTGGCTTGTTTATGCATTAGACACAACGCTGTTCAGTTGTCTACATTTTTTTATTTATTTCTTCATACAGAATCGGCTTGACCATTGGTACACCGTGATTTTATAAAATACTTGTTTAAACATACAACGTACCATCTATATACCTTTTACAACATACCATCGATCACGACGTAGCCTGTATTGTACAATAGGTTGATTGTTAGTCATAATAGTGAAAAGTGAAGTTATCAAAACAACAGAGACCTTAGTGAACCCATTTAAATGTTCAGCTCGTTTAAACAAAATGAAAGAGACATATGGTATGTCGCAGAAACAAATTTGGCAGAACTGAACTTTTTTGTTACTCTTTAACCCTTTGCGGTCGGTGTCCCCGTAGCGGGGACATTTTTCAATCGCCGTAGAAGTCGGTGTCCCTGTAGCGGCAACCTCCGAAAATGCAATTATTTTTTGGGGCTTGGAGATGGGCGTCATCAACTCATTCATACTGTATAAACTAAGAAAACAACAGAGAAAACAACAGAACAACGAAAAGCCACTAACACACTTAACCCCTTAACGCCTGAATTTTTTTCTGATGAAAAAATAATTACATAGTACATATCCTGTTATTATGTACATTTAAATCCGTCAACAATTTTTATTTGTGTACTGTGCTTGTGCACTAGTATATATTGATAGTAGGAATGTATCCTATTCGCTACAACCGACACTTTTATGAAATTCTCAATTTTAAACCCATATGCGACATGCGAAGCAGTATGTCGCGAATTATCCTCATTCGTCGTTAAGGGGTTAAAGTTTGTGACACGTTTAGTCGATCAGTTAGTAGGAAATTTCCGCCACCAAACACTATCTACACCACAACCTTTAGCGTCATTCGTGGACGTTAAATTAAATAATCAATTCCATATAATTCGTTCAAAAAGACGATAAACACACACGTATTGTGATACTTGTACACGAAAGCCAGGACTTCACATCGGTGATTGTTTCGTGAAATATCATACTCTAGAACATTACAGAGATTAACCCTTTGCACTCGAGCGGCGCCGCTGCGGCGCCCGAGTAGTTTTGAAGTCTTAAATCGAGCGACGCTGGTACAACGCTATGTGGTTTTTTAAGTGGATCTGTATACGTTTCTTTGTTCCTAAATGTTTTTAACCACTTGCGCTACGATTTAATTTTCGGCTGCCGCGCTTTACAATATAACATGCCGGCGCAAAAGATTTTACTATAAATGCAAAAAATTCGCCATAAAGCCTAATAGCAAATGCCTATCGACGTAGTATATATGTCGCTGGCCGCTTTGGAATAAAAGCATCTCGACGTGCGTGGCACGTCTTTATAGCGCAAGTGGTTAAAGTACTTGTAAAGTATTTGCCGAATTTGGCCGAAATCGTCTCGAGTTACTGGTTCGCGCAAACGAAAAAGGCATCGAGTGCAAAGGGTTAATTTGTATTCTTACGTATTAAAAGTAGTAATGAATACAACAAATCAGTTTCAACACATTCTGTGGGTTTGAATATCCATATATTGACTTTAAATTTTGTACGGAAAAGTAACTGCGAAATGCTAGATTTCATCCGACCTACTGGTACTCTTAAGAGCAAAATCTGCCGACCGCAAAGGGTTAAAATGGGACAACATGTAGTTGCGCATAGAATAAAATTATTCTGCCAAATACTTTTACGTGTTACACGTATACGGAATAAAATGTGCGATTGTATAGATATGTATAATACATTTTATCATTTTTGAGGAGTGCATTTTCTATTTGTCATTTATTTGCCATAACAATGTTAATAAGTGAATCATGTCCATTTTGTTCCTTGTGTAACATACGTCATTATTTCAGTCGCATAGATGTGACGTGTTTTTGATATATGAAGATACTTTTCATATCCGTGTCAATTTAAATAAGGTAACAGGCTTACTTTAATCATTCTGTACCGATATGTACTGCTCCATATGTAAATTGTCCGATCCAGTTAGTGATAGGCGCATTTACGTATAAGATTACAGTGATGTGTGAACAATATTGCGCTAACTTTAAGTCAGGAGTTTGTTACCACGGCGAATCAATAATGATTACAATATAACTAGGAAAATATAGTACAACTATTTCAGTCAGGTCGTGAGCCGAACGAATACTTGTCGTGCGAATTATTTATTTTAAGATGCGACAATTGTAAAGTATTGGAATTTGTATAGTAGAAGGCAAATACAATTTGTTGATTTTATTTCTGGTTTACTTCCCAGTGCTACATTTACTTGATGGACATTTGCTTTAACAAACGATTAAAATATGATGTACTAAATTCGGAAAATGTAGATCTGAGTTAGGCAAAAACGTAATGCTTTAAGGAACTAGTTCTTGTTTTCTTCAAATGGAGGAATATTTAGAGGAATATTACAGATTTGTTATTATTGTATTTGGACAAACCACTCATTTTCCATCTCTGAACAAGAACTGAAGTTTTATAGAAATAAAATGTACATACTAAATTTTGAAAAAATCAGGCGCTAGACGAATATTTTTAGGTGCTTCTACTCTGTTTCCTTTCAATGCAAATTATATTCTTTTATTTTTTAAACATTTAGAATATTAACACCTAATTCACCATTGGCCTGATCTGATAACATACGGATATTTATATTTGAAATTTGAGATATCCATAAATGGTGCCATAAGTGAAATTATCTGTGGCTTCCTATTTGGAACTGCGGTCCCGATCGCTATATTCAATGTTTTAAAAATGTCGGAAAATAATTGGAAATTGGCTTGGTTTTTATAGACTCTTCGTTTTCAAAAATCTGACATTTTGCCAGTATATTAGTGTTATTAACTCCTGCTGAACCGAATGCAACTTGGACGAGATATCAAATCATTACTCTGACTATTGCTCTAATTTCGCTTTTTT
This sequence comes from Cryptocheilus praepositus, assembly GCA_033815515.1. NCBI lineage: Eukaryota > Metazoa > Arthropoda > Insecta > Hymenoptera > Pompilidae > Cryptocheilus > Cryptocheilus praepositus. The sequence continues at coordinate 652,782 of JAWWQZ010000018.1, read as the reverse complement.
GATTTGCAATCGAAGCCGTAAACATGCCTTGATCTTAAAAAATATTACGTTTCAACAACTCTTAAAAAAACTACCGTCCCGTCTCTGACTCAAAAACCAAAACGCAAAGGTTTCCCCGGCTACCGTGACCATTTAACACTAAACGTACTGGCACGTTACATCTACCTATTCTTATCATGTGGGGTCATTTGACCCGTGATAAAATAAACGTTGATTTTAAGAAAGAAATTATATTTTATTAAAGCGAGAAATTGAATAATCAGATGACCTGAGGATTTATAGAGAGTCAAATGAACGAAAGAAATAACAACGAATGTACGGTTTTTAAGTAAATTTTGAAACGGGTCATTTGACACCTTATGAAATAAACATTGATTTTCAGAAAGAAATAACAATGAATGTACTTTTTTAATGTAAATTTTGAAAGGGATTATTTGACTCCTAATGAACTCCAGAGAATTTGAATAATTAGATTACAGAATATTTTTACAGAATATATTTATATTACAGAATATTTTTACAGAATATTACATAATAATAAGAATTTACAGAAAGTCAAATGAGCGAAAGAAATAACAATGAATGTACGATTTTAAAGTAAATTTTGAAAGGGGTCATTTGACCCCGCTTGGTACGTTTAGTGTTAAATTAGTATTGGTTTCCGATTTGGTAGCGGTTTCACCAGCATCCCAGTTAGCTTCATCAAAATCAGCAGGCATCTTGTACGCTTACTCCAGTAAAACACTGCCCCAAATAAGATTTATCTCGAAAACTTATATTTCCCCGCCTCATCGTGATACGGAAAACACAAAGCGCGCATTCATTCTTCGGATTGCCTCTGGCATCTTCATATCACATCGACGTGTAAGGATCCCTGTGCCATGCCACTCTGAACGATTCAAAGACGGCGCGCGAGCAATGGCGTGTGCGTTTAGTGCGCAACTCGAAGGAGAACAATCCGTTGCCTCAAATAACGTTTATGTCGAATACTTATATTTTCTCGCCTCATCCGTGATACAAAAATAACGAGGCGCGCATTCATTCTTCGAATCCCCTCTCGAATCCTCATATTATACCGACGTGTTAGGAAACTGTGTGATATGCCACTCTGAGTAGTTTGAAAATGGCACGCGAGCAATGACGTGTGCGTCTAGTGCGCAACCCGAAGTACAACAATCCAAAACATCTCCCTCAAATAATGTTTATGTCAAAAACTTATAGTTCCTCGCGTCACCCATAATACGCAAAACCTCAAGAGTGCATTTATTCTTTGAACTGCCTCTAGAATGTACATATTATACCGACGTGCTAGGATCCCTATGCAATGCCACCCAGGGCGATTCAAAGATGACGCGCTCACAATGGCGTGTGCGTCCAGTGCGCAACTCGAAGGAGAGCTATCCGGCATTGCCTCACTCCGAGTTCTGGTCATCGGTATACTCTGGTAAAATATCTCCCTCAAATAACGGTTATGTCGAAAATTTATATATATTCGCCTCATCTGTGATATGAAAAACACAAAGTGCGCATTCATTCTTCGAATTGCTTCTCGAATCTTCATATTATACCGATATACTAGGATCCCTGTGCCATCCCACTCAGAGAGATTCAAAAATGGCGCGCGGGCAATAGGGTGTGCATCTAGTGCGCAATTCGAGGGATAACAATCCGGTATTGCTTCGCTGTGAATTTTGGCCATCAGTGTACTCCGGCAAAACACCTTCTTCAAATGTAAAGAACTTATATTTACTCGCCTCATTCATGATTAAATATCACAAGGCGCGCATTTACTCTTCGAATTGCCTTTCGTATCTTCATATTATACCGATATGCTGGAATCCGTGTGGCATGCCACTCGGCGCGATTCAAAGATGGCGCGCGAGCAATGGCGTGTGAGTCTAGTGAGTAACTCGAAGAACAATCCGGCATTGCTTCGCTGCGAGTTTTGGCCATCAGTATACTCCGGTAAAAAAACCCCGTCAAGTAACGTTTATGTCGAAAACTTATATTTCTTTATATATTCTTATTATAAAACTTACATTCATTCTTCGAATTACCTCTTGCATCTTCATATCATATCGAAGTGCTAGGATCCCTGTGCCAAGCCACTTTGAGCGATTCAAATTTGGCGCGCGAGCAATGGCGTGTGAGTCTAGTGAGTAACTTGAAGAACAATCCGGCATTGCCTCGCTGCGAGTTCAGGCCATCAGTATACTCCGGTAAAATACCTCCCTCAAATGTAAAGAACTTATATTTACTCGCCTTATCCATGATACAAAAATCACAAGACGCGCATTCACTCTTTTAATTGCCTCTAGAATCTTCATATTATACCGACGTGCTAGGATCCCTGTGGCATGCCACTCTGACCAGTTTGAAAATGGCGCACGAGCAATGGCGTGTGCGTCTAGTACGCAACTCGAAGGAGAACTATCACTATATTCCAGTAAAACATTTTCCTCAAATGTAAAGAACTTATATTGACTCGCGTCATTCGTGATATGCAAAACCCAAAGCGTGCATTAATTCTTTGAACTGTTTCTAGAATGTTCATATTATACCGACTTGCTAGGATTCCTGTGCGGTACCACTCAAAACGATTCAAAGATGGCGCGCTCTCGCAATGGCGTGTGCGTCTAGTGCGCAACTCGAAGGAGAACTCTCCGGCATTGCCTCACTGCGAGTTCTGGCCATCGGTATACTCCGGAAAAACATTGCCTCAAATAACGTTTATATCGAAAACTTATATTTTTTCGCCCCACCCATGATACAAAAATAACGAGGCGCGCATTCATTCTTCGAATCCCCTCTCAAATCCTCATATGATACCGACGTGTTGGGAAACTGTGTGATATACCACTCTGAGCAGTTTGAAAATGGCGCGCGAGCAATGGCGTGTGAACTAGTGCGTAACTTGAAGAACAATCCGACATTGCCTCGCTGCGAGTTTAGGTCATCAGTATACTCCAGTAAAAAAAAAACATCAAATAACGGTTATGTCGAAAACTTATATTTATTTCTTTATATATTCTTGTTATAAAACTTACATTCTTTCTTCGAATTACCTCTTGCATCTTCATATCATATCGACGTGCTAGGATTCCTGTGCCATACCACCCAGCACGATTCAAAGATGGCGCTCTCGCAATGGCGTGTGAGTCTAGTGCGCAACTCGAAGGGGAACTCTCCGGCGTTGCCTCACTGCGAGTTCTGGCCATCAGTATACTCCGGTAAAAAACCCCCCTCAAGTAACGTTTATGTCGAAAACTTATATTTCTTTATATATTCTTCATATATTCTTATTATAAAACTTACATTTGTAGGGGCAGTAACTATTATTATACAATTCTCTGAAAAGGACAATTACAACAGCCACGTCGATGGAATAAAAAAATGTATTTCGAGACATGTGGTTACTACCAAGTTCGCCCAACAATTGGCTATCTCGCCCTGCAGTCCGCAGCGTCGCACGTCCTAAACAAAAGACGGCACGGTTCGCCCCTACGTCATCGCTTGACAAAACACTGCGACCGAAAATTCGATGCAGGGCGATTAATCGCCTACACATTCATTCTTCGAATTACCTCTTGCATCTTCATATCATATCGACGTGCTAGGATCCCTGTGCCATGCCACTCTGAGCGATTCAAATTTGGCGCGCGAGCAATGGCGTGTGTGTTTAGTGCGCAACTCGAAGCAGAACTATCCGGCACTGTCTCGCTGCGAGTTTTGGCCATCAGTATACTCCGGTAAAATACCTCCCTCAAATGTAAAGATCTTATATTTACTCGACTCATTCGTGATATGCAAAACCCAAAGCGTGCATTCATTCTTTGAACTGCCTCTAGAATCTTCATATTATACCGACGTGCTAGGATCCCTGTGCAATACCACTCAGAACGATTGAAAGATGGCGCTCTCGCAATGGCGTGTGCATCTAGTGCGCAACTCGAAGGAGAATAATTCGCTGCGAATTTTGGCCATCAGTATACTCCGGTAAAACACCATCCTCAAATGTCGAGAACTTATATTTACTCGCCTTATCCATGATACAAAAACCACAAGACGCGCATTCACTCTTCAAATTGCCTCTAGAATCCTCATATTATACCGACGTGCTAGGATCCCTATGCAATGCCACCCAGAGCGATTCAAAGATGGCTCAAATGTAAAGAACTTATATTTACTCGCCTTATCCATGATACAAAAATCAGAAGACGCGCATTGACCCTTTCAATTGCCTCTAGAATCTTTATATTATACCGACGTGCTAGGATCCCTGTGCCATACCACCCAGAACGATTCAAAGATGGCGCTTTCTTAATGGCGTGTGCGTCTAGTGCGCAACTCGAACGAGAACTCTCCGGCATTGCCTCACTGCGAGTTCTGGCCATCAGTAGCGCACTGGCGTTGGTTGTGTGGTGTGAGTTGGCCGCGGTCTTTTGTGGCCGTTCCTGGCGTTCGCGGTGGATGTGTGTGTCCCCAAGTGTGGGGCGTTTGCGCCAGCGAAAGAGCAGGAATTCATAGTCGTGCTTCCGCGTGTGCCCCGAAAATGTAACATGGCGATGGTCGCGTCAAACATGAGCGGCCACATACAGAAACAGCTCACGAGGAGCCTCGAGCGGATATTGGAGGAGGCACATCTCAGCGGCGAGCTCAAGCTTAGCGGGCGAAAACTGAAAGACTTTCCGAAAGTTGGGAAAACAGGATCGGCGAAATACAATCTCCAGGACACCGTCATTGCCGGTGAGTCTTGCGTCTTTCTACCTGCCGCTCCTTTGCGACGAGGACTGCGCGTTTGTTTATGTCTCGTGTGCAGGCATAAATGCTGAGAATGCACCGAGTGGAAATGACATCCTGTGTAAATGAACCTAGAAGGAGCAGTACGCCCTTCTCGCTGAATGGAAGTCTTTATCGGTGAAAATGTATTTTTGTCACGCTGCATGTTGGAGGCTCCTGGAGCCTCTACGGGTTTATTACAAATTTTTGGCGTAAGCGTATTTTGCGGTTTCCTATTAGGAAAGTAAGATTGCGCAAAGGAAAAACTGCTTAACATTGTTACTTTTATAAGACGAAACACACAACACGTTTACACGAAAAATCGACTGGTTCGAATCGAAACGAATCGTGCTCGTTAAAAGCCTAGGATGACGCATTTTTTCTGTAAATGTATTGCGTCTTTTCGGATTTTAAGGGTAAAATGGTATAAGGCGTCCTTACTTTTTTACGTACAATACGCTTGCACGACAAATTTGTGTTTGTAGACCCCTGATGCATAGATCCTTGATAAGACGTAAGCTCAGCAAGAGTCTGGAAACACATGCAGTTTTTGAGTTTTTAACACGTTGAATACCACGGTGGTCACCGGTGACCGGCGCAAAAGATTTTACTGAACATGCAAAAAATTTACAATGAAGACTATTTGCAATTTTGTGAAAGCAGTTGATATTGGAACGGTGCTCCAATACTTTGACTTCTAATAATTCTGCGGTACCTTCATTTTGCACGATTTAATCATATTTTGCAATATTTCATCGCATCGCGGTTCTAAGGTAGCAAAATACGCAAAATATTTTACTAAAAATGCAAAAAAATTGCAATTCAGTCTATTTGCAATCTTGTAAGAGCAATTGATATTGAAACGGTGCTCTAATACTTTACCTTCTAATAATTTTGCGGTGCCTTCATTTTACACGATTTAATCATATTCCGCAGTATTTCATCGCATCGCGGTTCTAACGTACCAAAATACACAAAATATTTTACCAGAAATGCAAAAAAATCGCAATGCAGTCTATTTGCAATCTTGTAACAGCAATTGATATTGGAACGGTGCTTCAATACTTTGGCTTCTAATAATTTTTTTGCGTTATCTTCATTTTGCACGATTTAATTATACTCTGCAGTATTTCATCGCATCGCGGTTCTAACGTAGCAAAATACGCAAAATATTTTACTAAAAATGCAAAAAAATCGCAATGCAGTCTATTTGCAATCTTATAAAAGCAATTGATATTGGAACGGTGCTTCAATACTTTGGCTTCTAATAATTCTGCGTTACCTTCATTTTGCACGATTCAATCATACCCTGCAGTATTTTATCGCATCGCAGTTCTAACATAGCAAAATATACGGTGACCAACGTAAAATATTTTGCTAGAAATGCAAAAAAATCGCAATGCAGTCTATTTGCAATCTTATAAAAGCAATTGATATTGGAACGGTGCTCCAATACTTTGGCTTCTAATAATTCTGCGTTACCTTCATTTTCTACGATTTAATTATACTCCACAGTATTTCATCGCATCGCGGTTCTATCATAGCAAAATACACAGTGACCAACGTAAAATATTTTACCAAAAATGCAAAAAAATTGGAATGCAGTCTATTTGCAATCTTATAAATGCAATTGATATTGGAACGGTGCTTCAATACTTTGGCTTCTCATAATTTTGCGTTACCTTCCTTTTCACGATTTAATCATACCCTGCAGTATTTTATCGCATCGCAGTTCTAACATAGCAAAATATACGGTCACCAACGTAAAATATTTTACTAGAAATGCAAAAAAATCACAGTGCAGTCTATTTGCAATCTTGTAACAGCAATTGATATTGGAACGGTGCTTCAATACTTTGGCTTCTAACAAGTCTGCGTTACCTCTATTATGCATGATTTAATTATACTCTGCAATATTTCATCGCATCGCGGTTCTAACATAGTAAATTATGCGGTGACCGATGCAAAAGATTTTATCAAAAATGCAAAAAATTCACAATGAAGCCTATTTGCAATCTTGTAAAAGCAATTGATATTAGAACGGTGCAATACTTTGGCTTCTAACACCTCTGCGTTACCTTTATTGTGCATGATTTAATTATACTCTGCAATATTTCATCGCATCGCGGTTCTAACATAGTAAAATACGCGGTGACCGATGCAAAAGATTTTACTAAAAATGCAAAAAATTCACAATGAAGCCTATTTGCAATCTTGTAACAGCAATTGATATTGGAAGAGTGCTTCAATACTTTGGCTTCTAACAATTCCGCGTTACCTTCATTTTGCACGATTTAATCATACCTTGCAGTATTTTATCGCATCGCAGTTCTAACATAGCAAAATATACGGTGACCAACGTAAAATATTTTACTAGAAATGCAAAAAAATCGCAATGCAGTCTATTTGCAATCTTATAAAAGCAATTGATATTGGAACGGTGCTCCAATACTTTGGCTTCTAATAATTCTGCGTTACCTTCATTTTGCATGATTTAATCATACTCTGCAGTATTTCATTGCATCGCGGTTCTAACATAGCAAAATACACGGTGCCCAACGTAAAATATTTTACTAGAAATGCAAAAAATTCGCAGTGAAGCCTATTTGCAATCTTGTAAAAGCAATTGATATTGGACGGGTTCTTCAAAATACTTTGGCTTCTAACAACTCTGCGTTACCTTTATTTTGCACGATTTAATCATACTCCGCTCTATTTCATCGCATCGCGGTTCTATCATAGCAAAATACACAGTGACCAACGTAAAATATTTTACTAGAAATGCAAAAAAATCGCAATGCAGTCTATTTGCAATCTTGTAACAGCAATTGATATTGGAACGGTGCTCCAATACTTTGGCTTCTAATAATTCCGCGTTACCTTCCTTTTGCACGATTTAATCATACTCTGTATTTTATCGCGTCGCGGTTCTAATACTACAAAATACGCTTGGCAGTCAACGTGTTGAAAACGTGAAAAATAAATTTCAATTATAACAAGGACTTCGCGACACTTTAAAATTCATCAGGCGAACGATCGGGAGTACTCGTGGACGATGGCGTGATTAGCTGGCAATTATGCTTCCGGGAAAATGTTGGGGGCAATGTCGTATGGAGTTCTTTGCCGTAGATTTTTCTGCGAGAGGCCAGCTCGTATTCTGTGCTATTTCGCGAAGCACGTAGAATAAGTAGACGGAGAGAGACTTTCAATGCAGGAGGCACCTGTGATTACGAGGCTTCGGTGCCAGTTTTTCGTGGTGCATTGAAAATCGATGCTATTTTTGCCGATCCGTTCTACGAGCCGGTCTTTTGCCAAATCGATTAACTCCACAAAACAAAAAGCGGAGAAAAGTGGCAGAGTGAACACATTGTTTTTTAGCTCCCCGTTAAAATATATATTCGGATAACCTTTTAGAACATGTTATTACAAGCCTAGATTCCATCTAGCGACATATAGTTTGCAGACAGTAGTGTATTTTTGTAATAATTGTGATTAATGCATTTTTCGCGTGAATAAGGGTGTCAATCGTTTCGACAAGTAAAAAGAACAAGAAAGTTATACCATTAAAGACAACCTTCAACGAAATATGTTATTACCGACTTTTAGGAAACACGAATGGTAATGACTATTACAATTACTATTATTAATGCGGTAAAATTAAATCTTGCCGACATAAGTAATAATCCATAAGTAATATCTTTTTAATCACATATATTCCAGACCCCGTTGTATCGATTTGTTCTTATATTTCTATAATAATCTTATTTACTATGAGGAATGAATTTCAATAGATCAGTCCTGTCCCTCTTCTTTTTTCTTGTCAATGTTCTTCATGTGTGAAGTAAGAGGGGGTAATCTATATTAAAAATTCTACAAACGTTCGAATTGCATTATTGTAACGGTATGCGTTACGGTCTGCAGTTGACCAAATTCGGTCTTGAAATAAATATTTTATTAGTCACAGCCCGAAAAGACACGGTAATTTATTGGCCTTAAAGCTATTTGTTAGGAAAATTTCTTTAGAATATAAAAAGTTACGAGTCAGCAAAGTGCTTTGGCATTTAAATTAAAAAAAAAAGCAGTTGATGGTGATTGATTGATGCAATTGAGGCATATGTCATTCTTGTTGCCATTTTATTTACAGTACATGAACAGTTAAAAATATATCTTGCGTAGCGTGAGACAGTGACGGAAAACAATTTCAAATGTTAATGTTGGCTGTGCGTTTACGACTTATTGCCAAACGCGTGGAAAGGAAAATGTTTAAAATTGAAAGGTTATATGTTGCTTGGCGCAGCGGCTTGATTTATTCTTACGACTTGGCTGGAAGCATTTTAAAGTTTATGGGAACATTGTTCGTTAAGTATACATTAGGAAATCGCGGATAATGGAATGTTGACGTGCTTTATGCCCGATTTTCGCACGGCTTATCGATCGGTTAAAGAAGAAAAGTTCCTTTTACGCACTAGATATTTTAGCTTTTAAACTGAAAGATTACAAACGTGTTAAGGTTTATTTGAAAAATTTTGTCTAAATTATGCTTCGTTTGGAAGAGTCAATCAGTACAGTGATATTTCAACAATTAATTTACACGTATACATATTTCAATATTTTGACTATTAGCACAGCCGGGTATGAATTTTTACATTTCACATGATTTTACACCGCATAAACTTATCTAAATTCATATTAAACCATCCGATAAATTTTTTTTATAAAATATGTGTAAAACACGGTTTCTACATTTCGACTTCTCTTACCATCGTTTGTTAACATTCATCTATGGACACCATATGAAATTACGAGAACATAATTGTAATTACATAAAGTATTACTCATGTTTTTTGTACTTACTTTGGCAGCACATATGCTAAAATTCAAAAGATTTGGTGCAGATTAGCATGGAGTTACTGATTTTCCAATACGCTACTAAAATGAACGATATGCATTTTCCATCATACCACGGGCGAATTCTTTCTTATCCCAGTTGAAGATTATTACATTTTAAACAAAATGCCTAGGGATTTCCATCGAGTTGAAAATCTATATGGGAAAATCGTACTGCAGCCAGTGTTTCTTATCGTAGCAGAAGATAAGCACGTTTACACTGAAACTTTTCGGAACATGCGTTCAGTTAAAACTCTTTCCTCAAGAACGAAGTATCTGAGAAAGGGTGTGTATGCCGAAAATTATTTCTTCTTCTTAAATATGTTTTCGGTAATGACGCATGGTTAAAGTTACTTTCATAACAATTTAACACTTTAAGAATCGCTAAGAAATCTGTAAGGAATACCTGGGACCTGGTTACAAAAAATCATCATTTTGTTGTCTGTGAAGCAATTTTTGTGAAACTTTCAGAAATTGTATAATTGGAAGTAGTTTTAGGTAATATTAAAAAAGATCATGTTTTTGAATAATTATCATAACTTTTTAGGTATTATTAAAAAAATTATGTTTTTTAATCATTATCATAAGTTTTTTTACTAAAAAATAAAAATACGAAAAAGACATAAAGGCAATCAAGTTTAATGCATTGAATATTGATGTAAATACTTAAATACAATAAAATAGATACAATGTATCAAAGTAAGTGACGTCTAAAAACAGCGTGTAGAAAATACGAGAAAATTCGTGAGCGGTCCGTGAAAGTTGGCATACGAAACACGAGAAAACTCGTGAGCGGTCCTCAAAGTGTTAACACGTTGACTGTCGTGCGTATTTTACTATATTAAAACCGCAACATGATGAAGTGCTACAGAATATGATTGAATTGTGCAAAATGAAAATAATGCGAAGGTATCGGAGACCAAAGAATTGTATGACTATTTAATATTAACCGTTTGGATCCCACAGGTTATTTAGAAAATATGTCAAATGAGGCAACAGCGATTGTGTTTATCAAATAAGTATAATTTAAAGTAATGGAAAATAGAGACAAAATGTTTCCCTCACATGGTTTACACCAAAACAGTAACTATGCCAAGAATAATTAGCAGTAAAATTATACGCGTATCGTCAAAAGCGCATCGCAATAAAAGTAGTGGGATTTTTCGACATGAAACTTGAACAGCGCGATCGCGTTGCATGGGACTCAAACGGTTAATTGTATTTACAAAATTATAGATGCTACTGATTGGGTATTTTTGGAATTTTTCGTGAGATCTTTTCGGCCGATCTTAACACTAGAACTACCAAGGGGGTCAAAATGACTTGTTTGACATTTCTTATAATTATAACTCATTTCAGGTACATTTTGTTTCCGAACATTTTGCACGACTTTTTCTAAGATATACCAATGATTAATTCTGTAAAACAGTTTACTTTTTTGTTTTTATCATTTTGCTGTAAATTTGTATGCAGTATACCTACATATACCGGGATGAGTCATTTTGACCCCCACGGAACATTGGTTTTCGGTGCTATTCTATTGTATCGTGGAAATTTTTGTGGCACGTAATCTGAAAGATACACAGAGAAACCGTTATTTTGTGTCCTAATACCTCTATAAAATCGAAGGATTATATTTTTGTTGCGTTACGCGCCCAATAAACCTGGCCACTCATTAGCGTAGCAATTTATTATCTAGTCGTAAAAGAAAATATTTCAAAGTCAAAGATCTGTCAACAACCAAAAAAATGTTGTTCCCACGGCTTGAACTGTTTGCGCTTGATCATTACTTGCAGTATTTACTTCAATCAAGTTCCCTCAGATTACTTTCAATCGATCATCAGAAACGCTGCCATATACAACTCAGTCGTCTATCAGAAACAGTGAAACACAACTCTCAGTACAACTATATTCACTGTAACCTTGTCCTAACTATATCAGAAAATATCTGTAAAGTTTTAGAATTATATGTTTGTGCAAATCATATCGCAAACTGCTGAAATATTGTAATTTAAGAAACAAGTCATTTTGACCCCTCCGGTAGAAGTAGGTATACGTCAATCGTCGGTATTTCTAGTGTTAATATCTTTCCAAATACCTACCAACTCATCTCGCAAGTACTAAAACGTGCGTCACCCGAATGTGGGTGACGGGGCCCAATAAAAAATTACCGCCACCCAATTACGGGTGACACGTCAGTCAACGTGGTAAAGAAGAATTCGAACGTTCGGAAAAGACGTGTGCGGTGAAATGGGTAGGAAAGAGGATCGTTTTGTCGCGTGCTGGAAAAAGCATGTCTCGATTGCAACCCGATTACGTGTCGCGAGTAAAAGTCCATAACCAAACTAGAATGTATACTGCACGCAACAGTGCATTCATTGTAGGTACAATGACCGTCGAACGATCTGCACCGTTATGCAATTCTTGTGCATCTGTGTTTATCTATGAACACTAACACTGATTAATCGAGAAAGCGGACAGCGCTGGATACACAAATTTAAACATACGGGAACCGGCATGTCAAACGGATAAGTGACTATGCGTCAAAGTAATAAAAAATGCCATTTCACGTTTCGAATGACGTGTCCGTCAAATGAATACTTCAAACGTGTTTCTGCATTCTTAATGGAGTCTGTACAGACGAGTGTCCGTACAGTAAAAGAAAAAACTTGGTTTTTTTTTCACACAAGTACAATATACAAGCGAAGCTGTGATAGTAAGCAAAAAATAGAATAAAAAGGAAAGAAAAGCCCCGAAACTTAAAGCCGAGTGGATATATGTATATGTGGAAGTTGTAAGCAATTATGCATTAGAATAAGAAAAGAAATGCAATTCCATATTTCTAACGAATTCGTCAGATGAATACCTATAATGAGTTTCTCGCTTTTTAATGATACATGTGGAGGTGAATGTTCATAAAATGCAAGAAAAAGTAAAATTATGCTGACGTATAGAAGAGGAGCCGAGACAGTAAGCAAAAAATGAAACAGAGAAGAAATAAAGTCTTGGAAAGTTTAAACTAGAGTGAAAGTGTTCTAACGACGTATAAGTAGGCTAAACTTGCACTGACATTGGTCAACATAAATCATTGATGACCAGACGTGTAAGATTATCTTTGTAATGTAAATAATACCGACCTATTTACACGGATACACTATAGCTGAATAAAATAGTGGCATTTATTTACCATATACGTGTTAGGATCACGGTTATGAATACGAAAGATATATTCTAAGAAATTACTCTTGCCGAATTAACGGAAATATCGAAACTTCTGAACAATCCGCAAATGCGATGCATTCGGAATATTTAATTCATTATAAGTATGTATTGGGTTGGAGGGAAAGTTCTGTCGTATTTTAAAGAAAATATTTGAATTAATTTATAAAAATACGTGTTTAAGATTAATCATAATACATTTAATGTGTTGTATGATGAATGCCAAACTCTTCTGCAATTTCTCGACTTGTTAAATGTGGATTATTTTCCAATATGGATCGTAAAACATCATTATCGATCTTGGATGGTCGTCCAGATCGATCACTTTCTTGGAGGCTCAGATCCCCGGAACGAAATTTGCTAAACCATCTTTGACAAGTACGAACATTTGCAATATCTTTTCCAAATACCGCACATAAATTTTTACATGCAACCGATGCGTTGCTTCCTTTTTGGAATTCATACAAAATGCAGTGTCGTAAATACACTTTATCTACTGACATGTTTTTCACTTTAAATATCACAAGTAAATGATGAACGGTAAAAAAGGACTCCTTTTATATTATACAGCAGCTATAAAAAACAAAACAAAAAATCCGAATGACTCACTAGTCAGATGTTTTTTTTATTTACAAGAAAAATTACCTGCCTATTAAAAATACGACAGAAATAGTAAAAGCATTTTATTATATAGACCAATGTATAACAATACATATAAATAAAATTTACTTACTTTCAAATTTAGTGTGGTGACTAATGTCAACGCAATCGATGCATTAATAAAAAAGGAAAGCATGTTTTTGAACATAAATATGTCTTACTTCGATTTTGCGCACTGCATTTTGGAGTCAATAATATAATTCCATTGTCGGTATTTTGTCAAACGTGTTATAAATGATCTAAAAACGCGCGCACAACAAGCATTTTATTTCAATGCTTGAAGTATAGGGATACATTTTCATACAACTCAGTTTGTGTTACTTAATTTTACAACATGAAAGTGAAACAAAATAAAAATGATTTCTTTCAATAATTTTTTTCTGCCATCTCTTGTTTCCGTTTATTGATTAAATAAAATTTCCCAGCTTAAATGAAAAAAAATTGGTTTCTTGTTGTCTTTTTTTACATTTATTTATTGTATAAAGTAAACAACATGTTTCGGAGTTATGTTATTTTATACCATAAACCTCAATAAATTAAGACTTAAATGGTAAAAACGTCCAGTTTTTGGTTGAATTTCTTTATAACTTTATTGTCAAAATAATACCATTCCGATACATGTAGAGTTTATTTTATACTATAAACAATTATAAAAAGAGTAAATCACAAACCGATTGTTCTTTTTTTTCCATTTAAGGTAGAAAATTTAAGTGGAACAGTAATGTTTGTCTTAATTCTTGCGGATGATAGAAGAAGAATAAAATAAACTGTCATCAAATATCACAACTAGATCAATAACGGTTTTGCCATATATAAAATAAATAACATATTTTCATGCCATTCAGTTTGCGTTACTTAATTTTACATCATGAAAGTGCAACAAAATAAAAATGATTTCGACCAACAATTTTTTTCTGCGAACGCTTGTTTACGTTTAATGGTTAAATAAAATTTTCCAGCTTAAATGAAAAAAAATTGATTTCTTGTTGTCTTTTTTTACATTTATTTATTGTATAAATGCTGCAACATGTTTATCCAATTGACGTTTTTTATACAACGCGTCAATAAATTAAGATTTAAATGGTAAAAACGGCCAGTTTTTGGTTGAATTTCTTTATAACTGTTTATTGTTATAATAACACAATTCCAATACATGTAGAGTTTATTTTATACTATAAACAATTATAAAAAGGGTAAACAACAAACCGATTGTTCTTATTTTTCCATTTAAGGTAGAAAATTTAAGTGGAACAGTAATGTTTGTCTTAATTCTTGAGGATAACAGAAGAAGAATAAAATAAACTGTCATCAAATATCACAACTAGATCAATAACAGTTTTGCCGTATATAAAATAAATAATGTAATTTTCCATCAAAAATTCCATTTTTCAACCATAATTTTGTATCAACATTTATTAAAGGATCACTCAGCGCAGTGTGAAATAATTTTTCACTTTATCCGTTCGTACACAATGCGAGACTTGCACTAATGAATTGCATGTGAATATAATCCGCACGCGATGCTGCACTTGGTTTATCCAATTGACGTTTTTATACAACGCGTCTTGAAAACCATTCCGTTCATTAAGGCAACGAGATGTGTAGCGTTTCGTAGACACACGCTGCTAACAATGCTCGGGTAATGAGACAAATTGAATTAAGAGTGCAGTTATCTGTATCCGGTTGAAACGTCGACTTTTGTTAGTAATGTAGGATTTAAACACGTGAAACTAGAGAGTATAGTATTTATAAACAATAACAATACAACCAAGACACTTTAGTCTTATTTGGCACATGTTATATATTCGACGAAGCATACGTAGGGGGATCTCATGTGTTTTTGTAACAGGTGTTTTGTAATTTATTCGAAGCAACATTGAATAAAATAAATTCTTTAACCCTTTGCGATCGGTGTCCCCGTAGCGGGGACATTTTTAAATCATCGTAGAAGTCGATATCCCCGCACAAGAACCTCCGAAAATGCAATTATTTTTTGGGACATGGAGATGTGCGTCATCACTCATACATATTGTATAAAATAACAAAACAACAGAACAACGAAAAGTAACTATCACACTTAAATTTTGTGAAATGTTTAGTCGGTCAGTTAGTAGAAAATTTCCGGCACCAAATACTAGCTACACTGCAACTTTTAGCGTCATTCGTAGACAGTAGATTCAATAATCATCATATTACTTGCTCTTATTTCGACAAGATATATATTGCGGCGAAAAAGACAAGAAACACACACGTACTGTGATATTTGTAACAAAACCAAGTTCATATCGGTGATTTTTCGAAATATCATTTAGAAATTACAAATTAAAAATTTGTACTTTTACGTATTACAAGTAGTAATAAGCACAACAAATTAGTTTCAACAAATTCTGTTTGTTTTAATATCTGTATATTGACTTCAAATTCTGTACGAAAAAGTAACTACGAATTCCTAGATTTCATCCGACCTGCTGGTACTATTAAGAACAAAATCTGCCGACCGCAAACAGTTAATAAGTACTCAAAAGTAAGAAGGGACCGAATTATATCATATTTCGCCTTATTTTGAGCACAACATATACATTCAACGAAGCATCGTAGGGATTTCGTGTGTTCTTGTAACAATCGTGTTGTAATTTATTGGAAGCAACATTGAAATAAAAGAAATTCCTTAATAAGTACTCAAAAGAAAGAATGGACCGAATTATATCATATTTTGCCTTATTTTGAGCACAACATATATATTCGACGAAGCATACGTAGAGGGATCTCATGTGTTTTTGTAACAATCGTTTTGTAATTTATTCGAAGCAACATTGAAATAAAATAAATTCCTTAATAAGTACTCAGAAGTAAGAATGGACCGAATTATATCATATCTTTCCTAATTTTGATTACCAGAATAAAATCGTTTTGTAAATAAAATAAATAAAAGAAATTCCTTAATAAGTACTCAGAAATAAGAATGGATTGAATTATATCATATTTCGCCTTATTTTGAGCACAACATATATATTCGGCGAAGCATACGAAGAGGGATCTCATGTGTTTTTGTAACAGTTGTTTCGTAATTTATTCGAAGCAACATTGAAATAAAATAAATTCCTTAATAAGAACTCAAAAGAAAGAATGGACCGAATTATATCATATCTTGCCTCATTCTGATCACCAGAATAGGACCAACCTGTTATAATAATTTTCACACACAAAAAGCTATATATGTATGTAGGATTTAGGTACGTGAAACTAGAGAGTATAGTATTTATAAACAATAACAACACAATCAAGACACTTTAGTCTTATTTCCTAATCCTTCGTCGTTTCGCCTTTTCGTCTTTACGCCGTTTCCTCTCTACGTCTTATCGTTTTTATGTCTCATCGTAAAATGACTATTAAGCAACCAAATAACACAATTCAACAAACTCGTCACCTATGATACATCAATATAATAATTGAGGATTAAAGGTAACCGTTCCTCGCCATTTAGAGGACCCTGTATTTGAGATCGTACACTAATTTTAGGGCTAAAACCATAACGTGAGACACTGAATTCGGTAACACATCTTGCATATGCCAATTGCTTTTGTGCAAGTGATAACTATTGTATTTAGTTTTGTGGTTTTAATGAAGTAGCTCTGTGGACCTTCAATATATAAGAGTATCTCAAAATGGACTAACATTTTAATTTATTAATAAATCGTATTATTTATTTAAAAACAATTTTTTTGCGTTGTTCGATCGTGTAATTCTTCATGACTAAACCTCAATACTTCCTGATAACAATTGAACTTGAAACAAAAAATGGCGCGTAATTTAAAATGCCAGGACATTTTGAGACACACTTTAGTTTTCAACAACTGACCGGCAATAGAGTTTTAGCCTGAAAGATGCAGTGAATGATAATTATATAGAATATAGAAAATGCTAGTAAGGGGAACAAAAAAAATCGATGTAGAAAGTCTCGGGCTGTAAAGACAAAAAGGAGCGGAAGTTTGATTCTTTTCCTGCTCAATATTTTGCATAAAGCGCAATGTTTTAATAATTAAGTGACTAAAAAACAATATTAGCATCTTCAGTGATTGTAGCGCCTAATTTTTTGTAGGATATTTCGTTCAGTAAATTTACGTTGCTTTGGACAGGAACATCCAGATTTGGCATATGTCCCATTCATTAAGTTTGTCGACGGTGTACAGACTGTCAAACGGATCGTGCGAGCGTCAGTCGTTGCAGATTTTCGGGATATATATGAAATTGGTATGCACCTATTCGAAGCAATGTAAATATTTCATTAAACGGAGTCTTCCGTTAAATATTCTGTCTGGTACGATCATCGGTTATGTTAATAGCGTCCCGTAGTGTGGTAGTTATTAAAACATTGCCTGTTATGGAGAGGCATAAAGTAGAATTTACAAATATATCGTCTTTTGTCTCTTCTTTTGCTTGTGGCAACAACTCGACATTTTCAGCGTCGATATTTTTTCTTTCGTTTACCAATAATAATTATGTCTTCTATATATGTGATCGATTGCGGTCCGTATCGATTATTGCGCTCTGATATAAGATTGTACGTGACAATTTATTTTGCATCAATCACTATTATTTCGAAGTTGTGTGCATAGTGCATCTAAATACATAAAAATTCGTTAATATGACGGACTCAATTATTTAACATTAAATCGTGCATCTAAATGCATAAAAATTCGTTAATATGACGGACTTAATTATTTAATAGTTTTGCAATTTCTATAATATAACGGTAATTTGAAGATATTGTCATTGCAGAATATATTTGTACAATTTTATTTCACACGTGATAGGTTAGGACTAAAAGTAATTCATTTAGCGAGATGCAGAATATTGGTAATCTTTATTTATATCTTAGAAAAACATCAATGCAAAAGTGTAAATATAAGTATATTTTTAGACGTTATTTACGATTAACTAATCGTTTTTCACTGGATATGCAGCTTTCCGAAAAATGGCAAATTGTACATTTCTTCGACAACCGCTTATAAGAAATAATAATTCAAAGTTATTTGTTACTAGTTTATGCTGCAGTTGCCTTTCATTTTTTCGTTTGAGGATGCAATTAGCGAGTAATGAACAAATATCTTATTTACAATTAATTAATAATTTTCCAGTTGCTCAGTTATTTTTAAAAAAAGGGAAATTATGTACTCGGCGTTCGCTTATGACGAATAATAATCAAAAATTATTTGTTATTACACAATTTAGCAATAGTCCATTCATGTTTTTTTTTAGGATATATTGGACCGTTTATTTTGAGAGTGGTGTAAGTCCATTTTCTCTTGTTTCGATAAAATTAAAGGTTAGCATATTTGTTAATTAAAAAATTTAGGCAAATTATATGAAGTCTGGCAATGTTTCTACTGATTTATCAATAAATAATTTGGTTATATAAGTTTGTTTTATGCAAATTTGACGAAACTAATGTATATTTACCGGCAGCGAATGGCCTTACACCGCTTTCAAAATTAGACAATTGTAAAAATCGTTTAATTTCAATTTTGAAAAATCAAATATTACTTAAAATATACTTCATATTAATCCAATTTTGTTTACAAATAATGACAAGATATAAAATAGAAGTAGTATTTTTAATTTTAGACGTTAATTAGATTGTTAAAATTACAAGATACTGGTAGTATTTACTTATGTTCTGCATGTGGCAGTGTTTTCAAATATTCATGATGCACCGGAGGTATATAAGATAATAACTGCTTGATATCTTTATATTTTCCATAAGTAATAGGTCTGGCATCTTGGTACAAAGGCGCCAGGGCGATTTTTTCAAATTTTATTTGGATTGCTAGAATGAATTTTCCTCTTTTTGTATAGTACTTTTGTCCGGCATTTCGATTAATTTTGTTTATTCGTTGCATATATTTTCCTTTATTTTGTTCTGCAGAATCTAAGTTCTCCGTAACAATATCCTCATCTGATGAAAATTCTACCTCTATAATTCTTCTTTTTTCACGTTTCGTTAATTTGTTATTTATAGTGGAATTATCTTCATCCTTCGATTCTAAGATTATTCTTTTGTTTATATTCATGGGCTATATTTCTGTGTGAATTTATTTAAAATAAAATAAAATAAATATTTTCAATCGTCCTAAAATAATATTGTTATGAAATAATATAGATTTACCATTTGTTCTTACCTATATCACTATCTGATGTTAATATGAAATTATCCATTTCACGAGGAAAATAAAATAAGTAATCTAAACTAGTAACTTTTGACACATAATATGACACGTAATATAAAACAAATGTAAAATAATTGATCTACTAAGCCACCAATTTCTGGAAATTCGCAATTTCTTTTACCGACCAATTTTAAATTGTACAAAACATGGACATTTTTTAAGAAATTAAATACTAACTAGTTATACATAAAAAGTTTACGTTAAATTAAGCAGAAATTGCGTGATAACTCATTTTTTTTAAACGAAGTTACACCACTTTCAGAATAAACAGTCCAATGTAACAATAATGCATGGTCATTAAACGATCAGATATAAGTTAATTCATGTAGCCATCGACTCTACTTTCTTTCACAGTGAATCAATAAGTGAACAAAGAAATAGATTGCATATGTGTCCCAACTTCCTCATTAGTTCAAGTGGATCGGAAGGGATGTCTTAGAATATCGTAACAGCTGCGTCGGTCGACTTGTAATTAGTAAAATAACTGTCGCTCAACCAAATGAGCGATGTAGATTTTAATGCAAGCTTGTGCAGTATACAATTTCGAACCAAGTTAATGGCGTATTATATACTGCATATCATATTATTAGTTTTCACTAACAGTTTGCACGGCAATTAATGAAACGTGATGTTCGTTTGTCAGTTAATTCCATTCCGTTTCACGATTGATTCTTATAATTGCCTGCATTAAATTCGTATTATTTTGTATAAATAATATTTTGTAAATTAAATCAGAAAATGTTCAACCTTGGTTAATTGTGAAAACCAAAAATAATGTTCTTCGTGATCGATATACCTATTCTTAAAAATGTATCATGTAATTATGCTCAAGTTAATTTTCAAGGGGTATGTGTTATTTTACTTTCGCCATCGTATCTAGTTTGCTGCAATTTGATTCCAATTTGCATATCATTTATGTGATCACATAAGCAATTAACACAATGTTATGGTCCGCTCAAAATACATTTTATTATTCATCATTGCGCTTAAAATGCTGCGGTATTGTCGGCGTTGGCAATTAATAACTGTAGTTAAAACGTGATCAGGCTCTGCACTGTTACGATTGAACCATTTTTGGACCTTTTTTATAGTTAGCAGCATGGAGAAAACTAATTATTATGATGAGAATTTAGAGTTGAGTGGTAGTGAAAACGTGTTTGATTTTCAAGTGTTAAAAGGTATTGCGAAAGACAATGTTGATTATAATTCTGACACTTGAAGTAGTAGTTCCGAAATTATACTACATAAAAGAGGGACTGTGTTTGTCTTCTACAAGGAAACACAAGGATGGCAGACGTCATACAAGTGATTACTATGACACTTGCCCAAGTAAACCCAGGATGCACATGGGATATTGTTTCCAAAGATATCACACCATAGTGAATTACAAAATTTTAAATTTACCTTTCATTTGCAAGAAGAAACTGCATATGTATAAAATAAATATAATTAAAAACATTCACAAGCACGTGTAATTCTTCTCACTTAACCCTTTCGCGTCGGCTGCCGTATTATATATACGGCAGTCACTTTATCCTTTTTAAAACGCTCCAAATGTTGTTGAGAAAGCTGACGCCGTCTATATACGGTTTTTGCCACTTTTTGGCCGATGGAGGCTGCCCATTACCACGGCAGTCATTTATTAAAATTTACAGCGGCTGATGCCGATGTAGATACGGCAGTCACTTAGTTTCAGTCAATCGACAATCTGTCGCCAACAATATATGACACAGACTTTATTATCAGAGGTATAAAGAATTTTTCTTAGTAGGTGTTCTGTTCTATGCGAATAAATGCAACACAAAATTAATTTGCTAAAAATTCCTTGATACGAAAAAAGATGCATTTATTTGTTGTAAATTCATGGTCTATCAGATTCAAATAACTTATATTAAGCTACAAGAAATACTGTTGCACCATACCTGCGGCGACACTAAATGCGATATTTTAACAATAGAAAATGTGATTGAAATGCCCTTTCCTATTACCCATGATCAAAGTTTTTCCGACCTCCCACAAAAACAAATTAGCTCTTTAGAAATCTTCCATATCCTCACACGGTCAAAACAAAACAAAACTTATTGAACAATTGCCATTATTTTATTTTCAGCATTCAAGTCATGATCAGTCGCGCTGTTGCGAAAAGTGGCAATTTACATATCGTTTATTTGATCACATTGTATTTATTAATGCATCGATTCTTGATGAGGAAACCTGTTGAAGGTATTAAGAAAATTTGGCAACAATAATTAGCTCAATCGGGCAGAAGGGCATTATTGCGAAGTCACTAGTAATGTTTTATTCAATGCCCGGCTCGTTAGTAAGCACTTTATGATGTTGATTCGCTTGACTTGAGTATGATAATTAACGACTGTACGTAACTCTCAATGAACTCGTAAATACTATAGTACACTATAAATGTTAAGTCATGTTTTCATCTGTGTCTAAAGTGGTCAGATCGTAAGCACCCTGACAGATTCTAAGAGGTACAGAATTATCCTTATGGTTAGTCATTTCATTTCTTCGTATACTAAACGAGATCTTAAGAAATCACGAATTAATTTTCATTTGTATGCTATGACTTACCGAAATCGCATTGTTTGAAAACAAAATTTTCTTATTAAATTGACTTTCACTAATATTCATTTATTCTTCAAAAGAAAATTACTTTTTTGAAATGTGACAAAACGAGTTGAATTTATGCAGACATTCGGAGAATTCGTTTATTGAGTGGCATAAAAAATGTGAAAAATTATAATTTGGACGAATTATGAAAAATATAGTAAAGGTCGTTTCTTCACTAGTTTTAATGTGAGAATGTAGTGAAAATTTGAATAAGACACTTTGTAAATTTAGATCGGTCAGGTACATGCTGAAAATTTCACCGAAATGGAATAATTTAGGGACAAGTGAGATGCATTGAAAGACGTAAAAATGTTAGAACTTATTCTATTTGTATGCCGGAAACCCTGATAATCATAAAAACGTTAAATGTTTTGAACGAAATCTGAAACGCGTTACTCTGTTTTATCGAGTATCGGGACGTTGGTGTATGTAATTGTAAATATTATACAAACAATTTTTTTTCAAATAAACATTATACTATTCGTAACGCAAAAAAATCCATTATAACTCGTAATAGAAAAATTGTTAAATGGCATTATTTTAAAGAAAATCTTGGTGCGGAAAATGTAATTATTTCCACGAACGCAAACTTAACGCGCAACTTGTCTCTGAAAAGTTTGTTCGCATCGACGATGACAAAAATATTTATGCGGAAACATAAAGTGCAGTTTGCATTTTAACAAGTTGACTGTCGAGCGTAATTTACCATATTAGAACCGCAATGTGATGAAGTACTACAGAATATGATTAAACTGTGCCAAATGAAAATAATGCAAAGGTATCGGAGACCAAAGAATTGAATCACTATTGAACACGTTTACTGCCACGTCGAAATCACATGTTTCGCTTTGAACGCCACGAAAATATTTTTACTGTTTTGGGCATGTAATGGAAAAATGATAATTAATTTCGTTATTTATAAGAATACGGCATGAATTGAAAAAGAAGGAAGGGCCAACGTATTTGGTACGCAAATTTTGCAAACAGTGTTACCGATAAAATGTTGCAACCTTCGGAACAAAAAGAGCAAAAATTGGACAAAAAATGTCACTAAATACTGTCAAGATTGCATTGACAAGCTACACTTATGTTTAAAATGCTTTAATACAATGCACCGGTGGATAATAGATTACATAAAAATTCATTTTTGATTTTCGATTTAATAAAAGCTTTTAATTTTTCAATAGTGCAGATTTTATTTCAAAGCATTTTCTAATTAGTGAATTTTCATTCAACTTTGCAATTATAAGTATGTTATGCACTCCGGACGCATATGATTTTATTATGTTATGTTTTTGGTATGTTATTTGATATTCTTATGTTATAGTATTTTATTATGTTAGAACCGCGATGCGATAAAATACTGCAGAGTATGATTAAATCGGGCAAAATAAAAGTAACGCAGACTTGTTAGAAGCCAAAGTATTGAAGCACCGTTCCATCAATTGTTTTTACAAGATTGCAAATTGGCTTCATTGCGATATTTTACATTTCTAGTAAAATCTTTTACACCGGTCACCGGTGAACACCGTGGCAATCAAAGTGTTAACATTAATTGCGTTTACAAAATTATAACTACATATAAACGGCAGTCAACGCGTTAATATCACATTGATAGTTTTTATTGTTCTGTGGAACTTTTCATGCGCAATGCAGCTCTGCAAAGCGATAGAATCTGTACTTATCCGACGTCAGGACCACGTTATCGCGGTTTACTCAGTATTTCCGGTTAGCCAGATAACTGTGCGGTTGACGGTCGATGATTACGAGAGCATGTTCAATTATACGTCTAGTGACTCAAGGACACTGCCTCTAAAGGACTGTTATAAATACCCTCGCTGGCCAAAATATTTTGAACACTTCAGAACCAATTACAGAACACTTAGGATGCAGGCAAATTTTGAATCTATTGGATTGGCAACTAAGTGATTGCGCATTTCAAATAAGAAGGAAAACTCTTAATTTTTGTTTAAAAATATAACTTTATTCAATTAGATACTGTCCGTTGTTGTCGATGATCTTTTGCCATCGTTCTGGCAGTGTCAAAATTCCACGTTCGTAACATTTCTGATCTTTACCATCAAAAAACTGAATTAAATGTGATCTGACATCATCAGCGTTATTAAACATTTTACCATTTAAAGAGTTCTGCATGGAACGAAACAAATGGTAGTCTGAAGGCGCAAGATCAGGGCTATATGGTGGATGTGATAAAACATTCCAACCCAGTTCCAATAATTTTTGGCGAGTGATCAAAGAGGTGTGGGGCTTTGCATTATCATGGTGGAAAACGACACCCTTACGTTTTGACAATACCGACCGCTTTTCTTGAATTGCATCGCTCAGTTTGGCGAGTTGTTGAACGTACACGTTTGAATTGATCGTTTGGTTTTATGGTATAAGTTCAAAGTACAAAATTCCTGTATAATCCCACCAGACTGACAGCATAATCTTTTTTGGTGAATCTCTGCTTTTGATGTCGTTTGGGCTGGTTCATCTTTCATCACCTACGATCTCTTCCGATTTACGTTGTTATAAACTATCCACTTTTCGTCGCCAGTAATTAGGCTTTTCAGAAATCGATCAGTTTCGTTGCGTTTCAGAAGCGAATCGCAGATGCTAATGCGTTGCGTCAAATGAATTTCCTTAAGCTGGTGAGGGATTCATAAATTGAGTTTCTTGACATAACCAAGCATTTTTAATTTTTTTTTTAATGTATGTATGCGATACATTGAGCTTCTCCGCAATATCACGTGTTGTACTATGACAATCTGAATCGATAATGGCCTTCATATGGATCTCATCGACTTCAACTGGACGGTCAGATCAGTGAGCATTTTTCAGTGAAAAATCACCAGAACGAAATCTGGCAAACTAATTTTGACACTGCCTTTCTTTCAAGGCTTCATTTCCATATACGGCACATAACTTCTTTTGTGCTTGCGATGCGTTCTTGCCTTTTCGGAAGTAATACAATAAAATATGTCTGAAGTGCACGTCTTGTTCTTCCATTTTTAAATTGGGATAAAAACAAAACTAAAACACTAATCGATATAATTTTTTTTTCTAAATTAAAGGTAGAAGTCCAAATAATAAGAAAAAAATATAGGCTAGATGCAATGACCACGTTAACAAAACAAAAGAAAGTGTAAAGTCCATCTATCGACAAAATACGCAGTCACTTAGTTGCCAACCCAATAGTACATATATACTCGAAGTAAAAATGACTTAGGATGCAGTATTATAGAAATGTACCCCTTGCAAATACTCAGAATGTGGTGTCAGGTGTACGTATATAATATCAAATATACGCGTAATGAGTATACTTGTCATGCAGTGCAAAGGGTTTGAGTAATATAGGGTAAAGTAGGCAGTGATTGACCGGTACATAGTGATTGACCATTCTGCGTTCATGAACGAATATCTGAAGATCGCTATAGGTATATTTTTATTATTTTGAATATCAGTTAACCGCATTCTGTATGTGACCGTCTTGCAATACAGAATTCTTGTATAGATTACCTGTGATTAACCCTTTCGCGGCAGAGCGCTCAGAAATGAATTGAATGGAGTCGTCCCTAACGCGGTGTGCGGAGCTGATTTTGTTGGTCATTTCCTTGAGGCTGTTGGCCGACATGCTTGTGAAAAAGAATTTTGCAATCTGTCGATAATGCACCGAATTTTTATTACCACATATTGATTTGTTGTCGCATTGTTGTCGTGAAAGTGTAGCATTTGTAATGGAGATTTAAATCTGTCTTTTGTCATTATTCTTGGAAAACTTTCCATTCGTAATAATTCATTGGTTGACCAATATTCCTCTATTAACAATTTCTTTAGTCTTAATATTAACATCATCACAGCAAAAAATTGGTACATTTCGGTCACTGTTGTATTCTTCCGTGTCAGCAATCGTGAGTGGCTACTGCGTACAGTTTTCGCGGAATAATAATTATTGCTTTCTCGTACAATATGTTCAACCATACTTTCGGAAAAGAAGAGTTGAAAGATTTCTAACGTTGACAATATATCGTCAATATTTGCTTTGATTCCTGATAAATTTTCATCTAAATCAAAAACTTTTGGAACCAAATTTTGTGCGCTCCAAAAAACGCCCTAGATCGATGTTCTGTAATTCCTCAATGTTTTCAGAATCAGATTCAGAACTACTTAAAAGTAGGCGTCTCGTATTGTATGTATTTTGATTTTTACCTTTGTATCCAATTTCTCCAAACATTTCGACAAGTCAGAATCCTTACTATCGCAACTCATATTCGTCGTCCATTTCTCCATGATCGGGGCAAAATTTATGGATAATTATATTCGATTATGTAAAAAATCTCTGCACAAGACGCGTGTACTGCTAGCGCGTCGAGTACAATCGACTGAATAGAGATTATTGGGCAGATGTTGATAACATGTGAAAACCAAAATGCCAAAACGCGCTGTTCGCCGCGAAAGGGTTAATAACATGCTGTGAAAGAATTGTTCCAGATTTGTTAAGAGAAAGAAGTAAGTACTTAACGATACCTTTTAGAAAAGACTGGTGAATTTGTAATCCCTTTGCAGTCTATATAGTATTTCTGAAAAAAAGATATAATTTGTATGTGATGGAATAACCTTAAAGGTTTTGTATCCGTCCCGGTTTCCTAATATCGTAATTATCCGATAGTACTAGGGTGGTCAATGGATTTTGACAGTAATTGACCACTGATAGATTTAATCAGTTTAATCAGATAAAAATCATTGTAATTCAATACCCGTAAGCTGCATGGAAACCGTTTTGTTTACGGTTGTCATGATATCCACAGGCTTCTGTCTTTAGCGTTCCTTTGTTTTTTTTTTATGCGCATAACTAAAAGGCGCACCGTGTCGTATTGGTCGTATACGTATTTCATTCTTGCGCTTTTATTTCTACATGCTGATACGTTTCAGCGTGGTGATACTGTCGAAAATTATATCCGATAACATTTAAAGGTAATGTATTATAGTAAAACTAACCGCTTAAATATTTCTCATTTATCACAAGTTTACAAGGTGGTCAATAATTGTAAATAACACGGCCAATGACTGATTTCTGCGGTCAATCAGTATTAATTGGCAATATTAAATGTATCGTTGCGTTATTAATAAATAACATTTTGTTTCAGTTTCGTTGCAGGCTGAACATGTTCTTACAACATTTTTCTGTCCTAATATGCTAAAAAGTAATGAATGCAACATTATACGTTTAAGTTATCCGCCTTTCATTCGATCACCATTCTTAAGCGGTCAATCACTATATAGTTTACCCTATGTATAAGTACGGCTTAATTAAGAAGTTAATTTCAATCTCAGTCATCGTTTACACATGACAGTTATTATGAGTGGACTTGATACTATATGCATATACTTGACGGTTCTTTATAAAAACAGTCACTATGCATATAATTTATAGTACATAAGTATACTTGGTTCCATTTTATGAATACTCGCAAATGAGAATTTTCTCTAATACCGAATATTCCTTTGATTTCTTCCATCGTTCCATGAATACGCCGAATAGACCGATCTTTTCAATTAGCACATTTTCAAGGTACCTCTACACTTCCATCGCCTTTTACCATCGTTTCACGTGCCTGTTTGCAAACGTTTCAGAGCGTTTCGTAATTGGACGACAGATTAAAGTCTTCGGCGGGTAATCAAGATCTTTTAATACACATTTCCCGAGCATCACTGCAATGCCAGACGGACCTGTGCATTATTCATCAAGTACACAATGGAGTCAAAGCAGCCGCTGAAAATCTGGGTCAGCCGGTTGAAACGCTAAAAGCGCCGCATTGATATGGACGAGCCAAGGGTAAAGAAAACAGATGGAAGCAGATAGCAAATACCAATATGCACTCGCGACAATCTTGTATCTCTCGATCTTTATAGTGGCCACGCTTGTTATCGAGGCTTTGTCGATCCTGTGCACTCGCTTCTCGAGTAACACATTTCTAATGATCAATTCAACGCCTTCATCGTTTACTAGAAATTCAGTATATACCTTGCGAGTCCTCATTTGTCAAAGTGCTAACACATCAGTTGTTAACAACAATTTTTTTGTTTTCCTAATGTAATTGGCGGATTTAAGGAACTTTTAGTGATAGACTGGTCATGTCCTCAATTTGGTAGTTAGAAAAAGTTGCACTCGCTTCTTGAGTAATACACATTTCTAATGATCAATTCAACGCCTTCATTGCTCACCAGAAATTCGGTATATATCTTGCGAGTGCTCATTTGTCAAAGTGCTAACACATCAGTTGTTAACAACAATTTCTTTGTTTTCCCAATGCAATTGGCGGATTTAAGGAACTTTTAGTAATAGACTGGTCATGTCCTCAATTTGGTAGTTAGAAAAAATTGCATTTGCTTCTTGAGTAATACACGACGTTTGTAATGATCAATTCAACGCCTTCATTGCTTACTAGAAATTCAGTATATACCTTGCAAGTCCTCATTTGTCAAAGTGCTAACACATCAGTTGTTAACAACAATTTCTTTGTTTTCCTAATGTAATTGGCGGATTTAAGGAACTTTTAGTAATAGACTGGTCATGTCCTCAATTTGGTAGTTAGAAAAAGTTGCACTCGCTTCTTGAGTAATACACGACATTTGTAATCATTTGTGATCAATTCAACCCCTTCATCGCTCATCAGAAATTCAGTATATATGTACATATACCTTGCGAGTCCTACATTGTCAAAGTGCTGACACATCAGCTGTTGACAATTTCTTTGTTTTTCTAATGCAATTGGCGAATTTAGGGACCTTTTAGTTATAGACTGATCATATCCTGAATTTGGTAGTTAGAAAAAGTTGCACTCGCTTCTCAAGTAACACACGACATTTTTAATGATCAATTCAACGCCTCCATCGCTTACTAGAAATTCAGTATATATCTTGCGAGTCCTCATTTGTCAAAGTGCTAACACATCAGTTGTTAACAACAATTTCTTTGTTTTCCCAATGCAATTGGCGGATTTAAGGAACTTTTAGTAATAGACCGGTCATGTCCTCAATTTGGTAGTTAGAAAAAATTGCATTTGCTTCTTGAGTAATACATGACATTTGTAATGATCAATTCAACGCCTTCATTGCTCACCAGAAATTCAGTATATTCCTTGCGAGTCCTCAACTATCAAAGTCTTAACACATTAGCTTTTGACAATTTCTTTGTTCTTCTAATGCAATTTGTGGATTTAGGGAACTTTTGGTTATAGACTGATCATATCCTGAATTTGGTAGTTAGAAAAAGTTGCACTCACTTCTCAAATAACACATGACATTTTTAATGATCAATTCAACGCCTTCATCGCTCACCAGAAATTCAGTATATACCTTGCGAGTCCTCAACTGTCAAAGTCCTAACACATTAGCTTTTGACAATTTCTTTGTTTTTCTAATGCAATTAGTGGATTTAGGGAACTTTTGGTTATAGACTGATCATATTCTCAATTTGGTAGTTAGAAAAAATTGCATTTGCTTCTTGAGTAATACACGACATTTGTAATGATCAATTCAACGCCTTCATTGCTCACCAGAAATTCAGTATATACCTTGTGAGTTCTCATTTGTCAAAGTGCTAACACATCAGTTGTTAACAACAATTTCTTTGTTTTCCCAATGCAATTGGCGGATTTAAGGAACTTTTAGTAATAGACTGGTCATGTCCTCAATTTGGTAGTTAGAAAAAGTTGCACTCGCTTCTCGAGTAACAAACGACACTTGTAAATGATCAATTCAATGCTTTTATCGCACACTAGAAATTCAGTATATAATTTGCGAGTCATCAACTGTCGAAATGCTAACACAGCAGCTGTTGACAACAATTTCTTTGTTTTCCTAACGCAATTGGCGGATTTAAGGAACTTTTAGTAATAGACTGGTCATGTCCTCAATTTGGTGGTTAGAAAAAGTTGGACTCCCTTCTCGAGTGATTCATGACATTTGTAAATTATCAATTCAACGCCTTCATCGTTCACTTTTTCTAATGCAATTTAGGGGAATCTTTTATAGGGAACTTTTAGTTGTAGACTGATCATATTATCAATTTGGTAGTTAGAAAAAGTTTGATGGGAAAACGATTAGGCGGATATGTGTTTTTTGTTGTTGTTTATTAAGTAGACAAATACTGTATCGATAAAAAGCTCGGAGGAACATAAACAAAACTGACTTATTGTTGTGTGTGTTCGGAGCATGCATTCTCAGTTGAACATTTTTTCTCATAAACGAAGTATTTAAGAAAGCGCGTGTGTGCCGAAAATTGTTTCTTCTTTTTCAAATACGTTTCCTGTAATGACGCATCGTTAAGGTTACCTTTATAACAATTTAATAGTGTTATTATGCCCTGTGAAATATCTTTCCAAGTACTTACTAACTTACTTAAATTCTTTATTATTCCCTCTATTACTTAAATTCTTTACGCTGTTGCATTATACAAACTGTAAGATCATCAACTGCCGCTCTTTATGAATGTATCACTTATAAATGTATCTATGTATTTATTCGACGAACATACGAGCGAAGAGTAATATGTTCATGAAAAACATTTTTTTAAATCACATAACTAATGAAAACGTAATTGAATAAATCCCGCAAAATCCATGTAAAGATGAATCAAACCGTGAAAAAGTTAACACCTGTGAAAAACGGAATAAACCATGGAAAAGTGAATCGTGCAAAAAAGTACGGTGTAAAAAGAGTTTCAGGTGTATATCACTTATAACAGAACAAATGCTCGTTCTTAAAATCGTATCTTCTGCATTCCAAAATAAAGGGTGTCTTAAAATTATCTGACATTTTAAATTAGGTGCCATTTTTTGTGTAGCGAACATAGAGTAACTAATATTTGGTAACTGGTATCAGGAAGTATTGAGGTACGGTCATGGAAAATTACACGATATTAAAATAAAAATATTCATACTTTTTAAATAAGTAATTCGATTTATTAATAAGTTAAAATGTCAGTCCATTTGGAGACACCCTTTATAATAATATTTTCACCCAAATGTGCTTCAGATAATTCCTATTATAAAATAGAACATTTGGTATGCAACAGCTGATAGGCGCACAGCACATAATTTTCATCCAAGAGGTTAGCAACATGTTTGAAAGGAAGTCGCTTCTGTAGGATTTTTTGATTGGAATGATATATTAAACGGTTTTAAACACAAAAGTAATGGTTGTAATGTTTCTCGCACTTCACTCTGTATTAAACGCTAATAAAAGTTCGCTCAAAACTCACTAAACACATTCGCTGATAATCTCTAAATATTCGCTAAGATGCCCACACTGTTACTCTTGAAGGTTTCGCAAAGACTCACTTATTTCAATATCGCGCTCAACACTTTTATACTGTTTAGTTTCGAGAACATTCCTAACAACAAGTATGGATACATGCATTCTTTCTCACTCTCACTTTCTCTCTCTCATACGCACACTTTCTCATTGTTCGTTCATACAAAATCACACATCCTACGCTTCTGTATTTGTCGGTGCCCCCTTGCAAGAAATTTTTCTGCTCGTTATTGTTTCCATGGCGACATTAGTGCGTCTCCGGTATTTACAACCCCTTATGAATATGAACAACGATGAGGGTTATAACTCCATTAACGAACCCCATGTCAATTCACTAGGTCCCATCCAGCGGATAGGACAGTGCGTATGTATAGACAATCAGTGTCTCGATCAATCAATACGACGCTATACAAAGATAAGGCAAATGTTTGGTAAATTGATGATAAGTGATCGGTTATTACGTGATGCGATGTGACTGCAGGAAAAATGAAAAAGACCATCTGATTTCAATGTAACGTTTACAAATGTATGTACTGTTATAACTACATAATTATGCTACTTATAACAAAAAGTAATTATTTTTCGGCACAACGTTTTTCTATTGAATTCAAATTTATATTAACATCAAACCAAATTATGGTACCGTATTAGCCCGAATATAACGCGAATTTTTTCGACCATTTATTTTCGGTTAAAAAATCGACTCGCGCTAAATTTAGGGTTTAAGTAATGGAATGTAATATAAACAAAGACATTTTTCTACAGAGGTTGAAACGCGACTGAACGTTTTGATGACATTTTGTGGGAGACTGAAAGCGTGAATCAAAATACTGATGATACCGATGTGACATCAATGAGTTCTCATTCTGAAAACAGTTCAGATTCTGAATAAACATTTCCGTTTTTTGTTGTTACTTACGTAATATTAATTTTGTTTTACATTATTAAATTTTATTGATATGAATCTAACCTGTGTTATTAGCTATAATTATCTAAATAAATGCTTATCTGATTGAATTTTACTTTCTTTGAATTCTTTTATAGGTATTATTTTTTGTCTAAATATCTTTATGAAAATTTCGGAGTCGCGTTAAATTCGGGCTAATATGGTAATTTCTGCTGTAGTCACGTGATGTTATTATAACATGTGATGCATATATAACGTAAGTTTCGAGATTAGTACATTTGTCAACTGTGTTAACCTTTTGACATACAAATAAAATGCGCGTCGACGCGTCCGTAGGATACCATTTAATTTAACCCTTTCGCTACGGCGGTCCTGTCCACAATTTGGACTTATGCTTACGATTGATTGAGAATAGAATCGTACAAAGATGCTATGCTCTCTAAAAAAAGGCAACATACGGGAGAAGAGGTCCATGGTAAATGTGCCAAGATATATATTAGGTTGGAGGGGAAGTTCTGTCGCATTTTTAATAGGCAGGTAATTTTTCTTGTAAATAAAAAAAACATCTGGCTAGTAAGTCATTCGGATTTTTTTTTAATTTTTATAGCTGCTGTATAATATAATAGGAATCCTTTTTTAGCATTCATCATTTACTTGTGATATTTAAAGTGAAAAACATGTCAGTAGATAAAGTGCATTTACGACACTGCATTTTGTATATATTCCAAAAAGGAAGCAACGCATCGGTTGCATGTAAAAATTTATGTGCGGTATTTGGAAAAGATATTGTAAATGTTCGTACTTGTCAAAGATGGCTTAGCAAATTTCGTTCCGGGGATCTGAGCCTCCAAGAAAGTGATCGATCTGGACGACCATCCAAGATCGATAATGATGTTTTGCGATCCATGTTGGAGAATAATCCACATTTAACAAGTCGAGAAATTGCAGAAGAGTTTGGCATTCATCATACAACACATTAAATGTATTATGATTAATATTAAACACATATTTTTATAAATTATTTCAAATATTTTCTTTAAAATACGACAGAACTCTCCCTCCAACCCAATATAATGGCACATGAAATAAATTACGTTTCCGAGACATCATTGTATGTCAAGTGGTTAACTTTATTAATTCGTATATTTGATAGGCATCTTGTACGTTCTTTATTATTTGTCATTACATAGCCTCCTGATGAGTTAACCACAAGATTCCGAAATATTTCGAATGGGAAAATACTTTGGGCAAATAACGGATTTCCTCAACCACGAAGAACGTCACTCATAATTACTCATAATAATTGTTAAAATAACGGACAACAGTTATCTCTTCGCAGAACGATGAAAATAGATTTCTGTTACATATCCAGTGAGTGTTTCAAAACGATTTCTTCCCCAAAGAACCAGAATGG
Organism: Cryptocheilus praepositus; assembly: GCA_033815515.1. Lineage (NCBI taxonomy): Eukaryota > Metazoa > Arthropoda > Insecta > Hymenoptera > Pompilidae > Cryptocheilus > Cryptocheilus praepositus. The sequence goes on along the minus strand of JAWWQZ010000018.1, from coordinate 618,743 downwards.
TCTGTCAACATTTTCCTTTTGGGGATTTCCGTTGTGACTTCTCGCTTCCTACAGATCCCTTTTATTCCGTACAACTGAACAGAATGGTGGGTTTTAATGTCAGCGCTTGCGCTGCAATCTGCTCGCGCACTACTCAGATTATTGGGGCGTCTGAAATACTTTGGCACTCCACCTGAAGCCTTTTCTTCCGCGCAATCTTTTAGAAAGCAATTCTGCCAACTCTGCGGTAGATAACGTGTAACATCAGACGCCAGAGCATTTAACTGAAATTGAAAACAGTCGACTGCGCAGTGAAGAGATTAATAGCGGTCTCAGAAATCCGTCTTATGGCTGAATTATTTAGAAATGGAACTAACAAGGAGGGGGCTTGATATTTTTTTTCTGCTTTTACCGATGGATACTTGGATGTTGTTATATCCGCTCTTAATACATTGACTGCCGCGCGAGTTTATAAGAAAATGTCCGAATTCTTTGTTATCGTAGTAGAAGATTATTACATTTTTAACAAAATGCCTAGCGATTTCCATCTACTTGAAAATCTATATTGGAAAATCGTCCTGGAGCTATTGTTTCTTATTGTGGCAGGAGATAAGCACGTTTATATTGAAACGTTTCGAAACATGCATTCAGTTGAAAATCTTTTCTCAAGATCGAAGGATCTAAAAAAGTGTGTGTGCGTCGAAAATTATTTATTCTGTTTCAAATATCTTTTCTCTCGTGACGCATCGTTAAAGTTACTTTTATAACGAGTCAATAGTATTATTATGTCCTGTGAAATATATTTCCAAATACCTATCAACTTAGGGGGCCTGATATTTTTTTTTGCTTTTACCGATGGATACCTGGATGTTGCTATACTCGCTTTTAATACGTTGCCTGCCACACAAGTTTATAAGAAAATGTTCGAATTCTTTTTTATTGTAGTAGAAGATTATTACATTTTTAACAAAATGCCTAGGGTTTTTCATCGAATCGAAAATATATATTGGAAAATCGTCCTGGAGCTATTGTTTCTTATTGTAGCAGAAGATAAGCACGTTTACATTGAAACGTTTTGAAACATGCATTCAGTTGAAAATCTTTTCTCAAGATCGAAGGATCTAAAAAAGTGTGTATGCGTCGAAAATTATTTCTTCTGTTTCAAATATCTTTTCTCTCGTGACGCATCGTTAAAGTTACTTTTATAACGAGTCAATAGTATTATTATGTCCTGTGAAATATATTTCCAAATACCTACCAACTTAGGGGGCCTGATATTTTTTTTGCTTTTACCGATGGATACCTGGATGTTGCTATACTCGCTCTTAATACGTTGACTGCCGCGTAAGTTTATAAGAAAATGTCTGAATTCTTTCTTATCGTTGTAGAAGATTATTACATTTTTAACAAAATGCCTAGCGATTTCCATCGCGTTGAAAGTTTATATGGGAAAATCGTACTAGAGCTATTATTTCTTATTGGAGCACAAGATAAGCACGTTTACATCGAAACGTTTTAATGCATTAAGTTAAAGACCTCCCCCCAAGAACAAAGTATCTAAAAAAGTGTGTGTGCGCTAAAAATTATTTCTTCTTCTTCAAATATCTTGTCTCTAGTGACATATGGTTAAAGTTACTTTTATAACAATTTCATAGTATTGTTATATCCTGTGAAATATCTTTCCAAATACTCACTAACTTCCCTTGTAATTTTTTCGTCGTCACTCGAATACGGGTGACGTGGCAGTCAACGTGTTAAAAGCACAGTTGACTGATTTGAAGCAATGCAACCTGTCATTGAAATTAATATTCGAAGTTTGCTGATAACTGATACTTCTGAAATTTATAAATATTTTTACTTTGAATAGAATCATTTGTTTAACTTGCCATACCAATAACTATTGAAATGGCATTGCTTTTTTAATTTATGCACCCTTCTACTCAAAATTATTACATGAAATGAAACCAAATTTGACAATACACTTATTATTTTACATGCGGTAATTGCAGTAACAGATCTATCATCTGAAGACCTGTAACCAGAGTCATTTCTTGTTTTTCAAATATGTTTTCTGTAGTGACACATGGTTAAAGTTGCTTTTATAACGATTTAATAGTGTTATGTCCTGTGAAATATCTTTCCTAATACCTACTAACTTACTCCGTAAGTATTCAAACGCGCATCACCCGAGTTCGGACATATATTTTATATGACTTTTAATATTTTATCGAATGATTAATTCTACAGCAGTCATTTACGCGTAGTTGTAGATAACAGGTTTTGTAGATATATCTTCTTTTGTTGAGCTTTCCTTTCAAAAAGCTAGATGATGCCTTTGAGCCTAATACCAGATTCATAACTGTCTTCCGATAAACAATCATTTTCCAAATCGCCACGACTTATGTAAAAAACACTGCCAACCAGATAGAGTATTCGCGTATAATTCATTCAAAAATCCTTCATCATCACCTTTCGTCTTTGTTGAGACTTTCTAATACTAGAATTGTAATAAAAGCTTCAATACCAAGAAAAGTTTATAAATCTTTATAATAAACCGGACACAACTGAACACGATTAACACAAGTTTTGCAATATTATATTAGGTGTACAACTTTGCTTCCGCCGTTTTGCAATAGATGGCTGTAGCGGTAAGTGGTAGTCGAAATAAATAGATCGTAGATGTCATACAATAAGCTTAGGCATTTGTAAACATAACGCCATCGAAATATTAGTCGATTTGTGTCTGCATCATAATCATTCTCGATTAAACATGTCAGCTTACGAGCCAAATTCTCGTCATTTGCGGGAGGTTTTAATTTTCTGCTTTAATATGAAGAAATCTGCGGCTGAGGCTCATCGAATGCTCTCAAATACCATGGTGAGGCCGCTATTAGTGAAAGAACGTGCCGAGAGTGGTTTCAACGCTTCAAGAACGGTGATTTTGACGTCGAAGACCGGCAAGGCGGTGGAAGAGAGTTTCGAAGATGCAGAATTGGAGGCATTACTTGATCAAGACTCGTGTCAAACGCAACAAGAATTGGCAGTATCATTGGGAGTGACGCAACAAGCCATTTCAAAACGCCTGAAAATCATGGGAATGATTCAGAAACAAGGAAATTGGGTGCCGTACGAGTTGAAGCCGAGAGATGTTGAACGGCGTTTATTTGCTTGTGAACAGCTGCTTGCAAGGCAAAGACGGAAAGGATTTCTGCATCGCATTGTGACTGGGGACGAAAAATGGGTTCATTACGATAATCCCAAGCGCAGAAAATCATGGGGATATCCCGGCCATGCTTCCACGTCGACGGCCAAACCGAATATTCACGGTTCCAAGGTCATGCTCTGTATTTGGTGGGACCATCTCGGCGTAGTGCATTATGAGTTGTTAAAACCGACTGAAACAATCACAGGCGATCGTTATCGAACGCAATTAATGCGTTTGAGCCGAGCATTAAAAGACAAACGGCCGCAATACAACGAGAGACATGATAAAGTGATTTTACAGCACGACAATGCTCGACCTCATGTTGCGAAAGTGGTCAAGACATACTTGGAAACGTTGAAATGGGAAGTCCTACCCCACCCGCCGTATTCTCCAGACGTTGCTCCCTCGGACTATCACTTGTTTCGATCAATGGCACACGGCCTGGCTGACCAGCACTTCCGGTCTTATGAAGAAGTAAAAAATTGGATCGATTCGTGGATCGCTTCAAAAGATGACCAGTTTTTTCAACGCGGGATTCGTACGCTGCCCGAAAGATGGGAGAAAGTAGTGGCCAGCGATGGACAATACTTTGAATCATAAACGTATAACCAGTTTTTTACAATAAAGCCTCGAATTTCGGAAAAAAACGGCGGAAGCAAAGTTGTACACCTAATATATTGCACTGCGTTTCAAAAATTAAAATAGCTAACGCAAGTGCAAACACGAGTTAAAGCCAGTAGTTATTGAAAAATAACATTCTGGTACCCAGCAATTTGAATTCGTAGTACGCTAATTTAGGATTTGCGTTTTTCTGCTGCCCTACTTTTTTATTTTGGTAGGCAATTATTGAAAGTGATTGATGGGAATCTGTGTCAGAACATTTATGGTAACAATGCGTTTCTCCTTTTAAATATTTTTCGTTTGGTGGTAATGGAGTACGTAAGAAGGTCATTTGGGTAGTTACCTTGATCTTTATCCAGTATAATGCACTGCTAAGCATGCGCAACGATTCTTGACGAATGAGACATATGCGCGGAATGGTGGGAATTTGTTTCGCAGAATTTACGGCACGCAGAGTCTAAAGGAATTTCGATTTAAGTTGTGTTCCAGTCATGGAACTTAATGTTTTCGTAGTAGACACTTATACGTATTCTTTATTTCTGAGCATAGCTGAGAAATGACGTGGTTTATAATAAAGTGACTGGATCAAACTTAACACTCTTTCATCATATATTGGGTTGGAGGGAAAGTTCTGTCGTATTTTAAAGAAAATATTTGAATTAATTTATACAAATATGTGTTTAATATTAATCATAATACATTTATGTGTTGTATGATCTCTCTTCTGCAATTTCTCGAATGTGGATTTGTTTTCTTAATTTTTTATTATGAAACCATCTTTGATGAACATTGACAATATGTTTTCTTATTTTTACATGTTGACATACAAAATGCAGTTTTATTCATTTATTTTTTTTCATTTAAATATCACAAGTAAATGATGAACGGTAAAAAAGGACATATTATACAGCAGCTATAAAAAACAAAAAAAAAATCGATATATATTTGTTTTTTTTTTATTTTTACCTGCCTATTAAAAATACGACAGAACTTTCCCTCCAACCCAATACATTCTCTTTTCTTTAATTTATTTTGTTTTCTTAATTTTTTATTATGACAATGCTTCATGCTTATTGTTGACTGTTTTATTATTTTATTTTACCTTTTACAGTGTCTATATATATTTTTTATTTTTTTTTATAATATTAATTTTTTATTTATTTTTTATTAGTTTTTTGAATTTTTTAAAATTGTTTATAGACGTGTAGTCTTTTTACCGATGTCCAGCGATAATACATTCATGCGACCGCCAACAAATTTTTAAGACTAGTCTTGAGATATAATAAAATTACATTTATGTTTGATTGTTTGTGTAATTGTAAGAAACCTTGTTTTCGGACATATAATTTAGTTACTAATGCACGCTGACAATTTATTTGTCCGACCGGCAGCAAAAAGTATGTAAAAAATTAGCTTCAAACATATGACAATAAGTCGTAATATGTTACAGAAATGCATATGAATTTAATGATCTGAGCAATTATAGATAACATAATTTTATAACACATAATCCAATAGTTAACAAAGCAGAAGCAAACTGTGCTAAAAAGCGAACTATGTGTGTTTGGAATAATTTGTGTCGCGTCACAGAAATGTATGAAAATGTATGAAAGTATCATTGTTTCGTGATATAAAGTCTAGTTATTAATACATTTCGATAATGCGTTCATTCGGTGTTGAGTAATTTGCAGAAGTGAAGGGTATTAAAAATGTACACTTACACCCATGGTATAAATAAGGTGCCACACGTCACGCAACTGCAATCAACTTTAATTATGTGGCAAATTACACGTAACATCGTTTCGTAGCACATAATCCAGTTGCGAGTACACGCTGACAATATGTTCATCCGTTAGTTGCCACGGTAGGCGAACTTTATTAAAAAACTAAACTAATACGTACGATATAAATTACAGATAAAATCGTTTCATGACACGTACTCTAATTACCAATATACGAGGGCTATTCGAAAAGTTTGCGGCCTTTTTAAGAAAAACACCTATTTCGATGCAAAACAAAATTTGTTTCTCGACGAAGTCTCCCTGCAACTTGATACATTTGGTCCAACGTTTCTCCCATCCTTTTAACCCATTCGAGATGACGATTTTTTTCGAACACGGTCCCCAGGAGCGAATTTTTTTTTCTTTATATGGTTCATTTTTAATAAAAAAACATGTTTACTATGGAAATCACTCAATTCGTAAGTGAATTTAAAACATTGCACACCAGGTGTGCAGCTCGCTCCTTTTTTATTGCGAGGAACGGATTGAACACCATGTGTGCAATGTAAGGTAAAATGAAAATACATCATTAAAAAATTTATGAACATTTATTTCAAAAATAGTTAGCTAATATAAAATCGTTATTTTGTTTTCAATAATAAATAACAGAATATAATGCAAAGAAAATGTTTAAAAAGTAGTAAAAAAGTTAAAAAAAGATAAGTTGAATAATGAAAAAAATAACAAACGAGAAATTAATTTTTAGAAAAATGTCTACAGATAACAAGGTAATGTAACTCAGTAATAAAAAGGAAAATATAATTTGTAAATACACTTTTAGCAAATAGTACACTGATCGTAAAGTAATTATACATTAGTTGGTTGATGGTAGGGCTTGAAACATTCTCCCAAACATAATCCAGGATTACCGACACAAGCAGGACAAGAGTAATTATTACGTGTATATTTTCCTTCTTTGTGGGACTGTCGGCAATTCATAGTATTTTACATGTAAGAAAGGCTTCAAATATTTTTTAGATTTTTGGTGCACAGTAAAACCAATGCCAAATTTTGTTTTCCTGTACCTTGCAGATTTCATTAGTTCAAGGAAAATCTTATTTCGACGACTAGTTTACTCAGAATAACTGATAATTGCACATTACTGTTATTGCACACACGGTGTGCAAGCCGTCTTATAGCCTTGGAAATCAATTGCACACACGGTGTGCAATCGGTCTCGAATGGGTTAAACGGTCAGAAAAAAATTGATCGTCTAAACCTGAAAAAAACTGGTTTGCAGTGTTTTCCACCTCTGTATTTGACTTATATTTCTTTCCCACAAGAAATTTTTTCAAATTAGGAAACAGGAAACAGTCGCTGGGAGCTAAATCTGGTGAATGGGAAGGGTGCGGAAGCAATTGAAACTTTCATTCGTTAAATTTTGACATTGCGAGCATGCACGTGTGAGCCCAAGCGTTATCTTGCTGAAAGAAGATTTTTTTCTTGGCCAAATGCGGACGTTTTTCCTTAATTCTGGCCTTTAATTTATCTAGGAATGCAGCGTAGTACTGTCCGTTTGTTTCACCCTTTGCAAGGTAATCAATAAGAATTATTCCACAGCTATCCCAGAAAATTGGCGCCGTCACTGTTCCTGCAGAGAGAATGACCTGTTGAGAAAAGTATTTAGACTGACGCCATTTTCTTAGAAAAGTTGTACGACCGACTCGCGAGCGTCTTTTGTGTACTTCTCTATCGCTCACTTCTTTCGTTTTCGTTTTTGTGTATTTTTCGTACCAGGTTGTTCAATAAGTTTTGTCGTTCGATAAGAAAAACACAATGTTATGGTTCAAAATACACTTTATTATTCAGTATAATCTCCCTGAACATTAATGCACTTGCTCCAACGATCCTCCAATCTGTGGATCCCATCCCTGAAGTGAGATTCGGAAGGTCTGCAAAATACGCTTCAACAGCCGTTATGACGTTTCATTTGACGAAAAACGCTTGCCACGCATAAATTTTTTGAGTTCTTGGAAGTCGCTGGGGGCCAAATCTGGTGAATACAGCGGATGCTCCAACAATTCGAACTTTAATTCATGGATTTTAGCCATTGTCAAAATGCTCTTGTGACACGGTGCGATGTCCTGATGAAAAAGGATTTTTTTCTTCTGCAAACCGGGTCTTTTTTCACGAATTTTTTCCTTCAACTGGTCCAAAAGGTTGCAATAATATTCAGAATTAATTGTTTTACCAGTTTGCAAGTAATCCACAAATAAAATTCCTTTCGCATCCCAAAAAACTGATGCCAGAACCTTCTTGGCCGATTTCTGGACACGAACTCGTTTCGAAGCCGAACAACCAGGTTCACACCACTCTTTAGCCTCTTGTTTTGATTTCGGATCATGGTGATAGACCCAAGTCTCATCCATAGTGATGAATCGACGCACAAAATCCACTTTATCCTTTTTAAAACGCTCCAAATGTTGTTGAGAAAGTCGCATTCGAATGTGTTTTTGTTCAATTGTTAGCGAATGCGGCACCCATTGTGCACACAGCTTTTTAAAACTCAAAATTTCATTTAAAATATGACTCACACTGCCTAATGAGATGTGTAGAGCCTCTACTAAATCCCTCTCAGTCAATCGACGATCTTCCAAAACCATATCCTGTACTTTGGCTACGATTTCTGGTGTTGATGCGGTTTTTGGACGTCCTTCACGTGGATCGTCTTCAAGGCTTGTATGACCACGTTTAAATTCAGCAACCCATCTTTCTACTGTTCTAATTGAAGGTGAACGTTCATTATACACTCTTAACATTCGTTCGTGAATTTCTTTTGGTGCTACACCTTCCAAAAATAAGAATTTTATCACTGCACGATATTCAATTTTTTCCATTGTCGAAAATACTGTGACACGGCGACACTAAATGGCTTGTAAACAAAGAATGAATTGACTGATTGAAATGAACTTTCACATACGTTGATAAGAAGAGTGAACCAACAAAACAAAAACAAATTTGGACTAGTAGAAACGCCCTCTCTTATCGACCGACAAAACTTATTGAACACCCTGGTATGCATAGTCAGTCGCGCTCATGCTTGCTACTCGTACGGGCGTTAAGATTATTTTTCCGCAATTATTCTTTCCGTAAATATTCATTCGTATTCTGTTAATTTTTCTAATGTTCGTATTAACCGTTTGAGTCCCATGCAGTTCAGGTTTCATGTCGAAAAGTCCCACTAGTTATGACGATGCGCTATTGACCATACGTGCGCAGTTTTACTGATAATTATTCTTCGCATAGTTACTGTTTTGGTGTGAACCACGCGAGCAAAACATTTTGTCTCTAATTTCCATTATTTTAAATTATATTTATTCGATAAACGCAACAGCTGTTGCCCCATTTGACGTTTTCCGACATAAATTGAAGCAAGCGCGATCGCGCTACTTGGTATTTCTCGACAAGTTTTTCTAAATAACCTCTGGGATCCAAACGGTTAATAAACGTGTGTTATGTGTGAATATAATAAACATTGACAATATCATACTCAAAACGATACGACTCTATTTTCGAAAAAATACCAATAAGACCTTCGTTCAGGCCCTGCCTATTGTAATGACAAATAAGTATATAAAATTAGAGTCCGATTGATGAAGTAGTTTTTGAGAAATCGTGGTCAACGCAACCGTATGTTTTTAAAAACACAGTTTCGAGATAAAGTTCGAGTAAGAGATCGTTCAAAGTTTCAATCTCTTTACTAATCATACATAGTAGCGCTCTAGATAAACGCTTATAATTTTTGAACGTGTGCTCCGATTCTTATGTACTTTTGAGAAAATATTCTTAAAATTATGTACATTAAGAAAATGCAATAAAAAAAGTCGATTTTTTTCACCAACCCAAGTAGGCATAACCCCTTAAACTAGACATATATCTACGGTGTAAATTGTGACACCCCACAGAACTGCGTGGAAGTTTACTTATTTAAACAATTACAAATGACATCATCTCGTAACACACGGTCTAGTTATTAATACACGTTGATAATGCATTCATCCGGTGGTCGGCGAAGCTGTCGAGCTATCTTTAAAACTAAAGTTATATCTATGGCCAAATTGTGTCGCATTAGAGAATTGATGCCGTTCCAATTGCAAATCGCATGCGCGCTTTAGCCGAAACGCGCCTATCGGAACGATTCGTCCTGTCTGCGTGAAGCTAAAGATAGAGACCCGCTGCATCTGGGAGAGAACTCAGGAGCCCAACAGATCGATATTCCATAATATATTATATTGTCTGGGTTGCTGGATGGCGCCGGCGCCCGCGTACTTCCGTTTATTCCTGACACTTGACTTGTGCCAATGCAGCATTCTGTGACCATGAAGACAATTGTCTGCGAGCTAGCCAAAAACTAAACAGTTCTTCGTAATACTTTTAGGACCGCTAAGAAATTTATACATGACCGCCATACGTTACAAAAATCATAACTTTGTTATTTATGAAGCAATTTTTGGGAAACTTTCAGAAATTGTATAATTGGAAGTATTTTAGGTATGATTAAAAAAATTCTACTTTTTAAGAATTATCTTAACGTTTTTACTTAATAATAAATCTGTATGAAGTTTATAGATATTGTAAAATAGAATGAATTTTAGGTATTATTTAAAAAAATGGTCTAAACAATTATTTAAAGAAATTATCATAAAATGTGATTTAAAAGCCAATTTTATCAGAGTTTCTAGTAGTTTTTTTAAAGTATGATATTGCGTGAAGCATTTTTCTGTATGAAGAGGAACCATACAAAATTTGCATATATACGTGTTAAAGTGTTAACACGTTGACTACCACCCAACTTTATAAGAAAATGTCCGTAAGATCAGGCGCGCTGCTATACCATGCGCAAATTTTTTCTTATCGTAGTAGAATATTATTACATTTTTAACAAAATGGCTAGGGATTTCCATCGAGTTGAAAATCTATATTGGAAAATCGTCCTGGACCTATTGTTTCTTATGGTGGTAGAAGATAAGCACATTTACATCGAAACGTTTCGGATCATGCATTCAGTTGAAAAGCTTTCCTCAAGAACGAAGTATCTAAGAAAACGTGTGTGCGCCGAAAATTATTTCTTCTTTTTCGAATATGTTTTCTGTAGTGACGCATCGTTAAAGTTACTTTTATAACAGTTTAATAGTGTTATTGTCCTGTGAAATATCGTTCCAAATACCTACTAATTTACCTCGTAAGTACTCAAACGCACGTCATCAATCAAGATTTTTACCGTTAGCTGAATACTGGCGGTGACGCGGCAGTCAGCGTGTTAATGGTCATGTAATTAGCGATTAGCGAACGTTTCTGCGAATGACATTGTTGGGTTGGGCTTACGTTGATCAGCATAAACGATCGCACGGAAAGTAGATATTGGTGCCAGTAATTATGGAAACGGTTTTCAGCTAGTTTTCTATAATAAATGAAGGCCAATATAATGTAAATGTAAATTGCTCTTAGTGAACACTTTTATGCATTATGTGATAGGAGTTATTGTATGATTATCAGCATCAAAGATTACGTAGAACTAAATTTTGATGCCGATAATTATGAAAGTGGCCTAAGTTCAAAAATTTGAAAGAAGATGCTAAACATCTCATACTAGCGGGTTGTATATTTTTAATATAATATCTTGGCAATGTCTGACATTCATTTGTCATATTGGAAATAATTGAAGAAGTCAATCAAATAAACATTTTGGGTAAACTTCTTGAGTAACTGTAACTGTTTTGTAAACCATCATGGTACCCGTTTTCATATTCAACCACCACTTTTTCCATATAAACCATGTACATATATAATTGTTGTTGGTTTTTTACTTTTAATATAATATCTTGTTATGGTGTCGCGACATTCAAACAAACCTTTCGATGAATTTAATAAATCATTATATTATTTAACATTCTATTCTAGTATTAAATTTCATAAACCGTCAATCAAACAAACATTTTTTAATAAATCATTATATTATTTCATATTCTATTCCAGTATTATGATCTTAATTTCATATCAAACTGTTGCTTTCTTCTAAGTAAACCATATACACTATCAACATAACACTGTAATAATTTATGCCAACGTGTTGGATATTTATTACTATAAACATATTTGTCGTGAGATTTTCACTTGTCACGTTGACAATAACTCAAGAACTCATTAACAACTCAGCAACTACATCGATGAACTTCGTAACTAATTCCAACTGTATCACCATCATGAGGTCCAAATTCATATTGAACCACCGCATGTACATACATTCGCGTGCCGACATCGCACAAGAACATAAAGTAACCTGCCCAAATGAGTATAACACTAAACAAACAAATGACGCCTTCGAAAATTTGCTTTAAAATTGTACATTTAAATCTTTCGCTCATTGACTTTCTGTAAATTCTTATATCATATATTCAATTTAACATAAACTACTGTAAAATCAATTTATTTCATAAGCGTTCATATTTAAAATTATTTAAATTGTACATTTATTGTTATTTCTTTCGCTCATTTGACTTTCTGTAAATTCTTATATCATCCGATTATTCAATTTCTCGCTTTTATAAAATAGTAATTTCTTTCTGAAAACCAACGTTTATTTCATAAGGGGTCAAATGACGCCTTTCAAAATTTACTTTAAAATCGTACATTCATTGTTATTTCTTTCGCTCATTTTACTTTCTGTAAATTCTTATATCATCCGATTATTCAATTTCTCACTTTTACAAAATAGGAATTTCTTTCTGAAAATCAACGTTTATTTCATAAGGGTTCAAATGACTCCTTCCAAAATTTACTTTAAAATCGTACATTCGTTGTTATTTCTTTCGCTCATTTGACTTTCTGTAAATTCGCATATCATCTGATTATTCAATTTCTCGCTTTAATAAATTACGAATTTCTTGCTGAAAATCAACTTTTATTTCATAAGGGGTCAAACGACGCCTTTCAAAATTTACTATAATTAAATCGTATATTCGTTGTTGTTTCTTTCGCTCATTTGACTATCTGTCAATTTTTATGCCATCTGATTATTTAATTGCCCGCTTTTATAAAATGGGAATTTCTTTCTGAAAACCAACGTTTATTTATTTCAAATGACTCATTTTAAAACTTCTTTATCTATTATTGTTATTTCTTTCGCTCATTTGACTTTCCATAAATTCTTATATTATCCGATTATTCAATTTCTCGCTTTTATAAATTAGGAATTTCTTTCTGAAAATCAACGTTTATTTCATATGAGGTCAAATGGCCGCTTTCAAAATTTACTTAAAAATCGTACATTCATTGTTATTTCTTTCGCTCATTTGATTTTTTGTAATTTTTTATGTCAACCGATTATTCAATTTCTCGCTTTTATAAAATACGAATTTCTTTCTGAAAACCAACGTTTATTTCATAAGGGGTCAAATGAGCCCTTCCAAAATTTACTTTAAAATCGTATATTTACTGTTATTTCTTTCGCTCATTTGACTTTCTGTAAATTCGCATATCATCTGATTATTCAATTTCTCGCTTTAATAAATTAAGAATTTCTTGCTGAAAATCAACTTTTATTTTATAAGGGGTCAAACGACGTCTTTCAAAATTTACTATAATTAAATCGTATATTCGTTATTGTTTCTTTCGCTCATTTGACTATCTGTCAATTTTTATGCCATCTGATTATTTAATTTCTCGCTTTTATAAAATGGGAATTTCTTTCTGAAAATCAACGTTTATTTCATAAGGGGTCAAATGACGCCTTTCAAAATTTACTTTAAAATCGTACATTTATTGTTATTTCTTTCGCTTATTTGACTATCTGTAAATTTTTATGCCATCTGATTATTTAATTTCTCGTTTTAATAAAATAGGTATTTCTTTCTGAAAATTAACGTTTATTTCATGAGGGATCACATGATCCCTTTCAAAATTGACTTTAAAATCATACATTTATTGTTATTTCTTTCGCTCATTTGACTCTCTGTAAATTCTTATATCATCCGATTATTCAATTTCTCGCTTTTATAAACTAGGAATTTCTTTCTGAAAACCAACCTTTACTTCATAAGGGGTCAAATGATCCCTCGTGGTAAGAATAGGCAGATGTAAAGTACCGGTACGTTTAGTGATAAATGATCTTGCGTAAATTACTATAAAATAATCTGCGCACACGCATCCAAATTTAGCTGAATAAACCGGGATAAACGATTCTGCGTAGACGTGTATACGTTACCCAGCGTAAACGAGTGGAAAGAGAAGCCGTGTAGGGCAAAAAGCGGGAAAGTACAGCGAAATCGAAAGTAGAACTAATCGTTTCGCATTATACGCTGCATTACGTACCGTGCACGATCGTGTTGTGCATCGCATGCGAGCGATGATTGTGATCTGCCATTAATTAATCGAAATCGCCAATGGCACGACGCTCGGTGAACGAAGGTGCGCGACTGCGATAAATCAACGTGGGTAACACACTTTTTAAACGGCCGGCATATCAAGAGAGAAATACACGCCGGCGAACTCCCCTCTACTGAATTAATGCTAGGCGCGTGAACGATGAGTACGCAAAAGTTACACACGTGAGAAGGCGCAATTAAATGCCCGCGTTTAGCGCTCTAGGCGCTAATTAGCGAGCGTTTAAGAGGGCGCGGTGAGAACGAGCAAAAGTGGACAATTGCTGAAAAAGAAAATGTCGGCTTATGGCGCGGGTTGTTCAGGTGGAAAGTAAGAAGTATGATTACTCGGCTGGAAATGTAAATTATTATTTTGTTTTACGTGGGAGTTTGTTTGGTTATGCAAAGTGCAATTAGTAATCTTTGAAAGCACGTGGTGGGAATGAGTAAAAGTGAACAACTGTTAAAGGGGGAAATGGCGGGTCATGATAGAGTTTGTTCGGGTGGAAAGTAAGAGGTGTGATTAATCGGTTGAAAATGCAAACCGTTGTTTTATTTTATCCGGGTGATTTAATATCGTTTACGAATACGCACGTGTTTAGTGACGTGAAGTATAATTAACGGGGTGTTAATATGTTGACTGCCAAGCGTATTTTGCTATGTTAGAACCGCGATGCGATGAAGTACTGCAGAGTATGATTAAATCGTGCAAAATTATGGTGACGCAGAGTTGTTAGAAGCCAAAGTATTGAAGCAGTGTTTCAATATCAATTGCTTTTACAAGATTGCAAATAGGTTTCATTATGAATTTTTTGCATTTCTAGTAAAATCTTTTGCGCCGGTCACCGGTGACCACCATTGCAGTCAACGTGTTAAGAGTATGTGGTGAGAACGAGCAAAAGTGGATAATTGTTGAAAAAGAAAATGTCGGCTTGTGGCGCAGGTTGTTCAGGTGGAAAGTAAGAAGTATGATTAATCGGCTGCAAATGTAAATTATTATTTTGTTTTACGTGGGAGTTTGTTTGGTTATGCAAAGTGCAATTAGTAATCTTTGAAAGCACGCGGTGGGAAGGAGTAAAAGTGAACAACTATTGAAAAGGGAAATGTCGGGTTATGATAGAGTTTGTTCGGGTGGAAAATAAGAGGTGTGATTAATCGGTTGAAAATGCAAACCGTTGTTTTATTTTATCCGGGTGATTTAATATCGTTTACGAATACGCACGTGTTTAGTGACGTGGAGTCTAATTAACGGTTCGTTAAAAGTATGTGGTGAGTTAGGAGCAAAAGTGGACAATTGCTGAAAACGAAAATGTCCACTGGTGACGCAGGTTATTCAGGTGGAAAGTAAGAATTATGGTTAATCGGTTGGAAATGTAAATCGTTATTTTGTTTTACGTGGGAGTTTGTTTGGTTATGCAAAGTGCAATTAGTAATCTTTGAAAGCACACGGTGGGAATAAGTAAAAGTGAACAACTGTTAAAGGGGGAAATGGCGGGTTATGATAGAGTTTGTTCGGGTGGAAAGCAAGAGCTGTGACTAATCGGTTGAAAATGCAAACCGTTGTTTTATTTTATCCGGGTGATTTAATATCGTTTACGAATACGCACGTGTTTAGTGACGCAAAGTATAATTAACGGGGCGTTGAAAGTATTCGGTGGGTTAGCTGCAAAAGTGGACAGTTGCTGAAAAAGAAAATGTCGGCTTATGGCGCAGGTTGTTCAGGTGGAAAGTAAGAAGTATGATTAATCGGCTGCAAATGTAAATCGTTATTTTGTTTTATGTGGGAGTTTGTTTGGTTATGCAAAGTGCAATTAGTAATCTTTGAAAGCACGCAGTGGGAATGAGTAAAAGTGAACAACTGTTAAAGAGGGAAATGTCGGGTCACGATAGAGTTTGTTTATTACCATACACATATTTTCGCATGTAGAACAGATTTTCGTAGTTTTGTAACCTTTACAATATTTTATTTGACAAGTTTTTCGTACGATCGAGACAAAGGAACGTCCAGATTCAGTCGTACGGAGACCGGGAGAATGAACTGGAATCGTTTTTTCAAATATATTACAATTACTATTACGTGCTTATCAGTACACCTGATCCATTTCATTCCTATTGAAAATAAATTCCTACATATTTGAAACAGTAAATACCATATTTTCTCGACCACTCAAATGGACTGATCACGGTAGGTAGGACTGACTACAAATATTTCTTAGAAAAAAGAAAAAAAAAACTAGAAGTAAATGCTAAAGAATATATTGTATGCATATTTAAGAAAAGTCATAAAGTTTGATAGCGATATGATGACGTTTAAATATGTGTAAGTTGTACAAAAGTTTGAAAACAGTCAATTTGACCGGTAGTGGTAGGTTTAGTGTTAATATCGTTTACGAATACGCACGTGTTCGTGTAGTCTAATTAACGGGGTGTTAAGAGTATGTGGTGAGTTAGGAGCAAAAGTGGATAATTGCTGAAAAAGAAAATGTCGGCTCATGGTGCAGATTGCTCAGGTGGAAAGTAAGAAGTATGATTAATCGGCTGGAAATGTAAATCCTTATTTTGTTTTACGGGGGAGTTTGATTGGTTATGTAAAATTTAATTAATAAATAATCTTTCGAAACACGCAATGGTAATGAGTAAAAGTGAACTGTTAAAGAGGAAAATGTCGGGTTATGACAGAGTTTTTTCGGGTGGAAAGTAAGAGGTGTGATTAATCGGTTGAAAATGCAAACCGTTGTTTTATTTTATCCGGGTGATTTAATATCTTACGAAAACGCACGTGTTAAGTGACGTGGAGCCTAATTAACGGTGTGTTAAAAGTATGCGGTGAGTTAGGTGCAAAAGTGGACAATCGCTGAAAAAGAAAATGTCCACTGATGACGCAGGTTATTCAGGTGGAAAGCAAGAAGTATGGTTAATCGGTTGGAAATGTAAATCGTTATTTTGTTTTACGTGGAAGTTTGTTTGGTTATGCAAAGTGTAATTAGTAAATCTTTGAAAGCACGCGGTGAGAACGAGTAAAAGTGAACAACTGTTAAAGAGGGAAATTGCAGGTCATGATAGAGTTTGTTCGGGTGGAAAGTAAGAGGTGTGATTAATCGGCTGAAAATGCAAACTTTGTTTTGTTTTTTATCCGGGTGATTTAATATCGTTTACGAATACGCACATGGTTAGTGATGTGGAGTCTAATTAACGGGGTGTTAAGCGTATATGGTGAGCTAGGGGCAAAAGTGAACAGTTCTTAAAAAGGAAAATAGCGGATCACGATGTTGCTTCTTGAAATGTAAATAAATAATTAATTAATCGGTAGAAATGATGAATTTATGTATGTCGGAGATCTAATATCGTTTAAATATATCCCCACGTTTAACGCTTTAGGTGCTAATTAGCGAGTCTAATCCTTTCGATATGACCGATGACTAGGCACCCGTCAAAATTAAAGTTTCTCGCCAGCATAACCGATGTCATTTTGTTTCGTTGTTTCGACAACTGCACATTTTGGCAATACGAGAATTCGCAAACAGGATCGATGATAAAGTATTGTATATAACGTTACGCTTTGTTCACGGGAAAGTGTATGTTTATGTGTTGACTATCCTGTGCACCTGCAACGTGTTTATGGCAAAGTACATTACATCGAAAGAGTTAAGTAGGCGCGGTAAGAACAAATAAAAATGGACAACTGTTGAAAATAAACATTTCGGGTCATAACACATTTATTTTTAAATTAAAATAAAATGTATCGCTAATCTTTCGAAATAAAAAATTATTGTTCTCTTTTCCTTGTATGTGGTGGATTTAATATTGATCACGTACATATCTATGTTTAGCGCTTTAGAATCTAATTTATAGGTTTTTGGAAATAGTTAGAACCAACAAAATTGGACGGTTATCCAAATTTAAAGTAGAAAAGAAAATATAGGATCGCAATGCTGTTTTTCAAAAATACTAAAATGTTGTTTCTTTTTATCTATGGGAGATTTAATATCGTTTACGCATATGTTTTTTATGTATGCCGTTTTTCAAGAATGCCAAATTGTTGTTTCTTTTTATGTATGGGAGATTTAATATTGTTTACGCATACGTCTATGTTTATCGCTGTGGACTATAATGTGTGAGTTTCTGAGAGTAGTGAGAAAACGGTCAAAAATGCATACTTGTTAAAAAAAATGTCGAGTCATAATGCAGTTCTTCAGACGGACAGAAAAACATAGCACTACTCACTTGAAGTGGTAAATGACGTCTTTGTTTCTGTTATACTAGAAATTTAAAATTGTTTTTGCACCTGTGTTTATTTAGTGCTCCAAGCGTTAATTACTGAGCGAGAGCGATCTCAGAGTCTGCGACAAAGTAAAAGTAGATAACAATTAAAGAAAATTACAATTGACAATGGAGTTTCTTCAAATGATAAGTCAAACGCAGTACTAATTAGTTCGAATTATATTTCACTCTTTTGCCGCTCCGATATTCCCTGACGTGTGTCCCAAAGTTTAACGCTTGGCTTTAATGAGCTAGTCTTGAGAAATATGTTGTGAGAAGACGCAACCGTGGACAATTCTCCAAAGGAAAATATCGGAGAAAAATGCAGTTTCTTCGGATGAAAAATGAAATGCGTTGCTTATCAGTCGGAACGATAAATTACGCTTTTGTTTCTGTTATACTAGAAATTTAAAATTGTTTTCGCACCTGTGTTTATTTAGTGCTCCAAGCGTTAATTACTAAGCGACTGCGATCCCAGAATCATCGACAAAGTAAAAGTAGCAAACTATTAAACAAGAAAATTACAATTAACAATGGAGTTTCTTCAAATGATAAGTCAAACGCAGTACTAATCAGTTTGAATTACATTTCACTCTTTTGCTTCTCCGATATTCCCTGACGTGTGTCCCACTGTTTAACGCTTGGCTTTAATGAGCTAGTCTTCAGAAATATGTTGTGAAAAGAAGCAAACGTCGACAATTCTCCAAAGGAAAATATCGGGGAAAAATGCAGTTTCTTCGGATGAAAAATGAAATGCGTTGCTTATCAGTCGGAACCATAAATTACGCTTTTGTTTCTGTTATACTAGAAATTTAAAATTGTTTTCGCACCTGTGTTTATTTAGTACTTCAAGTGTCAATTACTGAGCGAGAACGATCTCAGAGTCCGCGACAAAGTAAAAGTAGGTAACTATTAAACAAGAAAATTACAATTGCCATTGGAGTTTCTTCAAATGATAAGTCAAACGCAGTACTAATCAGTTGGAATTATATTTCACTCTTTTGCCTTTCCGATATTCCCTGACGTGTGTCCCAAAGTTTAACGCTTGGCTTTAACACTAGAACTACCGACAATTCAGCAAACCTACTTCTACCAAAACCAGTCAAAATGACTGATCTTAAAAAAATACTTAATAATAGATTTTTTTTTTAATTTGTTGCTTCATTACTTTCTTACAAAAGGAAATCCATGTTTTATGTAATATATTTTTGGTATTATTAACTTATTTAATGAGTTAGGATTATCTCTTACGCATTAGTAAACACAATGCTCCTCGCGCATGGTTCCGTCTGCAGCAATTTCATTTTATGATTCTAGTAAAATACTTTCATTAGAATCTTCAGAACTTGAAAACACTCGAACACGTCTACTTTTACGTAAATTCGAATTATTTTCACATTCGCTTTCTGAAGATTTCTGAACATATTCTTTGTCTAAATCATCATTATGACTTCTGTCACTATCAACAAGATTATCGTGAATACCCCACGATTCAATTTCATTTTCTTCTGGTTCATCTTCACAGTCATAAAGTTCACCATCTTCTATATCAGAGCATTCCATTGGTATATCATTCAATTTTTGCAATACTTCACAAGTTTTCAATCGTTTTGCCATTTTCAGGGCTTAGAAAGACTAGAACAAAACTATTTATTATAAAAATGAGTATATAATATTTGTATTTATTTTCTCATCTTACACTAATTGAAATAATATGATGTATACTGAATATATTGTTATATGAACAAGAGCATGATGGTCTTCCAGCGGCTGTTATAAACGCACTGATTGAATGCAGTAGCTTCTCTATTTGATGGTTGGTTTTACAATGTTGCCTGATATAATACTGTGACGTGGCAAGCGAGCAAATTGCAAAACAAAACAATAACACATTCCTAACAGAATCTTCAAATGTTTTACGACTTCAGATCTAAATGAACGCCTTCATAAATACCAGTCAAAATGATTGCTGTTGGTATAAGTAACCATAGTATCAATTTATTTTGATTCCGAATAAATAAAACATTTAAAAAATATATTTTAATATTTCTTTAGTTATCACCGCAAAAGTCATTACACCATTTCGGAAAAAAATGTAACATAAAGTAGAAATATTTAAATCAAATTGTAAAACCAGTCAAAATGACTGGTGCGGTAGTTCTAGTGTTAATAAGCTAGTCGTCAGAAATATGTTGTGAGAAGAAGCAAACGTGGACAATTCTCCAAAGGAAAATATCGGGGAAAAATGCAGTTTCTTCGGATGAAAAATAAAATGCGTTGCTTATCAGTCGGAACGATAAATTACGCTTTTGTTTCTGGTTTACTAGAAATTTAAAATTATTTTCACACCTGTGTTTATTTAGTGCTCCAAGCGTCAATTAGTGAGCGAGAGCGATCTCAGAGTCTGCGATAAAGTAAAAGTAGATAACTATTAAAGAAAATTACAATTGACAATGGAGTTTCTTCAAATGATAAGTCAAACGCAGTACTAATCAGTTGGAATTATATTTCACTCTTTTGCCTCTCCAATATTCCCTGACGTGTGTCCCAAAGTTTAACGCTTGGCTTTAATGAGCTAGTCTTCAGAAATATGTTGTGAAAAGAAGCAAACGTGGACAATTCTCTAAAGGAAAATATCGGGGAAAAATGCAGTTTCTTCGGATGAAAAATGAAATGCGTTGCTTATCAGTCGGAACGATAAATGACGCTTTTGTTTCCTCTGTGTTGGAGTGTTAATGTCGTTTACGTATGTGCAAAGTTACAGTATCATAAGCGCCTCTTTCGTGTGTATCTCATATGCAAGGCAATATGGTAGATTCGTCGTCGAGTTATAATTAGCTTTATCGCAGGGACGAATTGCTATGGCTAAGAACCCGTGTTAAAAAATGTCTAGCAGCAATATTTCATTTTGCACACTGTCATGATCTAATGGCACATTAGCATCGGATGCGAATAGCGTTTTCGTTTAAGTTTTCTCGAAAACGGTTTCAAAGTTGCATTTATTACGGATTTATTACAATTATTACAATTATTACAATTTTTATATAGGCGAAAAATATCCTTGTTTATCTATAGTTAAAAAGTTTGAAACTATAAAAGCCACTTATGAGCCTGGAAGATTGCTTTGCATTTGTTAAAAACGATGAATTCGGAAACAAAAATTGCAGGCAAGAAAATGTCGAATATACGAGCAAGGTGTGATATTAAATTAAACTAAAAATTGAATCAAGATAAATTTTCTCCGTACATTTATTGGTGAGAGTATGAAATTAATATAAGTGAAAAAGTGAATACATTTTATTCTGTATATGTATCCTTAAGATCTCTGGGAAACTTTGAAAGCTGCAGGCTTGAACAAATTCCTGGTATTGTTTAAAAATGAAAAGGCTGAAGATGAAAGTTGCAAGGAAAGAAACTGACTTTCAAACACTGTCACTTATTGACATGATATATGCCGTTACTGGAAGACCGCGCACATGAAAACTGTTCTGTGCAATATCTTTAACTCCTTTAGGGACATTGACACGTATGCACGTTGGGTCTTCTGTGCTTGTTTCTTTCTATATTTGCTTTTAACGCTTGCCTTCTCGGATTTCATATCCACGGCTAGGAAATAAATGCGTGACATCATTCATGACAATACTCCAGTCTTTTACGTATTATTTACAAGCCATTGCAAACGAACAACGAGTGAATCTTATTTACACGCCTATCAACACATTTTCAACAAAATCAATTCCTAGTAAAATATTTGTTTCCAAACACTCTACTGTGTAGTATAGTATTATATTTGGAGTCTTATATCTCTTTTCAACGCTGTTCCTTTTACATTTCCTCAATACGACCCTTTTTGATTTACTACCCATTGCAGTGTAACCGCATAACGCATAAATCTTGTTTAACCCCTTCAGACTTGATTTTTTTTTCGTTTAAGAAAAATTATTTTTTATACTAAAATTAATTTAATTCATGTGAATGAAGGCAACAATATACTTTCTACAGAAATATTTATTTATTTATTTATAATTTGTAAATGTTCATTTTAATGGACATATGGTCCTTACGCAAGATTTATAACACTTAATTTATAATACTTATTATAGATTTATAATACTTATTTGTCATTACAATAGGCAGGGCTTGAACGAAGGATTTGGAAAAATTTGAATTTTTACAAGAATGACAACACTTTTACGAAAAAATCCGTCTTTCGAGGTGAATTAACTTTCGTTTTTATGTTGTAACTTTTTTTTTATTACCGAAATAAGAAATCCTTCGTTCAGGCCCTGCCTATTGTAATGACAAATAAGTATATAAAATTAGAGTCCGATCGGTGATGTAGTTTTTGAGAAATCGTGGTCACCGCAACCGTATGTTTTAAAAAACACAGTTTCGAGATAATCGCGTTTAAAGTTTCAAGCTCTTTACTAATCATACACAGTAGCGCTCCAGATAAACGCTTATCATTTTTGAACGTGTGGTCCGATTTATATGTACTTTTGGGGAAATATTCTTAAAATGATGTACATTAAGAAAACGCAATAAAAAAAAAATCGATTTTTTTCACCAACCCAAGTAGGCATAACCCCTTAAGGATCGGTCACGAGTTTTCTCGTGTTTTCTACACGCTGTCATTAAATGTCCCTTATTTCGATACACTATATTTATTTTGTCTATTGTAGTATTTACATCAATATTCAATGCATTCAACTCGATTGCCTTCATGTATTTTTCGTATTTTCATTTCTTAGTAAAAAAGTTATGATAATTATTAACACTTTGACTGCCATGCGTATTTCGCTGTATTAGAACGGCGGTGCTATGAAATACTACAGCGTTTGACTGAATTATGCAAAATGTAAATAATGTGCAAGTAATAGAGACCAAAGAATCGCATCACTATTCTAACAATAACTGCATTTATAAAATAATTATTACTACCCATTGCGAATATTTTCGATCTTCGGTCAAATCTCTTGCGCCGGTCACCGGTGACCCCCACGGCAGCCAACGTGTTAAAAAACATAATTTTTATAATAATATCTAAAATACTTCCAATTATACAATTTCTGAAAGTTTCACAAAAATTGTTTCATAAATAATAAAGTTATGATTTTTTGTAACGTACAAGATTCCCAAAACGTGCGGTTCCAGGCGTATTTCTTACAGATTTCTTACTGGTCCTTAATACTAGAACTACCGCACCAGTCATTTTCACTGGTTTTACAATTTGATTTAAATATTTCTACTTTATGTTACATTTTTTTTCCGAAATGGTGTAATGACTTTTGCGGTGATAACTAAAGAAATGGTAAAATATATTTTTTAAATGTTTTATTTATTCTGAATCAAAATAAATTGATACTATGGTTATTCATACCAACAGCAGTCATTTTGACTGGTATTTATTAAAGGGTTCATTTAGATCTGAAGTCGTAACACATTTGAAGATTCTGTTAGGAATGTGTTATTGTTTTGTTTTGGAATTTGCTCGCTTGCCACATCACAGTATTATATCAGGCAACATTGTAAAAACGACCCTCAAATAGAGAAGTTATTGCATTCAATCAGTGTGTTTATAACAGCCGCTGGAAGACCATCATACTCTTGTTCATATAACAATATATTCAGTATACAACATATTATTTCAATTAGTGTAAGATGAGAAAATAAATACAAATATTATATACTCATTTTTATAATAAATAGTTTTGTTATAGTCTTTCTAAGCCCTGAAAATGGCAAAACGATTGAAAACTTGTGAAGTATTGCAAAAATTGAATGATATACCAATGGAATGCTCTGATATAGAAAATGGTGAACTTTATGACTGTGAAGATGAACCAGAAGAAAATGAAATTGAATCGTGGGATATTCACGATAATCTTGTTGATAGTGACAGAAGTGACAATGATGATTTAGACAAAGAATATGTTCAGAAATCTTCAGAAAGCGAATGTGAAAATAATTCGAATTTACGTAAAAGTAGATGTGTTCGAGTGTTTTCAAGTTCTGAAGATTCTAATGAAAGTATTTTACTAGAATCATAAAATGAAATTGCTGCAGACGGAACCATGCGCGAGGAGCATTGTGTTTACTAATGCGTAAGGGATAATCCTAATTCATTAAATAAGTTAATAATACCAAAAATGTATTACATAAAACATGGATTTCCTTTTGTAAGAAAGTAATGAAGCAACAAATTTAAAAATATTCTATTGTTAAGTATTTTTTTAAGACCAGTCATTTTGACTGGTTTTGGTAGAAGTAGGTTTGCTGAATTGTCGGTAGTTCTAGTGTTAAAGTGTTAACCATCGTTTCGCATGTTACTGCCTAGAATAGCAGGGCCTACGACCTGTACGACAGAACTGCTTGAGGCATTCGCTACTTCAGCCGCAAAAAGTTAACAAAAGACAATGACAATGCCAATGGCAAGTGGCAGCGGGTGTCTTGAGTGTCTCATCAAATCTGCGTACGCGTATACGTGAACAGCTTCCGGTTCGACTCAAGAAGACAGCTTTGCAGAGTTCAGCTCGAAGCTGAATCAGCGTCGCACGGTTTCTCTTCAGCAGAGTTTAGACTCAGTTTCTCACATTCGAGATAGCGGTTGTGGTTAGTGCGTTGTCTTTGCCTTAATACATTGAACGCCATGTCGTTCATATATGGGTGACAAGATACCAGAAGTTTACAAGTCTTTTTATTAGTAATAAAGGTATTTAGTCGAAAGAATACACATAGTGGTATATAAATGCTTCTAAGTATATTAGATGTAAAAGATATAGCATATTACATTTTAGAATTTATAATTACAATTTAAGCAGAGTTATGTTCCGAATTATACCATCGGTTTTTAATAGTAACAAAGGCATTTAGTAAAAATAATACACACAATGGTGTATAAGTGTTTCTAAGTGTACTGGATGTAAAAGATATAGCATACTGCATTTTAGAATTTACAACTACAATTTAAGCAAAGTTGTGGCATTTTGGAAACAATGGAGCAATATATTAGAGTGCCTGTAGATTTTTGCTTTGAGTTGTTTATAGAATTTGTCTGCTTGTCGTCCATATATAGGTGACAAGATACCAGAAGTTTACAAGCCTTTTTTAATAGTAACAAAGGTATTTAACCGAAATAATACAGATAGCGGTATATAAGTGCTTCTAAGTATATTAGATGTAAAAGATATAGCATACTACATTTTAGAATTTATAATTACAATTTAAGCAGAGTTATGTTCCGAATTATACCATCGGTTTTTAATAGTAACAAAGGCATTTAGTAAAAATAATACACACAATGGTGTATAAGTGTTTCTAAGTGTACTAGATGTAAAAGATATAACATACTGCATTTTAGAATTTACAACTACAATTTAAGCAAAGTTGTGGCATTTTGGGAACGGTGGAGCAATATATTAGAGTGCCTGTAGATTTTTGCTTTGAGTTGTTTATAGAATTTGTCTGCTTGTCGTCCATATATAGGTGACAAGATACCAGAAGTTTACAAGCCTTTTTTAATAGTAATAAAGGTATTTAGTCGAAAGAATACACATAGTGGTATATAAGTGCTTCTAAGTATATTAGATGTAAAAGATATAGCATACTACATTTTAGAATATACAATTACAATTTAAGTAGAGTTGTGGTACTTTAGGGTCGGTGAAGCAATATATTAGAGTGTCTATAGATTTTTACTGGCTATTTGTTGAGTTGTTTGTAGAATTTGTCTGGTTGTCTAGCAATAAAAATTACACTTTCGTCCAGTTCTTGCTTCATCGGACATTTTTCATGCTATCAATTTGTGTGTTATGTTCCGATGTATACGATTAGTTTTTAATAGTTACAAAGGTATTTATTCGGAAGAATACACATAACGGTATATAAGTGCTTGTAGGTATATTAGATGTAAAAGATATAGCAGACTATAATTTAGAATTACAATTTAAGCAAAGTTCTGGCACTTTAGGATCGATGGAGCAATATATTAGAGTGCCTGTAGATTTTTGCTGGCTATTTGTTGAGTTATTTACAGAATTTGTCTGCTTTTCGTCCATATATGGGTGACAAGATACCAGAAGTTTATAAGCCTTTTTAATAGTAAGGAAAGTATTTAGTCGAAATAATACACACAACAGCATATAAGTGCTTCTAAGTATATTAGATGTAAAAGATATGACATATTACATTTTGGAATTTACAATTACAGTTTAAGTAGAGTTGTGGTACTTTAGTGTCGGTGAAGCAATATATTAGAGTGTCTGTAGATTTTTGCTGGCTGTTTGTTGAGTTATTTACAGAATTTGTCTGCTTTTCGTCCATATATGGGTGACAAGATACCAGAAGTTTATCAGCCTTTTTAATAGTAACAAAGGTATTTAGTCGAAATAATACACACAATGGCATATAAGTGCTTCTAAGTATATTAGATGTAAAAGATATGGCATATTACATTTTAAACTTTACAATTACAATTTAAGCAAAGTTGTGGCACTTTAGTGTCGGTGAAGCAATATATTAGAGTGTCTGTAGATTGTTGCTGGCTATTTGTTGAGTTATTCATAGAATTTATCTACTTGTCAATTGTATCTTTGTCATTATACTTGTCTACTTGAAATTTATCATTCCTCGTCACTATCTGCTTCAAAGCGTTTATACGGCGAGTCACAAATGGAAATGCGGTTTATCCGACATTTTTCCGTTAAATTATCCGAAACCCATACATATCAGTGTCTTTGTTTGGCCATTTTGACTGATGGAGGATCTGCATGAGCGTTCTTGGTCTTTAACCCCTTAACGACGAATGAGGATAATTCGCGACATACTGCTTCGCATGTCGCATATGGGTTTAAAATTGAGAATTTCATAAAAGTGTCGGTTGTAGCGAATAGGATACATTCCTACTACCAATATATACTAGTGCACAAGCACAGTACACAAATAAAAATTGTTGACGGATTTAAATGTGCATAATAACAGGATATATACTATGTAATTATTTTTTCATCAGAAAAAAATTCAGGCGTTAAGGGGTTAAGACTGATATGATCAGCTGTAAACTTCGCAAACTACTTGAGCACAGTTTTTACAACCGAATAACCTGCCTCGTAAAAGCACCTATCTTATTTGTTTTTTATGTATCGGTTTTGCTTTCTGGTAATAGTAAAGCATCATGTGTAAAATGCACTGCGTTTTCTTGCATTTTCAAGAAGGTACAAGACTGGCACAAATCAGTTTAGCCTAGCGAAACTTTTTTTTCAATGATTGTTGAAATGTCAACTTTCAGAATATATGCAAAAATAATTTGTTTTCAATAATTCTGATATACTTAAACATGATCCAATAGCACCGAACGAAAATCGGCACAAACTTTCCGAACCCAATAATTTTGACAATATGTTGGTCGGCTTCAGTAGAATTGGAAGAAAACGTCGATACCGATATTGAGGATTTTTGTTCTCTGGATTGGAATCGGCACTCTTGGTTTTCGCAAATTGCATATCTTCATGTCGCCAATATGACGGTTGCCTTCAGCGGGTTTTCCAGGAAACATTGATCCTGATATTAGAATATTCTCTTTTTTGGATTGACACTGTATTTGCGATTTTTCTAATTTCGATATTTTCAGCTCAACAATTTATTAGTCGGATTTAATAGGGTTTGAAGAAAACATTGTTGCCGATATTGCAATGTTTCATTGTTTTCCAAATTAGAATCGCATTCTTCATTTTTACAAATTCACTATTTACATTTCAACAACATGGCAATTCGCTTCAATAATATTTCAAATATACGTTAACACTGGCATTGGAAATTTCAGTGTGTTCCAAGTTAGAATTGCATTCTTGTTTTTTGCAAATTCTACGGGTTCACTTCGACACTATCAGCAGTTGAACTATCTCTGATATTATAATTATTATTGCTTTCTTGGCTAGAAGTACATTCTTGGTGTTTGAAAACTAGAAAAAATGGAGTTATGGAAAATATTCTATGCAACTCCAGCTGTCACAAAGAACAAGTATGATATTTTATATTTATTCGGGAGCTCTAAGAAAGTTTAATTATCTACGAAAATCTTTCAAAACAATTTATTAGTCGGATTTAGTAGGGTTTGAAGAAAACATTGTTGCCGATACTGCAATGTTTCATTGTTTTCCAAATTAGAATCGCATTCTTCATTTTTACAAATTCATTATTTACATTTCGACAACATGGCAATTAGCTTCAATAATATTTCAAATATACGTTAACACTGGCATTGGAAATTTCACTGTGTTCCAAGTTAGAATTGCATTCTTGTTTTTTGCAAATTCTACGTGTTCATTTCGATACTATCAGCAGTTGAACAATCTCTGATATTATAATTAATATTGCTTTCTTGGCTAGAAGTGCATTCTTGGTGTTTGAAAACTAGAAAAAATGGAGTTATGGGAAATATTCTATGCAACTCCAGCTGTCACAAAGGACAAGTATGGTATTTTATATTTATTCGGGAGCTCTAAGAAAGTTTAATTATCTACGAAAATCTTTCAAAACAATTGATTAGTCGGATTTAGTAGGGTTTGAAGAAAACATTGTTGCCGATATTGCAATGTTTCATTGTTTTCCAAATTAGAATCGCATTCTTCATTTTTACAAATTCACTATTTACATTTCGACAACATGGCTATTAGCTTCAATAATATTTCAAATATACGTTAACACTGGCATTGGAAATGTCACAATGTTCCTAGTTAGAATTGCATTCTTGTTTTTTGCAAATTCTACGTGTTCACTTCGACACTATTAGCAGTTGAACAATCTCTGATATTATAATTATTATTGCTTTCTTGGCTAGAAGTGCATTCTTGGTGTTTGAAAACTAGAAAAAATGGAGTTATGGAAAATATTCTGTGCAACTCCAGCTGTCACAAAGAACAAGTATGGTATTTTATATTTATTCGGGAGCTCTAAGAAAGTTTAATTATCTACGAAAATCTTTCAAAACAATTTATTAGTCGGATTTAGTAGGGTTTGAAGAAAACATCGTTGCCGATATTGCAATGTTTCATTGTTTTTCAAATTCGAATCGCATTCTTCATTTTTACAAATTCACAATTTACATTTCGACAACATGGCAATTAGCTTCAATAATATTTCAAATATACGTTAACACTGGCATTGGAAATTTCACTGTGTTCCAAGTTAGAATTGCATTCTTGTTTTTTGCAAATTCTACGTGTTCACTTCAACACTATCAGCAGTTGAACAATTTCTTATATTATAATTATTATTGCTTTCTTGGCTAAAAGTGCATTCTTGGTGTTTGAAAACTAGAAAAAATGGAGTTATGGAAAATATTCTATGCAACTCTAGCTGTCACAAAGAACAAGTATGGTATTTTATATTTATTCGGGAGCTCTAAGAAAGTTTAATTATCTACGAAAATCTTTCGAAACAATTTATTAGTCGGATTTAGTAGGGTTTGAAGAAAACATTGTGGTCGATATTGCAATGTTCCATTGTTTTCCAAATTAGAATCGCATTCTTCACTTTTACAAATTCACTATTTACATTTCGACAACATGGCAATTCGCTTCAATAATATTTCAAACATATGTTAACACTGGCATTGGAAATTTCACTGTGTTCCAAGTTAGAATTGCATTCTTGTTTTTTGCAAATTCTACGTGTTCACTTCGACACTATCAGCAGTTGAACAATCTCTGATATTGTAATTATTATTGCTTTCTTGGCTAGAAGTGCATTCTCGGTGTTTGAAAACTAGAAAAAATGGAGTTATGGCAAATATTCTATGCAACTCCAGCTGTCACAAAGAACAAGTATGGTATTTTATATTTATTCGGGAGCTCTAAGAAAGTTTAATTATCTACGAAAATCTTTCAAAACAATTTATTAGTCGGATTTAGTAGGGTTTGAAGAAAACATTGTTGCCGATATTGCAATGTTTCATTGTTTTTCAAATTAGAATCGCATTCTTCATTTTTACAAATTCACTATTTACATTTCGACAACATGGCAATTAGCTTCAATAATATTTCAAATATACGTTAACACTGGCATTGGAAATTTCACTGTGTTCCAAGTTAGAATTGCATTCTTGTTTTTTGCAAATTCTACGTGTTCACTTCGACACTATCAGCAGTTGAACAATCTCTGATATTATAATTATTATTGCTTTCTTGGCTAGAAGTGCATTCTTGGTGTTTGAAAACTAGACAAAATGGAGTTATGGAAAATATTCTATGCAACTCCAGCTGTCACAAAGAACAAGTATGGTATTTTATATTTATTCGGGAGCTCTAAGAAAGTTTAATCATCTACGAAAATCTTTCAAAATTCTAAACACAATTCAATGCACCGCAGTTGCATAAAACAAACATTTAATATAATATCGTCACACATAGAAAGAAAATATTTTTTAAAATATTTTGTAAAACAATCTTCAATTCCTGAACCACTAGGCTATAATAAATAAATAAATAAACAATATGCACTTACCACTGTATTGTGACTGGCCAAAAAATGGCTGCGAAAAACAAGCTATATTCATAATTGTGTATTACGAAAATATTATGAAAATAGGCGTTGTTAAATCGCTATGTGCTTGTAACAAAGACGGTCACTGTTAACATTCTTTATGCCTGCTTTCACACTCAGTTGTGTTAGTTGATACTAATAAACATGTCGTGTATTTTTAGCATTGACAGTTCGGACGGGTAGGGCTGCAAGTGTTTCTATTCTGAAGTATCACAGCCTTTGAAGCTCATGTTTCTTCTCAGAACGCTTGTTTACCCTTGGACAATATTTCGCCAAAATTGTTTCATGCAGAAGAAAATATAACATATTCGCGAAATTTGTTCCGCAGATTTTGCTACCGCTTGTATTGATTTTGATAAAAATGTGTGTTTTCTCAAATTTATTGCCAGGTAGATCGTATTGTAAATTGGAATTAAGTCAAGTTTGTTGATATCATCTGTTCTGCAAAACGTCTTAGGTGTCATTTGCCAAAATTCTGCGGTTATTCCTGAAATTATTGCAATGGATGAACAATGTTAAACAGAAGTTAGTTCAGAAAAACTGTGGAGTTTTTCTCAGATAAGCGATCGAAAACGTTTACTTATCTACCTGATGTCCTACAACATGTAAACACACTTTGAATGACTATAAATTAGTATAAGTTCCTACTAGGGTACATAGAAAATTAGTGCCATGTAATTATACAGTTACAAGTATACCCGCGTATGTAGGAATTTTAAAGAGACGAATATAGAGAGAATAGAGACGAATTTTAAAGAGACGAATACGAATATGTTTTAAAAGAATTATATTTTAAATGATTCGCAAGAATTATCCTAAGTTGTGTACTTTGCAATACATGCTACACAATACAAGCATTTTTTTTTAAACTCCGGTCTAGAATTAATTAAAACAAGTCAGTGTTCGAGTAAAAAATACATTGTTACCATAACGGAATATTTATTTTAGTGACGAATATTTCAACGTCAGATACATAATCCATTTAAAAAGTTAGATTGATAAGAAATAGCCTGTCATCAGCCCATATATAAAAAGCTACTAAGTATCGTTACTACAGACTATGTACATGTATTAACACTAGAACTACCAAGGGGGTCAAAATGACTTGTTTGACATTTCTTATAATTATAACTCATTTCAGGTACATTTTGTTTCTGAAAATTTTGCACATTTTTTCTAAGATATACCAATAATTAATTCTGTAAAACAGTTTACTTTTTTGTTTATCATTTTGTTGTAAATTTGTATGCAGTATACCTACATATACCGGAATGAGTCATTTTGACCCCCACGGAACATTGGTCTTCGGTGCTATTCTATTGTATCGTGGAAATTTTTGTGGCACGTAATCTGAAAGATACACCGAGAAACCGTTATTTTGTGTCCTAATACCTCTATAAAATCGAATTTTATATTTTTGTTGCGTTACGCGCCCAAGAAATCTGGGCACTCATTAGCGTAGCAATTTATTATCTAGTCGTAAAAGAAAATATTTCAAAGTCAAAGATCTGTCAACAACCAAAAAAATGTTGTTCCCACGGCTTGAACTGTTTGCGCTTGATCATTACTTGCAGTATTTACTTCAATCAAGTTCCCTCAGATTACTTTCAGTCGATCATCAGAAACGCTGCCATATACAACTCAGTCGTCTATCAGAAACAGTGAAACACAACTCTCAGTACAACTATATTCACTGTAACCTTGTCCTAACTATATCAGAAAATATCTGTAAAGTTTTAGAATTATATGTTTGTGCAAATCATATCGCAAACTGCTGAAATATTGTAATTTAAGAAACAAGTCATTTTGACCCCTCCGGTAAAAGTAGGTATACGTCAATCGTCGGTATTTCTAGTGTTAAATACCGCATCATATTGGAACAGAATTCATAATGAGTCTTTCTCAGTCTTATAGAAACATTTTACACTTGTTACATATTTTATGCATCTGAAAGAAATACAACTGGAACTCTTTCTGCACGACGGTACTGTGTAAAAAAAGCGTGTAAAAAAAGTTACGGAACAGTTTGTTTGCGAGAAGACATAAAACCTGTATTGAACCAAAGTAAACAAGAGAAAAAGCAATTTGAAATATAGAATTGCATTCAATAACGACTTTTTATTCAGTAAGTTGCTTCTCTATATAACGATAACAAAATCTTTGAATTTGAATTTTCATGAACTCATTCCTCGAATGTTTCTCGATTTATCCGCTTTGAAGATAAAAACATGTGAAGTATCTCTACATATCGCGGGAAAGAAGGTAAAGTGTATGAAGTTAACCGTGCAAATACAAATAAAACGCATTACAAATAAATATAAATATCGAATAATATCGATAAATACAAATAAATATAAATATAAATATCGAATGTTTCTCGATTTCTTCGCTTTGAAGATAAAAACATGTGAACTATTTCTACATATCGCGGGAAAGAAGATAAAGTGTATGAAGTTAAACGTGCAATACAAATAAAACGTATAATGTAATCAAAATCTTCTGGACAGTTGTTTAAATTTGAAGAACTTTTACAAATTCAAGAAGGGCATACATTAAATTGATTGGCGTTAAATTCATCATTGAAAATTTGTTACGGTTTCTCCGTATTTTAGTATCTTTTCGTTTTTCGTTTTTGTCACGATACAATACACTTAATTCAAACATATAGCAGAATATCGTTTTCTTGAGAACATTAGCCGTATACGTGTCATTGACTTTCTCATACTGTTGAAAATGGATAGTCAATCTCTCTTCTGTGGGTGACGCAATCGTCATTAACACTAAACCGACCGAAACTTTTTGTTACCCATTCCTAACACACTCGGTTAAAATGACCGGAGATTAAAAAAGTTATAGTTTTTATGATTGAACGTAGATAACGGTTAATTTATTACTGAATATATATAAAATGAAGAACTTTCATAATATTTCGACCCAAATTTATTTTTACGTAATAATAACTATAAACTTAAAAAACCAAAACTTCTTTTTTCTCATATAACATTTCTGAAAGACTAGTTTTCCGTGCGTCTAATTAATAAATCAAACTTAACATTATGCACATGTAAAATTATTTAAAAAAAAAAATAAAATTAATTAGATATATATCTTATTCGGTTTCACTGCATTTTTTACAAATTATTTTGGTCTCAAATGAACATTTGCCACACACATATTTTTTGCATCTAGAACAGATTTTCGTAGTTTTGTAACCTTTACAATATATTACTTGACAAGTTTTTCGTATGATGGGGACAAAGGAACGTGAACCGTTTTTTAAATATATTACTGTATTCGTTTCTTCAAATATATTACTATTACTATCATGTGCTTGTCAATGCACCTAATCCATTTAATTCCCACTGAAAATAAATCCCTACATATTTAAAACAGTAAATAAAATATTTTCTCGACCGGTCAAATGGGCCGATTACAAATATTTCTTAGAAAAGAGAAAAAAAAACTAGAAGCAAATACTGAAGAATATATTATACATATAAAGTTTGATAGCGATATGATAACGTTTAAATATATGTATGCTGTACAAAAGTTTGAAAACGTCAAAAGGTTGAAAAAAGTCAAATTTTGTTTTCGGATAATTGTTTCAATTTGAAGGTATATCGGACATTGCATGACCACTAATTTATATTTCGTTAAGCCAAATGACAAGAAATTAATTATGTTAAGTAAAGTGTGTAAAGGTTAATAACACGTGTTAAAATCGTGTAAAACGAGCCGCAGGTGTACGTAATCATATTACATTTCTCAATAGAATAGATTACGGAATATACCTGTGGATTTAGGCAGATTTATCTTGGGACAGCCCATATTAGGTTTCCATTCCAATCCCAGCGACGTGGAATAATTCGCGCGAGAAACAGGTTCATAGTATAACTAAGTACCTACGCAAATCGTTATCAAATATTTTTCACTAACATTTCATGTATATATCCTTGCGTTTCAACTACGGTGGTCTTGCTAACATGTCTGTTGATAAAATTGCGAGCATTATGACACATAATTCTTCTGACAAGTCCAATGATTGTTAAATTTAAACAATTTGTTTGAGTTTTATACTTTTGAATTAGAGTGTATGCGTATATATGTTACCGCGAATGACCGAAATCTGGAGAATGTGGACTTTTACCGGTGAATGTCAACAATCACATAGTTGCTTGGTGTATGTCCGAAATATTTGCTAAATACCCTTATTTCTGACTTACACCGGTAAATGATGACATATATATATATATATATGGTGAATGTTGAACATGTTGGGGATTTATATTTTCTTCTCCGTAATTCAGTCGCTATAAAACGTCACAACGGTGACGTAACTTTTCGCTTCTCTTTCCGAAAGGAATGACCAAGAATTTAAAATACACAGTACATTCTACATGAGAAAAGAAAATAATAGTAATAAAAAAATTACTTATTTATGTGATTCAAATCTTACTTATTGCAACAACTTAAACTATTATGACACTTTGAATTGCACAAGAGTCCTTTGCTTTTACAACTTAAACTATTATGACATTTTTTTGACCCTTCTGTTTTGGACCTCCACCAGAGCGTATCTGTGATTGTCGACACACACCGGAGAGGGTCCGAATGTACAACAATGTAATGAAATATTCGATCTTTCACCGATGTATTTGGTATCTATTGACATTCACCGGTGAAAGTCAACATTCTCCATTTTCGGTCATTCACGGTAATATATACATTATGTATATTATGTATAGTATACAGATGTACTTCAAGAATTTATTTACATGTAGATACTGTCAATAAGTAACAAATTTTCATAGAATGTCTGTGCACTTTTCATCTTCATAAGAGGACACTAAACACTTTCACTTCTTTTCTTTTATATTCCGTCATAGAACACGCTTTTAAATCATTATCAGATTTATAGACACATTATAAACAATATGTGTTAACACATTGCTGACTGGTCACGAGTTAAAACTCTTGTTTGCATTTGCGTTGGCTATTTTAATTTTTGAAACGCAGGCCAATATAGAATATTACAAAATTTTGTTCACTGTGTCCAATCGCGTCCGCTCTATTATAAAAAAATATACTTTTCTTGGTATTAAGGCTTTTATTACAATTCTAATGTTAGGAAGTGTCAAGAATGAGGGAACGTGGCGGTGAAGCATTTTGCAAAGAATTATATGTGTATTAGTGTATATTTTGAAATAAGTTATAGTCGTTTGGAAAATTATTATTGAAAATGCTATGACAAGGGCATAATCTAGTTCTTTAAAAGAAAAGCGCAACGAAACAAGACATATGTGCAAAACCTCTTGTCTACATCTACGCGTAAATAACCGCTGTACAGTTAATCCTACGAAAAATGATTAAAAGTTACATAAAATTTATATCGAAACTTCAATTTGAATTCATTATGGACGAACAATTTTTATTGAAGTTTATTTTCATCGTTTCACTTCCACATTCAATTACGAAATAACAACCAGTGCCTTGACACACCTTTTGCCTAAAATTGCCGGTCAACAATGTGTTAATGTTACCGTGAATGACCGAAATTGGAGAATGTCGACTTTCACCGGTGAATGTCAACAGATACCAAATACGTCTGTGAAAGACCGAATATTTCATTACATTGTTGTACATTCGGACCCTCTCCGGTGTGTGTCGACAATTAGTGCATGGTGAATGTCAACATTTACCGGTGTAAGTCAGAAATAAGGGTATTTAGCAAATATTTCGGACATACACCAAGCAATTATGTGAATGTTGACATTCACCGGTGAAAGTCGACATTCTCCAGATTTCGGTGTTTCACTGTAACAAGTACATAGCAAAACGTTGAGCAATGAACACTTTCTACACTACATTCTACATGTTTACTACATTCCGCGGTGCTTCGAACGTGTTGTCTCTATTTCAGCTATAAATTCGGGCATATGTTTGACAAAGCAAAAAACTGTTATTCCGATGACATGTACGAAATTCGTGGAAGACTATGCAGTGGGATAGGGTCTCATAAAAAAGCTATTAGGTTTGCATTTCTTTCTCATAAATGATTCATCTACCTCGCACTAATTTGGAACTTCAAATATTTTTGTATGTAATGCCACTACGTGTTGATAACAAAATTATCTTATTCAACAATATGACGTACAATTTCCTAATTAAACGACATTGTTTCAAGCAGCAATTTTTTCATAAAGGTTGACCGTACGAATCAATGAATGTTATGGATTGGTTGACTTTTTCAATTGTTTTCTGTCACCCGTGCCGTCTATCAGTTTATTTTTGTATTGCGTGAGTATAATTGTGCTATGTTCTATTTTGTATGATAGTTCATCTTTATTTCCTCAAAAATACGTGTATTTCAGTCACGCTTATTTATTGGACAATGGGAAGACATGATACCATTCGCTCTTAGTGCTATTGCGTTAATTATTTCGTTGTTTCTCTACCTTTATCCAGGGCAAATCCTTTTAAATGCCAGCAATGATATCTTTCAGAGCGCGTAAGTATTTACGAGATGAGTATGTTACCGTGAATGACCGAAATTGGAGAATGTCGACTTTCACCGGTGAATGTCAACAGATACCAAATACGTCGGTGAAAGACCGAATATTTCATTACATTGTTGTACATTCGGACCCTCTCCGGTGTGTGTCGACAATTAGTGCATGGTGAATGTCAACATTTACCGGTGTAAGTCAGAAATAAGGGTATTTAGAAAATATTTCGGACATACACCAAGCGATTATGTGAATGTTGACATTCACCGGTGAAAGTCGACATTCTCTAGATTTCGGTGTTTCACCGTAACATATATAATATACACAAATGCGATGGGTTTGCATTTCATCATTATGTATTGTAAAGATCTTTGTTGAGCGTTATTCCGTAGAAAACTAGTGCATTTATGAGTCAATATTCATGGTACAACATATTTATTTTTACAAATGATATGAAGTGACACTCCGATAATGTTAACCGCAATTCGTTATTTTTATTATAGATTGTGCAATAATGCGTGCGATAAATTGTAAATATGATAAACTGTCAAATAAAATCCGCAAAGTATAATATTATTATATAATGTTTGCGGCAAAGTGAGTTTCCAGCGTGCTGATTTAATTATAATTTATTAAAGAACTCACTGGGATGATCATACAGTTTAACGTTACGGTTTCTTCATGTCTTATCTGAAAGCGTATCTTGAAGGTAGGGATAAATTGGAGATTTATACGTTTACATTGTGTCACGTTCATTACGTCAAGGTTAGCGCCATTTCGCTAAATCCGAAAATTACGTTGCTTATTACTTTACATGATTTTACTCTACGACATTCCTCTCTGTTTTCTTGTTCATATGGTATGATTATTAGAATTATATTTTGCTTAACAGTTTGATGCCGCTTCAAAATGATTATAGAATATGTATTGTCTTCAGGTGTTAATTATTAATTAGTGTGTTTTTATAAAAACATAATGTAACAATGGAACAATGCGTGCTTTGTTCAATTGCAATTATCGTTAAAGCAACATCCAAGATACTTAGAATAATTTCGCTTTTGTACAGTTTGTAAACATAGGTATTTAATTTACTCAATATAAAAATACTTGACGGATCAACTTTCTTATGTATTTCTATTGATGTTTAAGGATTATCAATATAACTATGATGTTAGGATTCACATCATTCTTTCTCATATATGAAATAAAATTTCAATCATAAAACGTTTCGATTATCATTTAGACTCTTTATATTTCATGGTACATTTCAAAGATTTTTTATTACGTTTGTTTTTCTGAAATACGCATATCACTTCTTAAACGTTGACCATCTATAAAAATATTTGTTATTTTTAGCCAAATTTCAATACACAATATAAGACTTCAGTACTGTTTCAAATCGCGTATTATTAATTTTTTGATAACATTCAATTTGTAGTGGCACCGTTCATTACAAATCCTCGGTTAATTTTTAACCGTTTGTTTCCTACACTAATTTTTATAGTAAATAGCGGCAATTTTAAAGTAATAATATTATCCTTGGTTACGAGTCGCTCAATTAATTTTGGTTCTCCGTTTCCTACATTAATTTTCGTAAAAGAGCACGTTTCGCTGCTATTTAATCAAACGAATTTAATGCTCCGTCATATCTGTTATACGCATCAACTCTTTAGATTCAGGCATGCTACCACATCACGACTAATTTATAAAGGCGTAAAGTCTCATCTCACGTGTACGCATTGTGGGTATTAGTTGACGCAAGAATATGACGAAAGACGTGGCGAAATCTACTTCTGACTATGCGACATCCAATAAAGACGGCACCGATGACATACTCAGTCTACATGACGTTCCACATGCCAAACGATTTATTGTCAAGATTAAAAGCATTCACACGCATAGTTTCATTTCTAGTTTTATTTTATTATTTTCTTAAAGTCAAATACCTTGACATAAAACTACATACTACTAAATAAAACTAATACCAAATACTTTTCACTACGATGTAACTATATATAAACTAATTCGGTAATTTATGAATTTCATGTTATCCATAGTTTTGAAGTTTTAAACGATACAATAACAAGTCTACTATGTCATCGGTAACTTAAATACTAAATCTGAAAATGGATCATAAAACAAAATTTGGTCGTAAAATATTTGACGTCTTGATACATTATCTCATTTAATTCAGACCTGATGACGTTCCACAAGTCAAACGATTTATTGTCAAGATTAAAAGCATTCACACGCATAGTTTCATACGAGTCTCGCTGAAAATATAATTATTTTCTTACTTTCATTTTTATTTTATTTTTCTGTTCAATTTAAATGTCTCGGAAGCTTATGGAATCATATAGTATGTACATTGTTATAGACTTTTTTACCATGATGTAACTATATATAAACTAGTGTTGTCCAAAATTAATTCGGTAATTTATGAATTTTATGTTATCCATAATTTCGAAGTTTGAAACTATGTAAGTTTACAATGTCATCGGTAACTTAAATACTAAATCTGAAAATGCATCATAAAATTGAATTTGATCTTAAACTATTTGTCGCCTTGATACATTATCTCATTTACTTAACACATGATGACGTTCCACATGCCAAATGATTTATTGTCAAGATTAAAAGCATTCACACGCATAGTTTCATATGAATCTCGCAGAAAATACAATTCTTTTATTCTTTTCATTTCTATTTTTATTTTATTATTTTCTTAAAGTCAAATACCTTGAAATAAAACTACATACTACTAAATAAAACTAATACCAAATACTTTTTACCATGATGTAACTATATATAAACTAGTTATCCAAAACTAATTCGGTAATGTATGAATTTCATGTTATCCATAACTTCAAAGTTTTAAACTGTGTAATAACAAGTTTACAGTGTCATCGATAACTTAAATACTAAATCTGGAAATGGATCATAAAATAAAAGTTGGTCTTAAAATGTTTGGCATATTGATACATTATCCCATTTAATTAAGACATGATGACGTTCCACATGCCAAAGGAATTATTGTCAAAATTAAAAGTATTCACACGCATAGTTTCATATGTTTTGCTGAAAATATAATTATTTTCTTATTTTCATTTTGATTTTATTCTTTTCTCAAAGTCAAATACTTTGGAAGCTTATGGAATGACATAGTATGTACAATGTTACAGATATTTTTTTTTACCACGATGTCACTATACGTAAACTAGTTGTCCAAAACTAATTCGGTAATTTATGAATTTCATGTTATCCATAATTTCGAAGTTTTAAACGATGCAATAACAAGTTTACTATGTCATCGGTAACTTAAATACTAAATCTGAAAATGGATCATAAAACAAAATTTGGTCGTAAAATATTTGACGTCTTGATACATTATCTCATTTAATTCAGACCTGATGACGTTCCACATGCCAAACGATTTATTGTCAAGATTAAAAGCATTCACACGCATAGTTTCATACGAGTCCCGCTGAAAATATAATTGTTTTCTTACTTTCATTTTTATTTTATTCTTCTGTTAAATTTAAATGTCTCGGAAGCTTATGGAATCATATAGTATGTACATTGTTATAGACTTTTTTACCATGATGTAACTATATATAAACTAGTGTTGTCCAAAACTAATTCGATAATTTATGAATTTCATGTTATCCATAATTTCGAAGTTTTAAACGATGCAATAACATGTTTACTATGTCATCGGTAACTTAAATACTAAATCTGAAAATGGATCATAAAACAAAATTTGGTCGTAAAATATTTGACGTCTTGATACATTATCTCATTTAATTCAGACCTGATGACGTTCTACAAGCCAAACGATTTATTGTCAAGATTAAAAGCATTCACACGCATAGTTTCATACGAGTCTCGCTGAAAATATAACTATTTTCTTACTTTCATTTTTATTTTATTTTTCTGTTAAATTTAAATCTTTCGGAAGCTTATGGAATCATATAGTATGTACATTGTTATAGACTTTTTTACCATGATGTAACTATATATAAACTAGTGTTGTCCAAAACTAATTCGGTAATTTATGAATTTCATGTTATCCATAATTTCTAAGTTTTAAACTATGTAATAACAAGTTTACAATGTCATCGGTAACTTAAATACTAAATCTGAAAATGGATCATAAAATTGAATTTGGTCTTAAAATATTTGACGTCTTGATACATTATCTCAATTAATTAAGACATGATGACGTTCCACATGCCAAACGATTTATTGTCAAGATTAAAAGCATTCACACGCATAGTTTCATATGAGTCTCGCGGAAAATATTATTTATTTTTATTTTTACTTTTATTTTATTCTTGTCTTAAAGTCAAATACCTTGAAATAAAACTACATACTACTAAATAAAACTAATACCAAATACTTTTTACCACGATGTAACTATATATAAACTAGTTATCCGAAACTAATTCGGTAATTTATGAATTTCATGTTATCCATCATTTCTAAGTTTTAAACTATGTAATAACAAGTTTACAGTGTCATCGATAACTTAAATACTAAATCTGAAAATGGATCATAAAATGAAATTTGGTCTTAAAATAATTGACGTCGTGATACATTATCGCATTTAATTCAGACCTGATGACGTTCCACATGCCAAACGATTTATTGTCAAGATTAAAAGCATTCACACGCATAGTTTCATACGAGTCTCGCTGAAAATATAATTGTTTTCTTATTTTCATTTTTATTTTATTTTTCTGTTAAATTTAAATATCTCGGAAGCTTATGGAATCATATAGTATGTACATTGTTATAGACTTTTTTGCCATGATGTAACTATATATAAACTAGTGTTGTCCAAAACTAATTGGGTAATTTATGAATTTTATGTTATCCATAATTTCGAAGTTTGAAACTATGTAATAACAAGTTTACTATGTCATCGGTAACTTAAATACTAAATCTGAAAATGGATCATAAAACAAAATTTGGTCGTAAAATATTTGACGTCTTGATACATTATCCCATTTAATTAAGACATGATGACGTTCCACATGCCAAAGAAATTATTGTCAAAACTAAAAGTATTCACACGCATAGTTTCATATGTTTTTCTGAAAATATAATTATTTTCTTATTTTCATTTTGATCTTATTCTTTTCTCAAAGTCAAATACTTTGGAAGCTTATGGAATGACATAGTATGTACAATGTTACAGATATTTTTTTTACCACGATGTAACTATACGTAAACTAGTTGTCCAAAACTAATTCGACAATTTATGAATTTCATCTTATCTATAATTTCGAAGTTTTAAACTATGTAATAACAAGTTTACAATGTCATCGGTAACTTAAATACTAAATCTGAAAATGGATCATAAAATAAAATTTGGTCTTAAAATGTTTGGCATATTAATACATTATCTCATTTAATTCAGACCTGATGACGTTCCACATGCCAAACGATTTATTGTCAAGATTAAAAGCATTCACACGCATAGTTTCATACGAGTCTCGCTGAAAATATAATTATTTTCTTACTTTCATTTTTATTTGATTTTTCTGTTAAATTGAAATGTCTCGGAAGCTTATGGAATCATATAGTATGTACATTGTTATAGACTTTTTTACCATGATGTAACTATATATAAACTAGTGTTGTCCAAAATTAATTCGGTAATTTATGAATTTCATGTTATCCATAATTTCGAAGTTTTAAACTATGTAATAACAAGTTTACAATGTCATCGGTAACTTAAATACTAAATCTGAAAATGGATCATAAAATTGAATCTGGTCTTAAAATATTTGACGTCTTGATACATTATCTCATTTAATTAAGACCTGATGACGTTCCACAAGCCAAACGATTTATTGTCAAGATTAAAACGCATAGTTTTATATGAGTCTGGCTGAAATTATAATTATTTTCTTATTGTTATTTTTACTTTTATTATTTTCTTGAAATCAAATACCTTGGAAGCTTATGGAATGACATAGTATATAAATGTTATCGATTTTTTTACCACGATGTAACTATATATAAACTAGTTGTTGTCCAAAACTAATTCGGCAATTTATGAATTTCATGTTATCCATAATTTCGAAGTTTTAAACTATGTAGTAACGAGTTTACTGTGTCATCGATAATTTAAATATTAAATTTGGATCATAAAAATGGATCATAAAATGAAATTTCGTCTTAAAACATTTGACGTCCTGATACATTATCTCATTTAATTAAGACATGATGACAGATGGCGATTAGTTGTTGTCTAAAGTAACTTCACTAATTCACGGACGATTTTATTTCATGCGTTGTTTTGAACTTTTAAACATACTGTCCAATGAAAAGGTTTCCAAGATGTCAGCAACTTATATACTGAATCAAAAAATACATCTAAAGAAAAACATTGATCTTAAAATTTTTGACGTATTAAAACAAACAACAGGCGCAGATTAGTTGTTACCTAAAACAAACTCGTTAATTCACAAGTAATTTGAACTTATCTCGTTTAATTAAGATCTGATGACAGATATCGATTAGTTGTCTAAAGTAAATTCACTAATTTACGAACCATTTTATTTCATGCGTTGTTTTGAACTTTTATACACATTGTCCAATCAAAAGGTTTCCACGATGTCAGTAACTTATATACTGAATCAAAAAATACATCTAAAAATAAAAATTGACCTTAAAACGTTCGATGTATTTAAAAATCTTATTTGATGAAGCCCCAGGCGCAGATTAGTTATCTAAAACAAATTCAGTAATTCACATATAATTTAAACTTATCTCATTTAATTAAAGAATGATGACAGATGACGATTAGTTGTCTAAAGTAAATTCACTAATTTATTTCATGCGTTGATTCGAACTTTTAAACACATTGTTCAATGAAAAAGTTTCCACGGT
This sequence comes from Cryptocheilus praepositus, assembly GCA_033815515.1. Classification (NCBI taxonomy): domain Eukaryota; kingdom Metazoa; phylum Arthropoda; class Insecta; order Hymenoptera; family Pompilidae; genus Cryptocheilus; species Cryptocheilus praepositus. Next base: position 574,591 of record JAWWQZ010000018.1, on the reverse strand, counting down.
GTCAGCAATTTGTATACTGAATCAAAAAGTACATCTGAAAATAAAAATTGCTCTTAAAATATTCGATGTATTAAAATATTATCTTATTTGACGAACCCCCAGGCGCAGATTAGTTGTTACTTAAAACAAATTCGGTAATACACAAGTAATTTGAACTTATCTCATTTAATTAAGGGATGGTGACAGATGACGATTAGTTGTTGGTTAAAGTAAATTCACTAATTTACAGACCATTTTATTTCATGCGTTGTTCTGAACTTTTAAATACACTATCCAATAAAAAGGATTCCACGGTGTCAGTGCCTTATATACTAAATCAAAAAATACATCTAAAAATAAAAATTGACCTTAAAATCACCTAGGCGCAGATTAGTTGTTACCTAAAACAAACTCGATAATTGACAAGTAATTTGTACTTATTTCATGTAATTAAGACATGATGACAGCTGACGATTAGTTTTTGTCTAAAGTAAATTCACTGATTTGCGGATCATTTTATTTCATGCATTGTTTTGAACTTTTAAACACACTGTCCAATGAAAATGTTTCGACGATGTCAGTAACTTATACACTCAATCAAAAAATACATTTAAAAATAAAAATTATTTGATGAACCCCCAGGCGCAGATTAGTTGTTAAAGTAAACTCGGTAATTAGAAGTAATTTGAACTTATCCGTTACTTCGAAGTGTCAAACATCCTATCAAATTGTACGTTTTCGGCTTTGCTGGCAATTTTGATACCGCATAACATTTGGTCATAAAAGTTCGGCGCATTAAAACGTTATGTGGTTTGATGAAGGCGTAGTTGCGGTTGATCCGACACGGGTAATTAGTAGGTCGGCGCTTGATTAAGGCTAACTGAATCTATAGGGTCGCCACTTTGTACGCGCGGATCAATTGAAGACGAAAATGCAGCTGATTGTTCAGATGGAAACAAATCCCATTGCGTGGACCTTTGACTCTGCCTTTCGCGCAGGATTACAAAGTAACGCATATTGGATGAACTGATAACGTTTTACGACTTATCTTAACTCTACTAATTGACAGCGATGATTGTGTCTCACTTTATTATTCACCGTGACAAGATCTCTATGTTAGACGTGTTACTTTATTGCTTTTATTTTAAGACCGAATTTGCTCAAACTTTGTTAATACGATGATATAAAGGAGTGTTGTTTATCTTATCTTCGAATTTATGTAGTTTATCGTTATGTTTTAAAGATGTCGTATTTATTTTTATTTCTTATTCATAGCATGGACTCCTAAAGAGAAAACTCATGGTTCCGAAATATAGATAGAATGTAAAATTTTGTTTGAATTAGTTTGAACCAAGAAGAAAAGCAGTTATTTTTTCTGAAATTGTATTGTTTCGGTACTGTTTTCGTATATATCAGTGATAAACATTATTGTGTTGCACTATCGTCTATGAAAACTCTCTTCTATCCTTAGGTGTAAAGGAAGAAATCTGCTCGATAATTCAGTATTGAGGCAATCAAATGCCTTTTTTCGCGATTGATAAAATGACAACATTATTATGGGTCTCTGATTTGGTCCTTGATCTGTTTTTAATGAGACGTTGGCTAGCTCTTTTTTACATTCTTTGCAGTATTATGGGACATATTGCGTAAAAACCTGATTTTCTGTTTTGCCCATTTATTGGTATTGGTATTGGTTCTTTCCTGGTATGCTATCGACTGGTGTACAAAAATTGAATTTAGTTTAAGGCCACTTCTTGGCACCGAATCCGGCTATACCCTTTTGGCAAATAATAGAATTCGTGAATTACGAAGAAGTGATTCGTGATTCTCATTTCTTTTACGTTTTCAACAGCATTTACTTGAATAATTCAATGTTTATAATGCAGTAGGTACAAAAATGTCTGACGTTGTTTATCGCTTGCAGTATGAAGCGATTTCTAGTTCTTTGGCATGCCGACACATGCACAAGTGGGTCGAACGGTTAAAAATTGAAACCTCTGCCTGCGATGCTAAACCTATTCCGGAAACAGTCGATATCGGAAACTATTCAATATTTCCGCTGTGAACCTCGATATGATCGTTTATGAGTTTGAAATGCGATTTTGTTTGCGTAACAAAACAACGTAATATATTGCTGACAAAAAACGAAAAACTATGTAACAAAATGCATAAAGCACCATGCATTTTTATTGTTAATTTCTTACAGACCTGTTGATATGTTTTCCTTGTCGTCAATTAGTTAAAAAATGAAGAGCGCCTCTTTACAATTTGACTCTCCATCGTACATTCTTGTCTTGTTAACACGTTGACTGCCAAGTATATTTTGCTGTGTTAGAATCGCAATGCAATGAAATACTGCAAAGTATGATTAAGGGGACATTCTACTTTCTCATCGAAAAATTTTACTGATTTTCAATCATTTTTTTCTTATCGAAAATAGAAACGCAGCAATTTGAAACTTTCATATTGTATCATATCGACCCCTTATTTATACAAAAATATTTTCTTTTTATGTTTTTTCAAATTTTTTCATATAATTTCTTCTTGATTGCTGGGACACCTCCAAAAAATTCATACTCATTGGCGTTCGTGATTGCGGTCGTTGGAATAATCAGAAAAAAAAAACAGAACAGGAATCTTAATTTACATACTAACCACTATCGCATGAACCACGGAGAAAGGGTTTGCATGAAAACTTTCAAAATGACTGACTTTCTAAAATTAGGTTTACGAAAATGGCACTTTTTCCGTCTTTTTATGATGGAAAAAAATGAGAAAATATTGATTAATTAACACACCCGTGGTTAATACGATAGGCATAAGTATGTAGAATAATATATTAAAATCTCGGACCGATTGATCGAATAGTTTTTTTGGAATCGTGCACGCCAGTTGAAAAAATATAGTACTGAGAAAAACGCATTTAAAGTTTTACATATCGAATTTTTGTATATAAAAGATTCTTACGTAGTAAATTGTAATATACAATAATTCATAGCCGGATCAATGTTTACATGCAGATCAGCATTTTCTTTTAATTTTTCTGCCGATGTACTAGCGTACTCTAAACTGCATTTACTTGGATGCTGATTTCCAATAAACTTTCTTTTTCGCGAACGACAGGGTCTCGAATTGACAAATTTACTTTGTTTTCGATCCATATTAAAACGATACGTCTTTTTTGAAAACTGTTTGAATACTGAATGCATGTTCAGAAAGCAATAAACATAACAGACATCGTCAAAGTCAATGGTAAGATGATATTTAGATGTTATTTTGGTGCGCGGAACACACTCGTTCGTAATGTTTACCAATGCAATGTTTACATTTGGGTGATCTTCTCTTTTAAATCGTTTCCAGAATTAGATAATTTCTTAGAATAAATAAAGATCGCCGAAAGAGAAAAACGGCCCTTCTATCTGCGCGAGGTGGGTTAGATGCGAGGCCTATAACTTTCCCAATTTTTCGAATTTATCGCTGCAAATTTAAGGACATAATCTCGAAAGTATATAGTTTCGAATAAGGCAATAAAAAAAAATCGATTTTTTCGACCCGAGAAAGTAGAATGTCCCCTTAAATCTTGCAAAATGAAGTAAACGTAGAGTTGTTAGAAGCGAAAGTATTGAAGCACCGTTCCAATATCAGTTGCTTCTACAAGATTACAAATAGGCTTCATGACGAATTGTTTGCATTTTTAGTAAAATCTTTCGACTCTTTCACCGGTGGCCACCATAGCAGTCAACGTGTTAATAAGATTTTTTAGCACAGTGTCATTGGCACCTGAAGATATTCGTCCTTTGCCTAAGGAATAATTAGTTTGCCTGATGAATAATTCGTTTGGAATCTTCACCCCCACCATTCTCGATTGTTTTGCCTCTCGCACACAGGCTGTTCACGTATTCATACTTGACGTCGTTACTTCATCCGGCTTCACTTCACTATCAAACTAACACGTTTCCTATTGAATGTGCGATATCATAATTCTTTACGCGTTGCTAATAACAATGAAACGAGAAGATAAATGCAAACTTGCTGAGGGGTGGGCAACGTAAAATATTGTAAAATATTCTGCTATCGGCTAATTTATGCTGAGTCGCTTTATTTATATAACACTTTTTAGGTGTACACCATAATTTATTTACTAGTGCGTTACCATAAAACAACGTAAAACTATTTTAAATGGCCAGTCTTGTACTATTGACCTATTGAATTAATATTGGTTTATATGAATATTGCCGCATAACTACCTAACTTCGTTTATAATGTCTGAATATACAGATAATCCTATGGGATACTGTGTTTCATTCTTGATATATTGATATATGATTAAGAAAAATTATTTCTAATATCCAAATATACACTGTGCTCTATTGAGTCCTATATAGGTTTCTTAATATTAGATATTTCATGTTATAGATTATGTATTCGTGATCTCAGCCATTTACTAAGTATGCATTATTCAGTTTATTTATAAAAAATGAAAACAATTTTTGTTCTACATATTGTGAACCTACATAGATTTTCCTCTTTAGAAGCTAATTTGTTTGTTGCTGCCTAATTCATGTGCTCTCCCAGTATGTCCACAATGGCTATATGGCAAATGTTATAACAATTGACTAGTATCCGTTATAGATACTAACTATCTATTTTACAGATGTTTCCGAAAGTAACTAGAAACTCGTTGTTTACCAAATATTCAGTATTACAAAATATTTGATTACAATGGCGATGTTATAACATCTGACTAGTATCTACTACAGATATTAACTATCTCGTCACTAAACATTTGTCAATAAACTACAATTTCACGGAGTACCATCCGAAATTGTTCGGTGTACGAATACTTTCTACCCTAACTGCAATTAAAAATTACCATTAACATTTTTTGCTCTACGTATTGCGAACCTACATAGATTTTACTATTTAGGAGCTAATTCATTTCTTGCTGCCTAATTCGTGTGCTCTTCCAATTTGACTATAATGGCGATGTTATAACAATTGATTAGTGTCTGTTATAGATACTAACTACCTATTATAGATGTTTTGAAAAATTACTAGCAGCTCATTGTCTACGAAATATTTGACAATAAACCACAATTTTACGGAGTACCATCCGAAATTGTTCGGTGTACGAATGCTTTCCACACTAACTGCAATTAATACTTGTCATTAACATTTTTTGTTCTACATATTCCGAGCCTATATACATAGATTTTCCTCTTTAGTATCGCCTAGAATCTATTATAGACGTTTCCGAAAATATGTAGAAACTCCTTGTTTAACAAATATTCGTCAATGAACCACAATTTCACGGAGTACCATCCGAAATTGTTCGGTGTACGAATGCTTTCTACCCTAAATCCAATTAAAACCAACCATTACCATCCATTACCCAGAGCATAATACGAACGCGTAACGTGGAAAAAAGCATTCGTAACGAGAAAAGCACGTAGTTCCAGAATCCGTTGTGTATGTAAAAAACAGTTCGAAGCCCGAAAGAGGGCACTATTTCTCATTGACCGTTATCACGTGCAATTCGAACAGTGACAGCGCACATTCTCGCACGTGAATTGAACTTCTCGTTTTCCCGTGGCAATAACATAATCAACATCCGCCGCGGAGGCAATAAGCGGCCGGTTAAATATAGAAGAACGTCCGTATTGAAAGCGAGGCTGGTGAGAAAATTTCTGGTCGACGTGGGCGTCGTCGCGGCGTAATACAATCCCCCGGCCTGTTATTGACCGCGCTCTCATTGTGAGATGCAGTCATTACCCCCTGTGCACCTTTCAAAGCCGCACTCTTGTCTGGCTCCGTTCCTGCCTTTTTCCACCCCGAGCATTGCTTTTTGGGTCAAGGATCCTGCTGCCGTGCGGTCTCGAAATTCGCCTCGCGCACTTTGCCCACACTTTCCGCGCTGAGCAGTTGCAAATGCCGGAGTAAATGGGTAAAGCTATTCCGTTAACCCCCCCGGACTCCGATATTTTCGTATTATTTCAAATGTTTTGGTGGTAATCTATTTCAAGAGATAGTTGGGAGTTTGGAAGTAATGCTAGTCATATGGGACACTGCTGAAAACTGACATTTGTGGTATTTGGCAATCATTTTGACTGCGAAGCAAGAAAACTTTAGGTATAGATAAAGGATAAGGGAGAAGAGGCTAAAGTAGTACAGATAAAGGAAAACAGAGAACAAACTTCTCTTTTCTTTTTATTCTGCTCTATTTTAATGAATAAATTCTTCACCTGAAGTATTATAAATGTAACCTGTCTTTTTTATTTTCTTGAAAAAAAAAATTCGTCTCGAACGGGTTAATCCCCCCCGAACTCTGATACTTTCGTGTTATTTCGAGTTGGTAATCTATTTAAACAGACAGTTGGGAGGTTGGAAGCAATGCTAATCATATGGGACACTGCTGAGAACTGATATTTATGATATTTGGCAATCATTTTGATTGCGAAACAAGAAAATTTTCATAGATAAGAAAATGTTCATTATAAGAGAAGAGGCTTCTCTTATAATGTGTTTATGATCTAGGAAAAGCAGGATTTCACGCGTGGAGAATTGCGTGAGGAAAAATTGATCGCATGAATGTGTTTTCTATGTTTTGAAAATCGCTTTCGTCGCTTGAAGATAGGATTTCAATTGATTTGTTTTTTGGTACCATAAACTCAGTGATCAGTTTTTGTGACGACGGTCGACTGGTCGGTTGTAAACGCCACGATAGTGAGACATGCATGATCTCAGTTCTTTTTGGAATTTTAAGCGTCTTTCCGCATTGGTATCTATTTTAAGAAAATGCGTTTCCAATTTTTTCGAGATTTGGATCCCTACATATATTTTATCTGCTGTAATAGATTCCGGTTCTTCTTGTCCATTTTCATAATCTATCAAACTATTGATAATGTCACTATCATCGACAGTTTGGACCTCAATCATCTCGTCCAGGTGATTATCGCCAAAAGAATCAAAGCCTTCTCCGCCGATGTTATGTGCGAGCGCACTAATTTCAGACAATAACGTTGACGCGTTTTCGGTAACGTTTCGATTAATTACACATTCATATATTTCGTCCACAACATGTATATGTACATTGATAGGAAACATTAAACTGGTGCTAACGCCGCTTAGATTCATATACCGCATACAAAAAAAATCGCACAAAAAAGGACCGCACAAAAATAAAATCGCACAAAAACAAAATCGCACAAAAAAGGACCGCACAAAAACAGGTTTTACTGTACTACATCAATAGCTGCTACTAGGCTTTATGGCGAATTTTTTGCATTTATAGTAAAATCTTTTGCGCCGGCATGTTGTAATATATTGTGGAGCGCGGCAGCCGAAAATTAAATCGTAGCGCAAGTGGTTAAGATGCTTAACCGAAAATTCGGTTAAACTATAAATACTAATTCATCATCGTACGAAATCAATTCGAAAGTGGCACATATCTCAAATACCACAATATACCTATATACGGCTAAAGAAGTGAAAGGGTTCGTCAGTCCAAACTCAATAAAATTGTGAATCCAGTAAAATGTGTCAAGTACTGGTTGCGAAGAATATTAAATTTGATAAAAATGGGTAAAAAATGCATTGCAGCAATTTACGCACCTATTAAATATCCGTATACCGCAGTAAATAGCTCAAAATTGTTCTAAGGCACTTGACAAACTCGTTTTGCAGTAGAATGCATTACCGCAACCGAAGTCAAACTTCCATCTGGTTGTTCATTACCTAACCCCGCACAAATAGATACATTTCTTAGAAATGCGAGAGCTTTTTGCAAGGACAGCCAAGAAGTCATACAGTATAATGCACATAAACCTATAGTGGATGAATAATATATACGGATACTCTGCCTTTCTGGATTAACTTTTGTGAAAGAAAAAAGATATCATTACAATGTACGTAACAATATTTTATTGTCAATTATGAACTAATTGTAATAAATACAAATTATAATAAAAAATTCAGTCGTGTTTATCCGTTCTGTTCATTTTAGATGTTATCTTCAAGCTGCTGTATTGTGTAATTGTATCATGCGAATCTCGCAGCATGTTTCCGACATTTTATGTGCTAATGCATTGTAATATTTATGTAACACTAAGTTATGCAAACGTAGCAAAGCATTCTGCGTTTGTAATATTACCGTTTCTGCCATTTGTCGTCTGTAACAATGCATATATTTCATATGATCAAAGTTATTATTTGATCTGCATTGTGCTGTTAAGTCTATCTATATGTGCTGTTAATGCATATCTTTAATATAATGCAATTTATGTATCAGTGTAATGTAATCTATATTATTACAATTTATCTTAACTTTTTCAAAGTTTGAGTATTCTTGTCATGCAAGAATAGCCTTTCGTTGTAAAACAAATTACATTCACTATTTAAAGTAAAATTTAGATAACACGGAAAAATATTTGTAATTCTAATACATTTTGGTGAATTTAAAAACAAACAATAAAGACAGAGAAAAAAATTTACTTGCCAAAAAACGGAAATGTACACCAGAGAATGCATATTTTTCCTTTTTTTCACGAATTGATCAAATTTCAATTTTTATTCTGTACATATTTCAATTGAAGTGAATTTAACACAAATCAGAATTAAAAAAACAACTTAAAAATTCGACATTTGTCAACATTGTCTAAACTATTGCAGTAAGTGTATTTTCTCTGTTCTTATTGAGTATACATGTAATCGTTTAAAAATAATTAAGCACACATGTGCACGTTTCCAAATATTAACAAAACACTTATGGCATTATGTACGGAATAATATAAATTTGCACAATACTTACCTTCTCCGTCTTACAGTTTCTTTAAACCACATTTTAATTATTGAACAAAACGAAGTTTATAATGCAGTCAAAACGAATTTTTCGAGAAATATATCGGATTTATAATGACTATGTGTAGTTTTCTTTTCTTGTAACATCCGTCCTGTATGGCGTTTTGACACGATCTGATCAATCTTTTATTTAAACTCTTCTGTTCTTTCCCTTTTTTTATCTTTTCGCAATAACACCGTCGGTGAAATATAATATAATTATCTTCAACAACTTTACATTATTATGATATCCGAACCAAGTTATCCATAAAACAAACGGAGTGTGTGAATACTTCTGAAACCACTATACCATGGTATAGTTGCTTGCGACGTTACTAAACGATTGCATGAATATTATCTCGTATCATCTTACTATGCCTCACATTCTGCTTTGCGTCGGGCGCGTAAAATCGGCTAAACTGTACTCCTCTCGATTGAAATATTCCCGTCACTGGGGACAAACGATTTCTTTGTCCGAGTCTGTCGCGTTCACACAAGCGGCACTCTGTACGAGCCGCGATATCATCGAAACTCAACAGTACGCGGTGCCACCACATACGTCAGCGACACGCATCATGCATGCGTGCGTTTCTTCGCAGGCCTTTAATACTTCACTCCAATACCTCCGCGTTGTTGTAAGTGTTTTATATGAAAGTTGCTTTAACACGTCGACTGCCGTGCACTTTTTGCTATGTTAGAACTGCGATGCGATGAAATACTGCAGAGTATAATTAAATCGTGCAAAATGAAGGTAACGCAGAGTTGTTAGAAGCTAAAGTATTGAAGCACCGTTCCAATATCAATTGCTTTTACAAGATTGCAAATAGGCGTCGTTGCGAATTTTTTGCATTTTTCGTAAAATCTTTTGCGCCGGTCACCGGTGACCACTGTGGCAGTCAACGTATTAACACATTGTTGAGCGGTAATTTTCGGAAAAAGCTGTCTCAAGTCACCGGCTATTCTTTCGTAATTGAACATGGAAGTGAAACGATGTAAATAACCTTCAATAAAGTTTGTTCGTGCATAATGAATTGGAAATCGAACATAAATTTTATGTAACTTTTAACAAGTTAAACGCGACGAAAATCATTTCTTCTTTTTCAAATATCTTTTCTCTAATGACGCATGGTGAAAGTTACTTTTATAACAATTTAATAGTGTTGGAATACGACAAAAATCAATGTCCTTCCTTTGAACTGTTTATGCTACGCCTCAGTCTTTATATCGAGATGACAACTCGATTCCCTTCTTTTAAAACAAATGCATATCGAATGCATACGCGCGAGAATGTGATGCGTGGTATGAGCTGCGACGCATATAACAAAGGTTGGACAAACATGTTGTTTATCATATGAGTCAGTCGAAGCCCTTCGATCAAGGAAGAAAGACCTACTCCCTTAACACATTGCGGACGGATGACGAGATATCTCGTCATTGCTATTTCGTCGTTCGGGGCCATTGACGAGATATATCGTCTTGCGTATTTCGTCATTCTGGGCCACTGAGATATATCGTCTTGCATATTCTGTCGTTCGAGGCAGGTGACGAGATATCACACAGTTGCTACGTGATTGTCAGCCGCAGTTTTTCGTAATTTGTGTTGCGAATTAATTATTTGAAGCTCTGAAATATGGATAGCGACAAAACGATTAGCAATATTACAGAAATATTTGTGGACAGTTTAACACTTTGACTGCCAAGCGTTTCTTGCTATGTTGGAACCGCGATGCGATAAAATACTGCAGAGTATAATTAAATCGTGCAAAATGAAAGTAATGCAGAGTTGTTAGAAACCAAAGTATTGAAGCACCGTTCCAATATCAATTGCTTTTACAAGATTCCAAACAGGCTTCATTGCGAATTTTTTGCATTTTTAGTCAAATGTTTTGCACCGGTCACCGGTGACCACCGTGGCAGTCAACGTGTTAACTACTAACAAATCATCACTAATTTAAAAATATTTGACGCAAAAAAATACCCGGCCACTGGGTACGATTAGCAATAGAATGCCCGGTCCGCAAAGTGTTAAAAGAAATTCACACGTTCACGCCGGCGTGTACCACCGGTGGCTCGCGCTCGACTGTCCCATCGGGCGTGAACATTTGTTTAGACGCCGCTCACCATAAAAAATATAGTTCGTTTAGTAAGTGGACAAAATTGCCGTATAGTTGAAAACTTAAATAATTGGAATTTAAATAATTAAAACAAGCAACAATCGTGCGCCACCAAATGAAGCGCTGCATAAATTCGACTGCCGCCTCACAGCGAAAAACATGAAAATCGGCCCCGGCGTGAACGTGTTAAAGTATAAAGTATAAGTTACAAGGAACGTATAATAAAGATTATTTCACACACCTCCAAATCCCAACAAATAGAGTTATTATATCCTGTGAAATATCTTTCCAAATACCTCCTAACTACCTCGTAAGTATTCAAACGCGTGTCACCCGAATGCGAGTGACGTTGCAGTCAACATATTAAAAGCATACTTAACTGATTCGAAGTGTCGTGTATACACATCAATGGCGTATAACTCGTTAAAAAACTGTTGATTGATTGGAAGCAACAGAAACCATGTCTTTGCGCAGACTACGTTGAGAGCAATGTTGGAAACTTCTTGAGGACTGATATTTATGGAATTTCGAAATATACGATTTTACTCGAGCAGCAGAAAACTTTGAGAGATAAAAGAAAAAAAAGAACCTAGACGGCTTTGAGGTTTCTAGTGAGGTGATACGATTACAAATGACACATTTACAAATAACTGCTTCTGCACATTAATTTTTCGACACCAATAGCTCTGCGTTATGTTAACCCTTTCGAGACGGTTCTTTTTTCGGAGAAAATAAAAGAGGCAAGTTACATTTCTAATACTTCAGGTGAAGAATTTACTCATTGTAATAGGGTTAAAAGGAAGAAACATATGTTTTTTTTACATCAGTGCAAAGTTAAAGCCTGGGATATATATATGTCCCACTCGGCCTGCGTACTGGTGCATGTATATCCCATTAGTCTTATAAAAATCATGATAAAATTTATTCTTAATTGATACACATGCAGTGTATTATTGTATATGTAATAGCAAAAAAAGTAATATAAAAGCACCGTTTGGAACCTATGTCCCACCGCTTTTTCTACATAAAGAACTAAGTAATTTGAATTGGCTATATAAAAATATTCAAAAGAGTGCTAATAAAATACAAAACAAAAAACTTACCGGCTCATTTGATCTATATACCGTAATGACTTTTTGAAAACTTCCTACAAATGATGTTACTGTGCTGATATTTTATACTTAACGGACTTTTTGATAGGAAGAAATTGTGGTACTAAACTTTAAGGAATGTAACAGTAGAGGCCCATTCACAATGAAGCAATGTGCAAGAAATCTTAGTAGGCTGATAGTTAAAATCCACGATTAAACTTGACTGGGAAATATGGGTCCCAATAATCTCGAAAGGATTAAGCGGGAAATTTTAATGTTTTTACAGAACTTCGTTAGAGGCAACCCGTGTTTACAGTGGCGTCACAGTGGTCGTGGTTGACCATCAATGGCATAAACTCATTACAGATAAGATTTCAGTCTTATTTAATCCTACGACGCAATAATTTATCAGTGGATGTCTGTATCGCAATGCCGTATCATCGGCAATATATGATGAACCAGTCTTGTTTGTTTCTGGTATGTTTGGAAGGATGAATCCTTCCTGGGTTTTGTTAAATTGTTTTATTTGTATTACTGGAAACTTTCGCTACAATATTCCACTCGCTCGTCAGACATATTTCTATTTACGGGAGGGACTATGTTGAGGGACTTGGTTTAGGGACTATGGCAGGAATTTGAAAACCCGCGAACAATGTTAGTACCGGGAATTTGGAAAATAAGAAAAATCTATTTCAGCGCAACGTCACCATCAAATGACTAATCTGTGTTGGTATGGTAATTTAATGTCGAAGTATAGAATGATGAGTGTAATCAGTGTACGAATTTCAAGAAAACGTTAATTGGAGTGTGGTGTAAAGATTGGATGAAAGATAAGATATAAGAGATAATCTATATTAAATCCTATGCCACATTAACTACGCTATATTAAATCCTACGCCATCTATATTAATTCCTACGGAAGTCGCACTGTACATGAATCGAATCATCTGTGAAATGAAAATATCATTGCATACCATCTTTCACAGCAACGATCAATTTTTTTTTCATTGACACCAAATTCTTAAAAGGCTTCCTATTTTTGGATGTAAAACATTGAATAAGATAAAGGATATATAATATCAGAAAGTATGTTTTTCGTATGTACCCCTACCAAAACATTGCCAGCCAATGTACATGCATCAACTAATTTAATGTGCGTTCCTACATAGAATAAAAATGAATTTTCTTACATGTTTCAAAATTGTATCAAAGATTTTTTAATATTGACCAAAACTCAGGATGATACCATTTTCCTGTAAAACATTGAATAAGCTAAATCACATATTACACCTGGAAGCAGCCTGTTCGCAGCTGCTTCGATTAAACATCGCCAGCCAAGCGCATATGTATAGTATATATATGTGCATCATATTCATATGTACATATATATGCATCAAATATAAAAACTACCGGTGTATCACATAAATTTACGGGATAATGGAAAGAAGTCACAGAGTATTTGATGCATGATGTGTATGTATGTATGTATACATTGCATATATAGACATATACATAATAATATATATAATAAGCATCATATACGTATATGTATTTATGTAAATATTCCGTATATACACATATATACAATAATATATATAATATGCATCACATATGCATCACATATATGCATCAAATACTCTATTTCTTTCCCATTATTAAGTAAATTTGTGTGATACACCGGTAGTTTTTATATGTGATGCATATATATACATATATATGTATGCATGGATGCACATTACATATATGTATGGATGCGATGAGTATTATATATATGTATGGAATCGACGCACATTATATATATATATATATATATATATATACACATCATACACGCATCAAATACTCGGTGACTTCTTTCCAATATCCCGTAAATTTGTGTGAGACACCGGTAGTTTTTATATATATATATAATATGCATCACACACACACATTATATTCATCATGTATGCATATATATGCATGGTTGTGATGCATATTATATGATACATATGTATGGATGCGATGCATATTATATATATATATTGTAGGGATATAAGACGTTAGGTGATGTCGAAGTGTGATGCGGAATTATATTGAGTAGAATAATTTATTGAAAGATAAATAAAAGACACTAATTATACATATAAATACAAAATGAAAAGTAAAACTATGGCAATCCGACTACGATTCGGTAAACGGCAAGAAAACGTATCTATACTGGACTGAACTACTCTCTGAACTTGACTGAACGACAACTTAAAACTCTCTGCCCTATTACTCAACTATCTCTAAACGAAAACTCTATCTCCTCGCCGGGCCGTTGCTATGCACCCCCGTCCTTCCCCGAGGGTTCGGCATCCAATCATTCGTAAAAACACGCATCCTCTCATTCTTACCTACATTCTCTCTCGCTCACTCTAAATGCGTTACAGTCGACACGCGCAATAATGAGACATACGTCACGCATTCTTCAAACAAAACCACGCTATCATTATACCTTCATATATTTTCGGTCGCAGCCACTCATACACACACACACACTTCCTACATTTATGCGACACATCTACGGCCGTTTTTTCTGATGCTACAATATATATATATATATATACATATATATGCATCATATATATAAATACATATACATATATGCATCAAATACTTTGTGACTTCTTTCCATTATCCCGTAAATTTGTTTGATACCCCGGTAGTTTTAACAAACAAATTGAAAGGCGTAGCAATGGTCGCGTGTGAGACAGGAGACGGGTGGCACGCGTGCCTTAGCCGCACACACAATATGACGCACTGTTTGACACGCAGGACGCACGACGCAGGACGCATGGCGCATGGCGCACGACGCACGCGAACGACCGTAGAGAAACCGGCTGGCTTCGAACTCCACCTCCTCCTCCCCTCTCTGCTCTTCTCCTCTTTCAGTCTGCCTCCTCTCCCCCGACTCCGTCTTTTGCGCACTTTTATTTCAAACTCTCCGGTTTTAACGCGGCGACACGACACGAATCTCCAGGGTGCCAGCACGTTTTAGTGCCACGGCTGAGTATTATATGGACGTCGCGACGTTATGAGGGCTCTCTGGAAAAATGCTACGCAGAGACGCTCGTTCAACGGTAAACGAATGTATGCTTTGTCAAACCTTTTCCGCCGTTTTCATTTTCTGCCTGCAGCGTCTTCTGCGCCATTCAGGTGCACGGTTGAAAGTAATGCTATGGGCGGTGGTGTACGGATATTATGGACAATGAGCTACGGATTGGATTAGTGTGGCTTGGTAATTGCGAGTTAACCCTTAGCGCTCCGTGTCTGAAGTTAACACATTGACAGCCAGCGACCTAAGAACATTTAAAGCCTGAGCGCCGGCAGATTTCGATCTTAAGAGTACCAGCAGGTCGGATGATATTTAGCATTTCGCAGTTACTTTTTCGTACAAAATTTAAAGTTAATATATGGATAATAAAACACGCAGAATTTGTTGAAACTGATTTGTTGGGTTTATTACTACTTGGAATACGTAAGAATACAGATTTTTAATCTCTGTAATGTTCTTTTTTTTTTTTTTTTTTTTTTTTTGACGAGGTGGAAAACTGCCAACAGACATCCCCGGTCCCTGAGGGGAGGGGCCGGCGATAGTGTCGGGCTCTTACCGACTAAAACCACCCCGATACCATCCCTATGACTCTACCGAGCAGGGGAGACCGCGAGACATTTGCCAAGTAGGCCATAATCGTTCGCAGTCTCCATCACGCACATGAGTTTGTGCCCTTCGCGACGGAGGCCGACCTCCGTGACACCGTCGGTGGTGTCCTGCTCTGTATGCTAACCGGAACAGCAGCCAATGGCATATGACTGCGTTCCACGCACGCTGATGCACCTTAAGGATGGAGAGACCCCTCGTCCCTCCACCGTGCACCGGACCCGGCGCAGCGAGCCCATTAATCTTATTCTAAGTTCCACCGGTCGGTTACTATACCGCACTCGCGCACTTACACTCGCGTCCGATTACCTCCGCCGCCATCGTTCACTTGGCTCGGGCGGAGGGCCGGTGGACGGGGAGGAGCACGACGACGCACACCTCTCCTCCCCGCAGCCGCATGTCTCGCACGTTGTGAGTCCGGATCGCGTTTCCGGATACGCTCCGCATCTTCCTTCTTGGACATTACGTCCTCGCAGAAGGTGGCAAACGCTTTCCACGATCTGACGCTCCCAATGATCTCCGGTAAGATCCGCGTGAGCGAGAGATCGTGCCCTACAGTCCCTCGGAGGACACGACGCTCTAACGCGAAAGTCGGGCACTCTTCTAATGTGTGCTGCGCCGTGTCCTGTCCCTCCCCGCAGTGATGGCACTGTTCGGTCGGTTCCCTCCCGATTCGACACAAGTACGCACCGAAGCAACCATGTCCGGTGAGCACTTGTGTCACACGATATGTTAAAGTTATCGGGCCCCCACCCTCCCGACCCACCTATGCAGGTGCGGAAGGAGCGCGTCGAGGAGACGCCGACTACACGCGTTGGGCAAGTCGCTTAGCCGATCTCTCCAAGTCGAGATCGACCAGCGCCTAGCCCTTTGTCGGACGACGTTCGCATCGAGTACGCCGTTTCGCAATTCGTCGCGGTGTGTATACGTCCCCGCTAGCTCCAACGCAAGGAGATCAGCGGGGACGACGCCGGCGAGAGTTCTTGCCGCCTCGAGGGAGACGGTTCGATACCCTCGTATCACGCGTATAGCCATCCGGCGCTGTATACGGTTCAGCGCCTTCCGGCTACTCGGGGTGATATCCGCCGCCCATATAGGGGCGCCGTACATCATCATTGAGTGCACGACTCCCGTGTACAGACGACGAGCCCCTGTCGCAGGTCCGCGAAGGTTTGGCAGAAGCCTACCGAGACAAGCTGCCACTCTCTCTATTTTCGGAACGATCGCGCGAAAATGATCCTCAAACCTCCACCGAGAATCGAGAGTGAGACCTAGGTATTTAAAACCCGAGCCCACCTCTATCTCGGCCGAGGCACCGACGCGAAGCATCGTCGGCGGAGGACCGTCGTACCAAGGCCTGCGGCGATAAAACCACATGGCCTCGGTCTTTTCTGGGGCCACGCGTAGCCCCAGTTTCTCGATTTTATTTATTATCGAGGTCAGTGCGCGCTGCGATACGCATCTGGCCCTCTCGAAGGAGTTCCCCCCGGCTAGGACGAGCGTGTCGTCTGCATAGCAGACGACACTTACTCCTGCGAGGCGCGTCTCGCGTAGGACCGAGTTAAACCCTATGTCCCACAGAAGCGGCCCGAGTACCGATCCCTGTGGGACGCCGCGCGTAACACTATGCAGGTGGGCGACATCGTCCCTGCCCAACACCGCGATCTTCCTGTCCCGGAGATAGTCCCCGATGACGAGTTGAAGATAATCTGGGACGCCATGAAATTGTAGCGCGGCCCGTATGACGCCCCAAGGTAGAGTGTTGAAAGCATTGACGATGTCGACGCTCACCGCCAACACCACTCCACCCCGCAAATTAACCCTATCCGTGAATTCGCGAACGCGTTTAATGGCATCGATCGTGGAACGGCCACGTCGAAAGCCATATTGACCGTCATCAAGGTCGGGACCAACCCGAGACAGGTGCGACTGGAGTCGTTCAGCGAGAACGAACTCAAACATCTTCGCCGCCTCGTTTATGAGGCATATGGGACGGTATGCGGACGGGGAGCCCGCGTCCCGTCCCGGCTTGGGGAGCAGCACGAGATTCGCGATTTTCCAACACGCGGGGAACACGCCCATTCTTAAGCAAGTATTAAAGATATGAATAACCCTACTCCCCACGTGTTCGAGCGCGACGGCGAGCGCTTTCGCCGGTATACCGTCTGGCCCCGGAGCCACTCTTCGCGACTTAAGTTTAAGTGTGGCAGCAGTCCGTTCTTCCGCACTGATGTAATTGTTCTCTGACCACACGTCGACGCTCCCACCAGGGGGCGCCCCACCTCTTCCGCGTCGGAGGGGAAGAGATGTCCTAACACTTGCTCCAAGAATTGCGGCTCCAGCCTTGAAGAGACCGGAGGACCGCCCTGCCTCATTCTTTGGAGCACTACTATATATGGCCGACCCCAGGGATCCTCGTCGATTCCCGCCAGGAGTTTGGCCCACGCTTTCCTCTTCTCGCGGAAGATGGCCGTACGCATCTCCCGGCGGGCTCTTCTGTATCGGAGATAAAGGTCCTGTATCTCTTCTTCCGGCGTGGGGCGTCTTCTTCTGCGATTGGTGAACCTGCGGCGTGCCCGGACACAGGCCTCCCGGAGCACGGCGATCTCGGCAGTCCACCAATATGCCGGTTGGCGTTGTCGAGTTTTGCCCACTCTCGGCATTCCGGCATCACAAATCCTAGTGATCGTCCTCGTAAACTCCGAGGCCATGGTGTCCGGGTGTTGGTCCTCCTCGTCCGCAGGTCCGGCGCCCCAATCCTCGATGAGGGCAGCTGCTTCTATGGCGTCGGAGTCCATCTTCCGTAGGGCCCACCTGGGCCCTACATTTCTTCTTCCGTGCTGTTCCCTGGGGCGGTCTATCCTACCCCCCGTCGAAAGCAAGATGTCGATGTAGAGATGGTCTGACAGGGTTTCATCGTCTGCCAGTTTCCATCTCCTCACGCATCTTGCTGCATAATTAAAATTTACCCGGTGAAGCCCACGACAAATCTATCGCAGACTCCCCATTCCACCGGATACAGGTGCTTTTACCACCAGAGTTGAGCAGGCGAAGTTCTTGCTCCGCCGCCCAAAGCTCTAGTGCGTCACCTTTCGGGCAGGTTCTGCTGCATCCCCAAGTCGTCGATTTCGCGTTAAAGTCGCCCAGCACGAAAACGGACGCGCAAGCTCCCGGAAGCCTGTGTAGACTGCGGCTTAGCTCCTCGAGGAACGCCTCGTAGTGAGCAAGGGGTCGGTTAGGGGAGAAGTAACACCCGACGACGGTGAATCTCCCCCACCTCGCAATTACATATCCCACACCGCGCTCTACGGTTGAGCACGGTGGGGAATTTGATTCTGGACGGTGCGCGATCGCCACCATCCCGCATTTGGAACCAATCCATCCAGAAGGGATAGCGTATGGTTCCGAAACGACGGCCAGCCCAGCTTTTCTCTCCCGCATGCTCTGATCCAGAAGGGATTGAGACGCGCGGGAGTGATTGAGGTTCACCTGGAGGATGTGGGCCATTATTCAGGTCCTTTGGCAATCTCCTCCAGATGACCCATCTCTATATCCGGAACCGGTTCCGGATTCGCGATCACGGGGGTCGCCGGCTGCTCAGAAGGAGCAGCCCCCGGTGGTCCCATCGAAGTGTTTGGGGCCTCCGATGTGGTCGTCTTCGACTGCTCGGAAGGAGCCGTAGCCGATGACTTTTTTCTCGGCAGGGGGGTTGCCGCCTTGCTAATACTCGCACGCTTTTTGGCAGATGGCGCACAAGCTCTGCTTCCAAACTTATGCGCCGACGGTCTACCCGCATCACTGCATACCAAGCACTTCGGGCTTTGGTTGCAGGTCCTAGAAAGATGGTCGGGGCTACCGCAGTTGTAGCACCGACCCGACCTATCTGTGGGACTGGTACATTTTCCGCCGACATGTCCAGTCTCCAGACATCTATAGCAAAATTGCGGACGCTTTGCCAAAGGTTCGACTTTGGCACGCGCCCACCCTAGGGTTATCGTACCCTCTATAGCTAACTTTCTAGCTACACCGGCTGGGCATTTGACCCAGACCGTTCCTAATCTGTGTGGCATGGTGCGGATTTCGCCGAGCCGCACTTCATCCACAGTGCACCCCCCTGCTTTCGCGACAGCTGCACGAATTTCGTCTTGGGTGAGCGAGGGATCCAGCCCCCGCAATCGCACCTCGGCCTGCCGCGTTGGACGGGCAATTCGAAACCCTAAGGGCTCGAGTACTTCGCGCATTTTCTGCGCTAGAGCATCAGCCGGCGCTGCGCTCTGTGCTCCTGCTATGTCGAGGACGATTCCTCCCAAAAGGGCTGGTCTCGGTCGCAGGCGGGTGATGCCAACATCCTGCAACCGGACTGCTTCGCGCGCGCGCGTCTGAACGCCTCCGCAATCCCCACCTTTGCACCCTCGGTAGGTGTGACGGTGATCGCGGAGGACCGTGGCCGACGTGCGGGTGGCACCGGAGCCCTCGCCGCGCTAACGGGGACGGGCTGGACCGTCGATTTCGCGGCCGCACGCCTCGCTCGCTTGCCAAGCACCTCCGCAAACGTAGGTGCTTGGGAGACCACCGCCGTGGTGTCCGGGCCTGTACTTACCCGAGGGGCGGTGCCGGTCGGCCCAGCGGCCACCCCTATCCCTCCGGCGGATGTCGTCTTCTTCGGCTTCCCCGCTGGAACCGCCGATCGCTTCTTCGCCGGATTGGCCGGTGCCCGCTTCCCGAAGTCTTCGGGCTGTTCGGTGGCTCCCCGCTTCTGGGGAGACTCCCGCCTCGGCAGTGGGTTCGGCCGTTTTTCCCGCGTTGGCGAGCGGCTGCTCGCAGTTAATGTTTCTAATTTGCGAAGAATGGCTTCGCCCCACTCCTCAACATATTCCTTCGTTGCGGCGAGCGTTTCGCGGCGCATATCCGCGAGAGTGCTCGCCAGCGGAGCTGTTTCATTTGGTGTGTCCTCGGTCACCCTCGGCACACTTTCCCTCGGCGTTCGGACCCGCTGCTTCGCTGCATCGGCCCTCAACAAAGCATTCTCCTCCTGGAGATTGTCCAGCTTTGTGCGGAGGCGCCTGTTATCCTCTTCTAGCGACTGCTCTCGTTCGCCGATCACAGTGCGATCGGACATAACTCGGTGCGCTGCAACCAATGTGTTGGCCGCAATGCGCAACACTCGGACGTCCGGGCCCTTAAGGTTTGAGGCCGTGGTCGCTACGCGGAGAATAGCCTCCGCCTGGCCCACGACCTTTTCACACACCGTCTCCAGAGGGAGAGCCACGAGGTCCCGTTGCATGTCCTCGATGCTGGGCAGCGGCTTAGCGCTGCTGTAGCGGGTCCGACCGACCAGGCCGGACCCTCCGCCGCTCTCACCTCCGCTGGCGTCCAGCGATGTCCGGTGTCCTTTTTTGGCCGGTCTGTCTCCTTCTGATGGGCTGACCGGTGCAGGCCTTTTCTTCGCGGTGTTGGCGACGTCGGCGTAGCTCCTCTTGGAGGATACTGTCGCGTCCGACATCGTTGCAGCATCCTCAGATTCTGCAGCCTGCTTCGACCTTCTTGTTGCGGGCCGGGGTGCTTGCCTGGGCATAGCAAAGCTTCCCCTTGCTCCCTCGTCGGACGAATTATTCGCCATTCTGGTCCGATTCCTTCTCTCCCTCCTCGAGGTCTTCCGCAAACGTCCCCCGTCCCCGGAAACACCCAGAGATTCTTCGTCGGACGATGCAATCTCGTCTGAGTAGTTCGAACCTTCGGTGCTCTTCATAGCTCCGAAGGTTCGCAAAGAGTTATATTTGTGACGATCAGTCACCGAAGTCGCGCGCTGCCGCTGCTGCGCGGGTTAGTTGCGCACAACACCTGTCTCAATTTGGAGGTTAGCTTTTCGACGTTCAGTTTTTCACTTATAATTATTAAACAGAACGTCGTACACACTTCCCTCCAATGTCCCTTGTGCAGTGCACTGCGGCAAACACGATGAAACACTTTTGATCACATCACTCACGAACATCCGTCGGAACCACGTATTACTCTCGGAGCAACACAGTACTCTACGGTATGCTTACCAAGATCGGTAAGACACTTAATCTCTGTAATGTTCTAAAGTATGCTATTTCGTGAAACAATCACCGTTATGAAGTCCTGGCTTTCGTGTACAAGTATCACAGTACGTGTGTATTTGTCGTCTTTGTCCCGCAGTTTTCCTGTCGAAACATACTACATAGTCTTTCTTGATTCTTGAACGACTTATATGAAATTAATTATTTAGTGATTTACTAAGATAGTGTTTGGTGCCGGAAATTTCCTACTAACCGATCGACTAAACATTTCACAAAAGTGTGTCAGTGGCTTTTCGTTGTTCTGTGGTTTTATTATTTTATACAGTATGTATGAGTTGATGACCCATATCGGCACGCCCCAACAAAAAATTGCATTTTCGAAGGTTCCCGCTGCGGAATATCGACTTCTACAATGATTTAAAAATGTCCCCGCTACGGGGACACCGACTTCTATGACGATTGAGAAATGTCCCCGCAACGGGGACACCGATCGCAAAGGGTTAAAGCCTGAGCGCCGGCAACGTATTGGCCACTTAAGGGGTTATGCCTACTTGGGTTGGTGAAAAAAATCGACTTTTTTTATTGCATTTTCTTAATGTACATCTTTTTAAGAATGTTTCCTCAAAAGTACATAAGAATCGGAGCACACGTTCAAAAGTTATAAGCGTTTATCTGGAGCGCTACTATGTATGATTAGTAAAGAGCTTGAAACTTTAAATGCGATTATCTCGAAACTGTGTTTCTTAAAACATACGGTTGCGGTGACCAGGACTTCTCAAAAACTACTTCACCGATCGGACTCTAATTTGATATGCTTATTTGTCATTACAATAGACAGGGCCTGAACGAAGGATTTTTTATTTCGGTAATAAAAAAAAAAGTTACAACATAAAAACGAAAGTCAGTTCATCTCGAAAGACGGATTTTTTCGTAAAAGTGTTGTCATTCTTGTAAAAATTAAAATTTTTCCAAATCCTTCGTTCAGGCCCTGCCTATTGTAATGACAAATAAGTATATAAAATTAGAGTCCGATCGGTGAAGTAGTTTTTGAGAAATCGTGGTCACCGCAAGTGATGAAAATAAACGGAAGCTCTAGGAGAAGAGCTATATTTCCTTCATTGTTTAATATTTTCTTATAAAAAAATGTATACAAATACCACTAAATACATACTTCTTGTATTTTGCGAATTTTAATTAGTACTCACTAAAATGGCAAAAAAAAATGTTGAAAATCATGTAATTTCGCCGATCCCAAGTAGGAATAACCCCTTAAATCGCAAACGCCGGCCTTATTCGCTTGTTTCTGATCAATGAATCGCCAAAAAGAATATTCAAAACATTATATATTATATTTTCGTGAAATTGTTCATTTTATTTGCATATTCGTCATATACAATTTAACTATAATTAAAAATAGAAACAAAATCAAAATTTTTAATTTATAATTATGGAAAAAAATACAGTTCCTCATTTCATGGTGGATTATTGCATGTATATAACGTAAACAAAAAACAAACGTTTTAATATTTAAGGCAAGTGTGGTATTTCTCGAAACATGGCAAGTATAGATACACATCGATGTGTAAGACACTCATCCAGCAAAAAAAATTCCACATCGCCATGGGGCCCCCACTCAAGCGACAGACTCAGAAACCCGCGTTTTGGTGGGGCCGGCTGTCAATGTGTTAAAACGTTGAAGGCCGCGGCACCCATATATGAGTGACGATCGTGTTTCCATAGGAGCCCCGTCATCCGTAAACGGGTGACACCATTCTTCCTCCAATTAAAACAGGATTTTGGAGGTAATGTAGGATTTAGATTGGAATGATATTATTAAACGGCCTTGGTTACAAAAGTAGTAGCTATAATGTTACTCGCACTATACTCTATATTAACCGTTTGAGTCCCAGACGGTATTGAAAAAACACTGTCGAAGAATCCCAGACAGCGCAACCGCGCTTTCTCTAAATGAGTTCGAAAAGACCCAAGCAGCGCGATAGCGCTTCTTTTATTTTATGTCAAGAAATACCAAGCGACACGATAGCGCTTTGTTTATTTCACATCGATGAATCCCAATCGGGATTATGCGTACTGTAAATTTATAAATATTTCAAGTTTTGCACGATAAAAATGATTGAGAAGATAACAATCAAATAACAATTTTTATTTTGTAATGTATTACTGCATTATTATAATACTATATTACCTATTGTAAAATGTACTATTTACGTTAAAAGGAGCTGTGTGATCTACTTGCGTCAGTAAATCTAAGCGTTCGACTTCGACAATACGTAACGCACCGTCAGTTGACAACAATGCTCGAAATGTGCTGGGTTTTCTCGACATAAAATCTGAACAGCGCGATCGCGCTGCTTGGGACTCAAACGGTTAAACGCTGACACTCTCAAAAGATTCGCCAAAACTCGCTAAACTCACTCACAGACACACTCGCTGATATTCTCTAAAGGACTCGCTTGTATTCTCTGACACGTTCGGCGCCAACTGTGATTCGGTTGAGTTTCTCGCGGGCCCAAATTTTACTGTCGGCGCAGCAGAACGGAAACGAAGAGATGAGGGGGAACACCAACAATGTAACTCGAGTAGGTCCGTGCATTGTCGATTATCTATATTTACAGAGCCTTCGACTCATAAAAATGATGCATTGTTTAGTTCCGAAATAAGCTTATTGGTAAGAAGCTTGGGTATTTATGCAATCGTTCGTAACATAATTAAACGTTACATTATTACTTAAACGTTTTATTTAAAAAATGTAATCCTTAGGATCTTTCGTTATTTTTGAATCGTCTCACAACTAAATCGCTCCCACTGTCCAAATGACTATCACTATCGCTATCAGAACTATTCTCCACGTCTGATAACGGATCAGTATATATTTCCTCATTGTATGACATTTCGAAGAATATTTTATAATGTTTAATAAATTTAACGTAATATTCCGATATGCGAAGGCAGCGAAAGACAGTATCAAACTAACCAAACAAGCAACCGCTTCGATGCGACCGGCATACATTTCAATAAAACACAATCTGTTAAATTGGGAGGGCAAGACAGTTGAAATTACAATTCGCTGTTCGTCAAACATTGCTCTGGAACAATGTATCTCCCTACACAACATGGAAATTGAGCATCACCGCTGGAAGAAAAAATGTTACGCGTACGTGATAACGGCCGATAACGGTTGGCAAGAAGAAGTCACGTATACGTGAGAGCGGCCGGCAAAGTGTTAAGTTACTGATATAATATTGTAATGGTATTTACAGTATTTTTATTGAGAAAAAAAAAACACTACGAGATATCTCGTAACTGACAGTTTCAGTACAGACGCTTACTACGAGATATCTCGCAGTTGGCAGTCAATGGGTCAAGCAGCATAGATAATCAATTATTATTTAACAACTAATAAAATAAATTTTTTAAATTAATAAAAATTTGTTATTGTTATATATATATATATATATATATATATATATATATTTATATATATATATATATTTTATTATAGCCTTGTTGCATGCGCCAATTTTCCTCAAAAGTTCGTTATTGAAACATTTTTAACCGTAAGCATAAAATCAGATTGTGGACAAGATTATCGTAGCGAAAGGGTTAAATCTCGATTACAGTTCGTTCCATTTATTGCAGGCTTCGGTAGTTAAAGATTTTTGAGGCACTTCTTATGGTTGAAGATTGGTTATTGCAGATAAAAATTGGAAATGTTTCGAGGCCCACAGATCCCCTTTTGCAAAATGTCTAATATTTCATGTTGTGTTGGTCTGAAAGTGGTCTTTCCTCGAAGTGTTTTCACATCTTCATGGTTTATTTTATAATTTGATTTATGTCTGATTTTTTTCGCGTGTCTTTATACCACTGGATTGTGGACCCAAAATTGTTTAGAGTATCCCTTATTCAAAACTATCAACTATATGTCATAGTGAGTGTATGGATATCGAAACATGCTTCGAACGAGTTTTTAAAAATATTGTAATAAACCAACTTAAACTATAACAAAGGCTTCGATAATTTTTCTTTAAATTATTTTTGCACATTACTTACACTGTAGTGAATGATAATTTACATGTTGGTTTAATATACATTGTTAACTAGTAAATTTGTCTAGACAACTAGGAAATCTTTGTCTGCGTCGATGTTACACTCCTTAATTTACTGATCGTTATAATGATTTTACAAATTTTTTCTATTGTGATGAATCAAGTTCACGTAGTTTAGGCTGAAAATGAGTTTTCTACCGGGTAAACTTGTTATCATTATAATCCATAGATTCGTCCGATAATATGCATCTCCCGTTTATACTTAATTGACTCTGGCCACTGCTGAACAAGGCGCTAATCTTATTCGGTAAAGTAGTTTAAAACTGGCACAATGCTCAAATCCAATGAAAGCAACGCGTTCATTTTTATTTCCCAAGCGGTACTCTATAGAAAATTTTTATTGCAGCACTTCTATTACCGAAAAATATTCGGTGGAGCATACTTAATTAATGCAATATCCTTGTTATTTAGACAAGAATGCAACATCTATTAATTCGTCTATATATTTCAGGATGAAGTAGACGGGTTTTTAAATTCAGGCAAAAAATATGTATGATCACGATTGAACTGACTGCTTCGCACAGAGCAACGTGAACGAATGTTTATAATTTTTATGTTACTGCGCATACGAATTTACGTTTATATACGTGCATAGCACGCAGTATGACATGACACGTGTGGTGAAAGCTAAAAATATCTTTTCGCCGGCCGGGTTCATAGAACAAAACGTGCTAAGGATTTCTCATTGCAACGCTATTGTTTCTGAGTTTTAAGTACGAAAGCAGTCGTCTGAGATTCAATGCGAACCATTTGGTAATGCGCGTTGTTTAAAACTTTGACTGCCAAGCGTATTTTGCTGTCTTAGAACGGCGATGCTATGAAATACTACAGCGTTTGACTGAATTATGCAAAATGTAAATAATGTGCAGGTATTGGAGACCAAAGGATCGCATCACTATTCTAGCAATAACTGCATTTATGAAATAATTATTGGTACTCATTGCGAATATTTTGGATCTTCCGTAAAATCTCTTGCGCCGGTCAGCGGTGACCATCATGGCAGTCAAAGTGTTAAATACTGTGTTCTTATATATTGAAGTATATAAGAAATGGTTTAGTGTAATAATGCATGATAGTGTTAGACGAACTTAGGAGATGATTGCATGACGAAATAATATATTCAGCATTTGGGACATATATAAAATACGTAAATCAGGTATATAATACCATTACTGTTAAATGCATTCTTTCAAATTGTCTTGTGCAAATCACGGATTAAATTAAATTACGTCAAATTACTTGTGCATAACTGCATCTACCGAATTATATACATGATCTGCAAATATATATACACATACATTAGATATACAATATGGATCAATGACTGTGCTATCTCTGCGAAAAAGTGATTCGTCACAAGAAAAGTTAAATGAAATTGTGAATCTTCTTTCGTATGTCACTTCCTAATGAAGAAAAAATTAAATGATTGATGTATAAGTGATGTTCAACCTTTTGGCTTTTCGTTGCACATTTACATTGATAGATAAGCCGAGTGCACGATTTTATCGCAATTACATATTTCTATGATTACTCATCACTATAAATACTGAAACTGAACGACTGCTAATAAGAAACATTTTTTTGTTACTTCCTCTGAAACCATGCGACACGTTCCACAATTGCGATTTTGTCGCAATATCATATTTCTATGATTACCCATCATTATAAATACTGACTCTGAACGACTGCTATTAAGACACATTTTTTTTGTTACTTCCTCTGAAACCATGCGACATGTTTCACAGCTCATGCGATGCTAAAGCAACGGATATTATGCTGTTTATCAGTTGCGATACCCTTATCTTCCATATTTATACTAAATAAATCATTCAAGTGATGCGTCGGGGCACTAATTAAGCCTCCGCTACGGAAACATTTGTACCATTGTATCATGTAATTAACATGATTACGCTTAACCAGTTAAGTGCGTTTGACGTGTATACACGTCCGACCAAATTTCAATTGCGGTGCGTATGACGTGTATACTCGTCGTGTAAAATAAAAATTACCATTGACTATCAAAACTCGAAATTTCCATAAAATACTGTGGAAATTGTCAAAAGATGATAATAAAGATTCGTGAAAAGGTGAAATGTGAATATATTTGCATATGGACAAAGGGGGAAGAAATGAACCAACTTATTCCAGAATCTTCCATTTATTTTCATCTAATGTAAATTTCCAAAAACTAAGCAAATGCACTATTGAGATAATTATATATACTTATTTGTCATACACACACATTCCACAATACAATAAGAATATTATTTGGAAAAATTTTAATTTTTACAAGAATGACAACACTTTATATTGAAAAAATCCGTCTTTCGAGATGAACTGACTTTCGTTTTTATGTTGAAACTTTTTTTTTAACAATTAAAAACATCCCTTCGTTCAGGCAGAGTCCTGACATTTTGGATTGAATACAATATATAAAATTCAATCCAGAATTCAATCCAAGTAGTTTTTCAGAAATCTGCGTATTTCTACAGTTATTGTCAAAATAGAGCGTATGGTATGAAAAAAAGCTAATTATATATAATGTATTAATAATGTTGATATAATAAATTTTTCTCCTATAAAAGCAAGTAGCGAAATTTATAATAGGACCATTTATCCTGCGTTCGACGTGTATATGTTACGGTGAAACACCGAAATCTGGAGAATGTGGACTTTCATCGGTGAATGTCAACATTCACATAGTCGCTTGAATTTGTCCGAAATATTTGCTAAATACCCTAAACACCGGTAAAAACATTCAAAAAATTTTCGAACACACCGGACAGGGTCCGAATGTACAACAATGTAATGAAATATTGGATCCTTCACCGACGTATTTAGGTTGACATAACCGGTGAAATCATTGAAAATGTAGCATTTCTTAAAACCTTTAACTAGCTCGGAATTAGTCGGACGTTCAGTCGCGTTTCAACCTTTGTAGGAAAATGTCCTTGTTTATATTACATTCCATTACTTAAACCCTGAATTTAGCGCGAGTCGATTTTTGAACGGAAAATAAATGGTCGAAAAATATCGCGTTATATCCGGGCTAATACGGTAACAGTCGATTTTTTTTTTAATCTAAAACTTTCATTTTCGGTTTTGCAAAAAATAACCGCAGCGTTAAGGGTTAATATTTATCTATTTTAACAATTTGTTAAATATGAACTGTTGCGTTGTAAGTAACAACAAAAAACGGAAATGTTTATTCAGAATCTGAACTGTTTTCAGAATGATAACTCATTGATGTCACATCGGTATCATCAGTATTTTCATTCACGCTTTCAGTCTCCCACAGAATGTCATCTTCCGTCCCATTTAAATCATTCGAAATACAGCATTTCTTGAAACCTTTAACTAGCTAGGAATTGGTCGGACGTTCAGTCGCGTTTCAACCTCTGTACGAAAATGTCCTTGTTTATATTACATTCCATTACTTAAACCCTGAATTTAGCGCGAGTCGATTTTTGAACGGAAAATAAATGGTCGAAGAATATCGCATTATATTGGGGCTAATACGGTAATTGCCAATTTTTTTTTTAATCTAAAACTTCCATTTCTGACATTGAAAAAATAACCGCAGCGTTAAGAGTCAATATTTATCTATTTTAACAATTTGTTAAATATGAACTGTTCCATATTCGGGCAATTAGCAATTGAGTGTTTTTGGCACAATGTTTTCGGACAATTTAGCTGGCAGCAGCTTAGCGTTTTCTCTAAGGAACGCAAAGTGCAGCTGCTCGCCGAAAGGCAGTGCGCATGCGGCTTTGCGCATGTCGATTCCGTGTCTCCGAGAATGAATCAGCTGCAGCGTGTGCAGGGCATTAATGTTCCCAGCATTGATAACTTCGCACTGAAGTCCGCCAGAAGCATGTGCACGCCTTTAACCTTTTCAGCTCCAAACCTTCGCATTGTGTTTCATTTGAAATTTACTTAACACATTACGGACGGATGACGAGATATCTCGTCATTGCTGTTTCGTCGTTCGGGGCCATTGACGAGATATATCGTCTTGCATATTCTGTCGTTTGAGGCAGGTGACGAGATATCACACAGTTGCTACGTGATTGTCAGCCGCAGTTTTCGTAATTTGTGTTGCGAATTAATTGTTTGAAGCTCTGAAATATGGATAGCGACAAAACGATTAGCAATGTTACAGAAATATTTGCGGACAGTTTAACGGATACATCAAGTGATGACGAGAATATGAATATTTGTGAGGACTTTGTCGTGTTCCACTTCACTTAGTGTCATGTTTTACGAAATATCATACTTTAACAAATGTTTAGTTTTAACACATTTTTACCTATTCAAAAATATTAAAAAAATATTTATTTTTAAAGTTGTTAAAAATAAATATTTCACGGGACAATGATTTTTAACACATTGACTGCCAAACGTATTCTGCTCTATTAGAATGCATCGTTCCAATAGAAATTGCTTTTACAAGATTCCAAACAGGCTTCATTGCGAATTTTTTGCATTTTTAGTCAAATGTTTTGCACCGGTCACCGGTGACCACCGTGGCAGTCAACCTGTTAACTACTAACAAATCATCACTAAATTAAAGATATTTGACGCAAAAAAATATCCGGCCACTGGGTACGGTTAGCAATAGAATGCCCGGTCCGCAAAGTGTTAACACGTCGACTGCCACGCACGTTTATAGGAAAATGTTCGGGAGGCCAGGCGTGTTGCTATACTATGCGCGAATTCTTTCTTACGGTAGTAGAAGATTATTACATTTTTAATATGTTGACTGCCAAGCGTAGGTTGCTATGTTAGAACCGCGATGCGATGAAATACTGCAGAGTATGATTAAATCGTGCAAAATGAAGGTAACGCAGAGTTGCTAGAAGCCAAAGTATTGAAGCACCGTTCCAATATCAATTGCTTTTACAACATTGCAAATAGGCCTCATTGCGAATTTTTTGCATTTTTAGTAAAATCTTTTGCACGGGTCACCGGTGACCACCGTGGCAGTCAACGTGTTAACCAAATGCCTAGGGAGATCCATCGAGTTGAAAATCTGTATTGGAAAATCGTCCTAGATTTATGGTTTCTTATTGTAGCAGAAGATAAGCACGTTTACGTCGAAACGTTTTGAAACATGCATTCAGTTGAAAATCTTTTCTCAAGAATGAAGTATCTAAGAAAGCGCGTGTGCGCCAAAAAGTATTTCTTCTTTTTCAAATACCTTTTCTCTAGTGAGGTATGGTTAAAGTTCCTTTTATAATAATTTACCCCTTTGCATTCGGACTTTTCCTCGCCTAAAGCTTTCAGCAGCTCGGACTTTTGTTTGCTATATCTAAATATGCATAAATAATTTAAAAGGCAAGGTATTTTTAATGTTATTTTATTATTATTATATGAACAGTTTGTAAATTAAAATTGTAATTCTACATTATTGTAATTTTCAAGGGTATGATATGGTTTAATTAGCAGGATGTAGACCTGGTTGACGATCCTACATATCGTTCATAGGCATAGTTCCCATATTCAATATCACACCAGTAAATACTTTCATTTCCTCTACTGTTACATATTTCCAATTTTTCCAGGTAAAACGGTCAGTAATAGTTTTTCTATCAATAATATGTTGGACATATAAATTTGTCTTCTTTACAACGTTGTCTATCAAATCACTTGTAAAAATGAACTAAAGTATGCCAAAGGTTTGTTTAAATGATTTATCTGCGGGCCACATGTTTTGTATCCAGTTGAAAAATCAAATCGTTCAGGAGTAGTGTCTTCTTTAACGATTTCTTGCCAATTACTAAATAAATGATTTTCGCTGATACTGTCTAAATTTTGTGACACATTTTTATCACTTTCACTAGAATCCCTATGTTACAATACTTTTCTTTTTTCTTTACTGGTGGAATAATGTCGCTGTCATCAGAATTACTTTCATATTCATCTACATTAAATTCATCATCACTGTTATCTTGAAACAACGCGTCTTTTGTCACATTTTCAACCATATTGAATAGTATTTTCTTCTTTTCATCGGTTAAACAAATTACTAAATACTGAAATCAACAAAACACGTGCAACCAAAATTTATGTCTAAATTACAATTGCTTAATCTTCAGTGCAGTATTGTGGGATCTCAGATACAGGGTCCTCTAGTCGGCGAGGAAAGGTCACCTATGATCTTCATTTATTATATTGATGCATCGTAGGAGACGAGTTTATTGAATTGTGTTATTCGGTTGCTAAGGAGACAGTTGACGGTAAGACGTGAAGACGATAAGACGTAAAGACGAAAATGCGAAACGACGAAACGACGAAACGGCGATAGATTAGGAAATAAGACGAAGGTGACTTGATTCTGTTGTTCTATTGTTTATAAATATTATACTCTCTAGTTTCACGTAATAAAAGTCCTACAGTATATTGTTGCTGTACACTTCGAATACATCCCCAAACTTTGGCAGTGCCTGTGAGGTGTACTTCGAGTGCAAAGGGTTAACAAAATGCCTAGAAATTTCCATCAAGTTGAAAATCTATGTTGGAAAATCGTCCTGGATCTATTGTTTCTTATTGTAGCAGAAGATAAGCACGTTTACATCGAAACGTTTCAAAAGTATCTACGAAAGCGCGTGTGCGATGAAAATTATTTCTTCTTTTTCAAATATCCTTTCTCTAGGAACGCATGTCACTTTTATAACAATTTAATAGTGTTATTATGTCCTGTCAAATATCTTTCTAAATACCTATTAACTTACTTCGGAAGTACTCAAATGCACGTCACCTGGATGCGGGTGACGCGGCCCGATCAGGTTTTTATGGTCAGCTGAATACTGGTGACACGGCAGTCAACGTGTTAAACGCACATTTAACTGATTCGAAGCAATGCAACCCGTTTTTTACACTATTAATGAAACTAATATTGGAAGTTTGCTGATAAATGATACTTCTGAAATTTATAAATATTTTTTTGCTTTGAATACAATGACTTGTTTATCGTTTCATACCAATAACTGTTAAAACGATATTGCCTTTTTCATTTACGTACTTTTCTACTCAGAATGATTATTATGCTTGAATTAAAACAAAATTTTGCAATACACTTATTATTTTACATGCGGCAATTGCATTAACACATCTATCATCGAAAAATCTGTAACCAAAGTCGGAACGTAAGACACCAACATTCGAATAATACTAATCCGCCTATTAACGTGTTACTATTACCAATACATTAGTTTATTCAAAAAATTCCCGAACACGGTGAAAATATTTAGCACACATAAATACATATGGTAATTAGTTGCCAGTTCTCGTTTCGCAAGTTTCGAATATTCAGTAAACAAGGTCGTCAATCTCGGCAGCTAATAGTTGTTCTAACACACAACCGCTTAACAAAGCTTGTCTGTCTGAAGCACACACAGGAAAATACCGGTTAGCAAATCGGTTTCGATCCTGTTCATTGTGCATGCGAGTCTTGTCCGTACTTGCGTCGATCTCGCCGGAAGTAGCATTGCTGGCGTCTTCTCACAAAAGCGGCAACAAACACGTCCTTTTTCGGTCTGTCTGCCTGGCTTTCTCTTATGTGCACAATTATTTATACGCCCATTTCCACTGTAAAAGGTGTTTACAAGTTTCGTAGTTAAATATTAAAGTAAAAGGTCTGGCAAGTGAGTGTTCGACATGGTTTGTTTGCTTATACTAATGAAGTTGTGCAAAAAATTTAGTAGAGAAGCTTAAATTCAACACGTTGAATACTGTCGATTTTTGATATGGAGGTAAAATATGTCAATATTACGCATATTTTTACATATTATAAAATAAATGGCTGAATGTAAGCTTAAATATAATGGAAATATAGGATTTTTTTGATTCTACAGTTCTTGCTCTTGTATATAAACTTGTTCTATTTATATAAATTTATATTATATTTACATAAATTTATATCAATTTATTACTAGGCATTATTTAACGAAGATTCTCGGTAGGTAGGAGTTGGTATCAGCTCGCAATAAGTTTTACATGTTACTTTATTATTATATGTTACTATTGCAATTGATCCTATAATTTAGTATTAATCTCATACCTTGTAAATTTATTTAGAATTCAAATAATGCGCCACTAGATATATGAGATGACATTTTTATTCTCCCACAATTTCACTTGCCAACCTTCTTAGCATTCTGTCTATTAGTTAAAGAACATAATTTTTATCTGTTGCATACTACAGTCAAACGATTTAATATACCGCCCAACTCGCAAACTTAAAACCATATTCTTATTAACACGTTGAACGCCCAGCGTAAATCGGTGGAGTTTTTCTCGGGCCCAAATTCGAAACTCAGAATGTAAGCAGCGCGATAAGAGCAATACAATGCAATGCGTCGTTTAAATGTAAGCACAGTTTATTTTGTGATATATTAGAGGATCTTTTTTAGAAGACATGTTTTTGGTAAGAATAATTTTTATTTTTAGAAAATATTTTTTTCCTTAAAGAGGATTAAAAGATTATTTTGAGGAAGGTGCTTACAAAGTATAAAGAACCTCGAAATGGGAAATACTAAAATACTAATAATTTTCAGTCTTCTCAGAACTTTCAGTTTGTTCAATTTATTTAGTCGAGCAATATTTTTTGCATATATTTCACATTTCTATTTATATCTTGATCCCTAAAATGTTTGTCAGTCAGTGCAAAAGTGTAAATATAAGTATATTTTCAATGTTTACTTTTGTTTATTTTATAGTTTATTGTTACTTTCCATTGTCTATACTCATCATAATTATGTTACAAATGAAATTATTATAAATTACCTCAAAAATTCTGTTTTAATTAGACGAAGAATAGTGTCACCCGTTTACGGGTGACTGGGCCCCTGTGGAAATAGCTCTCACCCAAATCTGGGTGACGTGGCGTTCAACGTGTTAATCCGATTCTCGTTAAGTTCAATCATGCCCAATGATTGATCATGATAGAAGTTCCCTATCAGCCAAGGACGAAAAGTAAAAGAAAAGCAAACCAGCGGCACTGGTTTACTATATACTGCATTACTATATTGCTACTGCTATCTCATTAATCTATCACTTACAAAGCGATACTTACTTACGAATAAATCCGCGCGCACGTCAGTGAAATGCTCGAAAGCAGAAAACTAACAAAAAATCACCGTTATTATCTCACTAAAATGAATTAGTGTAAAGTAGGCAGTAACTGACCGTTCTGCATTCATGAACGAATATCTGAAGATCGCTATAGGTATATTTTCATTGTTTCGAATATCAAAATTCGGCATGTTGAATTTTCGGAATTGTAAATAATTTTAATTGCTTTGTATCCAATTGCAACTAGAATTCTCCAGCCTGCTGACGTATCGGCATTTAGACCGATTAAAGCAGCATGGAAGGAAAAAGTGCGCATTTGGCGTAACGATCATATTCATGAAGCCATTACTAAGAATATTGTAGTGCCCCTTCTGCAAAAGGCTCTTTCTGCGGCAGTTAAGACATAACATTAACATTTAAAGGTAATATAGTAAAACTGACCGCTTAAATATTTCTAATTTCTCACAAGTTTACAAGGTGGTCAATAACTGTAAATAACACGGTCAATGACTGTGATTTCTGCGGTCAGTCATTATTAATTGGCAATATTAAATTTATCGTTGTGCTATTTAAAAATTAAATTTTGTTTCTGTTTCGTTGCAGGCTGAACATGTTCTTCCAACATTTTTCTGTCCTGCCATGCTAAAAAATAAAGAATGCAACATTACATGTTTAAGTTTTACGGTTTTCATTCAATCACTATTCTTAAGGGGACCACAAAGGTTTGAAATTTCAAAAAAATCTATTTGCGGTTTTTTGCATAATCGGTTCGTACATTTTTATAGAATATATTGGCACAAGAAAAATTTCGATATTCGCAAAATTGAGTTCAGGAATGCCAAAAATGTGAGGTCATGCACGGTCGCCAGAGTCCTGTTACCAAACTTTAATCGCGTTTTTCTCAAAACATTTTTTTTCCATTAGCTTTGCCGCGATAACTCAAGAATGGTGGAAGATATCGATTTGATTTTTTTTTTAAATTGAAGATAAATATGTATTCCATAAACTGAACCGATGTCTGCATATAAAAATTAATTTTTTAATATCGTTTTTAACAACAAATAACTTAAATTTGTCAACCTTTGGGATTTTTGGTTGCCATTGCTTCAATTGTGACGTTTTGTCACAGAATTTAGGTTCAATCTACAGAGAGAAATCTCACCAACCAAATGGCGCTAAGAAAATCGGAAAACTCCAACTCGTTCACCCGAAATCCCGGCAAAAAAAAAAACAGCGCACGACTCACGCGGTCACCTTCAGATATAAATATTTCCTTTAATTATTAATATTTAAACAATTTTTAAAGCTTGATTTGTTTGTTAAGAATGCACAAAAAACCTGCAGAAAAGAAAATTTGTGTATGTTTATTCGTTCGTCCACCATCGTTATTCGAATTTCATCCAGTTTTCGGTCGTTGAAAGCTTTCTGGTCCCCTTAAGGGGTTATGCCTACTTGGGATTGGCGAAATGACATGATTTTCAAGATTTTTTTTTGCCATTTTAGTGAGCACTAATTAAAATTCGCAAAATACTACCAAAAAGTACGTATTTAGTGGTACTTGTATACATTTTTTTATGAGAAAATATTAAAAAATGGAGGAAATATAGCTCTTCTCCTAGAGCTTTCGTTTATTTTCATCACTTGCGGTGACCACGATTTCTCAAAAACTACTTCAGAAATCGGACTCTAATTTTATATACTTATTTGTCATTACAATACGCAGGGCCTGAACGAAGGATTTGGAAAAATTTTAATTTTTACAAGAATGACAACACTTTTACGAAAAAATCCGTCTTTCGAGGTGAACTGACTTTCGTTTTTATGTTGTAACTTTTTTTTTATTAGCAAAATAAAAAATCCTTTGTTCCCCCCTGTCTATTGTAATGACAAATAAGTATATAAAATTAGAGTCCGATCGGTGAAGCAGTTTTTGAGAAATCGTGGTCACCGCAACCGGATGTTTTAAAAAACACAGTTTCGAGATAATCGCGTTTAAAGTTTCAAGCTCTTTACTAATCGTACATAGTAGCGCCCCAGATAAACGCTTATAATTTTTGAACGTGTGCTCCGATTCTTATGTACTTTTAAGGAAATATTCTTAAAATGATGTACATTAAGAAAATGCAATAAAAAAAGTCGATTTTTTTCACCAACCCAAGTAGGCATAACTCCTTAAGCGGTCTATCACTGTATGCTTTACCCTACTCGCAGAAAGTTACATCTTTGAAGCTACCGTTCGCACAGATTTTTCTCTCCACAATACTATACAGGCCCAAAACATCAGGCTTACGCATGCAATCCTGCCACCTTATTCGTCCTGCTTCTCAGAATCTCTGTTGTCGTTATAATTGACTCGATCAGTTCGCGAGCGACATGACAGTAACGTTTCAAGGACAGGTGCAGCGTAAAAGCACTTTCAGCCGGTGAATGGACGTGTCGCGGGTTTCTTGTGTCCTCTCTTTCGTCCTCTCATTCGTCCTCTTTGCTCTCTGTTTCTCACGCACCTTCTCCGCAGTGGCTCTTTTCCCACCTCGAGATTTCGTTGCATGCGAGACGCACAATGTCGGTGAAAGTCAATGATATTGCAGGTTGTGCGTTCAGCGTTCGATCGATCGAACTGCTGTGGAATTTCGCCAGATATTTAACACGTTGACTGCCGTGTTACCCGTATTCGGATGATGTTAACACATTGCGGACGGATGACGAGATATCTCGTCATTGCTATCTCGTCGTTCGGGGCCGTTGACGAGATATATCGTCTTGCGTATTTCGTCATTTTAGAACACTGGCGAGATATATCGTCTTGCATATTTTGTCGTTCGGGACAGGTGACGAGATATCACGTTGCTACATGATTGTCAGCGGCAGTTTTTCATAATTTGTATTGCAAATTAATTATTTGAAACCCTGAAATATGGATAGCGGCAAAACGATTAGCAATACTACAGAAATATTTGTGGACAGTTTAACACTTTGAGTGCCAAGCGTTTCTTGCTATGTTGGAACCGCGATGCGATAAAATACTGCAGAGTATGATTAAATCGTGCAAAATGAAAGTAATGCGCAGTTGTTAGAAGCCAAAGTATTGAAGCGCCGTTCCAATATCAATTGCTTTTACAAAATTGAAAATAGGATTCATTGCGAATTTTTTGCATTTTTAGTCAAATGTTTTGCACCGGTCACCGGTGACCACCGTGGCAGTCAACGTATTAACTACTAACAAATCATCACTAATTTAAAAATATTTGACGCAAAAAAATACCCGGCCACTGGGTACGATTAGCAATAGAATGCCCGGTCCGCAAAGTGTTAACACTTTGCGGACGGATGACGAGATATCTCGTCATTGCTATTTCGTCATTCGGGGCCATTAACGAGATATATCGTCTTGCGTATTTCGTCATTCTGGGCCACTGATGAGATATATCGTCTTGCATATTCTGTCGTTTGAGGCAGGTGACGAGATATCACACAGTTGCTACGTGATTGTCAGTCGCAGTTTTTCGTAATTTGTGTTGCGAATTAATTATTTGAAGCTCTGAAATATGGATAGCGACAAAACGATTAGCAATATTACAGAAATATTTGCGGACAGTTTAACGGATACATCAAGTGATGACGAGAATACGAATATTTGTGAGGACTTTATCATGTTCCACTTCACTTAGTGTCATGTTTTATGAAATATCATACTGTAAAAAATGTTTAGTTTTTACACATTTTTACTTATTGAGAAATATTAAAAAAACATTCATTTTTAAAGTTGTTAAAAATAAATATTTCACGGGACAATGATTTTTAACACGTTGACTGCCAAACGTATTTTGCTCTATTAGAATGCACCGTTCCAATAGAAATTGCTTTTACAAGATTCCAAACAGGCTTCATTGCGAATTTTTTGCATTTTTAGTCAAATGTTTTGCTACCGGTCACCGGTGACCACCGTGGCAATCAACGTGTTAACTACTAACAAATCATCACTAATTTAAAGATATTTGATGCAAAAAAATAGCCGGCCACTGGGTACGATTAGCAATAGAATGCTCGGTTCGCAAAGTGTTAAAATGTTGATCGGGCCGCGTCATCTGCATTCGGGTGACGCGCGTTTGAGTACTTACGAGGGAAGTTAGGAGGTATTTAGAAAGATATTTCGCAGGATATAGTAACACTATTAACCCGTTGCTGCACACTTTTAGTGTCATATATAATTGACCTACTGTCATATATAATTGACCTTCTTGCGCAATTCATCACTGGCATAATGACACTGCTGTCACTAGAATTTTCATCACTGTTTGTTGTAACTCTATCGATTGACTGCCTGAAACATTGGAAACCTTTCCACTACTCTTACTTCCACACGAACTACTTGCTTTTTTAGTCATTTTCCTCCTCTTTTTATTCATACCGGAGGGTTTTCCAAATTAAAAATGATCAAGAATATGACTTTTTGTGAAGAAGACTGTACAAAACGTGTGCACCTCGTGTAATGGAATAGTAAGAACTGAAGAACGACTGAAGCTTTCTTCGTCACGCCGAATGCATATGTTTAGTCAGTTTTCAAATGTTATCTAGACTGCGACAATGTATCCTAAGTACCACGTAAACTGCATTGGGACACAAGACATAAAATACACATTCATATAAAGAAGAGATAAGAGCCCATTCAAATGTTCTTGTTTGGCCCGAGATTAAGACCACGAGTCTGACTCGTGATATTCAAGTTTGGCTTAAAATTTTCATCACTAGTCAGACTCGTGAAAATAGTGCAAGGGGTTTAGGCGCGTTTGACGTGTATACACGTCGGATGAAATCTCTACTGCGGTGCGCATGCCGTGTATACTCGTCGTGTAAAAAAAGTTACCATTGACTATCAAAACTCGAAATTTCGATAAAATACGATAAGAATATTATTTGGTAGTATGTTTCCTTTATATTACTAATAGAACTGTAAAGTATGTTATATTGCAAAACCAATTACATACGCGAGCATTGATTTGCGGAGAAATTGCGTAAACAATTAGCAGGGCCAATACTGGCCCTTTGCTCTATGAGGTAGAGTCCCAGATATTCTTGAATTGAATACAAGAATCCCAAGCATTCGATTCAGAATCTCTCTCTTCCTCGCTTTCGAAGCATCTGAGGTAAACTTGTGTATTTCCGCAGTTATTGTTAAAATAAAGCGTAAGGTATGAAAAATAGTCAAATATGTATAATATAATAATAAAGTCAATACAATAAATTGCTAAATTTAGCCTCCAGAAGGGAGACAGCAGCAGTAGCGAAATTTCTAATCGGACTATTTTTCCTGCATTCAACGTGTGTACACGTCACTGCTTGGTTTTAATTCCGCACCCTGTGAGGGATTTCTAAAATTAAATTCCGCGTTTAACTGGTTAAATTGTTGTAAGAGTAACTTTAACGATACGTGACTAGAGAAAAAATATTTGAAAAAAAAGAAATTATTCTGGTTATAGGTCTTCAGATGACATCTATTAATGCAATTATCGCATGTAAAATAATAAGTGTATTGTAAAACTTTTTTTTTTATTTCAAGTATAATAATAATTTTGAGTAAAAAGATGCGTAAATTAAAAAGGCAATACCATTTCAACAGTTATTGGTATGGAATGTTAAACAAATCGTTCTATTTCATAGGCAATGTCATTGCAACAGTTATTAGTATGGAATGTTAAACAAATCGTTCTATTCGAAGTAAAAAATATTTATACATTTCAGAAGTATCAGTTATTAGCAAATTTTCAATATTAGTTTCAATACTAGTGTAAAAAACGGGTTTCACTGCTTCGAATCAGTCAAGTATGATTTTAACATGTTTGACATGTTTGAGTACTTACGAGGTAGTTAGGAAGTATTTGGAAATATGTTTTGCAGGATATAATAACTCTATTAAATTCTTATAAAAGTAACTTTAATCATGTGTCACAAGAGAAAAGATACTTTTGGCGCACACACGTTTTCTTAGATACTTCGTTCTTGACGAAAGATTTTCAACTAAATGCATGTTTTCAAATGTTTCGAGGTAAATGTGCTTATCTTCTGCTACGATAAGAAATAATAGGTCCAGTACGATTCTTCAATACAGATTTTCAACTCGGTGGAGATCTCTAGGCATTTTGTTAAAAATGTAATAATTTTTTACTACTTATTTATAAACTTGTGTGGCAGTCAACGTGTTAAGCGTCTTTCTATACGTTTATAAAATTCTTCACGGGACCTGTCCAAGTAGGGCGAAGTTTGAACCAAACAAATGGGAGTGAAACTTTCGATATTTCGCCTTACTTTCATTTACTCATACGTTCATTATATGTCATTGCGTGCGATTGATTGGACTGGCGTGGAATTTTGCCGCCTATTTAGGTATATTTCCATATGTTTCTAGATTTCTATCTTCAGCTGTCGGAGTAGGCGCAGTTTGAAACGATTAAAATTCCCATTGAACTGTGTCGAATGCAATATTGTGTGTGTAAATAATACAATATTTCGAATCACTTGCATGTTTAAAGGAGTTGAAGATAGGGGGTATTTAATTTAGTTGTATCTTTATTATTTGTCGTTCCGTTCAGTCTATCAAACTGGCATAGAATTTCGCTGACCATTTAGGTATCTTTCTGTGTGTTCATAGATTGTTAACTAGAGTTGCGCAAATAGGCGAACTTTGAGTCGAATAAAACTTACATTAAGCTAAGTCAAGTGCATATTTAATTATCCAAGTAATACATCAAATAATCCGATTACACAACAAGTTCAATATTTGGGTATATTTTAATCTACTCATATACCGATTATTCATGTGTTTCTTTATATGTATATATTATAGTACAAATGATAATATATAATATAATAATATAATATATACATAGTATATTGTATAAACTAAGGTCTTAAACTTCTATATATATAATTTATTAATACAGC
This sequence comes from Cryptocheilus praepositus, assembly GCA_033815515.1. NCBI lineage: Eukaryota > Metazoa > Arthropoda > Insecta > Hymenoptera > Pompilidae > Cryptocheilus > Cryptocheilus praepositus. The sequence goes on along the minus strand of JAWWQZ010000018.1, from coordinate 532,711 downwards.
TGTTTGACTACAAAAGATTTGGATTAAATAAACGCCGTATTGAGCCAATGAGTGTATAGTTGATTAGGCGAATAATATTTTAAATTACTCTATTATACAAATAAGTTCAATATTCGGCCGCATATTTGACTCTCCGCGTACGTTCATTATTTGTTGTTGTCTTTGTAATTTGATAACTAAAGGTACATGAGTAGACGAAGTTTGAATCGAATTGAAGCGGTATTATGGAAAGTTTAGTGCATACTTGCTTATGTGAAAAAAAAATCGAATATTTCGAATATTCAAGTAAGCTCAATATTTTGGCATACCTCAATCACCCGATACGTTTATTATTTGTTGTTACATTCAATTGTTTGAAATTATGTGCATTTTCACTATTTTGCCGTATTTCTCTATGTTTTTCTTGTTAGTTAGAGTTATTCGAATGTATAAAGTTTAAATCAAGTAAAATTCGTATTGAGTCGAAACAAATATATATTTAATTATGCAGGTAAAGGTTCAAATAACTCGAATATACAACCACATAACCACAGTTTAGTTTACTCGAAGTTAATGTGCTCATTATTTATGATTTGATCTATAGAAAATTCAACAATGAAAATCATATTTTCATACAGATTGCGTCATATCCAACAGTCATGATTTTAAACATTGTTTGGTGTCGAGTTACATCGGGTAGAACACAAATTGCATTAACACGGTAATTTGTTCGATAATGGGACCGTGTCTAAAGAATTACACGCATCGCTTTTCTGTGATGCAATATGGTCACGCTTTCCCTGATGTTCGTTTACTTGTAAAACGTCGCATTAAGAGGAGCGTCTACTTCGTAAAACAAATATAAACCAAGAATTTCTTGTACGCTTTACGAACGTTTGCCAATTTTTCTAAACCGGAAAAATTGCTGCATCTATCGCATTATCACTGATAAAAATAAACAAAATATTTGCCGCTTTTTTATGCAGTAAGCAAAATAACGATACGAATTGCGTTATCAATGTTAAACATAATAGAAGGCAAAATTCTTGAACTAACTAATAATGCTGTTTTGAGAAGAATGCACTTAAATGATTATTTTCTTGTTTTTACTTCCACGATGCAAATGAAATGGCTGTCAAAATTTGTCACTTTGCGATATTAACGTATGCTCTTACAATTAGCATAATAATCTACAAAATTTCGGTGTTTAACCAGTTAACTGTGATTGACGAGTATTCTCGTCATGGAGAAGCGACACGATTTTGTGTATTGACGAGTATACTCGTCATGCGTATAAAGCAATGACCATTGGCTATTTAAATTGCAATTTTTGAGAAAAACAAAACATATTCTCAAATTTCAAGATGTTTAGAATATTTTGAAGCTATGCCGGAATAAAACAAACAAATAAAAAACATAAACAGTTTGAGATGAACTCATGCGTCCCCGTATGCACCGGTTGAAACAGTTTACCAGTTCGCATAATGAATTTATTTATGTGCGATGATAATGTTTTTTAGATGTTAACCTAAAAGGAGCAAAGGCAAAAGTCAAAAAGTTGATTTATAATAGGATTCCTTCAGGTATGGTCAGTCATGGAAGAAATACGTGACGCCGACCAGGCGCTGAGCCTATTGATAGTTGCTGGCTCGAACTTTATTTTATTGCGTTTTTAGTTTAATATGTATGTAATATACGCTTATGTTAACTAAATAAGTAAATATTAGTAATAAAATTTTCAATTTTATAAAATAAACCCATCTTTCTCATCCAATTTCTTACCAGCGCAACTTACTCTATGATTGACGAATATACTCGTTATGACGACACAAAACGGTGCGCACTCTTAAACAAGGGCGCCACAGTTAACTGGTTAACCCTTTGCACTCCGAATTTTATTTCAATTTCGTTACCAGCAGCTCCCAACGCTTTTAAGTGTTTTATTTGAAATTTACTTTAACTAAAAAATAAGGCAATTTAAATAAATAAAGGAAGAAACAAATTCACTTAAATATCAGTTTTATTTACACTATTGTCGTATTTTAACATTTTTAAGCGTATATCTTTTGAAACAACTTCCAAGATGCAACCCTGGTTTTCTTTGGCATGTTTCACAAAAATAGGTGGTTTCTCTTCTTCCTCCAGTTATTTTTCTATTTGAACAAAGTGCACAGTCTTTGTGTTTTCCTTCGGGATGTACGAAGATGAAATGAGGCTTTCTATCTAAGCGATCGTATTTATCATGTGTTCTAGGCCTCCCCAATTTCATATTTGGAACACAACAATCACGAGTAAGCATCGACAAAATCTTTTCGCGAAATTTTTTGTAGGCTATAGGTTTTGTTCCTTGGTTTTTATTTCTTTGTATAAAGTACAGCATTTACTATGGAGATTTCTAATCCCCAGAAGAAATATTTCCTTCACCACTTGAGTGCTCGACGTAAAAAACAATAAAATGTCACATATTGATTCGCCACATCAACACCACCCATATTTTTTTTATAATCTGTGATCATATCCGATTCTTCTATTTCTTTTCGATTACCTGAATGTCTAGCCCTTCTAGTGACATCGCGAGAGTGTCGATAACGTGTGCGCGATGTCTGTTTATTTGGACATAAAAAAATGTCGAGTGGGACTCGACAAAGGAGCTCCTGAGATAAAAACTGATGTCGAGTCACACTCCACATAGGAGTGCAAAGGGTTAAGAAACATAAAAACAAATACATTGAATACTTTATTTTAGAAACTTAACGTGTCACTTTGAAAACAAACGAATAATGGCGAGAACGTGATTGTATTACAGTCAACTCTCTTGTAACACTGTTCATTCGTTTCGTGTTCTATCGAAACTATTCTCAGAATGCCGTGCCATATCGAAACTGTGTTGAACGTGACTTAAAAATAATACATGGTTGTGGAACATGTTTTGTCTTTATACTATAAAATTATATAAGAGCGGAGATATTGTTTTAAAACCTAAATGTGCATACGTAACAAAAGTAAATCTAAATAGTACAAGTAAAAATGATAATGAAACAAAAAAATATAAATCTTAACAATAACGAGGACTTGTTAGAAGTCAAATACTTTATTCATTTTCATCATCACTGCTGCTTAAAATGACGGTTGATCTAAGTTTTTTTTCTTTTAAGGCGGGATTCCAATTTGGGCACCTAAAAAAAAGCAAATTTTCAACATTTTTTTTCTCAGAAACTGTTGCATATAATTGAGCAAACTTTTTTTTTCCTGAAAAGGTATGGTCTAGGACAATAGAGGAAAACATTTTTATCGTTTAAAACTGTTTGTGTATTTAATTGTATTGGTGGTTTTACACGCATCAAAAAAATGTTTGTTGTGCTGGCGTAGAAAATTCCAGCCCTCCTGGACATCTGACACAGAAAATCGAAAGATATTCTTAATCTGCATCAATATGATTATCGCATGAACCTCAAGTTTCAAATTTCCATGAGAATTAACAAAATAGCGGCGTTTTGTAAAAAAGTATAAAAAAAGCAATTTTTTTTGCGCTATAAATAAGGCAAAATTATGGGTTATAATCAAAATTTTAACATGATTGAGCATCATGCGATAGTCACAAGTATGCTGAATATTCTGTTAAAATTTGACGTCGATCTATAAAACCATTTTTGAGTAATTATTTAGACCACGTTTTAGACACAACAATTTAGACATAAAAATTTCGTTGATGCGCGATCAGTTACAGCCTCAACTTTGAAACGTTATTACTAGTCAAAAAGGACGGAATCACCTAAATTGACTCAGATATTAATTCTATGACTCTAAACTATCACAAAAGGCGAAAAAAATCGATTTTTTTCGACCCGTCACATTGGATACTCCCTTAATGGGATGAAAGTACTCATCGCTTGTTATATGTTTATTGTTTAGTTTAATTGAATTATATACGTATAGTATACAATATGCTTTGAAATATATGTATATAGGAAATTCCCTCTTTATCTCAACAAAAACTTTAATGAAAAAAATCATATTTTATGACGATTCTCCAATGTTTTTTAGTTCAGCTTGAAATAGTGTTATGGGAATATCGTGTTATGAAATGCGAGCGCCAGTTTTATATGAGGGTTCAGTGTTCATCAGAGAAAAGCGATGCGTGTAATTCTTTAGACATGGTCCCATTATCGAAGTAATCATCCTATTAACGCGATTTGTGAACTATCCAACCTAACTTTACATTAGCTAACGTGATAAGTATGACAACGACCCAAGGTAACTCGGTGACTAAATTTGTCATTGATATTTCGGTAAAAAGAAAGTTACTCATTTGGGATCTATTTTTTTTATCGAAATATCAGAGGAATGCTTTGAAACTAAAACAGTAACAGAACAGCTCCATACTGCTATTACTGTCTCAAACTATAACTTGCAAAAAGGTATTTAGTTATGAACAAATTCGCACGGAACGGTTTCAGTTCAAAATTCAGTTTTGCTTGCGTAAGTGTCGATTTTCTCCTCAAAACTCGGAAGACTTCTAACTGTGTACAAGTTCTTACATGTTCTAAAATATGGTGATCAATTAGTAATAAAAATTCACTACTTAGCTCTCCCTTCATAATATTTCTTTTTGCATGTGCTGTAGGTCCGAGTATATCCTTGAAAATATATGAAACTGGTAATCTTCCAATAACACCTCCTCCTTCAATTTTTTCGAATCATATGTTCTGAATATTATATATTTTGAAATCATATTTTGGCATCACATACTCGGAATCATATACATATTCTGTCCCGAAAAAACGTTGTAGTACTTATCAATTGTAGCTGCCCCAAGGTAATTTCATCAGATTGAAACATGCACCAGTCATTTTGACTGTTACTGGTATAAGTGTCAATAACAAAAAATATATTTGTTACAGATATATATAAAATAATATAAAGTTCATAAAACTGATTCTTTAGTTATGGCTACAAAATTCATGATATCATCTCGGAAAAAAAATGTTACATGCAGTAGGAATTTTGAATTGAAATTGCAAGACCAGTCATTTTGACTGGTCTAGTAAATCTAGTGTTAAAAGAAAAGCGCAACGAAAGCAAATATATGTACGAAACCTGCTGTGTACAACTATGCGTAAATGACTGCGGTATAATTAATCATACGAAAAAAATATTGAAAGTTATATAAATTATATGTCCAAAGTTTAATTTAAATACACTATCTATAAATAATCTTTATTGAGGTTTATTTGGATTGTTTCACTTCCTCGTTTAATTACAAAATAATAACCGGTGACTCAAGACAAATTTCGCGTAAAATTTCCGGTCAACAATGTGTTAAGAGTGAACGGAGGCAGTCAGGGGATGAATCGCAAAGTTGCGAAGTGCATGGGGCACCTTGTGCGCCTGACGGTGCCTGCCAGTGCCATCCCCCATGGCAAATATCATCATGGGGGCAGTATCGATCGCAGTTTTCACTGTTTCCACGGTTGCAAGGGTGCTCTTATGTGGCCTCCTGCCCAGACGACCAATGATAAAATCAGCTATTTGCAACCCAAATTATATCGTCGCGACTTTTAAACAATACCTGCGTTTATGGGGTAAGCAAAAAGGTGCAGGCGATGAATTTTGTGTAAGTGGCGTTTTGAAAAATGTGGAAGGTACAAAAAGATATTTTTAATGTAAATAATTAAAGTGGTAGTCTACATTTTTTTTGGCGAAACAATTTTCGAAGTTTGTGAAAGATACAAGAGAATCTTTTTAATGTAAATAATTAGAGTGGTAGTCTACAAATATTTTTCCGCGAAACAATTTTTAAAGTTTGTGGAAAATACAAGAAGATCTTTTTAATGTAAATAATTAGAGTGATAGTCTACAAATATTTTTTGGCGAAATAATTTTCGAAGTTTGTGAAAGATACAAGAAGATATTTTTAATGTAAATAATTAAAGTGGTAGTCTACAAATATTTTTTGGCGAAACAATTTTCGAAGTTTGTGGAAGATACAAGATCTTTTTAATGTAAATAATTAGAGTGGTAGTCTACAAATATTCTTTCGCGAAAGAATTTTCGAAGTTTGTTGGAAGACACAAGATCTTTTTAATATAAATAATTAAAGTTGTAGTCTACAAATATTTTATGGCGAAATAATTTTTAAAGTTTGTGGAAGATACAAGAAGATCTTTTTAATGTAAATAATTAAAGTGGTAGTCTACAAATATTTTTCGCGAAACAATTTTCAAAGTTTGCAAACTCAAACAAAATATTTTATGTTTACTGCAGAATAATTCTTATTCATTTCAAGTGCATCAACTTTATTAACAGGTGCCTGTGAATACTGAGGTATAAAAATCGTGCTTTTTGCTTCTTAGAATACAGTGCTTTGTAGTTCGTTCTACTAAAAAGCACACAGAATTAGTTTGGTTGCCAGATGTGCACGAAATTATGCAGAGCTGCGCGGCGTTTTACAAGAATTTAATTTTCCTGTGTTTTAGCAGAAAGTTGAAGAAGGTGGTAAACCCTTTAGCAAACACAAACAATGCAGAGTGGGGTTATTTTTTTGAACGTCTATAATGACTAACACGTTGACTGCCTCGGAAGTTTGTAAGAAAATATCCGTGAGGCCAAGTGTACTGCTTACCATGCACGAATTATTTCTTATTGTAGTAGAAGATTATTACATTTTTAACAAAATGGAAATATCTTGGAAAATTGTATTGGAGCTATTGTTTCTTATGGTAGCAAAAGATAAGCACGTTCACATCGAAACGTTTCGGAACATGCATTTAATCGACAATTTTTCCTCAAAAACGAAGTATCTAAGAAAGCGTGTGTGTGCCAAAAATGATTTCTTCTTTTTCAAATATCTTTTCTCTAGTGACGCATGGTTAAAGTTACTTTTATAATAATTTAATAGTGTTATTATATCCTGTGAAATATCTTTCGAAATGTTTATTAACTTACCTCGGATGTACTCAAACAACGTTTTAATAAATGCGCATTAAAAACGTTCTTAAGATGCGTTGTTTTTATAAAACCGTAGAAAATGGACTATCTCGAAACTTTTGCGTGCCACTGTATATGGAAGACGTACAATCACATACGGTATAATCCCGCAGACAGTGGCTTTTCTTAGAAAACTGTAACAAAACCATAAATTCATATGTTTCTATACATGAGCAAAAGAACGAATCTATTTTCTTTTATTTTGTTTTTCTCTTGGATTTCTTAAAGAAATAACAAAAAATCGTAAATTCACATGTTTTTATAGATGAGTAAAAGAATCGCTCTATTTTCTCTTGTTTAAATATGATTTATCTGTCTACATACGATTTATGGAAACGCGTAATGATGATCTGCTCACCTTTAAGCGTAACTACTGACTTGTTTAAAATGTTTTATTTCATGATATGGATATAGATCTATTTACATTCAAAATATCCACATATAATCATTACAGTGGTAGAAAACATATAACATTTATAACAAAAAGTTAAATGAATCCGTATAATTAAGTTAAACGTAAATTAAGTCGAAGTTTTCTGCCTATGAGGCTGAAATGAAGAATGTCTGTCTATATTCAGGGAGTTTCCTGGACTCGATAACAAAATGCCTCTTAAGGAACTGAGCCTATTAAAAAGAATGTTCTCACAAAATATATTTTGTATAAACGAGTACACCATGTGGCACGAATTATTTTTTTGCTGGTTCAACGGTGGGAGAAAAGTTTCACCGTGAAATTACATTTTTTAATGAAACTCTATGTACATACAATTGAATTTCTAATCATTTCGCAGTCTATATAGTATTTCTGAAAAAAATATATGATTCGTATGTGATGGAATAACCTCACTAAAGGTTTTGTATCCGTCCCGGTATCCTAATATCGTAATTATCCGATAGTACTAGGGTGGTGAATCACCATATTCGTGGCAATGGATTTTGACAGTAATTGATCACTGATAGATTTAATCAGTTTAATCGCGTAAAAATCATTGTAATTCAATACTCGTATGCTGCATGGAAACCGTCTTGTTTACGGTTGTTATGATATCCACAGGCTTCTGTCTTTAGCGTTCCTTTGTTTTTTTTTATGAGCATAACTAAAAGCCTAGACTAGAAGGCTCCGACGACATGCGTTCGAAGCGGCGTATTTCATTTTTGCGCTTTTATTTCAACATGCGGATACGTTTCAGCGTGGTGCTACCGTCGAATATTATATCCGATAACATTTAAAGGTAATACAGTAAAACTAACCGCTTAAATATTTCTCATTTCCCACAAATTTACAAGGTGGTCAATAACTGTAAATAAGACGGTCAAGAACTTTGATTTCTGCGGTCAATCACTGTTAATTGGCAATATTAAATGTATCGTTGTTTTATTAATAAATAACATTTTGTTTCTGTTTCGTTGCAGGCTGAATATGTTCTTACAACATTTTTCTGTCCTAATATGCTAAAAAATAATGAATGCAATATTACACGTTTAAGTTATACGCCTTTCATTCAATCACTATTCTTAACACTAGATTGCCCGAGGAAGTAATTTTGAGTGCTTTTTAATTTTAATTAGAAAAAAAATTATGTATATAATGATATAATTTCTTAGAATTTTGTGACTTTTTGTATAACATATAAATGCGTTTATTAATAATTGTAGTTTCCTCCCGCTTTCTTCATTTCTGGTATATATATGTGTTATACCTATATTGCCTAAAGCAGTCGTTTTGACTGCTTGGGAAATTTAAAATAATCAAATGATTCTTATTATTGCATTGAGTAATTTCTTATATGACCAGATCAGCTCTGTATTGAAATAACATGTTTTATTTTATTTTTCGATTGCCGTTACATGATAACATAAAAGTATATGTACATCTTGATTCCATAGGTTAGGTGGAAGTTATTTTGATGCTAGCATCACAGCTACACCTCTTTCATGAAAAACTTCATCGTGTAAATAGGCCCGTTGCTCAATAAACTAAGTAGTACTTGATATTCGTATCGTTATGCAATGATACTTGTTCTAACCAGTTGTTTATTTTATATCATTTGCGCCCTAAATTCCTGAAAGAAATGTCGAATAGAAGTGAGTTATTGGAAAAGCTAACGAACAGAAGTGAAGAGTGCTCCGACATAGAATCGAATGCGATAAATTCTGACCTATCATCTGAAGATGAAACGGTTCATATTCAAAGTGAAACATCTGAAACTGAAGATAGCGATGAAGAGTCGATCACCAATGATGAAAATGAAAGTGTCGAATGTTACGAGGCAAAAAATTTTAAATTGAGTTTTTTATGGTCAGCAAAGTGGGGTCCCGAATTTTTTAGAAAAACTATGGCCAGAGGAAAGTCCAAGCAAATCCTACGATTTATTCGTTTTGACAAAAGAACCGAAAGAAGTAGGAGCCTACAAACAAATAAATTTGCCTTGCTTTCGGAAATATGGGATAAGTTCATTGAAAACAGTCAATATTTACAGTTAATATTTACTAATAATCTGTTATATAACTGCAAATAATATAAAAAATATTAAAAATTAATTTTAAATACATTTTTTTACACATTCGTTACGCTTTCACAATGGAGTCATTTTGACTGCTTTTGGACAATATAAGTATACACTAAGTTGCAGTCTTTCTAGTGTTAAGCGGTCAATCACTGTTGGGATTTGGAGGTGTGTGAAATAATCTTTATTATACGTTTATTGTAACTTCTACTTTAATTTCTTAACACTTGGCATGCGGGCAACGTATTTTTACGTTTTATGTAGTCTGTCACTGGACCGCGGGTCACGTAAAAATACGTATTTAGTTGATTTGGTGTTGTTAGTGGATATCCACCACAAATCTACTAAATACGTATAATTACATGAATGTGTGACATTATACGCGTGCTATTTGCGTTGCTAGGCAACGCTTTGCATTTTTTTCCCATAAGTTGTAATTGTTGAGTTACTCGATCTTTTGCTGAGTTATTTCGTCTTCAATCGAATTCTTAGCTCCAGAACGTGTTTTATCAATTTGAAGCTTGATTTTTTATTATTGATTACAAAATTGATCAAATGAGCCGTTGTGACAAAGATAGTGATGAAGAAATATGCGCTGACAAATTATCGGACTTTTCGTATGATAGTGTGGAAAACTTTAAAAATCGCTTATTTTTATGATTTCGTGAAAATATCGTTTGTTTTTTGTTAAATAATCATACAGTACATATTTAAGTGTGAAATAAAAAAAGTTTCGTTCATAAAAACGAAGTAGTTTTCGATTTACAGCGATTTTTCTGAATACCCAAACTTCCGCGCGATTCAAGAAAAAACGCCCGCTGCACGCGAAATTCGGCGGCGAAGTATACCCGCATGCCAAGTGTTAAAAGAAGGAAATCGAGTTGTCATCTCGATATAAAGTCTGAGGCGTAGCATAAACAGTTCAAAGGAAGGACATTGATTCTTTTGTCGTATTCCAACAATCACTGTATACTTCACCCTAGTATCCGCGTTTTATAATGAACACCCGATCGATTTAGTTAATTATTCGCAGAACGTCCCGTGCACTTACCGTTTTCGAAACGCCATAGTCGGGTACCGTTGTTGTTCTTGGGGCAGGTAGGAAAAACTGAAGGTGGGGTACGATTCTTATCAGTCGCATAATGAAGCCATGCTATGATAACCGTTAGAAACGGAAGTGCGCGTGTTTGTGTGTTTACCGGCCGTGAACAGGCTTACGTCATCATTCTATGGGCGCCGACAAACAGATTTGCCACGCGTGCAAATTTTGAGTTTGCGCCTTCCGTGTCTCGTGTGTCGCGGTATCGATTGCAGACGTTTTAACTTTTCGCTGTCTGCAATCTGACGCGTCGAGAATAGTGTTTCTCGAAGTCACGATGCAAAGTGAGCTGATTAGGTGGCGAAGGACTTTATTGTTCGTTTGTTTGCGAAAATAATTTCAGCTGCCGAGACAGCTGCGGTGATTTGATCGCGCTATGCGATTATTTAGTACAGGCGTTCGCGTATGAAGGACGTCGCAGAATAAATTCTTGTCTGAATAACTATGACACGATGCATGGTCATGTTTTATTTTTCTAAAAATGTAGAAGCGATTCAATGACATTTATTTAACCCCTTGGATACATTTGACGTCTGAGACACGTCATTTACTTTTTTCCCGTAGGAGCAGATGACGTGTCTAAGACGTCAAACCAAAAATTAAACTCTTGGGTACATTTGACGTCTGTTGTTATTAATTTATTTTTGTTTTGCAATTCTAATTACTTGAAGACATCTTAATACTACATATGTCACCAATATTTTAGAAATAAATAAATTCTTACGTAAAATGTACTGCTTTTACATACTACTCCAAGCAACCAAAAATTATATCCGTTCCACATGCAAATATTTTCTGAAATAAATCCGTACCCAAGGGGTTAACACTAAACCTACCACTACCATTTCAAACTTTTCAAACTTTTGTACAATTACATTACACACATTTAAACGTTATCATACCGATATCAAACTTTATGACCTTTCTTAACACATTGTTGACCAGTCACGAGTTAACTCGTGTTTGCACTTGCGTCGTTTATTTTAACTTTTGAAACGCAGGGCAATAGAAAATATAGCAAAATTTTGTTCATTGTGTTCAATCGCATCTGATTTATTATAAAAAACTATACTTTTCTTGGTACTGAGGCTTTTATTAGAATTCCAGTATTAGAAAGTGTCAAGAACGACGGAACGTGACGGTGAAGCATATTTCAATAAATTATACGTGAATGCTTTATATAGTTGCCCAAGTGATTTTTAAATAAGTTGTAGTCATTTGGAAAATGATTATTGAAAACGAAGTAACAAGGGCATAATGTAGCTTTTTAAAAGAAAAGCGCAACAAAACAAGATATATGTGCAAAACCTCTTGTATACATCTACGCGTAAATGACTGCTGTACAGTTAATCCTACGAAAAAATATTAAAAGTTACATAAAATTAAGTTCAATTTCAATTCATTATGCACGAACAAACTTTATTGAAGGTTATTTACATCGTTTCACTTTCATGTTCAATTATGAAATAATAGCCGGTGACTTGAGACAACTTTTGCCGAAAAATGCCAGTCAACAATGTGTTAAAATATGCATACAATATATTCTTCAGTATTTACTCCTAGTTTTTTTTCCTTTTTTCTAAGAAATATTTGTAGTCGGTCCATTTGACCGGTCGAGAAAATATTTTATTTACTGTTTTAAGTATGTAGAGATTCATTTTCAGTGGGAAAGAAATTGATCAGGTGCACTGACAAGCATGTAATAGTAATAGTAATATATTTGGAAAAACGATTTCAGTTCATTCTCCCGATTTTCGTTGGACTGAATCTCGACGTTCCTTTGTCTCGATCGTACGAAAAAGTATAGATCGTACGAAATACTCAAGTAACATATTGTAAAGGTTATAAAACTATGGAAATCTGTTCGAAATGCGAAAAATACGTGTGTGGCAAATTTTCATCTGAGACCAAAATAATTTGTAAAAAATACAGCGACGCCGAATAAGATATATATCTACATAAATAAAACTTTAATTTTATTTTTTCATAAATAATTTTACATGTGCATAATGTTAAATTTGGTTTATTAATTAGACACATTGAAAACTAATCTTTCAGAAATGTGTTATATGAGAAAAAAGAAGTTTTGGTTTTTTAAGTTTATAATTACAATTATATAAAAATAAATTTGGCTCGAAATATTACGAAACCTCTTCATTTTATATACATTTAGTAATAAAGTATCCATTATCTACGTTCAATCATAAAAACGATAACTTATTTAATCACCGGTAATTTTGACTAACTGTGGTAGGAATAGGTATCAAAAAGTTTCGGTAGGTTTATTGCTAAATACTGCCATAATTTATTTTCACCATTAAATGGAATCGCATTTTTTTTTCTTTTCTTTTTTAATAATAGCACCCAGTTTTTTATATTGCCACAAAACGTGTACTTAAAGTTTCACACAAATGTCATACTGAACTTTTGTATACATGTCCTACAGAATTGTATTATAACCCTATTCTACAGATTTGTAATGTAAAAACATAATTAACAACCACCGATCATCACATTTTACATGCACACTGCTGTAAATGTCAAAATAATTGGAATGTGTCATTCCATCAGTGTTAAAAAGCATTTATGTAAATATTACGCAATTTTATATTCACATAAAATGAGTTCAAACCGCAATTTTTCCAAATGCCAAACCCTTAATGTCATTACAGAGTGTGCATTCGCAGTTTCACGCGAGTGTTATCACGTGTCGAACTTTCTCAGCCACGCTTTATGGAATCGTACCATGAACGGCACAATATGGAAGTCAGCGATGCATTGTCATCATCATACATACGAATGAGAGCGGACAAATGATTCGATCACCCGTGTTCTATGGGTGTTGCTATGACATTAGGAATAGTCGAACAAGGGGTTCGTCTATTCTCTCTTCATTTTCATTGGCTTGACGACAAGCCAACGCCCTTATACAACGGTTATTCGATCGACCGTATACCAACAGCCTCTCGCCTACATATTGCTCAACTGTTTTCGTCCAGACGTCTGTCACTCCGTATAAGATGCAAACATGCATGGGTAGATAATGTTCGGTAAAATATAGCTAGATGTATAAACATTCAGATTAGTATATAAAGCATTCGTAGGCTAACAAATTTCGAAAATACATAGTTTATTAACCGAATCTCTGTATTGTATGCAGCGCACAAAAGATGTAGACACATTTTTACGAACGTGTGTAAATTAAATGGATTTGAAACAGTTTTCACCTAGACGTCTGTCAGTTTGTGTCAGATGTAAACGTACATGGGAAGATTATATACAGAAAATATAGCTAGATGCATAAATATTCAAGTTAGTATAGAGAGCATTCGTACGCCAATAAATTTTGAAAAATACATACTTTGTGGACTAGTAGTTTATTAACCGAATCTCTGTATTGTATGCAGCGCAAAAAAGATGTCGACACATTTTTACGAACGTGTGTGAATTAAATGGATTTGAAACAGTTTTCACCTAGACGTCTGTCAGTTTGTATCAGATGTAAACGTACATGGGAAGATTATATACAGAAAATATAGCTAGATGCATAAATATTCAAGTTAGTATAGAGAGCATTCGTACGCTAATAAATTTTGAAAAATACATACTTTGTAGAGTAGTAGTTTATTAACTGAATTTCTGTAATGTATGATGTAATTTGAAACAGTTTTCGTCCAGACGTCTGTCACTCCGTATAAGATGCAAACATGCATGGGAAGATAATATTCGGAAAAATATAGCTAGATGCATAAACATTCAGATTAGTACATAAAGCATTCGTAGGTTAATAAATTTCGGAAAAAACATACTTCGTGGAATAGTACTCGTAGTTTATTGACTGCTCCAATATTGCTCAACAATTTTTGTCCAGACGTTTGTCACTCTGTATAAGATGTGTAAACGTACATGGGAAGATCATGTTCGGTAAAAAATAGCTAAATGCATAAATATTCAGGTTATTATATGAAGCATTCGTACGCCAAACAATTTCGGAAAATATATACTTCGTGGAATAGTCGTGTTTATTACCTGCTCAAATATTGCTCAACAGTTTTCGTCCAGATGTCTGTCACTCCGTATAAGATGCAAACATGCATGGGTAGATAATGTTCGGTAAAATATAGTTAGACGTATAAACATTCAGATTAGTATATAAAGCATTCGTAGGTCAATGCATTTCGAGAAAAGCATACCTCGTGGAATAGTACTCGAGGTTTATTGACTGCTCAAATATTGCTCAACAGTTTTCGTCCAGACATCTGTCACTTTGTATTAGATGTAAACGTACACGGGAAGATCATGTTCGGTAAAATATAGCTAGATGCATAAATATTCAAGTTAGTATAGAGAGCATTCGTACGCCAATAAATTTCGAAAAATACATACTTTGTGGAATAGAAGTTTATTAACTGAATCTCTGTAACATATGCAGTGCAGAAAAGGATGTAAAGATACATTTTTACGGGCGTCTGTGGATTAAATGAATTTGAAACTGTTTATGGCATATTACTCAACAGTTTTCGTCCAGACGTTTGTCACTCCGTATAAGATGTAAACGTACATGGGAAGATCATGTTCGGTAAAATATAGCTAGATGCATAAATATTCAAGTTAGTATAGAGAGCATTCGTACGCCAATAAATTTCGAAAAATACATAGTTCGCGGAATAGTGGTTTATTAACTGCTCAAATATTGCTCAACAGTTTTCGTCCAGACGTCTGTCACTCCGTATAAGATGCAAACATGCATGGGTAGATAATGTTCGGTAAAATATAGCTAGATGTATAAACATTCAGATTAGTTCATAAAGCATTCGTAGGTCAATAAATTTCGAAAATACATAGTTTGTGGACTAGTAGTTTATTAACCGAATCTCTGCATTGTGTGCAGCGCAAAAAAGATGTAGACACATTTTTACGAACGTGTGTGAATTAAATGGATTTGGAACAGTTTTCACCTAGACGTCTGTCAGTTTGTATCAGATGTAAACGTACATGGGAAGATAATATTCGGAAAAATATAGCTAGATGCATAAACATTCAGATTAGTACATAAAGCATTCGTAGGTCAATAAATTTCGGAAAAAACATACTTCGTGGAATAGTACTCGTAGTTTATTGACTGCTCCAATATTGCTCAAAAATTTTTGTCCTGACGTCTGCCACTCCGTATAAGATGTAAACGTACATGGGAAGATCATGTTCGGTAAAAAATAGTTAAATGCATAAATATTCAGGTTATTATACGAAGCATTCGTACGCCAAACAATTTCGGAAAATACACACTTCGTGGAATAGTCGTGTTTATTACCTGTTTAAATATTGCTCAACAGTTTTCGTCCAGACGTCTGTCACTTTGTATCATATGTAAACGTATGTTCGGTAAAATGTAGCTAGATGTATAAATATTCAGATTAGTACATAAAGCATTCGTAGGTCAATAAATTTCGGAAAAAACATACTTCGTGGAATAGTACTCGTAGTTTATTGACTGCTCCAATATTGCTCAACAATTTGTGTCCAGACGTCTGTCACTCTGTATAAGATGTGTAAACGTGCATGGGAAGATCATGTTCGGTAAAAAATAGCTAAATGCATAAATATTCAGGTTATTATATGAACCATTCGTATGCCAAACAATTTCGGAAAATACATACTTCGTGGAATAGTCGTGTTTATTACCTGCTCAAATATTGCTCAACAGTTTTCGTCCAGACGTCTGTCACTTTGTATCATATGTAAACGTATGTTCGGTAAAATGTAGCTAGATGTATAAATATTCAAGTTAGTACATAAAGCATTCGTAGGTCAATAAATTTCGGAAAAAACATACTTTGTGAAGTAGTAGTTTATTAACCAAATCTCTGCAATGTATGCAGTGCAAAAAAAGATATAAAGACACATTTTTACGAGCATATGTGGATTAAATGAATTGGAAACTTTTCACGGTGTATTGTGCGGTTCCTTTTGAATTCAGTATGACGGTGTGTATCTTTAATTTCTGTTTTAAGAAACACACGGAATGGATCAATTAATACGCTGTTAATATCTTTAGGTTTGCAAAAATAAGTGCTGGAAACTTAATATTTTTTCTTTATTCTATGATAGTTTCCGCAAGTTTTCATCCCATTTTTCGACGATGGTTTTCAGCAGTACAAAGTTTCGAACTCTATTGATGATGCAGTTATAATCGTAAAAATAACAAAGGTATAAAGATTTAAAATATACTCACGATGTTAATCATCATTAAAAAGGAGTAGTGTAATATGTTTACGCCGTTACCTTTCAAGTAAATGCTTGCACATAAGAAGTGTACGAATATTTATTGTTCATATAATTCTGTCAATTTTTCATATTTTCCTGTTTAGTTTGCAAACTGTTTGGATACGGATTTCTGAAAATATGTGAAAAAGCGTGTTTTTTTTTACAAATTGTTTAATAAACTACAATTTGACGAAGTATTGCCTGACATTGATCGGTGTACGAATACTTTCTACGTAAACTGTAGATATTTGAATATTCAAATATCTAACTAAAAGCTATTAGGTTTCGAAGCGAAAATTAGACAGTGAACAATAAGACTATAGGCTAAAATTAAATAGTAAATACTGAATTTTCGATAGGATAGCAATAAAAAGTTACAAGTTGAAAAACAAAAGATAAGTAAAAGTGAAGAGTCAATGAGATAAATGTGAAAATCAAGTTAAGATTAACCGAATTCACACAACATATATATATACATATTTTTATTTCAGGCACTCAGTGAAGAATTTGGACTCGATTCTTATTTACTATAACTTGATTTACACATTCATCTCATTAGCTCGTATTTTTAATTTATATTTTATTTCTACAACTTATTGCTTTCCGTTGCGATCCTATCGAATATTTACTGTTTACTTTTTTTATTTTATTCCATACTCTTTATGGTACAGTCTATTTGTACTTTTTGGATTTTTCCAAACTTCTGACCTTAATTAAAATAAAAAATTATTCATCAGCTTGAAAATATTTATTTTGCCAATCTATTTTTATTAGGACATTTTACGGTTTAATGAACTTTTTTTCGTATCACTCTATATGTAGTGACTCACAACTTGAAATACAGAAAAAAAACATCCGAAATACAGGTCAGAAACGGGTTTATGAGGCAATAACAATAAATTAACGTTTAATTATCATCCAGCAATTATGGTTCGGAAAACATTAAAACATCGTATGAATGAGTATATATAAACCAACTCATGTGTTACTACACGTTGGCGTAAGCACTTTTGATGAAGTTTTGTGTGGTGAATTTAATTTAAAACTTTGCGTATTCAAGCTTTCATATTTATTTGCTCGTACTGGCACTGCATATGAGAAATTGTATAGAGTAAATTCTAACTGCGCGCATTAAGTACAGTTTTGTATGCTCAATAGCATGCGTGTTATTTGAAGAATCATACCGCAGAAGTATTGTTTGCACACACTTATTTATGGTTGAGGGTACAGAGATTTAGCAAACACTTATTTTATTTCAGTTGAATATGTCTATGCAGTTACATTTTTCTTGTCTGTTATCGATACTTACATATCGATACTACTCAGGTGCATCCATAATCTATATATTGGGTTGGAGGGAAAGTTCTGTCGTATTTTAAAGAAAATATTTGAATTAATTTATAAAAATATGTGTTTAATATTAATCATAATACATTTAATGTGTTGTATGATGAATGCCAAACTCTTCTGCAATTTCTCGACTTGTTAAATGTGGATTATTTTCCAACATGGATAGTAAAACATTATTATCGATCTTGGATGGTCGTCCAGATCGATCACTTGTGTGGAGGCTCAGATCCCGTCGGAACGAAATTTGCTAAACCATCTTTGACAAGTACGAACATTTACAATATCTTTTCCAAATACCGCACATAAATTTTTACATGCAACCGATGCGTTGCTTCCTTTTTGGAATTCATACAAAGTGCAGTGTCGTAAATGCACTTTATCTACTGACATGTTTTTCACTTTAAATATCACAAGTAAATGATGAACGGTAAAAAAGGACTCCTTTTATATTATACAGCAGCTATAGAAAACAAAAAAAAATCCCAATGACTCACTAGCCAAATGTTTTTTTTATTTACAAGAAAAATTACCTGCCTATTAAAAATACGACAGAACTTTCCCTCCAACCCAATATATATATAAATAATATTCGGGATGAAATTACTTTTCTGATATACAACGTACAAAATAATTGCTTCTATCTAACATGAAAAGTGGATTCATCTCAAGTTCTGTTTTTTCGAAACAATGATTTGAATAAAAACTGTTACAGTTTCTATTGATCATTAATTTCAAAAATTGTCGACATTCGTGCACATGTGCATATTTTGCAAGACATTTTATGTAATGTTACACAAATATGTCTTCATAATAATGTGCGATCGTTCATACTTGCAGTGGCATACGTTGCAAAATGATAATTCACTTACTAAGCTAGAAGATTATACATTGGCAGCAAATGACTGGGTTATTGTAGTCACGAATAGCAGATACTTATCTAAGTCGTCTGTCATAGATAACAGACCATATAATTTCATTCATTACTGGCGTTGCATACATATTATGCACATAATGGTTTACACATGTTGGTATATATTTTGAGTAATGTTGACAATGGATGATTAAATTTGCTGGAATCAAAATTAAATCAAATCAGTTATTTATCCTTTGCTTTTATAATTTTTCCTTTCATAAGATACGCGTCTCTGATTGTACACAATGCTTTTTAGCTAATTTTGATTTAGATTCGCCATTTGCATCTATAATAATATATATAATTATTAAATATATATAATATATCTATAATAATTATATTTATATAATAATATTTGAATCTATAATAATAAGTAAAATAAGTTTTTATGAAATTTTACGTCTGTATATATAGATTGAAAGAAAGTGGACAAATATTTGTATAATAAAGTCTATTTACTTGGGGTAAAAAATGCTACATTAAGAAAATTTCCTGGAAAACGGTATTTTATGATAAAAATCACTTTGCTACTTCCATGGAAGATATTTTTTATTATTATCTCGAAGCACTTAACATTGCCATTCATTATTTTAAACGATTATATTTTTTACATATTGAATTTGTGTGAGTGCATGAATGTGAGCGAGAGAAAGAGAGGTAGATCAATTGTTGAGATAAGGGTGTCATAGGTATACAGTTTTTATGGTAACTCTATTATGTATCAAATAATATTTGTTGTATGGTTGCAAGGATATAAGTTTCGGGAGAACAACGTGAAAACCGAACCGCGAATGAATAAAGTAAATCAATGATGTGATATGAGAGCAAATAGAGATAAAATTTGCATTTTGTGGGTGTGCCAATATTTGTTGTTTGTCGTATGGTTATCACTTTGTCAATATGCTATACCCTGCAGTATTACCATATCTTTCATGGAACGCCATTTTGGATACATTTTCGTGTACCGTTTTATAGGTTTCGATTTTCTACTCTCTTTCCTGTGTCATTTGGACCTCTCTAGTACTTTTAAGTACGACTAGTTTGTCAAAAACACTCAACTATATTATTCGTTCACGGCAATCATTCTTAACACTTTGACTGCCATGATGGTCACCGGTGACCGACGCAAGAAATTTTACTAAAGTACCAAAATATTCGCAATGGGTAGCAATTATGATTTTATAAATGCAGTTGTTATTAGAATAGTGATGCGATCGTTTGGTTTTCAGTACCTGTACATTATTTACATTTTGCATAATTCAGTCGAACGCTGTAGAATTTCATAGGATCGCCGTTCTAATATAGTAAAATACCTTTGGCAGTCAACGTGTTAAACACCTATGACGTAACCTTATTGTCTTGTTTAATGATACTACGCAAGATTTCCTCAAAGCATGCTTTAATTAAATAACTATCGATCACTCATCATCTCCTTTAACAGGATGTAATAATTGATCAGTATACCTATAACACTGGACATTGCACCATACAATTAACTGTATCACGCGTCCACCTCAATCATGCCTGATTACCACTGCCCTAAACCACCTATTCATACTCTCATCCCATCATACCACGCAATAATTCCTCAGCATCCGCTTACAACAATGAAAATTCTCAGCAGCCCGGCGCTTAACTTTAAACGTACGTTTCAAAATTTACTTTAAAATCGTACATTCACTGTTATTTCTTTCGCTCTTTGATTCTCTGTAAATTCTTATGTCATCTGATTATTCAATTTCTCGCTTTAATAAATTAGAAATTTCTTTTTGAAAATCAACATTTATTGACAGGGGACATTTAATGACCCCTTTCAAAATTTACTTTAAAATAGTACATTTATTATTATTTCTTCCCCTCATTTAACTTTCTGGAAATTCTTACGTGATTCGATTATTCAATTTCTCGCTTTAATAAATTAGACCCCTTTCCAAATTTACTTTAAAATCGTACACTCATTGTTATTTATTTCGCTCATTTGACTTTCTGTAAATTCTTATGTCATCTGATTATTCAATATCTGGCTTTAATAAATTAGGAATTCCTTCTGAAAATCAATGTCTTTTCCATAAGAGGTCAAATGAGCCCTTTCAAACTTTACTTTAAAATCGTACATTCATTGTACCTTCTTTCGGTAATTTGACTTTCTGTAAGTTCTTATGTCATCTGATTATTCAATTTGCCGCTTTAATAAATTAAGAAGTTATTTCTGAAAATCAACGTTTATTTCATAAGGATTCAAATCACTCCTTTCAAAATTCACTTTAAAATCGTACATTCATGGTTATTTCTTTCGCTTATTTGAGTTTCTTTGAATTCTTATGTCATGTGTTGTCAGCGGGGTCAAATAACTCCTTTCAAAATTTACTTTAAAATCATACATTTACTGTTATTTCTTTCGCTCATTTGACTTTCTGTACATTTTTATATCATTCGACTATTCAATTCCCCGTTTTAATAAATCAGGAACTTCTTTCTGGAAATCAACGTTTATTTCACAAGGGTTCAAATGACTCCTTTCAAAATTCACTTTAAAATCGTACATTCATTGTATCTTCTTTCGCTCATTTAACTTACTGTAAATTGTTATGTCATCTGTTGTCAGCGGGGTCAAATAACCCCTTTCAAAATTTGCTTTAAAACCCTACATTCATTGTTATTTCTTTCGCGCATTTGACTTTCTATAAATTCTTATGTGATCTGATTATTCAATTTCTCGCTTTAATAAATTAGACCCCTTTCAAAATTTACTTTAATATCGTCCATTGATTGTTACGTCTTTCGCTCATTCGATTTTCTGTAAATTTTTATATCATCCGATTATCCAATTCCTCGCTTTAATAAATTAGGAATTTCTTGCTGAAAGTCAACGTTTATTTCATAAGGGGTTAAATGACCCCTTTCAAATTTTTTTTTTAAATCGTACATTCATTGTTATTTCTTTCGCTCATTTGACTTTCTGCAAATTCTTATGTCAACTGATTATTTAATTCCTCGCTTTAATAAATCAGGGATTTCTTTCTGGGCATCAACGTTTATTTCATAAGGGTTCAAATGACTCCTTTCAAAATTTACTTTAAAATCGTACATTCATTGTACCTTCTTTCGCTCATTTGACTTGCTGTAAATTGTTATGTCATCTGTTGTCAGTGGGGTCAAATAACCCCTTTCAAAATTTACTTTAAAATCATACATTCATTATTACGTCTTTCGCTCATTTGACTCTCTGTAAATTCTCATGTCATTCGATGATTAAATTTCTCGCTTTAATAAACTGACAATTTCTTTCTGAAAATCAACGTTTATTTCATAATGGGTCAAATGTAAAGGCACGTGTAAAGCACCGGTACGTTTGGTGTTAAAATATTGGAAATTCGCCTGGCATTCAACATTGCCCGAACGACTGCGAACACGACTCAACATCGAGCTGAAAGCAGCGGCAAAAACGGAGGGCGTTGGTGGTTATTGATCAGCAAGAAGGTTCTTAGCCGGGAGCAGCTGAGCTACCCTTATCCTTTGCCGACGTCCCGTGCGTATAAGCGTGTCCGTGTCTGTGCAGGACGCACGTGGCAGTCGCGCCCCATTCATAACGATCCCTTAGCACGACTCCCCGAAGACTTGCCCAATTGGAGCACAGCTGTTGCTATGGGAGCAACAACGCTGCAGATACGTCTGACCGATCACTTGCTTGCTGTCAAGCGGTAGTCTTCTCCTAGTTATTGACAGCGGCAACATTTTTATATATGTATATATGTAGGGTAACAGTTATTGACACATACATATATGCGTATGGGATAAGACTGATTGACAGCGAGTAATGGTAACACGGAAACAATATATTAACAAGTAATACTCCCGCTCTATATATAGTTTATTCTTGCACTGCGCTTTTCACACTCTGTTCTGCCGAAACTCGTATCCACACAATCACATAATAAATTCTGACGCCCGCTGCTAACATGTAACGATTATTAGACAGACTATGATACTACAATTGAAGTTTATAGGTGATGTTTCGGTCACATTCTCGATATCACTCTTTTGCGTATATTCACATATTTACACAAATTCGAAGTGTTACTCCACACACACAATACATTTTGATACTCTCTTGCAACTGTTGTTATGGGAGCAACAACGCTGCAGATACGTCTGACCGATCACTTGCTTGCTGTCAAGCGGTAGTCTTCTCCTAGTTATTGACAGCGGCAACATTTTTATATATATATGCAGGGTAACAGTTATTGACACTTACATATATGCGTATGGGATAAGACTGATTGACAGCGAGTAATGGTAACATCGAAACAATATATTAACAAGTAATACTCCCGCTCTATATATAGTGTACTCTTTCACTGCCTGTTCTACCGAAACTCGTATTCACACAATTACATAATACATTTTGACGTTCTCTCACAGCTGTTATTATGGGAGCAACAACGGCGCAAATACGTCTGACCGATCACTTGCTTGCTGTCAAACGGTAGTCTTCTCCTAGTTATTGACAGCGGCAACATTTTTATATATATATGCAGGGTGACAGTTATTCACATATACATAAATGCGTATGGGATAAGAATGATTGACAGCGAGTAATGGTAACACGGAAACAATATGTATATTAACACGTAATACTTCAGCTTCGCTATATAGTGTATTCTTTCACTGTATTTTCCATACCTTGTTCTACCGAAACTCGTATCCACACAATCATATAGTACATTTTGACACTCTCTCACAGCTGTTATTATGGGAGCAACAACGGTGCAAATACGTCTGACCAATCACTTGCTTGCTGTCAAGCGATAGTCTTCTCTTAGTTATTGACAGCGGCAACATTTTTATATACATATATGTGTACAGTAACAGTTATTGACGTATCCATATATTTGTATGGGATAAGACTGATTGACAGTGAGTAATGGTAAGACGGAAACAATATATTAACAAGTAATACTCCCGCTCCATATATAGTGTATTCTTGCACTGCGCTTTTCACACCCTTTTCTAGCAAAACTCGTATCCACACAATCATATAGTACATTTTGACGCTCTCTCACAGCTGTTATTATGGGAGCAACAACGGCGCAAATACGTCTGACCGATCATTTGCTTGCTGTCAAGCCGTAGTCTTCTTCTAGTTATTGACAGCGGCAACATTTTTATATAGATATGCAGGGTAACAGTTATTGGCATATATGTATATATATGTGTATGGGATAAGACTGACTGACAGCGAGTAATGGTAACCCGGAAACAATATATTAACTAGTAATACTTCCGCTCCATATATAGTGTATTCTTGCACTGCGCTTTTCACATCCTGTTCTACCGAAACTCGTATCCACATAATCACACAATAAATTCTGACGCCCGCTGCTAACATGTAACAATTATTAGACAGACTATGATACTACAATTGAAGTTTATAGGTGATGTTTCGGTCACATTCTCGATCTAACTCTCTCGCGTATATTCACATATTTACACAAATTCGAAGGGATACTCCACACACACATATATATATATATAAATGTAATTTCTTAATTTTAATTCCGTACCGTGGGGGATTTCTAAAATTAAAATCCGCGCTTATTTCCTTAATACGTTGTGCGATAAGAATTTGGCACTACCGACTTCCAAGCCCTGACACAGAACCTGAGTTCGTTTGACCCGAGAGGCTTGTATTATAATAATAAAAATGTTTCTTGATGTATAGATATACCCGCTATTTCACGGTTACAACCTATTATTTGTACTTGCGCTTAGTTATACGCTTAGTCTGTATGGGAAGAATCTAACGGTTTCAACATCTCTGACCTTTTGTACTCGAGCTTGCATCAATGTATCTCTGTATCTGGTACCTCATCATGCGGGAAGCCTGACATGCTCCTTTATATTAATTTAGTTAGGTGTCATCTCAGAACGTTGGCCATATTCGGTGTTCATCGCGTAGGCCACTACCACACCCTCCACAGTTTCCCTGTTTCGACGTCCTTCAGATAAAAAAAAGAGTCCATGACCGATTCTGATTAATACTAAACGTACCGGTACTATACACGAGAAATTGAATAATCAGATGATATAAGAATTTACAGAAAGTCAAATGACCGAAACAAGTAACAATGAATGTATGATTTTAAAGTAAATTTTAAAAGGGGTCATTTAACACCTTATGAAAATAAACGGTGATTATCAGAAAGAAATTCATAATTTATTAAACCGAGAAACTGAATAATCAGATGACATAAGAATTTACAGAAAACCAACTGAGCGAAAGAAATAACAATGAATGTACCATTTTAAAGTAAATGTTAAAAGGAGTTATTTGTCCCCTTATGGAATAAACGCTGATTTTCAGAAAAAAATCCTAATTTATTAAACCGCGAAATTGAATAATTAGGTAACATAAGAATTTACCGGAAACGAAATGAGCGAAAGAATTAATAATGAATGTACGATTTTAAAATAAATTTCGAAAGGGGTAATTTGACCCCTTATGAAATAAACAATGATTTTCAGAAAGAAATTCCTAATTTATTAAACCGTGAAATTAAATAAGCAAGTGACATAAGAATTTACAGAGAATCAAATAAACGAAAGAAATAACAATGAATGCACTATTTAAAGTAAATTTTGAAAGGGGTCAAACGACCCCTTATGAAATAAACGTTGATTTTCAGATAGAAATTCCCAATTTATTAAAGCGAGAAATTGAATAATCAGATGACATAAGAATTTACAGAAAGTCAAATGAGCAAAAGAAATAACGATGAATGTACGATTTTTAAGTAAATTTTGAAAGAGCTCATTTGATCCCGCTTAGTACGTTTAGTGTTAAATAGGAGCGTTGCTCATTTATACATACAACAATTTGCGATCAAGTAGAAGTTTATTTCTCACTTATGCGTGCACCAACGATTTATTGCATCATTTATTTCTAACGTCTACGTGATTAAAAAAAAATGCCACCGTATTCGCGCTTTTCTTATTGCGTACGCGTGTACGAGTGTACTTTCTCGGCACTCCGCCGCAAGTGCCCAGTTTACAAATATATGGAATGAAGACAATTATGGCGGTGACGCGAACAAATGCAAGATGAAAGACAACAACTGAAGTCACCATTGATATCCATAGCTTGTTACGTCAACTTCGACTATAGTCAGCACTGTTACTGATAGGGTTATATCTCCATGCACTCGGATTCTCATAAACAATTGGTACACTTTGTAAATTATTTTCATTACACGATAAAGGAATCTGCGTTTTCCAACACATCGTTTTGTTTTGTAGTATTATACTTTTGCCACACAGACCAACTACTAAAACTATAACGCAGTACGGTGACACTTAAAGAACTGTTAAATAATATAATTTTATGCGTAAAATTTCGAAATAAGGGTAGACAGATAAACTTGTATCGAAAATGTTGCCATAATAACGACTCGCTCGTTATTTACTATTTTTAAAACAAATAATGCACGTTCTTAATGTGCTTTTTTGTTTGTTTTGTCGTTAATGGAAATCAAAGGGAAATTTTAACTGTCAACCCTTTCGAGACAGATTTTTTTTTTTAAGAAAATGAAAGAAGCAGGTTACGTTTCTATATATCAATATATCATATTTAATTTGATAACATGAGAAACTGTAGTCTCATGCAATGCTAATTCATTTTTTATCACTATTCCGTAATGCATTATCATCAATTCATGATTATAATAGGTACGTAATCGGAAAGGATGTAGTACAGTATATTCACGTATCTCACCTATATATAGTTGTGAAGGTATATTATCAAATGTGCACAATACGCACAGGCTTGGTTATTAAGAAAATACTTATAAATGTGTATTTTCGTTATTGTTACAGATCTCTCCAAAAATCGGTTCGCGGAATTACCAGAAGAAGTCACGGAGTTTTCCTTTCTGGAGAAACTGCATCTCTAC
Source organism: Cryptocheilus praepositus (assembly GCA_033815515.1). Taxonomy (NCBI): domain Eukaryota; kingdom Metazoa; phylum Arthropoda; class Insecta; order Hymenoptera; family Pompilidae; genus Cryptocheilus; species Cryptocheilus praepositus. The sequence goes on along the minus strand of JAWWQZ010000018.1, from coordinate 505,663 downwards.
CACAATGCCATAAGAATCATACCGGAAACTGTCGTGATGCTCCAATCCCTAAACTACCTCGATCTTAGGTGAGAAACATTTTCATTTCATTCAAATTATTGTGACGTTTTAACCCTTTCGGGCAATTTTTTTTTTTTTTTTTTTGAGAGAGAGAGAGAAAATAAAAGTGGCAGGTTACATTTCTATTACTTCAGGTGAAGAGTTTATTCATTATAATAGGGTAAATGAAAAAAAAAAGATTTTTTACATTAGTGCAAAGTTAAAGTCTGTGACATGTATGTCTCATTAGTCTTATAAAGATTATAACAAAATTTATTTTCAATTGTTACACATGTAGTTTATAATATGTAATAGCAAAAAAATAGTATAATAAAAATAGCGTTTGAAAGCTATAACACTGCTGGGACATCTTTATCCCGGTTTGAAAGATGGCTAGAATATATATGTTCCACCATTTTTTGTACATAAAGAACTAAGTAATTTGAATTGGCTACATAAAAATATTCAAAAGAGAGCTAATAAAATACAAAGCAAAAAACTTACCGGCTCTTTTTATCTATATATCGTAATGATTTTTTGAAAACCACCTACTTAACGGACTTTTTGAAAGCAAAAAATTGTGGTACTAGATTTTAAGGAATGTAACAATAGAGGTCCATTCATAATAAAGCAATGTGCAAGAAATTTTAGTAGGTTAATAGTTAGAATCCACGATTAAACTTAATTGGGTCATATGTGTCCCAATAGTCTCGAAAGGGTTAAACAGCGTATATCGAATAACAAATGAAGATAAAGTAACAAGTAACGACTACTCAAATATAATATTGTGTATGGAGTAGAAAAATTAATACAATCCTTCATGTTTCTATGTTTTATTAAAATACGGCGAAGTTTCATGACAATCTTATCGAAATCTATTTGAACAATTGCAATTTCTCATAACTGATACTTTTTTTTTACTTACTCTTCGCACTGAAAATATTTCATCTAGCTATCAGTATTTTCACCTTCACTAATATCAACGTATTTTGAAATATTTGACTGTACTCAATATAGAAGCGCAGATTTAGCCTTAATAGGCACTCAAAGCGTAGTTTCATAAAAGCAAGTTCTGTATTGGAAAGCAAAGTGCTTCATTACGCATTCATTAAAATTAAAACAATCCTTCATGTTTGTACGCGTTTCATTATAACACGGCGAAGTTTGATGACAATCTTATTGGAGTACAATAAAAATTTCTCATAACTGACTCTTTCTTTTACTTATTCTCTTCACACTGAGAATATTCCATCTAGCTATCAGTATTTTCACCTTCATTAGTATCAACGTTTTTTGAAAAATTTGACTATACTCAATATAGAAGTGCAGGCTTAGTCTTAGTAGGCACTCAGAGCGTAGTTTGATAACAGCAAGTTTTGTATTGCAAAGTAAAGTGTTTCATTACGCATTCATTAACACGTTCGCGGATATTAAAAGCTTCAGCGAGGTGCAAAAATTGACAGTCATTTTATTTTTAAATTGATTGTGATATCCGAAATTTGATTAAACATATTTTATAAGGGTAGTCAGATTATCATGTTTTCGTTCAGTTAGTCATTATCTTGACAGGTATAATAATTACAAAAACTTAAGTTTATATAAAATAAAATTTTAAATAATTGACTTTAAGATTTGAATGCTATAGCATTCATATCATTCTGCATCATCATGAAAATGAATGCTATAGCATTCACATCCGCGAAAATGTTAAAATGAATACAATAATTCATGTTTCTTAACTTCAATTAATTCATGTTTTATTAAAATACGGCAAAATTTCATGTCAATCTTATTGAAGTATAATCATAATTTCTCATAACTGACACTTTTTTTTATTTATTCTTTGCACTGAGAATATTTCACATGACTAACAATGTCTTCACTTTCACTAATATCAATGTATTTTGAAATATTCGGCTATACTCAATATAAAAGTGCAGGCTTAGCCTTAATAGGCACCTAAAGCGTAGTTTGATAGCAGCAAGTTTTGTATTGCAAAGCAAAGTGCTTCATTACGCGTCGACGTTTACCTTCATTTCACTTGACTTACGAAAATGCTTCTACCTGTTCACAGTCGCAACCAATTGACATCACTACCTCGTGAAATCTGCAGGCTACCGCTTCAAACGCTATTAGTAGCTCACAACAGATTAGCGTCGTTGCCGGATGAGCTTGGCAGAATGTCAGCATTGGCAGAACTGGATGCAGGTTGTAATGAAATAGCGAACCTTCCGCCACGAATGGGTGACCTTGCACGGCTCAGGTCTTTGGACCTCAGGAGCAACATGTTGGTGCATCTACCTATAGGTATCAGAGTCTCTACTCCTCCATTACGCTGTCGACAAGGGGAAATTATACTGGGCGGTTATCAGTGTTAACATTTTAACATTAAACGTACCAAGCGGGGTCAAATGAGCCCTTTCAAGATTTATTTTAAAATGGTACATTCATTGTCATTTCATTCATTTATTTGACTTTCTGTAAATTCTCATATCATCTGATTATTCACTTTCTCGCTTTAATAAATTAGGAATTGTTTTCTGAAAATCAACGTTTATATCATAATGGGTTAAATGAGCCTTTTGAAAATTTGCTTTAAAATCATACATTCATTCTTATTTTTTCATTACGTTTCATTATAATATGGCGATTCAGGAATTTCTTTCTGAAAACCAACGTTTATTTTATAACGGGTCCGTAAACCCTTTCGAGTTTGATGACTTTCTTTTCTTTACTCCTCATTACCATTTCTTTCTCTCATTTGATTCTCTATAAATTCTTATGTCATCTGATTATTCAATTTCTAGGTTTAATAAATTGGGAATTTCTTTCTGAAAAGTAAATTCTCGTATCATCTGATTATTCAAATTCTCGCTTTAATAAATTAGGAATTTCTTTCTGAAAATCAACGTTTATTTTATAAAGTGTCAAATGATCCCCATGGTAAGAATACGTAGGTGTAAAATACCGGGACGTTTAATGTTAAGGACCGCTAAGAAATCTGTAAGAAATACGCCCGGGACCGCACGTTTTTGGAAAACTTGTATGTTACAAAAGATTGTTATTTGTTATTTATGAAGCAATTTTCGGGAAACTTTCAGAAATTGCATAATTCGACGTATTTCAGGTATTATTAAAAAAATATGTTTTTTTTATCATTTTCATAACTTTTTTACTTAAAAAATAAATTTGTATGATATTTAGAGAAATTGTAAAATAGAATGCATATTAGGTATAATTTAAAAAAGTTGCTTAAAAAATGATTTAAAAAAGTTACTATAAAATTTTAGTTGAAGTCAATTTTAGCAGAGTTTCTAGTACTTTTTTAAAGAATGATGTTGCGTGAAGCGTTTTTCTCTATGGAGAGGAACCATACAAAATTTCGTCGGCAGGACCAGGTAGCCCGCGAAAGCGTGAAACACCGGTAAATAAGCGAGAAAAACATCAAGGCAATCGAGTTTAATACATTGAATATTGACAGCGTGTAGAAAACACGAGAAAACTCGTGAGCGGTCCTTAAAGTGTTGATGCTGAAACGCGTGCAACCTTTTCATTTGTATATAAAGTGTGCCATATGTAGTAGTGCACGCAGAACATTGCAAGTCTGTGCAAAATAACCAATTGAAGATGCAAAGTTGTATTTTTCATATCGTTCTAAACAAATATTTTTTAATGTATTCCATTTGTTGCTATAAAATACACTTTAATCGAGACACAACTCTCGTACATTATGCGTATATAATGACATTGCAATTCAGATCCCAGTTAAATTAATGCTTAGTGTAAAGGAAATATCGTGTGTACTACCACTAACAGGTTCTAAGGTTAATTCTTCAGACTCTGCTTCGTTACGCTGTTTTGTTCATTGACACACATTATGTGCACACTCAAGTTTTAGGCGTTATTAATGTTTAACTTCTATGAACGGCAATGTGTAGTATTAATTACACGATGACGCCACGGACGCTTTATGTAACAATTTCAAATTTACTCTACTTAGTTACACCTAGTTTTCTTCATGGAAACATTGGTTGAGGCAACCGTTAACGCTTTTTTTTATAACTAATTATGTTCGTAGCCATTTATTACTTAGCGTCGTGTTTACATAAAAATACTTTTTTAATGTGAACAAATAAGTTAACGCATTGCATATGACGTTTAATAGAACTTACGTACCTGAGGCTCGTAAAGCTGGATATCAGCGGAAATCGAATATCCGTTCTTCCAAATGAGATGAGAAAGATGAAGAGCCTGGTCGATTTTCGACTATCCGACAATCCTCTGACATCGCCGCCTGCCTCGGTAAGTACCATAATATAATATTAAAATAATTTAATATTTGATACAGCACTACATTTCAACTCATTTGCATCATGACTGCTTAAATTTCCGTGTTCATACATCAGTTAAATTCTATGGTACACAGTTAAATTGTACAATAATTTACTTCCGAATAGTTCGCATAGTTTATTTAACATAATATTTTTTTAAATGAATGATACATAATGGTACATTGCAAACAACGCTTGTAAAAACTGTTCCTTCTGAAAAAACTGAAAGAACTGAAAAAAGTCCAAACTGAAAAGTCTTGTCTTCGAAAATATCTTATTTCTACACTTGAATCCGAATCGTGAAAATAGTCAGAATCCATTGGAGCAACTAAATTTTATTTTAAATTATAAAATTAGATTATGTTTTAAACTTGAATCTTTAACATGTATTTGGAAAGATATTTCACAGGATGTAATAACACTATTAAATTATTATAAAAGTGACATTAACCATGCGTCACTACAGGAAAGATATTTGAAAAAGAAGAAATCATTTTCAGCGCACACATGCTTTCTTAGATACTTCGTTCTTGAGGAAAGATTTTCAATTGAATGCATATTCCGAAACGTTTTGATGTAAACGTACTTATTTTCTGCTACCATAAGAAACAATAGGTCCAGATTTTCTAATATAGATTTTCAACTCGGTGGAAATCCTCAGGGATTTTTTTAAAAATGTAATAATGTTCTACTACGATAAGAAAAAAATCGCGCATGGTGTAGCAGCGCGTCTGGTCTCACGGAGATTTTCTTATAAACTTGCGTGGCAGTCAACGTATTAAATTTTTATTATAGATTGCTAGTACCTATCCTTAACCCTTTTAGTGCCAGGTGAAAAAGAGGTGCCTATGCCAGAATAACCGGCCGAATTTCACAGTTTTTCTAGGGTTTGGGAAAATGCTCATAAAAACCAAACCAAAAACAATATTTACATGATTCAAAAAGCAGTATATTAAGGACGAAATAGAGAACAAAACAACGCCATTAGTTTTTCTAAATTCATTGAAAATTATATAAATAACAAAGTTATAAAATATTATGAAGAAAGTAAAAGTTGAGGTCTCTCTTACAAAACGTATTTGCACATACAAAAAGTCATCTTTTCATCATAATTTTATATAGACCATTTATTACAAAGTATGTACTTTGCACTTCCAATATATTTTGTAACAAAATAAACAATATTACATAACAAAAACAAAAAATATCGAATTTCGCGCCATCCATGACGGTGTGTTTTTTATAAGAAGGTTGGTGGCAAAATTTTAGAAATCCTGTTTTGCTAATTGTTGGTTTGTCAAAAACAAAAATATTTGACACAAGCGGAAAATAACTGCAATTACAAAAATGACGCTTTCAAACTGTCACTGGGACAAAACGAAATATACTGCTCATGACAACGATCGGGGAAAGACTAACTGATCCCAGGTCTTGCTACGGCAATGCGATCTTATTTCTTCAAACAGTTGTTTATATCAAACACTGTCGGCATGTTCTGACAAGGGCCCAACTCAACGGCGATTCCCGCCGTAGGTCGGATGTCGCCTGAGCGGCGACCATCGATGTTTATGTCAGATTTCGTTAGCTTCAAGCGATAGGAAAAAGTCGTTGTCCACAAAGAGTTAAAACAAAAAACTATTTTTTTAATTCTCTCATAATGAAATTAGACCATTTATAACGTATTATAAATTTATTTTGAGATAGAGTTCTCCCGCAATGCGAATAGTAAAGCGCTACAAGGCGCGGGCCGATATATGTGCCCATAATTATGAAAGTGGTCTAAGTCAAAATTTAAAAAAAATGAGTTTACCAGTTATTTCATACCACATTATTTTTAACTAAATTTATTCAATGTAATTTTTACGAAATTGTCAAAAATGAACCATTAGATAGTGGTTGTAATTTCAACATTATATGGAATTCATTTAGTTTTAATTATGAAAGTGGTCTAAGTCAAAAATTTAAATAAATTATATAAACAACTTGAAAATGGCACGTGGAAGAAAAACATAAAGATATTATGAGTTTACTATCGTACATCCCTCCAGTTTTTCAGGAACATTTTAAGAATCTCAAATACTCGAAATAATGATAAAAATGGATTACTGTTTAAAAATAATTAATAAATGTAATAAATGTTCACGAATTATTTCAATCAAATTATTGTTTCAAATAAAACTCAAAGTTCTTTATTGCTTTAAGTCATTTATAGGACATTCAGTTAATTTTGAAAATGGTCTAAGTCAATTCAATCTTTAAAAATAATATTATCGTATAAAATTCACACAAAATTTCATATTCATAGTAAATTTCCATTAATTAAGACTAATAAAATTATAAATTAAAATGTCGCATAATGTAAAAATATTTTTTAATTTATTCAAATGCATTTCATTAAATATCTCGAAACAAGAAATATATGACTTAGACCACTTTCATAATTATGGGCACATATCAGCTCTGGCACTTCTCGCCAGTGCAACGCGGGCCGATATATCGGCCCCCGGCACTAAAAGGGTTAAGAACGCAATCCAAATAGCTTAGATGTTCACAGATTGACAACCAAACGTGAACTGTCTCATATGCGGAATATTTCGCGAGCGGTGATAAAAGAAAATTGCGGCTCGCAGAATACTATAGGAGACGATCCCATACGCGGAATATTAGGCTTACGGATGCAAATGGGTTAACCCTTTAGCTGCTGTAGATGTATAAAAGCGTCCGCCGGCAATAATCGATACGAATTATATCAATATATGAAACGGACACACGCCTGTTTTTTAGCGAATTTCTTGCATTATTTCAATTGGCGTAACTGAAAAATTACAATTATAATTTAGTTGTGTCTTCTATAATGAAACACCAGAGTTCACATTAGCGGAAAAGTATTCCGTCGTCTGCGAATACTTCGGTTACAAAGACATTTTTCTTTCCGAAGTAGTGAATAAGTACATAATTTCATATAAAATGGTATACTTTCGGAAAGAATTAAAGAATTACACTATTCAAATGATACTTCGCATAAAACTGTGTTGGTATATACTTTACGAAATAAAATTGCGTATATAAATTGCGATAACATAACAACGAACAATATGTATTGCGTAATAATATGGAGTATTTCACGTGATTTCACACACGTGAATAATATGGAGTATTTCAATCAACCTATTATCTAAACATTCTAAATTCCAGCTCTCAGTTGGTCCCCTGAAAATTGTATTCGTTTGAAAAGGGGGAAAGGTTTTCCATTTTTTTCATTGCATTTAATTGCAATGAGTCGGAAAAATGTTAAATATTCGTAATATTCCAACAAATTTTGTGCTTGCGTACATTTTTCTCAACACTAACGCGTAATATTTTTGTGTCCCCTCAGAGGTGACGGTCGAGTTCAACGGGTTAACATGTTGACGACCGCAGGAGGAAGTGCGTGTCGGGACACAATATAGAGATAATGTCCAGTATTATAAACTATTGTCGTACCTTACATTTGACTACGTAATTGTTGGAGAGTATGCTAGGAGGCATGCGTACACGTTTTTGTGCATTAAAGAAACTGCTATTACTATTTAACGAATTAAATTTTTTTTTAAAGCAATCTTGATTAAAGTGGTAGATTATAGGTTTTTATAGGTAATTTCTACTTTTTAATGTGTTATTATACATGCTTCTCAATTTCGTTATTCGTAAAGATAAAAGTATTGCATATTAGTCATTGATAAACTAAAGTATTCAAAGGGTTCGTTCAAATTATTTATCTGTGGACCACATGTTTTGTATCCAGTTGAAAAATCAAATCGTTCAGGAGTAGTCTTCTTCAATGATTTTTTATCAATTACTAAATGGATGATTGCCGCTAACACTACGTACATTTTCTGACACGTTTTCATCACTTTCATTAGAAACACTATATTGCAATACTTATCTTTTTTTCTTCATTGATGGGATTCCACTTTGACATTCATCCACACTAAATTCATCATCACTGCTACCTTGAAACAACGTTTCTTCCATCACATTTGCCGCCATGTTGAATAGTATGTTGTCCTTTTTATCAGCCGAACAAATGACTAAATACTGAAATCACCAAAACACCTGTAAACAAAATTTAACTATAAGTTACAATTGCTTGATTTTCCGTGCACTATATTGTTGGTGCACACTTCGAATACAACGCGAAACTTTGGCAGTGCCTGTGAGAATGCATATAACATTTAAAAGGCAAGATATTTTACGAAAACTCAAAAGGATTAGGAGTAGTATTTTCTTCAATGATTTGTTGCCAATTACTAAATGGATGATTTTCGCTAATACTACCTAAATTTTCTCACATCTTTTCATCACTTTTACTAAAATCACTATATTGCAATACTTTTCTTTTTTCTTCACTGGTGGAGTAATGTTGCTGCCATCAGAATCACTTTCATATTCATCCACACTGAATTCATTATCACTACCTTCTTAAAACAATGCCTCTTCCATTACATTTTTCGCCATGTTGAATAATATTTTTTTATTTGTATCGGCCAAACAAGTGACTAAATACTGAAATAACCGAACCACGTGCAACCAAAATTTAACTGTGAATTATTTACAATTGCTTGATCTTCAGCGCAGTATATTGTTGGTGTACACTTTGAGTGCAACGCGAAACTTTAGCAGTGCCTGTGAGGAATGTATATCAAAATTAACAGGCCAATTACAAAATAGATGATTTTTGCTCGCACGATCTAAATTTCCTGGTACCTTATCATCACTTTCATTAGAATTACTATATTTCAACACTTTTCTTTTTTCACTAGTGGAATAATGTCGCTCTCATCAGAATCTATCTTGAAAGAACGCTTCTTCCATCGCATTTTTCGCCATGTTGAACAGTATTTTTTTTCTTTTTATCGGTCAAACAAATAATTAAATACTGAAATCACCGAAACACCTTCAACTAAACTTTAACTATAAGTTACAATTGCTTGATCTTCAGTGCAGTATATTGTTGGTGTACACTTTGAGTGCAACGCGAAACTTTAGCAGTGCCTGTGAGGAATGCATATCAAAATTAACAGGCCAATTACAAAATAGATGATTTTTGCTCACACGATCTAAATTTTCTGGTACCTTATCATCACTGTCATTAGAATTACTATATTTCAACACTTTTCTTTTCTCTTCACTAGTGGAATAATGTCGCTCTCATCAGAATTTATCTTGAAACAACGCTTCTTCCATCACATTTTTCGCCATGTTGAATAGTATTTTTTTTCTTTTTATCGGACAAACAAATGACTAAATACTGAAATCACCGAAACACCTTCAACTAAACTTTAACTATAAGTTACAATTGCTTGATCTTCAGTGCAGTATATTGTTGGTGTACACTTCGAGTACAACGCCAAACTTTGGCAGTGCCTGTGAGGAATGCATATCCAATTTAAAAGGCAAGATATTTGACGAAAAATCAAATCGTTCAGAAATAGTGTCTTCTTCAATGATTTGTTGCCAATTACTAAATGGATGATTTTCGCTAACACACTAATTTCATCATTTTCACTAGAATCACTATATTACAATACTTTTCTTTATTGCTTCACTGGTGCAATAATGTCGCTGTCATCAGAAACACTTTCACATTTATGCACACTAAATGCATCATCACTACTATTTTGAAACAACGCGTCTTCCAACACATCTTCCGCTATGTTGAATAGTATTTTTTTCTTTTTATCAGCCAAACAAATGACTAAATATTGAAATTCAGTAATATTGATTTTCAGTGCAGTATATTGTTGGTATACACTTCAAGTACAACGCTTCTTCCATCACATTTTTCGCCATATTAAATAGTAGTTTTTTGTGTATATCGGCGAAATAAATGACTAAATACTGAAATCCCCGAAACACCTGCAACCAAAATTTAACTATAAATTACAATTTCTTGATCTTCAGTGCAGTATATTGTTGGTGCACACTTCGCCCGCAACGCCAAACTTTGGCATTGCCTGTGCGGAATACTTCGAGTGCAAAGCGTTAACATAGGAGTAACTGTCACTGACAATTTGGTCGTTGGGTGTTTTCAGCTATGCATTCGCGGGCGAACGCACATATTCAAGTATCTGGAGAGGCAGGCGGCGAAACACGAAAGAGCTCGGGGTGGCCGCGCAAGAAGAGGTCCTCTGGATGCGAGAGGTCACGCGACATTGGACACCAGATCACACAGGCGTCATAACGTGGACAGCGGTTACAGTACGAGCGATGGCGTCGACAAGCGTTGGTCGCAAGAGATCCACAGCGCGGTTAGTTTCCTTGTCCTACTCTTCACCCTGCCATTCTTCCTCCAGTTGCTTTTGTTGCTCTCAAATTTCCTCTTCAGCGGTAGCACGAACGAGTAGTTCACGGCACAATTGCCTGCTAGTTGCTGCCCCACGAAGCCACTTTGATAATTAGAAGCAAAGGCATCGGGCTCGCCCGTAAACTGGTCTAATAACATTTGAGGCTGCATACCTAATTATTTTTGCGGTGCAAATATCCTGGTGCAATGCCGTTTTGTTGTTTAGCATCGAAACGATGTAGTTGGTGGTTCTTGAGTTAATGGTGTGATTTTTTTAACCCTTTGAGCGCTATGAACGCATATATGCGTTCTATAACTATTCACTTTAGGCTATGAACGCATATATGCGTTCTCACATTTAGTCTAGTCAGATTAGCATCAAATCCCCTTGTTTCGTGCGATAATTGTAATTTGAGATTTATAAAATATATTGGTTCGAAAGGCATTAGAGATAAACTGAATATATTTGAGACTCCTAATTTTCAGGGGAGCTGTGAGAAAAAATTCACAAAGTTGCAAAACGCCGGTTTTTCGCGTCTGTAAAGAAACGTAGTTATTTCACGAAAAGAAGTTCTATATGAAAAATGTAGGTATTGAGAATACCTACAAAATGCGTTCAAACTTTAGGACCTTGCATTATCTCAGCAACCAATCAACGTAGAGTCATGATTTTTTTTTAATGTGGAGTAGCTCGATGAGATATGAACAAATAGCTTAACCATTTGTTTAAAAAAATAAATGTAAGCACTCAAATTTTTGTTTCTTATTTTTTTTACTTTTAATTTTTATTGTTTTTTATTTATAAATCATGATTAAACATGTTTCAATCAAAAATTAACATCACATGAAATACGTTTCATTTAAGATAAAATTTTACAAAATAACTAAAAAATTACATATTTTTCAAATTCAAATAATACAACTTCCGATAACGCAGCGCTCAAAAGGTTAATGACCTAATTTTTCCAATCAGAAGCAGAGATGTTGATTCATAAAAACTGACCTATAGATTTGTGTAACAGTTTCTTGTTTTGTAAATGAAGCTACTTTTGTTGGTCAGTCATTTTAATGCAAACATCCTGGTGCAATGCCGTTTTGTCGTTTAGCAGCGAAACGGTGTAGTTGGTTGTATTTAGATTAATGACGTGACTTTTCCAATCAGAAGCAGAGACGTTGATTTATGTAAACTGATCTATTGGGTTGGAGGGAAAGTTCTGTCGTATTTTAAAGAAAATATTTGAATTAATTTATAAAAATATGTGTTTAATATTAATCATAATACATTTAATGTGTTGTATGATGAACGCTAAACTCTTCTGCAATTTCTCGACTTGTTAAATGTGGATTATTTTCCAACATGGATCGTAAAACATCATTATCGATCTTGGATGGTCGTCCAGATCGATCATTTTCTTGGAGGCTCAGATCCCCGGAACGAAATTTGCTAAACCATCTTTGACAAGTACGAACATTTACAATATCTTTTCCAAATACCGCACATAAATTTTTACATGCAACCGATGCGTTGCTTCCTTTTTGGAATTCATACAAAATGCAGTGTCGTAAATGCACTTTACCTACTGACATGTTTTTCACTTTAAATATCACAAGTAAATGATGAACGGTGAAAAAGGACTCCTTTTATATTATAAAGCAGCTAAAAAAAAAATTTAAAAAAAACCGAGTGAGTCACTAGCCAGATGTTTTTTTTATTTACAAGAAAAATTACCTGCCTATTAAAAATACGACAGAACTTTCGCTTCAACCCAATATAAGTTTGTGTAACCGCTTCGTACTGTGCAGATTAGTTATTTTTGTTGGTCAGTCATTTTAGTGTAAACATCTTGGTGCAATGCCGTTTTGTCGTTTAGCAGCGAAACGGTGTAGTTGATTGTATTTGAATTAATGACGTGACTTTTCCAATCAGAAGCAGAGATGTTGATTCATGAAAACTGATCTATAAGTTTGTGTAACAGCTTCTTGCTGTGCAGATGAAGCTATTTTTGTTGGTCAGTCATTTTAGTGCAAACATTCTGGTGCAATGCAGTTTTGTCGTTTAGCAGCGAAACAGTATATTTGGTCATATTTGGATTAATGACGTGATGTTTCCAATCAGAAGCAGAAATGTTGATTCATGAAAACTGATCTATAAGTTTGTGTAACAGCTTCTTGCTGGGCACTTTCTTAGATACTACATTCTTGCTGGGCACATGATGTTATTTTTGTTGGGCAGTCATTTTAGTGTTTTAGAGCGTTATGGCTTGGTAGAAAAATGGCAGACTTTTTATTTCCTGGCTTAATAATTGTGCTATTCTAAGTAGAAGCAGGTATAGATCTATTGAAGTAGATTTATGTGTCGACTTTTTGCTTTGTATATGAAGTTATCTTTCTTTTGCAGGCATTTTAGTGTCCTAACGTTCTATTATTTAGTAGCAAAATGCCACGTTTGGTAGTTCCTGACTTCCTAACTCTTTTAATTAGAAACAAAGATACCGATCTGGTTTATAAACTCGTATAATTGCATTTGGCATTGTACACGAAATTAGTTTTATTTATCTCTCATAGTGCTGTTCTCCGTTCTGCGGTTTAATAACAGAATGGCACGGTTGGTAGTTCCTGATTTAATGACACCACTCTTCTAATTAAAAGCAGAGATATTTATTTGATTTATAAGTTTGCGTAACGGTTTTTTGCTTTACACATAAAATTATTTTCCTACCCAGTAATTTTATTGTTTCAGTCTTCTGTGATTTAGTATGGATATTGTTCCTTTCGGCATATTTTTGACTGCAAGGTTGCTATAAGCATGTTTTGTGGAGAGTATAGGTTTTGTAAAAAGCAAAACAGTACAATTAGCTGGCAGCTATTGATATAACGACACCGTTTTTCCAATTAGAGGTGGAAACAGGAATTTGATACATAAAATTATGTGAAGGCTTCTTTTGCATATTAAATTATTTCTCTTCGGCAACATTTCCGGGGTGTTGACGACCCATGATTTGGTAGCCGAATTTATACTTGCAGCGTTTTAGATCGAACAAAAATATAGGCACTGTTCCTTTCATTACACTTTTAACTTTGGGATTATTCTAGACATGATTTATGTTGTTATAGTACGCGATTTGTAAATAACAAACTGCGCAAATTTGCTAATGTTTATTAAATTTATGACCCCACTTTTCCAAAGACGCATGTTTCTCTTCTAGAAGTAGAAACGTTGATCCAATTCATACATTTATGCAAGGGCTTTTTACCTTGTACATTAGATAATTTTTTGTGAAGTACTCTTGATGTTTTAACGTTTGTTACTTTAATTTTTTATCTTTGCAATGTCTTAGATCGAATGAAAATATAGATATTGCTCCTTTCGTTATATTTTTTTGTTTTTGCAACTGTTGTAGACGTGTTTTGCGTTGTGGCGTACATTTTGTAAACAGCAAAATGCGTCTCATAAATAGATCAAGATATAAATCGTTTTGTTATGTGAAAATATATATTATATGATTGTTGTATTTATAAACGTTTTATTATTTCAATCAGTTTTATATTTTATGATATTTCTACTGTATAAAAATCTATTATGTACCAAGATATCTCTAAGATCAGGCTCATGCTATATTTGTTACGCTTTACCACTGCTTTTATCTCATAATGCCAAGCCGTAGAAATAAAATCCTGTGCGTTTGGCTTCCATTATTCATTATTGCCAAGCTAATGTTAATACCGGTGCAATTTATCCAATGAATTTGCTTACATCACATCAATTATATACATACGTTTATATATATTTTGACACCTGTCGACTACACTCAAAAACTCTACTATAGAAATGGTCTACCTTACTTAGTTCTCTTAACACTTTAAGGAACGCTAATAAATTTGTAAGAAAGCATCTTTTTGGAAAACTTCTACAGTTACAAAAAATCATAATTTTGTTATCTATGAAGCAATTTTTGTGAAACTTTCAGAAATTGTATAATTGGAAGTATTTTAGGTATTATTAAAAAATATGTTTTTTTAATAATTATCATAACTTTTTTACTTAAAAAATACATTTGTATGAAATTTGTAGAAATTGTAAAATCGGATACATTTTATGTGTTATTTAAGAAAGTTGTTTAAAAAATTATTTAACGAAATTATCATAAAATTGTATTCAAAGTCAATTTTATCACAGTTTCCAGTAGTTTTTGAAAATATGATATTGCGTGAAGCATTTTTCGCTATGAAGAGCAACGATACAAAATTTACATGTGTATCGTGATTCGCTTCGTTTTCAATTGAATATTGATGTAAATACCTAAATAAACAAAATAGATACAATGTATCAAAGTAAATGACATCTAAAGACAGCGTATAGAAAACACGAGAAAACTCGTGAGCAGTCCTTAAAGTGTTAATATTTTATTCTACCCCAATTTATGACCTACCTCTCCCCATTAAAATGAATTCCCATAAATATTATCTTCGCCTTCCTACATGTATACAAATATATTTTATTTATGTTATTTTTGCTGAATACAATACTGTTACAAATTTTTACCAAAGATACTACACGGCCATACGCCTGACAATCCGTGCAAACTTTACAAATATGTACAATGCGACATAAATAAAGGCTGCACCGCACACTGATGTGTGACGTATATAGGGTAAAGTAAGCAGTGATTGACCGTTCTGCGTTTATGAACGAATATTTAAAGATTGCTGTAGGTATATTTTCATTGTTTTGAATATCAGTCTAAAACGCATTCTGTATGTGACTGTCTTGCAACACAGAATTCTTGTGTAGTTTACCTGTAATTAATAACATGCTGTAAAATAATTATTACAGATTTCTTAAGAGAAAGAGATAAGTGCCTAACCATATCTTTTATTATAGAAAAGACTGGTGAATTTGTAATCATTTTGCGGTCTATATAGTACTTCTGAAAAAACATATATGATTTGTATGTGATGGAATAACTTCACTAAAAGTTTTGTATCCGTGCCGGTTTCCTAATATCGTAATTATTTAATAGTACTAGGGTCGTCAATCACCATATTCGTGGCAATGGATTTTGACAGTATTTGACCACTGATAGATTTAATCAGTTTAATCGCGTAAAAATCAATGTAATTCAATACCCGTATGCTGCATGGAAACCGTCTTGTTTACGGTTGTCATGATATCCGCATGCTTCTGTCTTTAGCGTTCCTTTGTTTTTTTTTTATGAGTATAACTAAAAGTCTAGACCAGAAGCCTACGACGACATGTGTTTGAAGCGGCGTATTTCATTTTTGCGCTTTTATTTCAACATGCTGCTACGTTTCAGCGTGGTGCTACCGTCGAAAATTATATTCGATAACATTTAAAGATAATACAGTAAAAGTAACCGCTTAAATATTCCTCATTTCTCACAAATTTACAAGGTGGTCAATAACTGTAAATAACAAGGTCAATGACTGTGATTTCTGCGGTCAATCACTATTAATTGGCAAAATTAAATGTATCGTTGTGTTATTAACATATTGATTGTCACGGTGGTCACCGGTGACTAGTGCAAAATATTTTACTACAAATGCAAAAAATTCGCAATTTGCTATTTGCAATCTTGTAAAAGCAATTGACATTGAAACGCTTCAATAGTTTGGCTTCCAACAATTCTGCGTTGCCTTTATTTTACGATTTAATTGTATTCTGTAGTATTTTATTGTATCGTGGTTCAAACACAGCAAAATACGGTGGTCACCGCTGACCGGTGTACAAAATTTGACTAAAAATGCGAAAAATTTGCAATGGAATTGGAACGGTGCTTCAATACTTTGTCTTCTTACGACTCTGCGTTACCTTTATTTTGCGATTTAATTATACTCTGTAGTATTTTATCGCATCGCGGTTCAAATATAGCAAAATACGGTGGTCATCGGTGATCGGCGGAAAAAATTTTACTAAAAATGCAAAAAATTCGCAATTTGCTGTTTGCAATCTTGTAAAAGCAATTGGTATTGAAACGCTTCAATACTTTGGCTTCTAACAACTCTGTGTTACCTTTATTTTACGATTTAATTATACTCTGTAGTATTTTATCACATCCCGGTTCAAACGTAGCAAAATACGGTGGTCACCGATGACCAGCGTAAAGGATTTGACTAAAAATGCAAAAAATTCATAATAAAGCCTATTTGCAATCTTGTAAAAGCAATTGATACTGGAACGGTGCTTCAATACTTTGACTTCTAACAACCCTGCGTTACCTTGATTTTCCACGATTTAATGATACTCTGCAGTATTTCATCGCACCGTGGTTCTAACATAGTAAAACACGCGTGGCAGTCAACGTGTTAATAAATAAAATTTTGTTTCTATTTCGTGGCAGGCTGAACATGTTCTTACAACATTTTTCTGTCCTAACACTTGGCATGCGGGCAACGTATTTTTAAGTTTTTTGTAGTCTGTCACTGGAGCGCGGGTCACGTAAAAATACGTATTTAGTTGATTTGGTGTTGTTAGTGGATATCCACCACAAATCTACTAAATACGTATAATTACATGAATGTGTGACATTATATGCGTGTATTTGCGTTGGTAGGCAACGCTTTGCATTTTTTCCCCATAAGTTATGATTGTTGAGTTGCTCGATCTTTTGCTGAGTTATTTCGTCTTCAATCGAATTCTTAGCTCCAGAACGTGTTTTATCAATTTGAAGCTTGATTTTTTCTTATTGATTACAAAATTGATCAAATGAGCCGTTGTGACAAAGATAGTGATGAAGAAATATGCGCTGACAAATTATCGGACTTTTCGTATGATAGCGTAGAAAATGTTAAAAATCGTTTATTTTTATGATTTCGTAAAAATATCGTTTTTTTTTTGTTAAGTAATCATACAGTATATATTTAAGTGTGAAATAAAAAAAATTTCGTTCATAAAAACGAAGTAGTTTTCGATTTACAGCGATTTTTCTGAATAACCAAACTTCCGCACGATTCAAGAAAAAACGCCCGCTGCACGCGAAATTCGGCGGCGAAGTATGCCCGCATGCCAAGTGCTAATATGCTAAAAAATAATGAATGCAACATTATACGTTTAAGTTATACGCCCTTCATTCAATCACCATTCTTAACACATTGTTGACCGGTCACGAGTTAACTCGTGTTTTTATGGCCAAACGTTGCTGTCCGGTCACGAATTAACTCGTGTTTGCACTTGCATCGGCTATTTTAATTTTTGAAACGCAAAGCAATATAGAATATAGCAAAATTTTGTTCATTGGGTTCAATCGTGTCTGCTTTAATAAAAAAAAAGTATACTTTTCTTGGTACTGAGGCTTTTATTACAATTCTGGTATTAGAAAGTGTCAAGAACGACGGAACGTGACGGTGAAGCATTTTTCAATAAATTATACGTGAATTCTTTGTATAGTTGTCCGAGTGATTTTTAAATAAGTTGTAGTCATTTGGAAAATGATTATTGAAAATGGAATAACAAGGGCATAATCTAGCTCTTTGAAAGCAACGAACTTGCAACGAAACAAGATATACGTGCAAAATCTCTTGTCTACATCTACGCATAAACGACTACTGTACAGTTAATCGTACGAAAAAATATTAAAAGTTACATAAAATTTATGTCCAAAGTTAAATTTGAATTCATTATTTTTTGTTATTTACATCGTTTCACTTTCATGTTCAATTACGAAATAATAGCCGCTGACTTGAGACAGCTTTTACCGAAAATTGCCGGTCTACAATGTGTTAAGCGGTCAATCACTGTATACTTTACCCTGTATACGCTGTTTGAACAACTTCCTGTACCTCCTGCTGGACACACCTTTCTCTGCGTGCAGGTACATGACGGTGAGGTGCGAAGCCTATGGCGTCAGGAGTGTTCACCACTCTCGATAACACTGCCCCATGAGGTTGGCATTAATGGTTCATGCAGTGGCACATCGACGCCGAGCACAATTTCGCCCGGAGAACACACGTCTCTTGAGGATGAACTGGGCAAGGTATCATTCATAATCTCATTTATCACTCACAGATAATTTACGTGCGAGGGACAGCCCGGAAGATTGATTTGCTTAGAGGTTTAGATCAATGAGATATTCTGTATGAGATGTCCGAGCTGTTGTCGGTAGTGTATGTAGGAGGACAAGGAAATAGGGGGTAGAACTTTGATAATGTGTTGTACGGTTGCTAAGGATGAAAAAAATTACATGGACGTAGAACTTTGGTAACACGTTCTATGGTTTCTGAGGATTAAAAATGATTACATGGACGTAGAACTTTGATAATGTGTTCTACGGTTGCTGAGGATGAAAAATGGTTACATGGACGTAGAACTTTGATAATGTATTCTACGGTTGCTAAGGATTAAAAAAGTTACATGAACGTAGGTCCGAAAATTCGTTCTTTCCTAGAAATGGACACTTTTACATTATGATGATAAATCATTCTGATAATACTGTTTTCATCATGGAACGTTTATATAGATACTTATTTAGTTTAAAACGATGCTGATTTTAATATAAGTACAGCTCGTACTAACATGTAGTTTAGTTTTAACGAAAAAAAATGGTAACAGTTTTGAACTTCTACGTGAGATAGGTATTTTAGTAAATGTTTGATTTAAGCAAAAAGTGTCTAGCTCTGGGAATGGAACATTTTAGGTTCTGTATTCATGTGACTTTTTACATTTTTAGATATGGCAGAATACGATACCAAAGTTTGATCAGTTATTTTTTGTCAGTGTAGTCTAAATCAATCGGGTGTTTATTATAAACGCGGACACGATGTAATATTGTAATGCACGCTTAAGCAAGTCCAGAGGTTGACTTCATACTCTTCGTAGAAAAAATGTAGTTAGTTTTAAGAAAATAGGAAATATATGGTTTGCTAATAGATTCAATAACTTTTGAGATTTTGATAACTTTACGTAGGAACCTAAGCACATTTGAGGCAATCTAAGTTAATTGCTGGCCAAGTTCAGCATAAGCAAACGTGAAAAGCATACATACATTTTTTTTTTTTAAAAGAACGTCATCACAAAATTTCTATTAAAAATTCCGTAACTATCAAAATTGCCTTAGTGGAAAAATGTAGCAGCCATAATATTTATTATTTTAGTGAAAATATTTTCTCCGCGTGCTTCTTACTTTTTACTGCAATTCTTTGAGGTGTTTCAACGTAGAAACTCAAACGATGCTTCCGCAATATGTTCACACTTTAAGAACCGCTAAGAAATCTGTATACGTCTAGGACCGCACGTTTTTATGAAACTTGTACGTTATAAAAAATCATAACATTGTTATTTATGAAGCAATTTTTATAAAACTTTTAGAAATTGTATAATTGAAGGATTTTAGGTATTATTAAAAAAAGTACTAAAAAAGGTTTTGTACTTAAAAAAGTAAATTTGTATGAAATTTGTAAAAAAATTGTAAAATAGAATGCATTTTAAGTACTATTTAAAAAATGGTTGATAAAATTATTTAAAGAAATTATCATGAAATTTTATTTAAAAGTCAATTTTATCAGAGTTTCTAGTAGTTTTTCAAATTATGATATTGTCTGAAGCATTTTTCTCTATGAAGAGGAACCATACAAAATAAGCGAAAAAATATGAAGGCAATCAAGTTTAATATATTGAATATTGATATAAATACTTAAATAGACAACAAATAGGTACAATATATCAAATTAAGTGACATCTAAAGGCTGCGCGTAGGAAACACGACAAATGTCATGAGCGGTCCGTAACACTTTGAACACGAAACACAAGAAAACTCGTGAGCGGTCCTTAACCGTTTGAGTCCCATGCAGTTCAGGTTTCATGTCGAAAAGTCCCAGTAGTTTTATCGCGATGCGCTATTGCCGATACGCGCACAATTTTACTGATAATTATTCTTCGCATAGTTACTGTTTTGGTGTGAACCATGTGAGCAAAACATTTTATCTCTAATTTCCATTACTTTAAGTTATACTTATTTGATAAACACAACCGCTGTTGCCTCATTTGACGATTTCCGACATAAATTGAAGCAACCGCTATCGCGCTGTTTGGTATTTCTCGACAAGATATTCTGAATAACCTCTGGGATCCAAACGGTTAAAGCGTTAATAACTAACATAATGGAGCTCTGGATCGTTGTAATTTTCGAAACTGACGTAAGAGTGAAACTTGAAGGGTAGGATTGAGTGAGGTCTTGACTCGGCGTCTATATTTAGCCTACTAATCGCACCCACGCAAAGCCCAACAATCATGCACTGTGCCTCTGAAGAGCATCGCTGGCAAACGTTCAATTCTTATTTGCCGGCCTTGACCCAGTAAAGTCTTTCAATAGCGTCACTTCTTGAAATTGTTAACCGTCAGCGTACGTGAAGCCGAAGGCACCCATCTGCCAAGGCAGGAGCGTCCCGGCCTTGAATGCAATTTTTGTTACCTCCGCGTTTCTGTGCAGGCCGTAATTCTGCACGATCAGCTGGAGAAGAGGCGGCTGGAAAGGAGTACGTCGGAAAACGGGGCTGACATGCGAAGAACAATGAACTCCGTTCTTCACCACACATCGATTACGCCCCCGGGGTGAGTAGCTAACCGCTTCTTCTGCCGAAGATTTCTATGCAGCCCAACCCGATCTTTCGTTATCCTCACTTCTGCTCATTTCAACTTCGACCGTACCCTGAACGTTTCACGCACATGGATGATTTTGCATGTTTTTGCATGTGCATTACCGCGTGTGGCTCTTTTCTTGCAGCCATCTGGAGACTAGCCACGCGAATCAGACGCCAGTAACGATGGCATCGACAACAGTCCAGTCACAACAAACGTCGACGACGATGACGACGACGACAACTGCCATGACGTTTATTAACGGCGATGATAAGAGAACTCTCAGTCATATACAGACATACAGGTACGAGGCCCTTGATTGGTGCGGATGAGATTAGTTTTGACCGTGGTTTGCTAACCAGTCCGGTTCTCTGTCCCTTTTATGTTTTGTCTTCACCGTTCTGTCCAGTTCACCTTGATGTCTTCGTACGGATTATTCTTTAGAAAGATTTCTTTTTGCCCTTGCTTTAACCCCTTAACGCACAGTTTTTTTAAGAGACCGGCCAAAAAAGATCAATCTTTCTTCTGTGAAGAAACATAATTTAGAACATTGTCTTGGCAAACAAATTAAAAAAATACAGAAATAATCAAAATTTGAATTTTAATTTTGGATTTTGATCCACATTGCAGAAAAGAGCCGAATATTGCAATGTTACACGTACATCGACTTTTTTATCTTTCTTTTCGAATTGCTATTTTAGAAGAAACATCTTTTTGTCAGTAAAAATATTTATTTATACTTTTACAACACAAATAATAATAACACCAGTATTTACAATTTTACTTTTTATACAATTTATACTTATACAATTTATAGTTATACAGTTTATACTTTTACAACACAAATAACAATAATACTAGTATTTATTTTAAAAAATTATTCAAAATTTTCTTTCGTATGATATATTTCGAAGCAAGGTGCAGCTCATAGCCAACATTGCAAGTATTACACATGTAACGATTCTCTTTTCTTTTCTTTTTGTTCCATGGAAAAAGGCTATATTTTATTCTTGAATAAATAAGTGTTATAGCTTACAATCCCATGTAAATGATAAATATCAATAAAACGATTTTTTTCTTTGCTTTCACATTGTTATTTTCAATTCTCGATTATATTCGAGTGTGAAAAATTATAGCAGCATAAAATACAACGCCGCTCGATTTTTCTCGAGGGTGCACAGTTTTTGGCCTGTTTAGCGTTTAGTTAAGGGGTTAACACGTTAATCGTTATAATTTGAGACATAGTGCTTCTAGTATGATTATTTCAGAACTGAGGATGAACTATGTATGACGATAGTATAGAACCTCTGTCACGGATATGTGTTAATGTTTATGTAGCTGAGATTCCTTGATTATGTTATTTTTGTTATATGGGATAGACGATACACCTAGTTGACGTTGTGAATTATAAATAATATATATGAATAATTAGTGGTAGCGATCCGTGATTAAATTACGTATCAAAGCAATTTATCTTTACTTGTTACTAAAATCAATTAATGTGCCCGGCACATTATACCTGTGCAATGGAACAGTTCGGTTTTGAATTAGTCCTCTTTGTGCTACGTTATCAATCGGAAAATTAATGGGTACAGAATCTGTAGCAAATGGTGGGTCTACATATGGCGTCCTGCCAAGGGAATTAAGTTCGTGTCAATTTATTAGTTAAGTTAACTGATTTTCGAACTTTGGAAAACTAACTTCTCAAATAGCCTGACATGTGAAGCAAATTAAGTCTGGATGATTGAACAGTTCGCTTCCAGATCAATGCTACTTATATAGGTCTATATACGAAGTCCTGGTAATGTAACTCAGTTCGCATAATTTTACTAGATCAATTAACTGGCCTTTAAAATTTGTCAAAACTAACTTTGCAGATAGGCTAACATGCGAAACAAATTATATCTAGGCGACGTAATAGTTTGGTTTCGAATTAGCACTACTTGTGCTATATTAATAACAGAACATTAAATAATGTGCACAGAACACTAGTAAAGGACGGGTTTGCATTTCATGTCCTGTCAGTGCAATAAATTTCATGTAGGGTTATTGGATCAGCTAATCGACCTTCTAACTTAGCTAAAACTAATTTGTCAAGCAGGTTAACATATGGAGCAAATGACATTTAGGCAATTGAACAGATCGCTTCCAGATCAATGCTACTTATATAGGTCTATATACGAAGTCCTGGTAATGTAACTAAGTTCGCATAATTTTATTAGATCAGTTAACTGGTCTTTAAAGTTTGCCAAAACTAACTTTCCAGATAGGCTAACATGCGAAGCAAATTATATATCTGGGTGACGTAAGGGTTTGGTCTCGAATTAGCACTTTTTGTGCTATATTAATAACAGAACATTAAATAATGTGCACAAAAACACTAGTAAATGACGGGTTTGCATTTTATGTCCTGTCAGTGCAACCAATTTCATGCAGGGTTATTGGACCAGCTAATCGACCTTCTAACTTAGCTAAAACTAATTTGTCAAGTAGGCTAACATGTGAAGCAAATGACATCTAGGCAATTGAACAGATCGGTTTCGTGCTATTTGCACTAAATTATTAACCGAAAAAAACACTACAAAGAGTTTGAAGCAAACATATAATTTCTCTCTTAGTGATGCAGTTAAGTTCATATAAATTGATTGGATTACTTGTTCAATTTGATTACGAACCTTGTCGAAACTAATTTTTGAAAGAGGCCAACATATGAAGTAACTTCATACGTGCTCATATATAAGAACAATTATTAACGAACATGGATTTATAGGGAATACAAGGAAGCATTAAGACAACAGAGAGTCAACGAAGGGCCGAGTGTCTACAGACCTCGAGAACAAGTAACACCACCAGGCAACGAATCGCAGAACAACGAGACTGACTCGACCGGCTCAAAGGAGAGCAGCACCGTGACTGGCAAGCAGATCTTCAACGAAGAAAGTGCCACGAAGAGGCCGGTCCAGAAAGTAACTCCGTCGCGAATAAATTATCAGAATACGCCGATTATCAACGGCAGCAATAGCGAGTACAACAGTAAGAACGGGAAGTATCTGGAGCAACCGTATAAGAAACCGAATTCACCCATAAAAACTTCTAGTAGTATTCTCTCAGCGAATACAAGTCCCGGACATACGCCCAGACTAGTCAAGACAGCTGTTGGCTACGTAGAAGGTAATGACAGTTCTTTAATTTGGGCTCATTATGTCGTATCTTGTCATTTGCATTTTCAGTTTGACAATTTAACCAGTTAAGCGCGGAATTTAATTTTAGAAATCCCTCACAGGGTGCGAAATTAAGGGGGTATTCCAATGTGACGGGTCGAAAAAAATTTTTTTTTACATTTTTTAATAGTTTGTAGTCATAGAATTAATATTCCAGAGTCGGTTTAGGTGATTCCGTCCCTTTTGACTAGTAATAATGTTTCAAAGTAGAGGTTGTAACTGCGCGGCATCAATGAGATTTTTGCAAGTGGCGTAGATGATTACTCAAAAACGACTTTATAGATCGACTTCAAATTTTAACACAATATTCAATTTTATCATATTGTATTTAATAATTGCATTCATTTTTATATTATTGTATTATAGTAATTTATAGTTTTACAGAACGCCGCCATTTTGTTAATTTTCATGGAAATTTGAAATCCAAGGTTCATGCAATGACAACAGTCATACAGAATAAAAGTCTCTTTCGATTTTCTATCTCAGATGTCCAGGAGGGTCGGAATTGTTTACGCCAGCACAACAAACATTTTTTTGAATGGTGTAAAACCACGGACATAATTAAATATACAAATATTTTTAAAGCATAAAAAAAATGTCCTCTATTGTCCTAAGCCATACCTTTTCAGTGAAAAAGTTTTTTAATTCTATGCAACAGTTTCTGACAAAAAAAATGTTGAAAATTTGCCTTTTTTAGGCGTTTACATTGGAATACCGCCTTAAATCAAGCAATGACGTGTATACACGTCGAATGCAGGACAAATGGTCCTTTTATAAATTTCGCTACTACTGCCGTCTGAGTTACCCATCTAGAGGCTAAATTTAGCAATTTATTGTATTACCGTTATTATTTAATTATACATATTTACCTATTTTTCATACCTTGCGCTTTATTTTTACAATAACTGTGGAAATGCACAGGTTTACCTCAGATGCTTTAAAAACGAAGAAGAGAGAGATTTTGGATCGAATGCTTGGGATTCTTGTATTTAATTCAAGAATGTCTAGGTCTCTGCCTCGTAGAGCAAAGGGCCAATATTGGCCCTGCTAATTGTTTACGCAATTTCTCCGCAAATCAACGCTTGCCGTCCAAGTCGCGGCTTACATATGCAATTGGTTTTGCAATATAAGATACTTAGCCGTTCTATTGGTAATATAAAGGAAACATACCACCAAATAATATTCTTATTATATTTTATTCAAATGTTGAGTTTTTATAGTCAATAGTAATTTTTTATTTTACACGACGAGTATACACGTCAAACGCGCTTAACTGGTTAAGTAGAAAACATGTTATGTTTGTGATGAAATCTGCTGTATGCAAAGCAGTTTTATCTGTTAACTTATATTCCTTGTGCGATTATACTCTATTTAATAATTACATGTTTAATTATACATCATTTCATAAATTACAAATCAAAATACCGATATTAACCCTTAACGCTCCGACTTTTAATTGTGAATATCGACCGGCAACTCCAACTTATTCTCATCATACTTCGACTTGCAAGTTTTTAAGTGTCAGATTCTAAATGCTACAATGCCGTATAAATAATAGTATCAAAGTCATTCAAAACAATCTTTTTTCATCTCAGGAGTAATATAATTTTGATTACAATATTTATATTAATTATAATTGAGTAACGTATGGAATTTTTTAAAACATTCATTGGTATGCAAATCAGGTTTGCATTCACAGGTCTCACAGTAGAAAACTGTTCGTTTTTTTTACCGCATTACTTCCTTTTGGTGACGAAACAAGACACTTTTTCTTTTTCCCTTTCGGCAACTGATTTATTATATGGTGTTTCCCATCTAAACGCTGTTTTTTGTCTGTTCCGGAAGGCCTGCCATACACATTGTTATTCCGAAAATTACTTACGAGCTGACTCGCTAACAATAAAACAGGTTCAGATTTGACTGTCCTTACTGATCACTTGTAACTGACTCAGGAGTATTATTTCTTATTTGTAAACAACTACCGATAACAACCCAAAAATACATTTGGAGTAGAGCATCGCATATCGGTGGTGCCTGAGAGGCACACTTGGAGCGTTAAGGGTTAAACGTTTTTAATTAACACTTTAAGGACCGCTCACGAGTTTTCTCGTGTTTCGTTTCCCAACTGTTACGGACCGCTCACGAGTTTTCTCGTGTTTTCTACACGCTATCTTTAGATATCGCTTATTTTGGTACATTGTATCTATTTTGTCTATTTAATACGTTGACTGCCAAGCATATTTTGCTACGTTAGAACCACGATGCGATAAAATACTGCAGAGTGTGATTAAATCGTGCAAAATGAAGGCAACGCAGAGTTGTTGGAAGCTAAAGTATTGAAGCTTCATGACTTTTGCGAATTTTTTCAAAGACTGCGAATTTTTTGCATTTTTAGTGAAATTTTTTGCGCCGGTCACCGGTGACCACCGTGGCAGTCAACATGTTAAATATTTACATCAATATTCAATGCATTAAACTCGATTGACTTCATGTTTTTTTTCGTCTGTTCATTTTTTAGCAAAAAAGTTATAATAATTATTTACAAACCCAATTTTTTTTTAATAATTCCTAAAATACTTCTAATTATACAATTTCAGAAAGTTTTACAAAAATTTCTTCACAAATAACAAAGTTATGAAAGATTTCTTAGTGGTCCTTAAAGTGTTAAATTGTTGACATGAGTGTGATGTAGAGTAAGCATAGTAGAACGTTCGTACTAACTTAATCGAATCGTTTCACAGGTAATAAGAGCCCAAACAGAAATGGCGACAGTCCGAAATCATCAAGATCGGTCACATGGAATAGCAACTTGCCTGAGAAGTACTCGTTTACTATGAGACGGGAGTTTGAGCGTGCCAAAGAAGAGGCTGACTTAATTGAACAACTCCGTAACGTAAGTATCTCCGTGTTTTTATCGAGCCACGCTGTAGTTTTTGTGAAGTATGCAAATATTCTTATACCGTTTGTTGGTGCAGCACATAGAGACCAGGTTGAAAATGGCTTTGCCGGAAGATCTGGCACCAGCGTTAACAGACGGAGTGGTCTTGTGTCATCTAGCTAATCACGTCAGGCCACGTTCAGTCGCCAGCATACATGTTCCTTCTCCAGCTGTTGTAAGTATCAGAAAACAATTCCTTTAACAAGTTGACTACCAAGCGTATTTTGCCATGTTAGAACCGCGACGCGATGAAATACTGCAGAGTCTAAATAAATCGTGCAAAATAAAGGTAACGCAGAGATGTTAGAAGCCGAAGTATTGAAGCACCGTTCTTGTTTTGCAATTGCTTTTACAAGATTGCAAATAGGCTTTATTGCGATTTTTTTGCATTTTTATTAAAATCTTTTGTGTCGGTCACTGGTAACAGAGTTGGGCGTTGCTTGAATACATTTTGACTTGAATATTCACCTTGAATATCCATTTATTACCACTTTAACGACCGCTAGCCGATTAACACTTTGACTGCCGTGCGTATTTTGCCGTATTAGAACGGCGATGCTATGAAATATTACAGCGTTTGACTGAATTATGCAAAATGTAAATAATGTGCAAGTATTGGAGACCAAAGAATCGCATTACTATTCTAACAATAACTGCATTTATAAAATAATTATTATGCCCATTGCGAATATTTTGGATCTTCAGTAAAATCTCTTGCGCCGGTCACCGGTGACCCCCACGGCAGCCAACGTGTTAATCGATTTTTCGGTTCCAACTGCTATTTACCGGTAGCCGATTAATCAGCTTTTTCAGTGGTCAACGGTTATATTAGATAAAATAAATATCAGATGATGTTATGACAATTCTAAATGATAATAAAATTACACTGCTTTGAAACCAAAGGATAATCAACAACACATTCAGTATTTTTCGGTTATAAAGCTTTACAAATAGGCACATACACAATTCCTGCCCGATATCCAAAACAGAGTCGCTCGTTACAGAGTGGCATCTTCAGTCAATAGCGGTCGGTAAAGTGTTAACAAACGTATACGACGTTTTTCCGTGTTTGATTATTAAAGATTGCATTAGATAACTTTCATCATTCACAAATGGAAAACGAATTAATATTTGTTTAATTGTTTAAAGAAAACAAATGAATATAAAGGTTATTAATTTTTCGCCTGCGAAAAGCACTATTCGTCGTTATTTAGAAAAATTTGCCCACCTCTGATTGATACAAATCCGAATAATGAGTCGTTATTTACATCTGAACATTGTATGTTTAAAAGTAGAGACTGACTAGTAACTGTTGGAAATACTCTACCATTTTGTAACGGATATAATTAAATCGTATCCTTTTGTTTAGCACTTCGCTGCATCAACTTTACCGAATAAAACAGAGTAAAATCTTTTTGTCACATAACCCGTCCAGTAATATATGTAAAGTCGTATCGTAACATTTTTACGTAAATAACGTAAACATTTCCAGTGATATCAGAAAATTTTAGAACTAAAGTTGAATGGGTGTCAATCTGATGCGAAATAATGACGTGTTCTTTTTGTAATGAGACTTCCATTAAGTTTACAGATTTTTGAATAAAATCCTCTTGCATAATGTGAAAAAATTACGGCAACTTACGTAGACTTAAAATTGTCAAATTAGTAACACAATCGAGAGAACTTAAGGTTATTTCGTGAAAGAATGCTATTATTTTCGCAATGAATTATTAATTGTTATCTTTAGTAAAATGATTAATGAATAATAAATTATTAATATTAATAGAACCATATTTCTGAAATTACCTTTTTCTTCGATCAAAAAAATTTGGAATGTTACAAACTAACTGCATTTACAGAACTTTGTATATAAGCTTAAACCTGTACTTAACCAACTTAATTAAATATTCACCGGTCACTGGTCACCGGCGCAAAAATTTTACTACAAATACAAAAAATTCGCAATTCGCTATCTGCCTTCTTGCAAAAGCAATTGATATTGGAACGGTACTTCAATACTTTGGCTTCCAACAACTCTGTGTTACCTTAATTTTGCACGATTTAATTATGTTCTGCAGTATTTCATCGCATCACGGTTCTAACGTAGCAAAATATGATTGGCAGTCAACATATTAACACTTTGACTGCCGTGATGGTCACCGCTGACCGGCGCAAAGAGATTTATTGAAGATCCAAAATATTCGCAATGGGTAGCAAAATTTTATAAATGCAGTTATTGTTAGAATAGTGATGCGATCCTTTGGTCTCCAATATTTGCACATTATTTACATTTTGGATAATTCAGCCAAACGCTGTAGAACTTCATAGCATCGTCGTTCTAATACAGCAAAATATGCACGGCAGTCAACGTGTTAATAAACAAAAACAGTTCCTCAATAGGCTCCTCTATTATAATTTTCTTATGGCTTAGAATATTGCACTAAACTCAATTTGTCAGAATGTATCAAGGATGAAGGCAAAAAGTACTCATAGGGTGCCGAGACTCTATGGTTATAGTTTATAGCTGAATTTTTGGCACTGGTTAAACTTAATACAATATATGGAAATAGCTTTTCTGGTTGATATTATGTTGATGATGGCCGAGAAAGTGTAAAAATGGTATTATTTAAAATTGAAAGTTCGCTCTATTAGGTAGTTAGATTTGCCGTTTGAATACCACAATTAGATTATGGCAGTTTCTATATATCAGTATCCTGCTTCATCAAATTATTCGACGTTTTCAATAGAATTAATGAAAAGTCATTTTCTGCATAATAATTAACTTACCTTGGTTTTACATTCCGCTGTTTCATTTCTTTTTATACAGTTTGCAAATTTGCATACTTTTCGTAATGTTACCGCGTCAATAGTATCACGTTTTCTTGTGTTTCACATTATTTCATTGCCATTTCTGGATCTGATTGTTTTTCCTGTTACTATTTCACACATTTTCTATTTCAAATACAATTCATAGTATTGAAACAAGATCATAAATTAAAAGAAAACACTTAACCACATTATTTTTTCTTTATCAGAATAACGATTCAGATAAACGCGGTTTATTCATTATTAAAATGGAAAATAAATGGACACAGTATGCATAAACTTATTTGCAATGTTTTCACTTCTGTAAAGTACGTAAAATTGTTATCTCAATCATTACTGTGGTGAAACTGATTTCTTCGTCACTGCAATTGGTTCAGTAAACGGCTAAACTTTTATATCGCACTGAATATTTGCACAAGCCTTGAACGCTAACAACATTGTAGTGTATTTATAACCAAATGAAAAAATTTAATCCAACGAATATTCGCCCTTAGTTTTTTACGTTTTTCACTCAATCTTTTGAACAATTGACAAATTTCTCAGTCAGGAGATGGTGTTTTTAGATTGATACCATTGTGAACATTTTTTAGCTTTTCTGCTTGGAAAGTGTGCCAATCAGACAATTCTGAAGTGAGCAAAATAAGTGAAACTTTATTTGAATCAGATCTGACAAATAAATTATATGATGGAGAACTTCATACATTAATAAATAAATAAAATTATACGTCTTAACTGCAACTTGTGGTTAAGCACTGTTTTGTAGAATTACTTGCCTCATGCTATGAGCCAACACTTTGACTAGTTTATAGCAAGTCATAACGAAACAGACTTGTTACATGAGTTACAGACAAAAAATGAAAATCGTGAGTCAGCTGGAGGTTAATAATGTCATACACCGTTATAAATTTTATTGTAAAATAATGAGTTATCGTGTCATCAAATTCACGCCCTTAATGTTGATATTGGATTTTATAAGTCGATATCGATAATTACCTGGTTCAATAGATTATTTTTTAGCGCAAGCTTATCTTACGGAACCCACTTTTCACCATAGGATATGATTTTTAATTTATGATCCTAACACAGTGGTAGCATATTTAGTTCTTCGAATTTTTAGCGTAACTGACGGGCAGTATATGGGTGTGGTTTTTAAATCTTTTTTAGACGGTGTAAACGAAAGATAACGATTATTAGGAAAATCTATGTTATACGTAAAAATATTTTGATTCAAAAAGGGAATCATCGGCGCAATGTAAAGACACCCATTTAACACGTTGACTGCCTTTGCTATATTAGAACCCCGATCCAATGAAACACTGCAGAGTATAATTAAATCGTGCAAAATAAAGGTAACGCAGTGTTGTTAAAAGCCAAAGTATTGAAGCACCGTTCCAATATCAATTGCTTTTACAATATTGCACATAGGCTTCATTGTGATTTTTTTTGCATTTTTAGTAATGTAGGGATATTAGATGTTAGGTGATTTCGAAGTGTGATGCGGAATTATATTGAGTAGAATAATTTATTGAAAGATAAATAAAAGACACTAATTATACATATAAATACAAAATAAAAATAGAACTATGACAATCCGACTACTATTCGGTAAACGGCAAGAAAACGTATCTATACTGGACTGAACTACTCTCTGAACTTGACTGAACGACAACTTAAAACTCTCTGACCTATTAGGTGTACAACTTTGCTCCCGCCGTTTTTTGCATTGGACGAAAGGGAAAAGACGGCGGGAGCAAAGTTGTGTACCTATTATTACTGAACTATCTCTAACGAAAACTCTATCTCCTCGCCGGGCCGTTGCTATGCACCCCCGTCCTTCCCCAAAGGTTTCGGCATCCAATCATTCGTAAAAACACGCATCCTCTCATTCTTACCTCACTCGCAACAATCGGTCGCAGCCACTCATACACACACACACACACTTCCTACATTTATGCGACACATCTACGGCCGTTTTTCTGATGCTACAGTAAAATCTTTTGCACCGGTCACCGGTGACCACTGTGGCAGTCAACGTGTTAATTTGCACAAATAATATAATATGTAGATAAGTTCGAACAAGCTAGAGTACAGTGAAACAAATTACTAACTTGAAATTAAATCTAGTATATATTCCTTTTGTAGTTCATGAATAATTGCTATACATGTACAGTACGTCCATTTATGCTTTTGACAATATAGAGAATTATTTCCGCTTGATTAACGAATTGTATACATACAACTAATTAATGTCGTAAAACATCTGAATGAAACATATAGATTGTAATTGAATAATTTTGATTTAATTTTGGGATAATTTTACTCAAATGGAGCATTAATGCGAAGAAAATAAGTCAAAGTAATATATAAAATTATAACCAATGATTCATTACGTCAAGGAACCATCCTTTTTCAATTTCAACTGCCTTGTATTTATGTTTAGTAAGACTTCAATAAAGGTAAAAAATAATCTAACCTTGGATTTTTCTTTTCTTGCAGCCTAAGTTGACAATGGCAAGATGTAGGCGTAATGTGGATAACTTTCTCGAAGCCTGTCGGAAGATTGGTGTCGATGAGGTAAGTTTCTGTTGTAATATTACGTCGAATCTTGTCGAGAGAGTATACTTAATAACGCAAACAAAATACAATATGCATGAGGTATATTTTCGTGTTCCGCGAGCAAAAGCATCCGGTCTATCAAAAGATCTGCTTCACATAACAATGGTTGGAATGTTGAAGAGTCTTTGAGGTGTGTATGAATTGTCAAAATGCCGATCAACGAGGCAACAAAATAGATTTTAAATTAAAGCTGAAGATCGTTTTATGTATGAGGTGGTAATGTGAGGAATTAGCGTGTTCTATAATCAAGTGTAATGAGATGGTTCCAAAGGTTAAAAAATTACCAAAAAAATGTTAAGAACTTATTTTATACGAAAATAACTACTTTGATAAACATTATTGTAAGTTGTAAACAAATTGAAGCAATGAGGTATGTTAATGTCTATTTTTGTTTAATATTTAATTAAGTTGTTTAGGTACAGGTTTAAACTGAAATACAAAGTTCTTATAAAGTCGGTTAGTTTGTAATATTCCATATTGTTTTGATGGAAGAAAAAGGTAATTTCAGAGATATGGTTCTATTAATATTAATCATTTATTATTCATCAATCATTTTACTAAAGATACCAATTAATAATTCACTGCGAAAATAATAGCATTCGTTCACGAAATAACCTTCACTTCTCTGACTACTAATTTGCGAATTTTAAGTCAACGTAAGTTGCCGTCATTTTTTCATATTGTGGAAGAGGATTTCATTAAAAAATCTGGAAACCTAATGGAAGTCTCATTACAAAAAGGACACGTCATTATCTCATATCAGATTGACACCCATTCAACTTTTATTCTAAAATTTTCTGATATCACTGGAAATTTCTACGTTATTTATGTAAAAATGTTATGATAGGACTCTACATATATTACTGTACGGGTTATGTGGCAAAAAGATTTTACTTTGTTTATTTGGTAAAGTTGATGCAGCGAAGTGCTAAACAAAAGGATACGATTTAATTATATGCGTTACAAAATGGTAGAGTATTTCCAACAGCTACTAGTCAGTCCCTACTTTTAAACATACAATGTTCAGATGTAAATAACAACTCATTATTCGGATTTCTATCAATCAGAGTTGGGCAAATTTTTCTAATTAACGAAAAATAGTGCTTTTCGTGGGTGAAAAATGAATAACTTTTATATTAACTTGTTTTCTTTAAACAATTAATCAAATATTGATTCGCGTTCCATTTGCGAATGATGAAAGTTATCTAACGCAATCTTTAATAATCAAACACGGAAAAACGCTGTATACGTTTGTTAATAAATTGATATTCGAGGTGAATGTTCAAATCAAAATGTATTCAAGCAATGCCCAACTCTGTTACCAGTGCACCTGATTACATCATACCTTGTATTCCACTTATCCGAAGACTTACAGAGAATTCTAATTTAGGTGCAAATTTAACTTTCATACGTTTGTAGATGAATATCTTCTTACGCATCGTTATCTTTTCCAAGGAACTTCCTATCGATCCTCTATATTCAACTACACATGGTCTTAAAGAAATCTGTAGAATTTATCAATTTGTCAAGATAATTTGCTAAATTATCACATTATCACACAAAGGCACATTAAAAATACGAGTTAACGTCATTCACTATTTGTGGATTACATGGAGACATTTTCTTTGCTATGTGTTAACTTAATTTTAATGCAAACGCCCTGCACTTAAATGTCACTAATGAAAATATTAACCCCTTGCCGTGCCATTTAACTTGAAAGAATTTGGGCACAAGTGATGAATAGAAATGTTCGCGAAAGGAGCTGAAGTCGCTGAGACCTATTATTTGAACTTGAAACAAATTATATCTTGCGACTCCGTATCAAGTATCCGTGCGCTTATTAACCCTTTGCACTCCGAATTTTATTTCAATTTCGTTACCAGCAGCTCCCAACGCTTTTAAGTGTTTTGTTTGAAATTTACTTTAACTAAAAAAATAAGGCAATTTAAATAAATAAAGGAAGAAACGAATTCACTTAAATACCAGTTTTATTTACACTATTGTCGTAGCTTGAAATTTTCAAGCCTATGATAATTTTTGAAACAACTTCCAATGCAACCCTGGTTTTCTTTCGTACGTTTCGCAAAAATAGGTAGTTTTCTTATATTTTTCTATTTGTGCGAAACTGCACAGTCTTTGTGTTTTCCTTCGGAATGTACCAAGATGAAATGAGGCTTTCCATCTAAGCGATCGTGTTTATCATGTGTGTGTAATTTCATATTTGGATGACGACAATCACGAATTAGCATTGACAAAATCTTTTCGCGAAATTTTTTGTGGATATAGGTTCTGTTCCTTGGTTTTTTGTTTTTTTTTTATAAAATATACATTTACCATCGAGATTTCTAATCAAAAAAATATTTCCACCACTTGAGTGCTCGACGTAAAAACAGTAAGATGTCGATATTGGTTAGAATCGACACCATCTATATTTTTATTATAATCTGTGATCACATCCAGTTCTTTTGTTTCTCTTCGATTACCTGAATGTGTAACCTTCTAGTCATTTTCGATAACGTGTGCACGATATCTATTTATTTGGACATGAAAAAATGTATATAAAACTCGACAAAGGAGCAAAGAGATAAAAACTGATGTCGAGTCACACTCGACATAGGAGTGCAAAGGGTTAACTTCACGCGATGATGTTCTTGTGGAATTCAAACGAACTTAGACTGGAGACTTAAAAAATAATTTAATTTCTTTCTTCTTTTTTTTGTGTACAAGTAAAGGGTTTTTCATTAAGCGTGTCTGAACTTTAGAATTGAATAAAAAAAGTTGTGTGCGACATATGACGGACACCTTTATTGCGGATTAAAGTACATTCGATACCATTAGGTTTTAAAAATGATATCATTCAAATGGCCTCCGCGGCTTCGTTTACAGGACTCGATCCGAGAGGTCCAATTTTGTATGACTCTCTTGCATAAGTCGGCCTTGATCTCACTGATGGTTCGAATGATATTTTTTCGCGTTAGATCGCGCGTTTCTGTGTCCTACAGGGACTGCTTATATAACAAGATGAACCGCTTTGCTCGAATTTCGCGATAATTCGTTGAATTGATCGCTCGGTTGGACGATCATTTCGGCCGTAAATATTTCGTAGCTCGCGAAAAGTTTAGCGAGTTTATTTATTATATTTTAGTTTATTTATTAACACGTTGTTGACCGGCAATTTTCGGTAAAAGCTGTCTCAAGTCACCGGCTAATATTTCGTAATTGAACATGGAAGTGAAACGATGTAATTAAACCTTGAATAAAGTTTGTTCGTGCATAATGAATTCAAATCGAACTTTGGACATAAATGTTATGTAACTTTTAATATTTTTTCGTATGATTAACTGTACAGCAATCATTTACGCGTAGATGCAGACAAGAGGTTTTCCACATATATCTTGTTTCGTTGCGCTTTCCTTTTAAAGACCTAGATTATGCGCTTGTTATTTCATTTTCAATAATCATTTCCCAAATGACTACAACTTGTTTTAAAATCACTCGGGCACCTAATAAAGCATTCACGTATAATTGATTGAAAAATACTTCACCGTCACGTTCCGTCGTTCTTGACACTTTCTAATACTAGAATTGTAATAAAAGCCTCAGTACCAAGAAAAGTATACTTTTTTCTAATATAATAAAGCAGGTGCGATTGAACACAATGAACAAAATTTTGCTACATTCTACGTTGCCCTGCGTTTAGAAAATTAAAATAGCCGACGCAAGTGCAAACACGAGTTAATTCGTGACCGGTCAGCAACGTTTGGCCATGAAAACACGAGTTAACTCGTGACCGGTCAAGAATGTGTTAATAAATTTTAACAATTTCGTCGCGTTGTTAAATGGTAACTATGGCAAAACATAAACAACGAAGAGTGACAGTGCTGCCACCTGAAATGTCAGAGCAGCGTGCTGTCAAAGTTCGGACATAGCTATTGAAAAACCCTTTATATATTTCTGATACGATATATCAATTTTGATCACGAGTCAGGCTCGTGACATTCATGTTTAGCCCGAAATTCTCATCACGAGTCAGACTCGTCATATTCATGTTTGGCCCGAAATTCTCATCACGAGTTAGACTCGTGATATTCATGTTTAGCCCGAAATTCTCATCACGAGTCAGACTCGTCATATTCATGTTTGGCCCGAGATTCTCATCACGAGTCAGACTTGTCAAAGTACGGCAAGAGGTTAACAACTTTTGAAGTTGTATTTACTAATGTGCTATGCTTAGAACAAATGATTAGAACTACTTTGCCGTATTTCGTAAATTCTCGTTTAGTCATTAAACAGATATTTAGCACCTAATAGTGGGGAAATAGTAATATAACATAGCAAAATAAATTCTGCACTGATAATTAGGTAACGTGCAACGATGGATAAAAACACAGAAACTAATTTTGAATCAAAATCGGCAACATTAATGTAAATTCGGTCTGTTTCTAACCAATCCACATTTTAATAATTTGATTTAACACGTTGACTGCCAAGCGTATTTTACTATATTAGAGCGGCGATGCTATGAAATACTACAGCGTTCGACTGAATTATGCAAAATGTAAATAATGTGCAGGTATTGGACACCAAAGGATCGCATCACTATTCTAATAACAACTGCATTTATACAATAATAATTGCTACCCATTGCGAATATTTTGGATCTTCAGTAAAATCTCTTGTGTCGGTCACCGGTGACCATCATGGCAGTCAAAGTGTTAATACAGTATTACTGATTTGATACAGCGCTAAATGCAATGCGGTCCACGAATCGTTAATAAATCCGTAATTACTAAATTCACTAATGTGTAAGCCATAAAAATATGCTCGGATGTTCAAGCGAATCCTAATTTGCTTTTATATAAAGAAATTACTTATATGCATCCGAACAAAATACAGTGAAAGAGCACTTTAAAAGATAATATTTGTCTTGTACAATGCATCCGCATTCATTACTGTCCACGTAAGAAGTTGCTCGAGTGTTACCCACACATCGAGACGTTGAAGTTTGTAAGAAATGAAAAACTTTGCCGTCCAAAGTTTCTCGTCGCGTAATAATCCACACTACCGGAACCAGGGTGAATATGGGCAGGGCACCATAAGGCTTTCTCTTCTTCTTTCTATCGCGCTTCATAACGTTTTGTTTTTGTCCCAAACCTTTCGCTTTCCTGTTTTAGTCTGAGCTACTCACCTTCAATCCTGCAGTGCATACTATTCTATATGAGTGTCCGGGATGAGTTTTCTCTAAGAAACAGACACGCAATTATCTACTTTGTGTTTAAAAGTACGATAAAATACCCTACAAAAACATCGCCTCTGTCGAGGTTGCAATGTTTTTGCTAAATTAATATTTTTATCAAGATCATAATTGCTGAGATTTCAAGATTATTGAACATTCTTTGAAACGGCACGGATCATACTATATAATTTTGCATTTTGCCATAATTGCAACATTTCCTTCTACTCCCTATGATGCAAGAAACACAAGAGACTTATTCACCGGATCAGCATTCGAATAATTCCCTTGTTGCATTTCGCTTACAACGCACAATGAAAAACATTTTTCGTACAACCATTCTTGAGCTTACACGCATGTCCAACAGTCAAAATGTCCGCTCCGTTGCATAAAAAGCCTCTGAACATCCACAAATATCGCTTCATGAAGAATACATTTTTTAAAAGCATTTATCCGCCCCTCAAACTAATACGCGTATTTCCAAGCTATTTTATTATTTACTCCCCCTGCCTGCGACTCTTTTGCGCATCTTGCACCCCCATATCATCTTGACCCACGCAACACACGTCCTCGCTCTTTCTTTCTCTCTCTATTTACCTATTTCTCATCTGGAAGTCCGCAAAAGTAGAGACTGGGACTGAGTAGTATCGTTGTTGGTGTTGCAGGAGGTGTTAATGGACGCGGATGCAATCATGGACGTGGGTTACATGGACGCGTACGGGCTAGAGGCTTTGGCGCGTCTCGTCTCCGCTCTTCTCCTTCTTCGCGATGAAGGAGAGAACGGCACCGAAGATCCGGCCGCAGATTCATCCCGTACGATTCAGGACCGCGTTCTGTCCGCGATGCTTTTTGCCACACTCCTGTCCACCCTGGTTCTGCTCTATCTTTTTCCGATCCCCGACTAAGTTCGAGGCCGGGCAAGCACGCCGGAAAACGAACTGCCCGGCAGAATCGAGCAAGAGAGCAAGGAGACGGATAATTTACCTCTTAACACGTTGATTGCCAAGTATTTTGCTATGTTTGAACCGCGATGCGATGAAATAGTGTGGAGTATGATTAAATCGTGCAAAATTAAGGCGATGCAGAGTTGTTGGAAGCCAAAGTATTGAAGCACAGTTTCAATATCAATTGCTTTTACCAGATTGCAAATAGCGAATTGCAAATTTTTTGCATTTTTTTTAGTCAAATCATTTGCACCGATCACCGGTCACCACCGATCAATGTGTTAACACGTTGACTGCCAAGTATTTTGCTATGTTTAAAACCGTGATGTAATGAAATAGAACAGAGTAAGATTAAAGCGTGCAAAATGAAGGTAACACAGAATTGTTGGAAACCAAAGTATTGAAGCACCATTTCAATATGAATTGCTTTTACAAGATTGCAAATTTTTGGCATTTTTGGTAAAATATTTTGCACCGGTTACCGATGGCTACCGTGGCAGTCAACATGTTAACATGTTGACTGCCAAGTATTTTGCTATGCTTGAACCGCGATGCAATAAAATAGTGCGGAGTATGATTAAATTGTGCAACATGAAGGCAATGCAGAGTTGTTGGAAACCAAGTATTGAAGCATCGTTTCAATATCAATTGCTTTTGCAAGATTGCAAATAGCGAATTGCACATTTTTTGCATTTTTTGTCAAATCTTTTGTACCAGTGACCACCGTGGCAGTCAATGCGTTAACATGTTGACTGCCAAGTATTTTGCTATGTTATAACCGCGATGCAATGAAATAGTGCAGAGTATGTTTAACACGTTGACTGCCGTGCGGATTTTGCTGTATTAGAAGGGCGATGCTATGAAATACTACAGCATTTGACTTAATTATGCAAAATGTAAATAATGTGCAGGTATTGGAGACCATAGGATCGCATCACTATTCTAACAATAACTGCATTTATAAAATAATTATTGCTACCCATTGCAAATATTTTCGATCTTCAGTAAAATCTCTTGCGCCGGTCAGCGGTGACCATCACGGCAGTCAAAGTGTTAAATCATGCAAAATCAAGGTAACGCAGAGTTATTGGAAGCCAAAGTATTGAAGCATCGTTCTAATATCAATTACTTTTTCAAGGTTGCAAATAGCGAATTGCGAATTTTTGGGATTTTTAGTAAAATCTTTTGCACCGGTCACTGGTGACCAATGTGCTAACACGTTGGCTACCAAGTATTTTACTATGTTACAATATGAATATGATTATATCGTGCAAAATTAAGGTAACGCAGAATTGTTGAAAGCCAAAGTACTGAAGCATCGTTTCAGTATCCATTGCTTTTACAAGATTGCAAACAGCGAATTGCGAATTTTTGGCATTTTTAGTAACATACTTTGCTCCCGTGACTACCGTGGCAGTCTACGTGTTAACCGTTTGAGTGCCAACGAGTGATTTTGCGCTTCTTCTGTTTCGCTCGAAAAGTGCCAGCGTTCTAAGGTTCGAAGCTGACAACCGACACACTCTTCGTTTTTGACGATTCGCAACTTTACGCGCAAAAGATCTCACGAAAAATTAAAAAAATACCAGATCGGTAGCATTTATAATTTTGTAAATGCAATTAATGTTAATTCGTTTTTCAATTCTTTGGTCTCCGATACCTTCGCATTATTTTCATTTTACACAATTCAATCATATTCTGTAGTACTTCATCACGTTACAGTTTTAATATAGTACAATACGCACGGCAGTCAACGTCTTAAGGACTCTTTGCACACAGTTGCGAAACGTTTCGATGAAGTTTTGCGTACAAAGCTTTCTGAACATTCGGTTATTTTGTAACTACTGGTGGTGAAACCGAGAAGACGATAGTGTCAAAGGAGATAGGTCCTGCAAAGTAACGTTTCTGGCTATATGGGACTGTGCTGATAATATAATAGATTTCGAATGTTCAGCGACATGTAGTTATTGAGTGACAGTTTAATCGATTTTGTTGTATTTATTTCGATTTACACTTGGGTTGTGCCATTTGATGATAGAAGATTCATCCTGAGGCCAAAGACACGTTTCTGTATGGATGGGACTGTGTTGGTAATATAATCAATTTCGAATGTTCAGGAGTATGCAGTTATTGGATAACAGTTTAATCGATTTTGTTGTATTTATTTCGATTTACACTTGAGTTGTGCCATCTTATAAGAGAAGATGCATCTTATGGGTAAATACACGTTTGCAGAGAAATATAGTATCGCGTAAGTGGCCAAAAGTGTTGGTCATCTTTGGTGAATTTGACGTCATTTGGTGGATTTAGTATTTTTGGTGAAAATCACATGAATTTATGTATAATTACAATTATAGTTTTTTTTTACTTTATTTGTAGCATATTCTACTTGCAGTATGTTACGATTAACATAAAGAGAATACAACAACTCAGTTAACTGCACGTGTACCTAGCGTACATTTAAAGTCGATTTCCTTAAAAACATAGTGTCACGCGAACAAACGTTATTCTGCACTTTCAACAAATTTTTCCCCGATGAATTACTGTATTCCCGGTTGCACTATCGTCTACGAAATACCCAGTATTTTTTTTATATTCGAATATCAGAGGCTACTAGAACCTAGCAACTGTCTGTTGAAATTTGCTTTCCAACATTTTTAGATAAATTCGTATATAGTCTGTATCTTTTGTTTGGTGGAGAAATTCGAATGTGTTAAGAAAGAAGGAAAATCTCCTGATGATTTTCGCTGTAAGCGCATTTATTTGTTTGCTTCGATTATCCGACTCCTTGCATAAAAAGAGGGTTGCAGTCTAGCAAGACCTCGCGACCGAGAAGAGAAGAGTGGCGCCTGCCAGTCATTATTTTATATAACTCGTACCGTGAAAAGCGTGAGAAACCATCGCCCAAAAAAGTGCCGCGCGACGCTTTCGAAGCGAATTTTGTAAACTAGCGCTTTCATAGCAACGACACGCTTCAAACTTTTCTTCCGTTTCATTTCTGTTAATTTCTGTTCGCTTCACTGTAATCCACAGAAGCATCGTGTGTGCCATTGAAAAGATTTTCGTATCGATGCAGAAGAACACGTAGCTTCTCCATGCTTTTTTTCGTCCTCGAGGAAAATAGTTCGACACGACCCCGCCGATATTTCGTTCTCTTCAGATTTATATAGGTCGTTATTATGTATTTATTTATTTATTTATTCTCATGCCATTGTACCAGCGACATGAAAGGAAATCAAAAGCTCTCTCGCACAGAATCAGTTGACGATTCACGACGATTTCTTTTCATCGCATTTAAAGAGTCTCATTTGCTTCGATTTCTGCCGCTGATTCTTGAGTAACTGGCGGGCACGAGGCAGTGAGAAATATATACGAACGCACAAATCGCCTCTTGTGAGTTGTCATGGTGTGCTTCGTGCCGACAGTACATTATTAAATCGCGTGTGTCCCAGTAATAACAGACATTCTAAGCATTAATGAGACGTATTTCTCTCGTGATGAATGTTGCCGCTAGCGTCATTTAAGTGATGCGAAGTATCTTCGTTTCGCAACGATTATTCATTGTGAGCGGTCGGTTTATCGCAAAAGTAGATGTGATAGAGTTATTTGCTTGCTATTTTATTTTTCGTATATTAGGACCGCCGTACGCGTTTGCGGCGTCGAAGTGAGTGAGATCTTTTATTCGGAAACAGTACCTTACAATCTTTTCAAAGAAACTATAGAAAGCTTAAAAGTTTATGTGCAAACCGCTAAATTCTACATAATGTTATAGACGGAAACGTAAGTCAAGATGACCTTTTTTTATTTAATCTTCTGTGTCTACAGATTTCAGCGCTGCGCGTTATGGTATTTTGCTATATTAACCAGTTAACTGTTTCGACCTCGTTGAAAAATGTATCCCC
Source organism: Cryptocheilus praepositus (assembly GCA_033815515.1). Taxonomy (NCBI): domain Eukaryota; kingdom Metazoa; phylum Arthropoda; class Insecta; order Hymenoptera; family Pompilidae; genus Cryptocheilus; species Cryptocheilus praepositus. The sequence goes on along the minus strand of JAWWQZ010000018.1, from coordinate 462,700 downwards.
TACGTGTGTCGTATAAATTAAGCGATAACGAATATATTCGTCAAACACAGAGTATGTTTGATATGAAATTAGGTTACAATGAAATGACTTTAATATTTTTTACAATAATTAATTTACTGTTTTATTTTCTATAATAATTACTTTATATATATTCCTCAAAATATTCCAAACTTCTTGCAGTTTTGGGATACAGTTTAGTTTTAACTAAAATTGCAAAACCGCCAATGGTCACTACTGAAGACGCATGACGAATATATTTGTCAGAACACAAAATTTTACAATTTTCTCATGACGAATATATTCATCATAAACAGTTAACTGGTTAACCCTTTGACTGCTATGGACGCATATATGCGTCCGCCAAAATCTACCGGTGTCGAGTATGGACGCATAAATGCGCTTTTCAATCGTTACAAATCCTTACCTACTGCAATTATCAACGCATGAGATAAATACAGATGCGTTCCTTATCAAATAATTTTCTTGCATTATTTAACACGTTGACTGCCGTGGTATTAGTGACCGGCGCAAAATGTCTCACGAAAAATTAAAAAAATATCCAATCGGTAGCATTTATAATTTTGTAAATGCAATTAATATTAAATAATGACTCAATTATTTGGTCTTCGATACCTTCACACTATTTTCATTTTGCACAATTCAATCATATTCTGTAGTACTTTATCACGTTTCAATTTTGATATAGTAAAATACGCACAGCAGCCAACGTGTTAATTTGACATAAATGAATAATTACCACTAGAACTTAGCTACGCCTTGCATAATCAATCAACAGACTTCAAACTATCGAAAACTATTCAGCAGTCAAAGGGCTAATAACATGTCGGTTACACGAAAATTGTCACTAACTTAATACGTTGACTGCCAAGCGTATTTTGGTATGTTAGAACTGCGATGCAATGAAGTACCGCAGAGTATGATTACATCGTGCAAAAAGGCAAATAATGCAGATGTGTTAGAAGCCGAAGTATTGAAGCACGATTGCAATATCAATTGCTTTTACAAGATTGCAAATAGGCTTCATTGCGAGCTTTTTGCATTCTTAGTAAAATCTTTTGCACCGGTCACCCGTGACCACCGTGGCAGTCAGTGTTAACTATTGTTTAGCGGTCACCTTCACAGAATTCGTAGAATTTTCTTTCAGTCACTGCATTGACAGTTTTATCAAAAATACGCGAAGGTACTGTTTCCGGCTAAAAGACAGCTTGGTTGAATAATAATTCGCTTAGAATTAGTACAAAGCTACTTAGTGTGTAGATCGTTACTTTCACTTGTTCTCGAGACAATTATTTTCTCTTTGTCGCTATTGGCAAAGCCGTAACATCGTTCTTGACGTATAAAAGCAGGCGAAAATTCGATAAGAACAGTGTTTAGGAACGTAGCGCCAGGGTTCTTCCGAATTTTTGTCAGCCGTCACTATACATTTACTGACAATTAACAACGTAAACGATGAAGGAGCGCAATCAAAGATGGATGGGCGCTCGCATATCACGTTGAATCGTCTGTATGCGAATGTACCTTAACAAAAGAGGACGGGCTGTCTGTTCATGATGTAATTAGCTTGCAACCACGCAAGTTTATTGTCTAACGGGGCTTGTTGGAAATGATATTTTGCTACGAGAGAAGGAACGGACGACAGTTATAAACAAGGTTGGGAGGCTGACGTTCAGAGTGTCGATCGAAAACGTTTTTTACATATCGGATTGCGAACATTCTTCTGCTTTTCTTCCACGTCTAACTTCTCCGGAAGGCAGCTAATGATTCTTACGATTATAGTTTCCTGTCGGTTGGCAGACAAAGAGAGTAACGGAGAAAATAAGTGCGGTAGTGAAAGGGAATATTTGTTTTCCTAGATTTCCCCGAAACAGGTTCTTTACGTAAGTGTTAACCCTTATCATTGCACTGGTTTTCGATTCATTATTTCTTGTTTGCCAAGTTAGTTTTCGGTGCATAATGAATGATGTCTGTTTCAACGGTCAAAATATTTTGATATCTGACTCAACGTCAAATTAATTTCATAGTGGTCCGATAACATAAATTTGAAAAGAAAGTAATCATAATATTTGATAATAACTAGATGTTAGAGTAAAATCAGAGGATAAGGAATTCGCGAAGAATAAGACGGAAACTGTTAGTTACATCACGATCGTTTTGAGTGATGTGATACTTGGCTAAACTGAGCCGTATCATTTCGTATAGACACATTCACCTGAAGCAACTGATTCTACGATACAAGTAATAGGGTTGCATTGACAGGAACTTCCGTGATTTTTGTTCATAACTCGTTTCTCTTTTCCATGCAAAAGATATGCTGCTGAATGGAATATAACCGATGCCATTACTGAATTTGTTCGTTGAACCTCACGCTACAGACGCACGAAGAAGCGGCTGAGCGTTTAAAAAATCCGTATTTCTCAGGATTTATTGTAGAAAAATATTTTCTTTGACAATTGAATCAGAGCGAACCGCAAACAGCTCTCTTGGGGGGTTGGTGGGTCTGTGATAGGTAGCCTGCGAGATAACTACACGATTTAAACGATGAAAGGTGCTAACGATCTCCTTTAGTTGGAAGATTTTCTATTTTGGTACGTCAGGTACTTAACTGAATAGTAACAGATAGGCGCGTCAGACTCAATTGCAAACTTTAAACGAGCGCGAAGGGTTTGGACCTACATACGGTGACGTGCAATAGTTTTCGATCACTCAATTTTCAAATTTAACCAGTTTGCTGTGACGCCCGAAATTGAGCGATGACGAGTATACTCATCAGTCACAAAGTGTTGCTGTTAAGATATTAAATCAAAAAGATGGGTTTACTTTATAAAATTGACACTTTTATTACTGATACATACTTATTTGGTTAATTTAAACATATATAACATACTTATTAGATGAAAAACGCAAGAAAAATTAAATATATAGAGTGGTAAGAATTTAACCCTTAGCGCTCCGACACATTTTCGCAGCGGAACGAGTGAAACGGAGTTTTATTTTAAGTGAGAAGAATTACATTCTTGTGAATGTTTTTAATTATAATTATTTTACACATATGCAGTTTCTTCTTGCAAATGACAGATACATTTAAAATTTTGTAATTCACCATGGTGTGAACTTTTAACACTTGAAAATCAAACACGTCTTCACTACCACTCAACTTTAAATTCTCATCATAATAATTATTTTTCTCCATGTTGCTAACTATAAAAATGGTCAAAAAATGGTTTAATCGTAACAGTGCAGAGACTAATTACGTTTTAACTACAGTTATCAATTGCCATATATCATGTTAAAAATATTCGGCTCCGCAGCGGAGCCTACGGAGCGTTAAGGGTTAAATTCCTGCTGTGGCATGGTATTCAGCAAAACATGGCGTTACACATAAAGGGACTTTGCAAATGGAACACTAGTAACGGAATTCCTTCCTGATATTGCGTTTATAACAACGTGCACACCTTCGCGTAGGATTTTTTGTTTCCGAAGTTCCGGGTATATGGTCCAGAACATGATTCCCGAGTGTTACGTTAGGCCTAGATGGCCGAATTCATGTCAATTTTTCTCGTGTTATTGGATATGATGCAATTGGGTCCTCAATATATTCTAGCAAAAAATTCACTCGCGATAATGTTCCATTACTTTTTTGGTATAATATATATAAATTCGAACAAATAATATCTAATAGATGGAGAAATATTTTTTTTTATTGTATTTTTTAAGGAGGCATATACGGTATCGGACTTAAAAATTAGCTTAATTTGTGAGTTTCTTTTTCATTTAAATACAAAGATAGAATGTTCTGGTTTTTTGCGGCTTAACATATGAGCCTTCTACTATGTTAAGGAATTTTTTTAAATTTATTTTTCACAAAGTATAGCTGCATCTGCGCAAACGCGTATAGTCCTATCTCGAAAACGGATATCATTGGGCACGGAAAAATCATGCGTGCTTCATCTGAAACAAAAGAGACAAAGATAGTCTTAATAGTTATAATATTTTACACATCCTATCGGATGGGATTGTAAACAATTTTATTTTTAACAAAATGGCGGACTATTGAAATTATAGTATCGATTTCTCGGTTAAACTTTCAGTTTGTGACATAAAAAAGAATAGAAACAATAAGAATAAAAGAGAAAGCATCCGACAGGATGTGTAAAATTTAATATAGAATCGATTGGAAAAAAAACCGCATTCAAATCGATTGTGCCATTTTGGAGAAAAATCCGTGCCAAGTTTAAAAAACATAGTTTCGAGGAAAACGTGTTTAAAGTTTTGCCATAAGTTTACGTGTAAATAACATTGTTTCTTTTTCAACTTACATGTTATTATCTATTCCAGACCCATAAAATAGTTGCTTAGAATTGGCGATGTTGTTAAACATAATATAAGAGACCGCGAATTGTGTAGTATTCCGGTCAATTTTCATACCCATCGAGTGCATAATTTTTAACAATGATGTGATCCCGTCGTTGAATAGACAAACCGCAATATTTGCCGCGATGTTTACAATTGGGGCACTGCTGTTAATCAATTTTGGAGCCACTTTCCAAATCAAATTATTCAAACTTCCGTTTGAATTTTGAGTGAATCCGCCAAGACGACGTTGTAACAATTCTTCTTTTGAAAAATTGACACGCGCGGTGATGTGATGCGCGCCTATGCATAGTGTATAAAGTGGTATATCTTTTATATCATTTACGAAATTCCAAAAAATGGTTTTACTAACATATTCTACATAGAACAACCTTTCAAAATATGTAAAAAAAAGTGGATTTTTATGATCCGACAAACGTATATGCCCCCTTAAGGACACAGATAATTTCTCCGTACCCAACGATATCCGTTTTTGAGATAGGACTATACGTGTTTGCGCAGTCGCAGCTATACTTCGTGAAAAATAAATTTAAAAAAATACCTTAACATAGTAGAAGGCTCATATGTTAAGCCTCAAAAACCCAGAACATCCTATCTTTATATTCAAATGAAAAAGAAATTCACAAAATAAGCTAATTTTTAAGGCCGACAACGGTATTTGCCCCCTTAAGTCTTTTTCTCGCTGTAGAGTACGCTACGATGATGCCATCTCTCATGTCCACTCGACCCATTTTCTTATTATACTCTATCACTACCTCTGTTTTTTTTGTAATTATTTTTCTTTTCTCTGTTTCTACTGCGTCATCGTTATGCGTTATCATTATATTTCAGTCGGTGCATACGGGGGCGCATGAGTTTATCTTAGATTATTTCTATTTTTTATTTGTTTCATTTATTCCATCCGGGTCTCAAAATATTCTAAACATTTTGAAATTTGACATTATGTTTCATTTTTCACAATAATTCCAATTTAAATAGTCAATGGTCACTACTTTTACGCATGACGAGTATACTCGTCATGACACAAAATCCTGCCACTTCTCCAGGACGAGTATACTCGCCAATCACAGCAAACTGGTTAAAAAGATCACGAGCAATGTTACTCTTACCGCCTCATACCTTGCATTTACATCACATTTCTATCTATCCATTTAAATATTCTTTGGTTCTTCTTGCAAAGTAGTGTGAAAGATTGACTGGTCCCAAACATTTGTCCGTCCGTGTATGCGTAAATGGGAAATCTCGATTTGCGGATTCGCTTCCGTTCCTCACTCGTTGCCCAATAAAAACGGTACGTTTCACAGCTTTATCGTTTCGAACTCGGATACTGGTCACGTGGATAATCACACGATGTTTGTACTGATAGTTTTTCTTGACGCGTTATCGAATGGAACGATATCTGTCGGTTACTAGCAACTAAACGAACACAAAATTATTAGAGGCGTCAGAGTACTCGCAATATTCGAGTTGAGTAAAAGTCGTATCGATTCTAGTCGAGTACATGAATACTTTGCGGATACTTCCAGGTATTTGAATATTTAATCAAGTTCAAAGGAAGTTGATTTACTTGGAATATCTGAAAGTTTGAAATATTCAAGTAAATATATAACATTCCATATATTTGAACTGAAGTAAGTTACTCGCGCTGTTTCGAGCTTCTTGATGAATCGACCTATTTGTCTATTTTGAAATTCCTCCAAAATACCGAAAACTCTTTGCTTTTCAACTATTATATGGATTTAAAATTGGAGGTTTTTACGGCTACGATTGTTTATATTATTGAATTGCGGTTGATTGCTGTGACTCTTTTCAGCATTTTTCAGGGCAGGAGATATATTATAGTATACTAGTATACCAAATAACATAGTATCGGATACTAATATAAGATACTATGGTATACAGTATAATATGCAATACTAGTATATGCAGTACTATACTACGTATATTATAGTATCGGATACTCGTATAAGATACTATGGTTTATAGTACAGTATCCTATACTAGTATATATAGCAGTATACTATATAGTATAGTATTCAATACTAGTATTCGATACTATAGTATACCCTGATGATGCAGAATCGAATGCCTGCGAACCGTTGTCAAAATGCTGAGAAGAACCGCGGCAGTACAGTACTCTATATTGCCTAGTATATACTATAGTACAGTACTATACTACATACTATAGTATCGGACACTATTATAGGATACTACGGTATGTAGTATAGTATGCTATACGAGTATATACAGTACTATACTACGTATATTATAGTATCGGATACTCGTATAAGATACTATGGTTTATAGCACAGTATCCTATACTAGTATATATAGCAGTATACTATATAGTATAGTATCCAATACTAGTATTCGATACTATAGTATACCCTGATGATGCAGAATCGAATGCCTGCGAAACATTGTCAAAATGCTGAGAAGAACCGCGGCAACTCTAGTATACAGTATTCTATATTGCTTGGTATATACTACAGTACAGTACTATACTAAATACTATAGTATCGGATACTATTATAGGATACTACGGTATACAGTATAATATGCTATACTAGTATATACAGTACTATACTACGTATATTATAGTATCGGATACTCGTATAAGATACTATGGTTTATAGTACAGTATCCTACACTAGTATATATAGCAGTATACTATATAGTATAGTATCCAATACTAGTATTCGATACTATAGTATACCCTGGTGATGCAGAATCGAATGCCTGCGAAACGTTGTCAAAATGCTGAGAAGAACCGCAGCAACTCTAGTATACAGTATTCTATATTGCCTAGTATATACTATAGTACAGTACTATACTAAATACTATAGCATCGGATACATTTATAGGATACTACGGTATGTAGTATAGTATGCTATACTAGGATATACAGTACTATTCTACGTATATTATAGTATCGGATACTCGTATAAGATACTATGGTTTATAGTACAGTATCCTATACTAGTATATATAGCAGTATACTATATAGTATAGTATCCAATACTAGTATTCGATACTATAGTATACCCTGGTGATGCAGAATCGAATGCCTGCGAAACGTTGTCAAAATGCTGAGAAGAACCGCGGCAACTCTAGTATACAGTATTCTATATTACCTAGTATATACTATAGTACAGTACTATACTACATACTATAGTATCGGATACTATTATAGGATACTACGGTATGTAGTATAGTATGTTATACTAGTATATACAGTACTATTCTACATATACTATAGTATCGGATACTTGTACAAGATACTGTGATATATAGTATAGTATCCTATACTAGTATATATAGCAGTATACTATATAGTATAGTATCCAATACTAGTATTCGATACTATAGTATACCCTGATGATGCAGAATCGAATGCATACGAAACGTTGTCAAAATGCTGAGAAGAACCGCGGCAACTCTAGTATACAGTATTCTATATTGCCTAGTATATACTATAGTACAGTACTATACTAAATACTATAGTATCGGATACTATTATAGGATACTACGGTATGTAGTATAGTATGCTATACTAGGATATACAGTACTATTCTACGTATACTATAGTATCGGATACTTGTACAAGATACTGTGATATATAGTATAGTATGCTACACTAGTGTATATAGTACTATACTATGTACTATAGTATATACTATACCATACCCCCTGCCCTGATAATGAAGACTAGAATGCCTGCGAAAGATCAGCAAAATTCTGAGAAGAATTTTTTGCCGCAGCAACCATCCGCAACCCTATAATATATTCTAAGAATTTTTCATTATTCAACAGCGTTTTTTTTTTTGCAATAACGATTTGTGTAGCAGAAACATCCGCAGTCTATTTGAATATTACTGTTATTTAACTAGTTGATCGCATGAAACTTCTCCGACAAACTGAAGTATCCTAGTACTCGCCTTGGATCGACTAATCGCGTCGACTTTCGATCAGTTCATTAATTGGGAGTATTCGAACAGCTCTAGAAATAAAAAAAGATAAACCTGCGCGTGTTTCAGTGACCATAACGGAGTCGGTCGTAGCCTAAGATCACAATGATTCATAACTGTATATGACGGTAGCAAGACGGTGCCTACTACCTGCCAATTTATTTTCATAAAAATCGCGGTAAAAAACGTAAAAGGCGGCGTATGTTGTCTATATTATATACACACATATATAAATACGTACACTTATACGCGTATTCACGTAATCTATGCTCGTACAGCGTAAAAAGCATCGAATGTCGAATAATAAACGGTGCAGCTTCTGTCGGAACGCAGATACGTTTCGGTTGGAAACATCTGGGATTGTGAAGTTCGACATGGATAGTCTTGTCGCTGCATTTTTGCCGAGTGGACGTTTCTACGTTTGCTTTAGATGGGATAGGGTCTTTTTTACCGTTATTCAAATTGCCGTTCGCTTCCTATTTAAAGTCAGTGCCAAATTCTTTGTGCCGTAAAGTACAGTGGCGGACAACATGGAATATGCCAAAGATGCGATTATGTAGAAAGAAGGATGCAAAACTTTAAATGATACGGTTCGTCAGTTGAGAAACAATATTTACGTGCGAAAAACTTCAGTATTGTGATATTTTATTTGTGCGTAAATAGTTTGAATAACGTGTATAGAAATACGTAAATCATTTTGATGGGTGTTGTTTCGTTATTCAATCTGTCACGCTTAAAATTAATAACGTGCGTCAAATCAAATATGTTTTTTTCACAATGTATAAAGTTGCATATTATGTAAATATTCTTACGTTTATATCTATTTGATACTTATGTAAATATTCTTAAATTTGTTGAAGTCCTGTTTTATTTATATTTTCTGTACATGCTTTTTTTGTTGTTTCACTAATGACTCTGCTTGAGTTATATAAAAGATTTACTAAGTTCCTTCTAAAAATTCGTGCTAAAGTTTGTGAACTTGTATACTTTTATACTGTGAAAGTATTTGGTACAATTAACCAAAACGCGGTTAATATAAGAGTAGATGAGTTTTCAACGTTTTAACGAATGTGACCATTTTTCAACAAATTCAAATGATACAGTGATGTGGTTCATAAAAGAATGTGTAACCAGGTCAAATAGATTTTACATATGATCACAAATTCTGCCTTACGTTAGCAGTTTGAAAGCAAAAACGTTAAAAAACATTTAATTGCCTTCACACAGATTATACCCGGTTTAAGTAAATGCAGATTACATAATAAAAGCAAATTTCCTTCATATAGATTATACCCGGTTTAAGTAAATGCAGATTACATAATAAAAACAAATTTCCTTCATATAGATTATACCTGGTTTAAGTAAATGCAGATTACATAATAAAAACAAATTTCTTTGATATAGACTATACCCGGTTTGAGTAAATGCAGATTACATAATAAAAACAAATTTCCTTCATATAGATTATACCCGGTTTGAGTAAATGCAGATTACGTAATAAAAACAAATTTCCTTCATATAGATTATACCTGGTTTGAGTAAATGCAGATTACATAATAAAAACAAATTTCCTTCATATAGATTATACTCGGTTTGAGTAAATGCAGATTACATAATAAAAACAAATTTCTTTCATATAGATTATACCTGGTTTAAGTAAATGCAGATTACATAATAAAAACAAATTTCTTTCATATAGATTATACCCGGTTTGAGTAAATGCAGATTACATAATAAAAACAAATTTCCTTCATATAGATTATACCCGGTTTAAGTAAATGCAGATTACATAATAAAAACAAATTTCTTTCATATTGATTATACTTGGTTTAAGTAGATGCAGATTACGTAATAAAAACAAATTTCCTTCGTATAGATTATACCCGGTTTAAGTAAATGCAGATTACATAATAAAAACAAATTTCCTTCATATAGATTATACCCGGTTTGAGTAAATGCAGATTACATAATAAAAACAAATTTGCTTCATATAGATTATACCCGGTTTGAGTAAATGCAGATTACTTAATAAAAACAAATTTCCTTCATATAGATTATACCCGGTTTAAGTACTTGCAGATTACATAATAAAAGCAAATTTCCTTTATTATAGATTATACCCGGTTTGAGTAAATGCAGATTACATAATAAAAACAAATTTCCTTCATATAGATTATATCCGGTTTGAGTAAATGCAGATTACATAAGAAAAACAAATTTCTTTCATATAGATTATACCCGGTTTGAGTAAATCCAGATTACATAATAAAAACAAATTTGCTTCATATAGATTATACCCGGTTTAAGTAAATGCATATTACATAATAAAAGCAAATTTCCTTTATATAGACTATACCTGGTTTGAGTAAATGCAGATTACATAATAAAAACAAATTTCCTTCATATAGATTATACCCGGTTTAAGTAAATGCAGATTACATAATAAAAACAAATTTCCTTCCTATAGATTATACCCGGTTTGAGTAAATGCAGATTACACAATAAAAACAAATTTCTTTCATATAGTTTATACCTGGTTTAAGTAAATGCAGATTACATAATAAAAACAAATTTCCTTCCTATAGATTATACCCGGTTTAAGTAAATGCAGATTACATAATAAAAACAAATTTCCTTCATATAGATTATACCCGGTTTGAGTAAATACAGATTACATAATAAAAATAAATTTCCTTCATATACATTACACCCGGTTTGAGTAAATGCAGATTACGTAATAAAAACAAATTTCCTTCATATAGATTATACCTGGTTTAAGTAAATGCAGATTACATAATAAAAACAAATTTCCTTCATATAGATTATACCCGGTTTAAGTAAATACAGATTACATAATAAAAACAAATTTCTTTCATATAGATTATACCCGGTTTGAGTAAATGCAGATTACATAATAAAAACAAATTTCTTTCATATTGATTGTACTCGGTTTAAGTAGATGCAGATTACGTAATAAAAACAAATTTCCTTCATATAGATTATACCCGGTTTAAGTAAATGCAGATTACATAATAAAGACAAATTTCCTTCATATAGATTATACTCGGTTTGAGTAAATGCATATTAGATAATAAAAACAAATTTCCTTCATATAGATCATACCCGGTTTGAGTAAATGCAGATTACATAATAAAAACAAATTTCCTTCATAAATATTATACTCGGTTTGAGTAAATACAGATTACGTAATAAATACAAATTTCCTTCATATAGATTATACCCGGTTTGAGTAAATGCAGATTACATAATAAAAGCAAATTTCCTTCATATAGATTATACCCAGTTTAAGTAAATGCAGAATACATAATAAAATCAAATTTCTTTCATATAGATTATACCCGGTTTAAGTATTATAAATGCAGATTACATAATAAAAACAAATTTCCTTCTTATAGATTATACCCGGTTTAAGTAAATGCAGATTACGTAATAAAAACAAATTTCCTTCATATAGATTATACCCGGTTTAACTAAATGCACGTTACATAACAAAAACAATTACGCTTTTATTGACAATCCACACATTACTATCACTAAATATCATAATACTGAAGCTATTTAACACTTTCTTTTGTAAAATGCCGTTTATAAATAACTGTCGCTTAAAATAAGCATCACAATAACTTGACTTCACTTTGCTACATTTGCTCGCGCACTGCCTCGTATCTTTATCGCATTTATATTAAACATTATTCTAGCCAAGCGACACACATAGGCCCTAAGAACATTTATGCTTACAGCGCCTAGAAATGTGTTCCAAAATATTACGCCGCTGTACTTCGATGTACTCTGAGACTATCCAAAGACCTTCGCACACAACGTTTATTGCGAATTCTCACAAGTCGCTGTAAAATTACTTAATCATAAACTTGACACTCTTAATAATCTTCGAATTTAAATTAGAATACCGTTACGGAAGATCGTTTACGAATGACTTTGCACGCATTAGCTTATTCCGTTAAGTGCGTCCACTGTTTCGAAAGTGAAAGTGCTTTTACCTCTTATAACAACTTCGCGCGCGAATTTTGTTGTTGTATCCGAATTTTAGGCCGCAATACGTTCACTGTTCGGACATTGCTTCAACATCTAGTCTTTCGTTAGGAACCGTTATTTGTAAACCTTACTGTCATTTCTAGTCAAGTCGTTTTGTTTTTTTTTGTTTGCCCATCAGTTTTCATCATCACTCTCATTATTACTTAATATTATTGTCGTTACTATTATAAGTTAGTGTCGAGATGCGATCGAAACTCGTTCGCACGGACGAGCCACATTAATTAAGGTTTTTGGTTGTTAGTTTTTTAATCAAACTGCTCGCAATGTCGGATGATGTAATTTCGAAAATAACAGCAGGGGAAAATTGATCCGGTTTATTTGAAGTGGACTAGCAAGGTGTTGTTGAAAGACGGTAAAAAAATACCACTTTAAGCACATATATTAGGTTGGGGAAAAAGAAATCCATTATTTTTGCGTGAAATTCAAGACATTATTTAACATGTTTCGGATTGTCCGATTTGAGTCAAATATGCACCGTTTTGTTGTATAATTCGTTGCCATTTTAGAGGTAGCTTTATAATACCTCTCTCATAGAAATCTTGGTCCTTATTGGCGAAAAATTCTAGTAATCGATTTTCACAATCTTCTCTTGATCCCAATTTCTTATCACTCAGGAAGTTTTGCAATGCGAGAAACAGGCGGTAATCGCTTGGTACCAGGTCCGGACTATATGGTGGATGCATTAAAACTTCCCAACCAAGCTCCCAGAGTTTCTGGCATCATTCTTTAACATCAAAAATGCCTGAACGGAATCGACGAAACCAAAATTGCACGTAATTTCTGTTACAGTATCGGCACCATAAACACCATTCACAATTTCAGCCGCCTGGCTTGCATTTTCGCCTTTATCAAAGAAAAACTGTAAAATGTACCGAATTTTCTCTCCGTTAACTTCCATTTTAACACCCTGTAACTCATAATTGAATAGACAAAAACAAAAAACAGCAAAAGAATTTTTTTAGCGTGAAATGTCACCTTGACATCGAGCATAAATTTGAAATTGTTTGATCGATACTTTATCAGATATCGATCACTACAGCCATCTACCGAAAAAATAATGGATTTCTTTTTCCCCAACCTAATATGTACACACACGTATACATACGTCAGTATTATTTAAAAAGTTGCTTCTACGGCCGGTATGTCAGAGTATTAAAAATGCAAAACCTTAAGACTGGACTTACATATTAGCAGCTTACGGGTTTTTCAATGTTTTCGTTAGTTGCTGACGCACAAACAAATAAAAAGCTTCGTCCATTTTCCGTAGAAAGCAGTTTACGTTTGGTGAGAGACCAGGTTTTGTTGCGTGAACCGTTAGAATGGGTATTTAGGTGAAAAATTTGCAGAAACAATAGTTTGAGCATAATAATGTTTATAACGAAGTTGGGAGTGAAACAGAAAAGCATTCCGTTGTATTTCTTTGTATAATTGTATAATTTTTATAAATTACGTTAAAAGAGCGTCCATTTAGATTTATACGTGTACATTATATTATATTATACTATATTGTCTTATATTATATTACATTATATAATATCATGTAATATTATACTATATTCTACGAATGCAGATAACTCGTTTATTGAATCTAGGTTGTTTTTATTTTACATTTTTGTTATCTTACGTTCTTGTGCATCTAATCTTTTTATTTTCTTTCTTCGCTTTGGTTTCCATTTGGTTATTTTTTTTAAATATTTTGTGAGAACACTTTACTTAATTATGCCTCTTACTTTAAACGCTTACCTACTTACCCTATTTCATTGAAATATATTTTTCATACAATTTTGATCTCGTGCTTTACTGGGGGCTAACTTTTTATTGTTTTCCCGTTCTTTGTTGGCCACCATTTTTGTTCTTGAAAATTGGTTGAATACGCTACGGTTTGGGTAATTCTTTTTTAATCATCATGAATGCCGTTCTGAACCAAGTCAGTGTAGTTATACAGCAGAATTAGGGAAATGCAATTTTTAATAAAATTTAACATAATTATCTCACTCGCGAATGTCAAATAATTGTTCATACTTTGTTAACTTTCATTTTAACTTGCATTTTCAATCTTAGAGACGTGATATGTATTTTTGTTATTAATAAAATGCACGGTTTCTTATCATTGCTTATATAAACAAAAGGAACAGATGACAAATAAACAAGTGACGAGTAAATTTGTATAAAAAAAATCGTTAACGTGAAAATTTACGGAATTATAATCAATTATAGTGCAATCGATATGAACAATGCGGCAGGGTGAAGTATTAACCCTTTGCACTCCGAATTTTATTTCAATTTCGTTACCAGCAGCTCCCAACGCTTTTAAGTGTTTTATTTGAAATTTACTTTAACTAAAAATATAAAGCAATTTAAATAAATAAAGGAAGAAACAAATTCACTTAAATACCAATTTTATTTACAGTATTGTCGTATATTGAAATTTTCAAGGGTATGATATCTTTTGAAAGAACTTGCAAGATGTAACCCTGATTTTCTTTCACACGTTTCACAAAAATAGGTGGTTTCTCTTTTTCCTCCAGATGTTTTTCTATTTGAGTAAACTGCACAGTCTTTGTGTTTTCCTTCGGGATGTAGGAAGATTAAATGAGGCTTTCCATCTAAGCGATCGTGTTTATCATGTGTTCCAGGCCTCCCCACTTTCATATTTGGATGACGGCAATCACGAATTAGCATTGACAAAATCTTTTCGCGAAATTTTTTGTGGGCTATAGGTTCTGTTCCTTGGTTTTTTTGTTTTTTCTTTGTATAAAATATACGCATTTACCATGGAGATTTCTAATCCCCAAAAGAAATATTCCCTCCACCACTTGAGTGCTCGACGTAAAAAACAGTAAGATGTCGCGTATTGGTTCGCCATATCGACACCATCTATATTTTTATTATAATCTGTGATCACATCCAGTTCTTTTATTTCTCTTCGATTACCTGAATGTCTAACCCTTCTAGTGACATTGCGAGATTTTCGATAACGTGTGCACGATATCTATTTATTTAGACATGAAAAAATGTCGAGTGGAGCTCGACAAAAAAGGAGCTAAACTGCCATAAAAACTGATGTCGAGTCACACTCGACATAGGAGTGCAAAGGGTTAACAACAGGTATATAACTATACTGCTTGAATACTTATGTTGAATTTATACTTTTCCTATTAATCTGCTGAAACTGCACTGTATAGCAAACGCGTTTTGTGCTGCCAAAATTACTGAGCGTAATATCTAAATTAGTTTCGTGCTAAATGAAGTTTTGTCTTCATTTCTTTTCTCTTAAAAGATTCTTATGGCGTGCTCTGTTATAATGCGATAATTTTACTTAAAAATTGCTTTTATCATTCATGATATATGAACATATGCGGAAATACAATAAACTTTTACAGGGAACGCTAAGAAAGCCATTATTAAAAAAATGCTTACAAAGCTTATTTATCAAAATATGAACATCACTGGTAGCTAAGTTTAAGGTATTACTGGTTTATACTATAATTTGTTTAATAACTCGTAATTTAAGATATCCTCCTAAAATGTTATCGGTTAAAAAAGATATAGATTATTAGTTCCTCTGATTAACGGTAATGCAAATCTTTGTCAAGTTTTTATTCATTTATATTGGTACCATCTGACAAAGTTCATTTTGTAATATTCAAATAAGAAATGCGGCAAATGCAATAGGGTACATTTTTTATAACAATTTGCCATACATTATAAAGCCATAGCTTTGGACAATTACCGATGATTTATCAAATGATCAAAGTACGTTAAGCGTTCGTGCAGAATTATCTTATTTTCTGATGATTGCTTTCTTACATGTTTCGTGTGTGACGCTTAAGATAACAGAAATACTCTGTTGCTTTGTTTAATCTAGAGCGCTCTATATGTACACCATAGGGTTGTACGCCTGTCACTTTTACACTTATATATACATACAACGGTGACATTGTTTGTGACGCTTAACGCTTCGTATGAATTTAAGCCGTCTTACGCGTCTAAAGACGTACGCATTTTTTAGTCTTAGTCTTAACGCCTAACAAACGTGCGTTTCCACGAAACTTTTCAACCGCTTTGACACTCGCGATATCTGCCGATATTTCTACATATTGTTTACTCTGCCATTTTTTAAACGACGAAAACGATAATGCCACTTGTATTCCTGATATTCGTGAAGAACACGTCTAATTAAAGAACCCGAAGATTTCATAGTCGCCATTGCTGAAATATAATTCTGACTTCCGGATGCAGGCCATTTTTTAGTCTTAGTATAAACGGCTAACAAACGTGCGTTTCCATGAAACTTTTCAACCGCTTTCACACTCACGATATCTGCCGATATTTCTACATATTTTTTACTTTATCATTTTTTTAGACGACAAAAACGAACATGTCGCTTGCATTCGCGTTACACACGAAGAACACGTCTAATTAAAGAACCCGAAGATTTCATAGTCGCCATTACTGAAATATAATTCTGACTTCTGGATGCAGGCCATTTTTTAGTATTAGTATGAACGCGTAACAAACGTGCGTTTTCACGAAACTTTTCAACCGCTTTGACACTCGCGATATCTGCCGATATTTCTACATATCTTTTACTCTGCCATTTTTTAGACGACAAAAACGAACATGTCGCTTGCATTCGCGTTATACACGAAGAACACGACTAATTAAAGAACTGGAAGTTTTCATAGTCGCTATTACTGAAATATAATTCTGACTTGCGGATGCAGGTCATGTTTTCCAATGAAATTTTGTCGACCTTTTTTGCTAACATTGTAGCTAGCTTTATGATAAATTGGAGACACAAAACTGACGTGATTTCCATATTTGTATAATACTTTAGCTCAACATTTTCATTAGTAATTTGCTTGCTTATCTGGGCAGCAAATAATTTAAAAAACAGCATAGTAAAGAAATGCGAACATTAGAAGGCTAGAGCAATTTCTGACTACCAGATGTAGGCCATGTTTTCCAATGAAGTTTTCTCGACCTTTTTTGCTAACATTGTAGCTAAATTTACGAGAAATTGAAAATACAATTAAAACTGACGTGATTTCCGTATAATACTTTAGTTCAACATTTTCATTGGTACCTTGCTTGCTTATCTAGGGAGCTAATAATTGAAAAAACAGCATAGGAAAGAAATGGGAACATGAGAAGGCCGATTTTTCTGACAATTCTGCAATTTCTGACTTCCGGATGCAGGCCATGCTTTCCAATGAAGTTTTCTCGACCTTTTTTGCTAACTAACATTATAGCCAGCTTTACTAGAAATTGGAGACATAATTAAAACTGACGTGATTTCCGTATTTGTACTTTGGTTCAACATTTTCATTGGTAACTTGCTTGCTTATCTGGACAGCTAATAATTGAAAAAACAGCATAGCAAAGAAATGCAAACATTAGAAAGCTGAAGCAATTTTTGACTTCCAGATGCAGGTCATGTTTTCCAATGAAGTTTTGTCGACCTTTTTTGCTAACATTGTAGCTAGCTTTATGAGAAATCGGAGACAATTAAAACTGACGTGATTTTCGTATTTGTACTTTGGTTGAACATTATCGTTGGTAACTTGCTTGCTTATCTGGGCAGCAAATAATTTAAAAAACAGCATAGCAAAGAAATGCTAACATTAGAAGGCTAGAATAATTTCTGACTACCGGATGCAGGCCATGTTTCCAATGAAGTTTTCTGGACCTTTTTTGCTAACATTATAGCCAGCTTTACTAGAAATTGGAGACACAATCAAAACTGACGTGATTTCCGTGTTTGTATAATACTGTTGTTCAACATTTTTACTGGTGACTTATTTGCTTATCTCGGCAGTAAAAAAAATTAAAAAACAGCATAGCAAAGAAATGCGAACATTAGAAGACTAGAGCAATTTCTGACTTCCGGATGCAGGCCATGTTTCCAATGAAGTTTTCTGGACCTCTTTTGCTAACATTATAGCCAGCTTTACGAGAAATTGGAGACACAATTAAAACTGACGTGATTTCCGTATTTGTACTTTGGTACAACATTTTCATTGGTAACTTGTTTGCTTATCGGGGCAGCTAATAATTGAAAAAACAGCAGAGCAAAGAATCCGGAAATTAGAAGGCTAGAGCACTTTCTGTCTACCGAATGCAGGCCATGTTCTCCAATGAAGTTTTGTCAACCTTCTTTGCTAACATTGTAGCTAGCTTTATGATAAATTCGAGACATACTTAAAACTGACGTGATTTTCGTATTTGTACTTTGGTACAACATTTTCATTGGTAACTTGTTTGCTTATCGGGGCAGCTAATAATTGAAAAAACAGCAGAGCAAAGAATCCGAAAATTAGAAGGCTAGAGCAATTTCTGTCTACCGAATGCAGGCCATGTTTTCCAATGAAGTTTTGTCAACCTTCTTTGCTAACATTGTAGCTAGCTTTATGATAAATTCAAGACACATTTAAAACTGACGTGATTTTCGTATTTGTACTTTGGTTCAACATTTTCATTGGTAACTTGCTTACTTATCTCGGCAGCTAATAATTTAAAAAACAGCATAGCAAAGAAATGCTAACATTAGAAGGCTAGAATAATTTCTGACTACCGGATGCAGGCCATGTTTTCCAATGAAGTTTTCTGGACCTTTTTTGCTAACATTATAGCCAGCTTTACTAGAAATTGGAGACACCATTAAAACTGACGTGATTTCCGTATTTGTACTTTGGTACAACATTTTCATTGGTAACTTGTTTGCTTATCGGGGCAGCTAATAATTGAAAAAACAGCAGAGCAAAGAATCCGAAAATTAGAAGGCTAGAGCAATTTCTGTCTACCGAATGCAGGCTATGTTTTCCAATGAAGTTTTGTCAACCTTCTTTGCTAACATTGTAGCTAAATTTACGAGAAATTGGAGATAAATTAAAACTGACGTGATTTTCGTATTTGTACTTTGGTTGAACGTTATCGTTGGTAACTTGCTTGCTTATCTGGGCAGCAAATAATTTAAAAAACAGCATAGCAAAGAAATGCTAACATTAGAAGGCTAGAATAATTTCTGACTACCGGATGCAGGCCATGTTTTCCAATGAAATTTTCCCGACCTTTTTTGCTAACATTGTAGTTAGCTTTATACGAAATTGGAGACACAATTAAAACTGACGTGATTTTCGTATTTGTACTTTGGTACAACATTTTCATTGGTAACTTGTTTGCTTATCGGGGCAGCTAATAATTGAAAAAACAGCAGTGCAAAGAATCCGAAAATTAGAAGGCTACAGCAATTTCTGTCTACCGAATGCAGGCGATGTTTTCCAATGAAGTTTTGTCAACCTTTTTTGCTAACATTGTAGCTAAATTTACGAGAAATTGGAGATAAATTAAAACTGACGTGATTTTCGTATTTGTACTTTGGTTGAACATTATCGTTGGTAACTTGCTTGCTTCTCTGGGCAGCTAATAATTGAAAAAACAGCATAGGAAAGAAATACTAACATTAGAAAGCTAGAATAATTTCTGACTACCGGATGCAGGCCATGTTTTCCAATGAAATTTTCCCGACCTTTTTTGCTAACATTGTAGCTAGCTTTATGAGAAATTGGAGACACAATTAAAACTGACGCAACTTCCATATTTGTATAATACTTTGGTTGAACATTTTCATTGGTAACTTGTTTGCTTGTCTGGGCAACTAATAATTGAAAAAACAGCACAGCAAAGAAATGTGAACATTAGAAGGCTAGAGCAAGATATTTTAGTGTCATTTGTGTCTTCCGTATGGCAAACATTCATTCAAGCTGTTGGTCTACACACGAACACGTAGATAATCCTTTTGAAAACCGTGTCTCCTGCGAATTTTTAAACAAGAACGTATCGAATGCTGTCCGCAATACAAATAGTATCTAGTATTCCAATGGTTGTGCATGAGACAATTCACTATACACAATAAGTCTCGGAACACTGCCTGTGTACGAGGACTTCGATTTTACTGAACCGAACTGGAGTGTAATTGATTCCGGCTTAAATGAAAATTGAGTTTGTCGGCGAGTGCCGATGTGGCAACACGTATTTATGTAAGTTCGCATTTTGTCCTATTTTTGCGTCTTCGAGCCATCGCAATGCATATTGTTTTTGTTTTTGTAGTTTATTTATAGTCGCGACACCAACTCGTCTACCTTCTACGATGCTTTGTGATCAAAAGAGAACAAATTGAATTCAGGACAGTCCGAGCAGCGAGTCGGCTTGGCAGAGAATTAAATTGTTGAATTCGAAAGTGACACTTTGGCGAAAATAAGCAGCCTGAAACAGAATGAGATTTCTTCGAGCAGACTCGCTGTTGGAATTCGTATGTGACTGACAATTTTATTTTCAGAAAAATAAACGTACTTTGTAACGTCGACTGTATGGGTAATATATCGATTGTAATACTACCGTAATTTATAATAAAATATTCTTTTCATAAATTCGTGCAGTGCCTGATTAAATGACTTGCTCTACCATAAAAATCACGCAAACAAACACATAATTTAATAATTGTTCTTTAGGTCTTACAAAGATATGTTTTATGAACAATGATTAGTTCATGCGTTGATTACTATCGTTTAATGAGCAGTAATGAGAGTAAGCAGACAATAATTTCTAGAGTAGTTTAGAATTCATGATCAGTATCTCCAACCTAAACGTCTGTAACTGCTTTTGTATTAAACACATTCCGTTTTCTTATGCTTCATACTCACTAACATTACATTTTATTCTTGTTTAATCCAGAAATCGCTCCTTCTTTTAAAGCAAAAATTTAACAGTGTACATATTTATTTGGTAATGTTTCTGCTATTTTTCATAAACATAATCATCACTTACAATTATCAGTTTATGGCGATTGGTTAACGCACTTATCAATAAATTCGACAATATTCTTGTAAGGAGAAACCTCATTTCACGTGCATCGTATGTGTTAATATTATTTCAACTAATCGCCGTTTCTAATTATTGCGATCAATAGAGTACGAACGAAATAAAATTATCCGAACACAGTACCAGTTGGCACAAATAAAAATGTATTAGGATGCATTTTTTTAATTGCAGTTTGACCGACCTGCCATCGCTAAACCACAATTTTGTAGATACCTTTTTTTGCTACTTGATAAGACACGAGAGCAGTGGCAAATTTATTTTTTATATATTTTTGTGTAAATTTGAGACCTCTAATTGTATAAATTTTCTCATTGCTGCTTGAAAGCGTTTGATCATACTGATCTGTACATGACAAATATGCCGAGTCATTAGCTAATCGCAAGACGGTTAAAAAGCATCAATTTGCAATGCGCTTCCAATATTGCCAGGCAATCTTTTTAACGACCGCCTTGCAAACTGGCAAAGCAAATTCGCTTTTTTTAATTTTATACATTGCTGAAACTTTAACGACCGGTTTCTACGAGTTGCTGTCTCTTTTTCGCAGAGTTCAACATTTTGTACTTTGACATTTTTCTCCACGAAGTATTGAATAGTGCACCATTTCGTGTAAAATTATATAATTTCGGAAAGAATTACTTATTAAAGAATTAGAAATAATATTTTGTACAAAACTTGATCGGTGTATAAGTTATGAAGTAAGACTGAAATTCTGTAGCTTATACTTTTCCAAGGTGCAATAATATTCGAAATAATTGTTAATATGCATTGCGGGTGTGGTTCGACAAGTATTGCAGTAATAAGTTACTTGTTATCTTTTATTTGGTGTTTTTTTTTTATTCAGACATAGAATACGATCTCGTTTATTTCATCGCACACAAATAATAAATCATGTACCGTTTAGTCTATCGTCTGAATATGTTGTAGAAGGTTTTTCTCGCAACTGCTGGAATTCGCCTCTCAGTTGACTGGCCAAAAATTATTTAAATTTGAAATAGGACAGAGTCGTTCCGTGTGATTTCATTGCTTTTGCTTATAATGGATCAAAAACATCTTAAGCAAACAAATATTCGAAGAAACATTGCGTTTGCCTATATTTTTATCGGTAATAACATGGAATCTGTTGATGTCAAGTCGAATGCAAAAGGTTAAACTTCGCATCTGACTGACTAAGAATTATTTTAATTTGAAACAGGACAGAGTCGTTCCATGTGATTTCATTGCTTTTGCTTATAATGGTTGAGAAATGTCTTAAGCAAACAAATATTCGAAGAAAGACTGTGTTTGCCTACATTTTTCTTCATAATAACATAAAATCTGTCGAGTGCAAAAGGTTAAACTTCGCATCGATCAATCGTACGCCACTTCATAAATTCCTTTACCCGACCCATTTGGGTTTGCTTAAACAAGTATTGCAATAATAAGTTATTTGTCGTCTTTTATTTGATGTTTTTCGATTTGAACATGCAATACAATTTCGTTTATTTCATGACGCACAAGTAATACATAATTTTCTCTCTAACTTCATCTGAATATTTTGTAGTAGGATTTTCTCGCAGCTATTGGAATTCGCCTCTCAGCTGAGTGATCAAAAATTATTTGAATTTGAAATGGGACAGAGTTGTTCCACATAATTTTATTGCTTTCACTTACAATGGATAAGAAATATCTTAAGCAAACAAATATTCGAAGAAACATTGTGTTTGCCTACATTTTTCTCGGTAACAACATGGAATCTGTCGCTGTCGAGTCGACTGCAAAATGTTAAACTTCGCATCTGACTGACTAAAAATTATTTAAATTTGAAAGTGAATACGAAGAACCGTTATGTTTGCGTACATTTCTCTCGGTCATAACATGTAATCTGCCAATGTCGAGTCGAACGCAAAAGGTTAAACTTCGCATCTGACTGACCACACATTATTTAAATTTGAAATGGAACAGAGTTGTTCCATGTGATTTCATATCAAGAAATATTCGAAGAAACGTTGTATTTCAGTACATTTTTCTCGGTAATACCATTAAATCTGTCGATGTCGCGTCGAGTGCAAAAGGTTAAACTTCGCATCTGATCGATCAAAACTTATTTGAATTTGAAATGGGACAGAATCGTTCCATGTGATTTCATTTCTTTTGCTTATAATGGATCAGAAATCTCTTAATCAAACGAATATTCGAAGAAACGTTGCATTTGCCTACATTTTTTCGGTAATAACATGAAATCTATCGATATCGAATCGAAAGCAAAAAAACTTCGCATCTCACTGACCACAAATTATTTAAATTTGAAATGGAACAGAATCGTTCCATGTGATTTCATTGTTTTTGCTTATAACGGAGCAGAAATATCTTAATCAAACAAATATCCGAAGAAACATTGTGTTTGCCTACATTTTTTTCGGTAATAACATGACATCTGTCGATATCGAGTCGAGTACAAAAGGTTGAACTTCGCATCTAACCGACGAGAAATGATTGAAATTCAAAATGGGACAGAGTCATTCCATGTAATTTCATTGCTTTTGCTTATAATGGATCAAACATCTCTTAATCAAACAAATATTTGAAGAAACGTTGTGCTTGCCTAAATTTTTTTGGTAATAACATGAAATCTGTCGAGTGCAAAAGGTTAAACTTCGCATCGATCAATCGTACGCCACCTCATAAATTCGTTTACCCGACCCATTTGGGTTTGCTTAAACAAGTATTGCAATAATAAGTTATTTGTCGTCTTTTATTTGATGTTTTTCGATTTGAACATACAATACAATTCCGTTTATTTTGTGGCGCACAAGTAATACATAATTTTCCGTTTAGCTTCATCGGAATATTTTGTAGTAGGGTTTTCTCGCAGCTGCTGGAATTCGCCTCTCAGCTGACTGACCAAAAATTATTTGAATTGAGTCGAGTGCAAAACATTAAACTTCGCGTCTGACCGACCAAAAATTATTTGAATTTAAAATAACGTCAAATCTGTCAATGTTGAGTTGAGTGCCAAAGGTTGAATTTCGTATCTGACTGACCAAAAATAATTTAAATTCAAAATGGGACAGAGTCGTTCCATGTGATTTCATTGCTTTTGTTTATTGTGGATCAGAAATATCTTAATCAACCAAATATTCGAAGAAACCTTGCATTTGCCTACATTTTCTCTTGGGACTAACATGAAATCTGTCGATGTCGAGTTAAGTACAAAAGGTTAAACTTCGCATCTGACTGACTAAAAATGATTTCATTTTGAATCAGGACAGAGTCGTTCCGTGTAATTTCATTGCTTTTGCTTGTAATATAATAAAATTCCATAACATGGAATCTGTCGATGTCGAGTCAAGTACAAAAGGTGGAACTTTGCATCTGACTGACTAAAAATGATTTGAATTCAAAATGGGACAGTGTTGTTCCATGTGATTTCATTGCTTTTTCTTATAATGCATCAAAAATATCTTAAACAAACAAATATTCGAAGAAACGTTGCGTTCGCTTACATTTTTCTTGGTAATAACATGAAATCTGCCGAGTGCAAAAGGCTAAACTTCGCATCTATCGTACGTCATCTCATAGATTCGCTTACTCATCCCATTTGGGCAAACGCACACATGTAACTGACGAACATGGATGTTTCTTGTCACTTTTCAGAATCTCGTGTGCTGTGCTAGCGACGTCTTAGAAGGTGGCCGCGGTGTTGTGCGGGTGGCAGTGACGGTTTCAGAACTGTTAAGGTTCCATCAGACGCGCATACCTCTGCAGGCGTCGTCTGCCGTGACGAATCACGTGCCTGCTTAGCGCCAAACCATCTAACTCCATTGGGAAGGACTTCTCGGTGCGGAAGGAACAAGGACAAGGAAGAAACAGTCAGCGTCTGCACGCTAATTTTGCGTCACTTTGACGGAACGACGAGTGTGTCGATGGCTATTAAGCGCAAAGCGATTCAGTGGTGACAGAGTTAGTACGAAAAGAAAGTTTCCGTTATGCGCATGACTGGGCGACAGAAGTATGGGAGAATGCATTTAGTCCTTTCAAAAGCGTGCATGGTAATGGCATTGTTTTTCTTTTTATTTCCGGCATCCGACCTATTAGTAATAAATTGCAAGGAAGCAGGAGGGCAATTTTCCATTTTTGGCATTTTGCTATCTAGTATTTGGCCATTATATGGCAAAAAAACGTTGACGGATACATTTCTACTGGCACGACATTTTAATGGAATACTTATCGGGAGAAGACTCATTGATTAATTAGAGGATGGTTAACACTAAACGTACCGGTACTTTACACCTACTTTTCTTACCATGAGGGATAATTTGAGCCCTTATGAAAAAAACGCTGATTTCCACAAAAAAATGCCTAACTTGTTAAAGCGAGAAATTGAATAATCAGATGATATAAAAATTTACAGAAAGCCAAATGACCGAAAGAAATAACAATGAATATACGATTTTGAAGTAAATTTTGAAAGGGCTCATTTGTCCTGTTATGAAATAAGCGTTGATTTTCAGAAAGAGATTCCTAATTTATTAAAGCGAGAAATTGAATAATCGGATGACATAAGAAATTACGAAAAGTCAAATGAGCGAAGTAAATAACAATGAATGTACGATTTAAAAACAAATTTTGAAAGGGGTACTTTGACAGCTTATAAAATAGAAATTGATTTTCAGAACAAAATTCCTAATTTAAAAGCGTGAAATTGAATAATTAGATGATATGCGAATTTACAGAAAGTCAAATAAGCCAAAGAAATAACAATGAATGTACGATTTAAAAGTAAATATTGAAAGGGCTCATTTGATCCCTTATGAAATAAACGCTGATTTTCAGAAAGAAATTCCTAATTTATTATACCGAGAATTTGAATAATCAGATAATATGCAAATTTACAGAAAGACAAATCAGCGAAAGAAATAATAAGTAATGTACGACTTTAAAGTAAGTTTTGCAAGGGCTCATTTGACCCCTTATGAAATAAACGTTGATTTTCAGAAAGAAATTCCAAATTGTTAAAGCCAGAAGTTGAATAATCAGATGATATGAAAATTTACAGAAAGTCAAATGAGCGATAAAAATAACAATGAATGTATAATTTTAAAGTAAATTTTGAAAGAGCTCATTTGATCTCTTATGAAATATACGCTGATTTTCAGGAAAAAATTCCTAATTTAACAGTGAGAAATTGAATAATTAGATGATATGCGAATTTACAGAAAGTCAAATAAGCGAAAGAAATAACAATGAATGTACGATTTTCAAGTAAATTTTGAAAAGGCTCCTTTGAGCTATTATCAAATAAACGTTGATTTCCAGAAAAAAAATTCCTAATTTAAAAGCGAGAAATTGAACAATCAGATGATATCCAAATTTACAGAAAGTCAAATGAGCGAAAGAAATAACAATGATTGTACGATTTTAAAGTACATTTTGAAAAGGCTCATTTGACCTCTTATGAAATAAACGCTGATTTTCAGAAAGAAATTCCTAATTTAAAAGCGAGAAATTGAACAATCCCATGACATAAGAATGTACAGAAAGTCAAATGAGTGAAAGAAATAACAATGAATGTACGATGTTAAAGTAAATTTTCAAAATGGTAATTTGACCCCGCTTGGTACGTTTAGTGTTAATGCAAGAAAAAATTAATGCAATTGTTGTGATCAGTGACGTAGTCAAGTAATTCATTTTTTGGATGAAGCGAGGTAGCAAATCATTATTTGTTCAAATGTGTGGTATTAGACTTACTCGGAATAGCAAAGAATCGACGTATTAACTCTGCTTTTTGCTATTATAGTTTTCAAATTTTCGCTACTACGCGTGTCCATGAAATGAAAGATACCAAACGATCGGAGTATCTGTCCGTTCTGTTTCAAAATTGCCATTAAACATTTAACAACTAATTGCAAATGATAATTACATCACTTTCATGAAAAATTGCCAAACGCTGATCGCTTCTATAGATTCTGTCACCACTATGCGCGATGCAATTAAAATCGGCAACTTTGCGTCAATCGTAAATCTTCGTGCGCAGATCATCCATCAGTAAGAATACCTAACATTTCGTTTTTGAACGTATTACAAGTACGTGGACACCGCCTGAGTGCCTTTTTCTTATATTTGTAAAGCTAAAAAGTGACATCTCTAATCTTAGGCTAGAACAAATGCCATTCTCACTTTAATACGTTTGGAAGCAAACTGTGGTGATTTTTGTTGAGCGATGATCTTCGTTCGGAGTATGGCATTGTCTTTGAATGTTGCCGTAAACACGCGGATATATCAGAAGGTAAGGTTCTATGTGATTTTCGAGAACACAGTTGTTTGCATAACGGAATCGAGTTTTTGTACTACCACTGACACTATACCAATTAGATGTTATCGCGAACGGCGTGTCTCACCTATTTTGATTAAGACAGGCTCCTTTAACCAATAAATTAATTAACGGATAGTCGTATTTTGAACTCTCGAAGTCGAAGTCATTTCTGCGTCGTTCGACTAAGTGCTCCGATAATCAGTGAATATCTACAGGTCAATTCGGAATAGATCGTTAAGTATAATGTTTGCATGGAACAAAAATTATGTTTCATACTTTTCGTTAATTACCTTACGTTGAATACTTCGTTATCGACGATTCGATTATACTTCGTTATATACGATTGCCGTTAATTCTGCAGAATTTCAGTATTCGTATTAGATGGAAAATAACAGACGTTGGTATGAAAACAGTCACGTTAGATTAAAGTAGTGTTAAATACTTTTTATTTTACTAACGGATGCGCAAAAGTATTGTATTTTATTCTTATTTTTTTCATATAGTACTACTCCCTTAAGTATTGACGTGCATTTATTAATGATTGTGTATATCTGTTGAGATTATGTGAGATTAGGTCAGACAAAGTTGTTTGTACTGCCATTGACGTTTATTTGAATACTTTCTTTAGAAGTTGCCTGCGGGTTAATTTATGCTAAAACTCGAAATCGGTTCAGTTCAGAATCAAACTCTACAGGCTCTTACTGATTCAATTATTTTTCAGTTTTAAGGCCTGTAAGTTGTATGCGCAATACTCAGAGTTTACAATCGAATAATATGTAACGTACAAAAATGTATCTGTACGTTATGAATATTCATTATTCGCGTTTAACGTATCTTTATTGTAACTAATAAAACAGAAACGTAGATTAATTTATTGATAATTATTGAATGGTAGCCATATTGTTTTCATTTATATCAAACGTGAATCGCGCGTAGTACATATAAACGTAATATACGTTTCATATTTGACACACCTTTAAATTTCAAGATATAAAAAGGGACGTATGCGATTTTTCACAAGTTACACAATTTGTTAACACATTGTTGACCGGCAATTTTCGGCAAAAGCTGTCTCAAGTCATCGGCTATTATTTCGTAATTGAACATGGAAGTGAAACGATGTAAATAACCTTTAATAAAGTTTGTTCGTGCATAATGAATTCAAATCGAACTTTGGACACAAATTTTATGTAACTTTTAATATTTTTTCGTATAATTAACTGTACAGCAGTCATTTACGCGTAGATGTAGACAACAGGTTTTGCACATATATTTTTTTTCGTTGTACTTTCCTTTTAAAGAGTTAGATTATGCCCCTGTTATTTCATTTTCAACAATCATTTTCCAAATGACTACAACTTATTTAAAAATCACTCGGGCAACTATATAAAGCATTCACGTACAATTTATTGAAAAGTGCTTCACCGTCACGTTCCGTCATTCTTGACACTTTCTAATACTAAAATTGTAATAAAAGCCTCAGTACCAAGAAAAGTATTCTTTTTTGTAATAAAGCAGACGCGATTGAACACAATGTACAAATTTTTGCTATATTCTATATTGCCTTGCGCTTCAAAAAATGAAATAGCCAATGCAAGTGCAAACACGAGTTAACTCGTGACCGGTCAACAATGTGTTAACAATCGTGTAATCAACTTTTTTTCTTTTAATTTTCTAATTAACACTTTACCGACCGCTATTGACTAAAGATGCCACTCACTAACGACCGACTCTGTTTTGGATATCGCGCAGGAATTGTGTATGTGCCTATTTGTAAACCTTTATAACTGAAAAACACTGAATGTGTTGTTGAGAATCCTTTGGTTTCAAAGCAGTGTAATTTTATTGTCATTTAGAATTGTCATAATATCATCTGATATTTATTTGATCTAATATAACCGTTGACCACTGAAAAGCCGATTAATCGGCTACCGGTAAATAACAGTTGAAACCGAAAAATCAATTAATCGGCTAGCGGTCGTTAAAGTGTTAATATGTTCGTGTTAAACAATATCCAGTATGACAAGCGGTTACATCGTATTTAACAACTGTGCAATTAAACCCAACCCTGTAAAATTTGTCTATATGACTCAAATTCTGGAATTCAATGATTACTTGGAGTAATTAGTCCACCGACGCAGTGAACCGTATGGACAGGTCTTTTATACTTTTTCCATGTGATATGTAATCGACAAACGTAGAAGTAAATCGACATCGGAAAGAGTTCGTTT
Source organism: Cryptocheilus praepositus (assembly GCA_033815515.1). Classification (NCBI taxonomy): domain Eukaryota; kingdom Metazoa; phylum Arthropoda; class Insecta; order Hymenoptera; family Pompilidae; genus Cryptocheilus; species Cryptocheilus praepositus. The sequence continues at coordinate 432,860 of JAWWQZ010000018.1, read as the reverse complement.
CATTTTTAATAAGAACAGAAAGCGTCATGACTTTTGAGGTGCCCAGCGCAGTAGTCTGTAGCCAACCATGACAGTTAAATAGGTGTAGCGAATTTTCTATAAAAAAAAGCGAGGATAACAACGCTTATTCTTGCACAAGAACAGTTGGTAAGATAGCTGTGCAAGTTAGGATGCGGAATATGAGGCGGTAAAAGAATGGGCATGAATAGATAAAGAATACTGTATTGGTTGATACTTCTGGTAGGTGATTCTGAGAACTGCCTGAATCGAGCAAGATGATTCTAGGCACATCGATATGAAGGATAACCGGAAAGATAGGAAAAGTTGAAGCGTAGACTAGGACCAATTTGCTACCATTGAGGCTTAAGAGGCTTCGTTCCACCAAATATTGAAGCTAGCCGAGCTTTCAATTAGATGTATTCCCATGCAAAATATTTCTATCGGTTGGCACCAACGTTGATCACAAGTTACGCTAAATCTTTTGTATTCAGGAATTTTTTCGTTGTCTACTCATCGACATTAACGCGAATCCTCAAGAATGAAAAAAGAATGTAGTCGAATTTTCGGATAATGGAACACAGATTTTTTCAGGCGGATTGTTCTATATTTTAAATAAATTAATAAGCTACCACAAAATTCGGATGAAAGTTTAAAAAGTTTATATGATCAATCGATAACTCCTATATTCTTTTCGCTGCGAGATTGCACACATTTTTTAATGGACTGACCTGAATGTTTTTCCCTTTTACCCTTTCTTAATACTGTAAATGCTTCAAAGTGAAAAGGCACAACTTTATTATTACCGTCAATGTATACCACTTCTATTTCTGTGTTTGTTCCGCATTATTGATAACAGTAACTTTATCGCGTTGGAACCATTCTGTGACGGCACCGTTACTGAATTCTCTATACTCTGCTAATTGATGCATTCTCACAACAGATTCTCTTACATCTTCTAATGCAATCTGCATTATGCATCCTGTATCGTGCAGGGCAATTTTCAAAAACGCTCATAGGTTCGCCGGTGTTTCCTTAACACTAAACGTACCGGTAGTTTACATCTACCTATTCTTAACGTGAAGGGGTCATTTGATCCCTTATGAAATAAATATTGATTTCCAGAAAGAAATTCCTAATTTATTAAAGTCAGAAATTGAATAATCGGACAACTTAAGAATTTACAGAGAGTCAAATGAGTAAAAGAAATAATAATGAATATACAATTTTGAAGTAAATTTTGGAAGGAGTCATTTAACCCGTTATGAAATAAACATTGGTTTTCAGAAAGAAATTTCTAATTTATTAAAGTCAGAAATTGAATAGTCGGATGATATCAGAAATTACAGGAAGTCAAATGAGTAAAAGAAATAGTAATGAATATACAATTTTGAAGTAATTTTTGAAAGAAGTCATTTAACCCGTTATGAAATAAACATTGGTTTTTAGAAAGAAATTTCTAATTTATTAAAGTCAGAAATTGAATAGTCAGATGATATCAGAAATTACAGGAAGTCAAATGAGCGAAAGAAATAACAATTAATGTATTGCTTTAAAGTAAATTTTGAAAGGGGTCACTTGACCCCTTATGAAATAAACGTTGATTTTCAGAAAGAAATTCCTAATTTATTAAAGCGAAAAATTGAATAGTCAAATGACATGAGAATTTACAGAAAGTCAAATGAGCGAAAGAACTAACAATGAATGTACGATTTTAAAGTAAATTTATGAAATAAATTATGAAATGAACGTTGATTTTCAGAAAGAAATTCCTAATTTATTAAACCGAGAAATTGAGTAATCAAATGACATGAGAATTTACAAAAAGTCAAATGAACGAAATAAATAACAATGAATATACGATTTTAAAGTAAATTTTGAAAGAGATCATTTATCCCCGCTTGGTACGTTTATTGTTAAAACATATGCAAGTTCTCCAGCCCAAGTTCATGTCTCATCACGGTCGAGTCAGATCATCCTCTCCACCTTCGTTCTAGAGTCACACTATAATTTTCACCTAGTGCTTCTCTGGCAAGATGGTGTGTATGGGCTTCTGCCTATCTGCCATTAAACGTTAGAGCGAGTTACAACTTTTCTGGCAAGTCGGGCCAGAAAACGCTTCATATGTATGGCTTTATGTCTTTATGACCAAAGAGACTTTTAATTAATAGAGAAGGATAAAGTGAATGGATATGTAAGTGTATACAAGTTGCAGTTTCTAATTAACTTCCGTCGTACTTCTTCGCTATTTTCGTCGTACTTCTCGAGCTAAAACTCAACTCCCGAAATACTGATTCTGTTTACATCTCTATGGCAACCAACTTGTTCCAGAATCTTCTATCGCCATGCATATGCACATACACACACACGACATACGACACACGTACAGGCGTGCATACTTATTCTTATCCCTACCGCATATATGTAGGATTTACATAGGTGAAACTAGGAACTGAACTATCACTATAATAAAGGGTTTTTCATTAAGCGTGTCTGAACTTTAAAATTGAATAAAAAAAGTTGTGTGCGACATATGACGGAAACGTTTATTGCGGATTAAAGTACATTCGATACCATTAGGTTTTAAAAATGATATCATTCAAATGGCCTCCGCGGCTTCGTTTACAGGACTCGATCCGAGAGGTCCAATTTTGTATGACTCTCTTGCATAAGTCGGCCTTGATCTCACTGATGGTTCGAATGATATTTTTTTCGCGTTAGATCGCGTGTTTCTGTGTCCTACAGGGACTGCTTTTTCAGCAACCGAACCGCTTTGCTCGAATTTCGCGATAATTCGTTGAACACATCGCTCGGTTGGACGATCATTTCGGCCGTAAATATATTCGTAGCTCGCGAAAAGTTTGGCGAACAGCACATGAATATTTATAATAAATTTTAACAATTTCGACGTGTTGTTAAATGGTAACTATGGCAAAACATAAACAACGAAGAGTGACAGTGCTGCCACCTGAAATGTCAGAGCAGCGTGCTGTCAAAGTTCGGACATAGCTATTGAAAAACCCTTTATTTATAAATAATAAGAACACAAACAACACACTTTAGTCTTAATTCTTAAACTTTCTCTTTCCGTCTTTTCAATCGGGCGTTTCGTTTTCAACTGGCATCCACGCAACCACACAATACATTTATTCAACAAACTCGCCACCTCATACAGCAATATAATAATTGAGGATCATAGGTGACTTTTACCCGCCATGCTCTCTGTCTCTTTCTCTTACATTTAAATTCTGATCACAGTCTTAACTAGAGGATCCTGTTCCCGAGATCCTACACGTATGATCGTCCACACGTACACTTTCTCCGATTCGATAAACTTTTTAATTTTTCCAGTGAAAAACTATATATAAACTTTACAATAAACGGAAAGACATAATTAGATTCATAATAAACGGTAGCTTGTGATAAACTTGGCTTGCCATCTAACCAGGAAGTGCATTCTTAACGTAAACCCTTCCTGCCCAAAGCGTATTTCTTTACCCTCGTCTACTACCCACGCATCAGGGTTATCATGCGGTAACTAAAAAGTATAAAGTAACATTCGGCATTTCTATTAAAATCGTAGCGAGTCTTGTCAAGTCTGATGTGACTGGCGACGGCACATGGTCAATACCAGACATGCATGTACCGCTAATATTAAGTTCGTAGATTAGATCGGCAATCCTTATATCGAAGCATTGTATGGATGTCTTTAACGTAAAGGGAACCATGTGTCTTTTCATGGAGCTGTCATACAGCGCTCCCCTCAAATTCGACTAGAGAATCAAAATTCAAGGAATCTTATGGTTCGAAGTTGAAGAGTCGACTGTATCGAAAGTATGGAATTGAATTGGTATTAGCGCTAGAGTAAATATGACCTTGAACCGGACCCATGACTCTAGATGCACTGTTAAAACAACATCGAGTGAGGATATAGTAATTATTAAGGAAACGTTACCGTATTTTCGCTCGAAGAAACTGTCGCGAACAGTGCTTGCTGCCTTTTTTATCTTTAACTTAACCGCGGACTCTTCAATGGCGAGCCTCGACTAGGGATAGCAAAGTATATTGTAAAATACGATAATGAACGGATAACAACGAATTCATGCGTAATCTCGGCTGACAAAGACCACTTTCGATTGATTAGTATTTATTTTGCAATTTCGTAGAATTTGTTCAGCTCGTCGATGAACGTCGGACGGTGTGACGGGTTCTTTTTGCGGCGGTCGTTACCTTTCGGATTTGAAGGATACTGAGGGTAGGTAGACTTGTACGAGAGGCGATAAGTTAGATAGGAAGTTTTTTAATAACATCGACAATCGGTCGGAAAATACTGATATAAAGCGTGCTGTAATTTATTCGAACAAATTGATTTTATTTAATTTGATATACAGTCGCATTTGTACTGTTTTTAGACAAATTTCAAGAGATTTTTTTTTAGTACTGGTAGCGTTTAAATTGTTTATGTTAACGATGACTGTGGGCAGAGCTCGGCGGATTTTTTTTTGTGCATCAAAAAACAAGTGACGTGTCGGGCAGATTATTTGTACGCGAAATACAAATAATTATTTACTATTGTAAATAACGTCACTTAAAAAGAAAAAAAAATTAGACGTCAATACAGAATTTATAAGTAACGCAGCAATAACAAAATTGATTAACGATACTCTCAGTAAGCGATACTAGAAGATACAATTTTTTTACTTAGATTTATAAAACTCTGTACTTCGAAATTTTGTTAATTTGCTGTTTCTTTTGTCAGTTTCTTTTAAATTGATTAATGATATTCTCAGTAAGATACTCGATACTAGAAGATGCAAGTTTTTTTTTGTTTGGGGTTATAAAGTTCTGCACTTCAAAATTTTGTTAATTTGCTGTTTTTTTGTCAGTTTTTTTAAATTGATTAATGATACTCTCAGTAAGCGATACTAGAAGATGTCATTTTTTTGTTGTTTAGGATTATAAAGCTCTGTACTTCGAAATTTGGTTAATTCGCTGGTTTTTTGTCAGATTTTTTTTTTAAATTGATTAACAATATTCTCAGCAAGCGATACTAGAAGATGCAATTTTTTTTTGTTTAGGGTTATAAAGTTCTGTACTTCGAAATTTTGTTAATTTGCTGTTTTTTTTTTGTCAGTTTCTTTTAAATTGATTAACGATATTCTCAGTAAGCGATACTAGAAGATGTCATTTTTTTGTTGTTTAGGGTTATAAAGCTCTGTACTTCGAAATTTGGTTAATTCGCTGGTTTTTTGTCAGTTTTTTTTTTAAATTGATTAACAATATTCTCAGTAAGCGATACTAGAAGATACGATTTTTTTTTTTGTTTAACTTTATAAAGCTGTGTACTTCGAAATTTTGTTAATTTGCTGTTTTTTTTGTCAGTTTCTTTTATATTCGTGACGCGTATGATGGATAATGAATAACAAATGATAAATAATCAGTAATATTTTCTTTCGTGAATGATATTAAATGCTTGTCAAATGAATTTATAAACGAATGATGCTCTGTTCACAGGCATCGAATTTGCTTTTGTTGACATTTTAGTTTAGCAGAATTTTCTCTGTAAACAGGAATTTCTTTAATTATATTTACGACAGTTTCTATCACAATTGGGCCGAAATTAAAATTCGTTTACGCAGTATAGATGAGTCATAATGAGCAAACTGTAAGTTTTAAAGGAAAAATACAACATCTTCAGGAATATGTTTTTAATAAAGCGAAAATACGATTTGAAAACATGACGGGATATTTGGCAGTTTTTTAAGTGTTAATATCAACAAAGGCTTAATGTTTTGTCATACACATCAATTAACGCACATTGTAAATGTTATCGGCAATGTGCAAAGTTTGAACGTTATACAAAATGATTGACATTATTATTATTAATATTCTCTTTATTGTTATTCAATCTGTTGTATTGAATGAAACAGATTTCTCAAAAAAATAAAGTAATGAAAGCACACATTAAAAGAGAATCCATTGGCGATCTATTCCCAAATTGTCAAAAATGTACTTTGAATTAGAAATATTGACTAACTAACGCCCGTAACTTTTGAATTTCATGTCTTATAATATTTTTATAATGTGAACACTTTTGCAATTTTTAGACATGCTACCCAGGGTGCCCCGTAATTACCGCACAAAAAAAAGAATAATTCTACATGAGATTTAGCATTTTTTTTAACATGCTTTCGAACGGAAATGTGTAGTGATAATTAAACAACTTGTTACACTACAAAGAGAAACGTTAAAACCTTAAAATTGCATAAAATAAACTGTTTTCCACACTGCAGTGCTTTCCCATATAAAACTTATGTGTTAATGATTCCATGATGAATTTAATTTCAGAGTAAGTTTTATATGGGAAAGCACCGCAGTGTGAAAAAAAGTTTATTTCAATTTAACAATTCTTAACTTTTTGGTTACACATACTGCCAAGGAACAAATGTTCATTCGCACATTTAGGTTTTACCAAAAATAACGGGTCACCCTCTATAAAACTTTTAAAAGCAGAACTTTACACATTTGCGGTAACATAAGCACTTCTTAACGTTCTTACTATTTTTGGCTAACCCCACATGGTTTTAAATTCGTATAAATCAATGCGCCTTTCTGTAGAAATTTAGCTCATTTTTATGAGTACTCGTATTTATTTACGTTAACACGGATAAATAATCAGCGCCTTTATTGATATCGAGGAGCGTCTTCGTAGGATTAATTAAGGACAAAAAGTAGATGTTCATGATGAATTGATTGAGCGTATCGTGATTTATATCGGTATTACTTGTTTTCATCTGCTAAGGCGGAGAAACTGATTGGCCAACCAAAGATAATGTCGATCACGGTATCCGATAGGTCGAATACGTCGAACGAGCGCGATGATTTCTTAAACGCTTCGTTTGCATGGCTGCTGTATCTTCAAAGTCGCGACTTCGAAGCTACCGAATTCTGCGAACTGACCGATAACTTTCGATTTCGACTGTCAAGACGATGCTTAACGCGTTGACTGCTGGAAAATTAAAAAAATACTCAATCGGTAGCATTTATAATTTTGCAAATGGAATTAGTGTTAAATAGTGATCCAATTCTTAGGTTTTCGATACCTTTGCTTTATTTTCACTTTGCACAATTCAAGCATATTCTGTAGCGCTTCATCACGTTGCGGTTTTAATATAGTAAAATACGCACGGCAGTCAACGTGTTAACACGTTGACTGCCACGGTGGTCATCGGTGACCGGCGTAAAATATTTTACTACAAATGCATAAAATTTGCAATGAAGCCTATTTGCAATCTTGTAAGAGCAATTGGTATTGAAACGGTGTTTCAGTACTTTGACTTTTAATAACTCTGCGCTACCTTTATTTTACGATTTAATTATACTCTGTAGTGTTTTATCGTATCGCGCTTCAAACATAGCAAAATACGGTGGTCACCGATGATCGGTGCAAAAAATTTAACTAAAAATGCAAAAAAATTGCAATGAAGCCTATTTGCAATCTTATAAAAGCGATTAATATTGAAACGGCGCTTCAATACCTTGACTTTTAACAACTTTGCGTTACCTTTATTTTATGATTTAATTATACTCTATAGTATTTTATCGCATCATGGTTCAAACATAGCAAAATACGGTGGTCATCGGTGACCGGCGAAAAAAATTTTACTAAAAATGCAAAAAATTCGCAATTTGCTGTTTGCAATCTTGTAAAAGCAATTGGTATTGAAATGCTTCAATACTTTGGCTTCTAACAATTCTACGTTATCTTTATTTTACGATTTAAATATACTCTATGGCATTTTATCGCATCATGGTTCAAACATAGGAAAATACGGTGGTCACCAGTGACCAGCGCAAAAGATTTGACTAAAAATGCAAAAAATTCGCAATTTGCTATTTGCAATCTTGTAAAAGCAATTGATATTGGAACTCTTCAATACTTTGGTTTCTAACAACTCTGCATTACCTTTATTTTACAATTTAAATATACTCTGTAGTATTTTATCGCATCGTGGTTCAAACATTGCAAAATACGGTAGTCATCGGTAACCGGCGTAAAAGATTTGACTATAAATGCAAAAAATTCGCAATTCGCTATTTTCAGTCTTGTAAAAGCAATTGATATTGAAACGCTTCAATACTTTGGCTTCTAACAACTCTGCATTACGTTTATTTTACGATTTAATTATACTCTGTAGTATTTTATCGCATCGCGATTCAAACATAGCAAAATACGGTGGTCAGCGGTGATTGGCGCAAAATATTTGACTAATAATGCAAAAAGTTCACAATTTGCTGTTTGCAATCTTGTAAAAGCAATTGATATTGAAACGCTTCAATACTTTGGCTTCTAACAACTCTGCATTATCTTTATTTTACGATTTAATTATACTCTGTAGTATTTTATCGCATGGCAATACAAACATAGCAAAATACGGTGGTCACCGGTGTCCGGTGCAAAATATTTTACTAAAAATGCAAACAATTCGCAATTTGCTATTTGCAATCATGTAAAAGCAATTGATATTGAAACGCTTCAGTGCTGTGGCTTTTAACAACTCTGCATTATCTTTATTTTACGATTTAATTATACTCTGTAGTATTTTATCGCATCGCGATTCAAATATAGCAAAATACGGTGGTCACCGGTGATTGGCGCAAAATATTTTACTAAAAATGCAAACAATTCGCAATGAAGCCTATTTGCAATCATGTAAAAGCAATTGATATTGAAACGCTTCAATACTTTGACTTCTAACAACTCTGCGTTACCTTTATTTTACGATTTAATTATACTCTCTAGTATTTTATCGCATCACGATTCAAATATAGCAAAATACGGTGGTCACCGGTGATTGGCGCAAAATATTTGACTAAAAATGCAAAAAATGCGCAATTTCCTATTTGCAATCTTGTAAAAGCAATTGATATTGAAACGCTTCAATACTTTGGCTTCCAAAAACACTGCGTTGCCTTTATTTTACGATTTAATTATACTTTGTAGTATTTTATGGCATCGCGGTTCAAACATAGCAAAATACGGTGGTCACCGGTGATTGGCGCAAAATATTTGACTAAAAATGCAAAAAGTTCACAATTCGCTATTCGCAATCTTGTAAAAGCAATTGATATTGAAACGCTTCAATACTTTGAATTCTAACAACTCTGCATTATCTTTATTTTACGATTTAATTATACTCTGTAGTATTTTATCGCATGGCGATTCAAAGATAGCAAAATACGGTGGTCACCGGTGACCGGTGCAAAATATTTGACTTAAAATGCAAAAAATTCGCAATTTGCTATTTGCAATCTTGTAAAAGCAATTGATATTGAAACGCTTCAATACTTTGACTTCTAGCAACTCTGCGTTACCTTTATTTTACGATTTAATTATACTCTGTAGTATTTTATCGCATCGCGATTCAAACATAGCAAAATACGGTGGTCAGCGGTGACCGGTGCAAAATATTTTACTATAAATGAAAACAATTCGCAATTTGCTATTTGCGATCATGTAAAAGCAATTGATATTGAAACGCTTCAATACTTTGACTTCTAACAACTCTGCATTATCTTTATTTTACGATTTAAATATACTCTGTGGTATTTTATCGCATCGTGGTTCAAACATAACAAAATACGGTGGTCACCGGTGACCGGCGCAAAATATTTGACTAAAAATGCAAACAATTCGCAATTTACTATTTGCAATAATGTAAAAGCAATTGATATTGAAACGCTTCAATACTTTGACTTATAGCAACTCTGCGTTACCTTTATTTTACGATTTAATTATACTCTGTAGTATTTTATCGCATCGCGATTCAAACATAGCAAAATACGGTGGTCACCGGTGATTGGCGCAAAATACTTTACTAAAAATGCAAAAAGTTCACAATTCGCTATTTGCAATCTTGTAAAAGCAATTGATATTGAAACGCTTCAATACTTTGACTTCTAACAACTCTGCATTACCTTTATTTTACGATTTAAATATACTCTGTGGTATTTTATCGCATCGTGGTTCAAACATAGCAAAATACGGTGGTCACCGGTGACCGGCGCAAAAGATTTTACTAAAAATGCAAAAAATTTGTAATTTATTATTTGCAATCTTGTAAAAGCAATTGACATTGAAACACTTCAATACTTTGACTTCTAACAACTCTGCGTTGCCTTTATTTTACGATTTTATTATACTCTGTAGTATTTTATCGCATCGTGATTCAAACATAGCAAAATACGATGGTCACCGGTGATTGGCACAAAATATTTAACTAAATACGCAAAAAGTTCACAATTCGCTATTTGCAATCTTGTAAAAGCAATTGATATTGAAACGCTTCAATACTTTGACTTCTAGCAACTCTGCGTTACCTTTATTTTACGATTTAAATATACACCGTAGTATTTTATCGCATCGCGATGCAAACATTGCAAAATACGGTGGTCACCGGTGACCGGCGCAAAAGATTTTACTACAAATGCAAAAATTTCGCAATTTGCTATTTGCAATCTTGTAAAAGCAAGTGATATTGAAACGCTTCAATACTTTGGCTTCTAACAACTCTGCATTATCTTTATTTTACGATTTAAATATACTCTGTAGTATTTTATCGCATCGCGATTCAAACATAGCAAAATACGGTGGTCACCGGTGATCGGCGGAAAACATTTTACTAAAAATGCAAAAAAATTCGCAATTTGCTGTTTGCAATCTTGTAAAAGCAATTGATTTGAAACGCTTCAATACTTTGACTTCTAGCAACTCTGCGTTATCTTTATTTTACGATTTAATTATACTCTGTAGTATTTTATCACATCGCGGTTCAAACGTAGCAAAATACGGTGGTCATCGGTGACCGGCGCAAAATATTTTACTACAAATGCAAAAAATTCGCAATTTGCTATTTGCAATCTTGTAAAAGCAATTGATATTGAAACGCTTCAATACTTTGACTTCTAACAACTCTGCGTTACCTTTATTTTACGATTCAAATATACTCCGTACTATTTTATCACATCGCGGTTCAAACGTAGCAAAATACGGTGGTCATCGGTGACCGGCGCAAAATATTTGACTAAAAATGCAAAAAATTCGCAATGAGGCCTATTTACAATCTTGTAAAAGCAATTGACATTGGAACGGCGCTTCAACACTTTGGCTTCTAACAACTCTGCATTATCTTTATTTTACTATTTAATTTTACTCAGTAGTATTTTATCGCATCGCAGTTCAAACATAGCAAAATACGGTGATCACCAGTGACCGGCGCAAAAGATTTGACTAAAAATGCAAAAAATTCGCAATTTGCCATTTGCAATCTTGTAAAAGCAATTGATATTGAAACGCTTCAATAGTTTGGCTTCTAACAACTCTGCATTACCTTTATTTTACGATTCAAATATATTCCGTAGTATTTTATCACATCGCGGTTCAAACGTAGCAAAATACGGTGGTCACCGATGACCAGCGCAAAATATTTGACTAAAAATGCAAAAAATTCGCAATTTTCTTGTAAAAGCAATTGATATTGGAACAGTGTTTCAATGCTTTAGCTTCTTACGACTCTAACTATGCGTTACTTTTATTTTATACGATTTAATCATAGTTTGCAGTATTTCGTTGCATCGCGGTTCTAACATTGAAAAACACTTGGCAGTCAACGTGTTAACTGCGTTCTTGACAGTGTAGCGACCCCCGGATAATTAAATGCGATAACCCCACTAGGTGCTAAGTCTAATAACGTTACGTGAATTCGCTGTCCAGCATCATTATAACTGCCGATAATTCCATTATCGCGTGTCTTTGTTTCCAAGCGTGTTTATCGTCGAGAATTAGCACGACACGAAAGATCTCAGATCGAACATTCGGGTAGAAAAGCAAACTGTGTAATACTTGTATTCATTGTGCCAAAGATTCTGCGTTGTTTCTTCATTTACACGAAGACGGATCGTGTGCTTTACGTTGGAACGATGAATCTTGACACTTCTGTTCATTGATCTCTTTCACTCTCTCTTTCTCTTTCTCCCTCTCTTTCTTTCTCTCGGTCTATCTCTATTTTGCAGTTGGATTTTCTTACGCGTAAGTGTATTGTGTATTAAAAGGGAAGGACGAGTAGCGTGTCTCGTCGATATAAGAATTTGTCATTAATGAGATGAATTTTTCGTCGTATTACTCTTACTGTTTAGATTTCTATTTGATATTTCGTGAATTTGACTGAATTATGCAGGAAGACTTTGTCCTCGGCCGATAGAATGTTTCCTCGGACAATTGTATACGTTTTCTTTTTTAACGGAACGTAAAATTTCGTTCGATTAAGTTTGTGTGCTTTACAGACACGCACATATAAATGTGTTCGGGTGACGTGTCTTCTCACTTTGCATAGTTTAATGTAACCCACGATGCCCCCGTATTCTTAATTCGCGTTTGTTGGTCAATTCGTTCTAAGCGACTGGTCACCTTGGCGAAGTACTATGTGCACTACGTATTGTATTTAAAAATTATCGAATAGTATGTATAAAATAAAGCGAAACAAATTATATAAGCAAGCGCATTGACTTTTATTCTTCTTTGACCTTTAATCTGCAATGTTTTTTTTTACAGGAAACATTTTCTTTGGTATGTTGATAATATTCACACATATTGTTCGAAAACTTTCTTTAAGTTGTGTGTATTTTATTTTCGAACGTTTGCTGGATGGTTTTTAATGATTTTGACATGTTAGAGACAAATTTGAAAATCATTCGCCTTTATCCTCAGGTTTTGAGTAAAATATTGTAGTTTCTATACATCTGAGAACATTTGTGTTTTAAGGAAGTTTGTACTGCATTATGGTAGAAATATAAGAAGGAAAGATACTGGTTACTCGAAAACATAAATCTAAAATATTGTTTACTGCTAACTAGTAATACGATATATTTCCTGATTCTGGATTTATTTCATGTGCAGGATTTTACTGGTTGAGGAGCGAAGGCATGAGTATCCTATGAAAAGAATAGATCTACCTTAGAATATATAGAACTTAATCTAATCTTTTTACCTAACGCCAATATGTAGTCAAATTAATTCTAAATTTATAATCTTTGAACAAACGATGTTCTGATGATTAACAGTATTGAAAATATGTTTGTCGTAAAAGTGATGGAAGTTAATTTGCGTATAACAAAATCTCCACTTTGTTCAATTTTCACTGATAAGTACATTGAATAATAAAATTACATTATATAGCATCGCAAAATATATAAAAGGTGTCTATTGGTATTCACTAATATTTTTTACATATATTGACATGCAAACCCTTAAATATCATGCAATAACAGAAGATGGTCCTACTTCAATTTCAAATTGAACGCCTCATGTCTAAAAATCCCAAAAGTCAATTTAAGAATTTACCGTTACTAGATAGACTCGCGTTTACTATATTTCTTAATTTGAAACAAAGTTGTACTAACGTATACGATAATTATTATGTAAACAATTATTATTATGGGAATATCTCCGTATGTGATATTTAATCGTTTAGGTTTCTTTGGGCTGAAAGATCACTTGGACATCCGTTCAGCAACGTTTCAGAAGAAATAATCACACAGTTATGCTCTTTATATCACTAAGAGCCGTAAACATTATTGTCGTTGCAGAATTCTATATTGAGGTAACGGTAGACCATAAGAAAATTATATATCTTCTTATACTCTGTTAACTAAATCATCAACAGATTCTTCGATACGTAGCAAGTTTTCGTATATTACCATTTGCATTTGCCTTTTCAAAAATCACTTTGATAACAGTCATCTTAGCGTATTTTTCTGTTGTCTGCTGAAAGTGTACACATTGCGCGTGGATAGCGTATCTTGGAAGAAAAAAAATGTTTTCCTTGAAACAATATACTCATAAATTCTACATAAAAGATATAAACTTATTCAATGGGTATAAAGAATTTGATTAACAATGTACACGTGGACAGTGTGTCTTCGAAGAAAAATAATTTTTCTTTAAAACAATATACTCATAAATTGTGCATAAAACATATAAACTTATTTAATGGGTATAAAGAATCTGATTAACAATGTACACGTGGACAGTGTGACTTGGAAGAAAAACAATTTTTCTTTAAAACAATATACTCATAAATTGTGCATAAAACATATAAACTTATTTAATGGGTATAAAGAATCTGATTAACAATGTACACGTGGACAGTGTGGCTTGGAAGAAAAGCAATTTTTCTTTAAAACATTATACTCATTTCTACATAAAAGATATAAACTTATTTAATGTTTAAAGAGTTGATTAAGATTAAAAAACGTTGGAAAATGTAATAAATTTTAATATACAGTGACACACAAAGCAATTTCAGTTTCTACATTTATAATTAGCACAACGGAACATCACATTATTGTTTTTCGCACATACAACACAATTTTGCAATCTACTTTTCCTGTACCTTTGAAAAAAGAAGGAAAATGTCTTCCATTCTGTGTATATTAGTGATCATTGAGGTCTAAAGAATGCCGGATGAAGAGTGATTTGGGTCCGCAGGTTACCATATATCCAGTGCATGTTTTATTTTTGGAGTAAAACAAATCAAAAACGAACCGACGAATGACACGTGCCATCGATGTGCAGGATGCATACAAACAAGAGAAACAAGAGTATCGCAGGGCCGGTGATTAACACGTTGAACGCCACGTAACCCAGATCTGGGTTACGGCTATATTTCCTCTATTTAACTTCTTTCGTCACCCACACACGGGTGACGCTATTCTTCGTCCAATTAAAACAGGATTTTTGATCAGAAACAATAGTTTTATTTGTAACATAATTATGATGAGTATAAACAACTGAAAGTAACAATGAACTATAAAATAAACAAAAAGAAACATTAAAAATATACTTATATTTGGTTTTCTATAATATACTATTTGGTTTTAAAATATTATAATATTTTATTAGTTATACCTTCGTTAGAACATTTTAAACATAAATTGAGGTGACTGTGGACACTCTGGACAATATGTTATAGTCTTTTGCACATTTTTTTTGCGTCCTGGCGTTCGAGAGTTTCCCTCCGTTTTGCGTATACAGAAAACCTGTTATTGTCAGATGAACCGACAGTACCAATCTGTTCAAAATCTTCTTCTATAGCCAGGTTTTCTAATAGTTCTTCAATAATAAACAATTTTGTCATATAAATCCTCATTTTTTTTAGCTTGAACGTGACACAATAATATTTCTAACTTTTCTTGGAAAAAATACATCTTGATTTATGAAACTTTCATGAGACTTTTGCGCTGTCTAATGAACATTTTAATAATTAAATAAAGATGTCAAGAATATGCAAAAAATACTCTTTGACTGGCTGATTTGAAGAAACTGAAAGTTCTGACGCAACTAAAGGTTCTGAGGAGACTGAAAGTTCTAGTGTAAATGCCATGCGCATTTTCATAGTGAATTTTTTCCGAAACGCTGATCGCATCCCCCTTCGAGGCCCTTTATACTTTGTTTTTTGCACCTTCGACAAAGTTATCTTCTTTTGTGACAAATAAATAAACTGTGGTTATATTTATACGACGCATTGCATTGTATCGCTCTTCCTTATCGCGCTGTTTACACTCCCGGATTTGGGCCTATTTTAAGAAAATGCGATTTACCTTTTCAACGTTTAAGCAGTATCACACTCTTATATTTTATCTGCTGTAATAGTCGGCGCTTCTTAACCATTTTAAATCTATGACACTATTGATAATATTATAGTCACAGACTTTGCTATTCCGTTCAAATTTATACTCTCGTCTAATACTCTTTGCAAACTCTTACGCGATCGTTTCTGCCCCGGCGCTTACAAAGAATAAATTTAGATTCGCTACAAAATAATGACCCACGAAAGAAACTACACTTTATATTCGACGTAATTCCAACTGTATATGTAAATTAACCCTTCCAACTATTCATGGTGCTTCCGCCGCGTTTGACTATCATACTGTCCGCATCCTTCTAAATCGCATCAAATATTCTAAAAATAAAATTATATTCGCACAAAAACAAAATCGCATATATAGGCGTTCGCCATTTCCTCACTCAGCAGAACGTATTAAATATGTAAAAACAAGCTTCTTGAGTCTTTCGCTGAACAATCAGCGAGATCGCATAATTTTTTTTTCTCCAGCGGTGATGCTTAATTTACAAGTTTGTGTAGAGAGATACATTGTTGCAAAGCACATGTTCCTTCAAACAACATTATTTCACACACTCTTGCTATTCCGTTCAAATTTACCATATTGTCTAATTTATTTGCAAACTCTATCCGCGCATCGTTTCTGCCCCGGCGCTTACAAAGAATAAATCGATTCGCTACAAAATATCGGAAGACGAATTAAATTGATTAAACATTATAAAATATCGCTCGACGTAATTCCAACTGTGTAAGAAATGTATACCCTTCCAGCTATTCCTCGCGGTTTTCCTTTATCGTTTGATTATCAGACTGTCCGCATCCTTCTCGTCGCATCAAATATTCTAAGGCGAAATTATATTCGCCACCTAGCAATAGATTGCCGATATATAGGCGTTCGCAGTTACCTTAATGCCAGAACTATTAATAATAATTAAAAAAACTACTCCCGTTACGAACGATTCGCTCTAAATACCCAGCGAGATGTGAAGAATCTTTTTCTCGTCGGCAAAGTGTTAAATATATAAAAAAAGCTCTACAAGTCTCAGCTAGAGAGACCAACAACATCAGGACAGGTTCCTTGAAACAACATTATAGTCACACACTTTGCTGTTCCGTTCAAATTTATACTCTTTTCTATTACTCTTCGCAAACTCTTACGCGATCGTTTCTGCCCTGGCCCTTACAAAGAATAAGTTTAGATTCGCTAAGAAATAATAACCCACGAAAGGAACTACCTTTACCGCTCGACGTAATTCCAACTGTGTAAGAAATGTATACTCTTCCAACTATTCATTGTGGCTTCCCTTTATCGTTTGACTATCAGACTGTCCGCATCCTTCTCGTCGCATCAAATATTCTAAGGTGAAATTATATTCGCCACCATTCAATAGATTGCCGACCGTAACTCGTAAACGGTACAACATTAATACGTAAAAGATATCGACCCAAGCAGCGTTTAGTTGCCAGACTTTTTCACCTCACGTTGAAATAATACAATGTTGCCACTTTTATGTAAAGGCGCATAAATAATTCCGATTTCAAAATATCCGAGTGTACAATGAATTTTATTGCGTAGCCAATGTAAGCGTATGTTCTTTTCTGAGCAGACAGTTCACTTGCAACGGCCGAATGAAAATGGAGATTTTTAAAACAAATTACATAACGGCAGGGCGCGTTCTGATGTCATTAGTTGGTTTGTGGCCCTACTTGAATTCTAGAACCCAAACCATACGGAGAATATTGGTTCTAATCATTTTGACTAGTTTCGTGTTTTTTCAGGTGAAGTATACTTCGCAAAAGTATCTTTCACAAAACCTTTTATGTTTGAATGAATATTTATCACAAGCATCATAATGATCAATTGCGATGATAATGATGTTATTCCTATTTTTGTTGTATTTTAATATAAAAGTATCTTTCGTTTAATATTGTAACAAATAAATAATAACGGTTATATATGTACCCAGGATTCAAAATATATTAAATTGTTTAAAAAGTAGAATAGTCTTTTTAATTCAAAATATATATATATTTTTTTTTAATAGAATGCATATCTTATTTTACGGAATGCAGAATTTCTTGTCATATACATTAGTCATATGTTCATTTTTTTACACTTTAGTCAGTAATAAAAGTTAGTAAAGAATTAGTTCTAGTTCCATAAAATTTAAATATTGGATACTTAGTATGTGGAAAATTATACGTGAAGCTTGAATATTTTAAATGATGATTAATTAATTTCTTCCATAATCCACAGACTATGAAATACTGAATGTATATTTACAGATATCTCTTTTTCTTACAACAGTCTCTATACGCATACTATCTCGTGCATTTCCATTTTTTATACTGTGTGTCGGAGCGTTTTTAAAATTCATCCTACATTGGGTAAAAAAAGACTCTGTAAGTAATTATTGAAGTACAGGTACAACACAATGGATAAAATCTGTAAGCATGTATATCAAATATGATTCTTCTACAGATTAAGGCACTCTTGGATTGCATCAGAAATGATTGGGATAATTTGAAGTCAACGGAAGACGTTGCCATTATGGAGAATTCTTTGAAACTGGGAGTTTTCTACAACCGATATTGGGCATGTTAGTGGTAATGCTTTTTTAATCAAACATTGAAAACAAACTTTTAATTACAATGGCGAATATTTTTTACTCATTTATGACGAAACTTTGCTATTGTACGTCCACTGTTATACGTTACTATTACGTTACTGTTACTATTAACGCTTGAATATTATTCATCGGTAGAAAGTCATTGAAATAAGTTAAAATAAATATTAATCGTGAAGACATGCGGGGACTGCAAACGGATGCTAACGATAAGCAATTTTAAATAATTCAACCAAGAAGATAACTAATTGTGCAATAGCAAAGAATAATTTTTGTTGAATTTATCGATTACGCCCTATTGGATAGAATAGTTTATTAACCTTTAACGCTCCAGTTACTTTTTCAATACCAGAACTGAAAGAGTTTATTTGAAAAAAGTAGAAAACTGCTTATGAATACTTTCTTGTTTTATCTTACGAATATGCTTTATTATAGCACAAGTAGAACTTTGCTTGTGCTTTTTGCAATTTGATATGATTTGATAACTTTCGAAACAAACTTCAATATGCATTCTTACTATATTTGGATCAGTACCTTGCTTATCTTTTAGAACAGCATTTCTTAATCTAAATTCTTCCATTAAGGTTAATTTAATAATATATCACATTTTCTGTAAAGCACAGTTATCGATTCGTAACAGCGGCCAATTCAATTTTCCGCGATTTCTCAAATTGTATTATACTATGTTGTTCTGCCATTCAGTACCACACACTTATGTGAAACGACTTTTCAGCTTCAGCACTTATTGAATCGAAATATTGTTCAATGATGAAAATTCTGACTATGCTGTACGTCCAGCAGCGTCAAATATTTCACAAAGATTTAATTTGTTATGCAGGACAAATTGGGCACAGCCGTCTGATTAAAATGTGATTTTCTTTCATTAGTTTTTATATACTTGAAATTCTATAACTATTTACTTATTTCATTTACTATTTACTTATTTAATTATTTCCTTATAAAATTTACTTTTATGGCTGTGTTTTATATTTAAATCTGTTTCGCGAAGTAATATTGAAGGTAAAAGGCGGTCATAATGAAATGAAGAACGTTTAAGAAACGCTGTTTTAGAATATCCACTGCAATTCTTTCCTTGACCTCTTCTCAATGTACAAAGCTTACCATATTAATTATCTGTGTATACCTCAAAATCAAATAAATCTTCATTTTCACTTAACTTTAAATTTTCATCACAACATTACGTTTATCTTCGTTTTCATCAATAAAAAACGTCGTAAGACAATTTAATCTCAAAATACAGAAGTATATATATGTATATACATAGGTACTTAAATACTCACATACTTATATATATATACATGTATATACTTCTGCATTTTCAGATTATGTTGTTTTACAACGTTTTTTATTGATAAAAACAAAGAGAAAAAATGTTCTAATGAGAATTTAAAGTTGAGTAAAAGTGAAGATTTATTTATATATTATTATTTATATATATACATATGTATACTGCTATAAATAACGATATGAATAGTTGGCGCCGATGGTAAAGTAGTATTTTAAACGTAATCGTTTTGATTACATAATAACCTGACACCGTAAAATGAATGTTACGAAGCCAATGGAGCGTTAAGTGTTAATAATACCTTTCAATCTACAATACAATAACAATATTTTTGTTTTGACATTTTAGTATCAATGTATCTAACATTATTTATGTATATTCTACTGCCGTCGTCGCCACAAATTTTAGACTTTCTCTTGCCATTAAACGAAAGCCGTGTGCGGCAACAGCCCTTCGCATTTAAATGTTTTATTGATGAGAGCGAGCATTTCTATTCTATGTTGTTATACTCGTGCGTGGCTTCTTTTCTAACAGTAACCATTATAGTAGGGACGAAAATCACATATGTCGCTAATGTTTTGTATGCAACTGGAATGTTAAATGTAGCTGGGTACGTAAGTGTATGATAATACGATTAACGTTTACTACATTCCGCGGTGCTTCGAATGTGTTGTTTATATTTCAGCTATAAATTCGGGCATATGTTTGACAAAACAAAAAATTGTTATTCCAATGACATGTACGAAATTCGTGGAAGACTATGCAGTGGGATAGTGTCTCATAAAAAAGCTATTAGGTTTGCATTTCTTTCCCATAAATGATTCATCTACATCATACTAATTTGGAACTTCGAATATTTTTATATGTAATGCTACTATGTGTTGACAACAAAATTACCTTATTCAATAATATGACGTACAATTACGTAATTATACGGTACTCTTTCAAGCAGCAATTTTTTCATAAAGGTTGACCGTGCGAATCAACGAATGTTACGGATTGGTTGACTTTTTCAATTGCTTTCTGTTACCTGTGCCTTCTATCAGTTTATTTTTGTATTGCGTGAGTATAATCGTGCTATATTCTCTTTTGTATGGCAGTTCATCGTTATTTCCTCAAAAATACATGTATTTCAGTCACGCTTATTTATTGGACAATGGGAAGACATGATACCATTCACTCTTTTTGCTCTTGCGTTAATTGTTTCGTTGTTTCTCTATCTTTATCCAGGACAAATCCTTTTAAATGCCAGCTATGATATCTTTCAGAGCGCGTAAGTATTTATGAGATGAGTACATAACAAAACGTTTAGCAATGAACACGTTCTTACATCTCAATGTTAGAACTTAATTGATTGTGAACGATTTGCTATGAGACTTAATATATCACAAGAAGTCTTTTGCAGAACAAATTTGTACTTCCGGTTGCACAAAGCATCGCACAATTATTTTGTAAATGCTATATATCACGTAAACGGATCATATTATGAGACATTACTATATATCTATATATCTATATATCTATATAGTAATGTCTCATAATATGATCCGTTTACGTAATCTATATACTATATATCTAAGTTCGTCGTTAATATTTCGGTCAAAAGTAGCTAAACATTATCGCCAAAAGCTACGTATACATCAAAGAAGATATTCTCTCTATTCTTTTTAATTATATCACGAAAGAATTACAAGTAGTGGTTGATCATAACAAAAATGACGAACGATTGATCAGTTGTCCGAATCTAAAATGTTTTGTGTGGTTCGTCTTTTTCCTTTAATTTTTGTTTTTCATCTTATTCGGTTCGTTTTCGACTTTTTTCATTATCAGTAGTTAACACGTTGGCGTCGGTAGAGTTCCCCCGATTGCGTTATGTTAAGAGGAACTTCTATAACTTTTTCAACCGATTAATAATTTTCAGTGAAAGTTTGAGAAAAGCACTAGGTTACTACTTTGCATAATAATTTATGCTTTTCAATGTACTATTATCAGCCGTTCTCTGTTTCTTTATTCGCAAGGTAGCAATATAACATTTTGTTGACGGTATCATATTATCGGAGTTCGTCTTTTTTTCTTTGTATTTTATACTTGAAAACAATTATGGAAATGTATTTGGAGTTCACAGTATTTGCACGCGTAAAAAAATTCTCGACAAATTTTGCAGGAGACTAAGCGTCGAACTCATATTTTGTCACTCGAGCACATATGCAGTTCTAATGCTGATAATCCCGAAATAAAAGAAGTTGCAAACATAGTCTAATATTCAATATCGCGAAAGATCTGTTACAAAAGCGCTGTTATATCAATTTATTTTAAGAAAGAGCGCGTTTTTTTCTTTGTACTATATAGTTGAAAAGAATTATGAAGGTGTAGTTGGACTTAACAGTATTTACACGCGTAAAAAAGATTCTCGATGAATTTTGCAGCAAAGTCTAGGCGCCGAACTCATATTTTATCGCTCTAGCACATATGCAGTTCTAATGCCGATAATCCCGAAATAAAAGAAGTTGCAAACATAGACTAATATTCAATATCGCAAAGATCTGTTACAAAAAAAGCTGTTATATCAATTTATTTTCTCTCATAAGCGTGTTTTTTTCTTTGTACTATATACTTGAAAAGAATTATGAAGATGTAGTTGGACTTAACAGTATTTACACGCGTAAAAAAGATTCTCGATTAATTTTGTAGCAAAGTCTAAGCGTCGAACTCATATTTTATGACTGTAGCACATACCACCTTGATCAAAAAGTTTTAGGACCGGCCGCCATATGGCGCTCTCAGTCACTCGATTGAATTTTTTTTTGTTAGGTTGCCACATCCGTCATTAATGTTCCCACCAAATTTCAGCGTCATAGCTTAACATTTGTAAAAGTTATACCGTGTTGAGTACATCCACCTTTATGCGTGTTTCCGATTTCTTACATATTTGAAAATGGCATCAACTTTGGATCAACGAATTTGCATAAAATTTTGCATGAAAAACGGATTTAACGGTCCGCAGACCTTGGAAATGTTGGAGAAGTGTTTCGGCAACGATGCTCTTTCGAGATCAAACGTTTTTCAGTGGAACGAATGCTTCTGAAGAAATCACGTTTTTTTCAGTCGAAAAAGAAGGTGACGCTCACGATTTTCATGCGTTACAACGGTGTTCTGCATCATGAATTCTTGCCAGAGCAACAGACAGTCAACAAAATGTATTATTTGGGCGTTATGAGACGCTTGCATGAAGCATTTCGCCAAAAAAGACCGAATTTGAGGACAAACAACTCGTAGATTTTGCACCACGATAACGCACCATCGCACAATGCGATCATTATTCGCGAGTTTTTGACCAAAAATAATACAAATACTATTCACCAGCCTCCGAATTCACCTGATTTAACCGACTTAAAAAACCGCTTCACGGAACGCGTTACAGCACTCAATTATTTATGGAAAAATATCGAAGACGGCTCTGATGGACATACTATATATTATATACCAGCGATCTTTCGATGATTGATCAAGTTGGTATAAGTGCGTATACTATATATCTAAGTTCGATATCAATTTTCGGTCAAAAGTAGCAACTTTATCTCCCGCCGTTTTTTGCATTGGACGAAAGGAAAAACGGCAAAGCAAAGATGTGTCTCTCTTATAATGGATAAACTTGTATTTTCGATTTTATGAAAGTCCTAAAACTTTTTTATCAAGGTGGTATACAGTTCTAATGTTGATAATTCCGAAATAAAGAAAGTTGCATATTGAAATATTAAATATCGCTAAAGATCTGTTTCATAGTCCCTGACGAGAATTTTTGTTTTTCATCTTATAGCGCTGTTTTCGATTTTTTTATGATCGTAAAAAGTATAAAAATGCACATATGCGTAATCCGGCGCCAATGTGTTAAATCATCGTGTCGTCTGTCTAACAAGGCATGTCGTTTCACAGTAACACCTTTCTTCCTCACACATGACACGCTTCATCTTACCAGTTCTTACACGTATATATTAGGTGTACAAATGAATAATCCAAATTATTTTGAATGGTTATGAAATCAATTTTAAATTGAATAGATTTTCCCACTCTTCTGTGATTATGTCGTGTTGACATATAGCTCTTTAACAAATAGTTTACAAAAAGTCCAAAAAAATATTATTCAGTTCAGTGAGTCGGAAATGGCAACAGATAAGGTTATTCGACATTTTCTTTGTGTTTTCCAACAAGAAAAAATGCTGCAAGAGCATGTAATCGATTTGTTCTTTCCTCAAGGTGTTGTATCATACGATGTGTGCGCATTTTCGTTTAAGCGGTTTAAAAGCAAATTTCAGTCTAATCGACAAACAACGCCCTGGAGGCCCTCGGAGTGCATAACGATGATTTGTTCGAACTGCTCGCTGAATTCGGCACAAACGCAAAAGGAGCTTGCATATTGAAATATTGGGATAACGCAAAAATATTTCCATAACGCCTGATGAGATGAGAAAGATCTAAAGAAGGAAAATGGGTTCTATGACTCAGTGAAACCAACAAAAATCAACGAGTAGCATGCGTATCTCTCTCCTCAATAAGCAGCGTCGAAATCTTTCGTGGAAAATCGTTACGGGCGATAAGAAATGGATACTCTATGACAATCCGAAACGTAAAAGTCATTCTTCTTCACCATCAACATCGCTTAATGCTTCGGAAGAAAGGTTCTTCTGTGTATATATATATATCAAGGGCGTACTTTATTATGAGTTTTGTTCACCGGGTGAAACAGTTACTGCAGACTGCTACCAACGCCAATTAATCTGTTGAGTCAAATGAGAACGAAAACGCCCGTTACCGGCAAGGAAACGTTTTATTGAAGTGTTGCATCAACGCTAACACATTAAAAAGACATCATAATGAGCCTTGGTTGGCAGAATATGGAGCACCCGGCGTATTTATCTTACCTTGCTCCAAAATTACCACTTGTTTTGTCTCGTGCAAAACGCCTTGTCCGATATGCACTTCCAATCAATCGATGAGATCCGAAAATGGCTTGACAATTTTATCGTATGCAAAGACGTAACATTTTTTCGAGATGGAATTCATCAGCTGCCTGAAAGAGTACTTTGATTAAAAAATTTAATTTACTTTGTTTTAAAATAAACCTTGAATTTAGCTGAAAAAATTGGATTATTCATTCGTATTATACACAACTGTCTTTGCGGCCAAAATGCTTTTAATTGTGGAAATGAGAATGAAAATCTTAATTGGTAGATTCGAAAAAAACGCTTTAAAAATTAAAAGTTTTTATTAAATCAAAAAATTAACATTTTTATCAAATCTGTTTATCTTACTTTTGCAAAATATATTTGTATTGACAAACATAGGTTTGCTCGTCAATGCAATCTTGGCAGTATTTAGTGACCTTTTTGTCAATTGCAACATTTAGTGTATTTTGCAAAATTATACCAAATACGTTGGCCCCTCCTTCGTTTGCAATTCATGTCGTATTCTTACAAATAACGAAATTAATTATTATTTCACCATTACATGCACAGAATAGTAAAAATATTTTCGTGGTGTCTTGAGCGAAACATGTGATTTCGGCGTGGCAGTCAACATGTTAATTGGTTGCACTAATTCTTCACGTGAAGTCACTTCTGTACGGCAAACTTAATCTGTTAGAGTTGCCCATGTATAAAATTCACGCGGCTTATTATATTATTATGACTTTGCAATAAAGCGTTTCTAATCAAACTTTGAATAATATTTTTTTCTTATTGTCGCTTGTAGAATATACTGGCACAATTTTCCCGCAGAAGCCTAGGACATCCACCATATAATTCATATATTCGCATAATTCACAAAATAAAATGTATTTTTGGATGGGTCATCGTTATATTTATCACATTGACATTGTTAGATATAAATGAATAAATTGTATTTTGCTAGATTCTTTTCACTGTGGTATACTGCTTCTCCGAAAGCGCAAAAATTATTGCTATTAGTATTGCACAGGACTGCAGTTCCAAACGGTATTATTATGGGTAATATCATTACAGCATCAATGGGTACTTACGCAACGGTAAATTATAAGAAATAAATTTCGTTTCAATGAATTACACTGCCAGCTCTTGAAATAAAGATCGTCTTTTGATCTAAGGTTTTGCAATCATGTTTGTCGTACTTCGCTATACTCTGTTCACTTCAATAGCCAGTGATCTACTCAATGGCAGTTAATATTTAACAACTTGGGACAACGAAAACATGAATTTAACTATAAAACATCTGTTTAAAGGAAACAATTTTTACAAATGACATGTGATGCACTGTATGTGTAACATTTGGTATTAAAGTATTAAAAACATAATGTTTCAGGTTTTTATCTTCTGTAGTTATTAATCTTAGCCTATTAAGAATCCTGTTATAATTTGAAAACATGCCTAATTATTGTTAAGCGATGGTAACCATATTCGACAAAAGTAAAACAGAAAAGTTGTTAATAGTATTTACGCACCTTACAGTTATATTATTGCTAAAAAAAACCATTCAAAATGTCAATACATAATGGAAACTGGAAATTTGGATAATTCGTTAAAGGAAAAAAAAGAATCAAGGTAATAAAGTAATATAATATTTAAGAAAAGAAACTAAACATTTATTTCATCCTTAGAGAGGAGAACGACATTACTTGGTCGGACTTTTTCATACTTGATTTGCGCATATAGTGTTGCAAGTTTCTCTTTTTCGTCAGGTCATTTGGTTTTATTTTCGTATTGTCGTTGTATTTACCCATAATTTGCTTTAAGTAGCAAATTCATTTTTTTCCTAGATATCGGATGTACGTAACATGTAATTCAAAAATACTAAGTTAATATGGATATACATTTATTTACATAATTTTTGTCCCACTTAAATACAGCAGTACTCGGCGTACATTTCAGTTGGTTCTGCTGAACATTTCAGTTCTCATTTTTCTCATTGTACTCGACCATATAATCCGAGTACAGTAAAACCTGTTTTTGTGCGGTCTTTTTTTATGCGATTGGTTTTACATGTACATATACATGTTGTGGACGAAATGTATGAATGTGTAATTAATCGAAACGTTACCCAAAACGCGTCAACGTTATTATCTGAAATTAGTACGCTCGCACATAACATCGGCAGAGAAGGCTTTGATTCTTTCGGCGATAATGACTTGAACGAGATGATTGAGTACCAAACTATCGATGGTAGTGACATTATCAATAGTTTGATAGATTATGAAAATGGACAAGAAGAACCAGAATCTATTACAGCAGATGAAATATATGCAGGGATCCAGATTTCGAAAAAATTGGAAACGCATTTTCTTAAAATAGATACCAATGCAGAAAGACGCTTAAAATTCCAAAAAGGGCTGAGATCGTGCATGTCTCACTATTGTGACGTTTACAAGCAACTGACCAGTCGACCGTCGTCACAAAAACTAATCATTGAGTTCAAAAAACAAATCAATTGTAATCCTATCTTCAAGCGACGAAAGCGATTTTCAATCAATCCATCATAAAAAGATGCGCGTTTTGGATTACGACGAGTAGTAGCAAACTATTTAATGTACAATTTGAAAAATTCTCCATGTATATGTACAATGAAGAATTAAATATTTTTACAATTTCTTTAGGTCTAATTTAATTATTTAATTTAATTGAAAGCATTCCCTCATCTATTTCATAAATCATTGATGTATTTTTTAAGTCCGACTTTTTTATGCGGTCCCTATCCACCGCATAAAAAAATTTTTGGTAGTATATCGTACAAAATTGTTTATTATATGTAAGAATTTATAAAATTTTTGAATATTTTTTTGTACGATTTCTTTTATGCGGTCCCTATCCACCGCACAAAAACAGGCTTTACTGTACCACAATACGAACGCTTCTAAGCAGCGCGCGTGGCCTGAAGGCGATTTTCTTAAAAGTACGCGTGGCGCTCAACGTGTTAAGTAAACTGTTTAAGTAATAATTAAAAAATGTAAGATTATACAATAAAAATGGTGTAACAGTTACCTTAATGCCTTTTTTAATAATAATTATATTGCAACTACTTATGTTACGAACGATTGCATA
Organism: Cryptocheilus praepositus; assembly: GCA_033815515.1. Classification (NCBI taxonomy): domain Eukaryota; kingdom Metazoa; phylum Arthropoda; class Insecta; order Hymenoptera; family Pompilidae; genus Cryptocheilus; species Cryptocheilus praepositus. The sequence goes on along the minus strand of JAWWQZ010000018.1, from coordinate 405,184 downwards.
AATACCACCGTTGAAAAGTAGTCGAACTTGCGATGAATTTCGCAGAGCAATGCTTGGCGAACTGGGAACTGTGATTTCAACTGTCTTGCCCTCCCAATTTACCAGACTGTGTTTTAATGAAATCTCTATCGATCCTATCGAAGCGGCTGCTTGTTTGGTTAGTTTGGCACTGTCTTCCGCTGCCTTCGTATATTGGAAGATTACGTTAAATTTATTAAACAGTATAAAATATCCTTAGAAATGTCATACCAAGAGAAAATATATGCTGATCCGTTATCAGACGTGGAGAATAGTTCTGATAGCGATAGTGATAGTGATTTGGATACTGAGAACGATATCGTTGTGAGACGATTAAAAAATAACGGAAGTTCCTAAGGGTTAAATTTCATAAGTAAAATGTTTAAGTCTTAATTAAAAAATGTAAGATTATACAATAAAAATGGTAACAGTTACCTTAATGCCTTCTTTAATAATAATTATGTTATGCGCACCGTTCAAATGAGAATCGCGTTTTTGCTCTTCTCGTCGTTTTGGAAGTTCTTGGAAGGAAAGGGTTCGTGGAAAGTTTGTGGGAAAGGAAAGGGATTCGCCAATCGGGGTGGTTTTTTTTGGTGTCGTTGTTAAATGATGGTTGGATGAAAGTTTACCCCACTCATTGCGGAAAATACAGAGTTTCCATTTTTTCGCTGTTGAGTGGGGCAACTTGTAGTTGCCGCATGTCTTTACCAAAAAAGAAATCGGGTACTGATACTTGACTGAAGATTTAAGACTAAGAGCAACGCTGAAGTAATAAAGATATTAGGAACGTGCTCTAAAGTGGTCATGGAGGATTAGGGAACGGAATTGTGGAACCATTATGAATGTATTGAAAGCTATTTTTGGAGAGTCTCCAGAGTGCGGGGATGAAGGCATTGTTTTGGGGATGGGACAGAATTCCGGACCGAACGACTCGTTGAGAAGGGCAAGTGTTGTGTGTAACAATTATATTGCAACTACTTATGTTACGGACGATTGCATAAATACCATCGTTGGAGAGCAGTCGAACTTGCGGTGAATCTTGCCGGCGACTCGAGAAATATGCGGCCGGCAAAGTGTTAAATACATAAAAAAAAGCTCCTGCGAGTCTTTGGCTAAAACAACCCAGCGAGATCGAAACAATTTTTTGTTTGAATGAGTTCCCTTATCTACAAGTCGCGGCTAGAGAATTGCAGTCAAATCGGGAACAGGCTCCTTCAAGCAACATTATAGTCGCACCCTTTGCTATTCCGTTCAAATTTATACTCTTGTCTCTCTTTGCAAACTTTTATTGACGCGTTTTTGCCCTGACACTTGCACGAAAAGAACTAACTTTACCGCTCGAGGTAATTCCGACTGTGCAGAAAATCTATACCCTTCCAGCTATTTCTTGTGGTTTCCCTTTATCGTTTGGCTATCAGACGGTCCGCATTAAATATTCTAAGGCGAAAAGGTATTCGTCACCAAGAAATAGATTGCCGAGCGTGGCTCGTAAATGGTACAACATTAATACGTAAAAGATATCGACCCAAGCAGCGTTTTAAGCGCCAGACTTTTTCACCTCACGTTTAAATAATAGGATGTTTCCACTTTTGTGTAGAGGCGCATAAATAATTCTGATTTCAAAATATCCGAGTGTACAACGAATTTTTTTCCGCAGCCAATGTAAGCTTATGTTTGTTTCCAAGCACGCAGTTCACTTGCAACGGCCGAGTGAAAATGGAGATTTTTAAAACGAACTACATAATGTTAGGGCGTATTCTGATGTCATTAGTTGGTTTGTGGCCCTACTTGAATTGGAGAACCCAAATCATACGAAAAATATTTGTTCTAATCATTTTTACTAGTTTCATGTTTTTTCAGGTGAAGTATACTTCGTTATCTTTTACAGAAGCTTTTATGGTTGAACGAATATCTATCACAAGCATAATAATCAACAGTTATGATGATAATGATGTTATATGCATTTTTATTATATTTGCATGTAAAAGTATCTTTCGTTGAATATTCTAACAAATAAATAATAACGGTCATATGTGTACCCGGGATTCAAATTTTATAAAATTGTTTAAAAAGTAAAATTGTCTATTTTATTCTTAAAAATAAATTTATTTTTAATCAGATTGCATATATTATTTTACGGAAAACTGGATTTCTTGTCATACACACTAGTCACATGTTTCTTTTTTTACACTTTTGTCAGTAATAGAAGTCAGTAAAGAATTAGTTCCAGTTCCATAAAGTTTAAATATTGGACACTTGGTATGTGGACCGCTATCTCATCGGACGATGATAAAAAGAAAATCATACGTCAAACTTGAATATTTTTAATATTTAACAAGCAAAATAATGATCAATTGCGATGATAATGGTGTTATTCCCGTTTTTGTTGTATTTTAATATAAAAGTATCTTTCGTTTAATTTTGTAACGAATAAATAATAACGGTTATATATGTACCCAGAATTCAAAATATATTAAAGTGTTTCAAAAGTAGAATAGTCTCTTTTATTCTTAAAAACATTTTTTTTTTAAATAATTTGCATATCTTATTTTACGGAATGCAGAATTTCTTATCATATACATTAGTCATATGTTTATTTGTTTTACACTTTAGTCAGTAATAAAAGTTAGTAAAGAATTAGTTCTAGTTCCATAAAATTTAAATATTGTCCACTTGGTATGTGGAAAATTATACGTGAAGCTTGAGTATTTTAAATGACGACTAATTAATTTCTTCAATAATCCACACATTATAAAACACTGAATATATATTTACAGATATCTCTTTTTGTTACAACTGTCTCTATGAACATAATATCTCGTGCATTTCCATTTTTTATACTGTTTGTTGGAGCGTTTTTAAAATTCATCCTACATTGGGTAAAAAAAGACTCTGTAAGTAATTATTGAAGTATAGGTACAATACATCGAATAAAATCCGTAAGCATGTGTATAAAATGTGACACTTCTTTAGATTAAGGCACTCTTGGATTGCATCAGGAATGACTGGGATAATTTGAAGTCAACGGAAGACGTTGCCATTATGGAGAATTCTTTGAAACTGGGAGTTTTCTACAACCGATATTGGGCATGTTAGTGGTAATGCTTTTTTAATCGAACTTTGAAAACAGACTTTTAATTCTCATGGAAAATATTTTTTACTCACTTATGATGAAACTTTGCTACTGTACGTTTACGGTTAAACGTTACTATTACGTTGTTGTTTTTATTAACGCCTGAATATTATTCACCGGTAAAAAGTCATTGAAATAAGTTAAAATAAATATGAATCGTGAAGACATACGGGGACTGCAAACTGATGCTAACGGTAAGCAATTTTAAATAATTCAACCACGAAGATAACTAATGGTGCAATAGCAAAGAATCATTTTTGTCAAATTTATTAATTACATCCTATTGGATAGAACACTTTATTAACCCTTAACGCTCCGGTTACATTTTTAATACCAAAAGTGAAGGAATTTATTTGGAAAAGGCAGAAAATTGCTTTTGAATTCTTTCTTCTTTTTATCTTACGAATATGCTTTATTTGAGTGTAAATAAAACTTTACTTTTGCTTTCTGCAAATAGTATGACAATATTCGTGCGTAAATTGTCTCGCGCTTTTGCTTATCTTTTAGAACAGCATTTCTTAATCTATGTGAAATGTAAAAATGAGACGAAAATGTAATTCAGATACATGAATTTAAAGAAAAATTATTCAGAATTCTTCGATTAAGGTTAATTTAACAATATGTCTATAATACTTAATAATACATATTCTGTAAAGTACAGTTATACAATTGTAACACTGACTAATTGAATTTCCCACAATTTTTTAAATGGCATTATATGTTCTTCTGCCATTCAGTACCACATACTTATGTACAACAACTTTTTAACTTCAGTACTTATTAATTCGAAATATCGTTCCACTTTAAAATTGCTGACAATGCTTTATGTCCAGTAGCGTCAAATATTCCACGTAGATTTAATTTGTTACGCGGAAAAATCGGGCACATCCATCTGATTAAAACGCGTTTTTCTTTCATTAGTTTTTGTGTACTTGAAGCAAATCCTAAAACTATTCCTTTTCATATATTTATGGAAAAATATTTATTTTTATATCTGAATTTTATATTTAAATCTGATTCCGCGAAGTAATATTGATGGTAAAAAGGAGTCATGATGAAATGAAGAAAGTTTAAGAAACGCTGTTTTAGAATATACACTGGAATTCTTTCCTTGACTTCTTCTCAGTGTACAAAGCTTACCATTTTAATTATTGTCGTATAATTCAAAATCAAATAAATATTTACTTTCACTTAACTTTAAATTCTCATCACAACATTACGGTTTCCCTATGTTTTTATCAACAAAAAAGTTGTAAAACAATTTAGTCTCAAAATACAGAAGTTTAAATATATAATATGTACATATATCGCTGTAAATACAGAAATGAAAAGTTGGTGCCGTTGGTAAAGTAGCATTTTAAGAGTAATCGTTTTGATTACGTAATAGCGTGATACCATAGAATGAATGTTACAAAGCCAACGGAGCGTTAAGTGTTAATAATACCTTTTTATCTATAATACAATGACAATATTTTTGTTTTAACATTTTAGCATCAGTGTATCTAACATTATTTATGTTTCTTCTACTGCCGTCAACGCCACAAATTTTAGACTTTCTCTTGCCACTAAACGAAAGCCGTGAGCGGCAACAACCCATCGCATTAGGATGTTTTATTGATGAGAGCGAGTATTACTATTCCACGTTGTTATACTCGTGCGTGGCTTCTTTTCTAACAATAACCGTTATAGTAGGGACGAAAATCACATATATCGCTAATGTTTTGTATGCAACTGGAGTATTAAATGTAGCTGGGTACGTAAGTGTATGATAATGTGAATAACGTTTACTACATTCCGGGGTGCTTCGAATGTGTTGTCTCTATTTCAGCTATAAATTCGGGCATATGTTTGACAAAGCAAAAAACTGTTATTCCGATGACATGTACGAAATTCGTGGAAGACTATGCACTGGGATAGGGTGTCATAAAAAAGCTATTAGGTTTGCATTTCTTTCTCATAAATGATTCATCTACCTCGTACTACTTTGGAACTTCGAATATTTTTATATGTAATGCCACTACGTGTTGGTAACAAAATTATCTTATTCAATAATATGACGTACAATTTCGTAATTATACGACATTGTTTCAAGCAGCAATTTTTTCATAAAGGTTGACCGTACGAATCAATGAATGTTATGGATTCGTTGACTTTTTCAATTGTTTTCTGTTACCCGTGCCGTCTATCAGTTTATTTTTGTATTGCGTGAGTATAATTGTGCTATGTTCTATTTTGTATGATAGTTCATCTTTATTTCCTCAAAAATACGTGTATTTCAGTCACGCTTATTTATTGGACAATGGGAAGACATGATACCATTCGCTCTTAGTGCTATTGCGTTAATTATTTCGTTGTTTCTCTACCTTTATCCAGGACAAATCCTTTTAAATGCCAGCAATGATATCTTTCAGAGCGCGTAAGTATTTACGAGATGAGTATGTTACCGTGAATGACCGAAATTGGAGAATGTCGACTTTCACCGGTGAATGTCAAGAGATACCAAATACGTCGGTGAAAGACCGAATATTTCATTACATTGTTCTACATTCGGACCCTCTGCGGTGTGTCGACAATTAGTGCATGGTGAATGTCAACATTTACCGGTGTAAGTCAGAAATAAGGGTATTTAGCAAATATTTCGGACATACACCAAGCGACTATGTGAATGTTGACATTCACCGGTGAAAGTCGACATTCTCCAGATTTCGGTGTTTCACTGTAACAAGTACATAGCAAAACGTTGAGCAATGAACACTTTCTTACGTCGCAACGTTAGAACATACCAGGTTGCTCAATAAGTTTTGTCGTTCGATAAGAAAAACACAATGTTATGGTTCAAAATACACTTTATTATTCAGTATAATCTCCCTGAACATGAATGCACTTCGTCCAACGATCCTCCAATCTGTGGATCCCATCCCTGAAGTGGGATTCCGGAAGGTCTGCAAAATACGCTTCAACAGCCGTTATGACCTCTTCATTTGACGAAAAACGCTTGCCACGCATACATTTTTTGAGTTCTGGAAACAAATGGAAGTCGCTGGGGGCCAAATCTGGTGAATACGGCGGATGCTCCAACAATTCGAACTTTAATTCATGGATTTTAGCCATTGTCAAAATGCTCTTGTGACACGGTGCGTTGTCCTGATGAAAAAGGATTTTTTTCTTCTGCAAACCGGGTCTTTTTTCACGAATTTTTTCCTTCAACCGGTCCAAAAGGTTGCAATAATATTCAGAATTAATTGTTTTACCAGTTTGCAAGTAATCCACAAATAAAATTCCTTTCGCATCCCAAAAAACTGATGCCAGAACCTTCTTGGCCGATTTCTGGACACGAACTCGTTTCGAAGCCGAACAACCAGGTTCACACCACTCTTTAGCCTCTTGTTTTGATTTAGGATCATGGTGATAGACCCAAGTCTCATCCATAGTGATGAATCGGCGCACAAAATCCACTTCATCCTTTTTAAAACGCTCCAAATGTTGTTGAGAAAGTCGCATTCGAATGTGTTTTTGTTCAATTGTTAGCGAATGCGGCACCCATTGTGCACACAGCTTTTTAAAACTCAAAATTTCATTTAAAATATGACTCACACTGCCTAATGAGATGTGTAGAGCCTCTACTAAATCCCTCTCAGTCAATCGACGATCTTCCAAAACCATATCCTGTACTTTGGCTAAGATTTCTGGTGTTGATGCGGTTTTTGGACGTCCTTCACGTGGATCGTCTTCAAGGCTTGTACGACCACGTTTAAATTCAGCAACCCATCTTTCTACTGTTCTAATTGACGGTGAACGTTCATTATACACTCTTAACATTCGTTTGTGAATTTCTTTTGGTGCTACACCTTCCAAAAATAAGAATTTTATCACTGCACGATATTCAATTTTTTCCATTGTCGAAAATACTGTGACACGGCGACACTAAATGGCTTGTAAACAAAGAATGAATTGACTGATTGAAATGAATCTTCACATACGTTGATAAGAAGAGTGAACCAACAAAGCAAAAACAAATTTGGACTAGTAGCAACGCCCTCAACAAAACAAAACAAAACTTATTGAACAACCTGGTAATTGATTGTGAACGACTTTTCATGTGGTTTATTAAATCACATGAAGTCTTTCGCACGACAAATGTGTACTTCCTGTTGCACAGAGCATCGAACAATTATTCCGTAGATGGTATATATCGCGCAAATGGATCATATTATGAGACAAAACTGCGTAGCTAATTTTGTCATTAACATTTCGGTCAAAATATTATCAAAATGAAAAATGAAGAAATTCTTTTTCTTCTTTTTAATTATGTCACGAAAGAATTACAAGTAGTGGTTGACTATAACAAAAGTGACAAACGATTGATTAGTTGTTCGTATCTAAAATGTTTTCTGTGGTTCGTCATTTGCCTTTAGTTTCTGTCTTTCTTCTTCTTCGATTCGTTTTCGACTTTCGCGTCATCGGTACTTAATGCATTGGCGTCAAGAGAGTTCCTTCATTTGCATTACTTTAAGAGGAACTTTTATAACTTTTTCACCCCATTAATACTTTTCAATGAAAGTTTGAAAAAACCGCGAAGTTACTACTATGCATAATAATTTATGATTTTCTGTGTGCTGTTATATGTTATATTGTACTCTATTTCTTTGTTCGCAAAGTGAAAAATGTGATATTGTGCTCACGGTATCATATTTTTGAAGTTAGAATTTATATAAATGTGATTGGGCTTCCCAGTATTTGCACGTGTGAAAAAGATTTTCAATGAATTTTGTAGCAAAGACTAAGCGTCGAACACATATTTTATCACTCTAGGACATATGCAGTTTTAATGTCGATAATCCCGAAATAAAAGAAGTTGCATATTGAAATATTAAATATCGCTAAAAATATGTTTCATAATCCCTGATGAGAATTTGAACCATCTATAGTGCTGTTTTAATTTGTTTTAAGAAAGGCGCGTAAAAAGTATAATAATGCACATATGCGTAATCCGGCGCCAATGTGTTAAACCATCGTGTCCTCTCTCTAACAGGGCATGTCGTTTCACAATGACACCTTTCTTTCTCACACATGACACGCATAATCTTACCAGACTTACACGTATATATTTGTATACGACTGTCTTTCGATTTTCGGCCAAAATGCGGGAGCATACTTTACAAGTGGAAATAAGAAGAAAATCTTACTTGATATTCGGTAAGAAATGATTTATTACAAAGTCGTCAACAAATGAAATAGAAATAGGTAACAGCGGGTTTTATTTCGCAGAATATGAATGCTCAAGTGTGTTTATCTTACCTTTCCAAAATGTCGTGTTTGTATTTGTGTACAAGCTTGATATCGATGCTTGCTGGAACTTACTACTGCACGAATTTCATAAAAATACAGACTTATTAACACGTTGAGCGCCAGTCATATGTGACCGCAACTTGTTTCTCCTGCAGTGCCATGGTGGTCATTAGTGACCGGAATGCATCAAATACTTACAATTGTAAAAATTGAATGGAAATTCGCTAATTAGAGAATGATTTGAAATAAAATCTGCAGTATTGAAAAATTAAAAGTTTTTATTAAATCAAAAATTAATTTTTATCAAATCTTTTATCTACCGGTACATTGTATTGAAGCATTTTAAACATAGGTGTTGCTCGTCAATGCAATCTTGGCAGTATTTAGTGACCTTTTTGGTCCGATTTTTTGCACTTTGTGTTCCGAAGCTTGCAACATTTAGTGGTAATACTGTTTGCAAAATTTGCATACCAAATACGTTGGCCCCTCCTTCGTTTGCAATTCATGTCGTATTCTTACAAATAACGAAATTAATTATTATTTCACCATTACATGCACAGAATAGTAAAAATATTTTCGTGGTGTCTTGGAACTTCATAATAATTTAGAGTTAAAATTCGTTGCACTAATTCGTCATGAAGTGACTTTTGTATGTCAAACTGAATCTTCTAGAGTTATCCATGTATAAAATTCATGAGGCTTATTCTATTATTATGACTTTGCAACAAAGCGTTTCAAATCGACCTTTGAATAATATTTTTTTCTTATTGTCGCTTGTAGAATATACTGGCGCAATTTGCCCGCAAAAGCCTAAGACATCCGGTATATAATTGATGTATTCACATAATTCACAGAAAAAAATGTATTTTTGGATGGGTCGTTGTTATATTTAACACATTGATATTGTTAGATATAAATGAATAAATTGTATTTTGCTAGATTCTTTTCCCTGTGGTATACTGCCTCTCCGAGAGCCCAAAAATTATTGCTATTAGTATTGCACAGGACTGCAATTCCAAACAGTATTGTTATGGGTAATATCGTGACAGCATCAATGGGTACTTTCGCAACGGTAAATTACAAACAATAAATTTCGTTTCAATGAATTACACTGCCAGCTCTTGAAATAAAGATCGTCTTTTGATCTAAGGTTTTGCAATCATGTTTGTCGTACTTCGCTATACTGTGTTCACTACAATAGCCAGCGATCTGTTCATTGGCATTTAATATTTAACAGCTTGGGGCAACGAAAACATGAATTTAACTATAAAACATCCGTTTAAAGGAAATAATTTTTACAAATGACATGTGATGCACTGTATGTGTAACATTTGGTATTAAAGTGTTGAAAACAGAATGTTTCAGGTTTTTATCTTCTGCAGTCGTTATTAATATTACTCTATTAAGGATTCTGTTTTAATTTGAAAACATGCCCAATTATTGTTAAACGGTGGCATGTATATTCGACGAAAGTAAAAAAGAAAAGTTATTAATGGTATTTACAGACCTCAAAGTTGTATTACTGCTAAGAAAACCATTTGAAATACAGATTTTGAAATGTGTACTCAGCTCGAATTCAACCGTCGAACATTACCGAATCGAGATCAGTGCTCTATCAAGTGAGAAAATCAGCAAAGAGCTATTCTTTTGGTTGATATAATTTCGTGATTTCGTAATAACAATTAGAAATGAGAAGAAAAAAATACTCGATCGCCAATGATACACTACAAGTTTGTCAGAGCTCTTATAAACCAGTTGAGAGGTGATTTTCGGGAATCGAGAATACATACATCCACATCTTCAGCGGGTAACAGACTGAACAATAAACAACACATTCCCTATGTGGGAGAAAGAAAATGGGACTGTATTATTTGTTCTGATGGAAAAATACCAGGTGGAACATGTTAAACGACTTATTATTGTGAAATGTGCACAAATCAGCCTAAAATGCATATTCGGGAATGTTTCATATTGTACACAATTATAAGAAGTAAAATGTTGCCTTTTTTTTGCAAATATTGGGTGTACAAATAAGTTTTGAGAGATTTACATAAGATGGCGTTACTAGTATTAAATCCTGTCGGACAATCTTGTAACTATATTCATGTTGAAGCATAATGATTTCCCTCTAAAAACGTAAATAATCAACTTTCTTTGTGCTTAAACCATGTCAACCTTTGTACCAACAAAACAAAATTTGCGGGATGCGCTTCTTTTTTGGTTTAATTTGAAGAAAAGTCCAGCTGACGGACATCGATTGCTGTCTGAAGCATATGGGGAACATGCTCCATCAATAAAAACATGTGAATACTGGTTCGGTGTTTTAAAAGTGGCGATTTTTACACCAGCGACAAAGAATGCGAAGGAAGGCCAGCCAGTGGGATCAGCTCAGAGTGATCTATTTATAAGCTACTCCAGCCTTGCGAAACCATTACTGGGGAATGTTACAAACAACAGTTGATGCAATTGAGTCGAGCATTAACCCTTTGCACTCCGAATTTTATTTCAATTTCGTTAGCAGCAGCTCCCAACGCTTTTAAGTGTTTTATTTGAAATTTACTTTAACTAAAAATATAAAGCAATTTAAATAAATAAAGGAAGAAACAAATTCACTTAAATACCAATTTTATTTACAGTATTGTCGTATATTGAAATTTTCAAGGGTATGATATCTTTTGAAAGAACTTGCAAGATGTAACCCTGATTTTCTTTCACACGTTTCACAAAAATAGGTGGTTTCTCTTTTTCCTCCAGATGTTTTTCTATTTGAGTAAACTGCACAGTCTTTGTGTTTTCCTTCGGGATGTAGGAAGATTAAATGAGGCTTTCCATCTAAGCGATCGTGTTTATCGTGTGTTCCAGGCCTCCCCAATTTCATATTTGGATGACGACAATCACGAATTAGCATTGACAAAATCTTTTCGCGAAATTTTTTGTGGGCTATAGGTTCTGTTCCTTGGTTTTTTGTTTTTTCTTTGTATAAAATATACGCATTTACCACGGAGATTTCTAATCCCCAAAAGAAATATTCCCTCCACCACTTGAGTGCTCGACGTAAAAAACAGTAAGATGTCGCGTATTGGTTCGCCATATCGACACCATCTATATTTTTATTATAATCTGTGATCACATCCAGTTCTTTTATTTCTCTTCGATTACCTGAATGTCTAACCCTTTTAGTGACATTGCGAGAGCGTCGATAACGTGTGCACGATATCTATTTATTTAGACATGAAAAAATGTCGAGTGGAGCTCGACAAAGGAGCTCCTGCCATAAAAACTGATGCCGAGTCACACTCGACATAGGAGTGCAAAGGGTTAAAGCTCAAACACTCCCAATATGCCAAAAGACATTACGAAGTGATCTTTTAGCGTGACAATGCTCGTCCACATGCTGCAAAAGTCGTCAAAGGAAATTTTGGAGGAGCTTCAATGGCGTGTCCTAGCACTTCACTTCATACAAAGAAGCCAAAAATTGGCACGGTTCTTAAATCGCTTCAAAAGACGAAGAATTTTTCAAATGCGGAATCCGTATGTTACCTGAAAGATGGGGAAAAGTCGTAGCTAACGATGGACAATACTTTGAACAAAATACATTCTTCCAATTTCTCTGAATAAAGCTTCAAAGTTACAAGAAAACCCTCAAAACCATTTTGTACGCCCAATACATGTTTGTCGGTATGTCTACAAATTCATATAAATCAAATAACGTTATAATACCATACATGGTTCCAAGGCTACACCATATAATATCAGGGTTCTTAAGCGCACGTTTTGCAACAAAATGGCGCCGAGTAGCTAGTAGCTAACGTCCAAGATGGCGCCGAGTAGCTGGTAGCCAACGTCCAAGATGGCGCTGAGTAGATAGTAGCCAACGTCGAAAATGGCGTCAACTAGTTGGTAGACAACGCCCAAAATGGCGCCAAGTAGCTAGAAGCGAACGTCAAATATGGCGTCGAGTAGCTGGTAGCCAATGTCCAAAATGGCGCCGAGTAGCTGGTAGTCAACGTCCAAGATGGCGCCAAGAAGTTGGAAGCCAACGTCCAAAATGGAGCCGAGTAGTTGGTAGCCAACGCCCAAGATGGCGCCGAGTAGCTGGTAGCCAACGTCCAAGATGGCGCCGAGTAGCTGGTAGCCAACGTCCAAGATGGCGCTGAGTAGCTAGTAGCCAACGTCGAAAATGGCGTCGACTAGTTGGTAGACAACGTCCAAAATGGCGCCGAGTAGCTAGAAGCGAACGTCAAATATGGCGTCGAGTAGCTGGTAGCCAATGTCCAAAATGGCGCCGAGTAGCTGGTAGCCAATGTCCTGTGGTGCACTTGCACCAACACTGTATTACCATCAAAATATTTCAAGTCATTTGCAAGAACATATCTCCGGCTTCCAATGTGCTCTTTAGAAGAATGCACACTCTCCGCATCAGATTTCGTCTTAAATACCTGTTCGGACGCGTATTAATAACAGCGAACAGGTGCGAAGCGGCGGCACATTTTTTCTCATCAAAGGGTTCTGATACGTCGCATAGAAACACTCAGACCGAACTTTTATATACAATGACGTGCGTCACCGACTGATGCAACGTTTGTAAACCAAGGCGCCCTTTTATCGCGTAAAGTATACTATCGTCGGTGATCCGGAAAAGAATGACTTCTCGCTGGGTCGGACGCACTCTCGATCATGCACTGCCCTTTGTCCGTTTCGTTTTCGGCGTATCGTTCTTCAGCGACAGTGCATTGCGTCACCCAGTCGTTCGATACTTCGTTGTCATAAGAGATCGTTTTTACACGTTCGTCTTTTGGTCAGTTACGGCTAAGATCTCGTGCGAGACACATCAGAGCATTGTTATAGTAGGCAAATTGTCTTCTTCTAGTACTTACTCACGCGATACTTTTGTAAAGTGTAGAAATAGTTTTTGTTAATAAAAACTCATAAAACCCTTAATCAGGCTTCTCTTACTCTAAAGGCAAAAAAGTCGCCACGTGTAATTAGCGACCGAAATCCACGTAATCGCCTTTGCACGTGGGTAAGAACGCATAGTGCGTTCGGGGGCAAACCCGTTAGTAAAAATCCAGTAACGGGCGCGCACAATACCTGCGACTGTTTCTACAAACTACAAATCAGCGTTCAGCGCGTACTGCCAGCCACGTCACCATTGGTCAGGTTCGGACCACTCGTTCAGTATAAAAAGGGTCGGTTGAACAGTAGCAAAACACATTCGCCCTTGACTTACTTCAGCCCAAACATACAGTCAACACAATAAGCGGCGGTGTCTCCGAGGACCACTGGAAAGGCTGGTCACCTTTTAACCAGTCGAGATCATTACACTTTAACCGTACACTACATTAACGACACAGGAAAGCTCGGACACCGGCTCCATTTTCCTATCGCAACATAACACTTAACCTTGTATATGTAGTAAACAATAAAAGGCATCACTAAGAACACGGTTGTCACCACCTCAGCAACATCCTCACAGTCCAAATGGCGCCGACTAGCTGGTAGCCAACGTACAAGATGGCGCCGACTATCTGGTAGCCATCGTCCAAGATGGCGCCGAGAAGCTGGAAACAAACATCCAAAATGGCGCCGACTAGCTGGTAGCCAACGTACAAGATGGCGCCGTGTAGCTGGTAGCCAACGTCCAAGATGGCGCGGAGTGCAAAGGGTTAATTTTGAAAGTGGTTTAACTTCATTTGTGGTAAGAAAACATTACATAATTGCAGGAATTAAGTACGTGAAACTATAGAGTGTAATATTTATAAATAATAACAACACAATCGAGACACATTAGTCTTGTTTCCTAATCTGTTTATAGTATTTAGATAAGCGAAACTAGAAAGTATAATATTTATAAACAATAATAACACAATCAAGACACAATTTAGTCTTATTTCCTAATTTTTTATCGTTTCGTCGTTTCGCCTTTATGCCGTATCGTCTTTACGTCTTATCGCTTTTACGTTGCGTCGTCAACCCATTACTAAGCAACCAAATAACACGATTCAACAAACTCGTCACCTATGATACATCAATATAATAATTGAGGATCACAGGTGACCTTTCCTCGCCAACTAGTGGAGCCTGTATTTGAGGTCCCACATAATATGAACACAAACATTACATAAACATATTATTCACTTAATTATTACTATTACTTTGATAGGAATTGTAAATTTAAGTCTCTTGGATACACTGAAACACTGTGAGACCTTCATATCCTATGCGTATATTTTTAATTTTATTGAAACTATGAATTGAAATTCTTTAGAAATTCACATTGATTAGCACTTGACGTTATTTGCTTACAGAGTTCAATGTTGAAACTAATCTTAAATATCTTAATTGGAATATAAATGTACTTAGGTCAGTTTCAAAATAAACGGCTCAAATATTCCATGAATTCTTCAGAAATTCACATTGATTAGATGTACATACCGTCCAATACGCACTTGACGTTATTTGCTTACAGAGTTCAATGTTGAAACTAATGTTGTAACTAGTGCTTACAATGAAATTTGTGATATTTATTTGTTCATGTATCCGCATCATATGACAAGCATGATACATGCGTTTTCCAACAAATTTACACACTTTTCCATGATTGATAACATTCCACAATTCATATGAGGTGTGCCAGAATAATCAAACCATCTTGCGTAATGTTTTCCAAACAATTATTTTTTGTGATTTCCGAATTTTAAGAAAATAGAAAGAACCACATCACTCAAGTAAAACGATCAACCAATTTTTTAGTTTACATACATTTAGCTACACATTGCTTAAATACGACGGATTCGTTACAACTGTTACAAAACAGCCGTAACTGTAGCACTGTGAGTAGAAAAATGTGCTAGAAAGTTTGAAAGAGTTACGAGAATTTTTAAATAGATATAATTTTTTGAAGTATGGACATAGAGAGTACTGTTTGGGAAAATATGGACATGCGATAGGTGAGTTCAGTAAAGAAGTAAACCACTTATAGAAAACATTATTTACACACATTAATATTCTTTTTTTTTTATTGAAAAACTGTTACACTTGCACAATTTTGAATGTCATCTTCCGATTCAGGTCACGTTTTATAGACACAATCCGCTGCATATTTATTTGCGTACTCGGTAGTTGATTCAAGTATATCGTTAGTCTAATCCCAGTGAATCGCAGCGTATTTTTCTTCACACCATGACTGTGACACTGTAGATAACACTATGTCCACGTGGTATCTTTCACATTTTCAACATTTATTTCTGTCTTATACGATCGTTCGGATATATATATAAAATTACTTGACTGAGCAAAGCACCATACAGTATGAGAAGACTGATTGCATCATCTGAAACCGATTGATTCATTGGAATACATCGAGTACGTTTACTTTACGGTGAGTTTTGAAAAAAAAAAACGCTCACTGCACTAACAGTTTCCATGGATACACTGAATAACTTCCCTACGACGAACTTTGTAGGAGTCATAACTTTAGGCATCACAATCAGCACGAACTTCTGCAATGGCATGGGGGTAGCGTACCATTCTGAGGTATATCTATGGTAAATAGTGAATAAGTACCAACGATTTACGTAATATTTCCGTCTACTTTTCATTTTGCATACGGCATGCGTGATTCTTACATTTCATTAAAAATGTGTGTACTGTCATCCGATAATTGCTGGATCGGGTACGTCATCATGAATGCGTATATGAATTGTCCGATAAAATATACTGTGAACATCGTCATCTCTTTCGTCTGACCCATAAACTCTATACACTGCATAAGACATTGATTTCGTTAACATAACAACACGTTCTTAACACTAGATTGCCCAAGGCAGTCATTTTGACTGTTTTTTTATTTCAATTAGAAAAACAATTATGAAATTGATGACACAATTTCTTAGAATTTGGTGACTTTTTCTATAACATATAAATGGGTTTATGAATAATTGTAGTTACTTCCGCCCTCTTTATTTCCATATATATATATATGTGTTATACCTATATTGCCCAGAAGCAGTCATTTTGACTGCTTGGTAAATTTTAAATAATCAAAAGATTTTTATATATTGAATTGAGTAAATTTCTTATATGACCTGTCCGGCTTTGTATTGAAATATGATGCATGATAAATTGTCGATTTGGGCGTATACTTGATAAGTGTCAGTTGCTCAATAAGCTAAAGTAGTACTAGTTCTTCGAATCTTTATAAAGTGTTGTTCTAACAAGTTGTTTATTTTATTTCTTTTGCGCCCTAACTTTATGAAAAAAAACGTTGAACAAAAATGAGTTCTATAGAATCAAATGCAAAAATTCTTGTAAATAGCTAACGAATATAATGTGAAGTTCTAGTTGTTTATTTTATATCATTTGCGCGATATAGAAAAAATTGTCGAATAGAAGTGAGTTATTGGAAAAGCTCAAATGCAACAATAAATTCTGAACTATCATCCGAAGATGAAGCGGATTATATTCAATGTGAAACATCTGACGCTGAAGATAGTGATGAAGAGTCGATCACCAATGATGAAAATGAAAGTGTCATCAATATGCCCAGCAAAAGGTGTAGGGTTCTAACTAGTTCAGATTCTGATGAAGAAACTGAAAATACGTTTCAGGAGGTCGAAACAGCTGCTGATGGTACTGTGTGGACAAAAATTGACGAAGGTGGTATTCCTGGAAGGGTGCCATCTGCTTGTATTTTCAAGAGTGTGAAAGGGCCAACAGGCTACGCAAAAAGGAACATTGTGGCAGATAATCTTATCAGTGCATTATCGTCGATAATAGATAACTATATTATCAAACATATAAGAAAGTGCACAGAAGAATGTCGCCGAATTTTGCGGAACGGTTGGACAATATCATTACCGGAAATACGTGCATTTATTGGGATTCTATATGCTCGTGGAGCTTACGAGGCAACAAATTTTAAATTGAGTTATTTATAGTCAGCGAAGTGGGGTCCCGAATCTTTTAGAAAAACTATGGCCAGAGAAAAGCTCAAGCAAATCCTACGATTTATTCATTTTGACAAAAGAACTGAATGCAGTAGGCGCCTACAATCAAATAAATTTGCCTTGCTTTCGGAAATATGGGTTAAGTTCATTGAAAACAGTCAATATGTACAGTTAATATTTACTAATAACCTGTTATATAACTGTAAATAACATAAAAAATATTAAAAATTAATTTTAAACAAATTTCTTTACATATTTGTTATTTTTTCACAATGCAGTCATTTTGACTGTTTTTGGGAAATATAGGTATACAAGAAATCTCGGGCAATCTAGTGTTAACTAACTGTTTCTTTTCAGGTTTGATACACAGAATGCGTTCCTACAAATTAACGTTTCGGAAAGTTCGTCTGTTTTTGGTAACATCATGGACAAAGTACAGGACTAACTTATCACCCCTTGCATTTCTTATCCAATAATTACAAAGCAAGAGTAGTTCTTATTTTTTTTGTATTATGTGTAAGCTTATCGTCCGTTTGCAGTATAAGATCAGAATGCTGCCGTTTGTGAGAATTGGCATTAAACTTCTAAAGTTATTGAGGATAATTATCTGTTTTTGAAAATTGACAACAGTGGAAAGGGGATAACAGTAGAATGAATCTTATTTTATTTACTTCCATGGATAAGTTGGAAATTACTCTGGGTGATTTTTAATCACTTTTGTTGCATTAAAAGGGCAAATATTTGTTGCATTAAAGGCATAATATATATAAATAAACTTTCATTGATTTACAAACATAGCAAAAGATGTAAATTAACAATTTTTTGGTTTTGTATAAGAATCTTTTAAAGATTTCCCTGTGTTGTTTCATGCAAAACTAAGAACGGCGAATTATTTCAACACAGAATTATTTGAACGTCTAGAATTTACCAAATGGCCAGTGATCAAGTTTCAGTATAAATTACACTCTCTCGAATGATCCAAGTGCGTGGTTAAGAAAAATTTGTGTACATATTTTTTCGGTTGTTTTGACTACCTCTACAACATGAATACAATGAAATTAATAAAATTATATCGACGATTTCATCTGCCTCGGACACACATAATTTTCGACCAAATCGGTATTTAATATATTAAGTATATATTTAATATATTATATAATATTTATATTAATATAAAGCACAAAATTTTAAAAGGTTAGTTCTCTCTTGTCTGTGATGATTCCAAAAACAGCAAGAAGTCGCTTAACCCTTTTGAGACTGTTGGGACACATAAGTCCCAGTCAAGTTTAGTCGTAGATTCTAACTATCAATCTACTAAAATTTCTTGCACATTGTGAATGGGCCTCTATTGTTACATTCCTTAAAATCTAGTACCACAATTTCTTACTGTCAAAAAGTCCGTTAAGTGTAAAATATCAGCGTGGTAACATCATTTGTAAATAGTTTTCAAAAAGTCATTACGGTATATGAATAAAATGAGCCTGTGAGAGTTTTCCTTTGTATTTTATTAGCTCTCTTTTGAATATTTTTATGTAACCAATTTAAATTAATTAGTTCTTTACGTAGAAAAAGCGGTGGGATATATACATCCCAGCCGTCTTTCAAACCGGAATAAAGATGTCCCAGCATTTTTTTTTGTTTTTTACAGCTTCCAAATATAAAAGACTGTTTTTATATTTTACTGTTTTTAAAGTATTAACATATAATACATTACATGTGTATCAATTCAGAATAAATTTTGTCATAATCTTTATAAGACTAAAAGGAAATATACGTGGAACAAAGGACATATATATTTTTTTATGTAGTCAATTCAAATGACTTAGTTCTGTGTGTACAAAAACTAAATGGGACATATTAAACACATATTTTTATAAGTACTTCAAATACAAAAGAAAAACGAAAATTTTCAAACTGGAAAATTGACGATTTTTATATATTTTTCAACGTATAATATAATATTAGTGTACAACTTTGCTTCCGCCGTTTGCAATAGATGGCTGTACACTTGATCCAGCGATAAATAGATCGTAGATGTCATACAATAAGGGCATTTGTAAACATAACGCCATGAAATATTAGTCGATTTGTGTCTGCATCAGAAAGTCATTCTCGATTAAACATGTCATGGGTGTCATTTGCGGGAGGTTTTAATTTTCTGCTTTAATATGAAGAAATAACAAGCTCTCAAATACCTATGGTGAGACCGCTATTAGAAAGAACGTGCCGAGTGGTTTCAACGCTTCAAGAACGCGTCGAATCCGGCAAGGCGGTGGAAGAGAGAAGGTTTTCGAAGATCGTTTTGTGACTGTCAACGAAACGTGGATCCATTGGTACACACCAGAACGACCAAAATCATGGGAATGATTGAGAAACAAGGACTGCGTCCGGCGAGTTGAAGTCCGAGAGATGTTGAACGGCGTTTGTTTGCTTGTGAACCTATCAAGGCCGGAAAGGGAATGGCCATCGTTTTCTGGGGACGAAAAATGGGTTCATTGATCTAATCCCATAGAAAATCTATCCCGGCCAAGGGCAAAACCGAATATTCACGGTTCTGTACTATGCCTGTATTATGGTGAGACCATCTCGACGCCGAATTATGGAAAAAACGGCCCCATTTGGCGAAACAAACAGTGCTCGTTTCACCACGATAACGCACCGGCTCACACCCGCAATACAACGAGAGACATGATAAAGCCAAATGCTCGACCCCATGAATTCAAGACATACGAACACGTTGAAATGGGAAGTCCTACCCCACCACCGTATTCTCCAGACGTTGCTCCCCGTGTCACTTGTTTTCTTCCTAAACTTGAAAAAGTCACTTCGCTGGGCAGAAATTTGAGTGGATCGAAAAGATGACCAGTTTTTTCAACGGTTATCGCCGCCATAGAAAGTAGTGGCCTATGGACAATACTTGCGAATCATCCAGAAAACGTATTTTTCAGACGGGTTGAAAAAAACGTTGGAGCATCGCTGGATCAAGTGTATCGAGTTAAAACTCAGACTATGTTGAAATCTCTAAAGACTAAATCGTCATATATTCCAAAATTTTCATATATATATTTTTATGTACTCAATTCAAATGACTTAGTTCTGTATGTACAAAAACTGTGGGACATATATATCCCATAGGTTCCAAACGCTGTTTTTATATTACTTCCTTTGCTATTACATATAATACACTAGATGTATATCAATTGATAATTAATTTTGTCATAAACTTTATAAGACTAATGGAACATATATGTCCCAGATTTTAACTTTCCACTGATGTAAAAAAATCACTTTTTCTCTTTTACCCTATTATAATGAACAAATTCTTCATCTGAAGTATTAGAAATGTAATGTGCATCTTTCATGTTCTTAAAAAAAATCAGTCTCGAAAGGGTTAAGCTAGATATCAATTATTTCATTGTAAAGATATTTTAATTACGACCGCGTCTTGTAAAATTGTTTCATGTCTGAGTATGTCCCACAACGCATAGTTCTATAACTATTTCAGTATATAAATAATCGCAAAAAGGAGGACTATAATAAAAGTGTTACCATGGTAAGAATGTTTGTTTCTCCAACACAACTTTTTTACGAAAGGATTATTCCAAACCGTCATAACTTGTAATGATTCGCTCTATATAAGAAAAATCATACTACTCACGCAAAACATTGAAACGGTAAGGGTAATTCCTCCAAAAATAACCAAACCAGCATAAGACCACGTATACGTATCAAATATATCCCCACAGAATCTTCAAGATAAGAACAATTGAACATAAAATGTATCATATATTTCATTGGGTACCTACGCATTTAACTGATGCCTACTCACTTCATAGCTCTTCGATGGCTTTCAACAGCAGGGAGTATTTGTTTTAACGCCGCCGTTACTGAGAAATCAATATAATCCTTCTCCCAAGTGCCACATAACGCGTTCCTGAATCGATACCTAATAAATCCATCACATATTTAAGGAATTTTTTCAACACTTCGACAATAAATAAAACATCAACACTCTGCCTACCCTGCTAATCGGAAAAGTATATGTGCGTGATGTAGCTTGCTTAAATATATTAAATCGGTTGCAACTAGTATCGTGATAAATATCGTTGTCCCAAGAACCAAATGCAAGTAGATAATGTAATAATACTTCTGCTGGTCAATACCATATTCAACCCTGTATAATTGTCGAATCGGTCGAGATTCGTTTAAGGGTGCAAACGTATCCAATACGACTGAGGAGAATGGTGCCAAGCAATATCCGCATAGACAAAAAAAAATTATGCCTGGAAAGTAATATTAAAGTTGAATTCTATTTATACGAATACAGTAAAACCTGTTTTTGTGCGGTCCTTTTTTATGCGATTGGTTTTGTGCGATTCTATTTTTGTGCAATTTTTTTTGTGCGATTTATTTTTATGCGGTATATGAATCTTAGCGGCGTTACCACCAGTTTAACGTTTCCTATCATGTACATATACATGTTGTGGACGAAATATATAAATGTGTAATTAATCGAAACGTTACCGAAAATGCGTCAACGTTATTATCTGAAATTAGTGCGCACGCACATAACATCGGCGGGGAAGGCTTTGATTCTTTCGGCGATAATGACCTGGACGAGATGATTGAGGACCAAACTGTCGATGATAGTGACATTATCAATAGTTTGATAGATTATGAAAATGGAGAAGAAGAACCGGAATCTATTGCATAAAATATATAATCCAGACAAAAATTGGAAACGCATTTTCTTAAAATAGATACCAAAGCGGAAAGACGCTTAAAATTCCACAAAGAGCTGATATCATGCATGTCTCACTATCGTGACGTTTACAAGCAATTGACCGGTCGACCGTCATCACAAAAACTGATCACTGAGTTTATGGTACCAAAAAACAAATCAATTGAAATCCTATCTTCAAGCGACGCAAGCGATTTTCAACCAATTGATCACAAGATGCGCGTTTTGGATTACGGCGAGTAGCAGCAAACTATTTAATGTACAATTTGAAAACTTCTCCATGTATATGTGCAATGAAGAATTAAATATTTTTACAATTTCTTTAGGTCTAATTTAATTATTTTATTTAATTGAAAGCATTCTCTCATCTATTTCATAAATCATTGATGTATTTTCTAAGTCCGACTTTTTTTTAGATCCACCGCATAAAAAAATTTTAGGTATAATAATATATAAATATATTAATAATTATTATTATAATTAATATTTATATATTAAATAATATATAAATCGTACAAAATTTTTTATTATATGCAAGAATTTATAAAATTTTCGAATATTTTTTTATACGATTTCTTTTATGCGGTCCCTATCCACCGCACAAAAACAGGTTTTACTGTACACATGTAGGATTTAGATACGTGAAACTGGAGATTATAATATTTATAAACAATAACAACACAATCAAGACACTTTAATCTTGTTTCCTAATCTTTTATGGTTTCGTCGTTTCGTCTTTTCGTCTTTACGTTTCGTTGTCAACTCATTACTATGCAACGAAATAACACAATTCAACAAATTCGTCACGTATGATACCTCAATATAATAATTGAGAATCATAGGTGATCTCCGCTCGTCAATTAGTGGACCATGTATTTCAGATGCTACACACGTTATCAGCAAATGAGTAGTTACTTACTTGCAAAATGTAACTTATACCGTTTCCCGTTCTCAGCGATTTCCGCTGTTAGTATACGTTCTTCCACGGATTTCAGAGAAGACCAATCTTGATCCATCAGTTGGTAAAACTCGCGGAACTGATTTTTGCGAGTTAAATGATTATTCGCAAGCGCCATACTTTTAACTGTTATACGTAACAAATAAAGTGAGAGATGTTTCTATGGATTGCACTTACTTCTTTTCCGTAATAACACGCGGTGATATATTTTAATGTCACCAATATGGCCAATGAAAACAGGGAAAATGCCTCGGCAATCAATGCATAGGAGCAGGATTTAAGGTATCCAGGTATCTGAAAATTTAGATCTACTACGTATTGATAACCCAATTTCAATTCCCATTGTACCATTTAACAGATTAAAGGGTATTCCAAAATTTACGCAAGGTTTAAATTTGCCACCAATCGTGCAGTAAAGTGTTGGCAACACTTACAAAAAAAACCATTTGACAGCTGACAGTTTAGGGTTAGTAAAAATGCTGCGTTACACGATAGAACAATGTGTTTTCATTGTTGAGTAAAGTTTCAAAAATAATGAAAGTCTGGTGGCTCCAGTTCGAAAATTTCGTACAAAGTATGGTCGCAATAATGACTTAACTTCGTCAACTGTGAAGAGAGTAACTGAAAAATTCAGGCAGACTGGATCAATTGGTGATGCTAAACATACTGATCGTCCAAAAATAAGCCGTTCAGATGTCAGTATTGTAGAGATATAAGATGTTAGGTGATATCGAAGTGTGATGCGGAATTATATTGAGTAGAATAATTTATTTAAGATAAATATAAGCACTAATATATACATATAAATACAAAATGAAAGTAAAACTATGGCAATCCGACTTCTATTCGGTAAACGGCAAGAAAACGTATCTATACTGGACTGAACTACACTCTCAACTTGACTGACTGACAACTCAACTTAAACAGCACGACAACTTAAAACTCTGATGTATTACTCAAGTATAACTGAACTAAGACTGAACTCGCGTCGCCCAACGACCGCCTTTTATACGGACCTCTACCGCCTTATCTTAACCCTTTGCACTCCGCGTGTCGAGTGTGACTCGACATCATTAATCCATTTGCATCATTTGTCGAGCTCCAAACAAAAACGACATTTTTTCATGTCTAAATAAATAGATATCGTGCACACGTTATCGACGCTCTCGCAAAGTCACTAGAAGGGTTAGACATTCAGGTAATCGAAGAGAAATAAAAGAACTGGATGTGATCACAGATTATAATAAAAATATAGATGGTATCGATATGGCGAACCAATACGCGACATCTTACTGTTTTTTACGTCGAGCACTCAAGTGGTGGAGGGAATATTTCTTTTAGATTAGAAATCTCCATGGTAAATGCGTATATTTTATACAAAGAAAAAACAAAAAACCAAGAAACAGAACCTATAGCCCACAAAAAATTTCGCGAAAAGATTTTGTCAATGCTAATTCGTGATTGTCGTCATCCAAATATGAAATTGGGGAGGCCTGGAACACATGATAAACACGATCGCTTAGATGGAATATATAATAATTTAATAACTTCCTACATTTTTAATGAGAAAACACAAAGACTGTGCAGTTTATCGGCAAATAGAAAAACATCTGGAGGAAAAAGAGAAACCACCTATTTTTGTGAAACGTGTGAAAGAAAATCAGGGTTATATCTTGCAAGTTCTTTCAAAAGATATCATACCCTTGAAAATTTCAATATACGACAATACTGTAAATAAAATTGGTATTTAAGTGAATTTGTTTCTTCCTTTATTTATTTAAATTGCTTTATATTTTTAGTTAAAGTAAATTTCAAATAAAACACTTAAAAGCGTTGGGAGCTGCTGGTAACGAAATTGAAATAAAATTCGGAGTGCAAAGGGTTAATCCGGTAAGGCCCGATGGCCCAACGACAGTTTTATGCGACGCATCTACGGCCGTTTTCCTGATGCTACAGTACTGAAGCAGCGCGTGAGAGTGTTGGTGAAAGTCCACAAACATTAATCCATTTGCATCATTTGGCGGAATAATCCGCAAACAAAAACTGACCATTATCACCGGGAGCGTATAAATCCGCACACAATAATTTTTGTTTTCAGCTTATCAGCAATCGTTAAAGAGTATGTACGATAAACAAACAATAAAGAGTTTGTGTATAATATTATTTTTCTTACCTTTCTGGTTGTAAGTTCAAAATAATAACATAATAAAAAAAATAATAGATAATAAAATTTAACAAAATTAGGTTACCATAATGAATTACAGTTCGGATTTGGATTCAAGCATAGAAATGCAAGTATCCCATAAGCGTAAACGTGCCATAGCACTAATAGATAGTAGTGAATATGACCAGCCCGATAATATTGAAACTGGAGATTTCTTATGGAAAAAACGAAATTGTATGCCAACATTAGATGATTTTACTGCCGTAAGTGGTGTAACAGTTATTAACGTCAATGGAATGTCCAAGCGCGATGTTTTCAAATTATTTTACAACGTGGAACTAATCCAAAAAATAGTTCTGGAAAATACGAGGAATATATAATAATTTGAATAACCCTATAACACTATTTCTAATGAGAATAAACCGTCAAAGTCTTCCTTGCGCATGCTGGTATGAGCAACGTTTAGTTGCGTATGTCGGATTTTTGAGTAAGATTGCGGATTTAGTGCGATCATGCAAATGGGTTAATTCGGCGTCGTGAACAAGAATTGCAAATTTCAAGAAGCTCTCTACCGCGTTTTTATTTAACTCTCTACGGGGTTTTTATTTAACACGTTGACTGCCAAGCGTAGTTTGCTTCGTTAGAATCGCGATGCGATGAAATACTGCAGAGTACGATTAAGTAGTGTAAAATGAAGGTAACACGAAATTGCGGGAAGCCAACGTATTGAACCACCGTCCCAATATCAATTGCTTGTACAACAGTGCAAATAGGCTTCGTTACGAATTTTTTGCATTTTCAATAAAACCTTTTGCACCGATCACCGGTGACCACCATGGCAGTCAACGTGTTAATTCAAATCTTGCATTAATTTTGGGACACCCTTAATTTTTCACATACTCCCAACTACCGTGAGCGTTAACAAAATGTTTGCATTACCATAACTCCTATCGTAGATCCCGTAAGAATAAGCACCACCAATCTGCGTAACCAATTTTCGTTCCGCTCTCCGAATGGCCATACGCCTAACATCAATGACAATTTTCTTTCCACATCCACGTAAGGACTCTCATGAAGGTACATTTTCGTTGAAGCTTTTGAAACCGTCGAACAGCGCTTCGTAGAATAACAAATATCTCTGAGTCCCTCTAGTAATTTTGTTGTGTGTCCCTTAGTTCTGTGCATTAATACTTAATGCGCGTTATTGCGGCCACTTGTACGTAAGTGCGTCTAAATCTACATACGCCAAACCGTACCATTTTGTGAGTTGGTTTTCATTGCAGTACTATTATTATCTTATTACCTCCGTTGCCGTGCATTTTGCGAGCTCTTATATTTACATCGATCGAATATCTCACGAGTCTGCGATGTAACTTATTTTTCTTACATCGATGGCAGACTGCTGCAAATATTATCGGAAATAGGGTGCCTAGAAAACTAAGCGCACACGCTTATCTGCGCAGCTAGTATAAAGGTATCAAGAATTTTATCAGCAAGTAGTTGGTACGTTTGTTTTGTTAACCAGTTAACACTTTGATTGCCATGGTGGTCATCGGTGACCGGCGCAAAAGGTCTCACGAAAAATTAAAAAAATATCCAATCGGTCGCATTTATAATTTTGAAAATGCAATTAATATTAAATAGTGATTCAATTCTTTGGTCTCCGATACCTTCGAATTATTTTCATTTTGCACAATTCAATCATATTCTGTAGTACTTCATTCTGTTGCGGTTTTAATATAGTAAAATACGCGTGGCAGTCAAAGTATTAAGCGTGTTTGACGCGTATAAACGTCGGACCAAATGTCTATTATGCTGCGTGTGACGTGTATACTCGTCGTGTAAAATAAAAAATTACCATTAACTATCAAAACTCGAAATTTCAATAAAATACAATAAGAATATTATTTGGTGGTATGTTTCCTTTACACAGTAAGTCGGGAAAATAACGGAACTTTTTAAATGAAAAAAAATAATTAGTTATTTTGGAAATTTTGTTTATTTTTATTCAAAATACATCCCTTCCGCATCGATACACCGCTGGGCACGTTCAACCAATGCTTGCATAGATTTTTTTCGGTTATTTTTCCGAATCGTCTCAATGACCCTCGTCACAGCGTTTTGGACTTGTGTAATATCGTCATAAAACGTTCCTTTCATAGCCAATTTGAGTTTCGGGAACAGGAAATAGTCACATGGTGACAAATCAGGGGAATACAGAGAATGTTGAAGAACGCAGACTTGTTTTTTTCGCCAAAAATTCTTGAACAGCGATGGACTTGTGGGATGGTGCATGCGAGTGCAATAAGAATCAACTTCCCGGCAATCGATTTTCGGCTCTCACTCGAACGATTCTTGCCCACAAACACTCCATGACACCCAAATAATATTCGCCAGTGACATTTTGACCCTGTGGACCGAATTCCCGAAGTATAATACCTTTAGAGTCGTAAAATCAAATTAATATTGTCTTCTCTCATGACTTCTGGAGTCGCAATTTTTTCGATTTCGGAGAAGATGGGGACTTCCACGTAGCACTTTGGCCTTTTGTTTGAGGATCGTACTTGAAGCACCAAGTCTCATCACCAGTTACAATAGATTTCTGAAATGTGCGGTTCCGTCCAGCTCATTTAATAAGGTCCTTTCAATGTTCAACATGAGCGATTTCTTGTTCCTCAGTTAAGGCGTGAGGAAAAAATCAAGCTCAGACTTTCCGTTTGGTTAAGTCCTTCGTCAAAATTTTGTGAATCATATCTTTAGTCGTTTTTAATTCCTCCGCTATCCGTCTCACAGTCGTATTTGCATCGTATGCGAACACTTCACGCACTTTTCCTACCAACGCATCGCGATTTTTGTATTTTCGTCGGCCTGGCTTTGGGTCGTTTTTCAAACCATCACGTTCGTCCTGAACGAGCTTATACCACTCGAACACACGTGTACGGGATAAGCTATCATCACCATAAACTTTTTTCATCATTTCAAATGTTTCTGTAAAACTTTTACGGAGTTTGAAACAAAATTTAATATTAGCTCTTTGCTTCATCGTGTTTTTCTGACGAGGTGACAAAAGGTACTCTAACTTTAAGCTCTATAACTTAATAATCCGTTTATCAATAACAATAATTGCGGGCGCGTTCTATGACGGAAACATGCAGCTTTCAAATAATATATTGTTTTAAGAAATGATGTTAGTAATTTTCAGTAAATTTAAAAAGTTCCGTTATTTTTCCGACATAATGTGTATATTACCAATAGCTGTGTATATTACCAATAGCCAAAGTTACAAGAAAACCCTCAAAACCCTTTTGTACACCCAATACATGTTCGTTGGTATGTCCACAAATTCATATAAATCAAATAACATTATAATACCTTACATGGTTCCAAAGCTACACCATATAATATCAGGGTTCTTAAGCGCACGTCTTTGCAACAAAATGGCGCCGTGTTAGCTGGTAAACAATGTCCAAAATGGCGCCGAGTAGCTGGTAACCAACGTCCAAAATGACGCCGAGTAGCTGGTAACCAACGTCCAAGATGGTGCCGAGAAGCTAGAAGCCAACGTCCAAAATGGCGCCGAGTACCTGGTAGTCAACGTCCAAAATGGTGCGGAGTGCAAAGGGTAAATCTTGAAAGTGGTTTAACTTCATGTGTGATAAGAAAACATTACATAATTGCAGGAATTAAGTACGTGAAACTACAGAGTATAATATTTATAAACAATAACAACACAATCAAGACACTTTAGTCTTGCTCCTAATCTATTTATAGGATTTAGATACGTGAAAGTAGAAAGTATAATATTTATAAACAATATTAACACAATCAAGACACTTTAGTCTTGTTTCCTAATCTGTTTATAGTATTTAGATAAGTGAAACTAGAAAGTATAATATTTATAAACAATAATAACACGACCAAGACACAATTTAGTTTTATTTCCAAATTTTTTATGGTTTCGTCGTTTCGCCTTTATGCCGTATCGTCTTTACGTCTTATCGCTTTTACGTTTCGTCGTCAACCCATTACTAAGCAACCAAATAACACGATTCAACAAACTTGTCACCTATGATACATCAATATAATAATTGAGGATCACAGGTGACCTTTCCTCGCCAACTAGAGGAGCCTGTATTTGAGATCCCACATAATATAAACATAAACATTACATAAACATATGAATCACTTAATTATTACTATTACATTGATAGGAATTATACATTTAACTCTCTTAGATACACTGAAACACTGTGAGACCTTCATATCCTATGCGTATACTTTAATTTTATTGAAACACAAATTCTTAAATATCTTAACACTTAACGGACGGGTCGAATCTGCTCTGTCTTTCCTAGTTTCCGGGCATTTTCAGCTCTGCCATCATTGCAAATAAATAGTTTTTTACAAATAATCCAACGCACTCAGAAATGGACTTTGGATTACTGAGTATTTGTTGTACACCGGTAGAACCAAGAAAAGGTTCTAGAGACGTTAACTTGTCTTGAGATGCCCATTCATCTCTATTTAAATCATTATCTTCAAATTCGCTCTCCGAAGAAGGTAACCGAGGTGCAATTTTTTTCCTGAGAGAAAAAAATTCACTGTCATCACTTGAAACATCATTTTTTTCATCAGGTTCTCAAACTCAACACCACTTCCGGATAAGTTATCCGTATAAATTGCCTCATCTTCCGCAGAAAATTCTTTACTGCTTGCCATTTTTATGGTTATAAAATTATGTTGAAATATTTCCTAAAATCAAAACTACGCCATAGGATCAAAGGGACAGATAGTGCCATAAGTAATAGTATCAAGAAAAAATGCCTAAGAATGCCTATCAAGAAAAAAGGAAAACCCAAATGCAGCATACTAAAAATTCATGCAAAAACGTAGATCTACGTGGCCCGTCCTAGGAAGTCACAATGGAAAAACGTAAATTTACGGGGCCCGTCCGTTAAGTGTTAATTGGAATATAAATGTGCTTAGGTCACTTTCAAAATAAACGGCTCAAATATTCCATGAATTCTTCAGAAATTCACATTGATTAGATGTACATAGCGTCCAATACGCAGTTGACGTTATTTGCTTACAGAGTTCAATGATGAAACTCGTGTTGTAACCAGTGCTTGCAATGAAATTTGTGACATTTATTTGTTCATGTATCCGCATCATATGACAAGCATGATACATGCGTTTTCCAACAAATTTACACACTTTTCCATGATTGATAACATTCCACAATTTATATGAGGTGTGTCAGTATAATCAAACCATCTTGCGTAATGCTTTCCAAACAATTATTTTTTGTGATTTTCGAATTTTAAGAAAATAGAAAGAACCACATCATTCAAGTAAAACGATGAACCAATTTTTTTAGTTTACATTTAGCTACACATGGCTTAAATACGACGGATTCGTAACAACTGTTACGAAACATCCGTAACTGTAGCACTGTGAGTAGAAAAATGTGCTAGAAAGTTGGAAAGAGTTACGAGAATTTTTAAATAGATACAGTTTATCGAAGTATGGACAGAGCGAGCACTGCTTGTGAAAATATGGACATGCGATAGGTGAGTTCAGTAAAGAAGTAAACCACTTATAGAAAAAATGTATTTACAGACATTAATATTCTTTTTTTTTATTGAAAAATTGTTACACTTGCACAATTATGAATGTCACCTTCCGATTCAGGTAACGTTTTATAGACACAATCCGCTGGATATTTATTTACGTACTCGGTAGTTGATTCAAGTATTTCGTCAGTCTAATCCCAGTGAATCGCAGCGTATTTTTCTTCACACCGTGACTGTGACACAGTAGATAACACTATTTTCACGTGGTATCTTTCACATTTTCAACATTTATTTCTGTCTTATACGATCGTTCGGATATATATATAAAATTACTTGACTGAGCAAAGCACCATACAGTATGAGAAGACTGATTGCATCATCTGAAACCGATTGATTCATTGGAATACATCGAGTACGTCCACTTTACGGTGAGTTTTGAAAAAAACGCTAACTGCACTAAAAGTTTCCATGGATATGCTGAATAACTTCCCTATGACGAACTTCGTAGGAGTCATAACTTTAGGCATCACAATCAGCACGATCTTCTGCAATGGCATGGGGGTGGTGTACCATTCTGACGTATATCTATGGTAAACAGTGAATAAGTACCAACGATTTACGTAATACTTCCGTGTACTTTTCATTTTGCATACGGCATGCGTGATTCTTACATTTCATTAAAAATGTGTGTACTGTCATCCGATAATTGCTGGATCGGGTACGTCATCATGAATGCGTATACGAATTGTCCGATAAAATACACTGTGAACATCGTCATCTCTTTCGATTGACCCATAAACTCTATACACTGCATAAGACATTGATTTCGTTAACATGACAACACGTCCTTATCTGTTTCTTTTCAGGTTTGATACACAGAATGCGTTCCTACAAATTAACGTTTCGGAAAGTTCGTCTGTTTTTGGTAACATCATGGACAAAGTACAGGATTAACTTATCACCCCATGCATTTCTTATCCTATAGTTTCAAAGCAAGAGTAGTTCTTATTTTTTTGTATTGTGTGTAAGCTTATCGTCCGTTTGCAGTATAAGATCAGAATGCTGCCGTTTGTGAGAATTGGCAATTAAACTTCTAAAGTCATTGAGGATAATTATCTGTTTTAGAAAATTCACAACAGTGGCAAGGGAATGACGGTAGAACGAATTTTATTTTATTTACTTCCATGGATAAGTTGAAAATTACTCTGAGTAATTTTCATTCACTTTTGTTGCATCAAAAGGGCAAATATATGTATTAAATTATGTATTAAAGGGCAAATATTTGTTGCATTAAAGCCATAATATATATCAATAAACTTTCATTGATTCACAAAAATAGCAAAGGATGTACATTAACAGTTTTTTGCTTTTGCATAAGAATTTTTTAAAGATTTCCTTGTGTTGTTTCATGCAAAACTAACAGCGGCGAATTATTTCAACACAAAATTATTTGAACGTCCAGAATTTACCAAGCGGACAGTGATCAAGTTTCAGTATAAATTACACTGTCTCCAATGATACAAGTGCGTGGTAAAGAAAAATTTGTACATATATTTTTATATCAATATACCAATACATCAATATATCAATAAACTTTCATTGATTCACAAAAATAGCAAAGGATGTACATTAACAATTTTTTGCTTTTGTATAAGAATTTTTTAAAGATTTCCTTGTGTTGTTTCATGCAAAACTAACAGCGGCGAATTATTTCAACACAAAATTACTTGAACGTCCAGAATTTACCAAGCGGGCAGTGATCAAGTTTCAATATAAATTACACTGTCTCCAATGATATAAGTGCGTGGTAGAGAAAAATTTGTACACATATTTTGTCGGCTGTTTTGACTACCTCTACAACATGAATATAATGAAATTAATAAAATTATACCGACGATTTGAACTGCCTCGGACACACATAATTTTCGACCAAATCGGTATTTCTGTATATAAAACACAACATTTTGAAAGGTTTGTTTCTTCTTTGTCTGTGATGATTCCAAAAACAGCTTCAGCAGGAAGTCGCTTAACTCTGTCGAAACTATTGGGACACATATATCTCAGTCAAGTTTAATCGTGGATTCTATCAATTTACTAAAATTTTTTGTACATTGCTTCATTGTGAATGGGCCTCTGTTGTTACATTCCTTAAAATCAAGTACCACAATTTCTTGCTGTCAAAAAGTCCGTTAAATGTAAAATATCAGCGCGGTCATTTGTAGATAGTTTTAAAAAAGTCATTACGGTATATGGATAAAATGAGCCGGTAAATTTTTTGCTTTGTATTTTATTAGCTCTCTTTTGAATATTTTTATGTAGTCAATTCAAATGACTTAGTTCTTTATATAGAAAAAGCGATGGGACATATGTATCCCAGTCGTCTTTTGTCATTACATATAATACACTACACATGTATGAATTCAGAATAAATTTTGTCATAATGTTTATAAGACTAATGGGATATATGTGTCCCAGGCTTTAACTTTGCACTGATATAAAAAAAAAT
The DNA here is from genome assembly GCA_033815515.1 of Cryptocheilus praepositus. Taxonomy (NCBI): domain Eukaryota; kingdom Metazoa; phylum Arthropoda; class Insecta; order Hymenoptera; family Pompilidae; genus Cryptocheilus; species Cryptocheilus praepositus. Next base: position 371,854 of record JAWWQZ010000018.1, on the reverse strand, counting down.
TTTTTTTCCTATTCCCCTACTATAATGACGAAATTCTTCACCTGAAGTATTAGAAATGTAATCTGCGTCTTTCATTAAAAAAAAAAATCCGTTTTGAAAGGGTTCAGCTAAGTGTCAATTATTTCCACTGTAATAACATTTTAATTAAGTCTTGCAAAATTGTTATATGTCTGAGTATGTCCCACAACGTATCGTTCGAGTTCTGCAACTATTTCAGTATATAAATAATCGTAAAAATTAGGACTATAATAAAAGTGTTACCATGGTAAGAATGTTTGTTTCTCCAACACAACTTTTCTACGAAAGGATTATTCCAAACCGTCATAACTTATAATGATTGGCTCTGTATAAGAAAAATCATACTACTCACGCAAAACATTGAAACGGTAAGGGTAATTCCTCCAAAAATAACCAAACCAGCATAAGACCATGTATACGTATCAAATATATCCCCACAGAATCTTCAAGATAAGAACAATTGAACATAAAATTTATCATATGTTTCATTGGGTACCTACGCATTTAACTGATGCCTACTCACTTCATAGCTCTTCGATGGCTTTCAACAGCAGGGAGTATTTGTTTTAACGCCGCCGTTACTGAGAAATCAATATAATCCTTCTCCCTAGTGCCGCATAGCGCATTCCTGAATCGATACCTAATAAATCCATCACATATTTAAGGAATTTTTTCAACACTTCGACAATAAATAAAACATCAACACTCTGCCTACCCTGCTAATCGGAAAAGTATATGTGCGTGATGTAGCTTGCTTAAATATATTAAATCGGTCGCAACTAGTGTCGTGATAAATAACGTTGTCCCAAGAACCAAATGCAAGTAGATAATGTAATAATACTTCTGCTGGTCAATACCATATTCAACCCTGTACAATATATCCAATACGTCGAATCGGTCGAGATTCGTTTTTTTGTGCGGTCCTTTTTTGTGCGATTGGTTTTGTGCGAAATTTTTGGGTGCAAATATATCCAATACGACCGAGGAGAATGGTGCCAAGCAATATCCGCATAGACAACAAAAAATTACGCCTGGAAAGTAATATTAAAGTTGAATTCTATTTATACGAATACACATGTAGAATTTAGATACGTGAAACTGGAGATTATAATATTTACAAACGATAACAGCACCATCAAATGTATAATGTGAAAACTTCTCCATGTATATGTACAATGAAGAATTAAATATTTTTGATACTTTAATCTTGTTTACTAATCTGTTTATAGGATTTAGATACGTGAAACTAGAAAGCATAATATTTATAAACAAAAATAACACAATCAAGACACTTTAATCTTGTTTCCTAATCTGTTTATAGGATTTAGATACGTGAAACTAGAATGTATAGCATTTATAAACAATAACAACACACTGAAGACACTTTAGTCTTGCTTCCTAATGTGTTTATAGGATTTAGATACGTGAAACTAGAGAGTATAATATTTATAAACAATAATAACACAATCAAGACACTTTAGTCTTGTTTACTAATCTGTTTATAGGATTTAGATACGTGAAACTAGAAAGCATAATATTTATAAACAAAAATAACACAATCAAGACACTTTAGTCTTGTTTCCTAATCTGTTTATAGGATTTAGATACGTGAAACTAGAATGTATAGTATTTATAAACAATAACAACACACTGAAGACACTTTAGTCTTGCTTCCTAATGTGTTTATAGGATTTAGATACGTGAAACTAGAGAGTATAATATTTATAAACAATAACAACACAATCAAGACACTTTAATCTTGTTTCCTAATCGTTTGTCTTTTCGCCTCTTCGTCTTTTTACGTCTTTTCGTCTTTACGTTTCGCCGTCAACTCACTACTACGGAACCAAATAACACAATTCAACAAATTCGTCACCTATGATACCTCAATATAATAATTGAGAATCATAGATGATCTTCGCTCGTCAATTAGTAGACCATGTATCTCAGATTCTACACACGTTATCAGCAAATGAGTAGTCACTTACTTGCAAAATGTAACTTATACCGTTTTCCGTTCTCAGCGATTTCCGCTGTTAGTATACGTTCTTCCACGGATTTCAGAGAAGTCCAATCTTGATCCATCAGTTGGTAAAACTCGCGGAACTGATTTGTGCGAGTTAAGTGATTATTCGCAAGCACCATACTTTTAACCGCTATACGTAACAAATAAAGTGAGAGATGTTTCTATGGATTGGACTTACTTCTTTTCCATAATAACAGGCGGTGACATATTTCAATGTCACTAATATGGCCATTGAAAACAGGGAAAATGCCTCGGCAATCAATGCGTAGGAGCAGGATTTGACGTATCCAGGTATCTGAAAATTTAGATATACTACGTATTCATAACCCAATTTCAATTCCCATTGTACCATTTAACAGACTAAAGGATATTCCAAAATTTACGCAAGGTTTAAATTTGCCACCAAACGTGCAGTAAAGTGTTGGTAACACTTGAAAAAAAAAACATTTGACAGCTAATTGTTTAGAGTTAGTAAAAATGGAGCGTTATATGATAGAAAAATGTGTTTTCACTGTTGAACAATATTTCAAAAATAATGAAAGTTTGATGACCATAGTTCAAAATTTTCGTACAAAATATGGTCAGAATAGTGATTTAACTTCGTCAACTGTAAAGAGAGTTATTGAAAACTTCAGATAGACTGAATCAATTGGTGATGCTAAACACACTGGTCGTCCAAAAATAAGGCGTTCAAATGTCAGTATTGAAGCAGTGCATGAGAGTGTTGGTGAAAGTCCACAAACATCAGTTCGGCGTTGTGAACAAGAATTGCAAATTTCAAGAAGCTTTCTACAGCGTTTCTATTTAAATCTCTACGGGGTTTTTATTTAACACGTTGACTGCCAAGCGTAGTTTGCTTCGTTAGAACCGCGATGCGATGAAATACTACAGGGTACGATTAAGTAGTGTAAAATGAAGCTAACGCGAAATTGCGGGAAGCCAAAGTATTGAAGCACCGTCCCAATATCAATTGCTTGTACAACAGTGCAAATAGGCTTCATTGCAAATTTTTTGCATTTTTAGTAAAACCTTTTGCACCAGTCACCGGTGACCACCATGGCGGTCAACGTGTTAATTCAAATCTTGCGTTAATTTTGGGACACCCTGCATTTTTCACTAAGCTCCCAACTACCGTGAGCGTTAACAAAATGTTTGCATTACCATAACTCCTACCGTAGATCCCGCAAGAATAAGCACCACCAATCTGCGTAACCAACTTTCGTTCCGTTCTCCGAATGGCCATACTCCTAACATCAATGACAATTTTCTTTCCACATCCACGTAAGGACTCTCATGAAGGTACATTTTCGTTGAAGCTTTTGAAACCGTCGAACAGCGCTTCGTAGGATAACAAATATCTCTGAGTCCCTCTAGTAATTTTGTTGTGTGTCCCTTAGTTCTGTGCATTAATACTTAATGCACGTTATTGCGGCCTCTTGTACGTAAGTGCGTCTAAATCTACATACGCCAAACCGTACCATTTTGTGAGTTGGTTTTCATTGCAGTACTATTATTATCTTATTACCTCCGTTGCCGTGCATTTTGCGAGCTCTTATATTTACATCGATTGAATATCTCACGAGTCTGCGATGTAACTTATTTTTCTTACATCGATGGCAGACTGCTGCAAATATTATCGGAAATAGGGTACCTAGAAAACTAAGCGCACACGCTTATCTGCGTAGCTAGTATAAAGGTATCAAGAATTTTATCAGCAAGTGGTTGGTACGTTTGTTTTGTTAACCAATTAAGCGTGTTTGATGTGTATAAACGTCGGACCAAATGTCTATTATGCTGCGTGTGACGTGTATACTCGTCGTGTAAAATAAAAAATTACCATTAACTATCAAAGCTCGAAATTTCAATAAAATACGATAAGAATATTATTTGGTGGTATGTTTCCTTTACACAGTAAGTCGGGAAAATAACGGAACTTTTTAAATGAAAAAAAAGAATTAGTTATTTTGGAAATTTTGTTTATTTTTATTCAAAGTACATCCCTTCCGCATTGATACACCGCTGGGCACGTTGAACCAATGCTTGCATAGATTTTTTTCGGTTATTTTTCCGAATCGTCTCAAGAGATGACAATCCTCGTCACGGCGTTTTGGACTTGTGTAACATCGTCGTAAAACGTTTTTTTCATAGCCAATTTGGGTTTCGGAAACAGGAAACAGTCACATGATGACAAATCAGCATCGTGTTTCGTTCTCAATACAGAGAGATGTTGAAGAACGCATAATTGTTTTTTATAATTATTAAATAATTAACGCAAACATAAAAAATGATTAATATAGTATTAGAATAATTCTTGAACAGACGATGGACTTGTGGGATGGTAAAATCGGTCAAATATCTGAGTGCAAGCTAGCAAGAATCAACTTCCGGCAATCGATATTCGGCAAAATTTCAATACTCATCGTATCCTTTGATGCGATTCTTGTCGTTATATATACACTTCATGACACCCAAATAATATTCGCCACACATTTTGACCCTCTGGACCGAATATCAACAATGGTTAAATATCATATATTTCTTTATTTCGGTTTTGAGTCGTAAAATCAAATTAATATTAATGGATCTTCTCTCAATACAGAAAACTTCTTGAACGATCTAGCATCATGCTTAGAAGTTTCGATTTCGGAGATACGATGGTGTTATGATAAAAATCTTAACATCAAACTTCGACCTTTTATTTGAGGATCGTGTGAGCTCATCGCCAATGCAGACCAACTTTTGTCTCATCACCAGTTAACGCAAACTGATGTTATGATAAAAATCTTTACATCAAACAGTATCGTTTCATTAACAAAACGATTTATTGCACAAGCTAACCTGTAGCAACAGCAACTTCTTCCCTTGTCTCCGGTTTTTCCATCGGTGTTGATTCCACCTTTGATAACTGTTTCTCGATTCTTCTCAATTTCCATTTTTTCATGCCTTGAAATTTCTCCTCGTTTCGGCATGTTTTCCGAATTAGGATAACAGGATAAACTATTAATACGTACTATTATCGAAAAAATGTTTGCTCCAAACACAATCCGTGGCAACCACAACGTGCATAGAAAACCTGGAAGGGCAATCTTTATCGGTTGACCTGTGGGAGCCATTACAGTTGACACATTTGGGTGAGGACTTATGTTCAGCACAGTCAATGACGCTTGAGTGACCGGAATTTCCACAGTGAGCACAGCGGGCGGAACTTTTGCAAATTTTGCTTACGTGACCAAACCTTAGGCAGTTGTAACATTGCTTAACCTGAGGCATGTACTCCTCAACTGCATATTGCACCTTGTAGATGGCTATATAAGAAGGGCGGGTTTGACCACTGAAGGTAAGGAGAACGGTACGAGTGGGTATGCGAATGGTTTCCCCATTTTCACTATTAAACTTCCTGGAAAATCTCTTTGCTTCTAGGATTTTGTACTTGGTTTCGGCGTGGGCTGTAAACTCGTTTTCATCAAGATCTAGCGGAACACCTTTGACGATACCCAGCCTAGTGGCGCATTGTTTTGGGATGACAGCAGTGAGGTTTTTCCCAGAGAGAATTTTATCTTTTACGAGCTTGTTGGCTTTAGACGCACTGTTAACACATTGCGGACGGATGACGAGATATCTCGTCATTCTTATTTCGTCGTTCGGGGCCGTTGACGAGATATATCGTTTTGCATATTCTGTCGTTCGGGACAGGTGACGAGATACCACAGTTGCTACGTGATTGTCAGCGGCGGTTTTTCGTAATTTGTATTGCGAATTAATTATTTGAAGCCCTGAAATATGGATAGCGACAAAACGATTAGCAATATTACAGAAATATTTGCAAGCTTTCTAGTGTTCCACTTCACTGAGTGTCATGTTTTACGAAATATCATACTTTGTTAGTTTTTACACATTTTCTTTACGAAGTGATTCAAAGCAGACAAATAATATGTAATATAATTCTCGAATGCCGTTCTCTGGTTTTGTATAGATCAATTACGTACTTTAATATTACAGAAATATTTGCAAGCTTTCTGGTGTTCCACTTCACTGAGTGTCATGTTTTACGAAATATCATACTTTGAAAACTGATGTTTATTTGGATTTGTAGATTTTTACTTATTGAAAAATATTAAAGAATCATTCATTTTTAAAGTTGTTGGAATAAATATTTCACGCGACTATGATTTTTAACTACTACACACACACACACACACACACAATCGGGTAAATCATCACTAATTTAAAAATATTTGACGCAAAAAAGTACCCGGCCACTGGATGCGCTTAGCAATAGAATGCCCGGTCCGCAAAGTGTTAAGAGTTACAGTCACTCTAGCCCTACCAGACTGCTTGATGTCCACAATATCGTTACGGTAAGATTGAATCAGCCACTTGCCAATGGTCACATTTTGAACTCTTGTATTTTCAGATGGAGAGGCTGGCTGTATAATTACCCTGAACGGACCGGAATGAGAATTTTCGTAAGTAAAAACGGCGCGAGCAGTGAGGGCTGGTGGCACCACAGCGTTTGCGCGCGACACATTAATTATTTTCCTTTTTGAATTAGCGTCTGAAGCCAAATGATTATCGTTGAGTGGTCTTTTTTTGTTTGAAGAGCGCAGGAAGCCTGCATTAGGTGAAGAGGGATCGTCGACCATCATTGGGACATTGCTGGTGTCATTGTTTCCTTTGTCCGGAGGGAAAAATGTACCGGGGGAATTGGCCATTTTAAGTTGTTCCTCCCAACGGGCGGTTTAAAAATTACGGCCCAGAAGATAAAGGAAAGGGGTAAAACTATGCTGGGATAAAAATTACAAGGAGCCAGGAATAGGCCACAGTGGGCAGGGGATGACTATACAACGAGCCGATAAGAAGTCCACAAAACACTGAATGTTCGCAGTTGTGCAAATAAATAGAAATAATAATATAACGCTGTACTAAAATTATTGTTCATAAAATAAAGTCTTTGAACACGAACTGTCCACAACACCCACTATTATGTAAGAAATACAATATTTTAAAATTATAAGATTTGCTCGTTGTCCGCTCAGTACGTTTCGTTGGTGACAAAGTCTCTTTTAAAATTTTTTCTACACCGTTCAATATGGAGAGCGCTTGCTAACGCCAGAATGATCCCTCGGGCGCAGCGTTTTGGTTTACTATTAGGACCGCCTTGGTTTAAGAAATTTAGAGCGCGGGCCGCAGAACGACGGATACCTTTATCGCCCGAAACTACGTCATCTCCTTTGTACCGTGTACAAAAGAGGCGCAAGACGCTTAGTCCTATCGCACAACACGTTGCAACATGCGTAAGACAGGTAAAAGTGTCTCTGTTGCCATGCGCTTTTTTCTAAATTTCCTACAATTACATTTACGTCAAGTCACTCGTACGGCTTCAACGCATTTTTCTCCATGTTCGGACGCGTATTAATAACAGCGAACACGAATGGTTCATATATAACATAATAAATCAACCTTAAACAACAAATATCGTGTATTCGAAGCGGCGGCACATTTTTTCTCATCAAAGGGTTCTGATACGTCGCATAGCAACACTCAGACCGAACTTGTATATACAATAACGTGCGTCACCGACTGATGCAACGTTTGTAAACCAAAGCGCCCTTTTTATCGCGTAAAGTATACTATCGTCCGTGGTCCGGAAAAGAATGACTTCTCGCTGGGTCGGACGCACTCTCGATCATGCACTGCCCTTTGTCCGTTTCGTTTTCGGCGTATGGTTCTTCGGCGGCAGTGCATTGCGTCACCCAGTCGTTCGATACTTCGTTGTCATAAGAGTTCGTTTTACACGTTCGTCTTTTGGGCAGTTGCGGCTAAGATCTCGTGCGAGACACATCAGAGCATTGTTATAGTAGGCAAATTGTCTTCTTCTAGTACTTACTCACGCGATACTTTTGTAAAGTGTAGAAATAGTTTTTGTTAACAAAAACTCATAAAACCCTTAATCAGGCTTCTCTTACTCTAAAGGCAGAGAAGTCGCCACGTGTAATTAGCGACCGAAATCTACGCAATCGCCTTTGCACGTGGGTAAGAACGCATAGAGCGTTCGGGGCAAACCCGTTAGTAAAAATACAGTAACGGACGCGCACACCTTTTTTAAGTCTGAAATAATTACTATGCTTAATAAAACAATTGTTGCTTTAATATAGCACGTATTCTTCACATTCTTAATATGAAAACACTTATACAAAATTATATTAGTTACTCTAAAGACATTAGACCAATTACAGTTGACGTATTTTTAGGTATTCACATATTTACAAGACTTTACGGTTGAACGTTTAATATTATTAATAATGTAACACAAATTAGTTAGTATATTAATATGTAGAAATTAGTAATGTAATTTTGTGTGATATTTCCTAAAACATGGGTCTATACATAACCCAACATTATAATTTTTACATTCATATCGCGAATCAGACCTTTTATCATTTTTACTACACACTACACACTTTCGACTTCGGTCTTTACGTTTTGATATATGCAGTGAGGGGGAATGCCTCTCTGTTAATCTCGCTGGATTATCAGCGGATCTACTTTCGCAACGAATTACATTATGATGGTATTTTGAGAGTATTTGCTTTATTAAGGGGGGATTCCCGTCTGGAGGCGTGATTTTTAGGTAACTTTTAGAATTTTTTTTAGGAAAAACGATGAGGTCTTTTGGATTGCGGTTTTTTCTACATATTAGTCAATTTTAACTATTCAAAAATATTATATTTGTTCTCTCAAAATTGTAAACATGAACGCCGTACGAGAGGTTTTATTAAACAATAAAAAAAACACTAAACATGGTACCCATGATTCTGACCGTTCCGTTCATCAGAAACAAAAAAAAACAAAGAATATTATTAAAATATATGAGTATGGCTATCGTGTGAACTACGACGAAAAAAAATCTTGAAAATTAAAAAAATAACATGACTTTGAAAATTAAGTATCGATTTTGTCACAATTTTTTCAGCTTTAAAGTATTGTAAAAATTGTTTAAATAAATATACCAATTTGATTGTAGTTCACACTAAAGCAACATATGTGCTGAAGATGTGTGCTTCTCTGAGCATATATATATGTTCGATAGATTTTGCGATATCGTGGGTACCAATTGCGAAAATGTAGTTTCGAGAAAAAATTTAAAGTTTTTGAAGAAATTAAAAATATTTTTACATTATGCGACATTTAATTTATAATTTTATTAGTTTTAATTAATGGAAATTTACTATGAATATGAAATTTTGTGTGAATTTTTTGACTCTGATAATATTATTTTTGAACGATTGAATTGACTTATCGACCATTTTGGTTAACTGAATGTCCTATAAATGACTTAAAGCCAAAAGAATTTCCAGTGATTTGAAACAATAATTTGATTGAAATAATTCGTAAACATTTATTACATTTATTGATTATTTTTAAACAGTAATCCATTTTTATCATTTTTCGTATTTAAGTGCAAGTGTTTCTGGAGGGATGGTCCAAATCAACTCATTCAATATCTTTATGTTTTTCTTCCGAAACAACGTTCAAGCAACTCATCATTCGTAAATCCTTGTAAATAGGTTTATATTTCCGTATATTATCATTGAGAGGCGGATTTTTGTGATTGAAAGATCCAAAACGTGAAATTTAGAATCATCTAAAGATGTTTTATAGAACATTTTGATAAGCTTCATTTTCATCATGACAAACATCCAGATGAATTTTTGTAAAAACGATGAAAAAATTCACGATGCAATAACCAATTGATTCTTCGAAACAGAAAAATCAAGTTGTCGGAATTATTAATTTTTTGTCATTTATTTTATTATTTTGGTCAATTGTAAATCTATTGCCACGTGCCATTTTCAAGTTGTTTATATAATTTATTTAACCTTTTGACTCTAGACCACTTTTAATCAGAGCTAAATGATGATTCCAAATAATGTGTGTTGCGCACCACTATCTAATGGTTCATTTTTGACGCGCGGCGTAAAAATGCATATATATAAATTTAGTTAAAAATAATTGTTAATAAAATAACTTGATAAACTCATTTTTTTTAAATTTTGATGTCATATACTTTCAAAATTATACAAAAAAAAATCGATTTTTTTGACCGTCTAGACGGGAATCCCCCCTTAAGGCTAACTGAAATTTTGCTATAGATATGTATTCTCCGCGTTTGTATTTGTATAAACAATATGCGTTTCACACGCAGAAGTCGATAAGGTGGAAGAAAAATGTACATATGGATGCCGGATATATCCGGCGGATATATCCGGCGCTCGAAGCGAAAGGGTTAATAATAATTATATTGCAACTACTTATGTTACGAACGATTTCATAAATACCACAGTTGGAGAGCAGTCGAACTTGCGGTGAATCTCGTCGGTGACAGCGCAACGGCGACTCGAGAAATGTGCGGCCGACAAAGTGTTAAATACATAAAAAAAGCTCCTGCGAGTCTTTGACTAAAACAACCCAGCGAGATCGAAACAATTTTTTATTTGAACGAATTCTCTTATTTACAAGTCGCGGCTAGAGAATTGCAGTCAAATCGGGAACAGGCTCTTTCGAACAACATTATAGTCACACACTTTGCTATTCCGTTCAAATTTATACTCTTGTCTCTCTTTGCAAACTCTTATTGACTCGTTTCTGCCCTGACACTTGCATGAAAAGAACTACCTTGATCGCTTGAGGTAATTCCGACGGTGCAGAAAATCTATACCCTTCCAGCTATTTCTTGTGGTTTCCCTTTATCGCCACTTATCCTTTATCGAAAAGATATTCGCCACCAAGAAATAGATTGCCGAGCGTGGCTCGTGAATGGTACAACATTAATACGTAAAAGATATCGACCCAAGCAGCGTTTTAAGCGCCAGACTTTTTTACTTCGCGTTTGAATAATATGATGTTTCCACTTTTATGTAGAGGCGCATAAATAATTCTGATTTCAAAATATCCGAGTGTACAACGAATTTTTTTCCGCAGCCAATGTAAGCTTATGTTTGTTTCCGAGCACCCAGTTCACTTGCAACGGCCGAATGAAAATGGAGATTTTTAAAACGAACTACATAATGTTAGGGCGTGTTCTGATGTCATTAGTTGGTTTGTGGCCCTACATGAATTGGAGAACCCAAATCATACGAAGAATATTGGTTCTAATCATTTTGACTAGTACCATGGTTTTTCAGGTGAAGTATACTTCGTTATCTTTTACAAAAGCTCTTATGGTTGAATGAATATTTATCACAAGCGTCATAATGATCAATTGCGATGATAATGATGTTATTCTCGTTTTGTTGTATTTTCATATAAAAGTATGTTTCGTTGAATATTCTAACGAATAAATAATAACGGTCATACGTGTACCCGGGATTCAAATTTTATAAAATTCTCTAAAAAATAAAATTGTCTTTCTTATTCTTAAAAATAAATTTATTTTTAAACAGATTGCATATCTTATGTCACGAAAAACGGAATTTCTCATCATATACACTAGTCACAGGTTTCTTCTTTTTACACTTTTTTCAGTAACAGAAGTCAATAAAGAATTAGTTCTATTTCCGCAAAATTTAAATATTGGACACTTGATATGTAGGCTGTTATGTCATCGGCCGATAATAAAAAGAAATTCATACGTCAAGCTTGAATATTTTTAATATTTATCACCAGCAACATAATGATCAATTGCGATGATAATGATGTTATTCTCGTTTTGTTGTATTTTCATATAAAAGTATGTTTCGTTGAATATTCTAACAAATAAATAATAACGGTCATACGTGTACCCGGGATTCAAATTTTATAAAATTCTCTAAAAAGTAAAATTGTCTTTCTTATTCTTAAAAATAAATTTATTTTTGAACAGATTGCATATCTTATGTTACGAAAAACGGAATTTCTCATCATATACACTAGTCACATGTTTCTTCTTTTTACACTTTTGTCAGTAACAGAAGTCAATAAAGAATTAGTTCTAATTCCACAAAATTTAAATATTCGATACTTGATATGTAGGCTGTTATATCATCGGCCGATAATAAAAAGAAAATCATACGTCAGGCTTGAATATTTTTAATATTTATCACAAGCAACATAATGATCAATTGCGATGATAATGATGTTATTCCCGTTTTTGTTGTATATTAATATAAACGTACCTTTTGTTTAACATTGTAACAAATAAATAATAACGGTTATATATGTACCCAGGATTCAAAATATATTAAAGTGTTTCAAAAGTAGAATAGTCTTTTTTATTCTCAAAAACATTTTTTTTTAAATAGATTGCATATCTTATTTTACGGAATGCAGAATTTCTTGTCATATACATTAGTCATATATTTATTTGTTTTACACTGTAGTCAGTAACAAACGTTAGTAAAGAATTAGATTTAGTTCTTTAGAATTTAAATATTGGACACTTGGTATATGGAAAATTATACGGGCAGCTTAAATATTTCAAATGATGAATAATTAATTTCTTCAATAATCCACACACTATAAAATACTGAATATATATTTACAGATATCTCTTTTTGTTACAACTATCTCTATGAACACACTATCTCGTGCATTTCCATTTTTTATACTGTGTCTTGGAACGTTTTTAAAATTCATCCTACTGTGGGTAAAAACAGACTCGGTAAGTAATTATTGAAGTACAGGTACACTACATCGAATAAAATCTGTAAGCATATGTATAAAATGTCACACTTCTTTAGATTAAGGCACTCTTGGATTTTATGAGGGATGACTGGGATAATTTAAAGTCCACGGAAGACGTTGCCATTATGGAGAATTCTTTGAAACTGGGACTTTTCTATAGCCGATATTGGGCATGTTAGTGGTAATGCTTTTTTAATCGAACATTGAAAACAGACTTTCAACTTTCATGGAAAATATTTTTTACTCATTTATGATGAATCTTTGCTACTGTACGTTTACTGTTCTACGTTACTATTACGTTGTTGTTTTTATTAACGCCTGAATATTATTCACCGGTAAAAAGTCATTGAAATAAGTTAAAATAAATATTAATCGTGAAGACATGCGGGGACTGCAAACTGATGCTAACCATAAGCAAATTTTAAATCATTCAACCACGAAGATAACTAATTGTGCAATAGCAAAGAATAATTTTCGTCATATTTATTAAGTACATCCTATTGGATAGAATACTTTATTAACCCTTAACGCTCCGGTTACTTTTTCAATACCAAAAGTGAAGGAGTTTATTTGGAAAAGGCAGAAAATTGCTTTTGAATTCTTTCTTCTTTTTATCTTACGAATATGCTTTATTTGAGTGTAAATAAAACTTTACTTTTGCTTTCTGCAAATAGTATGACAATATTCGTGCGTAAATTGTCTCGCGCTTTTACTTATCTTTTAGAACAGCATTTCTTAATCGACGTAAAACGTTAAAATTAATCGAAAATGTAATTCTGATACATTAATTTAAAGAAAAATTAGTCAGAATTCTTCCATTAAGGTTAATTTAATAATATATCTATGTTATTTAACACTAGATTGCCCGAAATTTCTTGTATACCTATATTGCCCAAAAACAGTCAAAATGACTGCATTGTGAAAAAATAACAAATATGTAAAGAAATTTGTTTAAAATTAATTTTTAATATTTTTTATGTTATTTACAGTTATATAACAGGTTATTAGTAAATATTAACTGTACATATTGACTGTTTTCAATGAACTTAAACCATATTTCCGAAAGCAAGGCAAATTTATTTGATTGTAGGCGCCTACTGCATTCGGTTCTTTTGTCAAAATGAATAAATCGTAGGATTTGCTTGAACTTTTCTCTGGCCATAGTTTTTCTAAAAGATTCGGGACCCCACTTCGCTGACTATAAATAACTCAATTTAAAATTTGTTGCCTCGTAAGCACCACGTGCATATAGAATCCCAATAAATGCACGTATTTCCGGTAATGATATTGTCCAACCGTTCCGCAAAATTCGGCGACATTCTTCTGTGCACTTTCTTATATGTTTGATAATATAGTTATCTATTATCAACGATAATGCACTGATAAGATTATCTGCCACAATGTTCCTTTTTGCGTAGCCTGTTGGCCCTTTCACACTCTTGAAAATACAAGCAGATGGTATCCTTCCAGGAATACCACCTTCGTCAATTTTTGTCCACACAGTACCATCAGCAGCTGTTTCGACCTCCTGAAACGTATTTTCAGTTTCTTCATCAGAATCTGAACTAGTTAGCACCCTACACCTTTTCCTGGGCATATTAATGACACTTTCATTTTCATCATTGGTGATCGACTCTTCATCACTATCTTCAGCGTCAGATGTTTCACTTTGAATATAATCCGCTTCATCTTCAGATGATAGTTCAGAATTTGTTGCATTTGATTCTATATCGGAGCACTCTTCACTTATGTTCGTTAGCTTTTCCAAGAACTCATTTCTGTTTGACATTTTTTTCATAAAGTTAGGGCGCAAAAGAAATAAAATAAACAACTTGTTAGAACAACACTTTATAAAGATTCGAATAACTAGTACTACTTTAGCTTATTGAGCAACTGACACTTATCAAGTATACGCCCAAATCGACAATTTATCATGCATCATATTTCAATACAAAGCCGGACAGGTCATATAAGAAATTTACTCAATTCAATAAATAAAAATCTTTTGATTATTTAAAATTTACCAAGCAGTCAAAATGACTGCTTCTGAGCAATATAGGTATAACACATATATATATATATACGGAAATAAAGGAGGGCGGAAGTAACTACAATTATTCATAAACCCATTTATATGTTATAGAAAAAGTCACCAAATTCTAAGAAATTGTGTCATCAATTTCATAATTGTTTTTCTAATTGAAATTAAAAAACAGTCAAAATGACTGCCTTGGGCAATCTAGTGTCAATAATATATATTCTGTACAGCACAGTTATAAAATTGTAACACTGGCCTATTGGATTTCCCACAATTTCTCAAATTACATTTTATGTTCTTCTGCCATTCAGTATCACATACTTATGTGGAACAACTTTTTAGCTTCAGCACTTATTAATTCGAAATATCGTTCAACTCTAAAATTGCTGACAATGCTGTATGTCCAGTAGCGTCAAACATTCCGCGTAGATTTAATTTGTTATGCAGGAAAAATCGGGCACATCCATCTGATTAAAACGTGTTTTTCTTTCATTGGTTTTTGTGTACCTGAAGCAAATTCTAAAACTATTCCTTTTTATATATTTGTGGGCAAATATTTATTTTTATATTTGTATTTTATATTTAAATCTGATTCCGCGAAGTAATATTGATGGTAAAAGGGGGTGATGGTGAAATGAAGAAAGTTTAAGAAACGCTGTTTTGGAATATACACCGGAAGTCTTTCCTTGACTTCTTCTCAGTGTGCAAAGCTTACCATTTTAATTATTGTCGTATAACTCAATATCAAATAAATATTTACTTTCACTTAATTTTAATTTCTCATCACAATATTACGGTTTTCCTATGTTTTTATCAATAAAAAAGTTATAAAACAATTTAGTCTCAAAATACAGAAGTTTAAATATATAATATGTAGACATACCGCTGTAAAAACAGAAATGAGAAGTTGGTGCCGTTGGTAAAGTAGCATTTTAAGGGTAATCGTTTTGATAACATAATAGCGTGATACCATAGAATGAATGTTACGAAGCCAACGGAGCGTTAAGTGTTAATAATACCTTTTAATCTATAATACAATGACAATATTTTTGTTTTGACATTTTAGCATCAGTGTATCTAATATTATTTATGTATCTTCTACTGCCGTCAACGCCACCAATTTTAGACTTTCTCATGCCATTAAACGAAAGCCGTGAGCGGCAACAACCCTTCGCATTTAAATGTTTTGTTGATGAGAGCGAGTATTACTATTCCACGTTCTTATACTCGTGCGTGGCTTCTTTTCTAATAATAACCGTTATAATAGGGACGAAAATCACATATATCGCTAATGTTTTGTATGCAACTGGACTATTAAATATAGCTGGGTAAGTAAGTGTATGATAATGCGAATAACGTTTACCACATTTCGCGGTGCTTCGAATGTGTTGTCTCTATTTCAGCTATAAATTCGGGCATATGTTTGACAAAACAAAAAACTGTTATTCTGATGACATGTACGAAGTTCGTGGAAGACTATGCAGTGGGATAGGGTGTCATAAAAAAGCTATTAGGTTTGCATGTCTCTCTCATAAATGATTCATCTACCTCATACTAATTTGGAACTTCGAATATTTTTATATGTAATGCTACTACGTGTTGGCAACAAAATTATCTTATTCAATAATATGACGTACAATTACGTAATTATACGACACTGTTTCAAGCAGCAATTTTTTCATAAAGGTTGACCGTACGAATCAATGAATGTTATGGATTGGTTGACTTTTTCAATTATATTCTCTTACCTGTGCCTTCTATCAGTTTATTTTTGTATTGCGTGAGTATAATCGTGCTATGTTCTATTTTGTAAGACAGTTCATCTTTATTTTCTCAAAAATACGTGTATTTCAGACGCGCTTATTTATTGGACAATGGGAAGACATGATACCATTCGCTTGTAGTGCTATTGCGTTAATTATTTCGTTGTTTCTCTACCTTTATCCAGGACAAATTCTTTTAAATGCCAGCAATGATATCTTTCAGAGCGCGTAAGTATTTACGAGATGAGTACATAGCAAAACGTTAAACAATGAACACTTTCTTACGTCTCAACGTTAGACCTTAATTGTGCCCATAATTATGAAAGTGGTCTAAGTCATATATTTCTTGTTTCGAGATATTTAATGAATTGCATTTGAATAAATTAAAAAATATTTTTACATTATGCGACATTTTAATTTATAGTTTTATTAGTCTTAATTAATGGAAATTTACTATGAATATGAAATTTTGTGTGAATTTTATACGATAATATTATTTTTAAAGATTGAATTGACTTAGACCATTTTCAAAATTAACTGAATGTCCTATAAATGACTTAAAGCAATAAAGAACTTTGAGTTTTATTTGAAACAATAATTTGATTGAAATAATTCGTGAACATTTATTACATTTATTAATTATTTTTAAACAGTAATCCATTTTTATCATTATTTCGAGTATTTAAGATTCTTAAAATGTTCCTGAAAAACTGGAGGGATGTACGGTAGTAAACTCATAATATCTTTATGTTTTTCTTCCGATACTGGTCTAATGGTGGTGTATAATGGAAGTAATTTAATATTTCCGTATATTTTTGGTCTTCCTTTTTTAGGTGAAAGATCCAAAACGTGAAATTTAGAATCATCTAAAGATGTTTTATAGAACATTTTATAAGGTTCATTTTTCAAGAATCTCATCCATTGAATTTGTAGCCAAGAGACAGATTCACCCGCGGTATTTTTTACTCTTCTTGTTATTGATTCTTCTAGTGATTTTGTAATGAAGTTGTCGTTATTATTAAAATTTGATTGTCATTTATTTTATTATGTAGTTCAGAAACGCGTCAAAGAAGGCCACGTGCCATTTTCAAGTTGTTTATATAATTTATTTAAATTTTTGACTTAGACCACTTTCATAATTAAAACTAAATGAATTCCATATAATGTTGAAATTACAACCACTACCTAATGGTTCATTTTTGACAATTTCGTAAAAATTACATTGAATAAATTTAGTTAAAAATAATGTGGTATGAAATAACTGATAAACTCATTTTTTTTAAATTTTGACTTAGACCACTTTCATAATTATGGGCACAATTGATTGTGAACAATTTTTCATGTGGTTTATTAAATCACATGAAGTCTTTCGCACAACAAATGTGTACTTCCAGTTGCACAGAGCATCGAACAATTATTCTGTAAATGGTATATATCACGCAAACGGATCATATTATGAGACATAACTGGGTATCTAATTTTGTCGTTAACATTTCGGTCAAAATATTGTTAAAAGTATGAAGAAATTCTTTTTCTTCTTTTTAATTATATCACGAAAGAATTACAAGTAGTGGCTGACTATACAAAAGTAACAAACGATTAATTAGTTGTTCGTATCTAAAATGTTTTGTGTGGTTCGTCATTTGCCTTTAGTTTCTGTCTTTCTTCTTTTTCGATTCGTTTTCAACTTTCGCGTCATCGGTACTTAATACATTGGCGTCGAGAGAGTTCCCTCATTTGCATTACTTTAAGAAGAACTTCTATAACTTTTTCAACCCATTAATATTCTTCAATGAAAGTTTATGAATTTAATAAAAATTTATGCTTTTCAGTGTGCTGTTATATGTTATATTGTACTCTATTTCTTTGTTCGCAAAGTGAAAAATGTGATATTTTGCTCACGGTATCATATTTTTGAAGTTAGTGTTTTTTTCTGTGTACTTTATACTTGAAAAGAATTATGAAAATGTAGTTGGACTTCACAGGATTTGCACGTGTAAAAAAGATTCTCAACGAATTTTGTAACAAAGGCTAAGCGTCGAACTCATATTTTATCACTCTAGACCATATGCAATTCTAATGTCGATAATCCCGATATAAAAGAAGTTGCATATTGAAATATTAACACGTTGACTGGCAAGCGTGTTTTGCTATATTAAAACTGCGTTGCGATGAAATACTGCAGAGTATGATTAAATCGTACAAAATGAAGGTAATGCAGAGTTGTTAGAAACCAAAGTATTGAAGCACCGTTCCAATATTAACTGCATTTACAAGATTGTTAATAGGCTTCATTGCGAATTTTTCTAATTTTTAGTCAAATCTTTTACACCGGTCACCGGTGACCACCGTGGCAGTCAACGTGTTAAATATCGCTAAACATCTGTTTCATAGACCCTAAAGAGAATTTTAACCATCTACATATAGCACTGTTTTAATTTGTTTTAAGACAGGTGCGTGAAGAGTATAAAAACACACATATGCGTAACACGGCGCCAATGTGTTAAACCAATATGCCCTCTCTTTAACAGGGCATGTCGTTTCACAGTAACACCTTTCTTCCTCATACAGTAAAACCTGTTTTTGTGTGGTGGATAGGGACCACATAAAAGAAATCGTACAAAAAAATATTCGAAAATTTTATCAATTCTTGCATATAATAAACAATTTTGTACGATATACTACCTAAACATTTTTTTATGCGGTGGATAGGGACCGCATAAAAAAAGTCGGACTTAGAAATACATCAATGATTTATGAAATAGATACATGCTTTCAATTAAATTAAATAATTAAATTAGACCTAAAGAAATGGTAAAAATATTTAATTCTTCATTGTACATATACATGGAGAAGTTTTCAAATTGTACATTAACACTTTGACTGCCATGGTGGTCATCGGTGACCGGCGCAAAAAGTCTCACGAAAACTTCAAAAAATACCCAATCGGTCGCATTTATAATTTTGAAGATGCAATTAATATTGAATAGTGATTCAATTCTTTGCCTTCTGATACCTTCGCATTATTTTCATTTTGCACAATTCAATCATATTCTGTAGTACTTCATCCCGTCGCGGTTTTAATATAGTAAAATACGCGTGGCAGTCAAAGTGTTAAATAGTTTGCTGCTACTCGTCGTAATCCAAAACGCGCATCTTCTTGTGACGAATTGGTTGAAAATCGCTTCCGTCCCTTGAAGATAGGATTTCAATTGATTTGTTTTTTGGTACCATAAACTCAGTGATCAGTTTTTGTGACGACGGTCGACTGGTCAATTGCCTGTAAACGTCACGGTAGTGAGACATGCATGATGTCAGCTCTTTTTGGAATTTTAAGCGTCTTTCCGCATTGGTATCTATTTTAAGAAAATGCGTTTCCAATTTGTTCGAAATCTGGATCCCTGCATATATTTTATCTGCTGTAATGGATTCCGGTTCTTCTTGTCCATTTTCATAATCTATCAAACTATTGATAATGTCACTATCATCGACAGTTTGGTCCTCAATCATCTCGTCCAGGTCATTATCGCCGAAAGAATCAAAGCCTTCTCCGCCGATGTTATGTGCGAGCGCACTAATTTCAGATAATACCGTTGACGCGTTTTCGGTAACGTTTCGATTAATTACACATTCATATATTTCGTCCACAACATGTACGAGGGCAGTCCGATAAGTACTTAGGCAGTCCGATAAGTACCGAAAATTTACGATTTATTTTTCAATATAGTCTCCTTTTAACTCGATACACTTGATCCAGCGATGCTTCAACTTCTTCAACCCGTCTGAAAAACACGTTTTCTGAAGATCTGCAAAGTAGGCCTCCATGGCGGCGATAACCTCCTCATTCGACTCAAATTTCTGCCCAACGAGTGACTTTTTCAAGTTTGGGAAGAAAAAGAAGTCACACGGAGCCAAATCTGGAGAATACGGTAGATGGGGCAGCTGTTCGTAGCCTAATTCAACGAATTTGGCTGTAGCTTGGGCAGAGGTGTGAGCCGGTGCGTTATCGTGGTGAAAGAGCACTTTTTTCTTCGCCAAATGGGGCCGTTTTTTCGTTAATTCAGCGTCGAATCGGCTCAATAATTCGGCATACTACAGCCCTGTGACTGTTTTGCCCTTCTCCAGGTAGTCTATGTAGATCACACCTTGTGAATCCCACAAAACGGTGGCCATCACCTTTCCGGCCGATAGGACAGTCTTCGCCGTCTTCTGAGCACATTTGCCGGGCGCAGTCCACTGTTTCGACTGTTCCTTGGTCTCTGGTGTGTACCAGTGGATCCACGTTTCGTCGACAGTCACTGCACGACGTAGAAACTCTTTCGGATTGCGCTTAAACAGTGTCAAACACTGCTCTGAAGTGGTCTCACGGATGCGCTTGTTATCCGGAGTGAGCAAACGCGGCACCCATCAAGCAGAAAGCTTTCTCATGCCCAATATTTCATGCAGGATATAACCCACGCGGTCTTTTGAAATGCCTACTGTCTCAGCTACCAGGTTGTTCAATAAGTTTTGCCGGTCGATAAGAGAGGACGTTGCTACTAGTCCAAATTTGTTTTTGTTTTGTTGGTTCACTCTTCTTATCAACGTATGTGAAGGTTCATTTCAATCAGTCAATTCATTCTTTGTTTACAAGCCATTTAGTGTCGCCGTGTCACAGTATTTTCGACGATGGAAAAAATTGAATATCGTGCAGTGATAAAATTCTTATTTTTGGAAGGTGTAGCACCAAAAGAAATTCACGAACGAATGTTAAGAGTGTATAATGAACGTTCACCTTCAATTAGAACAGTAGAAAGATGGGTTGCTGAATTTAAACGTGGTCGTACAAGCCTTGAAGACGATCCACGTGAAGGACATCCAAAAACCGCATCAACCCCAGAAATCGTAGCCAAAGTACAGGATATGGTTTTGGAAGATCGTCGATTGACTGAGAGGGATTTAGTAGAGGCTCTACACATCTCATTAGGCAGTGTGAGTCATATTTTAAATGAAATTTTGAGTTTTAAAAAGCTGTGTGCACAATGGGTGCCGCATTCGCTAACAATTGAACGAAAACACATTCGAATGCGACTTTCTCAACAACATTTGGAGCGTTTTAAAAAGGATAAAGTGGATTTTATGCGTCGATTCATCACTATGGATGAGACTTGGGTCTATCACCATGATCCTAAATCAAAACAAGAGGCTAAAGAGTGGTGTGAACCTGGTTGTTCGGCTTCGAAACGAGTTCGTGTCCAGAAATCGGCCAAGAAGGTTCTGGCATCAGTTTTTTGGGATGCGAAAGGAATTTTATTTGTGGATTACTTGCAAACTGGTAAAACAATTAATTCTGAATATTATTGCAACCTTTTGGACCAATTGAAGGAAAAAATTCGTGAAAAAAGACCCGGTTTGCAGAAGAAAAAAATCCTTTTTCATCAGGACAACGCACCGTGTCACAAGAGCATTTTCACAATGGCTAAAATCCATGAATTAAAGTTCGAATTGTTGGAGCATCCGCCGTATTCACCAGATTTGGCCCTCAGCGACTCCATTTGTTTCCAGAACTCAAAAAATTTATGCGTGGCAAGCGTTTTTCGTCAAATGAAGAAGTCATAACGGCTGTTGAAGCGTATTTTGCAGACCTTCCGGAATCTCACTTCAGGGATGGGATCCACAGATTGGAGGATCGTTGGAGCAAGTGCATTAATGTTCAGGGAGATTATACTGAATAATAAAGTGTACTTTGAACCATAACATTGTGTTTTTCTTATCGAACGACAAAACTTATTGAACAACCTGGTATCTCGCGCACCTTCAGTCGGCGGTCTGCCAATACGAGGTCGTGGACTTAGGTCACGTTATCCTCCGTGGTAGCTGTTTTTGGGGCACCTGGGCGTGGCTCATCAAAAACTGAAGTGCGACCACGTCGAAACTCGTTAAACCAATTTTTGACGGTCGCCATTGAAGGAGAAGAGTCACCGTACACAGCATCCAAGCGCTCTTTGATTTCGCTGCGCGATTTCCCTTCCAAAAACAAGAATCGAATCACCGACCGATATTGCTCTTTTTCCATTTTTGCAAAATCCGCGGACACGCCGGCTTTCACACGCGATCAAAACAAAACTACAAATCCAATATGGCTGAAATTTTGACAGTAGTCGTCTACGAGAATGTACTACACGATAGTAATTTTTTTCTACGATAGTGGCGCCATTAGGCAGTGAGGCTAAGTACTTATCGGACTGTATATGTACATTGATAGGAAACATTAAACTGGTGCTAACGCCGCTAAGATTCATATACCGCATAAAAATAAATCGTACAAAAAAAATTGCACAAAAACAAAATCGCATAAAAAAGGACCGCACAGAAACAGGTTTCACTGTACATGACACGCATACTCTTACCAGTTCTTACGCATATATATATGTATACGACTGTACACCTTTCGTCCTCAACTGACACGCATAATCTTACCAGTTCTTACACGTATATACAGGCTGCGGCGCCAAAATCCGGACAAATCAAACATTTTTTTTGGAACATAATTTTTATTGCAATAATAGAAAAGTAAAAATTTTTTTTGTTACTGTATTGTTTGTTGGGTCATAAAGAAAACATTCATTCAATATAACCCCCCTCTGCTTCTCAGACCGCCTCCATTCTCGGTCTCAATCTGTCGCAGGCCCGTTTTAACGAGCCTCGGTTCATATCGGCGAATGCCGCTTCAATAGCGGCTCTTAATCCTTATTGAATCTTGGCTCAAAGCCGGTAGCGCCTTCACTCTAAAAAATTTCAATATTATTCGTAAAGACCGCACCTCACAAGCTGGGGGCGGTATCTGTATCTGCATAAAGAAAAACATCAAGTTTAGTATTGAAAAGTATATCCTTCCAGACATCAATCAGCTAGAATCATTAACAGTCAACCTCTATTTCCAATCTTCAAATCTCCTCGTAATTGCTGTTTACCGTCCTCCGACTGCCTGTATCAACTCCTCCCACTGGTGATCCTTCTTTAACTCTCTATCCAATTTTTCCTCTATCTATGTTGGAGGTGACTTCAACTGCCACAATGTAGCCTGGGGATCCCATTACAACTGCCCGAATGGAGACCTACTTCTCCCAGCCATCATCAACTCCGATCTCACTATCCTCAACTCTGGAGCAAGGACATTTGTGAATACAGTTTCCCACTCTGCCATTGACATTTCCCTCGTCTCCACTTCGCTCCATCCATACTCCAGGTGGTACACCTTTGATGACTCCCTCTCCAGCGATCATCTACCGGTCATCACCACAGTACAAATGCAACCTTCTCCTATATATCTTCCGGAATCTAGAAAACTCTATCTCAGTAAGTTAGATAAGAAAAAGTTTGTCTCCCATCTTAAGGATACTGACCTCACAAACAGTTCCGCTGATTCTTCCAACGACCCTGTTAATAGTTATAAAGATCTTGTTGCCTCTCTATATGTTGGAGGTGACTTCAACTGCCACAATGTAGCCTGGGGATCCCATTACAACTGCCCGAACGGAGACCTACTTCTCCCAGCCATCATCATCTCCGATCTCACTATCCTCAACTCTGGAGCAAGGACATTTGTGAATACAGGTTCCCAACTCTGCCATTGACATTTCCCTCATCTCCGCTTCGCTCCTTCCATACTCCAGGTGGTACACCTTTGATGACTCCCTCTCCAGCGATCATCTACCGGTCATCACCACAGTACAAATGCAACCTTCTCCTATATATCTTCCGGGATCTAGAAAACTCAATCTCAGCAAGTTAGATAAGAAAAAGTTTGTCTCCCATCTTAAGGATACTGACCTCACTAACAGTTCCACTGATTCTTCCAACAACCCTGTTAATAGTTATAAAGATCTTGTTGCCTCTCTATATGTTGGAGGTGACTTCAACTGCCACAATGTAGCCTGGGGATCCCATTACAACTGCCCGAATGGAGACCTACTTCTCCCAGCCATCATCAACTCCGATCTCATTATCCTCAACTCTGGAGCAAGGACATTTGTGAATACAGTTTCCCACTCTGCCATTGACATTTCCCTCATCTCCGCTTCGCTCCTTCCATACTCCAGGTGGTACACCTTTGATGACTCCCTCTCCAGCGATCATCTACCGGTCATCACCACAATACAAATTAAATCTTCTCCTATATATCTTCCGGGATCTAGAAAACTCAATCTCAGCAAGTGAGATAAGAAAAAGTTTGTCTCCCATCTTAAGGATACTGACCTCACTAACAGTTCCGCTGATTCTTCCAACGACCCTGTTAATAGTTATAAAGATCTTGTTGCCTCTCTATATGTTGGAGGTGACTTCAACTGCCACAATGTAGCCTGGGGATCCCATTACAACTGCCCGAACAGAGACCTACTTCTCCCAGCCATCATCAACTCCGATCTCACTATCCTCAACTCTGGAGCAAGGACATTTGTGAATACAGTTTCCCACTCTGCCATTGACATTTCCCTCATCTCCGCTTCGCTCCTTCCATACTCCAGGTGGTACACCTTTGATGACTCCCTCTCTAGCGATCATCTACCGGTCATCACCACAGTACAAATGCAACCTTCTCCTATATATCTTCCAGGATCTAGAAAACTCAATCTCAGCAAGTGAGATAAGGAAAAGTTTGTCTCCCATCTTAAGGATACTGACCTCACTAACAGTTCCGCTGATTCTTCCAACAACCCTGTTAATAGTTATAAAGATCTTGTTGCCTCTCTATATGTTGGAGGTGACTTCAACTGCCACAATGTAGCCTGGGGATCCCATTACAACTGCCCGAACGGAGACCTACTTCTCCCAGCCATCATCAACTCCGATCTCACTATCCTCAACTCTGGAGCAAGGACATTTGTGAATACAGTTTCCCACTCTGCCATTGACATTTCCCTCATCTCCGCTTTGCTCCTTCCATACTCCAGGTGGTACACCTTTGATGACTCCCTCTCTAGCGATCATCTACCGGTCATCACCACAGTACAAATTAAATCTTCTCCTATATATCTTCCGGGATCTAGAAAACTCAATCTCAGTAAGTTAGATAAGAAAAAGTTTGTCTCCCATCTTAAGGATACTGACCTCACTAACAGTTCCGCTGATTCTTCCAACGACCCTGTTAATAGTTATAAAGATCTTGTTGCCTCTCTATATGTTGGAGGTGACTTCAACTGCCACAATGTAGCCTGGCGATCCCATTACAACTGCCCGAACGGAGACCTACTTGTCCCAGCCATCATCAACTCCGATCTCACTATCCTCAACTCTGGAGCAAGGACATTTGTGAATACAGTTTCCCACTCTGCCATTGACATTTCCCTCATCTCCGCTTCGCTCCTTCCATACTCCAGGTGGTACACCTTTGATGACTCCCTCTCCAGCGATCATCTACCGGTCATCAACACAGTACAAATACAACCTTCTCCTATATATCTTCCGGGATCTAGAAAACTCAATCTCAGTAAGTTAGATAAGAAAAAGTTTGTCTCCCATCTTAAGGATACTGACCTCAGTAACAGTTCCGCTGATTCTTCCAACGACCCTGTTAATAGTTATAAAGATCTTGTTGCCTCTCTATATGTTGGAGGTGACTTCAACTGCCACAATGTAGCCTGGGGATCCCATTACAACTGCCCGAACGGAGACCTACTTCTCCCAGCTATCATCAACTCCGATCTCACTATCCTCAACTCTGGAGCAAGGACATTTGTGAATACAGTTTCCCACTCTGCCATTGACATTTCCCTCATCTCCGCTTCGCTCCTTCCATACTCCAGGTGGTACACCTTTGATTACTCCCTCTCCAGCGATCATCTACCGGTCATCACCACAGTACAAATGCAACCTTCTCCTATATATCTTCCGGAATCTAGAAAACTCAATCTCAGTAAGTTAGATAAGAAAAAGTTTGTCTCCCATCTTAAGGATACTGACGTCACTAACAGTTCCGCTGATTCTTCCAACGACCCTGTTAATAGTTATAAAGATCTTGTTGCCTCTCTATATGTTGGAGGTGACTTCAACTGCCACAATGTAGCCTGGGTATCCCATTACAACTGCCCGAACGGAGACCTACTTGTCCCAGCCATCATCAACTCCGATCTCACTATCCTCAACTCTGGAGCAAGGACATTTGTGAATACAGTTTCCCACTCTGCCATTGATATTTCCCTCATCTCCGCTTCGCTCCTTCCATACTCCAGGTGGTACACCTTTGATGATTCCCTCTCTAGTGATCATCTACCAGTCATCACCACAGTACAAATGCAACCTTCTCCTATATATCTTCCGGGATCTAGAAAACTCAATCTCAGTAAGTTAGATAAGAAAAAGTTTGTCTCCCATCTTAAGGATACTGACCTCACTAACAGTTCCGCTGATTCTTCCAACGATGTTAATAGTTATAAAGATCTTGTTGCCTCTCTAAATAGAGCACTCTCTAACTCCCTCCCTCCTCAACCTTTGAGACCCTTTGGAAACGCTCACCCTTTTCCTGCTCCAGCTCCTTGGTGGGACGATAGTTGTAATGATCTAGTCGCTAAACGTAAAACATCCTTAAAAAACTTTCTAACCTCCTCAAGCATGCAGAATTTCATTGAATGCAAAAAAATGAACGCTTTTACGAAAAGGGAATTAAAGAAAATCAAGCGTAAGAAATTCATGGCATTCACAGAGTCCCTAAACAGGAACTCACCTCAATCCTATGTATGGGAAACAGTAAAAAAATTCAAAAGCAGATTTAGCCCTAGAACTTGCATACAGGCAGAGAACACTCACGTACAAGCTCACGTTTTTAAATTCATAGATTCTGTATGCCCTCAGTCTTGTTGTCCTCCTTTCTCCATCACTTATCCACCTAGCTACTCTCCAGTTCGCTCCCTAATGGACCCCGTCTCTTTCCTGGAACTTAAAACTGCAATATCTTCGACCAAAAGTAAGTCCTCTCCTGGCCTGGATGGCATCAATTACGAACTAATCAAGATCCTTCCTGACAACTTTCTCCATAGGTTTCTCGCAATAGTCAACGATCTGCTCAATAGCCATAAAATCCCAGAAGACTGAAAAAAGTTTGCGGTTATCTTACTTCCAAAAGACCAACCTAACAAATTCCGGCCTATCTCCCTTGCCTCCTGTTTCCTAAAAATCACCGAAAAAATGATCTGCAATAGACTCACCTACTTCCTGGAAAATAACAATCTGCTGTCTCCCGGCCAGTATGGGTTTCGTAAAGGAAAATCTTGTTCTGACTCCATCATTTCCTCTCACATCTATAATGCCTTTGCTTCCAATGGTTTCCTCGTCTGTCTCTTTTTGGACATTAGGGCGGCGTTTGATATGGTTGACCCCTCCATTCTATTACAACTTCTGATTGAGCTTTGTATCCCAGAGCTAATCCTGGCATTCACCTTTAACCTCATGACCAACCGTGAGCTTTTTTTCAAATTTTTAGGCAAATTGTTTGGGCCCTTCCTCACTCACTTGGGTGTTCCGCAGGGTTGCATACTCAGCCCGCTCCTCTTTAATATCTACACTAGGAAACTACACGAACATATAGATGGCAACTCCCTTATGACACAGTTCGCAGATGATACAACAATATTTTCCGGTAATAAATCCTTAGAGGCATGTATCAATTGAATCCAAAGTAGCATAGACTCTCTTATTCCTTACCTGCAGAAAATTGGCCTTGTAATATCTCCGACTAAAACTAAACTGGTAATTTTCACTAGAAAAAGATGCAACCTAGTAGGTGTTTCAGTTAAGATCCTCGATTCTGTCATCCATCCCTCCTCATCTGTCAAGTACCTTGGTATGATCCTGGATCAAAAGCTCAGCTGGGGCCCCCACATCAACTACATATCTGCTAAAGCTGTACGCTCCCTAAACGTAATAAAGTGCCTTAGAAGTACCTGGTGGGGACATTCTACTTTCCCATCGAAAAATTTTACTGATTTTCAATAATTTTTTTCTTATCGAAAATAGAAACGCAGCAATTTGAAACATTCACATTGTATCATATCGACCTTTATTTATACAAAAATATTTTCTTTTTATGTTTTTTCAAATTTTTTCATATAAATTCTTCTTGATTGCTGGAGCACCTCCAAAAAGTCATACTCACTGGCGTGCGTGATTGCGGTCGTTGGGATAATCAGAAAAAAAAAACAGAACAGGAATCTTAATTTACATACTAACCACTATCGCATGAACCACGGAGAAAGAATTTGCGTGAAAACTTTCAAAATGACTGACTTTCCAAAATTAGGTTCACGAAAATGGCACTTTTTCCGTCTTTTTATGATGGAAAAAAATGAGAAAATATTGATTAATTAACACACCCGTGGTTCATACGATAGGCATAAGTATGTAGAATAATATATTAAAATCTCGGACCGATTGATCGAATAGTTTTTTTCGAATAGTGCACGCCAGTTGAAAAAATATAGTACTGAGAAAAACGCATTTAAAGTTTTGCATATCGAATTTTTGTATATAAAAGATTCTTACGTAGTAAATTGTAATATACAATAATTCATAGCCGGATCAATGTTTACATGCAGATCAGCATTTTCTTTTAATTTTTTTGCCGATGTACTAGCGTACTCTAAACTGCATTCACTTGTATGCTGATTTCCAATAAACTTTCTTTTTCGCGAACGCCAGGGTCTCGAATTGACAAATTTACTTTGTTTTCGATCCATATTAAAACGATACGTCTCTTTTGAAAACTGTTTGAATACTGAATGCATGTTCAGAAAGCAATAAACATAACAGACATCGTCAAGGTCAAGGGTAAGATGATATTTAGATATTATTTTGGTGCGCGGAACATACTCCTTCGTAATGTTTACCAATGCAATGTTTACAATGCATTTGGGTGATCTTCTCTTTTAAATCGTTTCCAGAATTAGATAATTTCTTAGAATAAATAAAGATCGCCGAAAGAGAAAAACGGCCCGACCGGTCAAGCGACGTTACCCTTCTATCTGCGCGAGGTGGGTTAGATGCGCGGAGGCCTATAACTTTCCCAATTTTTGGAATTTATCGCTGCAAATTTAAGGACATAATTTCAAAAGTATATGCTTTCGAATAAGGCAATAAAAAAAAAATCGATTTTTTCGACCCGAGAAAGTATAATGTCCCCTTAACACGTTCACGCCGGCGCGGGCCACTAACAACACCAAATCAACTAAATACGTGGCCCGCACTAAACTGTCTCATCGGGCGGCGCGGGTCATGGCGGTATGCATTCGATTGTGTTCTGAATTATTAGATTATTAAATCCTGAGAATTAAAATAATGAAAATTTAACGTTTATTCAATAAAAACATTTATTTTTAATAATAATTATAATCAATAATTTATCAGAAACATAAGTTTTGTTCAATAACATAAACACAATATTATACAAAGTATTATATATAGTAGTAGTATATATTAAATACATAGTATTTGGTCTATTCGAATCAGCTAGTGGGTATTAGGGCGCAAGCATTGAACAGTATAATTTGGTGCCACGCCGCCCCATGGAACGGACACCGAATATCCG
Source organism: Cryptocheilus praepositus (assembly GCA_033815515.1). NCBI lineage: Eukaryota > Metazoa > Arthropoda > Insecta > Hymenoptera > Pompilidae > Cryptocheilus > Cryptocheilus praepositus. The sequence continues at coordinate 341,789 of JAWWQZ010000018.1, read as the reverse complement.
CGCCGGCGTCAACGTGTTAACTCTTGCCACTAACTACTCCAATTTGCTTCGAGTAGTATCATGACGTTAACCTCTTCCACTGCTGCCAACAAAAACTTCTAAGCTCAAAATATAACATGGTTATGGCTTAAGACCGCGCATGCGCGTCACAGCCAGAGAATAATAAGAAGAGCCCGTTGAATGATTTCGGGCGTTCTAACAACGCGCTCCTTCGACTGAGTTTTCCTGGCCGGTGTTGCAAAACCTTCGCTGGACTTCTCAGACTCGTTATATCTCGCCTAAACATCATACACAGTCGATCTTGGGTATCCGAAGAATCGAATAATTTCTGTCGCTGAGCGCCCAGCGCGAATACTTTCGATAATCGCGGCTCTTCGATTATACTCTGCACACAGGTTTAACATAGTTACAGTTTGGAGGTTATGAATGTTTATTACATGCTTCAAATTATTTGGTTGTCAATAGCGACATCTCCAAGTGGTATAGAACGACGGGAAATTTAAATTGAATTTTGTCCAGATTTTGGCGCCGCACCCTGTATATGTATACGATTGTCTTTCGGTTTTCGGCCAAAATGCGGGAGCATACTGTACAAGTGGAAATAAGAAGAAAATCTTACTTGGAATTCAGTAAGAAATTATTTATTACAAGCTCGTCAACAAATGAAATAGAAATAGGTAACAGTGGGTTTTATTTTGCAAAATATGAATGCTCAAGTATGTTTATCTTACCTTTCCAAAATGTCGTCGATGTTTTATCGGCACTACTACTGCACGAACTTTATAATAATTAAGAGTTAAAATTGGTTGCACTAATTCTTTGTGAAGTCACTTCTGTACGTCAAAGTGAATCTTTTAGAGTTACCCATGTATAAAATTCATGAGGCTTATTCTATTATTATGACTTTGCAATAAAGCGTTTCAAATCGACCTTTAAATAATATTTTTTTCTTATTGTCCCTTGTAGAATATACTGGCGCAATTTGCCCGCAAAAGCCTAAGACATCCGGTATATAATTGATGTATTCACATAATTCACAGAAAAAAATGTATTTTTGGATGGGTCGTTGTTATATTTAACACATTGATATTGTTAGATATAAATGAATAAATTGTATTTTGCTAGATTCTTTTCACTGTGGTATACTGCCTCTCCGAGAGCCCAAAAATTATTGCTATTAGTATTGCACAGGACTGCAATTCCAAACAGTATTGTTATGGGTAATATCGTTACAGCATCAATGGGTACTTTCGCAACGGTAAATTACAAGAAATCAATTTCGTTTCAATGAATTACACTGCCAGCTCTTGAAATAAAGATTGTCTTTTGATCTAAGGTTTTGCAATCATGTTTGTCGTACTTCACTATACTCTGTTCACTTCAATAGTCAGTGATCTACTCAATGGCGGTTAATATTTAACAACTTGGGACAACGAAACATGAATTTTACTATAAAGTTTAAAGGAAATAATTTTTACAAATGACATGTGATGCACTGTATGTGTAACATTTGGTATTAAAGTGTTGAAAACAGAATGTTTCAGGTTTTTATCTTCTGCAGTCGTTATTAATGTTAGTCTATTAAGGATTCTGTTTTAATTTGAAAACATGCCTAATTATTGTTAAACGGTGGCATGTATATTCGACGAAAGTAAAAAAGAAAAGTTATTAATGGTATTTACAGACCTCAAAGTTGTATTACTGCTAAGAAAACCATTTGAAATACAGATTTTGAAATGTGTACTCAGCTCGAATTCAACCGTCGAACATTACCGAACCGAGATCAGTGCTCTATCAAGTGGGAAAATCAGCAAAGAGCTATTCCTTTGCTTAATATAATTTCGTGAGTTCGTAATAACAATTAGAAATGAGAAGAAAAAAATACTCGAACACCAATGACGTACTACAAGTTTGTCAAGGCACTCATAAACCAGTTGAGAGGTGATTTTCGGGAACCGAGAATACCTCCATCCACATCTTCAGCGGACAACAGACTGAACAATAAAGTACATATTCTCAGTGTGGGAGAAAAAAACGGGACTGTATTATTTGTTCTGATAGAAAAACGTTAGGCGGAAGACGTTGAACGGCCTATTATTGTGAAATATGCACAAATCAGCCTGCGATGCATATTCGGGAATGTTTCAAAATGTTGCTCGCACATTCGTGGTATACGTGGGCAGTCCGATAAGTACTTAGCCTACAAAAGAAAAACGAAAATTTTGGAAAATTGACGATTTATTTTTCAACATAGTCTCCTTTTAACTCGATACACTTGATCCAGCGATGAAATCTGGGCATATCCTGCATGAAATATTGGGCATGAGAAAGCTTTCTGCTCGATGGGTGCCGCGTTTGCTCACTCCGAATAAAAAGCGCATCTGTGAGACCACTTCAGAGCAGTGTTTGACACTCTTTAAGTGCAATCCGAAGGAGTTTCTACGTCGTTTTGTGACTGGCGACGAAACGTGGATCCACTGGTACACACCAGAGACCAAGGAACAGTCGAAAAAGTGGACTGCGCCCGGCGAATGTGCTCCGAAGAAGACGAAGACTGTCCTATCGGCCGGAAAGGTGATGGCCACCGTTTTCTGTTTATTAAGGAAAAAACGGCCCCATTTGGCGAAGAAAAAAGTGCTCTTTCACCACGATAACGCACTGGCTCACACCTCTGCCCAAGCTACAGCCAAATTCGTTGAATTAGGCTACGAATAGCTGCCCCATGCACCGTATTCTCCAGATTTGGCCCCGTGTCACTTCTTTTTCTTCCCAAACTTGAAAAAGTCACTCGCTGGGCAGAAATTTGAGTCAAATGAGGAGGTTATCGCCGCCACGGAGGCCTACTTTGCAGATCTCCAGAAAACGTATTTTTCAGACGGGTTGAAGAAGTTGGAGCATCGCTGGATCAAGTGTATCGAGTTAAAAGGAGACTATGTTGAAAAATAAATCGTCAATTTTCCAAAATTTTTGTTTTTCTTTTGTAGGCTAAGTACTTATCGGACTGCCCACATACATACTCACATCTGCTCCCAGGCATAACCAATCATCAAAGTAAATTACAGATGCCAATCCCTGTATTTTCAATGAACCAACTACTGGTTTCATAGTAAATATCCATGGAGCTATATTAAGGCCAAACGGTAGACAAACAAACTGATAAAGTTAAACTCTCCACGAAAAAACTAAGAAATTTCCTACTATCTTTTTGCACAGAAATGAGGAAGTAAGCATCTTGCAGATCTAATTTGGCCATGTAACAATTATTGGTCATTAATTTCATCGCTGTTCTTATCTTCTCCATCTTAAAATGGTCTAGCGAGATGAATTTGTTTAATTTTTTCAAATTTAAAACAAATCTTTTCTTTCCATTACTTTTAGGTACCAAAAAATAAGTGGACACAAATTGTCCTTTGCAAAATTTACATTTCTCAAGAGCTCCCAAAGTTAAAAAATTATCTATTGCATCTTGCATAAGACACTCATCATGTTTGTTAATTAAATATTCTGCTGGTTGGTTATACTGACATGGTCTTGAAGAAAAAAGGAATTTGAATGCCCGAAATAAATGTATCAAACGTGATTTGGTACCAGGCTTGTATATAATTCTTTAAACGACCTATAATAAACTTTACCCAAGTTTATTAACTTAACCTATAATAAACTTTACCCCTCACATTATTAAGTGGCTGCATCTTTTTTTTCTTTTAATATTTTACAATTTTAAATACATGTGTCCTATTCCAGCATTTTTGCACGCGAGGTTGCTGAGGGGGAGAGCATTTATTTATTTACGTGTATATATTCTAGGAAGCAGAGGAGATGCAGCATTGTTACTGTTTTCTATTTTAGTTTTCATTGTTGCTATAGTAGTCATTATTATTTTGTACCTCTATTTTCTTTTTTTTCTTTTTCATTTGTATTATTTCTATTTGAGTTTTCATTGTTGCTATAGTAGTCATTATTATTTTGTACTTCTATTATCTTTTTTTTCTTTTTTCTTTGTATTATCGTTTGTATTTTCATTATTACATATGGTACAGCACAAACGGAATGAACAGTAGAAGAATACGTTAAACACCGTCGGCAAGAGGGCAGAATTCCCGTGACTGTAATACGACATTGTTAACACTAGATTGCCCAAGGCAGTCATTTTGACTGTTTTTTAATTTCAATTAGAAAAACAATTATGAAATTGATGACACAATTTCTTAGAATTTGGTGACTTTTTCTATAACATATAAATGGGTTTATGAATAATTGTAGTTACTTCCGCCCTCCTTTAATTCCGTATATATATATGTGTTATACCTATATTGCCCAGAAGCCCATTTTGACTGCTTGGTAAATTTTAAATAATCAAAAGATTTTTATTTATTGAATTGAGTAAATTTCTTATATGACCTGTCCGGCTTTGTATTGAAATAACATTTTTTTTTTCAATTACGGTAACATACCGATGCATGATAAATTGTCGATTTGGGCGTATACTTGATAAGTGTCAGTTGCTCAATAAGCTAAAGTAGTACTAGTTATTCGAATCTTTATAAAGTGTTGTTCTAACAAGTTGTTTATTTTATTTCTTTTGCGCCCTAACTTTATGAAAAAAATGTCGAACAGAAATGAGTTATTGGAAAAGCTAACGAACATAAGTGAAGAGTGCTCCGATATAGAATCAAATGCAACAAATTCTGAACTATTATCTGAAGATGAAGCGGATTATATTGAAAGTGAAACATCTGACGCTGAAGATAGTGATGAAGAGTTGATCACCAATGATGAAAATGAAAGTGTCATCAATATGCCCAGGAAATGGTGTAGGGTGCTAACTAGTTCAGATTCTGATGAAGAAACTGAAAATACGTTTCAGGAGGTCGAAACAGCTGCTGATGGTACTGTGTGGACAAAAATTGACGAAGGTGGTATTCCTGGAAGGATACCATCTGCTTGTATTTTCAAGAGTGTGAAAGGGCCAACAGGCTACGCAAAAAGGAACATTGTGTCAGATAATCTTAACAGTGCATTATCGTCGATAATAGATAACTATATTATCAAACATATAAGATAGTGCACAGAAGAATGTCGCCGAATTTTGCGGAACGGTTGGACAATATCATTACCGGAAATACGTCAATTGGCTTGAAATTAGCATCGGTAACGCCATCCAATTAAAATTTAAATATCAGACGATGGACCTTGTAAAGAACATGAAGCCATGCATTGATACACATGACCATTAACACTTTGACTGCCACGGTGGTCACCGATGACCGGCGTAAAATATTCTAGTATAAATGCAAAAAAATTCGACATGAAGCCTATTTGTAATCTAGTGAAAGCAATTGATATTGGAATGGTGCTTCAATAATTTGGCTTCTAACAACACTTGCGTTACCTTCATTTTACACGATTTAATCATAGTCTGTAGTATTTTATCGCATCGCGGTTCTAACATAGCAAAATACGCTTGGCAGTCAACGTGTTAAAGGATTATTCGATTATTACTTGACTATTTTCCCGATTCTTTCGGTGGTCGAAATATTCGTAATCGTTTACAAGGAGTGAGTAGCAACGACACAGATAATAGTAACAGATCCCAATAGATGTCCCTACATGTGTGAGTGCGCACACATGTGTGTACCTACATTTCTCTTACCCGTGGCGTGCACATTCCCATAAATCATCTGTGACTCCTCTGATGGGTCCAGAACTACGAGACAGCGTCAAAACTACCGCATCGTCATAATTTGTATTCTAACAGCCAATAAATACAACAAAATTGTACATATCATTAGATCTTCTTTAAATATATTTCGTTCGCACGATAGACGTCTTTTGTGTTATATGGGTGCGCGCTGATATTTATTTTTGAATCACCCTCGGGTTGTTGCCATGAAAATCTGTACTTTGCTTGTGATGAGGTCGTGTCAGAGTTCACCTTGAATATAGTCGTTAAGGTCACACAATTTTTCTCCAAACGGGGCTGTTCTTCTTATCATTTAAGGACAGTTTGATACAAATAAAAAGTTCATCGGGTAGTTTGTACACAATACCGCCGAACGAGCACGATAAATATTGCAAGTGATCTAGAAGTTAAAAACGTGCTTCCAATCAACAAACCCCGGAATTTGTCCACAGCATCCAAGGGTGAGAGATTATGTCTGTAGTCTTCAATCGAAATAATTGTTTGTTATTTAGTTTCATTAACCAAGGGGAAGAAAAGGAAAAATATACTTTTTGCTATAATCGATCTGATCACTATTTATGTAATGTTTGCACAACAAATGAAACTAGATTACAGTATCGAAATAGGTAAGAAAATTTAAATAAAAAAAACAGTGTATATTAAAAATTTATTTTTATGTTCAGCTTGGTATATGTTCTGAAAGCAATTGTACCATGAGCAAGAGCACAATTAAGAGTTCTTCGTCAATCAGTGAGAAAGGTTCATTGGAGCCGCATGAAAATTTTGAAACTCATGGATCTGATTTTTGTACAATGGATAACTTAGAAGAATCATTGTCCGTTTTATTTGAGGTATAGCAACAGGAACATTACAAATTAATTTCATGGACTGGGTGATCTAACTCTAACCTATAATTCTGGCATGAATAAAATTTTTGTGTACCTCAGGAGCTCGATTGTCTAGATACCGCTCCAATTATGACAAATGGAAGAGATTTTGGATCAGCAGACTCGCTGAAGAGTGTGCTGTCATTATTAGTCAATGCATCTTGGAGGCTTGTGTGCAAGCACAGAGCCCTTATGAAAGCCGAAGATGAACGTAACGACGGATACAGTAGATTGGCTAGTGACAATAACAATCTTAAGGTAAGCCTATCTGTTTCTGCTACAGCATTCCCCAGACATTAGGCTAAGCAAATTTATGTGCTGCATTGGGATAAGATCGGTAAGTGGCAGAAAGTACAGGGTGAGATATAATAATGGGAAGAAGCGTCAAATGTATTCTATTAATGTGATAAGGTTTTCCTGTATAGAATTTGGTGAAGAGGTTGAAAGAGGACATACTGAAGAAAGAGCAGATTATCTACCGGACACAGGAAAGAGAAAAAAGACTGAAAGAAAAATGTGACAATACGTTGCGTGACTTAAAACGTGAGACTGATGAGGTAACGCAAGAGATATGTAATAAAACATGGTTGCAGTTGATAGTTCCTATAATGGATGCCTTAAAATGTTAACACTTTGCAGACCGAGCATTCTATTTCTAATCGCACCCAGTGGCCGGGTATTTTTTTGCGTCAAATTTCTTTAAATTAGTGATCATTTGTTAGTAGTTAACATGTTGACTGCCATGGTGGTCATCGGTGACCGGTGCAAAAGATTGTACTCAAAATGCAAAAAATTCGCAATCAATCCTATTTGCAATTTTGTAAAAGCAATTGATATTGGAACGGCGCTTCAATACTTTCGCTTCTAACAACTGTGCATTACTTTCATTTTACACGATTTAATCATACTCTGCAGTATTTTATCGCATCGCAGTTCCAACATAGCAAGAAACGCTTGGCAGTCAAAGTGTTAAACTGTCCACAAATATTTCTGTAATATTGCTAATCGTTTTGTCGCTATCCGTATTTCCGATCTCAAATAATTAATTCTGTCAAAATAATAAAACTGTGTGATATCTCGTCATCTGCCTCGAACGACAGAATATGCAAGACGATAGATCTCCTCAGTGGCCCAGAATGACGAAATACGCAAGACGATATATCTCGTCAATGGCTCCGAACGACGAAATAGCAATGACGAGATATCTCGTCATCCGTCCGCAATGTGTTAAGGTAAACTAAAAATACACTCATTTTTTGATTAAGATACAGAAATTGAAGAAACAGTTACACTCGAAGGACATTCAGCATGAGCATGAAATGAGAAGAGCTGCACAAAATGAACAGAAACTACGCGAACAATTGCACAAGACTATCGGTTAGTAAACTTACCTAATACGTTTCTTTTGTGAAATTATTATTTAAAAGTCTTTTGTTTGAAGGAACCTGCACGTCCACGGATAAAGGTTTGCAAAGTATGTGCGTCCATCAGCATGAGAAGGAAATTCGTTTGTATAAACAGACCGTTCGCCGGCTAGAGGAAAATAATAGACTGATGATGCACGAAATTAACGAGTTGAAGGAAGCGTTGGCACTTTCCAGTGGTGGTATTGACTTACAAATTGAAGCGTCTGGGATTTGGACCGATGTAGAAACATAAGTATCGCTGCCGCAACAGCTCCCAGCATGGTTCTCAAACGTAGTTAGATAAACAAACTTGTTGCAAAGAAAACGACTTCCGTACTCTACGGTTAATCATGATAACAGTGCAGATTTCTTTTGTCATCGATTGTTTGTCGTGCATGGCTAGTATACATTGAGCCGTTATAAGTTCCTGGATTTCGATGGCTCGGCGTCACTCATTATGTTCGAGTAAATGCAAACGTGTGACCGCTACGTTGAGCACGATATTGGTAAAAAAAGAAAGGCAAACAAAAACGAAGTCATTAAAGTTTTCGTTCGCTGTTCACTTGTAATTATCAGTTTTCGTATAGTATTCAACTATCTGCAAATATAGCCTCAAATCGCCGTAATCGCAAAAAAAAATAACCTCTCGAAGGAGAAACGTATACTAGAGACTAGAGAGGGCTGTACATTTTATTTTGTAATAAATAATTTGAGCCGTTATAAGTTCCTGGATTTCGATGGCTCGCCGTCACTCAGTATGTTCGAGTAAATGCAAACGTGTGACCGGTACGTTGAGCACGATATTGGTAAAAAAAGAAAGCCAAACAAAAACGAAGTCATTAAAGTTTTCGTCCGCTGTTCACTTGTAATTATCAGTTTTCGTATAGTATTCAACTATCTGCAAATATAGCCTCAAATCGCCGTAATCGCAAAAAAAATAACCTCTCGAAGGAGAAACGTATACTAGAGACTAGAGAGGGCTGTACATTTTATTTTGTAATAAATAATTTGAGCCGTTATAAGTTCCTGGATTTCGATGGCTCGGCGTCACTCAGTATGTTCGAGTAAATGCAAACGTGTGACCGGTACGTTGAGCACGATATTGGTAAAAAAAGAAAGGCAAACAAAAACGAAGTCATTAAAGTTTTCGTCCGCTGTTCACTTGTAATTGTCAGTTTTCGTATAGCATTCAACTATCTGCAAATATAGCCTCAAATCGCCGTAATCGCAAAAAAAAAAATAACCTCTCGAAGGAGAAACGTATACTAGAGACTAGAGAGGGCTGTACATTTTATTTTGTAATAAATAATTTGAGCCGTTATAAGTTCCTGGATTTCGATGGCTCAGCGTCACTCAGTATGTTCGAGTAAATGCAAACGTGTGACCGGTACCTTGAGCACGATATTGGTAAAAAAAGAAAGGCAAACAAAAACGAAGTCATTAAAGTTTTCGTCCGCTGTTCACTTGTAATTATCAGTTTTCGTGTAGTGTTCAACTATCTGCAAATATAGCCTCAAATCGCCGTAATCGCAAAAAAAAATAACCTCTCGAAGGAGAAACGTATACTAGAGACTAGAGAGGGCTGTACATTTTATTTTGTAATAAATAATTTGAGCCGTTATAAGTTCCTGGATTTCGATGGCTCGGCGTCATTCAGTATGTTCGAGTAAATGCAAACGCGTGACCGGTACGTTGAGCACGATATTGGTAAAAAAAGAAAGGCAAACAAAAACGAAGTCATTAAAGTTTTCGTCCGCTGTTCACTTGTAATTATCAGTTTTCGTATAGTATTCAACTATCTGCAAATATAGCCTCAAATCGCCGTAATCGCAAAAAAAATAACCTCTCGAAGGAGAAACGTATACTAGAGACTAGAAAGGGCTGTACATTTTATTTTGTAATAAATAATTTGAGCCGTTATAAGTTCCTGGACTTCGATGGCTCGGCGTCACTCAGTATGTTCGAGTAAATGCAAACGTGTGACCGGTACGTTGAGCACGATATTGGTAAAAAAAGAAAGGCAAACAAAAACGAAGTCATTAAAGTTTTCGTCCGCTGTTCACTTGTAATTATCAGTTTTCGTATAGTATTCAACTATCTGCAAATATAGCCTCAAATCGCCGTAATCGCAAAAAAAATAACCTCTCGAAGGAGAAACGTATACTAGAGACTAGAGAGGGCTGTACATTTTATTTTGTAATAAATAATTTGAGCCGTTATAAGTTCCTGGATTTCGATGGCTTGGCGTCACTCAGTATGTTCGAGTAAATGCAAACGTGTGACCGGTACGTTGAGCACGATATTGGTAAAAAAAGAAAGGCAAACAAAAACGAAGTCATTAAAGTTTTCGTCCGCTGTTCACTTGTAATTATCAGTTTTCGCATAGTATTCAACTATCTGCAAATATAGCCTCAAATCGCCGTAATCGCAAAAAAAAATAACCTCTCGAAGGAGAAACGTATACTAGAGACTAGAGAGGGCTGTACATTTTATTTTGTAATAAATAATTTGAGCCGTTATAAGTTCCTGGATTTCGATGGCTCGGCGTCACTCAGTATGTTCGAGTAAATGCAAACGTGTGACCGGTACGTTGAGCACGATATTGGTAAAAAAAGAAAGGCAAACAAAAACGAAGTCATTAAAGTTTTCGTCCGCTGTTCACTTGTAATTATCAGTATTCGTATAGTGTTCAAGTATCTGCAAATATAGCTTCAAATCGCCGTAATCGTAAAAAAAAATAACCTCTCGAAGGAGAAACGTATACTAGAGACTAGAGAGGGCTGTACATTTTATTTTGTAATAAATAATTTGAGCCGTTATAAGTTCCTGGATTTCGATGGCTCGGCGTCACTCAGTATGTTCGAGTAAATGCAAACGTGTGACCGATACGTTGAGCACGATATTGGTAAAAAAAGAAAGGCAAACAAAAACGAAGTCATTAAAGTTTTCGTCCGCTGTTCACTTGTAATTATCAGTTTTCGTGTAGTATTCAACTATCTGCAAATATAGCCTCAAATCGCCGTAATCGCAAAAAAAATAACCTCTCGAAGGAGAAACGTATACTAGAGACTAGAGATGGCTGTACATTTTATTTTGTAATAAATAATTTGAGCCGTTATAAGTTCCTGTATTTCGATGGCTCGGCGTCACTCAGTATGTTCGAGTAAATGCAAACGTGTGACCGGTACGTTGAGCACGATATTGGTAAAAAAAGAAAGGCAAACAAAAACGAAGTCATTAGAGTTTTCGTCCGCTGTTCACTTGTAATTATCAGTTTTCGTATAGTATTCAACTATCTGCAAATATAGCCTCAAATCGCCGTAATCGCAAAAAAATAACCTCTCGAAGGAGAAACGTATACTAGAGACTAGAGAGGGCTGTACATTTTATTTTGTAATAAATAATTTGAGCCGTTATAAGTTCCTGGATTTCGATGGCTCGGCGTCGCTCAGTATGTTCGAGTAAATGCAAACGTCATCGGTACGTTGAGCACGATATTGGTAAAAAAAGAAAGGCAAACAAAAACGAAGTCATTAAAGTTTTCGTTCGCTGTTCACTTGTAATTATCAGTTTTCGTATAGCATTCAACTATCTGCAAATATAGCCTCAAATCGCCGTAATTGCAAAAAAAAATAACCTCTCGAAGGAGAAACGTATACTAGAGACTAGAGAGGGCTGTACATTTTATTTTGTAATAAATAATTTGAGCCGTTATAAGTTCCTGGATTTCGATGGCTCCGCGTCACTCAGTATGTTTCGAGTAAATGCAAACGTGTGACCGGTACGTTGAGCACGATATTGGTAAAAAAAGAAAGGCAAACAAAAACGAAGTCATTAAAGTTTTCGTCCGCTGTTCACTTGTAATTATCAGTTTTCGTATAGTATTCAACTATCTGCGAATATAGCCTCAAATCGCCGTAATCGCAAAAAAAATAACCTCTCGAAGGAGAAACGTATACTAGAGACTAGAGAGGGCTGTACATTTTATTTTGTAATAAATAATTTGAGCCGTTATAAGTTCCTGGATTTCGATGGCTCGGCGTCACTCAGTATGTTCGAGTAACTGCAAACGTGTGACCGGTACGTTGAGCACGATATTGGTAAAAAAAGAAAGGCAAACAAAAACGAAGTCATTAAAGCTTTCGTCCGCTGTTCACTTGTAATTATCAGTTTTCGTATAGTATTCAACTATCTGCAAATATAGCCTCAAATCGCCGTAATCGCGACAAAAAATAACCTCTCGAAGGAGAAACGTATACTAGAGACTAGAGAGGGCTGTACATTTTATTTTGTAATAAATAATTTGAGCCGTTATAAGTTCCTGGATTTCGATGGCTCGGCGTCACTCGGTATGTTCGAGTAAAAGCAAACGCGTGACCGGTACATTGAGCACGATATTGGTAAAAAAAGAAAGGCAAACAAAAACGAAGTCATTAAAGTTTTCGTCCGCTGTTCACTTGTAATTATCAGTTTTCGTATAGTATTCAACTATCTGCAAATATAGCCTCAAATCGCCGTAATCGCAAAAAAAAATAACCTCTCGAAGGAGAAACGTATACTAGAGACTAGAGAGGGCTGTACATTTTATTTTGTAATAAATAATTTTTCGAGTTAAACGATCGCACTCTGTTCTGTCGTTGCCCTTCATTACATTATCAGTAGGCGTTTCTCTTCAGGGTCACGGATCGGTAAACCAACAGGACAGTACGATTAAAATGGCAATTTCGAGTAGAATGGTGCAGGAGGTAATCGCTCGGCTGAAATTTCCACTGTTACTCTTGGGACATTTGCAGTTTCCAGCGATGCAGACGGTGTTGTTCAGATTGTTGAAGAATTTTGTATGCGGCTCCCTATTACCTGTGTAGATGATCTCAGTCGGGAGTCGATTACCGAAACTCTCTATTTTCGGCGATGACAGCCTAAGAGAACTCTTGCCATCCGCACATGTATGATTTATCGCGATACGACTTGTTGCCACGACATTCATGCTCACGTTAGAGAAAACACTGTTCAGGATGAGCGCAACATCGCTATCGATCGACAAATGACCTGGTTTTAGAAGTTCAAACTTGGAATTGACGATTTCTACACTCGAAAAATATGCAAAGTTTAGTGAGGTCGCTATGTTACGAAAGGCACAATCAACGATACGCAAGCTTTTTCCTTTCTCGGAGAAATTGAATCCATCGAGACGAAGCACAGTAACGTTGAGCATTACGAGCTCAGTCACTTCAATGGCGTCAAACTGTTCTTCGAAGTTTGCGACGGTTACGTCACGTATTTCGAGACGCTCGATTCTTGATAGAATCCTAAATGTGTCCTGCGTCAACAACGGTACGATCTGAATATTTGAGAGCTCTAGACTCGTCAGTTTTTTCGACGTGACGAATAACTCGAATATCAAACGATCGCTAATGTTTCGTACGCTTATTTCCTCAATGTGACTGGCCTCCGCCAAGCTGGAAAAATGAAGATTCGCTGACGAACAAGAGGACAGTGCAATGCTCGTCACGTTCTCGTAATTGTATTCTTCCGGTAAAAAGAATTCCTGGAAAGCACAACGGCAGATTAGTTGAGCGCGAAACACGACGGCTTTGCAAAAGCTGTACGAGGAAACGGTGTGTTACCAATTCGTTTTGACAGCGGCGCGTACATACCTTGTCATTCGCCGAACATACGCATGTGACTTTCGATACGTCGTGGAGTCGACATTCTTTGCTGATACCGTTCGTCTCCGGGAGTGATACAAGGCTAACAGTTAGCAGCCAGAAGGCAGTTCCTGTTATTTTCGACATCGTTGGGTCAGACACGGTCGAGACACAATGCACGGGCTTCTGTTCTCTGCTTACAGTCGATTTTCGGAGCGCTTGCTTCTTCCGCTTATCTTGCACACAGTCTTTATCCCCAGCGATTGGTAGACGTCTTCCTTCATGGCACAGAACGTATGAGAAGCGGTGCACAATTCAATTATAACGTCATACGAAAACGTTGAACGTTTGTGCAATTCAGCGATACTTTGGTTTCTCGTGCGTCGCGATTAACAGGGCGTAAGAGGGAATATGACAAATGAATGCAACACCGAGAGAGATATCTGACTATTTCAGAAGTTGACGAAAATGAACAGACCGACGCGAGAGATCGAGTGCGAACGCGCTCGCCCCCGTTACCGTCTATGAATGCTCGAACGCATCGCAACTCTACGAGTTTGTTCCTCGATAGGCGTAATCACAGACATAGCATTCTGGAATCGGTATCGTACTCTTTGCGTCTAGATTGCGTGTTTTGAGGTGATGCGTACTGGTATTCCCCACGTTGTAATACCTTCCTTCCGTAACGACACGGCATACTAACGGTGCGGCGCGGGCTGTTCGCGCCTTCTCAATTAGAGACCAAACAACGTCCGAGGGCGTTAAAGCGACACTGTCCGGATTAAGATGGACAGCTCTTTCGTACCGCCCTTGATGGTGAGTGACGTGAGTCGTGTATTATAATACGCGCTGTCGTCCGACTGCGGCGAATACGACACCCAGGCGTAGTGTTGTCAACGGACATAAATTACTGATGAGGGTGGAGTTAGTTTTGTATCGAATTGCTTTCAAATCGCCATGTATAATGTACGTATAATGGTCGGTTGTAACGTGCTGCCATATTCGACGGAGCAAAGTTGCGGATGAGAGAGGGCAATTTCATACCGGAAGAGGTTAGCATTGGCCAATCAACCGGAACTGGTCGTTAGACGATAAAATTGGTTTCATCACTTTTCTGCTAATGAACTGAGCTCCACTGATCACGCATTCGATGCATAGTAACACTCCTGACACAGTTGTAGCAATGTCTTATTAACACTTTGACTGCCATGCGTATTTTGCTGTATTAGAACGGCGATGCTATGAAATCCTACAGCGTTTGATTGAATTATGTGAAATGTAAATAATGTGCAAGTATTGGAGACCAAACGATCGCATCACTATTCTAACAAGAATTGCATTTATAAAATGATTATTGCTACTCATTGCGAATATCTTGGATCTTCAGTAAAATCTCTTGCGCCGGTCACCGATGACCATCATGGCGGTCAAAGTGTTAATCGGTGAGGGTGGGCAGAGAAAATGAAGTCGTGGTCGAATGTATTAACTGGAAAACAAACCCATCGAACGTCGCTGATTGTGAAGTAACGAGGGCGAATATCTCATTTTTTATCATCTCTTTTATTATTATCACCGGTATATATGTACGTAAGCATTTTCATAGTAAAAGAGTATAAAAACGTTGGACGTCCTCGATCGTACATCGTTTCATTTAGCTGTACATTCAAGTATAGCAATGTGACGTTTCGCGACGACTCCCATACTTTCGTTCGAACACTTAATTGATTTTTCCATCGGTTAAAAGTTTGCAAGCTTAGTCGTCGTTCAGTTTAGTACACATTAAGAGCCGACAACAGCTGTTAACATTTCGATAGATAAAATTTGTTGGCATGGATCCGTCAAACACTCGCGTAATACGGGAACTAGAGTAATTCTATCGTCATATACTTTTCCCGCTCAGACATTTTGCGGTTTCATGCATATCCTCTTGCGGTTGTTTCGCGTCTGTCGGATGCACTATTTATAGCACTGACGGTTCGGACAAATCGACACAATTTATTATAAGGCGAAAGAATACTGGCGATTACGAGAGAACGGGATGTCATTTTAATTATAGTTTACAGTGTTTTACATGCGATCGATCGACCTAATCGTTCTTATTAGAACTGTCGCGACAGATAGAAACATGGGTTGCCCCACGTAAGTAACATATCACTTCCTCAGGTTCTTCTATGAAAGATTTTTTTAATAACGTCTTTTCGCTCGGCCGACACAAGTGCGAGCGGCGTTTTGCCCTCTCGGTTTTGAAGGTTTACCTGTCCTCCGGCTAACACGAGCAGTCTGCAGACTTCTTTCTGCCTTTCCAATGTAACCGTGCACGTGGAGGCGGCCGCTGCCATATGTAACGGCGTGTTGTAATTGTAGTTGGGGGTGTTGATTACGTCGACGGCCGTAGCACCGTTCTGACTACCGAGCAACACCTAGATCGTGCAACGTGTGAAGCGAGGGAGAGAAGAAACATTTATAAGATTGGCGGCGAAACGAATGTTCTCAGTAGATTGATTATAATTAAATAGTGACTAAGCGCCAACCTTGATGAGCGTAGGATCGCAACTGAGAGAAGTTGCCATATGTAAGGCAGTGTCGCCGCATTTGGTCTCCTTTATTCGTGGATCCGCACCATTTTCCAGAAGTAGCTGAACAGTGGCAACGGCAGTAGTACCCCTGACCGATGGATTGTGCGTTTCAACGGCTACATGCAGGGCGGTCCTACCTTCGGAATAAAAGAACAAGCTCACAGTATCCGTCCTCTGCGGTTGGGCGCATGCTAAACATTTTTCAAAATTTTTGAAAATACCGTCGTAGTTGCGTTTCGATAAGTCGAACACCGAGTGCCCTTGCACTGTCTTCAAAGCGAGCAGTTCGGCTAATACCTCTCCGTGAGTATCGCCCCGTGCCGCTACGGAGTGGATCAGCGTGTCACCCTGTGATAAAAAAAAATAAATGAGATTGAAAGAAGAAAAGGATAAAATCATTGGGGCAACAGGGTCTGCGAAAACGGGATAGCAAAGTTCCGTTATAACGGCCAAAGCGTGGATACTATGTCAAGAATACGCACCCGCGTGTGATACAGCTTTTGATTGATGTCAATTCCTTTTTGTAGCATCGTCGCGGCGAGGTATCCCGTCACGTATGGCATTGCGGGACAATTCATTGCGGCCAAATATAATGCGTCTTCACCGCGATTGTTCGTCCTCGACAAGGAACCTCTGGCGTTACTCAGTCTCTCGACCAAAGGTACCAAATACGCTTTTTTCTTTTCTAATTCGTCGGGATTGCCTACCAAGCACATCAACATCCTACCGAGAACATTGCATCGCAATAGTGTTAACAGAACGAACCGCGATAGGAAGAAATCCGGTGCTTTTACCGTTTTACATGAACAGAGATAATATGTCAATTTCGTTGTGTCACTTACGTGTCACCATCCTCGTCAGCGCTCGCCAATTCCTGTATTGGCCTTTTTAATAAATTTGACATTGCTTTTTCCACATCCTTCACGTGCAGTCCTTCCTTCAATCGTTCGCTCGCTTTTATCGATGGAAGATTTAGCGACGGCCAGGGAACTATGTGTCGATCGGATTTTCTGCGAAAGGTGTAATAATGTAATATAAGCATATCTTTTCGGACAATTGTTAATAGTTTGGTAAGAGTGATCTCGGACGCATGGACGACGTGCAAAATTGTACCTGGACGAGCTGTTTGACTCGTAAACGAGTGAAGAAGTTGTCTTTGCATTATGATGATTTGTACAAACTGACGTTGTGGGTGTGAGACGTCCTTCCGCTTGGACAAAGTCGTCCATCAGTTGCGCCCCCGTTTCGCGATCGTGCTCATTTGTTGAACTTTCCTCCGGCTTCGGTTCGTTCACGTAACATTGTACTGTTTTTTTCTCATTTGACTCGGGGAAACTACTGAACCTCGGGGTATTTGTTACTGAAGCTTCGTAAAAATCAGATTCCGGTCTGGTTTTGAGGGGGTAACGATTAGGTACAACAGGTAGAATACCATTATCGTAGTTGACATTTCTCCGGCTTTCAACGAAACCAGGTTTTTCCTCATGTTTACAAGATCTGATAGAAAGGGGCACGTCTGCGTCTGGGCTTAGTGCGTAGTTGCATTCCAGCCGTACATTCTTCTCGTACATTCTTGGAAAGGAATCAGAATTTGGTACGACTTGGATTGCTTCATCTGCGTTGTAGCAGTTACCGTCATCAGCAGCATCGCATTTTACTCCCAGATCGCGAATAACTTCTTCAACTAACTGTAATTCATTGTCAATCGTGTCTGCGACCATATCGCTGAATTGCAATATTGTAGAAGGCCTGTCGTAAGAATTTCTCCAAATGGACAGCCCGTCGACAAGATTGTTACTAAGTCGTTCTTCGATTCGTTCGTTTAAGGGAACATTGTAGTTTAGTGGACTCGGTATATCTCCATACGAATGATTGGACGACGTTGGCGAGGACAGACCAGTTGGTAATCTGTACATTGAATTGATCTAAAGCAGAAAGAGGCAATTAAAAATCACACGTCGCAGCTTACACTTTGGTGTTCCGTTATTTTACAGAGAATTCGACATTTACTGACAGAGACACTTGAATCGTCCCGTATCGTTTATGTATTGAATAAAGCGTAACGTAAACACAATGAAAAACAACCGAAAGTATACAACAAATGTAATAGCAATTGTAATTGCTATTATTTATATATACTATAATTCGATCTGTACATCGAATTGATCTAAAGCAGAAAGAGGCAATTTAAAATCACACGTCGCAGCTTACACTTTGGTGTTCCGTTATTTTACAGAGAATTCGACATTTACTGACAGAGACACTTGAATCGTCCTGTACCGTTTATGTATTGAATAAAGCGTAACGTAAACACAATGAAAAACAACCGAAAGTATACAACAAATGTAATAGCAATTGTAATTGCTATTATTTATATATACTATAATTCGATCTGTACATCGAATTGATCTAAAGCAGAAAGAGGCAATTTAAAATCACACGTTGCAGCTTACACTTTGGTGTTCCGTTATTTTACAGAGAATTCGACATTTACTGACAGAGACACTTGAATCGTCCCGTATCGTTTATGTATTGAATAAAGCGTAACGTAAAGACAATGAAAAACAACCGAAAGTATACAACAAATGTAATAGCAAAGCAGGCGTTATCGTCTGACTCAAATTGGCAACTATAGGATTAACAACAGTGTTCGTTTTCGCGCAGCCTCAAAAGGAATTCCCGAATAATTTGTTATCGGAAGTTAATGGCCTACGGAAGAAATCTTTTAATCACTCGCCTTCGTGTTTCTAGTCTAGAAATGCTTCTAAACATTCGGGTGGGATATGTTATTCTATGTTCTCTCTAACGCGGTGTTTTATTCTAAAAGCACAATTCAATATTCAGTAGAACTGAAAATAATTTCAACAATTTGTGAGATAATATAAATATCTTATATAATAATATAAATATCAAATAAACATTAAAGATAGGTGTACCGGTACGCGTTCGAATCATTTTTATTTGTAAACCAAAACCATTTTCCGCTTGGACCGGCAGTTATAGAATATCCTATGCATTCAATGAAAAGGCTACTGGAGTTAATTTGCTACCTGAGGAGAATCCAGTGGACTACAAGCCATGCTAAGGGTCGTGGGGGATCCAGAGTTTACATGGAAACTCGGCGAACAGGTACGACTGGAACAACGGCTGTTGGCTTTTGAAACCATAACATTATGGCAGTCTGAGCCAGTTAAAGTTTCTGGCCATACTGTTGGCGCTAGAGTTGAAGTAGTGCCTTTGTTACCAGCTAACGCGGATGCGGTGGTTTCTTCACAGTTTCCCGCACGTTCCAAGTCACTATTAATGAGAATTTGGAGGAACGGATTTTCTTCTAAATTGTCAATGATTATAGATGGCAACGGAATTGTCTGCAACAAGAAGAATAAAGATTTCATTGCTAATCTCTTCCTTCCCCTCACTACACATACATGTACCAGGTTGTTCAATAAATTTTGTTTTGTTTTGTTGAGGGCGTTGCTACTAGTCCAAATTTGTTTTTGTTTTGTTGGTTCACTCTTCTTATCAACGTATGTGAAGGTTCATTTCAATCAGTCAATTCATTCTTTGTTTACAAGCCATTTAGTGTCGCCGTGTCACAGTATTTTCGACAATGGAAAAAATTGAATATCGTGCAGTGATAAAATTCTTATTTTTGGAAGGTGTAGCACCAAAAGAAATTCACGAACGAATGTTAAGAGTGTATAATGAACGTTCACCTTCAATTAGAACAGTAGAAAGATGGGTTGCTGAATTTAAACGTGGTCGAACAAGCCTTGAAGACGATCCACGTGAAGGACGTCCAAAAACCGCATCAACACCAGAAATCGTAGCCAAAGTACAGGATATGGTTTTGGAAGATCGTCGATTGACTGAGAGGGATTTAGTAGAGGCTCTATACATCTCATTAGGCGGTGTGAGTCATATTTTAAATGAAATTTTGAGTTTTAAAAAGCTGTGTGCACAATGGGTGCCGCATTCGCTAACAATTGAACAAAAATACATTCGAATGCGACTTTCTCAACAACATTTGAAGCGTTTTAAAAAGGATAAAGTGGATTTTGTGCGTCGATTCATCACTATGGATGAGACTTGGGTCTATCACCATGATCCTAAATCAAAACAAGAGGCTAAAGAGTGGTGTGAACCTGGTTGTTCGGCTTCGAAAAGAGTTCGTGTCCAGAAATCGGCCAAGAAGATTCTGGCATCAGTTTTTTGGGATGCGAAAGGAATTTTATTTGTGGATTACTTGCAAACTGGTAAAACAATTAATTCTGAATATTATTGCAACCTTTTGGACCAGTTGAAGGAAAAAATTCGTGAAAAAAGACCCGGTTTGCAGAAGAAAAAAATCCTTTTTCATCAGGACAACGCACCGTGTCACAAGAGCATTTTGACAATGGCTAAAATCCATGAATTAAAGTTCGAATTGTTGGAGCATCCGCCGTATTCACCGGATTTGACCCCCAGCGACTTCCATTTGTTTCCAGAACTCAAAAAATGTATGCGTGGCAAGCGTTTTTCGTCAAATGAAGAGGTCATAACGGCTGTTGAAGCGTATTTTGCAGACCTTCCGGAATTTCACTTCAGGGATGGGATCCACAGATTGGAGGATCGTTGGAGCAAGTGCATTAATGTTCAGGGAGATTATACTGAATAATAAAGTGTATTTTGAACCATAACATTGTGTTTTTCTTATCGAACGACAAAACTTATTGAACAACCTGGTATCTTGCAAAACTGTGGAGTGCATTTACGATTTTCAAAAACGATTGCATCACTACGCGCGATAGACTTACGTCGTTAGTTCGCAATGTATCCTTCCCGTTATCTCCTTCGAGTGGATTTGATCCTTTGTCTACCATCGTTTGATTGTCTGTGTTTTTATTATTTTCCTCCTTATAAAAGAATCTACCTAACCGTGAATGTAGCCCATCGCCGTACTGGTCATCGTGTACGACCCCTTGGATCAAATAATTGCCGTCTTTTACAGATCGTGGAGGGTAATTCGGTTTAAAGTAGGGTCGATCACGACGTCGGTAAAATTGAGATCTGGTCGGACGATCGCCAATTTGGCAAGTGGAACCGGTATCATTGATGAGGGATTCAGCGATATGTTCGTTAGCACATTGATGCTGCACGTGGCTGTCGGGTATATTTGAGAGAATATCAGTTTGATTTTGTCTTCGCCATTGTTGTCGTTGTCGTCGCCGTTGCTGCTGCTGTTGTTGTTGTTGTTGTTGTTGTTGTTGTTTGTGTTGGCGCCCTCGGGTTTGCTCACCCGCATCGTCGTTGTCCAGAGTATCGATGTCATTCGAAGCATCACTCTCGACACAATCGTAATAACTGAATTCATTCATAAGGGTGTCGGGTACGGTAGCCTGATTCGATTCGTCACCCTTCACCGCAACGGCCTCGTTGTTACGGTCATCTTCAGAGTAATTTGGCTTTTTCATTGATGAACGAAAATAGTTTGCTCCCGAATGTTCACTGTGTTCGTGGCGCAAGCTCTCAATTCGGTCTATTATATAGTCAAACTTCTTCAGGTTAACTGTCACTTCACGAAAGTCCCTTTCTTCAAGGACGTTATTTTCACTAACTGCTGATACTGCACTTGAACCATAAGCCTCGTTCGCGACGGGTACCGCTACGCCATTGTTGGCAGCGGCAGCAATGTCATAATTATCGCCGCACGGATGAACTACCGGTGACCAGTTGGAAATCCCGGACCAAAACAGTTGCGTCTCTTTATTGCGTATCGACGATATCGCGCTTCCGTTAGCCATGTCCATGGATCTTCTCGATTTCTCAACGTCGTACGGTCGAGTACACTATTATGCACACATTTACCGAAGTCATAATATGTCCCTCCGTACGCTGTTTATCTTTATACAAGTGCATTCGGCTACGAAGTTGTGACTTGGCATTGTGATAAATTATATTGCAGCAGATTATTTTTCGACCTTTCCACCTTGACAATCAATAAAGTGAATTGCCCGCTATAATTTGCATATATCCGTGCTTTCGACCGTAAAAGTTAACTCGCCGATCGTTAACGGTAGCCGCGTGAGACGTATGTCGAATATTTGATTAACAAATCTTGGCAATTAATGCTTAACCCCGGGCCGAGATTAAACAATGGGTGATAAAGCTGGAGACTTAATTCTTTAACTCGTCCCCCGTTCAGAAGTGACCGGTTAAAAATCCGAAACGATTTGATGAAAAAGTACGTTACGACAAACATCAGTGGTTCGCCGTTATCTCTGACAACACATTGTCAGCGGATGTAATCCTCGATGCGTTCGATCACGTGTAAAACTGGTTAATCTTTCGCTGTCATCTCGTGATTTCAAACGGGTACACTCAAATCTCCGATAACTTCAATATTTCTTCACTGCCACGCGACATTATCGGAATCTATACTTATGCAATAGTTTTTCCGATTAATTTGAAATGTTCGGGCCAATCCAATGATAAGTCACTCTTGTTCTCTCTCCACCCAGGATATCGTTTTTTTTTTAACTCACACCTACTCTCACCAAATCTCGGTACTTGTTCGCGGTACGTATTCTGTTTATGTTCACGTAGATTGCAAACGGTGGCAAACCGAGCGTCAGAAAATGTGCGTCATCGGGTCATCGTACAATAATTAAATAATTTAACGATTGATCTTTCATCTTTCGCGCGTTGCGAACATTGGCAGATAATGCTGTCGTCACTGTTACTTGATTATCGGATAAATAATCTGGATAAATAATATCTTGCTCCGGTAGATTCGTCAAATCCGTCGACAATGCGGTTTTGTTTTCTGCCAACTGGCACAATAGGCACAAAGCGGATTCGTGTTGGGCCTAGAAGGGAAGCGGCAATCGTCCGAGGGATCGCTTGGTTATATCGCAAAATGCGCTATTATAGTTGATAATTATGTAAACTTGTATAATTTTGATAACCGATGAGAAGAAATCGAATTCATACGAAGATTTGGATTCTCTATCGAAAGGCACATCCACGCGACACTGGCACGTCAACTGGTAACCGCCGATGTCAAACAGTTAATCTGTTTCACTCGTCAACAACTCACGCGAGCGTACAGGTTGTTCAGGTCGTTCCGCGCCGACCGACCAAATTACTTTGCTGGTCTCGATCGACGAACGAGCATCTTATTTTCCCTCCCTCTCTTTACCGACACGGTTCTGCGGAGGTTTTGCACAATGACGCTGAACACGGCGGTACAACGGGACCACACGGAGAAATAAGGATAAAGCGATGAGAAGAGTACGATGTGACTTGTCGTCCATACGAACGCGGAGCAATGAGACCAATATGCACACCCGTTCTGCGTTCACGCGCAACTTCAATACGCGTGACCGCAACTGCTACTTAAGAAATCGCACAAGCTCATCAGTGCGCACGTTTAACACGTTGACTGCCGTGCGTATTTTGCCGTATTAGAACGGCGATGCTATAAAATACTACAGCGTTTGAGTGCGTTATGCAAAATGTAAATAATGTGCAAGTATTGGATACCAAAGAATCGCATCACTATTCTAACAATAACTGCATTTATAAAATAATTCTTACTGCCCATTGCGAATATTTTCGATCTTCAGTCAAATATCTTACGCCGGTCACCGGTGACCCCCACGGCAGCCAACGTGTTAATACATCGGCGTCCTTAGCGTCGATAGTGCGCCCACCCAAATATTTTTCACGCTTTAATAGTGTATATGTCATTCAATTTATTAACCCTTTGCACTCCTATGTCGAGTGTGACTCGACATCAGTTTTTATGGCAGGAGCTCCTTTGTCGAGCTCCACTCGACATTTTTTCATGTCTAAATAAATGGATATCGTGCACACGTTATCGACGCTCTCGCAATGTCACTAGAAGGGTTAGACATTCAGGTAATCGAAGAGAAATAAAAGAACTGGATGTGATCACAGATTATAATAAAAATATAGATGGTGTCGTTATGGCGAACCAATACGCGACATCTTACTGTTTTTTACGTCGAGCACTCAAGTGGCGGAGGGAATATTTCTTTTGGGGATTAGAAATCTCCATGGTAAATGCGTATATTTTATACAAAGAAAAAACAAAAAACCAAGGAACAAAACCTATAGCCCACAAAAATTTCGCGAAAAGATTTTGTCAATGCTAATTCGTGATTGTCGTCATCCAAATATGAAATTGGGGAGGCCTGGAACACATGATAAACACGATCGCTTAGATGGAAAGCCTCATTTAATCTTCCTACATCCCGAAGGAAAACACAAAGACTGTGCAGTTTACTCAAATAGAAAAACATCTGGAGGAAAAAGAGAAACCACCTATTTTTGTGAAACGTGTGAAAGAAAATCAGGGTTACATCTTGCAAGTCCTTTCAAAAGATATCATACCCTTGAAAATTTCAATATACGACAATACTGTAAATAAAATTGGTATTTAAGTGAATTTGTTTCTTCCTTTATTTATTTAAATTGCTTTATATTTTTAGTTAAAGTAAATTTCAAATAAAACACTTAAAAGCGTTGGGAGCTGCTGGTAACGAAATTGAAATAAAATTCGGAGTGCAAAGGGTTAATGCTCTTGTCCGTTGGCTATTCTTACGTGTACGTTTGAAGAAGCTGGCCCCAGCCACCTAATTCGTGATTAGACCTGCAACGTGGATTCGCATCGAAGCCTTTCGTTTGAATCTTTGTGCGCACGTTTAATACATCGGCGTCCTTAGCATCGATAGTGCGCCACACAAATATTTTTCACGCTTCAATAGTGTATATGTCATTCAATTTATTAATGCTCTTGTCCGTTGGCTATTCTTACATGTACGTTTGAAGAAGCTGGCCCCAGCCACCTAATTCGTGATTAGACCTGCAACGTGGATTCGCATCGAAGCCTTTCGTTTGAATCTTTGTGCGCACGTTTAATACATCGGCGTTCTTAGCATCGACAGTGTGCCCACACAAATATTTTTCACGCTTCAATAGTGTATATGTCATTCAATTTATTAATGCTCTTGTCCGTTGGCTATTCTTACGTGTACGTTTGAAAAAGCTGGCCCCAGCCACCTAATTCGTGATTAGACCTGCAACGTGGATTCGCATCGAAGCCTTACGTTTGAATCTTTGTGCGCACGTTTAATACATCGGCGTCCTTAGCATCGATAGTGCGCCACACAAATATTTTTCACGCTTCAATAGTGTATATGTCATTCAATTTATTAATGCTCTTGTCCGTTGGCTATTCTTACATGTACGTTTGAAGAAGCTGGCCCCAGCCACCTAATTCGTGATTAGACCTGCAACGTGGATTCGCATCGAAGCCTTTCGTTTGAATCTTTGTGCGCACGTTTAATACATCGGCGTCCTTAGCATCGATAGTGCGCCCACACAAATATTTTTCACTCTTCAATAGTGCATATGTCATTCAATTTATTAATGCTCTTGTCCGTTGGCTATTCTTACATGTACGTTTGAAGAAGCTGGCCCCAGCCACCTAATTCGTGATTAGACCTGCAACGTGGATTCGCATCGAAGCCTTTCGTTTGAATCTTTCCGGAGCGGGTACTTAATGGATGCGGGTACTTGATGCGGGCATTTGACGGGGGCACTTGATGCGGGCAATGGACGCGGGGACCGAATGTGCACGGTGCTTACGACACTGAATCGGTGCCTCCGGCAAACGCATGCGCCAGCAGTGACGTCAGGCACGTTGCCATTTGCATTTTAACAGATACGTTTGGTATATTCTTGAATTGACCGCACCAGCGGTCTCATGAATGCGCACCGCGACGTCGCAGGACCACTTCCGAGGAAGGACAACCGGTTTGGGCGCATCCGGGGATAGTAAACGTTGCTGCTGCTACCTTTCTTTTCATCCGTCCCCTTCCGCGCGAAACCACTCCATACGAATCCGTTCCGTGCGAATGCGTCCCATGCGCGTGTCGATCGCTTCATTTTTAATACCGTTTTATCAATGCCCTCATTCGATATGTCGAATGAAATAAATGTCATACCTATTTGTGTTAGAATATTCCATTCATTAGGAGGTATAACGCTGGTATATTTATCGTCCGAAACTGAATTTACTGACGTTAGATGCTGACCGTACGAAAGTAACATAAAGCGCAATGGCACCGACAATGCTCGCTACAGTTGCCGCCGCCTCGTCACTTGATCTCGTCATCGTAGGTGTGTCTATCAGTTATAAATACGCAAGCATATCGTAAATGCGCCAGAGAGTGTTACGCGACGGGAAGAATTTCCCGGGTGCGCACTAACTTTTATTTCGTATGAAAATATTAGTTGTGCAACGCGGAGTTATTCTTGCTAGGGAAAGGTAAGCGCGATTCGTTGACGTCAATACGATTTACCGAGAATTTCTCGCGATCGCACAGCGGTATATTTAGTAGACGCGATTAGAAGTTATAAAGTAAATTACAGAGGAGCACCAGGACTTTTGATTGGGAAATAATCTTTCCAATCGTCGTCGAATATATACATGTGTGCCTATACTCGTACAAACGTTGCTTTTATGAAGCGGATCGATCTGGACTTTACGTTAAGTGTCTGTATAGCCAAAAATTCCGATAATGCAAATGTGTGCAGTGAAGGAAACGCGCGTGGGATTTATTGTTGCCAAGGTCCAAAAAATAGATGGGAAGTGAAGGAGAAACACTTATTGTTGGGAGCACTGCGAGAACAGACACAATGTTTCTATGGCCGCCATATGTATCTCATACGGTAGTCAAGGTGTTAAAATGCAGCACGTGTTATACATTACCCTTTTTCGCAGCATTGAATGGACAGTATCTTATAGATACACTTTATCAGCATGAAAAATTGCAATTATTCTGTTAGTTTGATTACCGGTTTCTTCGTTGCGATAGTACATTGCAATTGTTGATGATTTTTTGCGAAAACCTTTTTACCTATTATATGCCTCGGCGAGTTTCGGCAGTTATAAAACTATATCGATAACATATGGAAGGAAGATTGTGTATAGGGAATCGCGATACAACACATTGTTATGTAATGTTCAAGCGTCGCGCATGCGTTCCCACAAACTGTACCTCAAGTCAAACCATTCTCACTGACGCCAGTGTGCATATTTCACGTCTTGTTACACGATACGCTAAAGCTGCTACGTCTAGCAACGGTGATTTAGTTTCATGGACGTTTAAGACGGTTTGGTTAACTACGATATTTCGGTGCATCGAGAATATTGAAAATCTCCGCGAATTAGAAAATTTTTGTTCTGGTGCGTTACTTTTTTTTCGGTAACGTGATGGTGTGCAGAAGTAGTCGGCTTTGTTTATTAGCAGGGAACACAGTCGTTCAATAATCTTAATACCAGTTTTCCGACGCACAAACCAGGCAGCCCGTCTCTTGTGTTTCCCCGAATTACGAAACGGGTTTTCTCAATTCTTAAAACTGCGGCGGTTTTCCGTGAAAGCATTGCATATGAATAGCGGCGCGCACTATCCTATGACTGTAAATGAGAAATTTGGTGCGCAGTAAGCGCATATTACCATTGTGAAGCGTTATACGTGTTTGCGGCAAAGCTTTCATGAAATTTTGTCATAGCGCAAAGCTCATCGGTATGCTTTTTTCTTTTTCGCAAGAAAGGTCTCTCTTGTTTTTCGAAACACCTCGCTGAAAAGAGAACAAGCAAGCCGGTGTTCGGGTGATTAAGAGAAGAAACGGTCAAGTTTGATATTTAAAACGATGTTTATTACTAGGGTACAAGTGATATGGTAAGCGCATATTACCATTGTGAAGCGTTATACGTGTTTGCGGCAAAGCTTTCATGAAATTTTGTCATAGCGCAAAGCTCATCAGTATGCTTTTTTCTCTTTCGCAAGAAAGGTCTCTCTTGTTTTTCGAAACACCTCGCTGAAAGGAGAACAAGCAAGCCGGTGTTCGGGTGATTAAGAGAAGAAACGGTCAAGTTCGATATTTAAAACGATGTTTATTACTAGGGTACAAGTGATATGGTAAGCGCATATTACCATTGTGAAGCGTTATACGTGTTTGCGGCAAAGCTTTCATGAAATTTTGTCATAGCGCAAAGCTCATCGGTATGCTTTTTTCTTTTTCGCAAGAAAGGTCTCTCTTGTTTTTCGAAACACCTCGCTGAAAGGAGAACAAGCAAGCCGGTGTTCGGGTGATTAAGAGAAGAAACGGTCAAGTTCGATATTTAAAACGATGTTTATTACTAGGGTACAAGTGATATGGTAAGCGCATATTACCATTGTGAAGCGTTATACGTGTTTGCGGCAAAGCTTTCATGAAATTTTGTCATAGCGCAAAGCTCATCAGTATGCTTTTTTCTTTTTCGCAAGAAAGGTCTCTCTTGTTTTTCGAAACACCTCGCTGAAAGGAGAACAAGCAAGCCGGTGTTCGGGTGATTAAGAAAAGAAACGGTCAAGTTCGATATTTAAAACGATGTTTATTACTGGGGTACAAGTGATATGGTAAGCGCATATTACCATTGTGAAGCGTTATACGTGTTTGCGGCAAAGCTTTCATGAAATTTTGTCATAGCGCAAAGCTCATCAGTATGCTTTCTTCTTTTTCGCAAGAAAGGTCTCTCTTGTTTTTCGAAACACCTCGCTGAAAGGAGAACAAGCAAGCCGGTGTTCGGGTGATTAAGAGAAGAAACTGTCAAGTTCGATATTTAAAACGATGTTTATTACTAGGGTACAAGTGATATAGTAAGCGCATATTACCATTGTGAAGCGTTATACGTGTTTGCGGCAAAGCTTTCATGAAATTTTGTCATAGCGCAAAGCTCATCAGTATGCTTTTTTCTTTTTCGCAAGAAAGGTCTCTCTTGTTTTTCGAAACACCTCGCTGAAAGGAGAACAATCAAGCCGGTGTTCGGGTGATTAAGAGAAGAAACGGTCAAGTTCGATATTTAAAACGATGTTTATTACTAGGGTACAAGTGATATGGTAAGCGCATATTACCATTGTGAAGCGTTATACGTGTTTGCGGCAAAGCTTTCATGAAATTTTGTCATAGCGCAAAGCTCATCAGTATGATTTTTCTTTTTCGCAAGAAAGGTCTCTCTTGTTTTTCGAAACACCTCGCTGAAAGGAGAACAAGCAAGCCGGTGTTCGGGTGATTAAGAGAAGAAACGGTCAGGTTCGATATTTAAAACGATGTTTATTACTAGGGTACAAGTGATATGGTAAGCGCATATTACCATTGTGAAGCGTTATACGTGTTTGCGGCAAAGCTTTCATGAAATTTTGTCATAGCGCAAAGCTCATCAGTATGCTTTTTTCTTTTTCGCAAGAAAGGTCTCTCTTGTTTTTCGAAACACCTCGCTGAAAGGAGAACAAGCAAGCCGGTGTTCGGGTGATTAAGAAAAGAAACGGTCAAGTTCGATATTTAAAACGATGTTTATTACTAGGGTACAAGTGATATGGTAAGCGCATATTACCATTGTGAAGCGTTATACGTGTTTGCGGCAAAGCTTTCATGAAATTTTGTCATAGCGCAAAGCTCATCAGTATGCTTTTTTCTTTTTCGCAAGAAAGGTCTCTCTTGTTTTTCGAAACACCTCGCTGAAAGGAGAACAAGCAAGCCGGTGTTCGGGTGATTAATAGTAGATACGGTCAAGTTCGATATTTAAAACGATGTTTATTACTAGGGTACAAGTGATATGGTAAGCGCATATTACCATTGTGAAGCGTTATACGTGTTTGCGGCAAAGCTTTCATGAAATTTTGTCATAGCGCAAAGCTCATCAGTATGCTTTCTTCTTTTTCGCAAGAAAGGTCTCTCTTGTTTTTCGAAACACCTCGCTGAAAGGAGAACAAGCAAGCCGGTGTTCGGGTGATTAAGAGAAGAAACGGTCAAGTTCGATATTTAAAACGATGTTTATTACTAGGGTACAAGTGATATGGTAAGCGCATATTACCATTGTGAAGCGTTATACGTGTTTGCGGCAAAGCTTTCATGAAATTTTGTCATAGCGCAAAGCTCATCAGTATGCTTTTTTCTTTTTCGCAAGAAAGGTCTCTCTTGTTTTTCGAAACACCTCGCTGAAAGGAGAACAAGCAAGCCGGTGTTCGGGTGATTAAGAGAAGAAACGGTCAAGTTCGATATTTAAAACGATGTTTATTACTAGGGTACAAGTGATATGGTAAGCGCATATTACCATTGTGAAGCGTTATACGTGTTTGCGGCAAAGCTTTCATGAAATTTTGTCATAGCGCAAAGCTCATCAGTATGCTTTTTTCTTTTTCGCAAGAAAGGTCTCTCTTGTTTTTCGAAACACCTCGCTGAAAGGAGAACAAGCAAGCCGGTGTTCGGGTGATTAAGAGAAGAAACGGTCAAGTTCGATATTTAAAACGATGTTTATTACTAGGGTACAAGTGATATGGTAAGCGCATATTACCATTGTGAAGCGTTATACGTGTTTGCGGCAAAGCTTTCATGAAATTTTGTCATAGCACAAAGCTCATCAGTATGCTTTCTTCTTTTTCGCAAGGAAGGTCTCTCTTGTTTTTCGAAACACCTCGCTGAAAGGAGAACAAGCAAGCCGGTGTTCGGGTGATTAAGAGAAGAAACGGTCAAGTTCGATATTTAAAACGATGTTTATTACTAGGGTACAAGTGATATGGTAAGCGCATATTACCATTGTGAAGCGTTATACGTGTTTGCGGCAAAGCTTTCATGAAATTTTGTCATAGCGCAAAGCTCATCAGTATGCTTTTTTCTTTTTCGCAAGAAAGGTCTCTCTTGTTTTTCGAAACACCTCGCTGAAAGGAGAACAAGCAAGCCGGTGTTCGGGTGATTAAGAGAAGAAACGGTCAAGTTCGATATTTAAAACGATGTTTATTACTAGGGTACAAGTGATATGGTAAGCGCATATTACCATTGTGAAGCGTTATACGTGTTTGCGGCAAAGCTTTCATGAAATTTTGTCATAGCGCAAAGCTCATCGGTATGTTTTTTCTTTTTCGAAGAACGTCTCTTGTTTTTCGAAACACCTCGCTGAAAGGAGAACAAGCAAGCCGGTGTTCGGGTGATTAAGAGAAGAAACGGTCAAGTTCGATATTTAAAACGATGTTTATTACTAGGGTACAAGTGACATGGTAAGCGCATATTACCATTGTGAAGCGTTATACGTGTTTGCGGCAAAGCTTTCATGAAATTTGGTCATAGCGCAAAGCTCATCAATAAATCGCAAGAAACTCTCTTGTTTTTCGAAACACCTCGCTGAAAGGAGAACAAACAACACACTGTAAAAGAAGAAACGGTCAATTCGATATTTAAAACGATGTTTATTACCAGGGTACAAGTGGGTAAGCGCATATTACCATTTCATACGTGTTTGCGCGAAATGTCATATCTGGTTCTATGCTTTTTTCTTTCAGAAAACGCACTCTCTTGTTTTCTCACTACGCTGAAAGCCGAGAACAAGCGTACAGTGTTCGGGTGATTAAGAGAAGAAACGGTCAAGTTCGATATTTAAAACGATTTTTATTACTATCAACCGAATGTATGCATTGTGACACGGACAACGTTAACAAATGAATAAAAGCTCATCAGTATGCTTTTTTCTTTTTTACGCAAGAAAGGTTTCTTGTTTTTCGAAACACCGCTGAAAGGAGAACAAACAAGCCGGTGTTCGGGTGATTAAGAGAAGAAACGGTCAAGTTCGATATTTAAAACGATGTTTATTACTAGGGACAAGTGATATGGTATGTCGAAAAGTTACCATTGTGAGTTTTATCGCGATGTGCTATTTTGTCGATACGCGCATAATTTTATTGATAATTTTCTTCGCATAGTTACTCTTTTTGGTGTAAACCATGTGAAAGGAGAACAAGCATTTCGGGTGTCAAACGGTCTAATTTCCATATTTAAATTTTATTACTAGGGTACAAGTGATAAACGCATATTACCACCGACATTTTGCGATAAGTTTTCTAAATTTTGTCTGGGATCATCAAACGGTTAATAGTACTCATAACGGATCTCTTGTTTTTCGACACCTCGCTGAAAGGAGAACAACAACCTCACCTGTTATAGAAGTCTCTTCGATTTTCCAACGATGTTTATTCTAGGTGTGATATGGTACCGTTTACCATTGTGAAGCGTTATATGTCCTACAGCAAAAATACCACCGTTGTCAACGGAAATTCGCGGTGGATATCGCTTTTTTCTTTACTTACGCAAAGTAATCGTGTATGTCGATAAGGTAGTAACGAGAACCGAAAACCTCCTGTTCGGGTATTAAATATCCCTCAGTAGTTGTATCAGTTTCTCGTTTCAAGTGAACTTCCATATCATTAAATAAATACGTGTTTGCGGCAAATGCTAAATGGTTGTTGCGCAATCAAATTTTTTCTTTTTCGCAAGTATCTTCTTGACAAGCCTGTGAAAGAGAACAAGCAAGTCATTATGATGTTTAAGAACAAACGTGTCAAGTAGAATTTAAAACGATTTTACATTGGACAAGTGATATGGCATCGACGGTCGACTGGATTCTATCCAGTATGTACGAAGCGGTACCGTGTGAATAGAGTATCCAGCCAAACGTAATCACGACGAACGTCTTCAATAGTCTTAGCCACCGCATTTCAGATAAAAGGACAAAAAGGGTTCTAGACAGGATTTTCTTGCTCCTAAACTGACCCGTTAATGATCGAGGAAATGGCTTTGCCAGCAACACATATCAATAAATCATGAAACGACCGTTTACCAATACTCCGAATCAAGACACTGTGAAAGTCAAGAATATTTACGGTTACCAGCGCTGGGGGATTTCCTGCATTTCAACGTGACGCGAATGTCTTATCTGGTTCTACTTTTATTGCTGTTCAGAAAACGCACATGTCATGTTATTCTCACTACTGCATAGGCCGATAACACGTACAGTGTTTGTACCCCCCCCCCCCCCCCCGAAAGAACCTTTTGACATCGTATTTTTATCTTATCAACCGAATGTATGCATTGTGACACGGACAACGTTAACAAATGAATAAATGGCTCGGGTGCGATTGGTTGCGTCATTACGTTTTTGGTGCTGTCAAGCACCGTAATCGATCAAACAACATAAACACTCTCCTGCGATCTCTGCGATGTATGCGGTGTCTTTAACCGTTTGAGTCCCATGCAGCGCGATCGCGCTGTTCAGGTTTCATGTCGAAAAGTTCCACTAGTTTTATCGCGATGTGCTATTGGCGATACGCGCATAATTTTATTGATAATTATTCTTCGCATAGTTACCGTTTTGGTGTAAACCATGTGAGTAAAACATTTTGTCTCTAATTTCCATTACTTTAAATTATACTTATTTGATAAACACAACCGACATTTCTCGATAAGTTTTTCTAAATAACCTCTGGGATCCAAACGGTTAACACTTTGACCGCCACGATGGTCACCGGTGACCGGCGAAAAAAGATTTTACTATAAATGCAAAAAAATTCGCCGTGAAGCCTATTTACAATCTTGTAAAAGCCGTTGATATTGGAATGACGCTTCAATACTTTGGCTTCTAATAATTCTGCGTTACCTGCATTTTGCACAATTTAATCATACTCTGCAGAATTTGATCGCATCGCGGTTCTAATATAGCAAAATACGCTTGGCAGTCAAAGTGTTAATAGTACTCATAACGGATCGATGATGCCCGATGGATTCAGACGGGACGACAAGCTCACCTGTTATAGTGTCTCTTCGCATTTTCCAAGTTGTTCATGTCTTCGTGTAGTAGGTACCGTTTACCACCCATTAGGCAATTCCTACAGCAAAAATACCACCGTTCAACGGAAATTCGCGGTGGATATCGCTTTACTGGTTACTTACGCAAAGTAATCGTGTATGTCGATAAGGTAGTAACGAAATGCGAAAACCTCCTCGTCCTCGGGTAAAATATCCCTCAGTAGTTGTATCAGTTTCTCGTTTCGGAACTTCCACTCGTTAAATAAAAAAAATGATAAATGGTTGTTGGAAATATAAATTTTCCGATGTATCTTGACAAGCCTGTGAAAGAGTGGAAAGTCGATTATGACGTTTCAACAAATGTGTAAAGTAGAATTTGATTAGCAAGCGGCATTTTTACATTGGACGGAGGCCACTAATCTTCATGATTCCGTCCATTATGATGGCCGGAAGAAGGTGTAATAGCAGCATTAAAATGTAATGGAGACTTTTACTCTTAACGAGCCAAGTTTCAGGATACCAGAGACAATTTTCTAATGGGATCTGCTCCGTACCCTGTAACCCTATGGTGACAAGTCCTCTCACAGTTACACCCTTAATATCGGTAGATGATAGATTATAGACGTGAGGTGTTGGATCCAGTGTTACCCTACATATTGCAAAAAAGCTATTCTTTCGAAAACTTCAATTTTAGCCAGCAGTTTATTCGTCCACGTACGTTCGCAATCCTCGCTTCCATGATGTTATTATCAAAGCTTTGATGACACCGTCCACCGGCATAAAGTCCAACCTGACTTCCGGATTTACATTAAGCACTCGAAGTATTCCTTTTCCGCCACCAACCATCATTCCTGCTGGTCCGTTAAAATTGTCCAGCCAACCTGGGAAGGGGTCATGCCACGTCGATACAACTGCGCGGTAAAGCAGACATATTACTAACCAGCAATCAGGACAATGTACAGAACATATGATTCTGTTGAAAATCGCACAGACGATTAATACAACGGAGTCTGTGATGGAGGGAGAGAAAAAAATATAGCGACCGAGCAAGATAGAGGGAGAGAGAGAGATTTATGTCCTACCTATAGATGGTCTGGCGATTACACAAGGTAACACGTTCGAATAGTCGCCTATCACTTGTTCTGCCAGGTTTTTCGTAAAAATGTAAGTGTTTCTCATTGTTCCTAAGTACCTGAAAATGCGTGTGAGAACTCAAATAACATTTCCTTTGGACGTTATTTTGGGTCAAATTAGAAACGGAAATAGTTGTTTTACTTCGCACTTAATATCCTTAGCGTGTGGTCGTCTACAGTCTCTGCGATTTTTATTGCTTTTCTCCAATCAGCTATCGGTGGGTATAACGTTTCCTGAACTTCTCGCTTATCGGTTTGAGTGTAAGTAGAACTAACGTGGACGAGGACCTTAGAAGAAATATAATTTATTCATATACCCTTTCCATTAAGATGAAAGATGATTAAGATCCACTATCGGACCGAGTAATTTTGTCTAGCCGACTTGCCACCAATTTTTTCATGCTTCCGGCAAGGATGCAAACGTCCCTCGTAGATCTGGTGTTTGTGAAAATAGCTTCCTTCAAGCTGTCGTCGAATCTCACGCTTGCCGCAACGTGAAATATTATCGAGACCCTTTCGATGAGGACCCGTCGCTCAATCGGTCCCAGTCCCAACCCCTCCAATGATACATCACCATTTATGGGGATTACTTTTTCGAAGGCAGACGGTCTCTCGTCTCGTAATTTGTCGAACAGCTAAAAGTTACCGAGTTGCGTGGAATAAAAAGAATGCGTTACGGAATGTATCCGATTATTTTTACCTCAAGACGAAACATCGACCTGAGCCGATCGTCAGTTGATTGTTTTTTCTTAGTACGCATCAATACGAAGATCTCTCCAATGTCTGGAAACGACCGTAACAGCTTTTCGATCAACACTTTTCCGAGATAACCTGTGCCACCTGTGATGAAAACACTTCTTCCTCGATAAAATGCCGGTATTGATATGGGTGCGCCTACGTTGGACTCCATCTACACTCGAAAATTCGGACAATTAACTGAAATTGTTCTCGAAAAATGTCTCGAAAACCGAATGTAAACAATTCTGAACCCGACAGAACAATTTTACCTTTTTGTCACACGAAACTCCAGTGCTCTCGATTGTCGTCGATCGAAGGCAGAAACACGAATGAACCTCTGCTCACGGTAAAATATTGCAATGACGGAGAATTAATTCGATGACAATGAACTTCTTTAGGTTCAAGGAGCAAATTTTGCATATGCATGTAGTTCGATACGCGTGTATGTGGCATTTGCTTTGTGTAAGCACAATTGCCGTATTAGTATGATGTCGGTTGGTGTTGTTGATATTATGTTAACGGCCCTGCAGCATATTCTGTGTAAGTGTGTGTTCACAAACGATATGAAATAGGCTCTTTTAATCTATTAATCTTTTACATTCGTCGTTTCGATTACAAAAATGATCAAAGACATAGACGTTTGCCTGATTTACCATAACTTATACGTAAGTAATAAAAATGTTATAATTACAAAAATGGATGACCTATTATCTCTCTCTCTCCCTCTCTCTCTTTCTGTCGCTAGATCCGTTTTCGCAAAGTATATCTTCTTCCTTCAAGTTTATAGAAAACAATGAAATGATGTTGTAGGTTGTTATCTTGGTTTGCTGATTTAGAAGGCAGTGACAATTTGCGCTCGACAACGAGCTGTACCACGAATCGACGGTGGTAGAAGATGACTCGTAAGGCGCGAAAGGTAGCGGAGAAAGAGCAAGCGGCTTCAGTAGCTGTGGCAGCCGAACGAGCAATACGGTAAATAGTTGCAGGGCTTTGCTCATTACGCAAAAATGTATGTCAATTCCGTTGATCCCCGATCTCAGAGTACCCTGTTCTTTTGTATTGATTTAAGGGTTAAGATTTAAAGGTTTCTTTTATGTGTTGAAATTGCCTGTTACCCCCCGTCATCGCTGTTGTTATTGATGTTTCGTTCGGACAATTGGAAACCTCAAAATACCGTGATCTGCTTACAGAGAACAACTTATAAAAAGTATGCAAGAGGAAATTCGCATGGAGAGGTACAACGCGGAACAAGAAGTAATATCAGAAGAATTGGAGGCTTCCATGCGCCGTGTTCAATTGGAAAGGACATTGCACATCGTAAAAGAACACTGGAAACAGTTTAAGAAATACGTCATGGAGATTGTGGAAAGAGAAAGCGTGAGTACATATCGACATTATCTTTCATCGTACTGTATATGGGTTAAAACGAAGGTTAATTGATTTCAGTGGCAAAGATACATGACCTGCGACGGTTTACCGGACCCTGACACCTTGTCCGATATGAATACATTCATGTTTGTTTGGACAATGGAGGATGAACAAGCGAATATGTTCACAGTGCAGAAGAAGTGTGAGATCGTGACTTTCGTATGTGTTCCCAAAAGTTAAACCACAGAATCTTCTATCTGTCCGATGACGTATACTTCGAACGATCTTTTTTGTTATTAACAGCTACTAACGAGGCTGAATGAGATAATAGAGTATTCTGCGATGAGGGATGCACGCTATATTGCGGAGTGTAAGCAGGTGAGCTTTCTTTGACGTTTCCTTTTCATTTTATTCGTATAATCACTGATGTCGAACCACACAGCTATTATATTGAATGCAGATCAGAAATGAATTTCGCCGTAAGCTACTTGCGTGGATAGATACAGCATGCTATTTCCTCTTGCGTCAAATCGAAAAGGACATGGTCGCAGAGGACATGCGAACAGCACGATACGTCCATGTTTCGAATGAAATAATTTGCTGTATTTGGGCGCAAATCAGATTGCCCATTGGCTTGAAGCAAGTTACGGAAAAGGATCGGTGAGTGAACGAATGAGTGATCAAGTGAACATCTTCTGTGCACGCGACAGTACCGATAATTCGTCCGTCTTACGGTTACCAGAAAGTGTGTCGAAGTCGAGTTTAAGGAGATTGACTTAATCATTAAAATGCCTGCGGACGTAGATTGCTATGGCATGGCCATTCGCGGAATGTTGATCAATTATGATCACTACTCCGACGAAGGGACATCTTATGCTATGCCAGAAGTTCCAGTGCAGTATGGGTACGCATCGAATGGCATGGGTATGTCGTGTATTATTTTCACGTTATCCACGATGTACGTGGGCAATCCGATAAGTACTTAGCCTACAAAAGAAAAACGAAAATTTTGGAAACTTGACGATTTATTTTTCAACATAGTCTCCTTTTAACTCGATATACTCGATCCAGCGATGCTCCACATCCTCTTCAAATATTGTCTGAAAAATACGTTTTCTGGAGATCTGCAAAGTAGGCTCCGTGGCGGATAACAAGCGCATCCGTCATTCGACTCAAATTTCTGCCCAGCGAGTGACTTTTTCAAGTTTGGGAGCAAAAAGAAGTCACACGGGGCCAAATGTGGAGAATACGGTGGATGGGGCAGCTGTTCGTAGCCTAATTCAACGAATTTGGCTGTAGCTTGAAACAGAGGTGTGACTGCGCCCAGCGTTATCGTGGTGAAAGAGCACTTTTTTCTTCACGGAAATGATGGCCGTTTTCCTTAATTCGGCGTCGACATCGGCTACCTGGAGAAATTCGGCATAACAGCCCTGTGACTGTTTTGCCCTTCCCCAGGTAGTCTATGTAGATCACATCTTGTGAATCCCAGAAAACGGTAGCCATCACCTTTCCGGCCAATAGGACAGTCTTCGCCTTCTTCGGAGCACATTCGCCGGGCACAGTCCACTGTTGCGACTGTTCCTTGGTCTCTGGTGTGTACCAGTGGATCCACGTTTCGTCGACAGTCACAAAATGACGTCGAAACTCTTTCGGATTGCGCTTAAACAGTGTCAAACACTGCTCTGAAGTGGTCTCACGGATGCACTTGTTATCCGTCGCAAACGGAGGCCCCATCGAGCAGAAAGCTTTCTCATGCCCAATATTTCATGCAGGATATGCCCAGATTTCATTGCTGGATCAAGTGTATCGAGTTAAAAGGAGACTGTGTTGAAAAATAAATCGTCAATTTTCCAAAATTTTCGTTTTTCTTTTGTAGGCTAAGTACTTATCGGACTGCCCATGTATATTGGCTATATCGAGGTATTCACATATGCCAAAGGACCGAAACAATGTTGTAAGTCGTTCGCAGATCTGTTAACTTTCTGCGATAACGAATACTTGACGAAACGAAAGATTCGGGAGGAGCAGGCTGAAGGTCGTCGGTTGAGGATGCAGGAAAAGAAAGCGGCACTGGAACGAATGGAGAAACCGCCGCCGCAGAATATCGCAAAATCCGATAAAAAGGGTGGTGCTCGGCAGAGAAGAAAAGCTGGCTCGCAGTACGGCAAAACAAAACAAAAGGACCTTGCTTTAGAACTGGAACCACTGCCCTATTTACCAACGCCTGATGAAATTATCCTCCTCCAGGAAGGTAATAGCAATGTACTTTTCCGAGTGTCGAAAACGCGAATTTGTTCATTTTGTGCCACAGAGGAGACACGTAACGAGGTGAGAAAATGTTTATTCACGCGCTGTCAAAAGACTGAGGTAAACTTACGAAAGTACAGGATATTAGGAGGCATAATTCACATTGATCTTCTCTATCAACCGCCACAGCCGAAAAACATGCAAAGAGAGCTCCTACTTACAACGCGTAAGTTTATTGCTTATTATGTTCCGTATACGTTCGTGTAAACTGCTGCACTCCTCGGCCGTCGATGGATGAAGTGCGTCTTTGTCACAGTGCAAGTACCTAAGGTACTGAAACGCGTCGAATTCTCGAGACCTTACAAGGCACCGCAGCCGGCGCCGGACTCCGAAAGGACACCGGAAGTGATAGAAGCTGAAATGAAAGCGTTGGAGCTTGCCATGGAAGCGCTCGCTTTGGTGACATTGAAGCATGTTATAAATTTATTTGAAATTGCCGCTGCCGGCCTCTCTATCAGTTTTCTATTTGTCCTCAACTCACTAATACATGTTTTAGGCTCCCGAATACTGTTCTATGGTTCGAGCCACCGCTCGTTGCTCATTGGATTCCGGAGAAGAGAATATGGTCAACGCAGGATGTACATGACATAAAGTACAATGAAGAGAAGCAAACGATTACCTTCAGAACAGGAAGACTAGGTATTCACGGTTTAGCCGCTTACAAGTTTGTTAACCTTCCGTTCCAGAGTTGGGAACTGAAACCTGAAATGGGGAGGACCGGTAAGGGCGGTGTCACTCTGTCCGTTACAGCGGCCACCGTACAAGTTGACTTTACAATGAGGGTAAGCAAAAATGAACACGACAAGTGCGTGCGAACATACGTGGGCAGTCCGATAAGTACTTAGCCTACAAAAGAAAAACGAAAATTTTGGAAAATTGACGATTTATTTTTCAACATAATCTCCTTTTAACTCGATACACTTGATCCAGCGATGAAATCTGGGCATATCTTGCATGAAATATTGGGCATGAGAAAGCTTTCTGCTCGATGGGTGCCGCGTTTGCTCACTCCGGATAACAAGAGCATCCGTGAGACCACTTCAGAGCAGTGTTTGACACTGTTTAACACTAGATTGCCCGAGGTTTCTTGTATACCTATATTGCCCAAAAACAGTCAAAATGACTGCATTGTGAAAAAATAACAAATATGTAAAGAAATTTGTTTAAAATTAATTTTTAATATTTTTTATGTTATTTACAGTTATATAACAGGTTATTAGTAAATATTAACTGTACATATTGACTGTTTTCAATGAACTTAACCCATATTTCCGAAAGCAAGGCAAATTTATTTGATTATAGGCGCCTACTGCATTCGGTTCTTTTGTCAAAATGAATAAATCGTAGGATTTGCTTGAACTTTTCTCTGGCCATAGTTTTTCTAAAAGATTCGGGACCCCACTTCGCTGACCATAAATAACTCAATTTAAAATTTGTTGCCCCGTAAGCTCCACAAGCATATAGAATCCCAATAAATGCACGTATTTCCGGTAATGATATTGTCCAACCGTTCCGCAAAATTCGGCAACATTCTTCTGTGCACTTTCTTATATGTTTGATAATATAGTTATCTATTATCGACGATAATGCACTGATAAGATTATCTGCCACAATGTTCCTTTTTGCGTAGCCTGTTGGCCCTTTCACACTCTTGAAAATACAAGCAGATGGTATCCTTCCAGGAATACCACCTTCGTCAATTTTTGTCCACACAGTACCATCAGCAGCTGTTTCGACCTCCTGAAACGTATTTTCAGTTTCTTCATCAGAATCTGAACTAGTTAGTACCCTACACCTTTTCCTGGGCATATTGATGACACTTTCATTTTCATCATTGGTGATCGACTCTTCATCACTATCTTCAGCTTCAGATGTTTCACTTTGAATATAATCCGCTTCATCTTCAGATGATAGTTCAGAATTTGTTGCATTTGATTCTATATCGGAGCATCTTCACTTATGTTCGTTAGCTTTTCCAAGAACTCATTTCTGTTCGACATTTTTTTCATAAAGTTAGGGCGCAAAAGAAATAAAATAAACAACTTGTTAGAACAACACTTTATAAAGATTCGAATAA
The DNA here is from genome assembly GCA_033815515.1 of Cryptocheilus praepositus. Lineage (NCBI taxonomy): Eukaryota > Metazoa > Arthropoda > Insecta > Hymenoptera > Pompilidae > Cryptocheilus > Cryptocheilus praepositus. The sequence continues at coordinate 300,281 of JAWWQZ010000018.1, read as the reverse complement.
CTAGTACTACTTTAGCTTATTGAGCAACTGACACTTATCAAGTCCAAATCGACAATTTATCATGCATCATATTTCAATACAAAGCCGGACAGGTCATATAAGAAATTTACTCAATTCAATAAATAAAAATCTTTTGATTATTTAAAATTTACCAAGCAGTCAAAATGACTGTTTCTATAGGTATAACACATATATATATATACGGAAATAAAGGAGGGCGGAAGTTTTATTCATAAACCCATTTATATGTTATAGAAAAAGTCTTCTAAGAAATTGTGTCATCAATTTCATAATTGTTTTTCTAATTGAAATTAAAAAACAGTCAAAATGACTGCCTTGGGCAATCTAGTGTTAAGCGCAATCCGAAAGAGTTTCTACGTCGTTTTGTGACTGTCGACGAAACGTGGATCCACTGGTCCACACCACAGACCAAGGAACAGTCGAAACAGTGGACTGCGCCCGGCGAATGTGCTCCGAAGAAGGCGAAGACTGTCCTATCGGCCGGAAAGGTGATGGCCACCGTTTTCTGGGATTCACAAGGTGTCATCTACATAGACTACCTGGAGAAGGGCAAAACAGTCACAGGGCTGTACTATGCCGAATTATTGAAGCGATTCGACGCCGAATTAAGGAAAAAACGGCCCCATTTGGCGAAGAAAAAAGTGCTCTTTCACCACGATAACGCACCGGCTCACACCTCTGCCGTCGCTGCAGCCAAATTCGTTGAACTAGGCTACGAACAGCTGTCCCATCCACCGTATTCTCCAGATTTGGCCCCGTGTGACTTCTTTTTGTTCCCAAACTTGGAAGAGTCACTCGCTGGGTAGAAATTTGAGACGAATGAGGAGGTTATCGCAGCCACGGAGGCCTACTTTGCAGATCTCCAGAAAACGTATTTTTCAGACGGGTTGAAGAAGTTGGAGCATCGCTGGATCAAGTGTATCGAGTTAAAAGGAGACTATGTTGAAATATAAATCGTCAATTTTCCAAAATTTTCGTTTTTCTTTTGTAGGGTAAATACTTATCGGACTGCCCACATAAGTGCCTGGATATGTGTCTCGATATAATAAACCCTTTTCACGCAATCCTTTTTCCATCCTTTTATAGGAGGATTCCGTCTGCCTAAATTCCTTCGTCGGTTGTCCATTGGGCGGGCTTCAAAATATCATCGGAGAATATATGAAGCCACATACTCTCGTAGAGGTAAAGGCTGACGATATGTGAGCAGGCAGGATGAACGGAGAAACGTTATCGATTTTCTAGAAAATGCGAAACTGCGGATGTGACATGTTCCCGGAAATGGATGCGGATAGTTATGTTAAGGGTCTCCCTGCAAAGCATTCAATCATCGAGAAGCATCTGCAGGAATGTATGGGATTATTGTGTACCGCTTACAGTTTCTCTTGGTCGAGATGGAACGCCACACGGCCACCGAGAGAAATTGTCTTGCAGTTCAAAGAACTGCACGGGTGTGTTGCGAAGGAGGTGAACTTTAGCCTGCTGTAATTTATGCTTTTTCTTTCTCTATTTTATTCGAATTGCTAACTTCACGTTTTCTTTCCTTTCCATGACACTTATTCAGAGAACAACCATGACGCTTTTGGTTACGCCTTTGAAAACTATGATAGTGCAATGTACCGAGGTGAGTGGCGAATTTTCAGATGCGCCCGCCGACGGAAGCGATGCTAAGGTGAGAAAGATTTGATCTTTCGACTAAACTTATTCATGATAATGAAATAGTCAAATAACCAAATGTTTGTTTCCCCGTGACAGTTTCATGCTGACCTATACGATTTGGCCCTAAATACCGCCGGCATAAAAAGTCGTCTTCTAATGCGAGACGTTTCGTTCAAGCTCGCCAGAACCGTGACACGCTTATTGGAGTACACTAATGTAATTACTATGTCTTCCTGAGATGTTCTTACACTGAGCGTCATATCCACGATACTTTTCACACTTTTACGATCTCTGCTGTTCTGTGTCCACGGCTCAGTAACATTTCTGCACATACCCGTCATTATATTGTCATTTTTATTCGGCGTTCGGTTGATATTCCAAACCCTGCGAACATTTTCAATATCCTTTTTTATTGAACATCCATAGTTTACATTTTTAAATTTTAACGTGTCCATTTCGGTTCACACAATAAACTTATTACGTACGTATGTAATACGAAGCTAAAAAATATACAGTGATGCGAGTTTCAAACTGGATACGTGTGTAAAACTTCAACGACGTTGAATCGTACTTTTTCTCTAACTTACATTCTCTCTCTCTCTCTCTCTCTCTCTCTCTCTCTCTCTCTCTCTCTCTCTCTCTCTCTCTCTATGTCTTTCACACACACTCTTATTCTTCCTTTGTCCCTTTCAGCCGTTGCTATTGCACTTACTATATCTCGATCGCATCCACAATTGAACTAATATATTACTGTCGTTGCGGATTTCTTTCCCGTTCAAGCGTCATACGATCTTCTATCGCGCATTGCTAGTTTTACGTTAATCATTTATCGTTTCTTCTCTTTCGCATCGATCACATGTTTTATGGAGCTGTAACTGCTACGACGTCTACGTAATTCGGTATCTTATGTTATACGTCTTTCACGGTTAACGCTTTATTTCTCCGTATGTTGGCGACGTGACGCGTCTGTTTGTACAATTTAAAGGGAAGAAGAGGTGGGGAAGGTTAGGCATATTTTATAGACTGCCTTCGGGAAGTGATAGTACTCTCAAATTGTTTCATAACTTTCTCCCTTGACTTTGTTCATCTATCCAGTCTTCACCGGCACGGTTCGGTGTCATCGATTTATTCATTGCACGTTCGACTAGAATTACTTCGTTCCCTTCTTCCTCCCCCTCTCTCATTTCGGACTACGAGTTTTTTTCTAACATCTTGTGACGATGCGTTTTAGACTTTCCGCATTCTTGTCTCGCTCTCCGCAGATCACTGTCTCTGCGACAACCGCGGGCTACTCAATCACTTTTATCAAGCTCGTTTTCGCTCTGAGATACATATGAATGCATATATGCATTGCTCTGACGAAAGTTGGTTCCAGCCGATTATTCAAGGAAACTTATTACATAAATCCTTTTAACTTGGATTCGATTGGAACGTTCAAACGCTTCGCGTCGGTCGATGTCGGTTGAAGAGTGGATCGTCATCGAATGCATGTAAGTTCGGTGTGGGGTACATCATGGTTCGATAAAGTTGTTCTCTTTCTGGGAAAACGGGGAATCAGGGGTTGTGTGATCGCTCACGGTCATTAACCCTTACAGAGGGGTCACTTTATCTAACGAAAACTACCGACTATCGTGTAAGTACCAACTAACGAAAGTGCTAGACAATTCCAGACTATAAATTTCTGTTAACGCTGCGCATTTATGTTTGTTTTTTTTTGTTCTCGTTTCTTCATTAACTCTCTAAACAACAATGAAACTAATAACTGGCACTGGCGTTGTAATGCAATCTTGCGCTCTGAACAAACTGTCTTATGTAAACGTAGATCGTAACTTATCCCGTGTGCCCGCGCGCACAACAACGAGTTTACCCAAATATGTAGGGGTAACCGCGCGTCTTACACGACTTGTGCGTCGAATCACCCTCAATAATCGAATTGAGTATTAACGTACACACGATGCACAAATGTGTAAATATAAGAAGAGTCGTTACTCTGTCTAATGCCGACATCTCCCTGTTGCGCACGTAGTCGACGGTGTAGCCGATGAACTATAATCGCTAGTTTCAGCTTTTCTCTCTCCCTTCTCATCTCTCCTTTCATTGCCAAAGAAAACGAAAGTGCGACCACTGGCGCAACATTGAAACGTTCTGCAGTTAAGCTTACTTATTTGGTTCATCGAATGCGCAGTTGGACGCGCGGTCAGCTTCAACTTATCCTCGTAACGACAAAACGTTGTCAACCCATGCGTCGAACATTCATTTTCTTTTAAGCTGCTTACAGTTGAGGTAATTTATAATATAAGGCCCACTTCACTTTCCATTTTGAAACTATTGCAGCCTATCGACTAAGCCTTGTGTATTTTTATTTCGTTTCATGCAGGCTTCTCTTAGATTTAACCTGTTTCTTACATTGGCTCAACGTAATTATGTTAAACATCGAACATGTTTTACCGTCGTGTTCGCTAATCACTGACGCCTTATCGTTAGGTATGTATGTCTATAAAGTATTTCGTATATTTTTAACGTACTTGCATAACTAGGTTTCTCTCAACATATAGGGTATTGCGCGATAAAAAGTAACGGATACAGCGCAATCGCCAGACGCAACACTGTGTCGTGGATTGTTGCGCCAAATATTCATATATCATAAATTTTACCCAGTTTCATAACAAACGCTGAAATAACGGCAATGATAATGTAATGATACGATACGTCGCGTTAATTGCAAATCTCTTTCCAATGTCAATATGTTCAGACATACCCTTCCACCCGTTAACAACTAATTTACGGAGATGCAACTATCGGAATAGTATAAGAAATGTTATTTTTGCTGAGAGTTATGTTGATTTCAACTAAATGCAGAGTTGACTTTGCTCGCAAATCATTATAATTCTCAATGACATTTACATACAGATCTTGACTCGTGATTGTTTAAATATATTAATCTATTGACTACTTATATAACGCGACCGAATTGTCCTTTTCCTTGCTCTTTATCAGGACATACTGTTGTGCACGTTAAACAAATTCAGATGCAAGGCGAATGCAAGAAACGAAAAATTCGATCGCCCTACTTTTGGCACGCACTATACTTAATGTCAAAATATAGTTTTACCTTGTCGCTAATCCCCCCCACCCCCCTCTCTATCTATCTATCCCTCTCTTCTACTCATCTCCTTTTCTCCGGTGATAGTAACCCCAGTTGGCATGAACAAGCTGGGGGAACGTTGTATACATTTTCACGCAAGATGTACGATCTTGTATAAAAGATGATGTAATTATTCGCTTAATCGAAGAGACGGAAACTGAAAGATATATTTATTATATGGTATTTCGTTAATGAAGAAAGTACGATTTCTTGGAAACATCAAACACGCGTTATTTTGCATCTCCGTCTGTTGATAACAGTGGTCCGCATTATAATGACACACGCCAACGGTCGTGACGTCAAATGAAAGCTCTATTACTCTAGGTTTCAGAGTATCTGTCGCAATCTTCACCGCTGCTAAGGAATGACTATTGCCACCTGCGATCGATCGATCCATTACTCCGATGCACTAATTGTCGATTGATCGATTCTTTTCCACATAAATCTCATTTACAGTACATATTGGCTGTGACACAGAAACTTTATTTTATTTCGTTACTCTACTGTTAAGTACGTTTAACAATGTTCCGCGTTGTCGGATTTAATTCGGAATTAATACTACCTTAATGATGGTATATCCTGGCTGTGTGTAGACCGTTGCAACTAATATCAACTTTTACGCAGACTATGCAAACGCACAGCGATGAGCGGATATCATTCGCTCCTTATACCGTTCGTATAATCCAGAACCGTACTGTCTTCATAAGGACTGCCTTGCAACATGATGCTTCATGCCACACGGATCGATTAGAGGAAAAATATCTCGCGTAAAAGAATTATTGCGCGAATTTGCAAAGCGTAGTGTGGTTGTTATTAACGACGAGAGAGTACCGTAAACACGGGACTATCGTTCATTACTACGTACACGTGGGTAATAAAAATGACGCGTACATATCCATACGTATTCTATAATAGTATGAACATGTGCACAGGGAGAGAAAAATAGCGTTGCACTTGTGATCCCGAGTTGAGGTGATTTTTATGCCCGCGGTATCTTTCCGTTCGTCGCGACGATCGTTGGAACGATTCAAATGACGATAATGATAATGACAATGATAATAATAGTGATAATGAGAGCAATGAGAGATTAACCGGGATTTTAAACTGTCCCTACCTTCGGTGTATATGACACAGGGATAGTAATAATTATAACAGGTTCAATTGCATTCGCGTTGACGACGCAGTTGACACCCCCCGTATGTTCCGATCACGATTACGTATGTTAAATAGACATACGTATACTATCATATTCAGTTGGAAATCCAATACTATCGTTAACAACAGCACTCTACCGGGTATATACTATTGCAATAATATAGTATTGTTCCGTTCTTCTTTTCTTACGCACTGTGAGGTAAACCGATCACAATTTACTGACTCGAAAATTCATTTGAAAAATCCCAGAGGAGAATCGTCATTACAAAAGTTCCTTCAAAAATATCTCTTCCTTATCGAACGCTATTGATAGACAAACGTTTGTGTTTTGGCAATAAATTGCCTAGAATCGATCGGTAACACGGGTGCAATCTATCGCGTTATCCCAGACGCATTCATTCGTCCGAATTGAAACAAGGATCTTTCAATTGGTTGATTTAATCGTTCGTATATTTATCTGGTTATTCGAAACGTTAGAGTTACCAAAAAATATATTGATTTTAACAAACTACTAAACATCGTTATCACCAAAGATCTCGCCGGGTTTATGCACTTCGCTATGAGGGTGACTGAGGGTAGTCTCTGAATAGTGAGTGCTATAGTAGCGTCAGTGTTAGTCCGAATTAGTCTCTTAGAAAAAGTGCAAGAAGGAGAACGAAACCGAGGAAAGTGCAACATCACTTTACGGTGCTGAATGATGCTCTTAACTGAAACGAAACCCTGTCGTATCCGAGTAAGATAGTGATATAAGTCTGGGCTCCTAGAATATCGCGGCAGTACGGCGATTAATACAAATAACGCAAAGAATGCACTAAATAGAAAAGATGTGCGTAATATTTACAGCAATGATGCATTTCAACGGAAATCGGCCTGCATACGTCGCAGAAGGAGGATTTGTTATGCCGAAACTCTATCTGCGATTATTTTCAAAGTTAAGAAGCAACTAGTAGCGACAGAGAATGGCCAAGATTATAGGTAACAAACATTCGTCTTGTTAAATGGGAAATAAAGGGAAGTCTTGCGGTACAAAAATATGTTGCCCGGCTGGTCCGCAATAACACTTCTCGCACAATATACTCCCAATAAGTATAATTATTGACGTCACACGAACGAAATGAAGAAAAAACGAATATATATATATATAAGTTTAGCATTTGCATATGCCTGCATTTCTGCATATGCTTGCGTTTTTTGTTTGCGTTTGAGTATGGTGCGTTTCTTTGAGCGGACGCTTTTGCTGCTTCTGTTCTCTTTATTTTATCATCGTTCTGTACGCTATTACCGCCATGCATATCAGCATATGCCGCGGGAAGTAATTTCTGTTAGAATTCTGTCACCGTCATTGTCATCGTCAACGTCATTGTTAGCAATTGTTGCAACAATCGTTATTGTTATTGTTATTGTTATTGTCGTACTTGTTGATAATAGAAGCAGAAAAATGTTGCGACTCACGGTAAGTAACGGAAAAGAAAGATCGGTATGTGGCTTGCCCCGTAAATGTTTTGCTTTGTTCCATGTTCTTTCGTAAGAATCGCAAACGATCGTTCCTTTCTGTACGTCGTTTCCACTCTGTATTCCGGAAGAAACGAAGATGATGCGACGATACCGTAAAACGGAAAGTCACGATTTTCCTTACTCGGGTTATAGTGGAATGGAGTAGAAGAGGTACATCTTCGAAGCATATGGAGTGGAGTAAACGCGGAGTGTTTACTCGGGCTTCAAACGATGCCACTGAACGATCGTTTGCCTTGGCTTTGTAATCATATCTTGCCAGTGCTTTGTTTCGCTTGCACCACTTCCGTTCTTTCCTGCAAGAAAAGTTGATGGCAATGGTTTGTAAGACAACTACCTTGACGCCGCCTGCGAGCTGCTCTAATTAATTATTATTTACCTATATAATAATCTAATTACCTAATTAATACCTATATAATAACCTAATTACTATAATTACCTAATTAATTATTATTTACCTAATATAACTAATTATTTACCTGCTAGTTGTATGCGACCAATTAACTCGTTACGCCCAATGTTGTCAAAGTCCATCACCATCACGTCCAATGAGCACTCCCGAATTTTCTCCCACGGCACGTTGAATGAAAATGCTTCGTTAAAGACTGGATTCAGTGTGCACTTGAAAATCGGCGTCTTACGCTTTTCTATCCTCTTGTCGCCGAATTGTAGCCAGACCTTCACGTACGGATCTACGCATGGTGAATGACAACGCGATATACACGTCACAATTCTAACCCGACAAAATATTGGGTTGGAGGGAAAGTTCTGTCGTATTTTTAATAGGCAGGTAATTTTTCTTGTAAATAAAAAAAACATCTGGCTAGTGAGTCATTCGGATTTTTTTTTGTTTTTTATACCTGCTGTATAATATAAAAGGAGTCCTTTTTTACCGTTGTACGTCACTCACATATGTGCCCATAATTATGAAAGTGGTCTAAGTCATATATTTCTTGTTTCGAGATATTTAATGAATTGCATTTGAATAAATTAAAAAATATTTTTACATTATGCGACATTTTAATTTATAATTTTATTAGTCTTAATTAATGGAAATTTACTATGAATATGAAATTTTGTGTGAATTTTATACGATAATATTATTTTTAAAGATTGAATTGACTTAGACCATTTTCAAAATTAACTGAATGTCCTATAAATGACTTAAAGCAATAAAGAACTTTGAGTTTTATTTGAAACAATAATTTGATTGAAATAATTTGTGAACATTTATTACATTTATTAATTATTTTTAAACAGTAATCCATTTTTATCGTTATTTCGAGTATTTAAGATTCTTAAAATGTTCCTGAAAAACTGGAGGGATGTACGGTAGTAAACTCATAATATCTTTATGTTTTTCTTCCGATACTGGTCTAATGGTGGTGTATAATGGAAGTAATTTAATATTTCCGTATATTTTTGGTCTTCCTTTTTTTTGAAAGATCCAAAACGTGAAATTTAGAATCATCTAAAGATGTTTTATAGAACATTTTATAAGGTTCATTTTTCAAGAATCTCATCCATTGAATTTGTAGCCAAGAGACAGATTCACCCGCGGTATTTTTTTCTCTTCTTGTTATTGATTCTTCTAGTGATTTCGTTAATGAAGTTGTCGTTATTATTAAAATTTGATTGTCATTTATTTTATTATGTAGTTCAGAAAGGCGTCAAAGAAGGCCACGTGCCATTTTCAAGTTGTTTATATAATTTATTTAAATTTTTGACTTAGACCACTTTCATAATTAAAACTAAATGAATTCCATATAATGTTGAAATTACAACCACTATCTAATGGTTCATTTTTGACAATTTCGTAAAAATTACATTGAATAAATTTAGTTAAAAATAATGTGGTATGAAATAACTGATAAACTCATTTTTTTTAAATTTTGACTTAGACCACTTTCATAATTATGGGCACATATGTACGTCACTCTAAAAACTCTTATTATTATCGCGTGGAAAGACTGCAAATAAATTATTATTATATCGAATTGTGCAAGTGCGTGTTGCAATTTATATAATACCTAATTAATATATTGGTTTGCATCAGTTTATCATACTAAAATAGAGAAAATGGTAACTAAATATTAAGGAATAATATTGTATAATTTTATATATGTTCGACAATTCTCGGAAATATCCAGGTACAGCTATGATTACTAAAAATTGAACATTTATATTTTTGAAATGTAGCATAAAATAGGTGGAACATTATAGAAAATTCGATACTAATAGGCGCATAGAAATTATTTCTGCCCGTTTAGCGGTACATAATCAGAATGTTTGGAAACACAGATAAAAGAAATACCACTACAAGTGTTACACTCTCACGTAGGAGTCCGTTTTGTCTGCATACTGTGATGTTGCACTTGAGATTATATGCAACATCATATTCCAAACCGTGTCAATTATTCTAAGTTACTTTTTCAATTAATGTCATAATGTTTCGATTCCTGCTGAAGTCAATTGGCTTCAAATTATTAGGTTGGAGAGAAAGTTCTGTCGTATTTTTAATATGCAGGTAATTTTTCTTGTAAATAAAAGAAACATCTGGCTAGTGAGTCATTCGGATTTTTATTTGTTTTTTATACCTGCTGTATAATATAAAAGGAGTCCTTTTTTACCGTTCATCATTTATTTGTGATATTTAAAGTGAAAAACATGTCAGTAGATAAAGTGCATTTACGACACTGCATTTTGTATGAATTCCAAAAAGGAAGCAACGCATCGGTTGCATGTAAAAATTTATGTGCGGTATTTGGAAAAGATATTGTAAATGTTCGTACTTGTCAAAGATGGTTTAGCAAATTTCGTTCCGGGGATCTGAGCCTCCAAGAAAGTGATCGATCTGGACGACCATCCAAGATCGATAATGATTTTTTACGATACATGTTGGAAATAATCCACATTTAACAAGTCGAGAAATTGCAGAAGAGTTTGGCATTCATCATACAACACATTAAATGTATTATGATTAACATTAAACACATATTTTTATAAATTAATTTAAATATTTTCTTTAAAATACGACAGAACTTTCCCTCCAACCCAATAGATGCGCCTGAGTTTCTGCTCTTTGTCATTTCTTACCGGATTTCCCGTTAATATCCTTTGCTTTGAGGTTTCGCGCCTTTAACAGCGTCAGCGTGAGTACAGAATTGCTTGGATGATAACAGAGCGAGCACAGCAGTTCACCGCATTTATCTTTCGCAGGTGGTTTCAGGGCTTTCCAAAACGAGGGTTTCTCCGATAAATCCACCTAAAGTGCATAGTAAGTCTGTTCGAAGTGATTACATCGACGGTGAAAAGAATTTTTAAAACGATCAACGTAAGTCTTTTTTTCCTGTGCTCTTTCTATGGATACACATTGTATCAATAGACTCGAAAAGTGCTAGAGCGACCGAGACCTGACGTCGATTTTTCCAATACCTTGACAACTCGAACGGCAAAGATAACGAATCGTTCTCGTGTGAAATTAATTTACCTGACATAGGGGTAGAAACATTTCTCCTATGGAATCATCCCTCGAAAATCGGTCATAGTCAAAGACATGCAGGTGTAGTACCCGACTCTGTAACTTTTGAATCGGGAAGCCTGTCAACAGAAGGAAATGCTTTACATATGTGAATATATTATTACCATCCTCTTTTTTAATCCTTTCAATATCTCACCCTCGAAGTAGAATGTCTCGTTCCATCTCGGGTTGAGCGTGCGTCTTTTAATTTTTGTTTCAAGACGATGCTTTTTGTCTGGTAGCAGTGTCACGCGAACGTACGGGTCAGACGTTCCGGATAAGTCTTTCGCCGGTAGATCTTTACCCTGGAATAGTTATAACATGTTTTCTATATTTCGCTTCGCTTTCTTTTCCTTTGTTATTCGTATATATTGTATAAAGTGAAAATTAGCGAAGATAGATAGATAGATAGGTAGACAGATTGATAGATAAATACAAAGAGAGAGAGAGAGAGGGGGGGGGGGTTGTACATTCTTTACTTAACCCTTTGCACTCCTATGTCGAGTGTGACTCGACATCAGATTTTATGGCAGGAGCTCCTTTGTCGAGCTCCACTCGACATTTTTTCATGTCTAAATAAATAGATATCGTGCACACGTTATCGACGCTCTCGCAATGTCACTAGAAGGGTTAGACATTCAGGTAATCGAAGAGAAATAAAAGAACTGGATGTGATCACAGATTATAATAAAAATATAGATGGTGTCGATGTGGCGAACCAATACGCGACATCTTACTGTTTTTTACGTCGAGCACTCAAGTGGTGGAGGGAATATTTCTTTTGGGGATTAGAAATCTCCATGGTAAATGCGTATATTTTATACAAAGAAAAAACAAAACACCAAGGAACAGAACCTATAGCCCACAAAAAATTTCGCGAAAAGATTTTGTCAATGCTAATTCGTGATTGTCGGCATCCAAATATGAAATTGGGGAGGCCTGGAACACATGATAAACACGATCGCTTAGATGGAAAGCCTCATTTAATCTTTCTACATCCCGAAGGAAAACACAAAGACTGTGCAGTTTACTCAAATAGAAAAACATCTGGAGGAAAAAGAGAAACCACCTATTTTTGTGAAACGTGTGAAAGAAAATCAGGGTTACATCTTGCAAGTTCTTTCAAAAGATATCATACCCTTGAAAATTTCAATATACGACAATATTGTAAATAAAATTGGTATTTAAGTGAATTTGTTTCTTCCTTTATTTATTTAAATTGCTTTATATTTTTAGTTAAAGTAAATTTCAAATAAAACACTTAAAAGCGTTGGGAGCTGCTGGTAACGAAATTGAAATAAAATTCGGAGTGCAAAGGGTTAACACTTGGCATGCGGGCATACTTCGCCGCCGAATTTCGCGTGCAGCGGGCGTTTTTTCTTGAACCGACAGAAGTTTGGTTATTCAGAAAAATCGCAGTAAATCGAAAACTACTTCGTTTTTATAAACGAATTTTTTTTTATTTCACACTTAAATATATACTGTATGATTATTTAACAAAAAACAAACGACATTTTCACGAAATCATAAAAATAAGCGATTTTTAAAGTTTTCCGCACTATCATACGAAAAGTCCGATAATTTGTCAGCGCATATTTCTTCATCACTATCTTTGTCACAACGGCTCATTTGATCAATTTTGTAATCAATAATAAAAAATCAAGCTTCAAATTGATAAAACACGTTCTGGAGCTAAGAATTCGATTGAAGACGAAATAACTCAGCAAAAGATCGAGTAACTCAACAATCCTAACTTATGGGAAAAAAAATGCAAAGCGTTGCCTAGCAACGCAAATAACACGCATATAATGTCACACATTCATATAATTATACGTATTTAGTAGATTTGTGGTGGATATCCACTAACAACACCAAATCAACTAAATACGTATTTTTACGTGACCCGCGCTCAAGTGACAGACTACAAAAAACGTAAAAATACGTTGCCCGCATGCCAAGTGTTAAAATATAAATGTAAATTAATTTACAAAGGGCAGACAAAACTCATTTTATTTTTCGCACGTTAGTATGCATTCGAAATCATACGTACGTCGGTTCGATAAATGTTATGAAAATGAATGAACCAGCGTTCACAATGGCTGAGTACTAAAATACCATCACGCAATTGAATTGAAACTGAATGACACTGAAAAAGGCTAGAACGGTCTGGAGATTTGAACATGTGTTTGTTTACCACAAACCTATATAATTCGATGGAAGATAACTTGTATTGAAAATAAGACCGTTAAGTGGATTACTGTCGTACTCGGTGAACAATCAATAGGTCCGAAAAACGGCGATCTCTTGAGTAAGATAAAACAACATTTTAAGTACCGTATTATTCTTTGAATGCGTCAAAAATCTTTAAAAAACTCTAATACAATTGTACAACCTGATATCAATCAATGACACGACCGTAAATAAACATATTCCACACATACGATAGTCTATTAGTACCAATTAAAAGCCCGATTTTGGTCTCTGCATACTTTTTTCTGGACATGATGTATTGCTCGTCCCTTTCAATATCGCATCGTTGCCACGATTACTAGTAAATTAAAGAGTGCCTCATCGAGGAAGTGCCTGGCATTAAATAATTTTCGTGGAATGTAAGCAAATTATAGTTACTATGTTCAAATATTTCCTACGATTAGAAATATGTTATCAGTATATTAGCTTTAAGGTAGAAAAAACATTCTATTATACTTAAGTTAATAAAATGATGATTACTAAAGCTTAGAGAAAAGTTAAGAGTTTAGTTTAAATTAAGGTAGCTAACTCTTATTAAATATTTTCTATTCATTGTGTTTAGCTAAGTTCAATTAAATATATAATTTTATTTTAAATCTTCTTTAACTGTAATTAAATTTCTTACAATAATAACTATTTTTAGATATTGTAATTTCAATAAAATAAATATTACTCTTTAAATATTTAGCAATCACGTTAATTCTTATTATTCTTCAATAAAAATTTCATAGATAATACTAATGATTAATAAGAATAGCTTAATTTTAAATAAATTTCTATTTGATTATTTTAAATTAAAGAATAATAGCACCCTCAAGGGTGTTATTTTTAAGTTAAGTTATTATCTAATGAACCTAAAGATTATATAAAGATTATGTGGAGTAAAATCATTTATAATATAAACTTTCAAAATCTTATTATTTAATCTATTTTTTTAAATTAATTTTCAATAATGTTCTTTAACTTCAAAAATAATCTTAAAAGATAGTATCTAGAAAGAAACATAATCTAGCTTAGAATCTAAGCTCTTATTTTTCTTTAAGGGTAGAAAAAACATTCTATTATACTTAAGTTAATAAAATGATGATTACTAAAGCTTAGAGAAAAGTTAAGAGTTTAGTTTAAATTAAGCTAGCTAACTCTTATTAAATATTTTATATTCATTGTGTTTAGTTAACTTCAATTAAATATTTAATTTTACTTTAAATCTTCTTTAACTGTAATTAAATTTCTTACAATAATAACTATTTTTAGATATTTTAATTTCAATAAAATAAATATTACTCTTTAAATATTTAGGAATCACGTTAATTCTTATTATTCTTCAATAAAAATTTCATAGATAATACTAATGATTAATAAGAATAGCTTAATTTTAAATAAATGTCTGTTTGATTATTTAAAATTAAAGAATAATAGCACCCTCAAGGGTGTTATTTTTAAGTTAAGTTATTATCTAATTAACCTAAAGATTATATAAAGATTATGTGGAGTAAAATCATTTATAATATAAACTTTTAAAATCTTATTATTTAATCTATTTTTTTTAAATTAATTTTCAATAATGTTCTTTAACTTCAAAAATAATCTTAAAAGATAGTATCTAGAAAGGAACATAATCTAGCTTAGAATCTAAGCTCTTATTTTTCTTTAAGGGCAGAAAAAACATTCTATTATACTTAAGTTAATAAAATGATGATTACTAAAGCTTAGAGAAAAGTTAAGAGTTTAGTTTAAATTAAGGTAGCTGACTTTTATTAAATATTTTACATTCATTGTGTTTAGCTAACTTCAATTAAATATTTAATTTTACTTTAAATCTTCTTTGATTGTAATTAAATTTCTTACAATAATAACTATTTTTAGATATTTTAATTTCAATAAAATACATATTACTCTTTAAATATTTAGCAATCACGTTAATTCTTATTATTCTTCAATAAAAATTTCATAGATAATACTAATGATTAATAAGAATAGCTTAATTTTAAATAAATTTCTATTTGATTGTTTTAAATTAAAGAATAATAGCACCCTGAAGGGTGTTATTTTTAAGTTAAGTTATTATCTAATTAACCTAAAGATTATATAAAGATTATGTGGAGTAAAGTCATTTATAATATAAACTTTTAAAATCTTATTATTTAATCTATTTTTTTTTTAATTAATTTTCAATAATGTTCTTTAACTTCAAAAATAATCTTAAAAGATAGTATCTAGAAAGAAACATAATCTAGCTTAGAATCTAAGCTCTTATTTATCTTTAAGGGTAGAAAAAACATTCTATTATACTTAAGTTAATAAAATGATGATTACTAAAGCTTAGAGAAAAGTTAAGAGTTTAGTTTAAATTAAACTAGCTAACTCTTATTAAATATTTTATATTCATTGTGTTTAGCTAACTTCAATTAAATATTTAATTTTACTTTAAATCTTCTTTAACTGTAATTAAATTTCTTACAATAATAACTATTTTTAGATATTTTAATCTCAATAAAATAAATATTACTCTTTAAATATTTAGCAATCACGTTAATTCTTATTATTCTTCAATAAAAATTTCCGTATCTTTGTCCTCCCTCCTCTGTCATATTAATCGACAGCACTGGTATTTGTATACTGCAACGGAGTACTTGCTACATTTATATTATCAGGCGTTTGGATTGTTTTCAGGAGAAATTTCCTTTGCGTAGAAAATACGTGATCCACTGGCTGAATGCCCTTCCTATTCGCAGTTGTTTGCGGATATTTGCGCATTGACTCGGAATTTATGCCTTTGTTTACGACACGAGGTACCGATCGCATTCGGTTCGTTCCTCTTTCCTTGCCATTCGACCATTTATCGCGATTTGTCTTGTATACAATAAAGTTTACCCAAAAGAGTAAAAAGTTAATTATTTGAAGGAACGAAAGGTGTGTTTGATGGTAAAATAATTCGGATCGTTAGAGTTGGTAATCACGAGTGAGGACAGAGTTAACGGAACATAATTTCGTTACTCTTATTAACCCTTTTAGTGCCGGGCGAAAAAGAGGTGCCTATGCGAAGATAACCGGCCGAATTTCATGATTTTACAAGGGATTAGAAAAAGATTCATAAAAATCAAACAAAAAATATTTACATAATTGAAAAAGCAATATATTAAGGACGAAATAGAGAATAAAGCAATGACACTAATTTTTCCTTATTCATTGAAAATTGTATAAATAACAAAGGTATAAATGATTATAATGAAAATAAAAATTGAGTTCTTTCTTACAAAGTTGATTATTTGAAGGAACGAAAGGTGTGTTTGATGGTAAAATAGTTCGGATCGTTAGATTTGGTAATCACGAGTGAGGACAGAGTTAACGGAACATAATTTCATTACTCTTATTAACCCTTTTAGTGCCGGGCGAAAAAGAGGTGCCTATGCGAAGATAACCGGCCGAATTTCACGATTTTACTAAGGTTTAGAAAAAGATTCATAAAAATCAAACAAAAAATAATATTTACATAATTGAAAAAGCAATATATTAAGGACGAAATAGAGAATGAAGCAATGACACTAATTTTTCCTTATTCATTGAAAATTGTATAAATAACAAAGGTATAAATGACTATAAAGAAAATAAAAATTGAGTTCTCTCTTACAAAACGTATTTGCACATACGAAAAATCATCTTTTCATCATAACTTTATATAGACCATTTATCACAAAATATGTATTTTGTATTTCCACAATATTTTGTAACAAAGTAAATGATATTGTGTAACAAAAATAAAGAATAACTCCAAGGTACATGGTAAGTACTGGACGGATTATCTCTTTCGGAACAAGTAATTGTTATAGGTAATATAAAGTTAAACTGAAAAACTATTTCTTTTTAATTCTCTCCTACGAAATTAGACCATTTATAACGTATTATAAATTTATTTTGAGATAGAGTTCTCTCGTAATGCAAATAGTAAATCGCTACAAGGTGCGGGCCGATATATCGGCCCAGGCACTTTTCGCCATGTGTAAAGTTAAACTGAAAAACTATTTCTTTTTAATTCTCTCCAACGAAATTAGACCATTTATAACGCATTATAAATTTATTTTGAGATAGAGTTCTCTCGTAATGCAAATAGTAAATCGTTACAAGGTGCGGGCCGATATATCGGCCTCCGGCACTAGAAGGGTTAAACGATGTTTGTTTCTATCTGTAGACATGGTCGATGATAGTGCGATGTCGAACGCTGTTCTTTCAGAGTTTCTTCGCTGTTCGTCACCGTAAGAATACAGCCTTACGTCGTATCGAATGTTGCTAGACGGAGTGCAGACTATAAATAGTACAATAAACAAACCTGTATGATGCGCAAAATAAGCGTAGTATTCTGAAAGTCGTATTCCAGGCTAAAATGGATTTGGCCGACATTCTCGCTTGGTTCTGAATTGTCGATGTACATGTCGACGAGAGAAATCGATCTGCTCTGCAAAAACGCTTTCTGCAACAAATAGAAAGAGTGATAAGAGAGAGGGGAGGAGGAGACGAGGGCAAATAAAGATGGCTATTGAGAAGTTCGATCAGAGACAAGAAGTTGCGAGAAGTAAGTACCGAGGGGTGATCTCCTTTGACATTTTGAAGTTGTTTGTTCTGTGGACCAGTGGTGGGAGTGCGCGGTTCTCCGCTGGCACCGCTTGTGTTGCTGCCACCGGTAGCGCTACCCGCCGCCGTTCCTGCGCCCGTTGTTGCCCCGCCACTAGTAGTTCCACCGACGTTTGCACCGCCGCCGATCCCACTGCTGCTACCGCTTATACCGCTGCCTCCGCCACCACCTACGCCACCACCGCCGCCACTACAACTACTGCCACCGCCGCCAGCACCGCCACCACCACCGCCGCTAGCCGGTGATTTGCTCGCTGGGCTACCGGTCGTTCTGAAAGCACATCTCTACCTTTAACCCTTTGCGGACGAGCGACGCATATGTGCGTTCAGCATAAGATATTCCTATAACCGATGAAGGCGTACTTATGTTCGGCAAAAACACCTGATAAAGCCGAGACATAAATATGCGTTCGAGAAAAATAAGTAATAGAGCCGAGGCGGGCATATATGTGCCCATAATTATGAAAGTGGTCTAAGTCATATATTTCTTGCTTCGAGATATTTAATGAATTGCATTTGAATAAATTAAAAAATATTTTTACATTATGCGACATTTTAATTTATAATTTTATTAGTCTTAATTAATGGAAATTTACTATGAATATGAAATTTTGTGTGAATTTTATACGATAATATTATTTTTAAAGATTGAATTGACTTAGACCATTTTCAAAATTAACTGAATGTCCTATAAATGACTTAAAGCAATAAAGAACTTTGAGTTTTATTTGAAACAATAATTTGATTGAAATAATTCGTGAACATTTATTACATTTATTAATTATTTTTAAACAGTAATCCATTTTTATCATTATTTCGAGTATTTAAGATTCTTAAAATGTTCCTGAAAAACTGGAGGGATGTACGGTAGTAAACTCATAATATCTTTATGTTTTTCTTCCGATACTGGTCTAATGGTGGTGTATAATGGAAGTAATTTAATATTTCCGTATATTTTTGGTCTTCCTTTTTTAGGTGAAAGATCCAAAACGTGAAATTTAGAATCATCTAAAGATGTTTTCTAGAACATTTTATAAGGTTCATTTTTCAAGAATCTCATCCATTGAATTTGTAGCCAAGAGACAGATTCACCCGCGGTATTTTTTACTCTTCTTGTTATTGATTATAAACCGGAATGAAGTTGTCGTTATTATTAAAATTTGATTGTCATTTATTTTATTATGTAGTTCAGAAACGCGTCAAAGAAGGCCACGTGCCATTTTCAAGTTGTTTATATAATTTATTTAAATTTTTGACTTAGACCACTTTCATAATTAAAACTAAATGAATTCCATATAATGTTGAAATTACAACCACTATCTAATGGTTCATTTTTGACAATTTCGTAAAAATTACATTGAATAAATTTAGTTAAAAATAATGTGGTATGAAATAACTGATAAACTCATTTTTTTTAAATTTTGACTTAGACCACTTTCATAATTATGGGCACATATGTACGAGGGCAGTCCGATAAGTACTTAGCCTACAAAAGAAAAACGAAAATTTTGGAAAATTGACGATTTGTTTTTCAATATAGTCTCCTTTTAACTCGATACACTTGATCCAGCGATACTCCAACTTCTTCAACCCGTCTGAAAAATACGTTTTCTGGAGATCTGCAAAGTAGGCCTCCGTGGCGGCGATAACCTCCTCATTCGACTCAAATTTCTGCCCAGCCAGTGACTTTTTCAAGTTTGGGAAGAAAAAGAAGTCATACGGGGCCAAATCTGGAGAATACGGTGGATGGGGCCGCTGTTCGTAGCCTAATTCAACGAATTTGGCTGTAGCTTGGGTGCGTTATCGTGGTGAAAGAGCATTTTTTTCTTCGCCAAATGGGGCCGTTTTTTCCTTAATTCGGCGTCGAATCGGCTCAACCATTCGGCATAGTACAGCCCTGTGACTGTTTTGCCCTTCTCCAGGTAGTCTATGTAGATCACACCTTGTGAATCCCAGAAAACGGTGGCCATCACCTTTCCGGCCGATAGGACAGTCTTCGCCTTCTTCGGAGCACATTCGCCGGGCGCAGTCCACTGTTTCGACTGTTCCTTGGTCTGTGGTGTGTACCAGTGGATCCACGTTTCGTCGACAGTCACAAAACGACGTAGAAACTCTTTCGGATTGCGCTTAAACAGTGTCAAACACTGCTCTGAAGTGGTCTCACGGATGCTCTTGTTATCCGGAGTGAGCAAACGCCAAACCCATCGAGCAGAAAGCTTTCTCATGCCGAATATTTCATGCAGGATATGCCCAAATTTCATCGCTGGATCAAGTGTATCGAGTTAAAAGGAGACTATGTTGAAAAATAAACCGTCAATTTTCCAAAATTTTCGTTTTTCTTTTGTAGGCTAAGTACTTATCGGACTGCCCTCGTATGTATGTATTTTGCAAATGGCATGTGTTAAACGAGAGTTGGTAATTTTGATGGGTGTCAGCGGCTTCGAATCGCTCCGTCCGCAAAGGGTTAACACCCATTTTTTATCTCTCTCCACTTGCCATTGCTTCCTTCTTCCCTCGTCTTATTGTTTCTGTTCACCGAAAGAAAGAAAGAACGAAAGAGAGTGTGAGGGAGAGAGAGAGAGAGAGAGAGAAGAAGAATAACTGTAAGACATAAAAAAGGCTCAGCCGCAGCAATCGTACCGTCGAACAATAGGCAGTGATTCTACTTTTATCGAATTGTTGCAGCTTTCGAAGCACATCGAGAAAATGTCTTCGAATTAACAAAACCGATTTCCCCCGACTTTCGAACGACTCCTACGACTATTTTCACAAAGACACTAATATCGTTTTAATACGCAATCACCCGTCGAATTCGATCGATACTTTATTCAAATCATTTATTGTCATTTTTTTTCTGCGATAGTCGAACAAACACGACAAGCCGAGCACTACGCTTGATTCTGTTATAGGTACTACAAATACAGGCACGTAGTCTCTGCTAGAAAAGTAAAGCACTATTCTCTAGTAATCATATCTGTTTCAATGCTACTGTTCCGTCCGTGCACCTTAGCTTTGTAAAAATACTAACGGAGATGGAATGTGCAAAGGCCAGAAGCATATCCCTGTCAAAATGCATAACTAACAAAACACCTTCAATTTTCGGAAAAGAGAATCTACTATATAATTGTAAACGTAACAGTCGACGCTGGCTAGAATCAATAAACTTGGATTTTCTTGGTGAGGTCAGTTTGGGAAACTGCACGAGTTTAACAAGATTGATGAAGTGTTTAAAGTATTAAAGTTGTATTGAGCCTATTAATCCTATGGCGCTTTGCGGTTATGAAGAACTGTCTAGCAACAGAGTACGAATTAATTAGTGCAGTTATCGCAGTGAGAACCGTAACTTTCTTTCACAAATGTTAGTTTCGATGATTCGTAATGACGCCAGCGAAATAGCAGCTCGTTCATTCAGCGACAATCCCTTAGATCGTATTCGTCTTTATTATATTTTATACTGAAAGTATTAATCACTGCTCTAAATGTTCATGTACTTATTGACAATCGTAACACCAAGAAGTTCGTTTTATTTCACTTACGCACGTTTTACCTCAACTGGTCTTTACATCAATCACATTATTTCCATTGGAGCTATCTAATCCATATGTGAAGCTTGCAAAGCAATCCTGTCCAATGGGCTTACTTGTAGGTATCTACAGGTTTATCATGGGTATTGATTAATATGAAAGAACCGTCATTTGTGAACGAAAGACAACATTAGCCAATTAATGTGTTTTACACAAGAAGAAATCGTCTTCGAGGAAACAACAGGACGGTAAGACTAATATGAAAAGATTAATAGATGATGAAAATGAGCTTCCTTAGCTTTTTATGAAACTTTCTATGAAAAATATGATGCGCATGGGGCACCTGTAGAAAAAGAGAAATGAAAAGCTGCCTGCCATACTTTCTGTATAGACTGAGAGGCGTTAAGACGTTAGGCGTGATAGGCTCTTGCAACTCCACAAGAATCGCAAATACAAATGCACGATTTAGATTATACGAATATATTGGTGAATTCGTGGCATGTAACATCATTAAACATAAAGTTTAGTGTATTGCACTGATGATTGTTTTAGAGGTAATAGCTGACAGATACAAAGGTAATTTTGTGTATATCCCCAAAATTTCTTGCAAAACGATGGAGGAATCGAGTAGAAGTGTGAAGAGTTGTTAGTTGTAGAAGAGAAGAGTGTTAGTTGTAGTTGTAGTAGTAGTAGTAGCAGTAGTAGTAGTAGTAGTAGTAGTAGTAGTAGTAGTAGTAGTAGTAGTAGCAGTAGTAGTAGGAGTAGTAGCAGCAGTGTTCATGGTGGTAGTAATGGTGGAAGTATTAGAAGAAGAAGAAGAAGAAGAAGAAGAAGATTAAAAAGGGAAAGAAGAAGAAGAATTTAACGTTTAACGCCATAGTTGCTCGAGTAAACTCGTCATACTTACTCTAATTGCGCTCTGCTTTCCAAATATTATGATGAAACGAAGCATGAAACAGAAAAACGGCAATGATTAATAACGTAGGCGATGCAGAGCTGTCAATCGATATTTTATTCTATCGTTCCCAAAAGTAGAATGTGAATAGACAGTCCAGGGTAGAGCCATTGAAAGAAGTACAGAAAAGAGATGCCAATTAATTCTGTTCCTGACAATCCAACGCCGACTTTCGAAAAATTCAAATGCATGAACACTGTGTTGACAATGAAACTGTGACAGGTAATGGAACAACATTAGGTCTGCCAATTTCAATTATTCTCCTTCGCACGAAGAAATTCATCGGCGGCTATAACTAGTTGTCATTATTTCAAATTGTCAGACAACAAAGAATACCGTGATGACAGAAAGAGTTTATATGTGGAACGAAGACTAACCCTTGGGATAGTTTGTCCGATGATGAAGATAATCACTGTTGTAAGCGGAAGCAAATTTGCATCGATTGCTAAAAGGGACAAGATTTCGTCCGGTCTGTAGAAACAGTGGGACCGTATAGAGCCGATAATGAAACGATATCAATTCATTCCTTTGAGGCTCGTGTGAGAAGGATGCTGCGAGTGTACATGATCGTTGTCAGTTCTATAACTGAACAATTAATGAAACTGCAGGGCAGAATGGCAGAAAAGATGGAGGAAGGAAGGGGGAGAAAAGGGGGAAGAAAAAGTCTCTCCATGAGACCGAAGCATTCAGTGCGTTCTCAACTCGCTGTTAGTTTATAGGATACTTAGAACACTGCCTAACTCCCCTTACTCTCCTTTTGTGTCGCCGAGCGTCTTTCAATGTCAACCGATGTTCAATAATCACATTTGGGTTGGAGCAGTTCGATTACAGAATGTTCTTGCCGTATCATAGTATCGGTAGAACGTGACAGATCGCAAGTAGAAAGCTATCGTTTAACCGCGCCCGGCTCGAAGATACTACCTCAGATGCTTTCCATTGATTGCTATTACACATTAGACAACGATTAGAGAGACCATGCTCTTCTGACTTTTGAGTTTTTCATCGAATTATCGATAATTTGCCTCCATCATTTGCATAGACGTGGTTGCGCCATTATTATCGAATGACTTTACGCGATGAAACGTGTGCTTCGTATCGATCCTATAGCCGCCGCATAACCGTACCTACCGGTCGGCAAATGAAATCAACAGCGCCAAAGCGTGATAACATTGCAATAAGAAAATGATGGAAATAAGCCTTTTTCTGGGATTGCCCATCGGTAGTAACGAATTTTCAACAGTAGTCACAAAACTTCATTAAACCAAACTCCTTACCTTGTGGTATAATATTCGAAGAACGCAACAAGAATCTCCAAGGACCTTGACACCGCAGCCCACATGTCTCTAACAGGTTCAATCACAAATTTCACTAATACAACACACTCGGATTTCGTCCCCTTCCTCGTTACCCCTTCGGCTCTTCAGTTCATCTGAATAATTTCCATCGAGCATGTATGCACGCACGTTTGGTTTCACCTTCAATTGCACCTTCAATTACACCTTTAATTGCCGCTGGAGTGTCGTTGATTTTGTGAACGATATATCGACAGTTCCTTACGATGAAAGCAACATCCGTAATCTAACTTTCAAAATGGCACCGATCGTCTTAAGGCATACTTTTGACGGCCACGCGCAGCCATGCCATCCTTAATCTTGTAAACCATTTTTATCATATAAGGCATATCGATGTTCGCGCTTTTCGGCGTCAGGGGATGATACTCGTGTCATTAGCATTGTTAATTCGGATACATGGCACATCAGTTTTTGCCATTTAACCGGTCGATTACGAAAGTGTAAACATTATGAAAGTAGCATCATTGCATATCAGTACCAACGAAACGCAACGAATGCATCTCTGCAAGTAAATGGTTTTCATGGACAGGAGGCGAAGAAAGGCTCTCTATATTTTACTTTTAAAAACTCTCAATTGGTTTCATCACGGTTCCAAGCACTTTCATCTTTTCTAAAACGAGATTAAATCAAGCGAGACCTATTTGTTGCAAACGGTTGCAAATAGCAGTTGTCATTTCGTATCACACGACACTTATGCTTCTCTACGATTGCACTGGTACAAGAAGATATTGATTTTGCGACATTACATTATGTACGCGCCATTCAATATAATTGCTCTTGAAAGATGTGCGTGAACGCATAATCAACAGTTTTTTCGACACAGTCGAATAGTCAGTTGGGAAAAGAGCGAACAGTCGGAAAGATTGGTAAGGTTACGTAATAGTGTAAGAAGAGCGGCGATTATAGGTGGATGGATCGAGAGAATAGGGAGTGCATAGAAATTGGATCGACTGGAGCAACGTACGAACGAAGGGAGCGCACCGCACCGTCCGTGCCGAACGCAGAAGCAGGCACAGCCTAGCTGTTCACATTGGATCTGACTCTCGGTGGGAGAAAAGCGAGAGGGTGGGAAGATGCGGGGTTGAATCGATCCCAACCGCTACGGCCGCTGGCACCGCTACCACCTACCATTGCCACTACCACGTCCCATCTACGAGCACCACCGTTGCCATGTCACTACTACTATCGCACAATCCTGCGCCGGTACATCCTAACATCACCTTTGGCTCCCTGCTACCGATATATCTGCATATGCGAAGTCGCCGCGGCGTATATATAAATAGAATTCACCGCTCTGTCATTTAATTAACAACTAATCACCCATTGACTAAAGAACCGCTTCATTCCATTCTTTGCCTTTATCCGTGCGACCTTCGCGAAGGCTAACAAGCGAAAGTGTCCGATCCTCAGATAATTGGTCTGAACAAGTTCATATTCTTGTCTGATTAAGTTAGTTGACGAAACCGTCACATAGATTTCACGAATTCGAAGTATCGTGGGTCTTTTCCCTCGTCTATGCTCCTAATACTCAGATACTAATTCTTGTAATTAGTGTAACAAGCGAAGTTACGATGACCGGGGAGTATAAAGTTCTCAGAAGAAATATCGGAGTGGTACTAAGTGCAGTTTTCATCAGTGCCTCAAATATTTGTCGCACCTTGCAACAACTATTGATAGAGTGCTGGTAATCAAGCAAGCAAATGGTAGATAGGCATGTTTTTCAATGCTAGCTACGGAATTTAATGTCCAAGGTGTTGCGTATGTAATGTTCTAACGAAGAAAAAAAAGAAAGTAGGACGCTTTCCGCAAACTACACGTCGAAGACAAGCCGAGCAACAGGTTCCCTCTTCTCTACTGTCATCCATGAACGCGATGCAAAGCCAAATAGCGATTGTTTTTGTCCCTGATAGACAAAGGTAGTGCAAGTTCAATATCGAATGCTTATCATTTCATTCAAAGGCTAAGGGATCTCACATAAAGCAAATTTTTCCTTTCTTCTTCAGCGTGTACCAAATGGTCGATCAGTTCGTTCAAAATACATTACTGATCGTGGACAGGAATCATTTATAAGCATATTATATCAACGGGAAAGAGTAAATGAGCGGAATCGTGTGATGACAACCTCTCCGTGAGTTGTCGATGGGGCGTGTACTTGGAGTTCGTTGTACGCTTCTTACGGTATTTTATTGATCGTGTGTAAAAATAGCAATCGACTCCGTTGTCGCACAAAAAAACAGTTCACCGTAATTGAATAACCGATTTAATAAGGCCACCAGAAGCGAAGTAACCAAAACTTCAAAATTGCAACTAGAATGAAATAAAAACAGAATGCTATTGCCGCGCAACCGTGCATCAAAGTGAGCCCACAAACATGGAGAAAGTGATGTCGCTGGGTTTGATGCACGTTTTTTAACTAGTAATGTATCCGAAAAAATACTTTCCGGAAAAATAAGTCTAATAAAATTACACTGTTAGCAGCCATTAGAGTATCAGATCATGCGAATGTATCGTTGATTCGTAGAATTACATTGACGGACTGCAATGAAATAATAATAAAAATGTTCTTAAAGTCTCGCTCTTTTATTTAGTTTTCTTTAGAAATTGAAGTTAAAGTTGAAGTATAAAGGGGTTGAAAAAAATGGAAGGTTTCGTGCGGACCCCATAATGTCCGTTAGAAGATAATTTCTTCTGAAAATAGACCATCCTCTGTCTTAGAGAATCAATACTGTCGTCGGCCATATACAAGCGATATGATAGTCAACGTGCTAAACATGTAGGTACCAGGGATCGTTTGATTCCCTCTGAAACTTGAGTGTAGCTACACTGCAAAAGGCTGTAAATATCCTGATATGTTCGGAAATAAACGCGTACCGCGGGTAGACCGCCATTTTTATTAATGTTACGTTTCCAAAGTCTAGCGGACGTATATGGTGCGCAGATAAACAGGAAAATGGCCATGCTTTTTGCTTTTTCCTACATATTCTTTGCTCGTGTAGTTCTCTTTCAATCCACATTTACATTCCTGTTTTGAATGGAAGTCAAGAAGAAGGTCGGTGTTGGTGATGGCCACAGTGGCTGCGATATCGGTACATGAATGATACGTCTACGAAGAGTAAAGATTTTTAGTGCATGAGAAACATGTCGATCAAAGGCACCACATTTTCTGGACTAACAGGCTGTTGGGGTCTTCCAGCTACCTTTATCATTTCCACGCAGATCTCTTTATTTACTGTATAGAAATGAGAGAAAAATGTTGTTGCTCATGCGCTATTTGCCATTCTACATAAGTAAACTGAAAAGTGTTCAATCGTTGTCTCGACCGTTTCTTCAATATATTTGTATGAAATATCTGTCAATCTTGAAATGTATATGGACAAGCAGCAGAATCGAATTATTAGAAACTTACTTATTATTAGAAACTTGAGAAAGAATGAACAGTGCAGTTTGCGCGTAGTAGTGGGTATTGCCCTTGATATTGAGGTGGCACGTCGGCGGTGATCCACCACCTGTTACTACGACGAGGACAAGGACGATGAACAGGCTAGCAGCGAAACATTCGTTATAGCGCGGGCGTATCAACGGTGTATTAACTACGTGCCCATGTATGCGAATTAACATAGAATGCATGTCAAAAGTAAAGTACGTTCTGCGCAGAACGGTTATTTATCTGACGAAATGCTCGCGGGAAGAAAATCGATCTTCCTTCGTAACCGATTACCTCTCCAAGCATTTTTCGTTAGTCTTGACGGACATATTGTACACCCAGAAGTTTACTTCCCGTTGATTTTACATCGATCGAACGTCCGATTAACGGACACATCAAAATTTCATGACGACCAGCAGACATTCACGAATTATCCATAAATCTAACAGGTTAATCGCGGATATCTCGCAATGTTTAACATTTGTGCGGAGTAAGCATCTTCGATAGTAGAAGTAGAAAAGGTTAAAAGTGTAGTTAAAGAACACTCTGGATGTCCTAGTGCGCGAGCAACCACGATCACCATCAGCACTACCGTCACTACCACTGACGACGACGACGACGACGAGGATGTCGCTGTCGTCATCGCCGTTATCTCTGCCAGGGCTAGCACCACCGACGCCGCCACTAACACCACCACCACCGCCACCGCCTCCGCCACCACTACCCCCACCACTACCACCACCACCACCACCAACACCACCGGCAAGGAGAACTGATGAAAGGGTGAGTGCAGCGCGAACCTACCGTTGCGGACTTGCATCACTGACTGAGTCGGTGAGAGCTTTCTCGCTGAGAGAAAGCACACCCCGCCATGCCGCGGTGACTCCTCTCGCGTTTGCCGCTCACGTACATTCGCCACTTCGTTCATCGCGCTTTTGATACGTTAGCGCCACCTTGCTGCCGAGTGCCAAAGAAATCTCAACACCGTTGTAACCGTTATCGTAGCTCCTCGTTTGTCAGTGAGAATATAAATTACCTTTCAGTCTTCTAGGTTGAACAGGATAGTGAAGGGAACGTTGCAGGTAAGAAACGAATTATCCACTCAACGCGGCAGTTTATGTCAAAAAAGTTATTCAGTTGAAAAATTAATTTTTCCATATATCACGCAAAATATTACGTTGGAAGGCAGGTTGGAACGTTCGAGTAAAAACATACCGAAACAAGAAGAATCGTTATCTCAGTTTTCCGTATCATCATCATTATGAAGAGTATTGAGCAGCCTAGATCGATAATAAAATATTCTGTTTTTAGTTAACAATAAAAACTATAAAAATTTGCCCTGTTGATTGTCAGAATTAATGTACCTTCGATTAATATTAAACTGACAGTTTACTGGAAAATTCAAATTATTGGAAATACGGTTACAAAAATTATGTCAGGTTACAAAAGGAACGTTGCAGGTAAGAAACGAATTATCCACTCAACGCGGCAGTTTATGTCAAAAAAAGTTATTCAGTTGAACCACATCATAGTATTAATTCCTTTCTGCCTAATGTACAACTGAGTATTTCACTGGCGATTATTATGTCATCGGAGCTTTGTAAAATTAATTTTTCCGTATATGACGCAAAATATTACGTTAGAAGGCAGCTTGGAACGTTCGAATAAAAACGTACCGAAACAAGAAGAATCGTTATCTCAGTTTTCCGTATCATCATCACTATGAAGAGTATTGACCAGCCTAGATTGAAATAAAATATTCTGTTTTTAGTTAGACAATGAAAACTATAAAAATTGCCCTGTTGATTGTCAGAATAATGGCTACCTTCGCTGAGGTACTGCCACTGACAGTTTACTGGAAAGGTTTATTGGAAAGGTTACAAAAAGGATGTGAGGTTACAAAAGGAACGTTGCAGGTAAGAAACGAATTATCCACTCAACGCGGCAGTTTATGTCAAAAAAAGTTATTCAGTTGAACCACATCATAGTATTAATTCCTTTCTGCCTAATGTACAACTGAGTATTTCACTGGCGATTATTATGTCATCGGAGCTTTGTAAAATTAATTTTTTCATGTATCGCGCAAAATATTACGTTGGAAGGCAGCTTGGAACGTTCGAATAAAAAGATACCGAAACAAGAAGAATCGTTATCTCAGTTTTCCGTATCATCATCATTATGAAAAGTATTGAGCAGCCTAGATTGAAATAAAATATTCTGTTTTTAGTTAGACAATAAAAACTATAAAAATTGCCCTGTTGATTGTCAGAATAATGGCTACCTTCGCTGAGGTACTGCCACTGACAGTTTACTGGAAAGGTTTATTGGAAAGGTTACAAAAAGGATGTGAGGTTACAAAAGGAACGTTGCAGGTAAGAAACGAATTATCCACTCAACGCGGCAGTTGATGTCAAAAAAAGTTATTCAGTTGAACCACATCATAGTATTAATTCCTTTCTGCCTAATGTACAACTGAGTATTTCACTGGCGATTATTATGTCATCGGAGCTTTGTAAAATTAATTTTTCCATATATCACGCAAAATATTACGTTGGAAGGCAGCTTGGAACGTTCGAATAAAAACATACCGAAACAAGAAGAATCGTTATCTCAGTTTTCCGTATCATCATCATTATGAAGAGTATTGAGCAGCCTAGATTGAAATAAAATATTCTGTTTTTAGTTAGACAATAAAAACTATAAAAATTGCCCTGTTGATTGTCAGAATAATGGCTACCTTCGCTGAGGTACTGCCACTGACAGTTTACTGGAAAGGTTTATTGAAAAGGTTACAAAAAGGATGTGATGATAATTAGGCGCCGTTAGAAAAAGACGTTAGTCAGTGGCATTTCATTGTCAATACATCGGCGGTAAGCTGTTGAACATTGGTCAGGAAATTGATGCAAAGCAAACTGACGTGTCGAGAAAGACGCGCGACGATGCGGCTAGATATAAAGGTTGAAAATCAAATAAATTTGATATATTAAAGAGGTTCGAGTAAACTGTGAAATACGTTTGACGCGTGCGTTTCTACTCACAATCAGTCAAGGTCAAGCATTATTTCTCGAGCAATCGATGCCTTCTCGTTCGACTACGTCGCGTCGCGCCGCGTCGCGCCGCGCCACCAATCGTATCGCGGAAGGCCTACTTTGTCCGCCGGAATAAATGACTGGCGTAGGAGGAGCGTCGAGAGCGTCGAGAGCGTCAGAACGTCGAGAGCGTCGAAAGCGGGTTGCTGCTGAAGAATCGAACGGCACGCGCACGCAAAGAAGCGTATCGGTAAAAGAAGCTGCAACTTCTATTTCCTTTCCAGGGCGTATTCGTAAAACGATATTTGGGTCACAGCTCGACAACGAATCTGTGCCTCTCTTCTCCCCTTAAACATCTATCACACTCAACTCTTTCGGCAAACTTTTGTACATTTAGGCTAGGTACTTTTCGGCCTTTTATCGTAGGCCTTTGCGCCAATTTTTTCATGTCGATACGAAGATTGCACGTTGACATCGGTAGTCGTTGTGTCGGTGATTTACTGTTATTACGATGACGTTCAGTAATTTTGATATCACGATATTTCATCGTTTCTACGAAGTGGTAGAAGTTGACGCGATGACTCGTCGATAGTACCGAGCCAAGGATGGTATGACGTCACTTTTTACCTCTTGCGAGAGATGACGAGAGTTCCATAACGTGTACCGGCTATCGCTGTCCTTTACCTTCATTCACCTGTTTTGCCGACAGCCGCGACGCCGCGACGTCGCGACGCTACGGCGCCGCGATAGCGTGGCCGCTTCACGCAGCACGTGCAATGGCTGACTCGAGATTGATCGTCTCCTCTGGCTTCATACTCATCTGTCACGCATACTCTGTTTTGATAACCGGTGATCCGGCGATGAGTATTCTTGCGAATAAATTTGCTAGAATTTGCTTCGAATAGGAAATTAACTTCTTTCACGGTGCTGACTGTGATACGGATGTGTGCTTTCTCTTCAATTGGAACATCTCGAATCTGTTTTAGTCAATCGCTCTGATATATAATGCGTCATTTCGGTCTAATTTTTCTTGTAAAACGGTATGCAAATCTGTAGTACACGTCCGACTCATTGCCCGTTATATCTTAAATGCGTGTATACGCACGGATAACCCGGTACTACTAATTTTACTACATGTATAGAAGACGACTACCGGTCAGCTGTTATAGCAATTCAGTTACATATTGTATATGTTACTGAATAATTGTTTTTGTTAAAAAGCAACAATATGGAAGGAGCCTGCAGAAAAAAATGATAACTCCTGGTCACAAGAGATTGCATTACGATGCTTAACGCGCACGTATGAATGGGGTGACCTACGTTTGTTATTTCTTTTAAAGGTACACCGAATGAACGGAGAGAGAGAGAGAGAGAGAGAGAGAGCTTGCACGGCATGAGACACGAACTATTTAACATTCTGTGAATAAGTGATCCACATTTGCTATTTCTTGCTGTTGGTAGAATCAGACCAGAAATTCTGCAGTTAGTGAGTATCGGTCGTTTTATGCAACATAGGAAAAAACTGCATAGTTGAATCGACTGAGTAGACTAAAGTGTTCAAAGATGCAGCATGTAAACGACAACTAAATATGCCATTAATGCTGTCTAATCCGCGTTGTCTGACTGAAATATTGGAATTGCAACTGTATTATGCGCACACGCTTCAACATGATTGGCAATCCCAAAATTATAGAAAAATAACATTATTGAACATGTATCATTTATATAATAAATTTCGAAAAGAAACATTTTGCTCAAAATCCATAGTGGGAGTATATCTATTTGACTTGTTAACATTGAAGCGTAAATATTAGCATGTATATATATATATATATATATAGAAATGATTATATGTGCTTCGAGTTTCCATGAGAAACCTGAACGATTACGCATACGTATATGCATTTCATTTAGCGAACAAGAAATTACTATAAAGCACTGGGAATATTGGAAATCTGTAGAGCGCAATCCAAGTAGAACATAGCACAATACCCAAGCAGTGGTAGAACCAATCGATCCCTGTTTGCGTAAACGGTTATCACGACGAATAAAGCGAAATGTAGAGATTGATGGCATGTTCAGTTAAACGATGCAAATTGCATTTTCCGATCTCTGGTTTCATTTATATGACGTTATCCTCGCACATGATGATAAGGTTATGATTGCAGTGATCCGCTTTATGTCTTAATGAATTTGTGCAGATGTACTTTGTTTATGGAAGAGTTATCTGGAATGGACATACTTGTACTCCACCGGTTGGCCGTGTCGTCCGAAAGCGGTGATAAATTCGACACAATACCTGCTCTCACCAAATGCAAACGTTTCATGTGCGCGCGTCACATAGCCGACATTAATTTTCTACTTCCTGCGATGTGTCAACACCCTTGTTCAAGGTGAAAGAGCATGTCGGCGTCGTGTTTGGCACGAGAAATCCATTAAAACTAACTCTCTATGCAGTTCCCATTGATTCCAGATGCCAGAACGTGATATAAGTAAGAGTTCTCTCTAATTGAGAATCGAATGTGTTTCTTTACTTTGCTACGCCTAAATAAATCACTATGACTCTATCGCTATTGGCGAACACGTGTCCGAAGCTCTACAGAATGGAAGGAAGCAGTGCCACTTTGGAAAAGGCGAAGGGAAAGCGTAGAAAAAGTGCAGAAAACGCGCAGGAAAAGCTCGGAGAAAGCGCTGAAAAAGTGGAGAAAAATGGAGAAAAAGCGCAAAGAAAGGAAAAGAATTGACTAGCGCTGGCTACGTGCTGATGCGTTCAGACGTCCTCATTACTCTTATCGTCAAACCAATTTCGTACCCGATGGACGACGAATACCCCGGCGGATGAATGATAACAGAGAACGAATAGCAGGAGAGGAAAGGTAATCGAAGATAGCGAGGACGTGTCTTACCGACATAAGGTTTACTTAACTCCGAAGGAACGTTTACTCACAGACTTTGTGACAAGAACCGTGACAGCGCCAACTTGCTGATTCGATTGTTTTTCAGGCCATCCAGCATCGCCGAGGCTGCAATTTCCATTTTCCACCGTTTCCCTCTTTTCTCTTCTTTCGAAGGGTGAGAAACGACGAAGCGAATGATGAGGCAAAGGGCAGAGCAGAAGAGGAGAGCGGGTAGAGTCTGTTGTTTCAATCGAAACGGGGATGTTTGATTGTTTCTATGGATATTTAGAAACACGTAAGTGTCTTTTTCAGTGCGACTGCTACCATTAAAGGTGGAGCAGAGAACAATGTGCAGAACAAGCAATCTTCTTTTTCATAACCGACGCACTCTCTTTCCGTATGTCGATTCGTCACCAGAAAAATCACCGCTACTAACGTTAAATTATCCCTCATCGTCTTCTTTTCATGTTGTATGTATTATATGTTTTCCTGACACGGTTAATCGTCCTCGTGTATCCTCGGCACTAAAACGTCGTTCACGTCTCTTCTTACAACAACACGATCTAAAGATCGACAAGGCACGTTCTAGACGTCGGCAACAGACGATTCGTTTAATGCCTCTTTCCGTCTATTCGATCAGTTTGAAAAATCTCCATTTCTTATGCACTTTTCAATCGCACCGAGATCAATAGTTGACCGATTGATTTTTCCGTTGGTCAGGCCTCTCGCTTTACTGCCGCTATCCTATACATGTGCTCCTCTTTTGTCCTTTATCTACGCCTTTCGGTGATACCTTTTATCTCAAGCATGTCGGAAAGATTACTCGATTCTTCCACATAACAGTTCGCGTGCTCCCCTTTTGTCTCCCTTTTAACTACTTTATGCGTTCACACACTACACGTTTCTCGTCATGGTCGGCGATTTTCTCCATCTTCCCGTCATTTTTATTTTTGAACCTTTTCCGTTTTGTTTCTTCGCTTTAATAACGATTGTCCGATTTAACAAATGTTTATTGCAAATTAATGAATAAGCTTTCACTTCGACTATTTATCCGTCAACATCACTAAAGGGGAATATATTTTCGTCGGCAGTAAAGGCGATAATAAAGTTCTCTGGTGGGCACTTTATATTGCGTGGTCTTCCTTTTTTAAGCTTCTTGCGCTATCATGTTCTTTCAAAATGTGCTTTTGCATTGGATTTACTCGAAAACTGTTTCCCAGTGTCAAAAGAGGAAAACAACTTCATTAAAGAATCGAATATAATCGACTGCTGTTCTTCTGATAATCACGGCGTTTCGTTAAGTAGCATTCCAGCGCCGAGGTATAATGTTGGAATTGGTACTCTTTTAAACTCTCATACCGCGTCTATACACTTGCAATATGACACGAAGTTTTCGTAAAGGCATAGAACAGGTTTTGGGAAATTTCTAATTCGTTGTGAGTCGTCCTGTGCCCCGACAAATATCTTCTTAATACTAGTTGTTTTTTACGTTCCGTGAGATTTGTATCACCTTCTCACCGATTCGTTCGAAAACTTTCTGCAATTATTGCCAAATATTATATGATGCAATCGCGAACGTAATGATACGACATCGCATACAATCACTTCTTATTAGAAAATGTTGGTCATGGCCAGCGAACCAATATTAATTTAATGTTCCTTCGCCGTTCCTTCACGTGCCACTTTTTATTTTAGCCACTGTATTCGATGAAATACACGTTTTGGCTTACTCCGTTCCTTGCTATCTCTTCGGTGAGTCATGTTCATACCCCACGCGTGAAATCACAATGATCGGCCGTTGAAGGCGCTTTTAGAATTCAATATAAAGAAAGTAATCGCAGAGTTAAGGCATCTTGGCGAAAAGAAGGCTGTATCTACAGTGCTGAATACCGGGAATAATGAAAAACGGGACTGGGGGAAGCCGCCACAATTTCTTGAAGTGGTTGATCACCAGTTGATTTCGTCAGTAGTGTTATCCTTCAGCGAAAGATCGATCGCGTTGGCACGTATGGTGCGTGTTTGAATTATTAACGGAGAGGTCTCTACTGAGACACTGCCAGGCTTCTGTGAGTAAGTAACTAATTCATCCTTTCTCTCTCTGAACTACGGCGCACGAGGTTTCTTCGTTCCGTTGCTCCTTCTTCTCGGTACTTCTTTGTTCACCTCGATAGCGGTAGAATAGTCTTTTCGCAATATTGATGCGTAAGTCGCACACGTCGATCCTTTGTTAATGCTCTTTATTTCGTGTGAATCAACTGACGTAATGGTTGAGGCAGAGCCACGGAAAAAAGGTAGGCACAACGTACACAAGTAATATCAGATATTCCAGAACTTTTTATCCCGACAGTTCCATCAGCGAAACCACGTATTGGGAACGCGCGAAAGATAACTGTTAACAAATATAAGGACTAACGGATAGGCGGAAAAGGAAAGAGGGGAAGGACCAGAAATTCCATGAGAAAATTGAGAGAAGTAGAAGAAATGAAGAAAGAAAAGAAGAAAAAAAGAAAGAGATGGAGAGACGGGGAGAGAGAGAGAGAGAGAGAGAAAGAGAAAGAGAGAGAGAGAGAGAGAGAGTAAGCAGAAATACGAGAATGTTATCGATGAACAAGCGAACCGTTTGCCAAACGCAGACTGCCGCTGTAGCCGACGGTGTGACCTACTCGCACTGCTCTCAGCTGCTTCCAACCCCCAGAGCCATACCACCTACCCCTACTCTGAGCGCTTCCATCCTTCTGCCCCTACTCTCGTATAGCTCTGCCTAGTAACCCTCCCTTGCTCCACAGTAAGCAAGTCGCTTCTCTCTCCTTGCCAGCATTTCTCACTCCCCGTTGAACGAACAACCTCCCGCAGCCCCTCTACGACTCCTACCATCCGTCGTCCCACTATCGTTTGGTCCTTCCATCTTCGTCTACTCTTATTTCGTTACTCTGTCTCTCATTTCTAGTTTCCACTGAGAGCCGACCATGCCACCGACTAGCCACCCACCTACCAGAACCACCGCGTCCACCCTCATGACTATTACCGCTGCTACCAGAAGCAGCACCAGCAGCAGCAGCAGTACCACCACCACCACAACTAGTAACAGTACCATCCCTTCCAAATCATCGTCATTTGAAAAAATCCTAGTACTATCGTTCAATCGCTTCTATTCTTTTCGATCAATTTTGCCTGCATTGAACTTTTTAATATTTAGTTAAAAATGCACTGTATATCTTTGTATTATATTTTTTATTCTCCCATTTTCTTACCGCCCTGTCATTTATTTGAACAAATCGCACGTTTACACAGGTTTTACTGTTCAATTGTTTACCGCAGTGACCTTAACTCAGGATCTAATGATTAATCTCCGAAACATGTAGAAATTTAATGTCGAACGTATCATGATATATCGTTTTCCTATAAAGGCATGAATTCGAGCACACTGGCGACTTGCGTGAACTAATAATGCCTACATCTAGCAGCGTCTGTCATTAACGTAAACGGGGCTTATCGATTGCGAAGGGCTCCTATATACTCTAATACCGTATCGATTAGAGCAAGAGCCATTAAAGTACCCTTACCGGTCTCACGACTCTTATCACGTTCATCTGACCACATTAAATCTTTTCAAAGGAGCCAGATTAGTCCTGTTTTCTTCCATTTCTAGCTTCATCCTTATTTAGAACCCTACGCATTAATCGAGTTAGCTTGACATTACGCATGTCAATACGCTGTATAATAATCAATCGGGTTTACATTTATGATTGAATCCTTGTAACGCAAGGCAGTCCGTCCGATGTGTTTCTCAAACAAGCGTAACGATGCTGATTAAAGTCTTTCCGCCTTTCTGAGGAAAACCGTTTAGTTCCACCCCGTGAAAACATTTCGACTAGTATAGACACGTGCAAAACTCTCATGAAGGTTGGTAAAGTATAATACGATATTCTTCTACCTAGGTTGCATGTAATTGGGCTGGAAATCATTCCATGAATTCAAGATTTGTTAACACGTTGACAAAGGTATTTTACTAATTAAAACCGATTCGGATGAAATATGTAACACGAATATGATTAAATTGACTGCAAAATGAAAATTACTATATTAGAACGGCGATGCTAAGAAAATCACTACAGCGTTTGATTGAGTTTCAAAATGTAAATAATGTGCATTGGTATTTTTGACATTTTTCGAATGGAATCACTATTCTAATAAAAACTGCATTTATAAAATAGTAATTGCTGCCCATTGCGAATATTTTGGATCTTCAGTAAAATCTCTTGCGTCGGTCACCAGTGACCATCATGGCAGTCAAAGTGTTAACGGAAATCATTGTACCAATATCGCGACGCGAACGTGACCGATTCTATGAGAAACATTACATTTCATGCAAGCGTTGTTTGTACTGTAAGAAATGGGAAATTCACTAGAAAGAATCAAAATCTAAAAGATCTTCTTGAATTTGCTTAAAAATCTTACTTTTAAGAGCAGTATAGCACACGACCTGCGTACGTACTATGCCAGTCCCTTATGCAGCCTACTTTAAAACACGTTTGTGCCTAGAATAACTCGTTGCGGCATTTTTGGAATTTACACATTCAATTATTACCTTAATCCAATTGCACAAGGAAGAAATGAAAGGTTTATGTATTTAACCCGTTCCTTTTAAAGGAACTCGATCCTTTCGGTTTGCTTCTTTCGATACGTGCACCATGCAGTGTCGTCTATTACAAGTTTGGTATTTTAGAAGAGCAAATGTGCTGAGAAGAGTTAAAATAATTCTTTTCTCAAAATGGCTATTCTTAATGCTTCTTTATCTTATAATTCAATTTGAATGTCCGAAGATTTAGGATTTTCATTGAAGTGGAAAAATTGTAATCGATTGTGCAAAAGTCAATGCTTTTGTCTTCGGAATATCACGTTCTTAAATCACGCTTTTAAATCCTCCAAAAGTTCTCGTATCCTCCGTTTAGGATAAGTGAAAGAATATATTTGATATCCCGTACATTTACGGAATAGAAATATATGTATTCATTTGAATATATAAATGCACTATACATATGCGTAAGAGAAGTCCGTAAAATCGCAATTAATGAGGTGAAAAAAGTAAGCGAATCTACTTAATCATAGTTCGACGACTCATGGAATATTATTAATGTATTTGACACATAACGTGCCAAGGTAGGAGAGCTGTTACAAAAGAAACACCGCTCATGTTGGCAGGATTTCTGTTGGCTCATTTAACATTGTATACACTGGTAATGAGATGTGCTTTGCTCCCTTTACCGCTTGATATGCGATGCTGTAAGTATAATCTGGAATTAAAAGAAATGGCTCAGCCGTGATAAATGCGTGTAACAAACTGATTAATTTTAGCTTAACCCTTTGCACTCGGACATGTTTCTTCACGAAATAGCGAATAGCGCAACATTTCGTTTAAAATGGTACAGTTTTGAAAAGAATACTCTGCTCAAATCATGTTTTGCACACAACTTTGCTGATATATATATGTTGAAACAAAATTGAAATTTTATAGCCTCTTATAAACACATATCGCAGTAATAACTTGTTTATGATCTTTCACGTGTCATTTTTTCTCCCGAGCATATACAATGTTTATGCGATAACTTGCAGTTTATAATTCAGCCTATTGCAGGAATATATAGAAAGTTGTTCTTGCAGTCGCTAGAATTCTCCTCTCAGTTTATCGACCACAAATTCATTAAATTAAATAGCACACAGATTATTAATTCTACCTCATTGCCTTAACTTGTAACTCCCCGGAAAAATCTTAAGGAAACAAATATTTCAGCAAGCACTGTTTTCTGTACATATATTTTCGTCAGTAATAGCACGAAGAATCTTCGGGTCCCCTCACAGGGGACAGTCGAGTGCAAAGGGTTAAATCAAGAGTATTATGAATAGTGGGATGTGTCGCAATGGATGAAAGCTCTTCATTCGCACTTGCTTTTAGACGATGCATCTTGAAAGAATAGTTCTTAAATTCATATTTGTAGCCGAAGTTGCCGTACGCCCGCACGCCCCCACGCCGGACAACATATATGGATACATGGTATGTATATGCATCGCAATGGGCTCGTGCATGACCTCTATGTTACGGACGCGTCCATCTCTTCGTGAATGGGGACACGTAGTTCGATCGCAGACCAATTATCCTGGCACGTGATTCCTATGCATTGCGTAATGCACGCGTGAATGTCGTATTACCTTCGAGTCCCCCGATCTCGCCTCACATTCATTTACCTTATAGCGTCTATTGTTTTCTTGCCTTCCGCAAAGCAAACATATCCACTGCCAAAAGAAAACTAACGTTATGGGAATTCTACGAATTTCTATGCGTTCATTGGCCAAGGCTACACATCAACTGAACTGATCTACTACTGAACAATCTAGAATTGTATTGGGTTGGAGGGAAAGTTCTGTCGTATTTTTAATAGGCAGGTAATTTTTCTTATAAATAAAAAAACATCCGGCTAGTGAGTCATTCGGATTTTTTTTTTCTTTTCTTTAACTGCTGTATAATATAAAAGGAGTTCTTTTTTACCGTTCATCATTTACTTGTGATATTTAAGGTGAAAAACATGTCAGTAGATAAAGTGCATTTGCGACACTGCATTTTGTATGAATTCCAAAAAAGAAGCAACGCATCGGTTGCATGTAAAAATTTATGTGCGGTATTTGGAAAAGATATTGTAAATGTTCGTACTTGTCAAAGATGGTTTAGCAATTTTCGTTCTGGGGATTTGAGTCTCCAAGAAATTGATCGATCTGGACGACCATCCAAGATCGATAATGATGTTTTACGGTCCATGTTGGATAATAATTCACATTTAACAAGTCGAGAAATTGCAGAAGAGTTTGGCATTCATCATACAACACATTAAATGTATTGTGATTAACATTAAACGCATATTTTTATAAATTAATTCAAATATTTTCTTTAAAATACGACAGAATTTTCCCTCCAACCCAATACCTATCAACCTTTCAAATTACGTCTCTACGCCTAAAATAGGTCACATGCACGATAACGTAATGCAGTAATCAATGATATTAATCACTTTTACCAGTGTTATTGTTTGCATCGCAGGTGCTTTTTTCAGAATCATTGTATTTACACTTTTATCCGTGACAATAAATATTTAACTATCTAGTCATTGGTTTCATCGTACGTTTTACCTTTAACCTAATCCCTTTACACAAGAATCAGTTTCCACGCTAGTTTCGCGCATTACGTAACGTAGTCCTGACACCGGCTGCATTATCAAACTTCGATTTTTTCGTATGATCGTATCAGGAAGAAATTTGATCTACCGAACAACTTTGGTAACACATTTCAAGGTATTTCTATGGAAATCGAAGCGATAAGGGGGTCCTTCTCTCTAAATTTTTAAAAACGTACCGAATAACCTGTCATAAGATACTGAAAAAAACTTAAATGCATAGACGACTCAGTTCTGAAGGAGAGCTTAGGGCCCCAAACAAATAAATTTGCCGTGACTAAAACAATGCGGTGATATCGGTCACATAACGGTATTTATTGGGTTGGAGGGAAAGTTCTGTCGTATTTTAAAGAAAATATTTGAATTAATTTATAAAAATATATGTTTAATATTAATCACAATACATTTAATGTGTTGTATGATGAATGCCAAACTCTTCTGCAAATTTTCGACTTGTTAAATGTGGATTATTTTCCAACATGGATCGTAAAACATCATTATCGATCTTGATTTTCCAAATCGATCACTTTCTTGTATCAGATCCCCGAAACGAAATTTGCTAAACCATCTTTGACAAGTACGAACATTTACAATATCTTTCCCAAATACAGCACATACATTTTTACATGCAACCGATGCGTTGCTTCCTTTTTGGAATTCATACAAAACGCAGTGTCGTAAATGCATTTTATTTACTGACATGTTTTTCACCTTAAATATCACAAGTAAATGATGAACGGTAAAAAAGGACTCCTTTTATATTATACAGCAGCTATAAAAAACAAACCAAAAAATCCGAATGACTCACTAGCCAGATGTTCTTTTTATTTACAAGAAAAATTACCTGCCTATTAAAAATACGACAGAACTTTCCCTCCAACCCAATAGAATATATTGTCAAATTTGAAAAATCATTCTCGAATTAATGACAGCTATACCCATGCTGTTTGATGTGACTGCCGTCTGTGGGGTTCTGCAACACGACAGAACCAACTTTCCCGAAAATATCTACGGCTACAGAATCGATATGCCATGCTATGTCCCGAAATAATATTTCTATCTTGATAATAGTCACACAGTTTTCGCTTCGACAAGAGACATATTATCCACTCTCTACGCTACACTTCATCGTATCCGTGTATTCTCTATTTTATACACTAGTTTCGATCAAGTGAAATAGTAACCTATGTGCAGAGGTACGTTCCCCTCAATTTCACTAATTTTCAAGTCCTTCAATCTATTTCGATTACGTATCGTAACTATTAGGTTGGAGGGAAAGTTCTGTCGTATTTTTAATAGGCAGGTAATTTTTCTTGTAAATAAAAAAAAACATCTGGCTAGTGAGTCATTCGGATTTTGTTTTGTTTTTTTTATAGCTGCTGTATAATATAAAAGGAGTCCTTTTTTACCGTTCTCTATTTTATACACTAGTTTCGATCAAGTGAAATAGTAACCTATGTGCAGAGGTACGTTCCTCTCAATTTCACTAATTTTCAAGTCCTTCAATCTATTTCGATTACGTATCGTAACTATTAGGTTGGAGTTAAAGTTCTGTCGTATTTTTAATAGGCAGGTAATTTTTCTTGTAAATAAAAAAAAACATCTGGCTAGTGAGTCATTCGGATTTTGTTTTGTTTTTTTTATAGCTGCTGTATAATATAAAAGGAGTCCTTTTTTACCGTTCATCATTTACTTGTGATATTTAAAGTGAAAAACATGTCAGTAAATGAAGTGCATTTACGGCATTGCATTTTGTATGAATTCCAAAAAGGAAGCAACGCATCGGTTAAATGTAAAAATTTATGTGCGGTATTTGGAAAAGATATTGTAAATGTTCGTACTTGTCAAAGATGGTTTAGCAAATTTCGTTCCGGGGATCTGAGCCTCCAAGAAAGTGATCGATCTGGACGACCATCCAAGATCGATAATGATGTTTTACGATCCATGTTGGAAAATAATCCACATTTAACCAGTCGAGAGATTACAGAAGAGTTTGGCATTCATCATACAACACATTAAATGTATTATGATTAATATTAAACACATATTTTTATAAATTAATTCAAATATTTTCTTTAAAATACGACAGAACTTTCCCTCCAACCCAATACAAAGGCTTGAACATTGTTAACAATCGGAGAGAGAGATACGCATCGCGTCAATTCTCGCTATCTACCAGAAGAATATTGCAAAATTCTGGCCTATAAAGTAACATCGCATTACAATGAGAAGGGTCCAATAAGTCTCTAACGAGTGTAGTGCTCAATGTAACAAGTGGCATCTGTTGCATTTGGCTACGTTTAAGTGTCGCGAAACACTTGAATATTTGGCGTACTTCCAATTGGCACACGGTTAGCTGTAATGAAATTCATCGTGTTACCCCAACCCAATTTCCTATCTCTTTCATAGCGCGATTTTTATATTATCGTCGTGGCAAACTGCTAAGTCACATATGTTTCCAAAATAATTGCTTTCAATTTGGCAGAAAGTATTGTATTAGCAATATCATGCAATGACGAACCCCAGGGTAGAAACATTGTATGCTAATATTATCGTAACACAACATTAATGGTTCGATATAATTAATGACTTCCGTTCAGGTTTGAAGCATTTTTCTTTACTAAACGCAACGCATGTACGGTCCATAAACATGCCATACGGAGCAGGGCAATGTATCAAGCATATCAGTATCCAAAACCCGAGAACATGTATGTACCTCTCTGGCCAACGGATAGCGCAACGTATCATTTGTGATTTACACCATCTGTTTCCTAGCCGTTCCCACTGCTTCATCCGCTCATCTTTCAGCTTGCCCGCTGACGAGAATTTCACAAACTTTTTCTTCACATTTTTCGATTGTCATACCAGGTTGTTCAATAAGCTTTGTTTTGTTTTGTTGAGGGCGTTGCTACTATTCCAAATTGGTTTTGTTTTGTTGGTTCACTCTTCTTATCAACGTCTGTGAAGGTTCATTTCAATCAGTCAATTCATTCTTTGTTTACAAGCCATTTAGTGTCGCCGTGTCACAGTATTTTCGACAATGGAAAAAATTGAATATCGTGCAGTGATAAAATTCTTATTTTTGGAAGGTGTAGCACCAAAAGAAATTCACGAACGAATGTTAAGAGTGTATAATGAACGTTCACCTTCAATTAGAACAGTAGAAAGATGGGTTGCTGAATTTAAACGTGGTCGTACAAGCCTTGAAGACGATCCACGTGAAGGACGACCAAAAACCGCATCAACACCAGAAATCGTAGCCAAAGTACAGGATATGGTTTTGGAAGATCGTCGATTGACTGAGAGGGATTTAGTAGAGGCTCTACACATCTCATTAGGCAGTGTGAGTTATATTTTAAATGAAATTTTGAGTTTTAAAAAGCTGTGTGCACAATGGGTGCCGCATTCGCTAACAATTGAACAAAAACACATTCGAATGCGACTTTCTCAACACATTTGGAGCGTTTTAAAAAGGATAAAGTGGATTTTGTGCGTCGATTCATCACTATGGATGAGACTTGGG
Source organism: Cryptocheilus praepositus (assembly GCA_033815515.1). Lineage (NCBI taxonomy): Eukaryota > Metazoa > Arthropoda > Insecta > Hymenoptera > Pompilidae > Cryptocheilus > Cryptocheilus praepositus. Next base: position 256,466 of record JAWWQZ010000018.1, on the reverse strand, counting down.
TCTATCACCATGATCCTAAATCAAAACAAGAGGCTAAAGAGTGGTGTCAACCTGGTTGTTCAGCTTCGAAACGAGTTCGTGTCCAGAAATCGGCCAAGAAGGTTCTGGCATCAGTTTTTTGGGATGCGAAAGGAATTTTATTTGTGGATTACTTGCAAACTGGTAAAACAATTAATTCTGAATATTATTGCAACCTTTTGGACCAGTTGAAGGAAAAAATTCGTGAAAAAAGACCCGGTTTGCAGAAGAAAAAAATCCTTTTTCATCAGGACAACGCACCGTGTCACAAGAGCATTTTGACAATGGCTAAAATCAATGAATTAAAGTTCGAATTGTTGGAGCATCCGCCGTATTCACCAGATTTGGCCCCCAACGACTTCCATTTGTTTCCAGAACTCAAAAAATGTATGCGTGGCAAGCGTTTTTCGTCAAATGAAGAGGTCATAACGGCTGTTGAAGCGTATTTTGCAGACCTTCCGGAATCTCACTTCTGGGATGGGATCCACAGATTGGAGGATCGTTGGAGCAAGTGCATTAATGTTCAGGGAGATTATACTGAATAATAAAGTGTATTTTGAACCATAACATTGTGTTTTTCTTATCGAACGACAAAACTTATTGAACAACCTGGTAATACCGCCTTCGAAACTGGTCTTCTATCTTTTCACTTTCGTTTGGAGGAAGATAACGGGAGTAGAAACGAAATTCATTCGACAGAAACTATGTTAGAGTATTACCACTGAAATTATATTCCTATTCCTTCTCTACTCGTGCCGCTCTGAAACGGATCAACACACAATTGTGTGTAAACATCCAAGATCTTTTCAATCTGGTTTTTTTTTCATAACAACAATTAGGTCTAAAAATACCGCATCTCGCCAATCGCTCGATAGCAACATAACGACACCGGCGTAGAAAACGGTTCTCTGGTTACGTAATTCCTCATTACTCTCCCGGAACAACTAATTTCCGATATACTAACGTAGAACTATTTCTGCGAATAATGTCACTGCGCTTGTAATATGTCGTATACAATTTCGAATTTTAATATACAGATTCCTTTAACAGAGCTTTCGGCAGCCTTCGGTAGTACTTTTTCATAGATCGAAAAATTTGGCAGTATCCAAATAATAACTTGTACTGAAATTTGCAACTAATATCATAGTATAACAAATAAAATTTAAGCGAGGAGGCAAAACAAAAAATACACTTGAGGAAAAATGTGAACGATACACACTCAGTTTTGAAACTTATCAACTGAGCCTTTTAACACTTTGACTGCCACAGTGGTCACCGGTGACCGGTGCAAAAGATTTGACTATTATATAAATGCAAAAAAATTCGCCATAAAGCCTATTTGCAATCTTGTAAAAGGAATTGATATTGGAATGGTGCTTCAATACTATGGTTTTTAACAGCTCGGCGTGACCTTTATTTTGCACGATTTAATTATACTCTGCAGTATTTCATCGCATCGCGATTTTAACATAGCAAAATACGCTTGGCAGTCAAAGTGTTAACGAATTGCAAATTTTAACGTATGATAGGGCCTAAGTATGTTTGGTTTGAGTATGAGAACTGTTCGCTCGTCACGGAAAGCCGAAACCACATGTGACTAACCATGATTTCTAATTAATTACTCCGAATACTAGAGGCAAACTCTGCAACATCAGCAGTACATGAGCCACTCAGTGCACACATCGATTAACTCCACTTTTTGAAAAATCTTAAATTTAAGTGTCAAAGCCCTTGGTATAGTCATAACTTTTTATATTTATAATAACTTTCCTGAATAATAAATATTAGCCCCGTTAAATGGCAAATTTTTTTGACAGCTGAATAATAAGTAATTTATTTCAGAAGCCATTTCGATTAACTCCATACTCTAATATAAATCGTTTCAGTAACGCCGTATCTGTTCTGGCCGTGCATCGACGCTTATTTGTTTTTAAACAGCCTATCATTAACAGAAAAGTAACCGTCACAGGGCTTCCAGTAAATTGGCTTAAAATACGCTGGATAAAGTTAGAAAGGTCCAAACCCTATCTCATACAATTCAAATGTGACTATAATGAAGATACAGAATTTCAAGCCATTAATATAAGAAAATCTTTAGTGGGTAGACCGCAAAGTTTGAAAAATATAGATCAGCCTTTATTATATCCTAAAGGTAGAACTGTGACAAAGGAAAAATGGAGAGACATGATGGACCTGTTAAAATTCATTCCTTCTGTTAAACACGATTACTATAAGAACTTGTCAACAAATAGAAATGACGAATCCTCGCATACAGCTGATGAAGAAGACATTATTTATAATATTGCTGAATCATCCCAAAGAATAATGCCGCTAACATAAAGCTGCTATAAAGTAATTACGAAAATTATTTTATAACCGAACTTCCAACATTTATTTTTATGGAAAAGCTGTGATAAAAATGTATAATAACTAACTTTTTCTGTAATAAAAACTTAAAAATGAAAAGACTAAATTTAACTTTATTACTTTTTTCAGTTGCCAAATCGATTAACTCCATCAGTCACATAAAAACTGTAACATTACTGACGATTGTTTGTTGGCTATTCTTTCTTATTAATTTTATATACCGTTAGATGAAAGCTATATCTGCAATTATGCATTCCACATTATATATTTGAATTCATATTATCAGAGGAATTTTTAAAAACAATATACATTACATCATCACGTTTCTCAACTTTTCGTTTTATGGAGTTAATCGATGTGTGCACTGAGCGGCTCATATGTGCTTTTCAATTTACAAAATACCAGTAGCCTTGCCCACGAAATAACTAATTTTTATTTACAATTATCTCTAATGCAACTCCAGGCGTCTTTCAAATTCGTTCAGCCTATTGATCGATTTTTCTACCACAGGATATTATTCAAGCTCCTTCGATATGTCATTATAAACAATTTACATATTTCTTTTCAAATTCGCCTACTCTTGTGAAAGAGAATGCAAAGTAAAGCAGAAAATGATAAGACAAACGTGAAAATTCACCCTACGGCTGTCACAATGGAATGTCAGACACGTGGCTGGTGCTCACATACACGCGACCATGTGCAGATGCATATTCACAGGACAGACAGCTGCGCTAGCTATTCGCAGGTAGTTTTCTATTTCTGTTTCCATTGTTTTCATCTCAAGTCGTGAAACATCTCTTGATCACGGTTTGTTCCACAATATATTCCCTTTTTTTCTATTCCCTCTTGCCCCTCCCCCCCTCCGCTCCTCGCCGCCCATCATTCTCCGTCTTTTCATTGACATAATACCGAACAATAATTATAATAATAATTTAAAAAACCTTTAACGCCCGGTAAACGCCACATTCTATATTCAGTGATTAATGTTTCATAGAAATGATTTTGTTAACCCTTTGCGCTCGAGCGGTGCCTCTCAGGCACCACTGCATGTGATGCGCCAACTCGAGCGGTGCCTCTCAGGCACCACTCGCATCGATGCGGTAAATTGAGCGGTAACGGTGTTTATTTGTGTTTGGTCTAACGAATATCGCTTGACAAGTCTACTTGGACTTTTGTAGATAATTTTATGAGGTGATATTTTATGAGGATATACATGTGTTTAAAGATTCTCGAATAAATTAACCCTAGGCACTCCTATGTCGAGATGTGACTCGACATCAGTTTTTAAGAGAAAAGAGCGACGGGGCAGTGTCGGACGCCACAGACATTTTTTCATGTCTAGACATAAATATTTTATCTTGTATTATTGTCTAATCCATCCAAATAAACATCTATTTGTTGTCACTAAAATATCCCACATTTGTGTTTCGAAGAATATAAAAGAACTTGGATGTGATCATTTTATGATTGATATTAAAATATACATCGCTATAAAGATGTCGATATGGCGAACCAATACGCGACATCTTATTTCTGTTTTTTACGTCGAGCAGCTCAAGTGGTGTTTTATTTGAATATTTCTTTTAAAGCAATTTAAATAAATAAAGGAAATTCACTTAAATACCAATTTTATTTACATATTGTCGTATATTTTATACAAAGAAAAAAACAAAAAACCAAGGAACAGAACCTATAGCCCACAAAAAATTTCGCAAAAAGATTTTGTCAATGCTAATTCGTGATTGTCGTCATCCAAATATGAAATTGGGGAAGCCTGGAACACATGATAAACACGATCGCTTAGATGGAAAGCCTCATTTAATCTTCCTACATCCCGAAGGAAAACACAAAGACTGTGCAGTTTACTCAAATAGAAAAACATCTGGAGGAAAAAACAGAAACCACCTATTTTTGTGAAACGTGTGAAATTTTTAAAATCAGGGTTACATCTTGCAAGTTCTTTCAAAAGATATCATACCCTTGAAAATTTCAATATACGACAATACTGTAAATAAAATTGGTATTTAAGTGAATTTGTTTCTTCCTTTATTTATTTAAATTGCTTTATATTTTTAGTTAAAGTAAATTTCAAATAAAACACTTAAAAGCGTTGGGTTTAGTGCTGGTAACGAAATTGAAATAAAATTCGAGATATACATCGCAAAAGGTTAACACTTGGCGTGCGGGCATACTTCGCCGCCGAATTTCGCGTGCAGCGGGCGTTTTTTCTTGAATCGCACGGAAGTTTGGTTATTCAGAAAAATCGCAGTAAATTGAAAACTACTTCGTTTTTATGAACGAAACTTTTTTTATTTCACACTTAAATATATACTGTACGATTATTTAACAAAAAACAAACGATATTTTCACGAAATCATAAAAACAAGCGATTTTTAAAGTTTTCCACATTATCATACGAAAAGTCCGATAATTTGTCAGCGCATATTTCTTCATCACTATCTTTGTCACAACGGCTCATTTGATTAATTTTGTAATCAATAATAAAAAATCAAGCTTCAAATTGATAAAACACGTTCTGGAGCTAAGAATTCGATTGAAGACGAAATAACTCAGCAAAAGATCGAGTAACTCAACAATCATAACTTATGGGAAAAAAAATGCAAAGCGTTGCCTAGCAACGCAAATAACACGTATATAATGTCACACATTCATGTAATTATACGTATTTAGTAGATTTGTGGTGGATATCCACTAACAACACCAAATCAACTAAATACGTATTTTTACGTGACCCGCGCTCCAGTGACAGACTACAAAAAACGTAAAAATACGTTGCCCGCATGCGAAGTGTTAAAAACACAAACGAATTTCAATGCGTGCATTATGTCTTGAGAATAATAGAACGCTGACAGACGTCGCAACGCTTCTTTCAATTCGTTTGTTCCCAACGAACGTCCGGCCAAAGTCGACAAACTGTGTACTATTGTGACACATGCCCCGACAAGCCAAGAATGCACATTGCAGATTGTTTTATAAAATACCACAAGAAGAAAAATTATAGAACGTAATCTTTAATAAATATCCTTCATTAAGTTAAATAAATATATATAATGTTAAAATATACGAGTTTAAAGTGTTATATTGTGTCCAAAATTATTTTAAGTTAACAAAAACGAGCTCATGAAATAGGCGTGCGTAATTACGAATCCACCTGTTTATCACCGTCATTCCTAAAATATATCGGTTACGATGAAATTAATCGCTACTACAAGAAATCGGGAGTTACATGGTGTTAATTCTATGAAATTTTGGAGGAAAAATACGGACGAATGATCTTAAAGACATTGAAGTCTGTGTTAAATGTGGTATTCCCTTGTGATCGATAATATTTTCGTACTGTCGGTACGTTAGCGGCACTACATACTTTGATTGAACTACAGACGATATACCAAGCTGCTCTGGAGGTCACAATTAGAAATTTTGCACGGAATCGCATATATTAGTAGGAGTCCACATTACATTGAATTTTCACAGTAATCTAGGTATAGGGATGTATCTATTATTTTATGGTAGTCTGCGTCGCGTCGCGTAAAATATCGGGTTCGTTTGAAATCAGATGTATCCGAGCGCACTCTACATCTAAGAAATATAGAAGTCCACACAGTCGGTATATTATTATTAATCATGCGACAATTATGCTGCAGAAAGAGCGGTAAGTCGCCTATATTTGTCTGAGGCAGTTAAAGACAACATTTTCGATGTATTCCGAAGATATTGACATTTTCTCTTGTCGCCAATCTATATCGTTTGATGGAGAGTAGTTTCCACTAAACATAGACCACCGCCTGCCCGCTGAAAACTTTTCTCTTTTCTCGTAGTAAAGGGGATTGTAGGGAACTAAAGACGATTTTTTCCGGAAAGAATTTATCGCCGTCATTCAGATAAGAGAGAGCGACAAAAAAATCTTGAAAAACGAAACTATTACGGTGTGTATAGTCTCTGATTAATGATACAGCGGTAAGTCGCCTATATTTAATCTGAAACAGTTAAAGACTCTCATTTTCAATCGTAAAAAATATCAAAGATAATAGATATTTTATGAACTTTAAGCCAATCTATATCGTTTGATGTGCATTCTTAGAGATATGAACATAAATTGTGTGAAGAGCCACTAAAATGTTTCTTTTTCGTATAAGCTGTCATAACGTTTTCTGGACGATCTAAAGACGATTTTTTCCGTAAAGAATTTATCGATGTCATTCCGATAAGAACAAGAGCGACAAAAAAAATCGCTAAAAATCACTATTACGGTGTGTATAGTCTCTGATTAATGATACAGCCGTGAGAGGGGTAAAAATAATTGAAACCAGAAGACTCTCACTTTTCAATCGTAAAAAATATCAAAGATAATAGATATTTTATGAACGTTTAAGAAATTGCAGCTTTCGTGTGCATTCTTAGAGGTATGAAATAAATTGTGTGAAGAGCCACTAAAATGTTCTCGAATTTCGCATAGCTGTCAACCTATTAATGTTTTCTGGACGATCTTCCTTAGGCGACGTTACCGTAGTAATAGCGATAGATGTTCCTTCTCGTGAGCAGATACAAGTAAGCGACGTAAGGAAATGAATCGCTAATAATCACTATTTGAATCTAGCGTTATGTTGAATGATGAAAGACGTACGTTTCTGATTAGAGGATTGCTAAGCAACATATCAGGGGATACCGGACCGATCTAAGTTAATACTAAATAATACATAATAATAGACAGAAGCCAAATCGATTTTGAGGGATATTTGAAAACGTCCCTTGGGAGGGAGTAAGGGAGAAATAAATTGTGTGAAGAGCCACTAAAATGTTCTCGAATTTCGCATAGCTGTCAACCTATTAATGTTTTCTGGACGATCTTCCTTAGGCGACGTTACCGTAGTAATAGCGATAGATGTTCTTTCTCGTGAGTAGATACAAGTAAGCGACGTAAGGAAATGAATCGCTAATAATCACTATTTGAATCTAGCGTTATGTTGAATGATGAAAGACGTACGTTTCTGATTAGAGGATTGCTAAGCAACATATCAGGGGATACCGGACCGATCTAAGTTAATACTAAATAATACATAATAATAGACAGAAGCCAAATCGATTTTGAGGGATATTTGAAAACGTCCCTTGGGAGGGAGTAAGGGAGAAATAAATTGCGTGATGAGCCACTAAAATGTTCTCGAATTTCGCATAGCTGTGAACCTATTAATGTTTTCTGGACGATCTTCCTTAGGCGACGTTACCGTAGTAATAGCGATAGATGTTCCTTCTCGTGAGCAGATACAAGTAAGCGACGTAAGGAAACGAATCGCTAATAATCACTATTTGAATCTAGCGTTATGTTGAATGATGAAAGACGTACGTTTCTGATTGGAGGATTGCTAAGCAACATATCAGGGGATACCGGACCGATCTAAGTTAATACTAAATAATACATAATAATAGACAGAAGCCAAATCGATTTTGAGGGATATTTGAAAACGTCCCTTGGGAGGGAGTAAGGGAGAAATAAATTGCGTGAAGAGCCACTAAAATGTTCTCGAATTTCGCATAGCTGTCAACCTATTAATGTTTTCTGGACGATCTTCCTTAGGCGACGTTACCGTAGTAATAGCGATAGATGTTCCTTCTCGTGAGCAGATACAAGTAAGCGACGTAAGGAAATGAATCGCTAATAATCACTATTTGAATCTAGCGTTATGTTGAATGATGAAAGACGTACGTTTCTGATTAGAGGATTGCTAAGCAACATATCAGGGGATACAGGACCGATCTAAGTTAATACTAAATAATACATAATAATAGACAGAAGCCAAATCGATTTTGAGGGATATTTGAAAACGTCCCTTGGGAGGGAGTAAGGGAGAAATAAATTGCGTGAAGAGCCACTAAAATGTTCTCGAATTTCGCATAGCTGTCAACCTATTAATGTTTTCTGGACGATCTTCCTTAGGCGACGTTACCGTAGTAATAGCGATAGATGTTCCTTCTCGTGAGCAGATACAAGTAAGCGACGTAAGGAAATGAATCGCTAATAATCACTATTTGAATCTAGCGTTATGTTGAATGATGAAAGACGTACGTTTCTGATTAGAGGATTGCTAAGCAACATATCAGGGGATACCGGACCGATCTAAGTTAATACTAAATAATACATAATAATAGACAGAAGCCAAATCGACTTTGAGGGATATTTGAAAACGTCCCTTGGGAGGGAGTAAGGGAGAAATAAATTGCGTGAAGAGCCACTAAAATGTTCTCGAATTTCGCATAGCTGTCAACCTATTAATGTTTTCTGGACGATCTTCCTTAGGCGACGTTACCGTAGTAATAGCGATAGATGTTCCTTCTCGTGAGCAGATACAAGTAAGCGACGTAAGGAAATGAATTGCTAATAATCACTATTTGAATCTAGCGTTATGTTAAATGATGAAAGACGTACGTTTCTGATTAGAGGATTGCTAAGCAACATATCAGGGGATACCGGACCGATCTAAGTTAATACTAAATAATACATAATAATAGACAGAAGCCAAATCGATTTTGAGGGATATTTGAAAACGTCCCTTGGGAGGAAGTAAGGGAGAAATAAATTGTGTGAAGAGCCACTAAAATGTTCTCGAATTTCGCATAGCTGTCAACCTATTAATGTTTTCTGGACGATCTTCCTTAGGCGACGTTACCGTAGTAATAGCGATAGATGTTCCTTCTCGTGAGCAGATACAAGTATGCGACGTAAGGAAATGAATCGCTAATAATCACTATTTGAATCTACCGTTATGTTGAATGATGAAAGACGTACGTTTCTGATTAGAGGATTGCTAAGCAACATATCAGGGGATACCGGACCGATCTAAGTTAATACTAAATAATACATAATAATAGACAGAAGCCAAATCGATTTTGAGGGATATTTGAAAACGTCCCTTGGGAGGGAGTAAGGGAGAAATAAATTGCGTGAAGAGCCACTAAAATGTTCTCGAATTTCGCATAGCTGTCAACCTATTAATGTTTTCTGGACGATCTTCCTTAGGCGACGTTACCGTAGTAATAGCGATAAATGTTCCTTCTCGTGAGCAGATACAAGTAAGCGACGTAAGGAAATGAATCGCTAATAATCACTATTTGAATCTAGCGTTATGTTGAATGATGAAAGACGTACGTTTCTGATTAGAGGATTGCTAAGCAACATATCAGGGATACCGGACCGATCTAAGTTAATACTAAATAATACATAATAATAGACAGAAGCCAAATCGATTTTGAGGGATATTTGAAAACGTCCCTTGGGAGGGAGTAAAGGAATGCCAAGAACGCGGGGTGGATCTAAAGAATTATAGTTGGGAGAAAAAACGGTTACTTACCCGAGAGCTTTCGTGCTAATGAGCGGAGTCTTCAGGCTCAAGAAACCATTCCTCTTCGTCGGTTGCACCTGTTGTCCACTGCAACCGCCATCTCCATTATCGTTTTGCTCTTCTACGTCGTCCTCACGATGTTTTGACTTCCTAGTGCGTAGGTACAGCCACGCTGCTAATCCGAGTCCGGCCAAGATAGCAAGCGCTCCGATGGTCCCAAACACAGCCGTTAATATTATGTCTCTCCGCTCCATGCCTAGCTGCAAGCAGAAGAAAAACAAAACAAAACGTCTATTTGATTGGCCATTCATTTAATCATTGTAATTGATCGAATACATTGATAATTGATAATTGACCAACGATGACAAGAACGGTGCCAAGAAGGGTGCCAAGAACGATGTCACCGAGAGTGACGGTGCTGTCATATGTTTCCCTTGGAAAGTAACATCGTCCCACACGGTAACGCGATTAAGCTTGGCTGGCAATCGAGAAAGACACTAAAAATAAGCGAGTCCTTTCTCAGCACGGCCTTCTCGCACCATCGACGGGGAAGATCTTTCAATAATGCAGAAAGAAAATATCGTGTCATGTCGCCTTTTTCTACTGTCGCGAATAGATCATTCGTTAAGCCAATAGAGAGATCAAAATTCCATCGGTCGCACTCTCCTTTTTTTCATCGAATTCGAAAATATCGACGACGTAGGAGAGACAGAGCAAATTAGTCTGGTCGGGAAAAGTACTCTGTTGCGTGGAACACTATATGCTATATTGCAACATTAGACATCCAGGATTCGATACCATTCGATTAGAACAAATTGTCAGAGAAATACGTATCCATATTGCGACCTCGCTCAGGTATGGAACGCTAAGTGTACTTTCACACGCACCGGAGGCGAAGCAAAAAATTGACTACTATCGATGAATGTATTACGGGAGCGGACATATCTAATGTAGTATCGGTTAGACGAAAAATGGCTTAACACGTTCACGCCGGGGCCAATTTTCATGTTTTTCGCTGTGAGGCGGTGCTCGAATTCATGCAGCACTTCATTTGGTGACGCACGATTGTTGCTTGTTTCAATTATTTAAAATTCAATTATTTAAACCTTCAACTATACGGCAATTTTGTCCACTTACTAAACGAATTATATTTTTGATGGTGAGCGGCATGTAAACAAATGTTCACGACCGATGGGACAGTCGAGCGTGACCCACCGGTCACGCCGGCGTGAACGTGTTAAAGGAAAGACCAATTTGTTACTCTTGTGCAAGTTCGCGATCTTCGCGAGAAGATCCCTGTAGGGAATTTTATTAACAGATAAACTAATGAATGACGATCGCAGCATAACTGTACCTATTCCAGCGACGTTTCATCTTCCTGCGGACGAAGTAGCACGGTTCAATGTATAATCAATTCTCTATTCGTTTTCCCTTGCAGCACTCATTATATATAACGCATACGATTATTATCGTACTTTGAGTGCACATCAATGTAAACTGTTATAAGCGGTTGAAGCATAACAAAAGCACTACTTGTAGGTCAACCATACTAGGCAGAGAGGATAAGCTTGTCGTATTAAATGAATCAGTCACTTCAATATATATGTATATACTGTGATCAGAGAGTGTTACCCCCAAGTATGTACTAAAGGTTCTCGATATTCACGAAATATGTCAAGGGTCAATCTGTAGTACGTATCCCGAGTCGATCAGAAAATTGCATTAGTAGTCTGCGCGGTGCCTTACTGAACGGTAGACTTATTCGTTCCCACGGTCGATGCATCTATAACGTGAGCATCTTGTTGACGTTTCCCTGACAAAGCATCGGCAAGATGGCGGGCTATCTCGTGAATTGTGCATCCTGCATAGCCGCAAACAAAAACCCGTGTCCTTTCTTACTTCGCGTACTGCTTCAACTACTCGATCTGACGCTTAAATATCGTGAAACGAGCGCTATTACAATAGACGATCGCTCAATTATCTTTCGATTTCTGGTTCGAGCCGCAAATAGTACATCATATATCGCGTACAGTACCTCAAGAAGGTATCCTCGCACCGAAAATTTCATTTTGCCTAATGAAACTGTTGAGCGGACGGTAGGAAAGAGTGGACAAAAGAACGACGGAGACGCATTTGAGAAAATACCCTGGGAAACTGTCCATCTCGCGATACTTACTAGCTTACGAGAGTGGACTGTTGGATCAATGGCTTTCGGTGGGCCATCAAAGCTCGAGTCCAGTTCCGCAAAATACTGGCCTGCCAGCCCCATGTGGACCGTCCTCTCCTTTCTATCCAACGTTTTTGTAGCCGTTGACGCCGTTTTGTCCACGGTATTTGAACGCGGTTTCGATTGTACGTGCTGACGGCCGCGAACTCGTCGAAACTTTTTCTTTTCTGAAATCCTATCGTATATAAGCCGACTTACGCAGATGTTCGTAATGTGTCAGGCAAAAGACAAAAGATAGACACACATAAGGAAAGACAGGGGATTTTTATCGCAGAATTTTTTCATTGATACGTTCAACGGACACTATCGCTACATGTACGAACGTAAGGTCATTCGAAAAGTTCCTACTAGTATGGTTCTACTTAAATCTCTCCTTTCTTTCAAACTGCCGTTAATCAATAGATCCCAGCTGTATTTAAAGGGCATTATCATCATATCATATCACGAACAACGGATCGCGGTCATCAACGCAAACAAGTATTGCCCCTTTGACATATCGAAATATTTTTATAACTTCAATGGGAGCGCTCTCGAAGCGCGTGAGTGCGTCGCATATCAATCCTACAAGTCGTTACTAACAAACCGAGCGGAGATTAAGCTATAGCGCGGGAGAGAGTTGGCCGGAGCCCGGGACTCAAGCATTCACGTCTGTTTCCAGATACAGCGTTGATGCCGAAAGTTTATACATTTCAAATAGTACGGCTAAAACTTATATAAGTAAGTAAAAGCAAATTTTTAAAAATTCGCGGCAAAGGCATGCCCCATAGAAATTCACGGCCGAATTTCAATGCCGAAAGTTTATAAATTTCAAATAGTACGGCTAAAGCTTATATAAGTGAGTAAAAGCAAATTTTAAAAAATTCGCGGCAAAGGCATGTCCCATAGAAAATCGCACGTTCCGATGTTAAACTTAGGTCGCGTCGTAAAACTGATTTCGTCGGCGTCAGTATGTGCGTGAAACCGGCCGTGACTACATGCTAATTCTGAAAAGACGGTAAAAGAAAGCTATTAGCCTGCAAATAGCTAGGCTCGCAGCCACGCACGACATGTACGAATGATTTACGGTAAACGAAAAAGCAAACGATTGCAACGACAAACTATCACCAACAGGAACATATTAACGTAAACGTACGTAATACTCAACTTTAGTAGCAGATGTCAGCACTTTGAAGGCGAGCCGATATTGCGGAAGTATATAGGAGGATGAAAAAATGTCGGATAAGCGAGCTCGCGGCGCGTCGCGTCGCGTTGTGTCTCTGTGCGTCGGTCTGAAAAGGAAAAAACCCCTTGCGCGATCGTTCTCTGTCGGCACTTTCGCGTTCTCTTCCACTTGCAAGCCACTACCCCACGGGGCTACTCGTAGATGTCCCCGAGTGAATTGCAGCCAACCGTGTACGGACACCTCGGAACTTTCCGACAACGTTCGTGCTTTTCCGGCACCGCAAGCCGGAGAACTTATTACCTTGTGCATGACCAGCCTCATGTCACAAACGCCGTAACGTCAATGTCACACAATGACAAGTCCGATCAATTCAACATTGTTGATAACAACATAAGGCTAACTGTACAGACTTCTTATACACATACCCAAGTCGAATTTCTTTTTCACTCGATTCTGAATTTGAAATATTTTCATTACCTCCATGATTCGGGGATTCGATTATAACGAATAAAAAAAAAGCATCACAAACGCCGTAACATCAATGTCACACAATGACAAGTCCGATCAATTCAACATTGTTGATAACAACATAAGGCTAACTGTATAGACTTCTTATACGCATACCCAAGTCGAATTTTTTTTTCACTCCATTCTGAATTTGAAATATTTTCATTACCTCCATGATTCGGGGATTCGATTATAACGAATAAAAAAAAGCATCACAAACGCCGTAACGTCAATGTCACACAATGACAAGTCCGATCAATTCAACATTGTTGATAACAACATAAGGCTAACTGTACAGACTTCTTAAACACATACCCAAGTCGAATTTTTTTTTCACTCGATTCTGAATTTGAAATATTTTCATTACCTCCATGATTCGGGGATTCGATTATAACGAATAAAAAAAAGCATCACAAACGCCGTAACGTCAATGTCACACAATGACAAGTCCGATCAGTTCAACATTGTTGATAACAACATAAGGCTAACTGTACAGACTTCTTATACGCATACCCAAGTCGAATTTTTTTTTCACTCGATTCTGAATTTGAAATAGTTTCATTACCTCCATGATTCGGGGATTCGATTATAACGAATAAAAAAAAGCATCACAAACGCCGTAACGTCAATGTCACACAATGACAAGTCTGATCAATTCAACATTGTTGATAACAACATAAGGCTAACTGCACAGACTTCTTATACACATACCCAAGTCGAATTTTTTTTTCACTCCATTCTGAATTTGAAATATTTTCATTACCTCCATGATTCGGGGATTCGATTATAACGAATAAAAAAAAGCATCACAAACGCCGTAACACCAATGTCACACAATGACAAGTCCGATCAATTCAACATTGTTGATAACAACATAAGGCTAACTGTACAGACTTCTTATAAACATACCCAAGTCGAATTTTTTTTCCACTCGATTCTGAATTTGAAATATTTTCATTACCTCCATGATTCGGGGATTCGATTATAACGAATAAAAAAAGCATCACAAACGCCGTAACATCAATGTCACACAATGACAAGTCCGATCAATTCAACATTGTTGATAACAACATAAGGCTAACTGTACAGACTTCTTATACACATACCCAAGTCGAATTTTTTTTTCACTCGATTCTGAATTTGAAATATTTTCATTACCTTCATGATTCGGGGATTCGATTGTAACGAATAAAAAAAAGCATCACAAACGCCGTAACATCAATGTCACACAATGACAAGTCCGATCAATTCAACATTGTTGATAACAACATAAGGCTAACTGTACAGACTTCTTATACACATACCCAAGTCGAATTTTTTTTCACTCGATTCTGAATTTGAAATATTTTCATTACCTGCATGATTCGGGGATTCGATTATAACGAATAAAAAAAAAGCATTACAAACGCCGTAACATCAATGTCACACAATGACAAGTCCGATCAATTCAACATTGTTGATAACAACATAAGGCTAACTGTACAGACTTCTTATACGCATACGCAAGTCGAATTTTTTTTTCACTCAATTCCGAATTTGAAATATTTTCATTACCTCCATGATTCGGGGATTCGATTATAACGAATAAAAAAAAGCATCACAAACGCCGTAACATCAATGTCACACAATGACAAGTCCGATCAATTCAACATTGTTGATAACAACATAAGGCTACCTGTACAGACTTCTTATACGCATACCCAAGTCGAATTTTTTTTTCACTCGATTCTGAATTTGAAATATTTTCATTACCTCCATGATTCGGGGATTCGATTATAACGACTAAAAAAAAGCATCGCAAACTCGTAAAATTATTCATTTCACGGTACGTTCAAAAATGTAAACCGTCAGACCTACAATACTTTTCTTACTTTAACTAGGGAATAGATTGACACTGCGGATTGTTCAGCCCGAGGCAGTCAGTCATCCGTAGATCAATTTACAACTATGTCTCGGTTTGAAAAAAGACCTCATTCATTTCTTTCATTGATCACTTATCGTATATTGTGATAGCAGCCGAGATTATCAAATCCATCTCCGTTAATGTTTTATAACAAGGTATTAGGTCACTTTCATTATACGTAAACAGGGGGAGAACGTACCCCGATGGAATCGTTGAATTTTACAGTTCGTTCGTGTCGCGCCACCAGGTTGGCGTAGCCGGTACTTTTACCGCAAGAGCAACCACTTCAGACGATAACAAGGAGGAAACAGCGGAGTGTATCATCCGAACAGCATATTCTTTTATACTGAGACTGATAATTGATGATACGAATCTAAGTAGCCGAAGGTGCGGTCAAAGAATTGACGATTCCACATACACGAGAACAAATATCTCGTCAGGTATCCTCACCCTTTCGAATGAGACATTACCGACCTGGGTGGCAGAGCTCCGTGATAAGTCGATGCGTCCTCTCCGCAACAAGTAGGCAATCGAATCGACTATCGACCGAACGCAATACTCAAGTATTGCCATCTCGATTTTATCATTCCTTTTTGAACGCACGCCTTGTATTGCGTATAATTTGCGGTAAATTTCTACCACCGACTTCGTACGGTTAGCTCTTTTTAGGTCGTCGCAAAAGTATGTCTCTTTCTTATACTACAATACATATTCATATTGTACCGTGCATCTTTGAAAATATTTTTCTCCTTTTCCTGCTGTGCCATTAAATCTAATATAATTACGAGACAATGTGAAGATTCATTTAAAAATTAAGTTGGTCGTAACCATTGGACTAGGAAACTCGTGTTTATTAGTCACCGGTAAGGCGCACTTGTGTTTTAAGTCGGTTGTACCATAGGAGTTTATGATCAGTAGAGAGTTTCACGAGAAAACGTGTTTCAAATTTCAATTATCTATGTGTAAATGGCAAATATATCAGTAGTGCATGTCCAAACTTTCATTGGTAAAATGACATGACATTAAGTGCGCAAGAAAATTGTACGCATTGTACTCACACAGTACTAATGGGGTTATTTACGCTGATACATTTCTCATCAGCTTTCGAATGCACCCTGAAACAAACATAAGCTTGTCAATGTTATATCAATGCAAAACGATGTCGATAGTTCATCCATCAATTTAAACAAACTGCGACGCACTACCACCGAACACACTTTGAACAACATTTTCAATTAAGTTGCATGTCTATTACGTACACGTTTTCTACTATCGACGGTAGCGTACAATCGCTCGCCAACGGATGTTTCAAACGATTAGATATCTGATATGCAGGACAGTTTGCTTTTGAAGGAGAGCAACATAAATACTCGTACAGATCAATTCAAAGAATGGGTTTAATTTTGTCGCGATATCACTGTAATTTTTTTTACTGAAAATAGTATTTCCTAGTTACAGCGAAATTATATGATTTTGACAGACCTACAGTCGATTGACCACATTCGGTGCCTTAATATATCCAACACGCTACATATTTACGACTTTTCTTAATTTCAAATATAGATTCAATTAGCGACAGTAAGCATTGCGTGTAATACTCATTTTTTTCTTAATGGCTGATAAGATACTCGCATCGTGGGTCTGACCTGATCGATTGACCCTGGTTTAGCGTAGCAACACTATTCTTTACGACATGAGGGGAAGAATGAAATAAATAAGACGTTTTAAAAAAAGCAGCAACATTGTTTTTTATATAGTTTGATTTCATTGATGAACTCGGATAGAGCGTCAAAACAAAACTTCAAAAAACGCTGTATAAAATATAGGTTACGATATCTAGTTGAAATTGTGAGAAGGCCGCGAAGAAATCGAAAAAATCACACGAGATACCTCTTGCCATTCTTGCGGAAAGATGAACGTTCTCAAACTGAATTGATCTTTTATTATATCAAAAGGGGTCGAAAATAATTCAGAGCAGTACAAGAAGAAGTGCAACATTCGTAAGAGTTTCGGGGTATGGCCAAATATAGATAGGAAGTGAACGATAATTACACATAAAGTAACTGTGGAAACGTACATTGTATAATCAGCAATAAATTTCCACTGGTATGTTTTCGTTTCGTGCAGAGATAGAAGAGAGAGAGACAATTAAATTGTATTTCGGAAGTTTTGTATAAATTGCATTGAATATCAATTGTTTCTGTGCGTGCCCATTGACAGTTTGATCAATTTCGTCGCAGCCTCTTGGCACATCACGATATTATTATAACATAAAGCTTAATGAATACGAAGAGAATGCCTATCGTAAGGAAAATTTCGAATCGTGACAACGGTCGTCTTGCTACGGAGAAACGAGTGATGCATGTATCGGAGTATCATTGTTGTTTGCACATGTGACGAAAGTTCACGTGTTTATTAAACAAATAAAAATAGGATAGCTTTCGTAATAACATAGCAGGACGTTATCGGTCGGGGGTGTGTTAAAATGAAATTAGGATAGGTGATTTATGAAACATCGGTCATACGTTTTACAAATTATTTTGTCTGCACGGAAGTGCCGTATAGGAAAGACTTTAGTATTCAATATAAATTCAATACGGGATGTTTTGTGGACACGTCACTATCCTCCGAAAATGTCAGATGTGGGTTCATATCCTGAAGAGCGTCGTTAATGTGGCAATAAGATAATGCAGCGACTTTAGCGACGTATGGGCGACTCGTGCGCTTCTATCTCGCACGCGTTTACATCTGCACGTTTATTGTATTTATTTTAACGAGATCATTTACCGTCAATCGATTGCCCAACGTGCAAATTGGAAAAACCACATTGCTATGTCACATTAGATAGGGAAAAGTAACCTATGAGTTTCAACTATACAGAAATCTTATGCGACAAAGAAGTTTTGAAGACGACAGCCTTGTCATTAAAGGCGAGAGATCTCTCCATCCGCTCCGTCACATATACCAGGTTGTTCAATAAGTTTTGTTTTGTTTTGTTGAGGGCGTTGCTACTAGTCCAAATTTGTTTTTGTTTTGTTGATTCACTCTTCTTATCAACGTATGTGAAGGTTCATTTCAATCAGTCAATTCATTCTTTGTTTACAAGCCATTTAGTGTCGCCGTGTCACAGTATTTTCGACAATGGAAAAAATTGAATATCGTGCAGTGATACAATTCTTATTTTTGGAAGGTGTAGCACCAAAAGAAATTCACGAACGAATGTTAAGAGTGTATAATGAACGTTCACCTTCAATTAGAACAGTAGAAAGATGGGTTGCTGAATTTAAACGTGGTCGTACAAGCCTTGAAGACGATCCACGCGAAGGACGTCCAAAAACCGCATCAACACCAGAAATCGTAGCCAAAGTACAGGATATGGTTTTGGAAGATCGTCGATTGACTGAGAGGGATTTAGTAGAGGCTCTACACATCTCATTAGGCAGTGTGAGTCATATTTTAAATGAAATTTTGAGTTTTAAAAAGCTGTGTGCACAATGGGTGCCGCATTCGCTACCAATTGAACAAAAACACATTCGAATGCGACTTTCTCAACAACATTTGGAGCGTTTTAAAAAGGATAAAGTGGATTTTGTGCGTCGATTCATCACTATGGATGAGACTTGGGTCTATCACCATGATCCTAAATCAAAACAACAGGCTAAAGAGTGATGTGAACCTGGTTGTTCGGCTTCGAAACGAGTTCGTGTCCAGAAATCGGCCAAGAAGGTTCTGGCATCAGTTTTTTGGGATGCGAAAGGAATTTTATTTGTGGATTACTTGCAAACTGGTAAAACAATTAATTCTGAATATTATTGCAACCTTTTGGACCAGTTGAAGGAAAAAATTCGTGAAAAAAGACCCGGTTTGCAGAAGAAAAAAATCCTTTTTCATCAGGACAACGCACCGTGTCACAAGAGCATTTTGACAATGGCTAAAATCCATGAATTAAAGTTCGAATTGTTGGAGCATCCGCCGTATTCACCCGATTTGGCCCCCAGCGACTTCCATTTGTTTCCAGAACTCAAAAAATTTATGCGTGACAAGCGTTTTTCGTCAAATGAAGAGGCCATAACGGTTGTTGAAGCGTATTTTGCAGACCTTCCGGAATCTCACTTCAGGGATGGGATCCACAGATTGGAGGATCGTTGGAGCAAGTGCATTAACCCTTTGCACTCCGAATTTTATTTCAATTTCGTTACCAGCAGCTCCCAACGGTTTTAAGTGTTTTATTTGAAATTTACTTTAACTAAAAATATAAAGCAATTTAAATAAATAAAGGAAGAAACAAATTCACTTAAATACCAATTTTATTTACAGTATTGTCGTATATTGAAATTTTCAAGGGTATGATATCTTTTGAAAGAACTTGCAAGATGTAACCCTGATTTTCTTTCACACGTTTATACAAAAATAGGTGGTTTCTCTTTTTCCTCCAGATGTTTTTCTATTTGAGTAAACTGCACAGTCTTTGTGTTTTCCTTCGGGATGTAGGAAGATTAAATGAGGCTTTCCATCTAAGAGATCGTGTTTATCATGTGTTCCAGGCCTCCCCAATTTCATATTTGGATGACGACAATCACGCAAAAGCATTGACAAAATCTTTTCGCGAAATTTTTTGTATAGGTTCTGTTCCTTGGTTTTTTGTTTTTTCTTTGTATAAAATATACGCATTTACCATGGAGATTTCTAATCCCCAAAAGAAATATTCCTTCCACCACTTGAGTGCTTCGACGTAACAACAGTAAGATGTCGCGTATTGGTTCCCATTTCGACACCATCTATATTTTTATTATAATCTGTGATCACATCCAGTTCTTTTGTTTCTCTTCGATTACCTGAATGTCTAACCCTTCTAAACATTCGAGAGCGTCGATAACGAAACGATATCTATTTATTTAGACATGAAAAAATTTCGAGTGGAGCTCGACAAAGGAGCTCCTGCCATAAAAACTGATGTCGAGTCACACTCGACATAGGAGTGCAAAGGGTTAATGTTCAGGGAGATTATACTGAATAATAAAGTGTATTTTGAACCATAACATTGTGTTTTTCTTATCGAACGACCAAACTTATTGAGCAACCTGGTATACTGTTTCCATGTATATTAATGGCACGTTTTCGACATCATTGCACATGTAAAAAGTAGAAAATGCCCAATGTGTATAGCATATGGAATTAAACGAGAGCATTTTCGCGAGAATTAATGAACCATCAATTATCCAGTATCCGTTCTCGGAGTACTTTTTACGTAATTATATATGCGTCATTAAGATCGAACCCTCGATTCCCGTACAACGTCGATCGATATGCCGCAAAAGCAGCACGAGGCCTACAAATTAATTTATACCTGACTGTGATAACAGAGTTTCGTCGCAACGCAATATGCCACATGCCTTGAAGCATCCGCATACATCAAGTTCCTTCCGCTACAAAATTTTCACTACACAACGTACACTTTCCACATTTTCACATTTTCCCTCTTTTATAAGTGACATTTCGTTTGTTCCGCCTTGCCGCAGTCGACGTACTAAAAGTTCAATTTATAGAAAACGATTATTGTTTGAACAAACCAGTAGCTTCAAGCTCAGCTAATTTCATGTCACTCAATTCAGTTCAATGAACTAGGACGATGAAGAAACGGTACTTTGCATGTGACCATCGAACTGTTTACCTGCCGGGCTTATCTGTCGAGCTAGTGGTCAGACATTGTTGATTGATTAAGTCAGCTAAGCCAGACTGGTTTGTTGCAAAATATGAAGGAAGTCCGAAAAACGATTCTGAACTATTTGTGACAATTGTAGACTTTGCATTAAACGGTATTTTCACAAATTAATGAACCATCAATAGTAACGTCGCTTTACGAGAATTATATATGTTTTTTGATCTATTACTTGAGTGCGACATTTGAGGAGAAGTTTTCGAGAATAAACTATCTATTTTGCTGTAATAAAGCAGAAGTTCTAATGCAACATGACTCTCGTCGTGAGATACATGCTGTCCATCAATCAAGAGAATCATTGAGCTAATGATTTTCAGGTACGAGAATTATATATGTTGTTTGATCTATTATTTTTACATATTGAGGAAACTATTAAAGAATATTCATTTTTAAAGTTGTTGAAAATAAACAGAAGTTCAATGCGACAATGATTTTTAATACATACTCCATCAATCAAAGAATCATCACTAATGATTTTCAATATTTGACGTTGCAACAAAATATCCGAATACGCTTAGCAATAGAATGCCCGGTCCGCAAAGTGTTAAAATACGTTCTCAAAGACGATGATACATGAAGGAGTACGCCTCCTTTAGACTTTTACGCTCAACGACATATTAAAAGCGAATCAAATTGATACCGGGCACTCGTTTGTTTCCCTTGTAAGCCGTTTCCATCTCAGAAACTGTCACAGTAGGTGGCAACGGGTCTTGAGTATAGTTCAAGTATTTACGTACACATAGCATAACTATAGAGCTGAGCTTACTGGCAACTCTTAGTGAATTTCTCTGACATGGAGGCGGCAAGAGAAACGTTTTATATATCCCGCGTATACAATCGCATTCGCCGTTTCCGAAATCGATAAAGTGGGCGAAAAGTACACACAGGTGACGTGCGAAGGATGTTTTGTTTGACATTTTTCTAATATTTGATAGATCATTTGCTACCGATGTCTCCTATACCCTCGGTCAAGTCGATACTTGCTAAATAAATGTACGCAACCAAGTGGTATGTATAGTCGTTTTCCGTCTCGACAGTTATCAATTACTATCGCAAACGGGTGTAGTACAACAATCGTCTTCTCTTTCTTTCTACCTTTATTCGAACAATGAAAGAAAAATCGACCGCGATGCACGTAAGAAAAAGCTACTGGTAAGATATAGATAAATCCTGAAAAGAGTTCAATTAAAACGTTGTGTTGTTCATATGTTCGTTGTCATTGGAAAACGCTTTGCAATTAGACAATGAAAATAATGGCCCAGTATGTACTGATAGATGCAAAACAGCAGCGAAGTAATCTTCCGTGAGTAACTATTATCATTGGCCAAGGTACAGAGAATTGCAATTGTTAACATATTGCCTTATTATCGGGGAAAGCAGTCAATACCGATAACACCAGACATAGAATAACATGGCAAACTACGTGGATTCGAATTGGACAAATTGCATGAGCTACATTCAGAATACGCAGAAAGTAGCTGCCAAAGCAGGCAATTAATGTCCCCACATTATCCTGGCAAACGCGTATAAAATATTCAGTGGGCATGATTACGCGAATACGTGAGCACTAAAGGGGGTCACATGCCTTATCCTGAGACGACGATGAGACGAAGTACGGCACAGCGATGAACGACATATGGCTTTCACATAGGCAGGTAGCTCGCGAGTGTCTTGAGTATCCATTTCTGAAGTGCGTATAGATGTACTTTCTTTCTTCAACGTTAATTGTTGTCACTAAACTAAAATGACCAGTATACCAGGTTGTTCAATAAGTTTTGTCGTTCGATAAGAAAAACTGGTTCAAAATACACTTTATTATTCAGTATAATCTCCCTGAACATTAATGCACTTGCTCCAACGATCCTCCAATCTGTGGATCCCATCCCTGAAGTGAAATTCCGGAAGGTCTGCAAAATACGCTTCAATAGCCGTTATGACCTCTTCGTTTGACGAAAAACGCTTGCCACGCATACATTTTTTGAGTTCTGGAAACAAATGGAAGTCGCTGGGGGCCAAATCTGGTGAATACGGCGGATGCTCCAACAATTCGAACTTTAATTCATGGATTTTAGCCATTGTCAAAATGCTCTTGTGACACGGTGCGTTGTCCTGATGAAAAAGGATTTTTTTCTTCTGCAAACCGGGTCTTTTTTCACGAATTTTTTCCTTCAACTGGTCCAAAAGGTTGCAATAATATTCAGAATTAATTGTTTTACCAGTTTGCAAGTAATCCACAAATAAAATTCCTTTCGCATCCCAAAAAACTGATGCCAGAACCTTCTTGGCCGATTTCTGGACACGAACTCGTTTCGAAGCCGAACAACCAGGTTCACACCACTCTTTAGCCTCTTGTTTTGATTTAGGATCATGGTGATAGACCCAAGTCTCATCCATAGTGATGAATCGACACACAAAATCCACTTTATCCTTTTTAAAACGCTCCAAATGTTGTTGAGAAAGTCGCATTCGAATGTGTTTTTGTTCAATTGTTAACGAATGCGGCACCCATTGTGCACACAGTTTTTTAAAACTCAAAATTTCATTTAAAATATGACTCACACTGCCTAATGAGATGTGTAGAGCCTCTACTAAATCCCTCTCAGTCAATCGACGATCTTCCAAAACCATATCCTGTACTTTGGCTACGATTTCTGGTGTTGATGCGGCTTTTGGACGTCCTTCACGTGGATCGTCTTCAAGGCTTGTACGACCACGTTTAAATTCAGCAACCCATCTTTCTACTGTTCTAATTGAAGGTGAACGTTCATTATACACTCTTAACATTTGTTCGTGAATTTCTTTTGGTGCTACACCTTCCAAAAATAAGAATTTTATCACTGCACGATATTCAATTTTTTCCATTGTCGAAAATACTGTGATACGGCGACACTAAATGGCTTGTAAACAAAGAATGAATTGACTGATTGAAATGAACCTTCACATACGTTGATAAGAAGAGTGAACCAACAAAACAAAAACAAATTTGGACTAGTAGCAACGCCCTCTCTTATCGACCGACAAAACTTATTGAACAACCTGGTATGTTAAAGTTCGAGAACACAATCGAATGTAAAAACACAGCATCAACATATGGGACCATGTCGCATATGGGTTTGAGAGAATTGAGAATTTCACGTTAAAAGTGTCGGTTGCCATGGTGGTCATCCTACTACCAATATATACTCATAAGAAAAATTCAAAAAAAAATCGGTCGCATTTAAATTTTGAAATAACAATATATAATATGTAATTATTTTTTCATCAGAAAAAAATTCGGATTATTTTAATTTTGCACAATTCAATCTTAAACACAGCATCAACATTCATTCGAATCTGTTGCGTTTTAGATATAGTAAAATACGCGTGGCAGTCAAAGTGTTAAATCAATCTACAGGTATTTTGCCTAGCGTTACGCAATTATCAGGAACATAGAAATAATAATAGACGGTAAAACGATCGGAGACAGGGAAGAAGGCCTTATACTCGACACACTTGGTGCGAACAGAGGCAATAGTCCGACAAGGTATAGTTTTCGGCGGAAATCCTTTCAATATAATTAGAGATGCTACGTGATATCTCAATGATACACGAAGAAATGTAGAGAGTGTGCGAGACACGCAGTAAGATTTACGACTTATCCAAGGGGTCCCTAATCAGATCTTGATTAGGTGGGAAATTCGGGTGTACGGAAGAAGACTTGAGAATAAAAGAGTTATTCGAGTGCTAGCTAATAAACAGAGGGAATAAAATTTGCCAATAATACAAGAGTTACAGATCGCGAAGGTAGGAAAGTGACGTAAATAGGAAATTAAATTCGGGTCCCTCAGTTATCCCTGAAACGATTGAGCTATTTTCTCGGAGTATATGACGCAGGCGTAGCAATGCATTTAAGACGAGAAATAAAAAAGCTCAATTACAATGTAACGGTAAACGATTGCGGTAAATTTCAAATGCGATATATCATAAAACTATTCCTTATGTCTATATAGTTGTATATTTCGCTGTTAAATCGATCCAACGTCCGATTCGATTCCACATAAAATTATTAATACGAGGTTGTAAGATTGCATGGCAGAAATAGTGTTGTAATCTGGCTATTGCACGTAGAAAAGCGTATGCGTGGCTTAGAATTTGCAACCTTATCGATTCGTCATTTCATAACATTCATTTCTTCGCACGCAGTTTTAGTTCAACGTTATCACCGGGCTTGGCACAGAAATAAACACGGAATACCTGCGTGACACAGATAATACGAAGAGCTACCTTGCTGTATTTCATAATAAATTTATACCATTCTTTTTCTCCCTCCGATCTCATCTTCCCACGTGGAAGTGTGAATTTGGCGAAAATAAATTGAGCACGAACAAGTATTCCGATTGTTATTCATAGATGACCCATTCTATTCGATGGATTGCCAATATCAACGAGTAACCTTGACCGTTTCAACCATTTATAGAGAATCATCTGAATCTGATCGGGGGATTTAATTCGTAAATTTGTATGTCTCTAACGTTTCACTGCGCTTCCCAGTTTGTCGTGTATTAAATAACACATCTACAGACGCAGAAATGAACAATAGCTTTCTTCTTTCGATTTGAAATTCTAATTCTGATTGCGAGAAAAAGTTACGTGCTAACGGTACTTTCAAATACACAAACCTGTGCATATTGGCGCATGATCCGTTCAAGGATTGGTCAATCGCATCTCATACTTCATATGTTCAAATTATGGAACGAGAAAATATAAATTATTTGAGTAACAGCATTATAAGTGGTACTTCTTCTTGGATAGATTTACGCGCCTACGATTGCTCGTGCTGATTAGTTACGAATGCGCTTATAAAGTCCATTGACATGAGTATCAATTCTATAAACAGGACTAACGGAAAATATGTTATTACCACGATATACAACGATCAAGAAGGTACAAGAATCCCCGAACAGAAAAGAAGGTAATAGCTGTTGGAAGACCAATGTACAAAATGCATTCAAATTTGTCTGGACGACGAGCGGTTAGTTTTTATATTAAATTGTTTCATAATCGTCAAAATGATTATAAATTCTTAATAGCGAACCACGATAATTGGAATATGTCGAAAGGAAAAGGTCTCAGAGCTACATTAATCGGCTTTCGATATTATCCACGCTAAGACGACGGTATTCGAAGACCGGATGGATTCCCATTTAAAACGCCAGACAATTAATCGTTAATTTAACCGGACAACCCAGTTCTGCAGAAATGACCGTTTCTGTGAAATTCGATTAAAAGATTATCATCGTTCGAATATCGATACCAACAGAAAGTGATCGTGCACATCGTCACCTGTATTTAATGCTACCTTCTATTTAGAGCTGACCCTTTTAACCTAATATTTGACATAACGAAGGATGTATAATAGATATCAAACGACATTACGTCCATTTTTTAATATAAGGTTAACATCATAAGATTTGCATTATCATTTGCATATATAATTAATCAAACTTACACTGAAAGCGTTCGGATATGTCATGTTTAATCTTATACGAATTGTTCGGACAAATTATAGATAAAAATGTAATGAAAATAAGCCGTCTACCCCGTTATAAAGTGTTTCAGTATAGAGCGATTTCCGGCAAAGCAGTGGCAAATTAGTTTCCACCTTAAACCGTTTCACGTTCATCCCCAAAAAATAATGACAACCCAGTTCTGCAGAAATGACCGTTTCTGTGAAATTCGATTAAAAGATTATCATCGTTCGAATATCGATACCAACAGAAAGTGATCGTGCACATCGTCACCTGTATTTATTGCTACCTTCTATTTAGAGCTGACCCTTTTAACCTAATATTTGACATAACGAAGGATGTATAATAGATATCAAACGACATTAGGTCCATTTTTTAATATAAGGTTAACATCATAAGATTTGCATTATCATTTGCATATATAATTAATGAAACTTACACTGAAAGCGTTCGGATATGTCATGTTCAATCTTATACGAATTGTTCGGACAAATTATAGATAAAAATGTAATGAAAATAAGCCGTCTACCCCTTATAAAGTGTTTCAGTATAGAGCGATTTCCGGCAAAGCAGTGGCAAATTAGTTTCCACCTTAAACCGTTTCACGTTCATCCCCAAAAAATAATGACAACCCAGTTCTACAGAAATGACCGTTTCTGTGAAATTCGATTAAAAGATTATCGTCGTTCGAATATCGATACCAACAGAAAGTGATCGTGCACATCGTCACCTGTATTTATTGCTACCTTCTATTTAGAGCTGACCCTTTTAACCTAATATTTGACATAACGAAGGATGTATAATAGATATCAAACGACATTAGGTCCATTTTTTAATATAAGGTTAACATCATAAGATTTGCATTATCATTTGCATATATGATTAATGAAACTTACACTGAAAGCGTTCGGATATGTCATGTTCAATCTTATACGAATCGTTCGGACAAATTATAGATAAAAATGTAATGAAAATAAGCCGTCTACCCCTTATAAAGTGTTTCAGTATAGAGCGATTTCCGGCAAAACAGTGGCAAATTAGTTTCCACCTTAAACCGTTTCACGTTCATCCCCAAAAAATAATGACAACCCAGTTCTGCAGAAATGACCGTTTCTGTGAAATTTGATTAAAAGATTATCATCGTTCGAATATCGATACCAACAGAAAGTGATCGTGCACATCGTCACCTGTATTTAATGCTACCTTCTATTTAGAGCTGACCCTTTAAACCTAATATTTGACATAACGAAGGATGTATAATAGATATCAAACGACATTAGGTCGATTTTTTAATATAAGGTTAACATCATAAGATTTGCATTATCATTTGCATATATAATTAATGAAACCTACACTGAAAGCGTTCGGATATGTCATGTTCAATCTTATACGAATTGTTCGGACAAATTATAGATAAAAATGTAATGAAAATAAGCCGTCTATCCCTTATAAAGTGTTTCAGTATAGAGCGATTTCCGGCAAAGCAGTGGCAAATTAGTTTCCACCTTAAACCGTTTCACGTTCATCCCCAAAAAATAATGACAACCCAGTTCTGCAGAAATGACCGTTTCTGTGAAATTCGATTAAAAGATTATCATCGTTCGAATATCGATACCAACAGAAAGTGATCGTGCACATCGTCACCTGTATTTATTGCTACCTTCTATTTAGAGCTGACCCTTTTAACCTAATATTTGACATAACGAAGGATGTATAATAGATATCAAACGACATTAGGTCCATTTTTTAATATAAGGTTAACATCATAAGATTTGCATTATCATTTGCATATATAATTAATGAAACTTACACTGAAAGCGTTCGGATATGTCATGTTCAATCTTATACGAATTGTTCGGACAAATTATAGATAAAAATGTAATGAAAATAAGCCGTCTACCCCTTATAAAGTGTTTCAGTATAGAGCGATTTCCGGCAAAGCAGTGGCAAATTATTAGGTTGGAGGGAAAGTTCTGTCGTATTTTTAATAGGCAGGTAATTTTTCTTGTAAATAAAAAAACATCTGGCTAGTGAGTCATTCGGATTTTTTGTTTTGTTTTTTATAGCTGCTGTATAATATAAAAGGAGTCCTTTTTTACCATTCATCATTTACTTGTGATATTTAAAGTAAAAAACATGTCAGTAGATAAAGTGCATTTACCACACTGCATTTTATATGAATTCCAAAAAGGAAGCAACGCATCGGTTGCATGTAAAAATGTATGTGCTGTATTTGGGAAGGATATTGTAAATGTTCGTACTTGTCAAAGATGGTTTAATAAATATCGTTTCGGGGATCTGAGCCTCCAAGAAAGTGATCGATCTGGACGACCATCCAAGATCGATAATGATGTTTTACGATCCATGTTGGAAAATAATCTACATTTAACAAGTCGAGAAATTGCAGAAGAGTTTGGCATTCATCATACAACACATTAAATGTATTATGATTAATATTAAACACATATTTTTATAAATTAATTCATATAGTTTCTTTAAAATACGGCAGAACTTTCCCTCCAACCCAATAGTTTCCACATTAAACCGTTTCACGTTCATCCCCAATAGTATACATAATCTTCGAAGCATGTCCTCAGATTAATATTCCTACGCTTTTTCTTTACGCCGAAACAGGAAAGAAATCTTATCTATTAATCTTCCGAACGCTGTATCCGGCTAAATCATGTTTGCATTAGCATTAGAGCGTATGGATGCAGTGATGATAAGCGGATGAACGAGACCCGATTACGGCGAGTAACATGGATGCCTGACAAGAGCAAAGTAATCCATCGTTTTCTCAATTTTCATTGCAGCGTGTGCTAACGGTGTTTTTCCGCCATTGCAGCTTCGAACTCAGTCAAACAGTTAACACTGCATAACAAGGGTCTCTCTCATAACAAGGTAACACTCTTGTGTACATACAGTTCAATCATGGATGCAAAATTGCACCTGTTTGCCTAATGCCACAAGTACAGACTGTCGTTGTCAACTGTGATAAGTTGAAGAACGCTCTGTTGATCGTGCAGGCATAGAGGACAGTAGCAGTCACGATATTCAATTATAAAATGAACTGAGAGAAAACTAAAAGAACCTATTACAATAGGATACTAATGTGTCTTTTTCCCCGTAAATAATGCTAGCACTCGTAATATTGCTGGAGCAATACTACCGATAATGTCATTAACAAAGTTAAACGAGTAGTTATGGACTGCCGATGAAGAAATATACCGAAGCATCTAAAAAATAAAATGACAAATAACAAGGGGATATCGCATCCTCTTGTGTACATACAGTTCAATCATGGATGCAAAATTGCACCTGTTTGCCTAATGCCACAAGTACAGACTGTCGTTGTCAACTGTGATAAGTTGAAGAACGCTCTGTTGATCGTGCAGGCATAGAGGACAGTAGCAGTCACGATATTCAATTATAAAATCAACTGAGAGAAAACTAAAAGAACCTATTACAATAGGATACTAATGTGTCTTTTTCCCCGTAAATAATGCTAGCACTCGTAATATTGCTGGAGCAATACTACCGATAATGACATTAACAAAGTTAAACGAGTAGTTATGGAATGCCGATGAAGAAATATACCGAAGCATCTAAGAAATAAAATGACAAATAACAAGGGGATATCGCATCCTCTTGTGTACATACAGTTCAATAATGGATGCAAAATTGCACCTGTTTGCCTAATGCCACAAGTACAGACTGTCGTTGTCAACTGTGATAAGTTGAAGAACGCTCTGTTGATCATGCAGGCATAGAGAACAGTAGCAGTCACGATATTCAATTATAAAATCAACTGAGAGAAAACTAAAAGAACCTATTACAATAGGATACTAATGTGTCTTTTTCCCCGTAAATAATGCTAGCACTCGTAATATTGCTGGAGCAATTCTACCGATAATGACATTAACAAAGTTAAACGAGTAGTTATGGAATGCCGATGAAGAAATATACCGAAGCATCTAAGAAATAAAATGACAAATAACAAGGGGATATCGCATCCTCTTGTGTACATACAGTTCAATCATGGATGCAAAATTGCACCTGTTTGCCTAATGCCACAAGTACAGACTGTCGTTGTCAACTGTAATAAGTTGAAGAACGCTCTGTTGATCGTGCAGGCATAGAGGACAGTAGCAGTCACGATATTCAATTATAAAATCAACTGAGAGAAAACTAAAAGGACCTATTACAATAGGATACTAGTCTTTTTCCCCGTAAATAATGCTAGCACTCGAAATATTGCTGGAGCAATACTACCGATAATGACATTAACAAAGTTAAACGAGTAGTTATGGAATGCCGATGAAGAAATATACCGAAGCATCTAAGAAATAAAATGACAATGATTGTACATTGCGCATAAACTGCCGACTGTCTCGTTACATCAACTTGCCTGTTATTACAACTTGACTGCAAACGCAAAATGGACAATTAAATTCATACCTGACGCTCTAACCTCAGTGGGTCCGAGTACCGGTCTATGTAGAGTAGAAATCGATAACTCAACTTGCAAACTTCTGACCCTCACAATTTGAACAAGTATCGTGGGAAGACAAATGCAACGACAACGGCTGGCGTATGTCAAATTTTAGATACGCAAGAAGAATGGCGTACACACTTTAAACCATACTGGCATGAACAAACGCGCGCTGCACATATGTTACGCTTTGTGATATGTAATCTGTTGTCTATTGTGCGGACTTCGTTGCAATTACCAAGAGCTTTATCCGCCCCATTTGTCCAATAAACATTACTTAGCCTGCGGTATAACGTTGAAAAATGAACGAAACAATTAAGGCAATAGTATCGATTATCGTAAGGTTAGAACGTGAATAGTATCGACGTCAGCCTGCTCTAAGTATCGCTAGAAGATAAAGTAAAAGAGTGATTAATCTGATTAAAAAGAGATATTAGCGTAGTTGCATTTTCGGAGTCTGCAGTGGCCCGCAGGATCTGCGCAGATGTCGACAAGATGTCTCTCTTACACGAATAAACGGTGTAATCATGAAGAAAATGCCCTATTTGAAGTACGGTGAATAGTAGAAATGGCAATCTAGCTAAACGATTTTGAGCATACTGCCAAATATATCGACCGTGTGAACAATCATCATAGGCTGTGATGCAAGTAAAGTGGGCAATCCGGGTGACGCGGGTGACACGGGAGACACGCGGCTATCAGCTATTAGAATATCAATTGAAGAAAACTCCATCGATAGATATCACATCCGGCGATAACCTTTAATACATATGATACAAAGCGTTTTCGTTAGTAGCATTATATAAGCATTTAACGCATAGATTTTTCACCCATACTGGTTGCGAAAACTCGCTGAACAATACCTACGATTTGCGCGAAATGATTTGTACGATTTTCCCGTAAATGATGTTTCGATAAAATATCGTTTTAGTTTCGTGACGCAATCTGGTAACGGTATGATAGGGCATTTTTAAGATAGAAAAATTATTCACAGTGACTAGAAGGAATATTAAATACATCAGTTTATTCGCTAGTGCCCCGTAAACAACATTCAAAGCCAGCTTATGACTTTCGCAGCAAGGCATCGTCGAACACATGTACATAATAACGACCTACGCGACGCAGGGTATAACGGACCAAGGGCATTGCGCATGTCTGTAGTAATTCATGCAAGATATATTCGTTATCGCAAGAGTGGTACATGAATGTGAGGTGACTACCGGTTATTTCCTTCTGTGATATCTTACAAGTTGTAACATAACTTGTGCTGAAAGTTTAATCGTGCAACGGTATGCCCATCCTATCAACGAACCGTCATCAGGAAATATCAACCGATATTAGCAAGGAAAAGAAAGTATTCTTTAAATTGTGGAAAAACGAATTTTATCCGCGCAAAGACAACAACGGGTCAGCAAAATTTTGACGAATGACCAATGTCCGTCAACGTATGATCCGTTTCTCTAATAATAAGTATAAGTATTGACCTTGAAACGCTTTCACATCTCTTAGAATTGATTTTATTCATGGACGGAGATAGCTATCGGAGTTTGTACTTACGGTGACGAGATAGAATACTGAAATCCACGGAGACACGAATGGAAGACACTTCTTAATGATTCGAATACTCCGGTAAAATGACGAAGAAGTATTACAAGGCAATAGTATCTCCTTACAGAGGTATCCGTCCACTGGCACCTTCAGCATACGAGTATCGTTCCCTTTTCAGATTATTTCCTCTCCTTTCTTGGCTTGCACGTTTCTATTTTATTTTCGTACGTATCACCCACGAAATGAATGAAATGACCATTACGAATTTTCTTTCCGAGGAAACACGTCCTGCACCCGCGTTTCGCGCATCCGCGTTCTGCGTATTCGCGTTTACGAGGGTACAGGAACAGGTAGTAACTTGCGTACTATTGCATATGTATGTATGCGTGCGTATGGAGTACGTGAGGTGTATCAACGTCCGTATTTTTCCCCCGGATGAAGTTACATTTGACCTAATGTGGGAAAGGAAAAGTAGCGAAGGGAGCGCGAAGGTAGAGACTTGTTAGAGATAAGAAAACAGGAGAGGTAAGAGTAGCGCGAGAATGGCAATGGCTCGAGCAAGAAAGCAGGGGAGAGATTGCAAAAGCAAACGATACCAAGCCCAGTCACTAATACGGACTAAAGAGGAAAATTCGACAGTGAGAAAAGATTAATAGGCAACCGCGTGGCAGCCAGAGTCGCGACGCACTGCTGCTTCGCGGCCGCCATCCCCACGAGCATCCCCATGAGCATCCCCACGAGCAGCCCCACGAGCAGCCCCACGAGCACCCCCACGAGCACCCCCACCAGCGCCCTTTCACCATTCTTCCTACCGCATCAGCCGACCTACCAACGGACTCACCCTCGCCGGTCAAATCTCACTTTTACATTTTTAAATGCCAAAACGGCAAATTAGAGATTACTTCTGCTCCACTCCATTCAACGGAGCCTCCCAATCATACGCGAATCAATCATCACTTCGGGCACGAAAGAAACCGCACCAATTATACCATGGACGGCGTAGAGAGTTAGACCTATCATCTTATCGGAGTTAGCGTCCCGCAAACTGCAATACCGACTTCACCCAAAATCGAGTGTACCGAGGGCGCACTCTATATCCAAGAATAGTGTCCATTCGTGATATTTTACGGGCGAGCATGTAGAAAAACACGAACCAAGGTACTTTAGGCACCAACCATATACCAGCGATATTGCTCACGACAATGTCACTGATTTTCTCAGTAACAACGGCACTCACCGTTACATTGTACTACAGCCTTATCACTCGAAGGAGGGTCACCCAAAATCAATTCTGCTCGAGCTTATTCGGCGTTCGATAACGATGAATGTCGAAACTAGAATTTCCTTACCATTTCCCTGCCACGTCCGACCTTATCGGGCGAGTGCGATATGAACTTGTAACGCTATCTATCGCGGGAGATAGAATGTAAACCTTGTTACTATTTTCTGTCAATAATTTTAATAATCATTCTGACCAAGAGCGGCGTTGTAATCTCATACCGTACCCAGCTGATATTGTTCGATGTGACACGGAACAACAGGACATCATTCGTGAACGAACATAAGTAAAGTGCGGGGAAAGACATATCGCACATTTTTCTCTCGAATTTCGTAACTTCGGGGCGTTAGGATATCACATCATAATAACGCTTACAGTGAAAGGTGACATTTTGTTCATTCACATTTTACTCATTAATCCCGCGACCATTAGCATTTTCATGCTTCAGCGCTATTGATACATTAGTTTATACAGTTTCGAAGAGTGAAAGGAAAATTGGTCTTTTTGAAACAGCGTTCTAGATCGTATATAAAAATCACGACATCATTCGTGAACGAACATAAGTAAAGTGCGGGGAAAGACATATCGCCCATTGTTCTCTCGAATTTCGTAACTTCGGGGCGTTAGGATATCACATCATAATAACGCTTACAGTGAAAGGTGACACTTTGTTCATTCACATTTTACTCATTAATCCCGCGAACATTAGCATTTTCATGCTTCAACGCTATTGATACATTAGTTTATACAGTTTCGAAGAGTGAAAGAAAAATTGGTTTTTTTGAAACAGCGTTCTAGATCGTATATAAAAATCCACTTACAATATAGAGAGTCTTCTCTCTCACGGGAAAGCGCAGCGAAACTCGATATATTTACAGAGCTTATTATGCAGCATTGTACGTTAATAAATGCTATGCAGTATATCATACCCAAACAAAAGTGTTTAAATATATGTAATAAACTTAATTTCAACGGGTTAGTTTTAACTTGGAGCAATCGATTAGCAAAGTGTTAATCATTATTTTCAGTCGAAAGTCAAGAACTGTCCGAAGATACAAGCACTATTTCATTATTTTCCTCGTTAAATGGAAGATCCATGTGGAAAGCTGTGGCAATCCTTGAAAACTTTATTCTAGTACGCATGTATATTTGAAATCTTGTGTGCAATTTGTGTCCTTTTTTAGCGCAACGGATAAAATATGGGCAATAGCTTGACATGTGCTCAGCAAGGAAAAGTAACAGCACTTCAACGCGTACGTTTATCGACAAGTTGAAATTGATCCTACTTGTCACTTTTCATCAGCCTTAATAGCATTCTTGTTTCTGTATTGACACCCAACCTACCCGCCCCATAGGCTTTCCTTTTCAACTGAATTACGTCTTGAAAGTTGACACTCGCCACTCGATTCTACCCTCTGTGCCGCGTTCTCCTTCCGCTCCGGAGCTGTTATAGCTTATATAGGCATACCATTCGTCTCACAAAGATGTCTCGCTCAAAGTCAAGAGAGTTTTGACGGGTCAGTAACTCCGAAAATATTTATGTCGTCCCTGGCTATTCTTACTCCTGAGACACGGTTATTTTTAGCTAACGTTGGGTAACCCCCGTGCATGTTTTATTGCCTTCCGTGTAATTATACCGATTCCCTACAGACTAAAAATACGATGCCTGAGATTTGCGTACAGCCCCCCCCCCTCCCCCTCCTCCTTATCTTTGTCGGTCCTTCCTGCCTTTTTTTATGGTACTCTTAACGGATTATCGTCAAACAGTTGAAACTGTCTTTGAGTAGACTTTGGACATGCTAACATACCTGTCAATTGCTTAACACTTTGACTGCCATGGTGGTCACCGGTGACCGGCGCAAAAGATTTTACTAGAAATGCAAAAAATTCGCAATGAAGCCTATTTGCCATCTTGTAAGAGCAATTGATATTGGAACGATGCTTCAATACTTTGGTTTCAGGGCAACTCTGCGTTATTTTTGTTTTGCACGATTTAATCATACTCTGCAGTATTTTCTCGCATCGCGGTTCTAATATAGCAAAATACGTTTGGCAGTCAAAGTGTTAACGACTGTGGATCCTGGTGGTCTCGATACAATATCACTGCCGATACTGTGTATGCTACGGTCTAAACCAAATATACTCGCTGTTGAAACCACATACTTGTAAGGATTAATTACATGTCCTGCCGTCATATGCTACGTAATATGCTATGTAATATGCTAAACAGCCAAGAAAGTGTTTGATGCATTCGGGGCGACAAGTCTCTGGATAGGTGATAAAAAGATTTTGCACTAATGCAATACTTATGCAGGCAGCTATAATATAATGGTTCTGTGACGTCTGGCATGAAAAGAAAACAACTATTAATTTACGGGGTATTATGACATAACATGTCGGTTGAACAGATCAACTCGAGTTTTCAGATTTTGGGCGATGTTGGATGGAAATCTATTTCTTCGTTCATATGTAAACATTGTATGTATGATGCAACGGGTGTAAATTGATTGTGATTTATATTACGAATTGGATAAAGTGAAACCAATTTCCTCTTAAGATTTGATACCGCTGAAAGAATCAGTAAACGCTGCTGACAAACCATACTATCTAGAAAATATGCAACGTTCATTTGCAATTTATGAGAAGAGAAGAAATGATATGTTGTTAAACGAGTGAGCGAACAAAATACTGGATAAAATAGGAAAAGAAACGGGTGAAAAAACGATCTACAAAAGAAAAATTGAAAATGCTTCTTCTGTTTCTTCGCGTAACTTCTTAGCGTCCTCTACTGCAACATCCATCCTGCTAATGTGAAATAAACGTGACATGGACGGATACGGTGCATTTGGAAGAGTGGAAAAACATGCGAAGGAACCGTGGGATTCTGGGTTTCCAAAGTTGCCGATAATACGACGTATCCTTGTGACGGACGTTGGCAGATGCATCGGCGGACGTTGGGTGCACCTTTGAAGACGGTGGGATAGCCATGTTCATGTTTTTGAAACGTGCCGATAACGTACAACGTAGAGGAGGGTGCAGGACTAGGGAAGTGTCGCACTATGCATCACTCCCGAGGGCTTTACAGAGGTGTTAAGATCGAGGGTGTTTGTGAGGGAGTTGCGAGCCTGCTCAGCGTCGCTTCTCTTTCCCGCTTCTTCAAAAGTGTTTTGAAGCGTCTTCATAAATTGACCAGAATTACAGCTGCCTTCGTTAATACGTCACGACACCTGGATCGCCAGCTGCAATGTCACCTCGATTCACTTAAATGATGCTTTACGCTTTTTTTGTTTCAACGATTCCTTGGATTCACAAAGCGCCCTTGTTGCTGCCAGGAATTTATGCGATATACCAGGTTGTTCAATAAGTTTTGTTTTGTTTTGTTGAGGGCGTTGCTACTAGTCCAAATTTGTTTTTGTTTTGTTGGTTCACTCTTCTTATCAACGTATGTGAAGGTTCATTTCAATCAGTCAATTCATTCTTTGTTTACAAGCCATTTAGTGTCGCCGTGTCACAGTATTTTCGACAATGGAAAAAATTGAATATCGTGCAGTGATAAAATTCTTATTTTTGGAAGGTGTAGCACCAAAAGAAATTCACGAACGAATGTTAAGAGTGTATAATGAACATTCACCTTCAATTAGAACAGTAGAAAGATGGGTTGCTGAATTTAAACGTGGTCGTACAAGCCTTGAAGACGATCCACGTGAAGGACGTCCAAAAACCGCATCAACACCAGAAATCGTAGCCAAAGTACAGGATATGGTTTTGGAAGATCGTCGATTGACTGAGAGGGATTTAGTAGAGGCTCTACACATCTCATTAGGCAGTGTGAGTCATATTTTAAATAAAATTTTGAGTTTTAAAAAGCTGTGTGCACAATGGGTGCCGCATTCGCTAACAATTGAACAAAAACACATTCGAATGCGACTTTCTGAACAACATTTGGAGCATTTTAAAAAGGATAAAGTGGATTTTGTGCGTCGATTCATCACTATGGATGAGACTTGGGTCTATCACCATGATCCTAAATCAAAACAAGAGGCTAAAGGGTGGTGTGGACCTGGTTGTTCGGCTTCAAAACGAGTTCGTGTCCAGAAATCGGCCAAGAAGGTTCTGGCTTCAGTTTTTTGGGATGCGAAAGGAATTTTATTTGTGGATTACTTGCAAACTGGTAAAACAATTAATTCTGAATATTATTGCAACCTTTTGGACCAGTTGAAGAAAAAAATTCGTGAAAAAAGACCCGGTTTGCAGAAGAAAAAAATCCTTTTTCATCAGGACAACGCACCGTGTCACAAGAGCATTTTGACAATGGCTAAAATCCATGAATTAAAGTTCGAATTGTTGGAGCATCCGCCGTATTCACCAGATTTGGCCCCCAGCGACTTCCATTTGTTTCCAGAACTCAAAAAATGTATGCGTGGCAAGCGTTTTTCGTCAAATGAAGAGGTCATAACGGCTGTTGAAGCGTATTTTGCAGACCTTCCGGAATCTCACTTCAGGGATGGGATCCACAGATTGGAGGATCGTTGGAGCAAGTGCATTAATGTTCAGGGAGATTATACTGAATAATAAAGTGTATTTTGAACCATAACATTGTGTTTTTCTTATCGAACGACAAAACTTATTGAGCAACCTGGTACACTCTGAACATTTTTGGTACATCAATTCGTAGAATAGTGACGTACGCGTCACTTAGAATCTATCACCCCGAGCTTCTTAAAATTTGTTCTTAAATTGAAAAATCTTCCGCAAAAAGATGATTACCGTCCGGCATTATTCAGTCAATGGAAACACTTGCGAAGCAGCATTCTTGCGCACTGTTTGCGGTGGGAAAGGAAAAACGGCAATAGGGTATTGAAAGCGGTATGAACGCATCGTGCAAGCGATGACTCTAGGTCGCCGTCATATGATCGATTGATAATGACCTACGAGCGATAGCCAACACTTTTCAATAGTAATCAATTGCGCATGCGGTCACTTTAACCGGATTGATCAGGGAGGAAGATGATATTTTCAATCCATTATTTATTTACGTATTCAATAGTTACTTGTCTTTATTGTAACATTCGTCTTATCGATTTACACACGCATGGCGTTTCATGTAAGATGATAATTACGAACATTCATATTTTAGTGTATCTTAAGGACGAAACGAAGACTAAGAAATAATGAAAAGGCACATTTTTTATGCGGCATCATGCCATGAAGGAGGAACTCAAACCCACCGAGTCTCTCTCTCTCTCTCTCTCTTTCTCTCTCTCTCTTTGACAGCCAGTGCAAGAATAAATTCCTAATAGCAAGCTCAACATTCGAAGTAGAGTAAGCGCGTTAGGCTTATTGACACGCATAATCCGGAAAACGTCGTTAATCACAGGAAAGTGATCTCGACGTTTCACGAAACGAAAAACTTTGGGTAGGTGTAATATAAAAGAAGTATCGAACTGTCACGAGCTTGGTATTTAGCATAGTTCGTACAAAAATGTCGGCCATTCTAGTAAACGTCCACAGTAGCCGACAAAATTATGCAATTTATCATGACTCTATGATACAATTCGTGATATATACCAGTGGTAGCTGTGATTTGCGTAATAAGTCGCTTATAAACGGTTGCTTCCTTGTAACTGTATAAAAAGTGTTGAACCGATAAAGAGTGATCAATGGATTCTGTCGACAAAAAGACGCCTGTCTTAATCCATCAGAGCGTGCATACCTTGCAATGATAGTTATCGACGCGAACGATAAGACTCACGTGAAAGGGCACTATGAGACGCGACACGAATCAGTTGAACCTGTGCATTGTTCGTTCGATCGTTATTGACGGCAGAGTCGTCTCCTTCCTATCTAATTCTCCCGCAATCAATGATGCGAGCCATAGCGATTGTCCATTGTTGACGTCTGCGGCGGACCATTTATACTTTGAACGATCATACTGAGGCAATCCAAACTGCTCCCACTGCCTTGTGAAGGTATGACCGTGTCGATTTGTTCAAAACCTGCAACATACGGAAAAAGTATTGAAACGTAACAAAAAGAAGTACATTTTCTATCAAGACTGCTGCGAGTGTGAACTGCTGCGATAATCAGAGTGTCAGCTATTTGTGGTTCACGTGGCAGCCAATGGATGAATGACGATTGAGACACGTGCATTTAACACGAGCGCCACCGTCAATCTACCTTTCTACTAACGCGCCGTTTATTTATAAATCACAGTCCGGTATGTAACTTTCCTCGTAATATCTGTCCAGATGACATATCGTTGGTATACGTTTCGTGGGACGCTCGCCAAATGGTTGCGTTATTATGTTTGAATCTTTGACGAACGAATTATTTCGACAGATTAAAATGGCCAGTAAAAATGCCGGTCTTCCTCTTGCCGAGTTTCATCGCTTAAATCGTCCGTTGCTTATCCATATGAAAGAAAATCGGATGGTCGATGGAAGAATACGGTGGAATGAGGAAGAGTGAGCAGTTGATCTGGATAATCCGACTACGGTATGTAACAATGGTACATGAGGTTCTAAGTGGAGTGACGGTGGTGTGCAGAACGGTTATGAGTAGTAGAGTAGCGGTGAATAGAACGGTTGTGAGTTGAACGGGTATGAGTACAAGGGCTATGCGTAGGCGCTACCGGCTCTGTAACTACCAAAGGCAAATTAAGACGTCTCAATTGCGTTTTCATCTTCAAAGAGACTCAGCGACTCAACCTGCTCACTGACTCGCTCAATTTCTTCGATTCGTCCGTGTTGACGCGTCGGCATATGAGACACAAAGGAGCCTTCATTTCATTTTATTAGCAGAAGGAACGCATCCCGGCGACGCCGAACTCTTCAATTCCATATACGAGGTCCAATGCGTCTAAGAACGTACTCCACGAGTTTGTGGATTACAGTGAGTTTCGTGCGAAGAAAAAGAGAAACCCAAAATTCTAGGAACGGTTTCAAAATTGACGATTCGAAGCGCTACGAGTTTCTTCTCGGAACTATCGCGAATCCCCGTGAACTTGCGCTTTTCTTCACAAACAACAGGGGATAGATAAGTGGCATTTTCCGGTAGAATCAACGAATTTCTGCTCTCGTAAAGTACGTTTTTTGGCAGTATTTCGACCGTGGTTTTCGGCCGCGCTTAAAGTTGCCTTAACCCAACTCGGAGAGAGAGGGAACTCGTTGCAGCGATATGTCATACTAATGTACCGTGGCAATATATGGCACTTTGAGGTGACTTGAATCTTGTCATTCCCCGTGTGAGGTAGGTGGGACGCTGGTTCTCTTGCAGACAGATGTACGGTGAAGGATGGAAAGAAGAAGGAGAAGAGAAATAATGAGAGTGTCTATCATGACTCACTTGCTCAACAAACTTCTACTCAGACAAATAGCGAAGAATGCATCTCGGATATATGAAAGATGATCAATGAAAGCCATGTTGATCATTTCGGTAAAGCGTAAAGTTTACGAATCGAACGATCTTGGTCTTCCCATCTCTTTTTCTCTTTTCACTGAGAACTTTCGTTCGACAAATTTATTAAAGATTTACAAATTCTGCAAATAGTCTATCGGCGCACCGTCCTTTACCAACTTTTTTTGTTACATAAGTCTTTGAAGATGGCGCGCCTGATCAACCCATTAGAACCTTCATTGCGTCAGCCTTTCAAAACAAGGGAAGGCACGATATGCAAGAGTATCGATAATCATCTCTCTAAATCTGTTGCGAGAGCCACGTAGTGTGCCCTTTAATATACCTTCGAATTAAATAAGCGCTTAAACCGGAACTGACGGACGTCAACGGTCTGCTTTTGCAGTCCGCCATTTTCCTACTTTTTTCACACGAACGGAGAAAGAGCACTCGCCCGGAGCCAGCTGCTCTCAGATAACGCAAGTTAAATGGGCCGTAACGACGAAGCATTAATTAGAATAATCAGAGTCCATGCTAGCGGTCCACGCCAACGGTCCACGCTTCGGTAAATCGCTTGGCAGCGTAACCAACGATCCTATGGTCGTGGTGGTAGTAAGGTTGATGGGGTGGTCGCCATCATCGTTCACCGTGATCGTGGCTACTGTCACCGTCACCACTGTCACCGCCATCCCACGTTACAGACACAACCTTCACACCCTGGCAGAAAAACGGCACGTCGTATGATTATTGCTGGATCCCTATCCTCCACT
The DNA here is from genome assembly GCA_033815515.1 of Cryptocheilus praepositus. NCBI lineage: Eukaryota > Metazoa > Arthropoda > Insecta > Hymenoptera > Pompilidae > Cryptocheilus > Cryptocheilus praepositus. The sequence continues at coordinate 214,217 of JAWWQZ010000018.1, read as the reverse complement.
CTGGATGAAGCTAATTTGTCGCGCAATCGTGAGTTATGGCATGTCATACCTAACGAGAAAACTCTGATACTCTCGCTTCTACGTTACGCCTTCGACTAATTAGAAGTGTTCCGTTGTCGTAAGTGGTGCGGATCGTACTTCGACGACGTCCCTCAACGTGAAATATAAAAGTTATATATAGATCTAAGAATGGGGTAAATGTATTCACGTGCACAGAAGACAAAGAAAATAAAGGACTCGCGAATTAGGTCTATTGACATCAAATCCCGAAGAAAACTACACTATCGGACGTGTCTCTGAGAGGTTGAGTTATGTTTCGCGCTTGCCAATAACCAAGTATTCATTAACGCTAATTAGTGACAAGTTATTTTAACGGACGCGACGTTGGGGATGCTCGCATCCACATCGTCATCTATTACCTGAATTACCCAAGTTCTTTCGCTCATTGTGTTTGTTGACTGGATGTTCGTGTCTTTGTTCATTGGAATCCGTCATGTGTTCCCAACACGCGTTTAGTAGACATTACTCATTGCTACCGCTCTGTTCTTTTACCAATTATTCAAAATAACTATTGAGAAAGAACCGTGTGTCTTTCAATAGACACGCTTGTGCCATTTGGCCATTAATTAATAAGGAGGGGAAATAACCGGTCCCTTCGTGTTTTTTGTTGACACGCAATCATATCTAAATGTTCAACATCCTCGATTTGCGTGACATTTTTTGTTGACGTTTTCTCAACACGCGTTTAGTAGACATTACTCATTGCTACCGCTCTGTTCTTTTACCAATTATTCAAAATAACTATTGAGAAAGAACCGTGTGTCTTTCAATAGACACGCTTGTGCCATTCGGCCATTAATTAATAAGGAGGGGAAATAACCGGTCCCTTCGTGTTTTTTGTTGACACGCAATCATATCTAAATGTTCAGCATCCTCGATTTGCGTGACATTTTTTGCAGCTCTCTCAAGCTTCACACAGATGCAACAAACATTCCTCTATTTTTGACGGACCCTCATATCCACATACGTACGTATGTGTCGTAGGTACGGATCAAGTGGCAATGCAAACATTGCGCAAATATCCTAGCGGCGTTGGATTTGGCATCGATCCACGTGTTATATTATCGGTGTAGCGAAGAGTAACTTGCTTAATCCTTTTCTTCTCTCTCACACACACACACACACACACTTTCATCCTACTCGTCCCTGTCATTTCTTCGCCTTCCGGTGTACGTCAGGGATGGCATGCTGCTCTACATGGAAATTGTGTCCTCGCACGCTTTTTTTCTAATTATATTTGCTATTACTGAATACATATATTCCGTGTACATACACACGGATCATGACGGTGCAAATGAAGCTTGTTTTGGAACGGATCCATCATACTTTCCCATGTATACGTTTCGTCGGGCTTTCGCCAATATATGCATTGCTCCTGCTTTCTGCAACCATCATTGGAAAGACGACAGATACAGGCAGGGGAATGGTGGTAAACTTTTAGCTATACACTTGAATGAATTAACAACGGATACATCTTTGAGGTTGTGTATTATCTTGGAAGGAAATTATTGCAGATGTAGCAAAACCAGAGGAGGAATGAAAGCTGTTAGTGCAAATTTCTTTCCTTTTCAACTGATCTAAACATTAACTGGCAAGTGCATCGTATGCTTTATGTGTATCCTATGGATCATGGCAACATACCATGACGAGATACTTTCAATACACCGCGTATTGTTTCGTTACGTGATTAGTAGAATCCTTGCTCGTTAACCCCTCACTTGCGTGCACACAAATTTATTTAACCATTTAACTTGCGCGCAACTAATATTCTCCGAATGTTGACCAAATGTAGCAGGCAATACACCTGAGGTAACCCTATGATCCCTGCAACATTAAACACACCATGACCAAAGTGACAGACTATCTGTGTTGACACGAATCGTCGCACTCAAAAATTGGTGTGCTCATTTTATCCTAAATGCCATCCAAACTTTTTTGCGGCTTCACAAACGAATCTGGCAAAATATGTGTAAACTTGTATGCGCCCGATTCTGCACTTCGTACGCTCTCTCTCGCTCTCTTCCCACTATCGCATGCTCGTCTATTTTCAGAATGTAGGCCAATTAATTCCGCCACATTTTCGGCACGAAGGAAAAACGAAAACTTTGCAAGTGTCGTTCAAAAATAGCTGAGGCATATAAATGTCCGAGTACTTTCCCTCTCTAAAACTTGTCGCACGCACCCCTCTCTCCCCCTCCACCTCTTTTTCAAAGCCATATTTCTTTCTCTTTTTACCTTTGACTTTGTTTGAAAGCCTTACTCACAAATGTATGTAACTTTACAGGTGATAAACAGATTTTTCTTTTACCTGCCTATTTTCGAATGTCACTGCGCTGTGACAGGCGTTGTCTCACGCTGCGGCTATTAGCCAAGATTATTTGGATATTTAAGAAAGGCACGAGTGGCCGAAGCGTTTGTGCACTAGCGAATAAAAGTATGTATTGATCAGTAGGATTGCAAGAAACTCGAGTGCGATGACGTAGATATCGGAAAACATCTGGCTGTTTCGAGATACCGATAATGAAGTGATGATGAGAAGATCGGAAGATGAGACGAGCCTCCATGCGATAATGTATGAATCAAAGACAATGACAACTAGAAGAAAAGATTGAAGAGAGAAAGAATAAATGCGTATAATGTACTCGGTGTTGGAATAAGACCCGGAGTCATTTTTGTAGGGAAAAAGTGAATTCCACGTTGTAGGAAGATTCGGGAAGTCTTCGAAACGCAAGAGGGTATCCTCTGAATGCTTTGGCTGACCGAAGCCGGTGGTACGCCCTGTGCCGCGGAAACTGTTGCCACTGTCGCTACATCGCTGTCACAGTCGGCGGTCGTCGAGCTATCTATAGAGAAGCGAGTGTAACCGAATAGAAACCGAGTGTCACTCAAGCGTGACAAAACTCATTAATACCGATCTGCTTAATGCTTCGTCTCGTGTCCGACATTAATCTACTTAAAAATATCGGAGCATCGAGGCTCACCCACTAGTCTTCAATTCATCCACGGGTGTGTAACGTTTTCTTATCGTAAAAGAAACATAGACGCTCGTAAGATTCCTCCCCGTCGATTTTTGTAAAATAGGCAGATATGATCGCGCTGTTAATGAAATAAAAAGGTGCAATGGGTTCGTGTCAAAGATGTACGCACCGGTATGACGAAGATCGCGAACAAGTCAGGTGAATTGCGTTCGATTAACCAGTTCGTTTGTCGCGCCTGGGTTAAAGGACGTCTCTTGCATTGAATATGTGTATTGCGACTTACCATTTATTGGTTGAAACCTTGCCAATGGATCCGAGAACTGTCGAAGTCTGTCCGTCACGTACTGCGGAGAATCTCCATTCTAGAATTAAGAAAGAAAAGATTGAGCGCGAGTCATTGAAGAAACAGAAACGATAATGCGGGTACAATAGCGGGGACACGCCAAAGTGGCCGATATCGATATTTCGATCGATATATTGGCGTCCCCAAGATGTTTACGTCATTGTTAGATCGATGTTTCACGAGTCGAATGGAAAAGCTGTATATCGGAGAAGGCATCATGCGCTCTCGAGAGTGGTACGTAGAAAACTCCTCGAACTAGCGTTACGCTCATCATTAAACGAAATTGACCGGCGATGATGATTCATGATGATTGTTAACGTGAGAAATATTTTTGCATCGCTTAATGTTTTGTTGTCTGAAGAACCGTCGCACGCTGTGAGTCACCTGGCGAATCGGTTGCATATATCGATTGTCGCCTAACGTAGGGTGTCCCGATATCATTTACTCCATCTTTGCGTGTTCTGCTCCGTTTTCAATTGACAAGTAGAGTTATCTCTTGCGAGCAAACTATTTTCATTGCCGAACAAGCGATGTAGTTTGCCTTGAAAGAGAAGAAAGAGAGGCGCAAAAGATGGAACGAAGATGAGTCGTTCCAACAGCCTCCCCCTCTGCAGTTGTGACCCCTTTGTATGTCGGAATGTCGATCGGCGTTGCGCTCTCTGATCTCCTACTCTCCTCTTCTTTCTCGCTCATTCATTCCTACGTTCTACAGGCCACTAAACACCCCGTACACATTTTATCTGGCTCTCGCATTCTCTATTTGTTTTCTGCGGCGCATCTATATGCGGCGTCGCGGCGAACTATTCTCGGAGTGAAAGCGACTTCTCACCACCGGTTCACCACCGCCTCGCCACGAAGACGACGGTATACACCGCGCTAGTTGTTACGAGAATTGCCCTGGCCTCCGTTCCTTCTCGAACTTGATACATTCTCGAGTGGTAGGCGGTTCTGCGTCCCTTTCTCTCTCACTTTTCGTCTGTCGGCGTTTAAAAACTTTTCAAGGGAATATATTCACCGTCATCATCAAAGAACCATCGTCAATGCCATAGTACCTGAAAACACACTGGAGAAACTGTCGAAGCATCACCGATAAGCTTCTCCGTACATCCCGATATCTGCTCCGATATTTTATGACGTTTCATACCCTCTAATTCTCCAACTAATTCTCCCTCGGTCTATATAAAATATCGTATACTCAAGAATGATACTTCTTGAAAGGTTTGTCCAACGAACGGAAGATCGGCGACGAGAAATTGGATTCGTTACTTCTACCGTAAAATAGAATGAGTTAACAGCGGCACGGTAAAATACCGGCTTTAAATAAGCGCGATGTTTGCTCTTGAGGATATCGGAGCTGTCTCAATGTTGGAAGTCGTCACTCTGACACAGAGCGTCGTTGATGCGCGTTCTCCTTTGGATTCGTTTGCTATCTTTCTTATTCCTACTGTCCGCGTGGGTATACGAGAAGCATGACGGCGTGACCGGTATAACAACTACGACTACGACGACGACGAAGACGACGACGACGACGACGACGACAACGACGACAACGACGACGACGGCGACGACGACTACGCCGACTACGACGACAACGATAACCACGGTTAGGACACATCGAAGAGGTCGTAACGCTATCCGGCATTAAACGATCTCATCTTCCAACGAAAGGCATATCGTAAAGACGATGCTGTATCTGAATAACTCTAGTGTCGATTCTTCGTTTTATCGTCTGTCTCCTGTCTAGTTGCTGCAGCTAAGCAAGACAAAGTATAGCGTACAAATTAAGAGAACATAGGTATAACAAGATCTGCCACAACGAAGATGAAAATAATGAATGATGTCGTTTTAGACGAAATGACAATGAAAGAATAAATGCGTATTCGAATTAATAATCGGATTTTATGTCGAATTACTCTTTGCTCAATCGACTGTACTTATAGATGCACAGCCGCACACGTGGCTCTCCGATGAAATGTCCTACGCATATGAATGAACGAGTTAGTCTGTCGAATGCAGTTTGGATTTCGGAAGAGATTTCACGGAAAATGCAATCGTTAATTAAAAAGAGTTAATTGACGATCCTAAATCATGAAATATCGACAGTGTCGTCGTCCGTTATTCATAATCATGAATATTCACGGCGTATTCGCTGTAATATCTTTCTTAAAATAGAATACAGTCTAAAGTGGTCGAAGCGCTACGAGCGACACTGAAGGAATACAGTTGAATAGAATAAAAGAAAAAAAAGAGCAAAGATGAGAGGCCGCGTGGGGGAGGGGGGTGGGGCTAATTTACGGTGTTAAGAAACGTTTGGAATGTAGAAATCTAAAAGCGGGTTTTCCTAATTTTGTTGTGCAGACACGATAGGATGGGTGATCGTCCCTTTTAAGCAGCACTTCCTAAATCTCCTCTCAGTCGTAGTCATTCTCATTAACTTTCAAACTCATTACGAACGTGTGGCTGTCTGCCATTCTTCCAGTTCCTCCTTCTACTTTTGTTGTTTAAATAATCCCGCACGGTTCACTTGAGAAGAGGAATTAAACTGAAGTGAATAGAGCCTAGAAGAAGCACATATTCTCGGGCCAACGATCGGCGTTTAGCGCCGATTGAAAGCTTGAAGAGGTTTAAAGCTGCTTGTAGAATTCAGTCACCGGTCGGTCTTATTCGATCGCGAATTCCAGAATTAACGAGACAAACACACGAGTCTCGTAGCACGAGTGCACGAAAGTAAAGAACGTAATGTAGTAACAAGAAAAACATTCGAGCCAATTTTTCCGGCTTTTCAATTACACCTTTTACCGGTCTTTATTAGATGCCGACACACGGTGATGCCGAAATAGAGCCGACGGTTATCCGTCTATCTATCCGCGCCCCTCGTTCCGTTTCGCCCTCGCAGTATCCTGATTTGTGAGCTTTCGGTAACGTGAATCGTTCCTCGGCATCGGGGGTATATTTAGCGAACATGCGTCGGGCGACTTAAACGCAAAGACGTGGAAAATATATTTCATTGTGTAATCCGCGTCTCTGGCGCGTTAAGACAGAGAACGCGCCGCGTTCCCAGTTTCAATGACGATGACAGCAGCCCTCCCAACGCGAAATCTCTCAACCGTTCTTCGTGAAATTCCTGCAGCCGTCGAGGAATCTTCTTTCGTGTTCTAAACAGCACCAAAGAAGCGCCGTGAATCCCTTCGCAATTTACGAAGTACGAGGACCAGTTCCATTTCTACCGTCGCATTCACTGATCTGCTCACCGTGATTCTCGACTCAAATTTTTCGGCTAAAGAACGATTAATTATGTGCATCCGCAATCGGATTTTACCTTCTGCATTCTCCATAATTTCGGAGATATGGTAATATCGTAGAGCTAAAACCGCATTTACGCTAAATCAACTATCATCATTCATTCCGTAAATGATAAGATTGCGTCGCTAGTTTCAGCTAGTCTCCTACTATAGTATCAAATTAGGGAAAATCCCCGAGTTCGATTGAATGTAATGAAAACTTTATGCATCATCGATAATTGTCAATTCACATAAACGTACGTAAAATCATATTGATCATCGAATTTCGTTAACGCAGAAAGTTGCGTCTACTCGCAAATACGCGTGTGTGTTCGCGTAATTAAATGTGTTAGCAACGCGGATATGAGGCGCATAAGTCTACGCTTAGTGCGATTATTAATAACGGAAACAAAAGAAAAGGAAACCGTGATAGAAGTGAAAAAACGTCCCTGAACTACCGACGATCAAGTGAAATCCACATGTGTGGCATGTGTGACACTGGCAATCTTTCCTTCCATCTTACGCCTTCTCGGATGCTCTCACACTATGTGAAGAATAAGATAACGTAGTAGAACGTACTCTGCGTTCGGAAGATTGTCTTCGACGCCACGGGCTTACATTGAATCCCAACTGGACAACTTCTGTCTATTTTCGACAAAGTCAGAGAAACACTGTTAATTTTGTGTAGTAGTAATATTAAGGATGGATGATGGAGATTTGAGACGTCGCTATGGCGCGGCACGATGTTGTACGGATGTCAGATGTCAAAGAATCAAGACGATAACGACGGTGACGACGACGACGACGACGACGACGGCGGCGGCGGCGGCGGCGGCGGCGACGGCGGCGACAAACACTACTAGTTGAGTTGTCGTCTCGCAGTGACAGGTATGCATAGGCAGACGTACGGAGTGTTTTTGCACCGCGATCAGTAATTCTCTGCTTCCTTTGTCCGTGCCTGTTAAAATATCGGAAACCGATAGTAACGTGTCGATTCCACCCAGCCGTGTCGCGTAACGCCACTTCTGATCGCAACGAGAAGGAAACAATGTTCTACGCAAGGAGGACAAACTAAATAGATGCTTTTACTTCCTTCTGTTCTATTTTCAACACGCGATCGAACTGGTCCCGCATATCTCGAAAGTTTCGATATGGAATAGGTAGCATTTAATTGGAGTTTCGCGTCATATCGTAGTGAAGAATGACAGCGGAAGGAAATGGGAGTTGTCGTACTGGACATAGATAGTCATGGCTAGGCTGCAAACAACAGCAAAAGTGTTTGTGTCTCAGCCTGCCGAGCAAAAGCGAGCGAGAGGGCGTGTTCATGAGCGTTAACCCGAATTTATCGTTCGGCTCGTGAACGCGTAATCGTAAATTGCAAAACATTACCGTGACCCGTAAAAGTAACATCAAAAGCTCGCGTTCAATTTACGAGGTCGCTTCGTTCCTCATTCAACCGATTGCCATAGTGCTTCAACTTATACAATTGGCAGATGAAAAAAATTGACGTTCCCCAGCAGCAGACGGAACTTTACGAAAATGGAAGTAATCGGAAATGAGGGAGTTTGTACCACGATGAACGTATGTATCGACAACTGAGTTAGACGATAGAAGAACGAACGACCGAAGAGGGGACGAGCGAAGAACGCACGAGTGAAGAATCGACGCGTCAAAGAACCGGCGGTCGAAGAACAAATGACCCTGCCAAACTATGAATTCACAGGAAGAAAGCTTACCGTATTATCAGCTGATGGCGAGTGATCCTGCGGAATAGATGATTGGGTCCCTTGCAAAAGAGCTTCCAAACTTTCGATGTATTCAATCGCGTTTCGAAGTATTTCAACTTTGGGTAAGCGCTGATTTGGATTATTGCTTGTCCGTCTCTTCAACACCTCAAACGCTTCGTTTACCTGCAACGGCGACGACGATAACGACGCTTTCCGATGACGAATATGTAGGTAAGAAAGAAAGAAAGACTTGAATTCGCCGCGCGTGATCGTTTTGTCTGTTAGAAAGTGTAACTTGAAAATAATCTTTCAATTCTCATCGGCACCAGAACCCCGGTGGTAATGCTTTTCCAAAAAATGATCGTCCCAATACTCCGACAATATTATTTTGCAGTATAATTGATTGGATAAGATAGAGCGGTCCGATGAAACTAACAAAAGGTAGATCTACGCAATAAATGGTGAAATAGAAAGAGCGAAGACAAAATGCATATATGGATTGCAATCCATATAGAAATTCTGAGCGTCGGACAGGCTATTGCACTAAAATGGAAGAAATGTACCGACCTTCCTCAGCCGTCTTCTTTCGCGTAGCGTAGCCGCTTTTCTTCGATCAACGGTAACGGTCTTCTTCTTACAAGCCTTGCAAGCCCAGAGCAAGCACCTGCGAGGTCCGTGAGAAGGCAAACCAGTGTCCAGTACGTGTGGATGAGGCACGTGCTCAACGGTATCACTCTCGTTTGTGATCTCATCACCGTCAGCATCGTCAACTCCGTCCACGCCATCAACTCTCTCCACTCCGTCAACCCTGTCAAGCCCGTCAACCCCGTCAACTCCGTCAACCCCGTCAACCCCGTCAACTCCGTTTGCGACGTTTGTGCCCGACGGTGATTCTGCTAAATCAGCCGAAGCATCTGCCGAAATCACCGAGGAGGCGTCATCAGAATCGAGAGTGTATCTAGACTGCGACCTGCGAATATAACCGTGAATTGACGTTGAAATTGTTTCTTCACTGTCCATTAAGCGAATGAAAGCGACGACGATGCAACAACGATGGAGCGAGAAGAAAGCAAAAATGCAGTGGTAATTGTGTGAAACAGCACTGGAAATAAAGAAGCAAAGAGGAAGCGAGGATGAAGAAGGAAGTTGGAAGCAGCGATGCAGGTGAAGAAATTTTTCTTCAGTAGCAATCGCGTTTTCGTTAGCGTTAGCCGTTGGCAGTTAACGACGAATGAATGAGCGCGGTAGTCCGACAGATAACGATAGGTACCGTGATTGGATTCGTTCCAGGTGGTCTTCCCGACTACACCCCGGCACCTCATGAGAGCGGTGACGATGAAGGATAGAAGGAGAAGGAGGGAATGAGATAGAAGAGGCGGGAGCGTACAAGTGGGGGAAGCGAAAAGCGACAAACGAGGTGAAAATGGTTTAATGTGTGACGTAAAACCGTCATCTCGTTTTGCCTTAAAATACCGATGTTCAGAGCCAAAAGTAAAAGCACCGAAAACATAACATCGAGGCCATGCCCTGCTCTCTCTTGTTTTCTCTTCCCTCGCCTATTTCCCTCATTTTTCTCCTATTCCTCGCCCATTCCTCGCCTATTCCTTTTCTCTTTCATTTGACCGTTTCCCCTCGTATTAAAGCAGACGTTAGTCCCAGTACAGAGCGCGCAAACGAATGTTTGCCATTTCTCTTGGAATTTATTCTGCCGCGTGTCCAAGGCTAGTTCAGCGATCAGTAGAGTTACACTTTACTCTTGGTCCGGGATCGATGGAGAAAGAATATCGCAGCACTTACCTAACACTGTCGTGTCGACGATAATGAGATGCATCGACAGACACTGAATTATGATCGACGCCGACGCTCCCCAGTTGGTGGTGATCATCCGTGCGCCTCTTGGAAACGTAACCGCGCAAATAGTCGCTTTCCGAGCTTGCAGCGTATATGCGTCTATGCCTGTGATGATGATGATGATGGTGGTGGTGATGGTGATGATGATGATACGGATGGTGGTATCGATAAGCTTCGTACGAAGATCTTGTCATGCTTTCATAGCCGTACGGCAGAGCCGCATCCGTCACAAGTGTCATTATTTCGACCGTACGAGTTACATCGGAAGAGAGTGTATCCGATTTTGTCAACACACTTTTTCTTCGCGACACAAAAACCGTCTTAATATCCTTCGAACAAAAGCGAATGTCGCAATTTACTCAGAAGCTCGCTTCGTTGAATACACTCGTGTTCAATAGAACAACTATCAAAGGATTTCGGCATTTATTAACAGGAGAAGCAACAAAGATCGACGAAGATTTGCGGGTGCTCCATATTCCTTGCTGCATGGCATGCTTTACCCGGTTTACCCGGTTACGTTATAAGTCATTTGGCTGAAGATTAGCGCAACAGTCACTTCTTCGATTTCCCGTATCACGTGCAGTGGCTCCTCCCACTGTCGTACACTTACGACTCCGTCTGCTCGTACACGATGACGCGTCCTAGCGACCCGTCATATTGTCTTCAACCTTTCGAAGATTTCTAAGGTTTCGAAGCGCAATCGAGTGCGCTGTAATGTGCGAAACGAGACTTGTCAAGGAGAATTAGGAGAAGTTGACAGTTCTACGCTGCAGCTGACACGTTGTTGGCCTTAGAATGTCCATCGTGGAGCAATGTAGGAGAGGGCGAGCAGAGGCTGAGACGGATAAGATGAGAGAGTGGGAGAGGCAAAGTGAAAAAACGATCGCCATCGGAGATGAGAGGAAGTGTACGTTGATGGGTTCGAAGATGTGTCCGAAGTTGCGGTGTCTCCGGCAGTCACATGACTCGGCAGGGTTGTTTTCCCGCACGTGCACACGGTTACTCCCGGACGCGAAGGGTCGTCCCGGTGGAAGGAAAATCGCGGATGGCGCAAGCGCGCGCGCGAAGCACAGACTGCCGGAGTAGAAGCGCGTACAGGACGGGAGAAGTGTGTCTTTCGTCGGCGGGTATACGTCGCCAGTGACGAAACGCACGTACATACGTCGCCCGACCCCCGCCAAGAGGATATTTTACGCGTTACTCGTTAACCCGGGAGGGCGGTCACACCCAGGCTAACTATTTTTGAGGCCGTTCAGCCAATTGCGCGCTCTCAAAATCGTCTTAGAACGGAGACCGCTCCGCCCCCGAGCCCGTCATAGATGCATTAGTTTGGCAGAATCTTGTCGCAGGGTGTGGTTTCATCATCGATAACTATCTAGATATGTGCCGCGCATAGATGCGGCGGCAGCTCCTCAAAATCCTCGACGGTAGGAAGAGGTTCGCGCAGGCGTAGACAGCCGGTTAGAGGAGCGCCTGCGTAAGCGCGACCGCGAGCGTACGCGGAAACGCGTTTGTTAACGGACAAACCGCCAAAAGGGCCGATTAAACGATCGTGCGACACATGACAATTTCTCGTTTCCTCTTCTTTCCCATCGACTCATCTCTTCGTTCCTACCCTCTCGTTTGAGAGTTCTACTGACAATTCTTTCAGCAGGACAAGGACGGCTCTTGACAAGGAGCGTCGCTGCTGCTGCTACTCGGAAGTAACTCAGCGAATTATTGTTTTACGGAACCTGGCACGAGCCTCTATCGTGTTTTGTGCTCCGCTTTCGCCGAATTAAAATAGACTATTGAGCGGCGAATAAAAGCTAAAATTACTCTGGCAGTACTCCAAAGGAGCGGAGATAGAAAACGTACTAAAGTACCCTGACGACGACACTTTTCACCAAATATCGACAGGGAAGCTGGAAGAACGGTACTGTACTGGCGAAGGTATACCAGCTGAGTTAGAACCGGAAGCTACACGATTTTCTGATAGATCGCTAGCCCAGATCGGATCAGCGACCGATACACACTCAATAATGCACTGCCAATGGCAGTTATGGCGACGCTGGACCGTAGTGCACGATAGGTGAAAGCGTGCGACTACCCTTACCACCCTTATCACCCTGCTGCAATTCTATCTGTTGCGCACCGCGCGTCCTTCGTCACTGAATCAAAGCTCAGATTGAGCATCGACCGCGAACCTCCCTACGATAAAACGGAATTGGCGCATATCCTTTTATCGGACAAATTTCCATTAGTCGCGTCTATCAGCGTTTCCCTCTCTATTCGAATATACCTGATCTCATTTCTCTAAAGTACGAATCTACACCGTCTCATTATGTTCGAGCTGTTTTCATTGTTTTACCGTTTGTCTCGTGCTTCGTTATCTATATGCTGAGCATACTTTCACCGCGAAAAAATAACTAAAAGTACAATAAGGATACTCGTTATTCGATCTAACTCTAAAATTTAAGATATTATAACTACTTGAACCTCGCCGATTGGTTACACCGCCGGTATCGTACGTTAAAGTTCCTGCCGACGGTAAACAGATCCATTGGTCCACACCGAAAGTATCACCGCATCATCGCTTTAAGCATATTACGAAGAAGCTATGAGAAATGTTCTCTTCTTACTGCCAATCGCCTTTTCAATATCAATGTCAATTCAAACGGCCGACTGTTCTGCCCTGTTCGTGCGGTCGCTTCCGACGATCCAGAAGGATCCGTTCGAATGTTGTCATCGAATCGCGCACTTATGTTGTCAGAATTTATCATGTCTAATCTAGTAACAGACGAGTCTAGAAAGACACATAATTTTTGAAAAGTAATGGAAACATTCGTTCAATCCTATTCCCCTTCATTTTTGCCTTCCACGCGCAATGTCGATGAAATGATGCATGTCTACTGGCAAATACGATTCTCGCTTATGTTATGGAACACAAACTGTGCTCAGAATTGATAAAGATAGAAGAGCGCTGCAATAGCCTCTTGAGCAGCAGTTTCATTCTTGACGAAACTCCGTACGATAGTATCTTCACTGTACAAAGGTCCAATCTGATGTGCGCGTATGCACGTGTAGTCTCCTTTATCCGCGCGTGGAAAAGTGTGCGGGGGCGTGCAAAAAGACGCGTTTGGAATGAGAAATAGGCAGGACTTCGAGCGGGACAAGTGGAGAAGGAAATCGAGGGAGAGAAAAGAGGACGAGAGAAAAGAAAAGAGACGCACGTTTAAACGCGCGGACGCAGAGGGTGCTCCTGCTTTGCACCCCTGGACCTCGTGAAAGCTCGGCACAGCTCGGATCTACTCGTGTTGTTAAACGAAGAGAGAGAAACGGGGCGCGCAAAGAACATACGGGCCCAAGAAGCGAGACAGAAAACGGGTCACTCTCTTCTCCTTTCAGGATTCGGCTGGCTGGGATACCTACATCTGCCAAAGCTGAAAGTTCACGAGAGGGCAATGCCTCGCCCACTTTTATGGGCAACCGTCCTCGTCCTCGTTCTTGTCCTCATCCTCGCCCACGACCTCGTCATCCTCATCATCCCTGCTGATGACGTTCTTAATATCCTCCTGCTTCAAACGTTTCAACGTTTCAAACGATTCAAATACGGCTAAAGAAAATTGTTAGAAAACGAGTCATAGCAGGCTAGCCTTTACCAGTAAGGAAGAACCCTGTGTTTGGAAACTGAATTCCGTTGCTGTCAACTTACAAGAATTACATAGACTAAAAGAACACGAATTAGCCGAGTTAAGGTTCCTCGACGATAGGGCGCATAAAGCCCCGACATTACCGGTAGGCATTTCAAAGGATAAACATAAAGAAAATTTGGACTGCGAGATAGAAAGGAAGAAAACGACATTGAGTACCTCGTCGAATTCTTAGAGATCAGTTCCGACTAGTCGCTGTTGCTGGCTGAGCGTTGGGCGACGTTGAAGTATGTCCTTTGCATTCCGCAAGCGGAAACGCCATTTTTATCAAACGAGCTGTATCAATTTAAAGAGCATAATAAATAATCTGTGCATTCCGCAATAGCGGTCTAGATTAAAAAACGGTATACAGGTGACAAGTCTCTGAAGCGGATAATACACACCGTAAAAGTTGTAGTACACACCGTGTTTTCCAAAATCATCTTCACTTTGAAGACGACAGAAAAACACGTAGCACAAACGATTTTACGCATGGTCATTAAATAGCAATAAAATTGTGTAACCGAACATCTATTCGTGTTCGGAAATGTAAAATGCTTTCAGTCTCTTTTTCCAGGAAAGAATGTTACGTATCCCAGCGGTGCAAAATTTTTCTCGATTTCTTGCTCTTGGTCAGGCTCTTGGTCAGGTGTATTTTGAAAGAAGGTCAAGGCTCGACATATTACGTTCCTTTAGCACATGTTGAAAAGGAAAAATTGGGCGTCATGAGCGTCATGACGGACGTGTTATCGCGTCTTCCAGAATAAAACGGCGGATAACAGGAAAAATTGGAACAAACCTCTTCAACCTTGAGAAATATACGTAATGACGGAGTCGCATTCGTACAGGAGCAGGTCGAGTAACAATTGCTGGAGAACTTTCATCTGTCATATCTTCGTCGTAGCTTCGATCTATGCCACTTCAGAGCCGTGAATGTTGTCCTAATATTGTTCTTTGTTTAGTCGCTCTTGACATTGCATCCTCGCATGAATCGTTTCATGTGCAAGTAGAAAATATGAATCAGATAACCGCGAGTATGACGAGAACATTGATGAAATGAGAAGAAGCAAGGGCGAGTCGACGTTTGCTGTTATCATCAGCTGATTGAATAGAATAGATTGTCTAATCACATTTTGGACCTATCGATCCGAATGGCCGAATTGCCAGCGACGTTCTAGTCCAAACGAAAGGGAATCGTCAGTCACGTGCCGTGCCAGACTACTTTGCGTTATCGTGAGCCTCTCTCTCTCTCTCTCTCTTTCTCTGGCTGCGAAGATAGAAACAATGCAGATCTGTAGAACACATACGCATCGATCATTGGGTAGGCCCGTAGAACAATGTTCCGTAATGTTTGAGGCACGAGTGTGTTATCGAAGGCGACAACGTATACGCACCTACGACGACAATGACGATGAGAACGCCGACGAGAACGATCGTAATAGATATGGCGATTATTTAGATCGCAGGTTCCAGCGCGCCTGTCGGAACTTAAGAAGTTCGTACCACTTCGTATCGGGAATGGTGAAGCTATCAAGAGATGTAGGTGAAGTTCCACGCAAAAGCTTGAGCCGGGAGGATGGTGAATGCGAAAGAAACGGTAGAACGAGAGTGACAAAGATAGAAAGGGTGGTGCCACGGCGAAGAGATCGGGGATAGACGAGAACGAGTGAGAGAAAGTGAGAGAATGCGCGACTGGTCGAAGCAGAAGAGCGTAGGAGAAGGGTAGAGAGAGAGAGTGGAGAGGAAGGGAGAATGAGAGAGGGAGACGCAGGGGTGAAAGGCGAAGAGAAGAGAAGTGTGGAGGGGTATAGAGTATCGGTTGGGTCGTGTGTTGCGGGCTGCTGCGGCTCGGGCGCGACAGTCCTGCCCCGACTGCCGTTGGCAGAAGCTCTCCTTGCTTTTGTCGCGTTTCGTAATAAGTTTAAAGGCTGTCCAGCATATTCCGTTCGACCCCATGATCCAGATTGCATTGTCGTGTATAATAACGGATCGGATAAAAATCTGTGGACAGCGGAGCAAGCGTGACCCCGACATTAGGAATCTCGAATTGTTTGCACACGCGTCACCGCGAACGATCCACTAAGGGTGCCGCAAAGGCTATCATGTCGAGTAGCGCGCATCACACGTCGCAGATAGACATTCTCCTGGAAATCGTAGACGATTAAGTGACGCCAAGCAGCCGATCCCTTATCTTATGCACAGAGAGAGAGAGAGAGAGAGAGAAAGAGAGAGTTGAGAGAGAGAGAGAGAGAGAGAGAGTGAGAGAGAGAGGAGGAGCGCGAGGGAGTGAGAGGGTGCGAGAGGGAGAGAGTCTACCCCCGCCGCATAGTTAAGGATTGTCGTGACTCGCCCAAAAACATTTGCTTGCCCGCCACCACCCGCAGTGTGATCCCAAGAGCAATTACGTGAGATTTTTGCATTAAACCTTCTGATAAATCCGCGACCCGATTTGACAGCCAGCCGCGCAACGTACATACATATACCCAGGCGCGCATTTGCACCCCTTCACTTTTTACTACCCACAACAATTAAAAGAGGTTAAAATAGGGGTTAAAAAGAGACGAAGAACGTTGTGGAGAGAGGTGACAAGCGCGAAGTGGAAATTATAACAGTTCGTAAGGTACTCCAACAGGAACGAACTAGTGAACTAAGCAATCTGCGGACTCATTCATCGCTAACATTTAAAGATGCCGCGCTTGAAAAATTGGTCGAGCGTCTTTTCGTCCTTCAAGTGTAGACTCTATGGGATAAAGAGAGCAGGTAATAAAGACAATTTGATGTACGAAGAATCAATGTGAAATTAAAACAAACAAGGGGGAGAGCGAGAGAGAGAGAGAGAGAGAGGGGTGGGGGCGATGGGAGGCGTACCAATGATCTCCTTCAAAATAGGCGGCAAATCAATGTACGCGAAAAAACAGTGCGCAAAAACAACTAAACACGTTACACTTGGAAATATTCTACACTGATTGGGGTAACTATGATACTATTTCCGATACGCAACCAAGCCAATTCGTAGTAAGAGCGCAAGTGATGGTACAAAGGAAATTCGAGTTTTCGCTTCGAAAGTTCGCGTCAATTATGCGTAACATCAAGATCGGTATTGGTTTTCTTCGTGACAACAATCTTTTCTGAAAACCGTATTCGGAACGCAGACGATCTCAGTGATGGAAAACGCACAGCTCTGCAATTGCATGCGATGGAATATGTATTTATACGTGCGGTCAGAGTCTGCAAAGGGAATTTTTTGGAGAACGGTATATCGTGCGTAAAGTTCGCGCGATTATTCTTTTACCTTTCGGGAGTAGGATAATAAACAGAAGAAAATTTTGTATCATCCACGCAAACCGTGGTAATGTAAATGCAACGAAATTCGCAAAACGCAAGGAACCGGGATTCTTCTTCGTTGACGATCAACCTGTGCAATAAGATATTGTCGATATATTGCACTCGCGTCTACCGATAAGGAGTAAGTGAACTAAGAATGAGAAAATAGGTCATTTTGGCGGCAAACTGAAAGTCAGTCATTAAAAGCCATTTTATTTAGGGGTTAAAGTTACTCGGGTCGGTACGTTAAAAGGAAAGTGGCAAAACGATCGCAGGAAACGGAAAAGGGAAGAACCGGAGAGCGAGAATATGTACTGGCCTGATACAAAGTTTCTATGCGGTCCTGAAGATAATGCCGCTGCTGGTGGTAAATGAAATTAGAGTGGCAGTAGGTGGAATCGTGAAGAAACGCGGAAACACGAGCGAACGAGAGAAAATTACATCAAGGAACAGTTCCAGCCATGTCATGGGAGACCATTTCGTCCAGGGATTATCTCGGGCAAGTATCAGCGAATGCACTTTGCATCAAACTCATTGCACGTTTCGCCCGCTTCTTTCTTCAAACGTTTGTTCGTTTCTTCATCATTTGTTTACGCGCGGAATAATCGTAGAACGGACACCGATCACATGATTTCTTTATGAGTCCGAATGGTGCAGGAGACAATTGAATAGAAAGGCTTATACATCGATATATGCGATAGTATTGCTTGGCAATGATCGAGGACATTACAATTTGCACATTATGACACACGTTAAATAGATTGACAGTGTGGTGTCATCCAGGTTTTATCCCGGTATGACTTAATGTTGCCGCATAAATGGATTTCGTGTAACCACTTTTCTATGAAAGTAGGCACCGTGAACTTGAATCCTTTCGAAATGGACAGAGTTTCGGCGCGTAACGCACCCGTATAGTCGCGTTTACACCCACCTGATGGAAGAATCTTACCAACCAACTTTACTATCGGTTCTCAGAAATTTACTTGGCGATTTACTTATCAATTGGTTTGCCGATTGATGCAACAATGACAGGAGTATCGTCGCTACGGTGGTTATCATATTCAATTCCTTTCTACCTGAAGAATATCCGCAAGGTCAAAATAACTGTG
The DNA here is from genome assembly GCA_033815515.1 of Cryptocheilus praepositus. Taxonomy (NCBI): domain Eukaryota; kingdom Metazoa; phylum Arthropoda; class Insecta; order Hymenoptera; family Pompilidae; genus Cryptocheilus; species Cryptocheilus praepositus. The sequence continues at coordinate 195,873 of JAWWQZ010000018.1, read as the reverse complement.
ATTGTACTGTCGGTACTTCCATCCCTGGTCGTGTCCCGTTATCCTGTGTAGAGATTTTATGTAGGTCAGCGAAAGAGGTCATCGCAGGTGCCTCGCCCAACAACGAGTGAACGTACGGTGGGAAAGCGGCAGTCGAATCGAGTGGCGGCAGTGGAGGCGATAGTGGAAACGATGGTGAATGCGACCGTGGACCCGATACCATATATCTCGTCGTTAACGTACGGTGCAATTGCGCCCGTGATCACGCGTACTTCCTTGCTATACCGCCAATGCATGCAAAGCAACGATGGACCAATCACTTTTTCCTTTTTCGCCTAGTCAGTGTCAATGAAACAACCCTCACACACACACACACCGTTAGCAAAGGCTCTCCTTACCTTGCCTCAGAAGCATTTGTCAAATTTGCAAACTTTCTGGTAGCGCAACTAAAACCTAAGCCCATGCTTATTCCGTTCAGTTAAAAGTCATTACACTGATAGCGAGATCAGAAAAGATATCGACATACACATGATAACTTAAATATCGTTTGAAACGTCTTATCAGGGGTTCTGCCAGTCATCAGTTGTCGGCTACGGCCTTGCTGGGTAGTCCAGATGGATCGCGACATCCCCTGGACGTCTGCGAATTCACAGAGGAGGATTACCGACGTCAGAACGGTAACGTAGGCGGCCACTACCATAACGGCAGAAGTAATATTGGCCTCTGGGAATGCCTGGTAGGTTGTAGACGACGGGTGGACCAATATTTGGCACGTAGGAAGGTAAGTCACATCTCTGTTTCTTTTCCAATCGATTATAGACATATCGGTCAGTGGCCAAATTTCCAAGAAGCCTGCTGCCGGAATGTCATTCAAATGCTATCCGAATGTTATTGAAACACTATTGGGACGCTACTTGAACTTGCCTGTAGACTAACCAGTGTTTAGGCACACCGTATTGCCAAGTTGCACCTCTGTCGCTCATCTGCTAATGAATCTTTCTTTATCTAAATGAATTTGCCTCCGCTAATCGGATTTCATTTCGTGTACGATAACGCGCGCGCACTTGCCACTGCTTACACGCCTAATCAACCTTGCGACACTGACCCTCTTCAGACACAAGGAATCGATTTTCACCTCAGTATCGTGGCTCCTAACAATCTTTCCACCCCTGTAGAAGCGTTCGCGCTCCACAATCCTATATATTTTCATATATTCTATACCTCTGAGAGAATCGCCATTGATAAACACATTTAAACATTTCTATGCAGTATTCAACATCGCACAAGTTGGATCTTATTAGGTGCCGTTATTACTGCATGAAACAGAGCTACATCATTCTTAGAGTCGATAATGTGACACGTTCACTAACGTCACAAGAGTTTTCTTATACAATGTGTGTGCGCGTGTGGAAATACGTGTGTGGGCGTTGGTGTGTATGCGTCTACATCCACAAACTTCTAACGTTAACATGGTCAAGGACGCATGATCCCAACACACGCGGATATAATTAAAAAATGGATTCTGGCGCGTTCCTCTAGTTTCCCACAGCCTCCGGTATAAATTTTCCTAGCCGTGTATTCGCTTGATTTAACCGAAAGAGTGCGCATGGACGGAAATGGGGAAAGACCGGAGGGGGGTGAAGGGTGCAAGAATCCTATTTGTGATAGCGTTATCACCGTGCAGTGCCAAGAAGAAAGTTCAGGGTCGCGTCAATGTATAGCTCACTTCTCCATCGGTGATGCTATTGATGCGTTACGATACACCATAATTGACGTTCTCAAGTTTTATAGATGTTAAGCGGGCAGCCTAACACTCTTAACAATATTATGAAAATCTTGTATAGCAAGTATCACCATAATCTCGTATACCGTTTAAAGAGATCTTAAAAGAGATATTATAAGATTTGAATTCCTTCTAGAACCGAATGAATACGTATAAGCTTTATGTAATTGACGTTCTCAAGTTTTATAGATGTTAAGCGGGCAGCTTAACACTCTTAACAATATTATGAAAATCTTGTATAGCAAGTATCACCATAATCTCGTATACCGTTTAAAGAGATCTTAAAAGAGATATTATAAGATTTGTATTCCTTCTATAACCGAATGAATACGTATAAGCTTTATGTAATTGACGTTCTCAAGTTTTATAGATGTTAAGCGAGCAGCTTAACACTCTTAACAATATTATGAAAATCTTGTATAGCAAGTATCACCATAATCTCGTATACCGTTTAAAGAGATCTTAAAAGAGATATTATAAGATTTGTATTCCTTCTATAACCGAATGAGTACGTATAAGCTTTATGTAATCCGCCACCATGCAGGTGTACGATGGCATTCCTTTAGAGAACTCCCAACGCCGTGTCGTTTATTCATGTTTTTCTCTTCACTTGCTATTTGCCGCATCTCTTCCCTGCGAAATTTATGTTGCTGTTTGCAACCCTTTTGACTGCTTCGGACTCCATTGGACACGTTAAAAGAGTAAAAACCATCAGAGAGATTCCGGTTTTAGAATATATGGCAGTTTACACCTTGAGCATGTAGTTTCCGCTAAATTAAGTATACAGAATATAGGCATGTAATAACATTCTTAACGAAACGACTCTAGGATTGAGGAATTTCCAATTTAGGACTATAATTTCTAATAGAGATTTTCTTATACTCTTTTACATGCGTTAGACAGCGATATCGAAAAATAAATATTTGACTGATAAAAAACATAATTTTTCCGAAGCTATTAAAGTTCAACAAACAGAATACTATTCGTTTTGAAAGGAAATCACCGCCTATCAAACCGTATATATCGACTATCTTTTTAATGTCTCCGATTCAGTAGAAAAGTGTTCATTTGAAAGATTTATCAAGTTCTTATTAAGATTCTATTCATATGTGAAGAAAGATGCTGCGAGCAAGACATGAAATGAAGAATAAGTACGAATGGGTAATTAACCGTTCTATGCTTTAGGTGGAGCAAGGATTAAAGTTGTATCGGGCCCACAAGCAACATGCTGCTGTCAGAAAATGGAGAGGCGCACTGAAAAGCATCAGACAGCGAGAGGACAAGTTTGTTCTTCTCGGATACCTGTATCAGGCCTATATGGATTGGGGAAAATACAGGTATACCGATAGATGCAATTTCAAGCGATCATTTTTCACGATTACACGCTAACTCGAATATATCGTAAAATTGGAGATTTTTCTGCTTCTGGATTGCTTGAACGCTCTTTCTATGTGTATTATATTCTCGTTTACCGCCGTCCCTTCTATTATCGCGTACGACTTTGCATTAGAGTAGTCATGTTTCGGTCCAGAAACGTAACAGAAATGAAATAATATAAGAAAAGGCGGCCAAGAGAACTGTTCGTAGAAGCGAGTGAACATTGATTTCCAACCGTGTCTCCGCGTACGGTACACGTGGATGACATATTGATGTCGATGTCTCGCTCCCATTCCCCGCCCTATCTCCTCTGTCTGTCTGTTTTCCCTCTTCTCGCTCTTACTTTTACTGCTTTGTCATGTCGTCACTGACGCCAGTTACCGGTCGGTTCATTTTGAAGCACAACGGGAGTACGAACTCACCACTCGAAAGAGGGTTCGCTTGTCTTTCATAAGAAATTAATGAGAAGGCCGTGGTAGAGGCTGGGAATTGTTTATCTTTCGTAAGAAAAGTAAAGATCATCTCCGTTGAATCATGCTTCTATAAAGCGGTTAATGAGCCCGCCTAATGCACTGTGCATATTTAATGACCGCTGACAATAATTAGCCAGGCAATCATTCGCTGTAAGAAGTACGAGACAAGGGATACTTTGAAAAATGACGTGAAATAAAAAGAACCGTGCATGAGATCGCAATGACCAAAGAAACGTATGTACGTTAATACTAAGGTATATGAAAGCCAACGCCGACATAAATGAACGTTGAATATGCCCATATCTCTGCTTATGTGCGGTCAATCCTTAACGTTAGGTCTATCGCCTCAAACAACGAATAGCAGCCAACAAGAGTAAATAGGTAAAGTGTATTAAACGGCCGTACACAATAAAATAATAATCTGTGATGCGTTCAAAGCAACGAAACTTTTTTATATCAAAGATGAGATTGAGAAATTCAATTCGAAGGGTGGGTGAAATAACGAAATTCACTTAACAATTGAAGCTTATTATTCGACAGAGTGTATTCGGTAGGTTTGTAAATGTTTCACATAATTTACATTTCCAAATATAAACGGGAAGAGAAAAATGAGTGGAATGAGAAAAAGAGGAAGAGCATTTTCTGGCTCCTTCATACGGTAGGAAATCAGTAACAATTCGCTCAGTAGCAGGTTGCTCAGTAGGCGGCCACTTGACGGTATGAAGAGCCATACGAGGTTATATACGGTACCACACTAGTGTGTGTGTGTGTGTATGTGTGTGTCAGTGAGAGGGGAGAGAGAAGGAGCTTAATAAAGAGATCGTCGGTAAGAGATAGCATTTATTTCACGAGATACGCCGAGTGGTCGAGTACGCGAAGCACGAGAATCCTTGACATCGTAACGCGGTCTTTTCCTTCCCTACTTGTCGGCTCGTCGCCGCAGGTATTTGCCCCGAATACATTGGACAAAGAACAGTCGACACCGCGAATTAGGAGATGATAGAGGAAGACATGATAATTTAAGCTTCGATACATTCGAAATGTTGTCTCTGTTAAATTTCGCAGGGACAGCATTGACTTCGGTCACAAACAGTTATGCATCTCCGAAGAATTGGACTCACCCAACATGCGAGCAGAGGCGTATTTAAATTTAGCCAGGGCTCACGAGCGATTGGGAGCCTTAGATAGAGCGTTAGACTACGCAAGGCACAGGTACATCTCACCCTTATGTTTCTTTCCGCTCCGTGTCCATGTGCGTGATTCGTTGTCCTTCGACTGTCGTAGCTTGTATAACGAGTGCGACCAGTGTGCCACCTCTGGATTAGTTCACTTGACCGTAGGCAGAGTCCATCTAGAGTTAGCCGGCTTCTGCAAAGCATTGGAAGCATTTCAAAGAGCTCACAAAATAGCTCATGCCATTCAGGACCCCTCATTAGAGTTGCAGGTGGGTGTAGGTGAAGAACCGTTTTCCAACCGTCGTCCGTCGACTCTTTGCAGGAGCTATGAGTAACAATGGGGATAAAGTAAGCGTGTCCGTTTCTACTCGTAACCGTTGAACTTCCTTCGCAGGTCTACGTTGGCTTGTCGGAGTTATTCTGTAGACTGCAGGACGCGGAAAAGAGCGCGAGATACGCGGCGAGAGCTTACGATCTCTCGCGAAGCTTGCAACTCGGCGACTTGAATTCGAGGCATCACAGAGCGGCGCTTCTTCAAATGGCCGCTGCCCTTCGAAAGAAGGGCGAATTAGGCGACGCACATGACTACTGCTCGGTAAACTTTCTGCACAGCCGACCTCTTCACACTTTTTAACAACGCCAATTTATCGTAGGAAGCAACACGATTATCCCTCGTTTCCGGTGATCAAGCCAGTTACGCTCGTAGTATACGCATTATGGGGGATATTTATAGAAAGAAGTCCGATATAAACGTAAGTCGGGAATCGCGGTCCGTTCGACGAAACGTTTTCATTATTCGTACGAATAATTTGACACGATTCGTTCCTATTCACAGAAAGCTTTCCGACAGTATGAAAGTGCAATGGGTTCGGCAGCAGCTATGGGAGATCGTCTGTGTCAAATGGAAGCGATGGACGGGGCCGCAAGGTGCCTGGAGGCACTGCGGTTGCAGCATAAGATATGCAATTGCCGCCCGCTCGAGTTTAACACGAGATTACTGGAGGTGGCTGGCTCAGTCGGTGCCAAGGTAATCGACCTCCGAGGTGACCTTTCGCTGTGTCGCTCCCCTCTTATAGCTCGTCTCTCCTTTCAGTTGCTAGTGAGAACCGTTAGATCGAGACTGTCGCGGATCTACGGCTCGTTGGGGGACGAAGAACAGAAAGGACATCACGAAAGATTAGCCTCCGCGATGGAGGAGGATCTGGAATTACGATGTGGCGGCTGCAACGAACCCTTCGGTTTGGAACCTGATAGTCTCGAGGCGTTGCCTTGCTCTCACATACTGCACGCTAGGTAAACCAGACCGGATTGTTGCGGCCGATTGATGACAGCGGACATCAGCCGCGACTAATTCACATTGTTGCAGATGCGCCTATGATATTCTCAAAAGGCGTGATAAGAAGAAGAAGCGCCTCTGTCCCGATTGCCACAAGTCCGTAAGCTCACGTTTGTACCTGCACTGCGAGGATCCACACGGCATGAATACCTTGAATCATAGTTCCTTGAGTCTGGCGTCGCTAAGAGCCAGTAGCTTGGCGACGTTGGAGGACTGTCACGCCACCAGTAGTGTCTAAAGATCTCCTATTCGATCACGTTTCACTTTAAATCGTTCAAACCTGTTTGCGGTTAGATAATTTTATGATCGTTAAAGATTAAACGAAGATACGCAGGATATAAAAAATATACATACGTACACGCACAGACAAACACACCCACACGCGCGCGCACACGCCGCAGCAAGTGCAACACATAATTACGAGTCAACAAAAGCGTAGCACAGTGCAAAGAATTTAATGGCAATAAAAATGCACGACGCCTTGATCGCTCGCATATTACCGTATGTTATCATCCTGCTCAAACGATTGTCCTTTCCACGAAGTCGCGCAATGACACAAGAACGCCACCCTCTTCGACGCTCCGCTGCAGGTCGTTTCTAAAGATCCGATACGTTCCGCGCGATTAGCTCCGACGTTAGTAACCATACTCGTCATGTTAGAAGATTTTCCGACTTAACAAACAATGCATTTTCATTCACCATTTTATTTATCCTGGTCATTCGCCTTCGCAAAAAATCCCTTCTCCGTTTCTCCGAATAAGGATATATTTCAATATACATTTAAATCAATGAAATAAATGAAAGCCGTGAACACGCGTTATAATAAATGACGCCGCCGAATTCATGCACTCAACGATTCCATAATTTCTTCAATTTTCTCGGAAATTAGAAAATGATATGTTCTCATAAGAGAATACAGTTTTTACAGCTGCACGCGTTCGCGATTAAATTGTCTGTTTCGATTAAACGTAGACGATGGGAAAATCTGAGCAGCCCTTGTGCCGGCTATTATTGATTTGCCGGCGTTTCGCAGCTGTGACAGTCTGCAAAATGCTGAGAAAAGACACAGCAACCGTCCGCAGGCGAATATGACAAAAAAGAATTATTTGCACTCTCTTTAAATCGTCCTATCTCCGAAACTATGAAGAGTTCAACGGGCGGCAAGTGGTCTATCTTCGGCGGAAAATACCCTGTATCGAACGGTACGGGTCCGCGGGAAAAAGGAACGTACAATTTTTCGCCATCTTTTGCCTATTATGGGCCAATTTTTCTCAATATTTCCATTTATTTTTTCTCATATCCTAGGAGTCATTGCGAATTTTGGTGTCCAGTTTGTTCACTGGAAGGGCATCAGATACTCATAATTCGTCGACACTCATAAATACACGTTTTGTCCGCATCTTTACGCATTTACGTATTATTTTTCATCTATTTTCCATCAAAACTTTTGACCAAGAAATTAACATTTCCTTTTTGTTTCTGGTTTACATACGGCTGGATACCTCGGGTAACTGCTGAGAATATATATACATTCTACACCATTATTATGGGTATAATATTTCAATCCTTATTAAGCTACCTTCATATAATTATACTGAACTAATGTAAACAAAAGAGAGCAATAGAAACGAATGATAATAATATTTACCGGCAGATGGTATTTAATAGGGATAATTGTTTTTGGTGAGATCACTCGTAGGAGTGCAACCTTATCGACCGAATACGGAATGAGATGGCAAGACTGCTCTCGGTGAGAATTGATATTAAATCGATTGATCGTAATTTGTTTTAAAACTTTAGGTTTCAGTAGAACGATACAAATGAATATTGTTTCATTTATTCCTGCTGCTGCATCATAATTTCAGGACGATCGGTACAGTGCTTAACACTAGATTGCCCAAAGCAGTCATTTTGACTGTTTTTTAATTTCAATTAGAAAAACACTTATGAAATTGATGATACAATTTCTTAGAATTTGGTGACTTTTTCTATAACATATAAATGGGTTTATGAATAATTGTAGTTACTTCCGCCCTCCTTTATTTCCGTATATATATATGTGTTATACCTATATTGCCCAGAAGCAGTCATTTTGACTGCGGTAAATTTTAAATAATCAAAAGATTTTTATTTATTGAATTGAGTAAATTTCTTATATGACCTGTCCGGCTTTGTATTGAAATATGATGCATGATAAATTGTCGATTTGGGTGTATACTTGATAAGTGTCAGTTGCTCAATAAGCTAAAGTAGTACTAGTTATTCGAATCTTTATAAAGTGTTGTTCTAACAAGTTGTTTATTTTATTTCTTTTGTGCCCTAACTTTATGAAAAAAATGTCGAACAGAAATGAGTTCTTGGAAAAGCTAACGAACATAAGTGAAGAGTGCTCCGATATAGAATCCAATGCAACAAATTCTGAACTATCATCTGAATATGAAGCGGATTATATTGAAAGTGAAACATCTGACGCTGAAGATAGTGATGAAGAGTCGATCACCAATGATGAAAATGAAAGTGTCATCAATATGCCCAGGAAAAGGTGTAGGGTGCTAACTAGTTCAGATTCTGATGAAGAAACTGAAAATACGTTTCAGGAGGTCGAAACAGCTGCTGATGGTACTGTGTGGACAAAAATTGACGAAGGTGGTATTCCTGGAAGGATACCATCTGCTTGTATTTTCAAGAGTGTGAAAGGGCCAACAGGCTACGCAAAAAGGAACATTGTGGCAGATAATCTTATCAGTGCATTATCGTCGATAATAGATAACTATATTATTAAACATATAAGAAAGTGCACAGAAGAATGTCGCCGAATTTTGCGGAACGGTTGGACAATATCATTACCGGAAATACGTGCATTTATTGGGATTCTATATGCTCGTGGAGCTTACGAGGCAACAAATTTTAAATTGAGTTATTTATGGTCAGCGAAGTGGGGTCCCGAATCTTTTAGAAAAACTATGGCCAGAGAAAAGTTCAAGCAAATCCTACGATTTATTCATTTTGACAAAAGAACCGAATGCAGTAGGCGCTTACAATCAAATAAATTTGCCTTGCTTTCGGAAATATGGGTTAAGTTCATTGAAAACAGTCAATATGTACCGTTAATATTTACTAATAACCTGTTATATAACTGTAAATAACATAAAAAATATTAAAAATTAATTTTAAATAAATTTCTTTACATATTTGTTATTTTTTCACAATGCAGTCATTTTGACTGTTTTTGGGCAATATAGGTATACAAGAAATCTCGGGCAATCTAGTGTTAAGGAAATTGGATAGATTTGGAATATGGCTATAAATACGTGACAAATGAATTAAAAAATGTTATTTTAGAAGTGAAGGTTCAGTTTTTTTTTTTAATTTTCAGCATTAATAGGAAAACTGACAAATAAGAGGAGAGTGGGCGATGAATCACAGATAGTTTGTATATGCATTTGCTCTTACCGCTATTCATATATCGAGAGATAATTATTTAAATTCTAGGTACTCCGTGTGCCTACTGTATCGCAATTACATAGTTCGTTAAAACGTATTGAGAAATGCGTCGTCGTTAAAACAGTATGCGACGAGAATTCTTTTATTTTCAACTTCACACGTCCTTCGTCACATTGTACACTGGTTCTGATCCTATAAATAGATGAAAAGGAAATTACGATTTTGGTGAAATTCATTTAAAAAGAGTTTGACGATAGACAAGGTCCCGATTTAAATTCAAATGTTGAAATAAAATGCGCATCCTTAATATAAGTCAGTATCAATAGATATTTGATACGATAGAAGCATTTGAGTGCATTATGTTACGCAGGACTAACCTCTCTTTTATCATGAGGATTTGTGTATAGCTCCGGCTTGAAACTGCACCAAAATTACCAAGTACGTAGTCGTAGCGGCGATCATCTGGCAATATACGAAATTGATTAGACCGATATCACACAACATGGACCTTAGTAATTTGACGTCGCATAAAGAGACTTTGAGAAATGTTTTCTTACCGAATGATAGAGAGTATTGTCAAGAGGAAAGAATCCGCAGGCTGTAAATCTAACATTCCGATGAAGAAGTTCAAGGGAAAATTGTTGAAGCTAAAAAAGATCTGCATTGATGATACATTGAAAATAATTGTCAGTTTAAAAAACAAGCGATTGAAATATTTATATAATAACGTATTCAGGTGATTTCGTGAGTATAGCTGATCTTAATATGACCTCATATGGCAATCTAATGCAAGGACCGACATGTTAAAGGATCACATTATACTGACTCGATGATTGATATACATTGATGATACATTGAAAATAATTGTCAGTTTAAAAAGCAAGCGATTGAAATATTTATATAATAACGTATTCAGGTGATTTCGCGAGTATAGCTGATCTTAATATGACCTCATATGGCAATCTAATGCAGGGACCGACATGTTAAAGGATCACATTATACTGACTCGATGATAGCCAGTGTATATCTAATGAATATATATGTATATCGGTAAAGCAGATGATATCGTCATAATGGAAAATGTTTCAAAAGGAATGATAACTCTTTGAACGCATCTTTCCTTGAATTACCTGCGCTTTAACTTTCTCATCGATCGTACGATTCATCAGACTGTGAACAATATTTCCGGTACGGTCGAGCTGTAATGATTATAGGAGGAGCAACTAGAAATGGCACAATTTTCAAGGTAATTCTCTGTTAAGCGGAAAATAATTATTGTAACGAGTGTGTTCCGATTTGTGTCTACTGTGAACTGATTTATTGTCTACTTATGAGAATCTATTGATAGGTCAACGATGCGAGTAGGATGAGTAAGATAAGTATACCGCAACTTACTTCCGCCGAGATCATATTAACCTTAGTAGTGAGCATCAGAAGCGGATAATTGAGAAAGATGAGCCACCACATTGTGCTGGCGAAGGACCAAACGTTGAATCGGTCATGGAGGAGGATCAAGGCGATCGCGAAGTAGCCGTTGTAAATGAGCGAGAAGAAATGGAATCCTATCGCACCAAGGATCGACGGGGAATAAAATGCGGCGAACTCGGCGAGGATCTCGTGGAGTCGCGCATGGAGGTTGGCCAAGCGCAGGAGTTCGCCCATCGTCGAGCTGTTGACGAGCACTCGTTGGATCTGGCTCAAAGTGCTCGAAGGGGTTGTCGCCGAGGGCGCCGAACTCGCCGGCAGTAGCCCTATCGAGCGATTGACGTCGGCGAACCTGCTCTCGATCACTCTCAGAACGAAGACGTACTGCAGCATGAACCAACCGACGAAGAAGCTCGGTACGGTGTCGGTGAACCAGACGATCGGGCTGGTGTGATAGGCGATGTAGTCGAGCAGCAACGTGCCGACTAACAGACAGTTGAATAGGGAGCAGATGACGATGCCCAAGAGAGTCTGCCTGCAGCCGTTCGGATCCTTCAACTGGCGAGCGTCGAAATCGACGTCGAGGAGACGATTGCCGATGCGCACCAGGTTCCTCTGGCCGAACGCGTGCCTCAGAAACATTACGCTGATAACGAGCGTCCCGAGGACACCCTGACCGATCTCGATCGCCTTCGACAGGCTCAGCTCCCGGCTGTGGTCGAGATAGTAGCGGCACGGTAGCGAGAAGTAATTCACGCCGACTATGATCAGCGTCAGCAGGCCGTTGTACGCAATGCCCAATTTCGAAGGTAGAAAGTACGACGACTTGTTCGCGTTCTTGCACCGTGGGACGCAACGTGGGACGCTCCTCGGTATCGAGAATGTTGCGAAACCGATCACCTTGAAGAACTTGAGCAAAAGCCGGCAAGCCTGGAAAGTACCCTCATCGCCCTCACCGAGCTTCTTCATCGTAGCGTCTTGTTTCATTATTCACCATTAAAAAACAACACACCGCTCCGCGCTCAATCGTTATGCCGAACGGCGATACCGTTTCATCTTGCGTATCTTATCCTTTGCTATGCGATATTGCCACGATATTCCGTAGGCAGAGAGAAAAGTGCATTGTAGAATCACCTCGCCGGAAAGAAATCGCCAGTGCAGGCGGCCAGTTAAAGAAGCGGCTCAGATTATCGAAACGGCATTTAACCGTGGAATTCGTAGTCCTTTGACGCTTTCGAATAGACCTTTGCACCCCCGGAAGTTTCAATAGCTCGTGACACAATGACACTGCGCGACTGATGAATAGTCCCACGGATGAACTTTGCACGTGCAGGGGTCGGTTAATTATTCATTCAACACCGAAGCGTAGGCGTTGCTGTTCTCACAGATAATGAACTTTGCAAGGACATTGATATTCATCTCCGTTATGTTAACTTATCAATACTGACGCATGGAGAATAATGCAGCGGGCGTCGCATTAAAAATGAAGATTTGGCTAACGATTGACGGAAATAATTTACACCGCGATATGATCGTCAAAAGATAGGCATCGCGAAAAAATGTCCTCTTCACTTATTTACATCTATTGTCTTCTATTACCTTTGAATGTCAGGTCAATTGGAATGTGGTTAACGCAGATCGAATTGATAGGTAAATGTGCCTGCTAGTAATTAAGTTGTTAAATATTCATTAGATTATTCCTTTTGAAACGCAATATTAAGAGAATCCTACCCGTGCCAATTGTCTATAGAATTTCTCAGTTATCTCCGTCACCTTAGATAATGAAATGGGTTGCTGTCGGAGGATTCATTTGTTCGGAGATCGTGTAAAGGCCCCCGAAAGGTTCAGTTCTTCGACGAACGAAGGGAGTAGCTAGAATTGAATTAGCTGATGATGAAGGTGATATTGTCACGAAGGTTTCCATGTTAAAATTGTTCTCCTTAGCTAAAATAGTTGCATTTCAAAATATCACTAAAGAATGTCAAATGAAAAGAAGCATAGCTTGTAACGTTTTTTATTCAAAATATTTGTGATACAATTGAAATAAACATATTTCGAATAATGAAGGCATTTTTCATTAAACATGCAACGTATAATTTCCCTTATTTTTAAATGGAAACTTATTTCGAATCTCGCGATATCAAAACATTCTCTTCAATGCAATTCATTAAAAATACATGATGTACGTAGTATCCTTTCAAGTAGGCTACGTGCTAGTCGTGCCACGTACGTACATTTTCAAAGCACTTCTAAGGCGTTGCTTCCTTCTTCAATTGTTCCGTACGATTCAGAGAAACCGAGTTAATTACTCGTCCGTGATCACGAGGAAAGTATGAACATGCGTATACGCTAAACCTTAACGTAATTGTCATCGATTAACAGTCGTCTCTCGTTGCGAACATAAGAGTTCTCTGTGTATCCTAATCACCGTAAAATAATTGCCGATGCAGGCCAAACGCCATAGGAAACGTAACATGGTAGACGTCTTGTTTTTCCTATGATTATCGCTCATTCGAACGCGAACCAGAGTACATGGGTTGGTCTGTTCTTCCTGGTGAATTAGGAGAAAAGTTTGATTTTCCATGAAAAGAATAAGTTGAAATTGTAGGATACAATTGTCAATTGCGGTTAAATGGGTCTCCTTATAAACCACTCTTTATTTTCCTACTTACTCTTTTAAGCTCTCTGTGCGAAATATTCGTACGAAAATGACAACGATACTCGTTAGCTTCGGTATATTCGTCTCTATAATAAGATAGAGCTAATGTTTTCTCTGCAATCATTCCTGATACGAAGCGATAACAATAGAAAATACAATACGGTAGAACTACTGTCTTACTCGTGAGAATTCGCTTGTCATTTCACGTGTAAACTAACTTAGAGCACCTAATGGCACGATATATGACAAATATAGTACGCACCGCAATTATCGTTACCTTTGGTGAGTGCAAGGCAAAGCGGCATCCTGATAAATTGAAACTTTTACGCGAATAACATGATATGTTACATCATAAACTCTAACTCAAACGACAAATAATGTGAACATACTGTAATTTCAAAAACATACGCTCATCATCGTTAACTTGTACTTTTCTTGTCAGGAATCAGCCTCGACATCCATCGATCTATAACTTTTTGTACAGGTATACGATTACGCTATACTTAATCAATGTGTGTACTTATGATTTAGTCTAGCCAATATTTATTTAACAGCGATCTCTTCATTTTTACACGGAAAGTTTCTTTAACAAAGATGCACAGATTTGGCGAAACTTTCAGTCATGTACCAAATACAAAATGTAATTTGGTATTGAAATACCCGTCTCTCCTAATTTTAAATACAAATTTAGAACTAGACATTTTTGTAAAAAAGTATCAACTTTACACTGTACACACCTATATTATACTTCCCATATCTGAGAAAAAAGCGTAAAACGTAAACGGACAATAGATGGATGAGTTGATACCTGTTAATCTGTAAAACGAATATTAGTACTTACCGGTTACGAAACGTTGACTGTAACGACGATATACAACCCATATCATACCGGTACTGACAAATAGAAAGTATTGCGAAACATATATATATAACATTGTTAACATACAATTTCTAGCAAAAGGTTACTTTAAAATCATAGAATATCGAACATATTGTCGCCCATTAATATTCTTCGTGCCTTCGAAGTGCAATGAAAATATCCTTATTTCTCTCGCGGAAATAGTGTAGAAGACAAATGAACATAGTGCTCCGAAATTCCAACATAATACTTTGGTCTCAAGAAAGTACGATAGACAATAATTATTCCCGCCTTGTTCGCCGCCTGTTAATGTCTATGTTTATGAAGGTTCCAGTTTAACTGTATTTACATCGTTTCGATAACTAATTAAGTAGCTAATTTTAATATAACAGTAGAACGTCGAGTAATTAATAAAAGTCTACGTACGGTAAAGATTTCTATTGGACAGCGTGTTGCACTTCGTGAACGTAACTATATTGTTTTGTGATGAAATGAACGACCAAACAGATACACTTATTATGGATATACGCAGTGACCTAGAAGAATGTTCTTCTGTCCTCAGTAACTTATTCGGCAGCGCGACTGTTGTCTAATATTGTCGATTTTATAATTGTAAATCCCAAGACGCGAGCACATTATGATGATAACCAGGGCATTTACTCGGAAAATTCATCAAATAATGCTTTAGAGTAAGAAAAATTTATCGATAGGTGATATTCTAGTGTCCGGAAGCCTGTGCTTTTTCATGGCTTCGAAACACTCGACCACATAGTACTACAATAGTACAAAAGAAAGTAAGCAAGAGTTCATTGTTCAGATACAAAAGTAGGCATATGTTACTTGGCTTCTGACTCTTTAGGGCTCTCGCATCTAGTAGGCACTTCTGTTTCTGGTTCGGCTGCTGTGTCTGTATCTGGCTGACTGCCGCTATCGTCGGCAGGAGAGTCTTCTGACATTACCGTATCTGTATAGTTATAATATTTCTCATGTATCTTTATCCTCGAATCATTTGCAGCTTATGCAGATGAGTGAATTACCTGGACAAGCAGGATCAGACATCAACGAAAATACTTTTTCTTCCGGCATGTCCTTCGTTAATTCCTTGAAGTGGACAACTTGATCCGAAAATGATTGCCAGAATGATTGCCCCTCGGGTATGGTGAACATGGCCTATGTAATTTGTCATTTTAATTCCGGCTTATTACGAAATTTAATATGACATCACTGATAACGCTTACCAATGAACGTTCGATTAATATACGACTAACAACATTGCATATCATAAATAGGGTACCTTGAATTTATTATATATGTGCTCAGCCTTCTGCCTGATTTGTTCGGCTTTCTGTTTAAAGACAATCTGTAAAGGAAGATAGAAAAATAAGATTAGGCTGTTAATACTAGATTTATTGACAGGCTTCTAGGTACAACTGAATAATACCTCTTCTTCGTCGCTCAGCTTCCAATCTGCCAAATTTCCAATGTATCTTCGCAACTAAAATTTCACCGTATAATTAAAAAAGAAAAGGAAAAGCGAGATTTGTTGGAAGCCTTATAGAAATTCGTAAACCAATACCCTTTTAACAGTTTCAACAATATGTGGATGCTTCTTCAACATCAAGGGATCGATTGGGAGTGACAACATATCATCCATTGCTTGCAAACATTTGTCTGTATTTGCTCGGTCAAGACCCAAGTTAGATTTGATTTGAGCGTCTAGTTGCAGAAGTTGTGCTTCTATACGCAACCATCTGTAATTCAAGCTCGGCGACATTAATACACCTAAGATAATCGATAATCATTTACAGGCAGTATAATAAGAGGAATTTAATGCGGTCTGGGTTAGGTTTCTATGGAAAAAGCAAGGACACGACTCTAATGGGGAAGCCCTAATTTCGAATTTCGACGTTCAACGAAGGCGCCGTAACGAGAAAAAACAATTGTTACCTTAATTTGTATGTTTTTCGATGGACCGCTCCGTCTTTTGCCAAATTTCTCTTCTCGTCTTCTGGAACGTTTACGTTAAAATCAAGCGAATCCTTGACCTGCTCCGGTAGTATCTCTCCACTCTCCAGTTGTGCTTTCAATTTCATCGCATTCCTGGCGGTAGACCAGTCCCATTGTGCCCGAGCTTTCTCACTTTCAAATGACTTCGGCCGATCAACATCCAATTTAATGCCCACGTATTCACCGGCGAATGTTCGTGCCAAAAGGAAACGTCCCGGTGTATCGGACGTCGTGGCACCTGAAATTACTGTTCCTTCCAATAATGGTGCATCACCAACGTTATTCTTCTCTGCAATGCAAAACGCGCAATTTTCACTCGCTACGCTTTGAAGTAGGACACCGGCTCTACTTACTTTCAACAGTTCGTTTCTTATGAGTTCCACTCGGTGAAACTTGCTGCTCGCCAGCCTCTTCGGTTTTAGCTTTCCCACGACCACGGCCCGCATGTTCTACAATGTAAACGGAACAGGATGTTTCCTCATTCGTAGTGAAGGTTAAATGGAAGATTAACCCTTTGCGGACGGAGCGATTCGAAGCCGATGACACCCATCAAAATTACCAACTCTCGTTTAACCCATTGACTGCCAACTACGAGATATCTCGTAGTAAGCGTCTGTACCAAAAGTGTTTTTCTTTCAATAAAAATACTGTAAATGCCATACAATTTTACAATCACAATATTATATCAGTAACTTAATAATATTATATTTTGTAAAATAAATAAATAACAACAGTTTTATTTTAAAATGTCTTCTTTAAAATAAAACTGTGGCACCCACACAAGACAACTGTGGCGCCCAGGTTAACACATGCCATTTGCAAAATACATACATATATGCCCGCCTCGGCTCTATTACTTATTTTTCTCGAACGCATATTTATGTCTCGGCTTTATCGGGTGTTTTTGCCGAACATAAGTATGCCTTCATCGGTTATAGGAATATCTTATGCTGAACGCACATATGCGTCGCTCATCCGCAAAGGGTTAAACGAAAGTTGTTGAAAATACCATTCTTGTCGGTAGTATCTGTCTCTTCAGAGCTCGAGAAATCTGCGAAACGTTTTGGCTTTATTTTCCTACCGCTACGGCTAACAACTTCTTTAGGAGATTCTTCGCCCTGGGAGTCTAGAGCTGCGTCCTGCTTTGCTGCATCAGTTGTACCGGTTGATAACGATTTTCCTTTGCCCCTCTTCTTTTTCATTTCTGGCATACCCTATTACGATATTATATGTCTCGCATCAAAAAATACTATATCGCGACTATTGTCGGTGAAGAAGAAAATAAATACTGCGTCTTACTGAAAATCTGATTGAATAAATTGATTTAGAACAATTTCAAGAAACTTGCATGTACGGAATAATCGCACAAACAAGTTATGCTTTGCAATTGCTTGTCGGCAATTCCTAAATTACTCTTGGAGAATCCACTACAACAGTTGTTATCTTTAACAATATTGCTTCGCTCTGGTGGATTCTTCAAATTCCATTACATAGGTACAATTTAATGAGAGAAGAAAAGAGAGGGTAGAAAAGTAACGTATAAAAAGCAAAGTGTAGTAACGTACAACGTTGCTAGGTGCAACGACCATTGACTTTCTCTTTACAGATTTCTTTTTGTCCCCTTCGTCAATCACCAGTGAACCGGATTCCATGTCACTGTCTGTTGCGCTAACTGTCGGCAGGTCAGATGCACTATCGCTTCTTTTCGCAGCTGCTTCTTCCCCAACTGTTGTTTCTAGTAAAAGAAGTCAAGATTTCATATAACCCACGACATTCGCCAGGGCAAGTTAAATGTAAGGAGTCTTGTTTGCATAGAAAAATTTGTAACACCGCTGTCGGCAGTGAAAGATCCGTCATAACGTTAAACGCAACTTCATATAAATAATAAAGGACTCACCTTTAAGATCCGCAATATTTGCCATAGATTTATTCCTGTCATTTTTAAGTTCCTGTTCCAGCTGCTGCAAACCTTCGTGAAAAAATTTCCGACGAATTGGTTTGCCAAATTTTGCTTTATTCTCAATGTATGTAAACAGCTCTTCCACTTTACACACGGCTCTACCGAAGTAAGTAAAAAATGAGATTAGAAATGAATTCGCTATTACGGACAATGAAATGAGAATACTCACGTTTCGCCTGTACCATAAAAGTAAACACTGTACTTGGCATTTTTTGAATTTGGATCAATAACTTTTTCTACCTGCGAACGAAGAAAATAAAAGGACATCTGAAAGCGCTGCTACTAGACAACGTCGAGAGGATATAGAGAATCGGCGTGAAAGAAAGGAAATACGTAACGTATTGAAAGGTTTGCGAGTTGACTTAACGCATAGGCTAGACCTGATCGCATAAATGACTGTTTATTAAACACATTATTCTATTGAATATGTAAGATGGCCTGAAGTACAGAGCAATATACACAGATCTGATATAAAGACTGCTGTTGCGAAATATCGAAATAGTAAAGAAAAATCGCATGCACCGCATCCGCTGTAACGTATACAGCGAAAAATAACTGTTCTATCGACGCAACGCGCAATATTATTAATATCTGAAATTTTCTACTCACTTTAGCTGGCCATGGCGGGTAACCTCGAACTTTCGCAAACACCTTGTCACCCGCGTAGAATTTCTTCAGTAGCTTCACCATACTGACGACAAGTTCTCAGAGATCCAGTAGTGAACGTGTAATCTTCCAACGTTAGTTAACGATAGAGGGATACGCGATACATCTACTTAATTTTCAAGCAACATCACAAAAAACATCACAAACGCCGCCATTTGCACGTTAATGTTGAAAACATACACGACGCGGCATTCTACTCGTTCGTTCTCATGTAACAATGCGATAACCATACAGGCTTGAGAACGTATGCGATGTCGCTGTACATTTTTATTCGACAGCTCCCTGGTGCCTTATTTCATTTTCAACGGCATTTCCCCAAACGAATAAAGGAGTGAATTTCAACATTCGATGCGATAGACAAAGCGAGAGAAGGAGAATTTTCTCGATACTCGTATGGTCGAGCAGGAAACTGCGTCTATTGTCGAGTATACTGACCTCTCTAGTAAGAGCATCTTTTCTGCTTCTACGTACAGCAGAATGCAATATGGCTGGACAGCATTTAACGGATTTCTATTAACCCTTTGCACTCCTATGTCGAGTGTGACTCGACATTAGTTTTTATGGCAGGAGCTCCTTTGTCGAGCTCCACTCGACATTTTGTCATGTCTAAATAAATAGATATCGTGCACACGTTATCGACGCTCTCGCAATGTCACTAGAAGGGTTAGACATTCAGGTAATCGAAGAGAAATAAAAGAACTGGATGTGATCACAGATTATAATAAAAATATAGATGGTGTCGATATGGCGAACCAATACGCGACATCTTACTGTTTTTTACGTCGAGCACTCAAGTGGTGGAGGGAATATTTCTTTTGGGGATTATAAATCTCCATGGTAAATGCGTATATTTTATACAAAGAAAAAACAAAAAACCAAGGAACAGAACCTATAGCCCACAAAAAATTTCGCGAAAAGATTTTGTCAATGCTAATTCGTGATTGTCGTCATCCAAATATGAAATTGGGGAGGCCTGGAACACATGATAAACACGATCGCTTAGATGGAAAGCCTCATTTAATCTTCCTACATCCCGAAGGAAAACACAAAGACTGTGCAGTTTACTCAAATAGAAAAACATCTGGAGGAAAAAGAGAAACCACCTATTTTTGTGAAACGTGTGAAAGAAAATCAGGGTTACATCTTGCAAGTTCTTTCAAAAGATATCATACCCTTGAAAATTTCAATATACGACAATACTGTAAATAAAATTGGTATTTAAGTGAATTTGTTTCTTCCTTTATTTATTTAAATTGCTTTATATTTTTAGTTAAAATAAATTTCAAATAAAACACTTAAAAGCGTTGGGAGCTACTGGTAACGAAATTGAAATAAAATTCGGAGTGCAAAGGGTTAACGCATGCGCGTATACACTGACGGCATTACCAATTAAGCCAATTTCTCAGGATTCTTTATTCGACAGCTCCCTGGTGCCTTATTTCATTTTCAACGGCATTTCCCCAAACGGTTAAAGGAGTGAATTTCAACATTCGATGCGATAGACAAACGAGAGAAGGAGAATTTTCTCGATACTCGTATGATCGAGTAGGAAACTGCGTCTACTGTCGAGTATACTGACCTCTCTAGTAAGAGCATCTTTTCTGCTTCTACGTATAGCAGAATGCAATATGGCTGGAGAGCATTTAACGGATTTCTATTAACACATTAAAGGCGGGAGTCGTAGTACTACGATTTATCTCGACTGTAGCTTAAAGACGAGAGTCGTATTAGTACGATTGAAACCACATTGCGCAATCCATGCGCGATGTTACATTTGTTTACATTTGTATTTAGTATGTTTTGTGGTTTGAAGCTGTTCGATTGTTCAAATTCTACTTACAGTAAATTTTGAAATCCTTCAATATGGTTTCAAGCAAAAATAAAGATATATATGCAGACGATTTATCTGACGTTGATTGCGATGAAAGAGAGTTAGCTATTGATAATAATGATAGTGATATTGGCGATAATGATAGTGATAGTTCTATACGACCTGTGAGAAGGACCCGAGTTTTTCCACTACCGATTAGCGATGATGAAAGTGAAAATGATTATGAAGAAGAAATTATACATCAATGAACTGAAGTCGACATTCCACCTACCATAGAACCGTTTTTGGATCTTGAAGGATCTCTGGATGTGTTCCTTGATGATAATTTCTACGAAATGATGGTAACAGAAACTAACCGATATCACCACCAAAACGTCGAAAAATACGTTAAAAAGAAGAAAACGATAACATGGACGGATCTCACTATTGGCGAATTCAAGCAATTTTTAGGATTATTAATTCTAATGGGCCAAATTCCGAAAAGTACTATCGATGAATATTGGACAACAGATCCATTATTAGAAACACCAATATTTCCAAAGACAACGAGTCGTGATAGATTTAAAGAGATATGGCGATGGTGGCACTTTGTGAACAACGATGAAATGGATGATTCGAGCGACCGTCTATTTAAAATTCGACCAGTTTATGACAGTTTGGTTGAAAAATTCAATACTGTATATACACCAAGAAGAGAAATTTCACTGGACGAAAGCATCATACCATGGCGTGGAAGATTGGGATTTAAAGTTTACAACGCCTCGAAAATTATTAAATATGGAATCTTGGTGAGAGTTGTGGCTGAATCGAAAAGTGGCTACATTTGTAATACGAAAATGTATTGTGGAGAAGGAAGGAAACTGGCGGAAACAATATTAGATATTCTTACTCCTTATAAAGACAAATATTATCATGTGTTTATGGATAATTATTATAACAGTGTAGATATAAACGAAACTCTTTTAAAACATAAAATACGAAGTTGTGGAACAATACGTGTAAACCGAGGACTTCCACATGAATTAAAAAATAGTAAGTTGCAACGCGGACAGTCAATTTTCCGGAGAAAAGGAGACGTGTTATTACAAATTTGGCAATCAAAGAGAGAAGTGAGGATGGTTTCGAATATTCATTCGAGTGAACTATTAGAAAGCTCCAATACAGATTGGCACACAAATACAAAAATAATTAAACCAAAATGCGTAATAGAATACAACAACTATATGAAAGGTGTTGATAGGGCCGACCAGTACCTTTCGTATTACTCAATATTGCGAAAAACAAGAAAGTGGACCAAGCAGGCTGTAATGTATTTGTTAAATTGTGCATTTTTCAATTCCTATTTAGTATATAACATGCATAATAATAGTAGCTTGCCATGTAAAAAATATTTGTTGGAATTATCACGCTGTCTTATAACTGACAAAAAAACCGAAGATCTGGAATTGATGGACATTGAAACGGATAAAGGAGTGAATTTCAACATTCGATGCGATAGACAAAGCGAGAGAAGGAGAATTTTCTCGATACTCGTATGATCGAGTAGGAAACTGCGTCTACTGTCGAGTATACTGACCTCTCTAGTAAGAGCATCTTTTCTGCTTCTACGTATAGCAGAATGCAATATGGTTGGGGAGCATTCAACGGATTTCTATTAACACATTGCGGACGGATGACGAGATATCTCGTTATTGCTATTTCGTCGTTCGGGGCCATTGACGAGATATATCGTCTTGCGTATTTCGTCATTCTGGGCCACTGAGGAGATCTATCGTCTTACATATTCTGTCGTTTGAGGCAGATGACGAGATATCACACAGTTGCTACGTGATTGTCAGCCGCAGTTTTTCGTGATTTGTATTGCAAATTAATTATTTGAGCTCTGAAATATGGATAGCGACAAAACGATTAGCAATATTACAGAAATATTTGTGGACAGTTTAATACTTTGACTGCCAAGCGTTTCTTGCTATGTTGGAACCGCGATGCGGTAAAATACTGCAGAGTATAATTAAATCGTGCAAAATGAAAGTAATGCACAGTTGTTAGAAGCCAAAGTATTGAAGCGCCGTTCCAATATCAATTGCTTTTACAAAATTGCAAATAGGATTTATTGCGAATTTTTTGCATTTTGAGTACAATCTTTTGCACCGGTCACCGATGAACACCATGGCAGTCAACGTATTAACTACTAACAAATCATCACTAATTTAAAGATATTTAAAGAATGCTCGGTCCGCAAAGTGTTAACGCATGCGCGTATACACTGACGGCATTAATAATTAAGCCAATTTCTCAGGATTCTTTATTCGACAGCTCCCTGATGCCTTATTTCATTTTCAACGGCATTTCCCAAAACGAATAAAGAAGTGAATTTCAACATTCGATGCGATAGACAAAGCGAGGGAGGGAGAATTTTCTCGATACTCGTATGATCGAGTAGGAAACTGCGTCTACTGTCGGGTATACTGACCCCTCTAGTAAGAGCATCTTTTCTGCTTCTACGTATAGCAGAATGCAATATGGCTGGAGAGCATTTAACCCTTTCGCTACGGCAGCCCCATCCGCCGAAGTACCATTACTGAACGGAAACTCGCGCTGGAAATATGCACAGAGCGCTTGGTTTCTGTATATACATTGTTATAAGTCTTAAATAAGAACTGTGCTGAATAAAACAATCATTGCTCTAATGTAATAAATATATTTACAGTTTTAATATGAAAAGAGTTCCAAAATTTTTAAAATACAAAACACAAAACCCTAACCTGAAAAGTCTAAGAGTTAAAAATTATACCTTAAGCCGATCTATTCCTAATTCTTGTAAAAACCAAATATTTAAAATTGTTTACTGCCGAATGGATTCGATAGAATATTCGGTATGAAACAGTAAACAATCACCTTGATGTTTATAGTTTATTGCGTAATACGTTTGGATGTGGTTTCAACAAAGAGCAGTTTCAAAAGTTTTAACCCTTTCGTTACGAGCGTCGCCTATAGGCGACATCCGCGCGACGACCTGTGTGTACGAGTGTCGCCTATAGACGACATCAGCGCGACAACTTGTGTATACGAGCGGCGCATATAGACGACGTCAGTTTGATACTACTTGACCATTAATAGAACGACATTTTCCGTCAGCTTATAAATAAGTAGGGAAAAACCAAGGAGAAGGTGTGTTGTTTGCCATGGGAACGACAGAAGACGCGAAACTGCGAGCGATAGAAACGCGGGCCCGTACAGCGGTGACGCTCCTACGGAAGACACTGCCGTAGCGAAAGGGTTAAGAAATGATTAATTCAATATGTCAATAAAATCAACGGAAAATGCTCTACCGATAACGAAAAATGTTGCCATCGACTGCAAATGGCACTTGTACAGATTATTTCGATGCCGCATATATGCGGCGCTCGTACCCAGAAGTCGTGGCGTGGATGCCGCGTATATGCGGCGCTCGGCGCGAAAGGGTTAACGGATTTCTATTAACGCATGCGCGTATACACTGACGGCATTACCAATTAAGCCAATTTCTCAGGATTCTTTATTCGACAGCTCCCTGGTGTCTTATTTCATTTTCAACGGCATTTCCCCAAACGAATAAAGATAGACAAAGCGAGAGAAGGAGAATTTTCCCGATACTCGTATGATCGAGTAGGAAACTGCGTCTACCGTCGAGTATACTGACCTCTCTAGTAAGAGCATCTTTTCTGCTTCTACGTATAGCAGAATGCAATATGGCTGGAGAGCATTTAACGGATTTCTATTAACGCATGCGCGTATATACTGACGGCATTACCAATTAAGCCAATTTCTCAGGATTCTTCGAGCAAACCGGAAATTTTCTTCACCGTATCCTCACCATTGGCCTCATCGATACCTTCTTCCTCTTCACCCGATCAATTCTGCCGCTGATCGTTGGAACATGGACTTAATGTCGTCAATGCAATATCGTCTGGCAACACTGTGTACCGTTCTGTAAACCCACGAAACACTTCGGGTTTTATCTATTTTTCGCAAAAGGGCAAACTCATATATCCGATCTTTGATTGGCCAGATCGACGCGCAGAACCATATTGACTGAGTAACCATCGCAATCGCATAGGTATATTTCATCTTTGCTAAAGTTCCATACGTGTGGGTGCGTGTCACTGCCCTGCCGTGCGTGCACACACAC
This sequence comes from Cryptocheilus praepositus, assembly GCA_033815515.1. Lineage (NCBI taxonomy): Eukaryota > Metazoa > Arthropoda > Insecta > Hymenoptera > Pompilidae > Cryptocheilus > Cryptocheilus praepositus. Next base: position 170,728 of record JAWWQZ010000018.1, on the reverse strand, counting down.
ACGCTTCGTGACGTTCGACATTTTTATTTCAACTCTATGGGGTAATAATGGCAGATGATGTCATTCTGTCGACCGCCCGTACTTAGAATCATAGCGCGAGGGAATACGCCCAGAATATTAATTCTGCCTTTATCGCCGACTTTCCTATAATCGAACTTAATATTCTGTGAAAGCATGCCAGGGTAAGCACATAAATCGCTAGCATCGATTTACTGACAAACTTCTTCGTCAGCTTAGTCTGAGATAACTCAGAAAAATAGTATATACTGTCACGAGCTTTCCTATGTAGTGTTACAGAAATGTCACTGGATCACATGTTTTGCTCTCGGTGCAGAGAGGGCTTTGTAGCTCACGAGAAGATTGTTAATTCCAACGGAGAACTCTGGCATCCTCAGTGTTTCGTGTAAGGAAATCAGTTAACGTTAACATCTTAATGCTGTCTTTCATCTTTGTCGTAACCTACGTTAAAGACATATCGTATATTCATAGATGTGCCCAGTGCTTTCGCCCATTTCCGGATGGAATATTTTATGAATTCGAAGGATACAAATATTGCGAACATGATTTCCATGTTCTGTTCGCTCCTTGTTGTGGGAAATGCGGTATGTCACGTTAATCCTTAAAATAATCAAAGTTTTTCAATTCTACTTACTCGCTAAGAATAGGACATTAAAATTGATAAGACAAGATTATCATATGCGATAGTAGTCACATTTCAGTCAGCGAGAAGAACTAACGGACCGATCGTTTCTATTTACATGGCTCAATTTATTTAGGTGAATTTGTCATCGGACGCGTTATAAAGGCAATGAATGCAAATTGGCATCCGGCGTGTTTCCGATGCGAAGAATGTAACTGCGAACTGGCTGATCAGGGCTTTATTAAATGCCAAGGCAGAGCGCTTTGTCACACTTGCAATGCACGAGTAAAAGCTGGAGCTCTTGGAAAACACATTTGTCATCAATGCCAGTACGTCTACTTGAGTTTTAAACGTCAAGCTTTCTGCAGTCTCACGATACACAGAGAATCAGAAAGCTTAATACAAGAAAGAAACTGCGCCTGTTCATTCGCATTCACATACACTCTGTTCGGGGTCTCAATCACGGTCCCAACGACCGCTTCGGTCGGGCAGATTAACGGTCCTGCATCATTGGGGAAACCGACCTTATCGCGTGGGAATGTGCACGAATACGTGCTGTGCAGTCGCAGTTTCAAATAATCTTATTCATAAAAACATTCTTTGCTTCGCAAGCTAACAAAGGCGCAGTGTCTATGGAAAGTGCCCGACGACACACTGTCTCCGTCTGGCACTTAAAGAGTTCCATAGGCACTGCAATAAACTTCCAAAATATCTGTGTGGCCAGGGATGAGTACCCGGGTTGTTTATGGCGGGGTCTTCATTTACATCACTTTCTCTGCAAGCAACGACAAGCAGGACCCCATACATGTTAGCCTGGGATGTGTCACTCCACCCTCAACCCACTATGGGGGGCCTCAATATTGGAGGCCCGATCATGGGACGCCCAAATATGGGAGGCTCCAATAGGGGGAGGAGGGACACTACTCATTCTACCACCAAAACTGGAACTTCGTTTTTGAACCTCAGAACAAAGTCACTTCTCAGTCAACCACCACACAAGACACATCTCCTTTGACACAGAAACAGTCCACACGCATCATCACACTTCAACAAAGTCAATCATATACACAGTAACACAAAGTCTATCAATAACCATCCTAAGTATCTAACCGGGACTTAGGAATATTCTCTCATCGCGCAATTCCGCATACCGGCATTTTCCGATCGAAGATTTACAACCTTCGATGACGCGGTCAACACAGATTGGATCCGTCGTATCGGACGCGATACAACGAGAGAAACAGCGCCGAGACACGATAATAAAATTGAAAATATTAACACATTGCACGCGGGTATATTTCGCCGTGGACTTTCGCATGTAGCGAGCGTATTTTTGTCTCAAACTTAACTTTAAGAAAGAAACAATGCAAACCGTTGCCTAGCAATACAAACACCGTGCATACAATGCCCATCGTATTTACACGATATCCGCTGTCCAGCGCAAATCTACCAAATACACACTTTTGCGCGACCCACGCTCCAGTGACAGACTGCAGAAAACGTAAAAGTACGTTTCCCGCATGCAATGTGTTAACACATTGTTGACCGGTCACGAGTTAACTCGTGTTTTCATGGCCAAACGTTGTTGACCGGTCACGAGCTAACTCGTGTTTGCACTTGCGTCGGTTACTTTAATTTTTGAAACGCAGGGCAATAGAATATAGCAAAATTTTGTTCATTGTGGTCAATACCGTCTGCTTTATTATAAAAAAGTATACTTTTCTTGGCACTGAGGCTTTTATTACAATTCTAGTATTAGAAAGTATCAAGAACGACAGAACGTGACGGTGAAGCATTTTTCAATCAATTATACGTGAATGCTTTATATAGTTACCCGAGTGATTTTTAAATAAGTTATAGTCAATTTGGAAAATGATTATTGAAAATGAAATAACAAGGGCATAATCTAGCTCTTTAAAAGGAAAGCTTAACGAAACAAGATATATGTGTAAAACCTCTTGTCTACATCTACGCGTAAATGATTGCTGTACAGTTAATCGTATGAAAAAATATTAGAAGTTACAAAAAATGTATGTCCAAAGTTCAATTTGAATTCATTATGCACGAACAAACTTTATTGAAGGTTATTTATATCGTTTCACTTCCATGTTCACTTAGAAAATAATAGCCGGTGACTTGAGATAGCTTTTGCCGAAAATTGCCGGTCAACAATGTGTTAATATCGAACTAGACTAATACGCGGTTGAACTACACATATCGTAAGAGCTCTCAATGCTTCGTACGTTTTATTCGTCTACATATTCTAACGTTCCTGTTACAGCGGCGTAATAGATGACAAACCATTACGTTTTCGCGGTGAATTATATCATCCGTACCATTTTAATTGTACTGCCTGTGGCGTCGAACTGAATTCTGATGCTAGGGAAGTGAGATCCAGACCGGGATACGCCGCCAACGAAATGGTACGTTCGTAGAAAAATACAGTATATAGAAATATAAGGTATATATCTAACGTATCTACGAACATAGAATGAGCTCTACTGCTTGAGATGTCATGATAAAATGGGAATCCCCATTTGCGGAGCGTGTCGGCGACCAATAGAAGAACGAGTTGTGACGGCATTAGGAAAACACTGGCATGTCGAACATTTCGTGTGTGCAAAATGTGAAAAACCTTTCTTAGGTCATCGACATTACGAGAAGAAAGGTCTTGCCTATTGCGAAACGCATTACCACCAGTTGTTCGGAAACTTGTGTTTCGTTTGTAACCAAGTGATCGCCGGTGATGGTAAGTTCATCATATTCTCCATTTTTTCACCTTTAGATTAGATTAGAATTAACTAAGATTTAATTAGAATTAGATATTAGATATAATATAAATATAAATTTATATTATATCTAATATAATATAAAGTTATATATATATTATAAATTATAGATAAATTATAGAATAAATTATAGATTAGATTTAACTAGAATTAGATTTAATTTAGAATTTAACTAATTAGAATTAAAATAGATTAGATTACTAAAATTTCACTTCACTTCCAGTGTTCACGGCCCTAAACAAGGCCTGGTGCGTACACCATTTCGCTTGTGCGTTTTGCGATCAAAAAATGAATCAGAGGACTAAGTTCTTTGAATTTGACTTAAGACCTGCCTGCAAGAAGTGCTATGATAAGTTTCCGCAAGAACTGAAAAAGCGGATGCGCAGGATGTATGATTTGAACCCGAAGAAAATACCAGCCTAAAGCGGATCTTTCAAGGATGTTACAACGAAAAAGTTATCAACAACTGCCTACTGACGCACATATTTTCTCCTCGTACAGACTAATATTCTTGATACTGGTGATCTTTATAAAAGCGTATAAGTGATTGCATTATTAACATCTGAATACAACAGAGGTAATGTCTTTCACGTCGATAGATAACAGAGGCATACATTCAAACTGCCATATTAACTGAAGTGCCTCTATAAATGTTTTCCAAGTGCCTGGAACTGTATATTTGAACAATATGTCAAACTGCGTGTTCGTTATATTCGCCGCTACCCAGAGTTTTCAAAAATATTTCTTGCAACACAATCAACATATTGAAATGTAAATATTTTTACACCGTTAACGTTAACGAATATATCTTACTTACGTAGTCATTTTAACGGATCTTAACACGTTCACGCCGGCGTGTACCACCGGTGGTTCACGCTCGACTGTCCCATCAGGCGTGAACATTTGTTTAGACGCCGCTCATCAAAAATATAGTTCGTTTAGTAACTGGACAAAATTGCCGTATAGTTGAAAATTGTAATAATTGAAATTTAAATAATTGAAACAAGCAACAATCGTGAACCACCAAATGAAGCGCTGCTTGAATTCGAGCATTGCCTCACCGCGAAAAACATGAAAATCGGCCCCGGCGTGAACGTGTTAATAAAAGAATCCTAATTTTATGTATGCCTATATAAGATGCAACAATGTTTATTGTTTTATGTAATCTTTCAAAATCTAATTAGCTAAAAAGCGTATCGTATTTATGGAATATATGTACTAATGTAATAAATATTCTTTCTTGCGTTTCGATTAATAACCGTGTAAACGTATACGAATATAATGCCAAACGTTAGGGACGTTTTGAACGTTCGTCAATTTTTTTCACTACCCTCCATTGCATAAACAACCTACATATAAGATTTAATGAGCACCATTGGTCAAAAACGCGAACGCTATACCTTCAGCAGAACTTATTGCCAGTATTAGAGTCGACTTAAATTGAATATCTATTCTGTTGCTTAACCCTTTTAGTGCCGGGAGCCGATATATCGGCCCGCGCTGCACTGGCGAGAAGTGCCAGAGCCGATATATATGCCCATAATTATGAAAGTGGTCTAAGTCATATATTTCTTGTTTCGAGATATTTAATGAATTGCATTTGAATAAATTAAAAAATATTTTTACATTATGCGACATTTTAATTTATAATTTTATTAGTCTTAATTAATGAAAATTTACTATGAATATGAAATTTTGTGTGAATTTTATACGATAATATTATTTTTAAAGATTGAATTGACTTAGACCATTTTCAAAATTAACTGAATGTCCTATAAATGACTTAAAGCAATAAAGAACTTTGAGTTTTATTTGAAACAATAATTTGATTGAAATAATTCGTGAACATTTATTACATTTATTAATTATTTTTAAACAGTAATCCATTTTTATCATTATTTCGAGTATTTAAGATTCTTAAAATGTTCCTGAAAAACTGGAGGGATGTACGGTAGTAAACTCATAATATCTTTATGTTTTTCTTCCGATACTGGTCTAATGGTGGTGTATAATGGAAGTAATTTAATATTTCCGTATATTTCTGGTCTTCCTTTTTTAGGTGAAAGATCCAAAACGTGAAATTTAGAATCGTCTAAAGATGTTTTATAGAACATTTTATAAGGTTCATTTTTCAAGAATCTCATCCATTGAATTTGTAGCCAAGAGACAGATTCACCCGCGGTATTTTTTACTCTTCTTGTTATTGATTATAAACCGGAATGAAGTTGTCGTTATTATTAAAATTTGATTGTCATTTATTTTATTATGTAGTTCAGAAACGCGTCAAAGAAGGCCACGTGCCATTTTCAAGTTGTTTATATAATTTATTTAAATTTTTGACTTAGACCACTTTCATAATTAAAACTAAATGAATTCCATATAATGTTGAAATTACAACCACTATCTAATGGTTCATTTTTGACAATTTCGTAAAAATTACATTGAATAAATTTAGTTAAAGATAATGTGGTATGAAATAACTGATAAACTCATTTTTTTTAAATTTTGACTTAGACCACTTTCATAATTATGGGCACATATCGGCTCGCGCCTTGTAGCGCTTTACGATTTGCATTGCGGGAGAACTCTATCTCAAAATAAATTTATAATACGTTATAAATCGTCTAATTTCATTATGAGAGAATTAAAAAAATAGTTTTTTGTTTTAACTCTTTGTGGACGACGACTTTTTCCTATCGCTTGGAGCTAACGAAATCTGACATAAACATCGATGGTCGCCGCTCAGGCGATATCCGACCTGCGGCGTGAATCGCCGTTGAATTGGGCCCTTGTCAGAACATGCCGACAGTGTTTGATATAAACAACTGTTTGAAGAAATAAGATCGCATTGCCGTAGCAAGACCTGGGATCAGTTAGTCTTTCCCCGATCGTTGTCATGAGCAGTATATTTCGTTTTGTCCCAGTGACAGTTTGAAAGCATCATTTTTGTAATTGCAGTTATTTTCGGCTTGTGTCAAACATTTTTGTTTTTGACAAACTAACAATTAGCAAAACAGGATTTCTAAAATTTTGCCACCAACCTTCTTATAAAAAATACACCGTCGTGGATGACGTGAAATTAGTTATTTTTTATTTTTGTTATGTAATATTGTTTATTTTGTTACAAAATATATTGGAAATGCAAAGTACATACTTTGTAATAAATGGTCTATATAAAATTATGATGAAAAGATGACTTTTTGTATGTGCAAATACGTTTTGTAAGAGAGACCTCAACTTTTACTTTCTTCATAATCTTTTATACCTTTGTTACTTATATAATTTTCAATGAATTTAGAAAAGCTAATGGCGTTGTTTTGTTGTCTATTTCGTCCTTAATATACTGCTTTTTGAATCATGTAAATATTGTTTCGGGTTTGGTTTTTATGAGCATTTTCCCAAACCCTAGAAAAACCGTGAAATTCGGCCGGTTATTCTCGTATAGGCACCTCTTTTTCACCTGGCACTAAGAGGGTTAAACGTCAGCTAATAATGAATTTCGATTTATTTTTGATAACCGTCGAACGAACGGACGCTAACTTGACCAACGTAGTTTTCTACTTCCGGAAGTGTGTGTGGGGGTAGTGTGTAGTATTAAGCGACAAACAGAAGCAGAACAGAACTGCTGGAAGATGACAGCCGTGACTATCTCTCCGGCCACTCACGGTATTATTCAAGTAGTAAATGAAAATAACTTAAGTAAAATCGAAAGGTATGTACCGTATATTAATCGCTAGGTCTTAGATGTAATTCGGTCGGAGCAGGCAATTTTGATTGAAGTTACGGAACTTTTTTTCCAGCTTCCTTAATGACACAGCTTACAGGGAAGCCATTGAGAACTCGTCCAACTACAATAGCCGGCTATGCAGAGAACGCAGATTGCGAATGCCATTTTTGGATTCGCAAACGGGTGAAGAAATGTTCCTTTTTCTCTTCAAATTACTTCTATCGCTTCAATGCACTCCGTATCGCTCTTTCAATTCCATTCCACTACTTTTACTTTTCTCCGAACAATTAATTCGTCGAGCATCTTCTGCCCTTCCATTGTTCGACCAATTCATTTATTGTTTAAAGTTGAGAAATGCAAATGCATAATACGTCATTGTAATGGGAGAATAAAAGAATCATTAGTACTGCTAGAGGATATGATTAACCCCTTGGGTACGGATTTATCTGAGAAAATATTTGCATGTGGAACGGATATAATTTTTGGTTGCTTGGAGTAGTATGTAAAAGCAGTACATTTTACGTAAGAATTTATTTATTAACAAACACGGCACCTTTTTGCAGGGTGATGAACCTCAAATAACGTTTTAGGCACCTCATTCGCTCCTGGAGAAAACAAATGAATGACGTCTCTCAGACGTCAAATGTACCCAAGAGTTTAATTTTTCATTTGACGTCTTAGACACGTCATCCGCTCCTAGGGGAAAAAAGTAAATGACGTGTCTCAGACGTCAAATGTACCCAAGGGATTAAATACACTTCCGGTTGCGTATAAGATTTAATTGCTTACAAAAAATATGAACGATATAAGAATGTAAATATGTCTGATTTCAAATTCTAACTACGTTTCAATTCAATATATCAGAAGTTGCGCATCTTTTAATTAATCAAGATAACTGACTACTAATTTTCTTTATGCTCCGTGTATTAGAAGCGATGGTTAAAGTAAAGATTATGCGTCTGTTAAAATTATAGGTGTAGCGCAAAATCATTCTGCATTATTCATGTCAGCGAGGGAAAGATTACCAGGATTATTGCATGGACAAATTTATACGTATCCGAGCAAACGATGGCGGAAGAAACGACGTCAATATTTAATGCACTACTTGCATCCAAAACGGGGTCCGAGAGGTGACCCTGATGATGGCGTAGAAGGTGTAGAAACCGTTACGCATGTAAATGATGATAGCAAAGACTCTGTCGCTCTCAAAGGTATATCCTGTATATAATCGCAACGTCGGAAAACTTGAAAATAATTTGTAAGAAAAGTTAGCACAAATGTCAACGTTAACGGAATATAAAGTCTATTTTTTTTAAATGATTCTAAATCTTTAGCATAACTATACGTTCAGATAATTTAATGTAATTACAAGCCCCTATTATTTTTCATAAGATGAGCATAGCAAAGATGCGTGGTACTATGATGAGCAAGATATGTTAGATATGGATGCTTACGAGGAACCAGATCCAGATAGCGACTACGACTATGAAGAAAGTTATAGTAGTAAAAGGAAAAGGAGGAAACCTCGTGGCGGTGGTCACCACCCAACCAGAAGTCATCCACCTTCGACAGATAGTCCTGGGGGAAAACGTACAAAGGTAAATTTTCATAATACAATTCCATGCGTTTTTATGAATTTTGAATGCAGCTAGTTTTCTTTTCTTAGTTTGCCTTTTGTACTAATTATTGTCTATAAACACAATTATTCAAATATAAATATTTAATATAGGGTGGGGGACGTGGTCGCAAAAAAACCAACTATGATGCTGTTGACTCTGATAAGCCATTCGTTTGTGACCGTAAGTTTAATCATAGATACAACTATAAATGACCACTTTCTGTTATTAGTTTCATCAATAATATTATTATTATGGTTAATATGATTATTATCATTATTATGATTATTACTACTACTACCACTATCACTACTATTATTACCACTACGACTACTACGACTACTTCTACTATTACTACTACTGCTACTACTACTACTATTACTACTAGTACTACTACTACTATTACTAATACTACTACGACCACTACTACTACCACTATTACTACTACTTCTTCTTCTACTACTCCTACGACTACTACTACTACTACCACTATCACTACTATTATTACCACTACGACTACTACTGCTACTACTACTACTACTGCTACTACTTCTACTACTACTATTACTACTATTACTACTACTACTTCTACTACTCCTACTACTACTACTACTACTACTACTACTACTACTACTAATATTACTACCACCACTACTACTACTATTACTGCTACTACTACTACTGTTATGATTACCGTTATTATGATTATTATTATTATTATTGCTGTTGCTTATAATTTGAAAAATAAGAAACAACACACAGTGTTACGAAATTTGTTATCTTTATTCAATGATTATATTTTAGTAATATCTATGCTTTACTTCACAAAGTACACAAAATTTTATGGTATAAGAGAAAATGGAATTTGAAATAAATTATGGAACATTCTAGCATTGAATACCGCATAATCTTACACCGGGGGATATGGTGATTGTGTAATGAACTCTGTAATACGGGAAGGTGCCAACTAATCTTATATCATTTTTGGTATTGTTTATTCAGAAGAACCTCAAACGTATTTGCTGCTGGTTTCTGTGAAGTATGAATTGAAACCATATCTTTGGTACCAAGCAGTCTAACAACCTTCATTGCAGAGACATAATATATTCTATTTTTCATGTTTTGCCCCAACAGTCATTAAAATGCAGTGTTACGATATGATATTAGCTGAAAAAGGAAACTGATTATACTAGTTAGAGGGTTTCAAAAATTTGTGCATATGGATAGATTCATCGTGAAATATAGATTTTTATACTATCGGTTGCATTTATGTTGGTGGTGATAGATTGATCGGTAAGGGATAAAGAAGATTATTGCTACATCAGGTATAGCCTGAAAAGAAATATTCTTGATTGATCCGTTTAGTCTGTTTTTTTCTATGTAGGCTGTTAGCGAGAAATTGTAAAAATAAATTAGAAGAATGAATTAGGGGTATTATGGTATGAAGAAAAGAGTGTTGCTTCGTATGCACATATTTTCGGGACGCCATTGTACCGCACATAACTGTTCAGTACGAATTCGACTTTAAATGTCGTGATATTTCGGAAAGATCATAATGTATTCATACGAGTAGTAATAGAAAGTGGAACGAGGGAGGCCGGAATAACTCTTTGAACAATAGCAATATTAGTTTCGCTGAGACTTTTGAAGGAGTATGAATAGTCATTACTAATTCGATCGAACTTTTTCAGACACGAAGTCTATGAATTAACTCGAATGTGCCTGCAATCTGTTTACTTTTTCAACCACTCCTGTTAGATTAGCAGAGAATCTGAAGGCATTTGGTCATATGCAAAAGTGTAGAGGTGGAAAAGGTAAATGGGAAAATTTGTTGCGTTCTCATATTTTTAGTTTTCTTCGGGCTATCATCGGGGCGGGACTATAGAAAGGACCAGATGTCTTCAGACTTATTCTATCTGCCAATAACAGAGCAAGAATGTACTGGCTCACACTGTAGCGAGCTCATTCTGTAGGAGTATACAAGCATCAAGCCTTGCATCGTATTAGTTTTGCTTCTTGGGCTGGAACTCCTTCACTGCTTGTCCACATATAGACTCGTAGGTGGATAGGGATATGTACTGGTGCGGAAGGTGTGCAAATGCTGTCCCTTACCTTTATATTATCGGCTTCTTTCCCAAAAACCCTCCCGTTCGCCCGATAAAAAGAGAGAAGACTTGTCTCTGTCTTATCGTGGACGTTGCATTTGGATGAATTGCGGGAAAACAGTATTTGCACTTTTGCAGTATGCAGCGCACGGTATAAAACCAGACCTGGTCTGGTCTACCATTACGGTCATTCCCACTCTACTTCCTCTGGTGATCCTGCTAAGGAACTAAGTCCCAGTCCTGCCGAAGTTGAATCTAGGAGCGTTGCAGACGCCGCTGCTTCGAACCAACCAGGTTGGAGCCAAACTCAGCTCAGTTTTCTCACTTTCCTTTTGAGCCAGTGCTCCCGCCTTGTCCCGTCACGACTTCGCTCGACGCCTCTGTCTCTCTACTTATTTATATATCTGTCTTACTATTTGCCTGTCATTTTATCTCTGTATTCCTCCCCTTTTCATTTTTTTCCTGTCCAAAAATAGTGTTACTCATTTTTTACTTATTCTGCCGTTGATCTGTTTCTACTTCAATCACGATATCCCCCTCCCCCCGCCCCCATTATTTTTTCTTTCTTTCTTTCTTTTTTTTTTTACCTTTTCCGTGCAATTGATTGCCTGGATAATCTCCTAATATGAAGATTTCTTTATGTATATGAGAGAGAAAGAAATATTGCAAATGCATGTATTGCAAATTATACTGCTTAAATGTTTATTTCTTTTACTCGTCTTTTGCTCGCGTTTGTAATTTCGAATTTTCTCTATCTTTCTTATCGGCGAACGGAACTTTTGATCGCAGTCATTTGAGTCTGCCACTTACTCTGCGTGACGCAATGACGGCATAGAGTTTCAATGAAAGACTCGGTAAAGTATGATCGTTCGTCGATCTGTACTCCAGTAGAAAAGATAGATTGCGTTGTAACGTCTTTCCAATATACTTTGCAATAGCATGCTAATGCAATAGCGTATTGAAGGGTTACTCGTTTATTATACGATGGCAACGTTCCACTCTGTGTCCTTTTAAATCTATTAGATTTTCTGGTAGATTTATGTTTCTCCAGCGTTTGGTACGTGTGTATTTGATCGGTAGTGGTTCCCTTCTTTAGCATGGCAATACTTTCAACGTATACGTATGTTTGACAGCGCTGAAACGTCTTTTTTGTTTGCTCTTATACGACGCTTGCACTGCGACATACCAGGAGTGAATTTTGATTCGATATTTTTACAATTACCGAATGCTTACACTAAATAACAAGAAGAGATTATCCTTGAGAGAGTTAGCGATAGTCTCAGTATGTTTGAATTGCAGTTTGTTTGCCTGCCTTCTCGGAGCTGATACTTCAACGTTGTTTCTTGGATTTTGCTGTTTGGTGATGGAATGTATTGACACGTGCACCTTATTATCGTATTACTCCTACTATTGCCGTTACTATGGTTACCGTCGTAATTCTTCTTCTTCTTATTCTTATTATTATTATTATTATTACCGTCATTATCGTTACATATGAATATTCGACTTCTTTCAATGTTGTGTGCCAGTGTGTTAAAGGCTGTGTGAAGTTCGAAATAATCGATTCCGTCAGACGCATACTCGGTTGGAAATGTGGATCGTTGATGCGGCAAACCGCAACATTCGTCGTCCACCTCGGTCGACGGAATCGTTTATCGACAGACCCCCACACACAGGCTATGAATTTTCTTTGTCAATAAGCCGGTGTGCATGGTCATTAGCTTGTGACGCAAAGCGCAACTGGGTATGTGGTCGGTTTGTGACTAGGTGGTACACGTCGGGGTCGACAGAACACCACTAGCTCGAGTACCTCGAGTCCCTCTCCCGCAGCAACTTCTGCCCCTGCTGCGGGCACGACGCCTCAGCCTCAGCCACAGCAGCAGCAGCAGCAGCAGCAGCAACAACAGCAGCAGCAGCAGCAGCAACAACAGCAGCAGCAGCAACAACAACAGCAGCAGCAGCCACAACAGGTGCCGTCACTGGGGACGTCGGGACAGACGGCCGCCGTGCCACCGTCGTCGCCCACCGTGGCCACGCCGAAGGAGGAACATCTGGCTACGGGTGGCTCATCACCCGGAACCGCCGTGCCATCGCCGTCGCCCGTCAGGCCGGACGGTAGCGCGACGCCGACTCCCGGTGGCCTGAACCCTGGAGGAGGGACAGGGCCCGGAAGCACGGGGCCCGGAGGGACAGGGCCAGGCGTGGCCGTCGGGCCTGCTGGCCCGGCTCCCGGCGGCACCAACGCCGGTGCCAATCCAGGCGCAGCGACCGGCAGCGGGAACGGCAGCAGCGGGACCGGCGGCAGCACCGACAAAAAGCCCGGCAAATCCGCGCAGCCGTCGCCCTACTGTGACTTTTGCCTCGGCGACGCGAGAGAAAATAAAAAGACGGGCGGCTCCGAGGAGTTGGTCTCTTGCAGTGATTGCGGTCGCTCAGGTAAGCCAGAGGAAAAAACCAAGCGCAAGTATACACGAAGAGCGAATCACAATTAACGGCGTCAGCGTCGTCGCCTGCCATTTTCGTTCTGGGATTAATCGGCCGCGGACGATTCTCTTTGTTCACTTGCTACGAACGCGTCTGCCCTGTCGCCGAACTTTCGCGCGCCTAATTACGTGCGCAATTAAGTGCCCAATTACGCTCGCAATTACGCCCGCGATGCCGTAAATCCGTACGCGTATGTCCTTTCGCGGTGGGCGCGATTAACGTTGCGCGCCTCGGCTAACTCTTCTATTGCGAGCAGCTATTTCGCATTGAGATTGCCGCTGTTACGTTAGGCAGGTTACATTGACTTCCCGATTTTATTTGTCAACGTGAAGCCTCGTTTTCCTTCGAAACGCTTCCCTATACAGCTTTATTGCTACAAAATTATATAGGGCGGACCGTGATCTTAAGGGAGATCAAAACCAGGTCAATGTCAATTTCAGTCTGCGTCGCTCGCACCTCCTACGCAACATTTTTATTATTCCGCCTTCGACTCATCTTGACCTCACGCAGTATACGTTAAAGTTATATACGTCAAGGAAGCACCGAATCAAAGAGATTCAAGCTTTGAGGAAAGTACCGAGACGGAAGAGAGCGTGATCAACGTAATTATCATTCGTAAATTCGGAAAAGGGCAAAGAAAAGATTCGTACATTCTACCTAGTCGAGAGTTGTAGCAATAAACTTCTATAGTGAGGCATTTTTAATGGAAAAAGGCTGCATATGCCTTAATTATCGAAGTAAATGATAATAAGGTTAAATTGAAACGGGGAGTGCAAGAGTTAGTTGAGACGGCAAGAGTTAGCCGCATCGCCCTGTATCTATGTATCTATGTTATATATACAGCTGGATACATGCGCGTACAAGTGTATACACAGGCACGTATACATACATTCTTTTGCTAGAAGGGCAAGTCGATGATTTTGAACGAATAGTTTTTATATATGTCTGTCAGCGATTTGTAACTGAACGCGCGAGCGTTTGTCAGCGAGCTACGGTCGGGGAAGATCGCTAAACGGACTAAACGTTTCGTATTATCGAAGACCGATTCGTATGGCGTAGAATATTTCTTCTGACGTTTCTATATGAACATTCGTTTGAACGTCATTAACGATATAAATCTGGTATAGGGTGTTTTTAAATATCGAATAGAACGTTTACATGTTTATATTCGTTTATATGTTTTAATGGAAGCGCGAGAGAACGTGCGTTCGGCTTTTTCTGCCTATTTGACAGCAGCCCGCGCTACCATTTATCAATAACTAACTATGATTACCATTCGGAAAACCGCGAATCCCTTCGGTAGCTTCTAGTGTAGAATCATTGGAATCGAATTTCAATGAAACGCTGAGTTCGCATGCTCTGCATGCGAATCAATTCTTTTTTTACCGACTACTCTGTCATAGAGTATTCGACGTTGTTAAGACTGCGTGTAAGTATTGTTTTGACGGTTTCGTTATTTTTTATCAATCGATGATATTCAACGTCATTCGTTGTTTGCCGGGCAAACTAGATCTCGATATACTTGTTTTGATTCCTTCTCGAGTTACGTCGTTCTTTCTTTTGAGCTATACGAAAGTTACAATCGCTACCACGACATATGCTTAAGAGGTATGATGATCAAGGGTAATGAGAGAACGTACTAAAATGTGCAATAATTGAAAATGAAAATTATCTGCACGGATTAGGCCAAGTGGTTATGAGCTTTATATATACACTAGTCAAGGCAAGAAAAGCAAAACATCACTTTGTCAATGGTGCAACTCGTCGCATCTGAGTAATAGGAATTTTCGATGATTCCTTTACTGCATGAATCAACTGTGATTTATTGTAATTCAGTGATTAGTTGTAAGGTAAACAAATTTTTACGAATGTCGTACAAACGAAAGAAAGAATGAGACGAAATTCAATACGTAACGGTCTATCATTCAAAGTAATTAACGTTCGCAGACAATGAAAAACAAAGTCTGGATATATAATACGGACGGTTTATATAGAGGAAAAATTCAATGGTTGCACCGAGATCAGAAAACATATAAAAATTCCTGTTGCACAGTAACACCAGAGCACGTATTGAAGAAGATGTGTTTGTCTTCTGTTTGACTACAGTGTATCACATTTCTGTTGTTGTGTTGGAAATCAAAAGGAACGTACTAAATGTGCAAACGCTATATATCGATGAGAGGTACAAGAGAATTTATTAAAAATACAATATACTTTATTGAATCCAGCACAATCACGAACCGTTTGATGAGAGAAACATATATATATATATATATATATATGTGTATATATATATGTGTGTGTGTATATATATATAGAGCATAGTAGAATGATACCGACCATCTCTTTGATATTTCTGCACTTTTTGTAGCACGTAAAACTTCTCTTCTTTTACATACACAGAGACGGACGGACACACACACACACACACAAACACACCAACCACTACTGGGTACTTTTAATCGCCATATATCGATACTGATCGAAGAAAGCGCAGCACATATAACAGTCAAATTTAACATGCTATCATACGATTACGCGCAACTTTAAGGAAACTCCGTAAATATTTCCTCCCGAACTGCATGTCCAAGAGCCGCCCTCCTCGACACTCGTGTTCGAAAAAATCACAGCTAAAACAGTAAATGATTCATCGATATCTCCATTCCATGGAATATACGCGTGTATGCTCGTTTCTGTTTTTAGCCTCGCCATTTCAGTGTTTTAAAGCATCCGTGTTTAGCTGACCGTTTTTAACACACTAGCTTGATGGACTTTTCTATTATATACCTATCTCTACGACACAACACTTCTGTATTTTCTTCGTCAATGCACAAAAGTAAGAGAGAAATAAGAAACTTCCAAGGTATCTTCAATACCATGAGAGCAACTGAAATGCTGTGATTCGTTCTTTCTTCCGACATTTATCGCTTTTTCGACAATTACGAGTTTCCAATGTGAATACGGAGACAAGAAGATATTTTTGACGATTAGTTTGTAAGAACCTTTCGATTACGGTCGTATTTATTTCCGAAGTAGTCTTTTAACGCTCAATTCAGGTCATTTTACATCCGTAGAGATAGGTAGATCGCATATAGAACGTTCGATGTTATTAATTCGAAGGATATTCATTTGGACGTTTATCGGTCGCGTCGAATGAATAGAAGTGAGGAAAAATAATAGGAGAGAAATCAAATGGATAATAATGATAATAACTCTCGTATCGCTGAGGTTCTGTCATTTTCATTGAAAGTTCGTTTCGCGTTGGAGTGAGCCTAGTGTTAACACTTTGCGGACGGATGACGAGATATCTCGTCATTGCTGTTTCGTCGTTCGGGGCCATTGACGAGATATATCGTCTTGCGTATTTCGTCATTCTGGGTCACTGATGAGATATATCGTCTTGCATATTCTGTCGTTTGAGGCAGGTGACGAGATATCACACAGTTGCTACGTGATTGTCAGCCGCAGTTTTTCATAATTTGTGTTGCGAATTAATTATTTGAAGCTCTGAAACATGGATAGCGACAAAACGATTAGCAATATTACAGAAATATTTGTGGACAGTTTAACACTTTGACTGCCAAGCGTTTCTTGCTATGTTTGAACCGCGATGCGATAAAATACTGCAGAGTATGATTAACACGTTGACTGCCGTGCGTATTTTGCCGTATTAGAACGGCGATGCTATGAAATACTACGGCGTTTGACTGAATTATGCAAAATGTAAATAATGTGCAAGTATTGGAGATCAAAGAATCGAATCACTATTCTACCAATAACTGCATTTATAAAATAATTATTACCACCCATTGCGAATATTTTCGATCTTCAGTCAAATCTCTTGCGCCGGTCACCGGTGACCCTCACGGCAGCCAACGTGTTAAATCGTGCAAAATGAAAGTAATGCACAGTTGTTAGAAGCCAAAGTATTGAAGCACCGTTCCAATATCAATTGCTTTTACAAAATTGCAAATAGGATTCATTGCGAATTTTTTGCATTTTTAGTCAAATGTTTTGCACCGGTCACCGGTGACCACCGTGGCAGTCAACGTGTTAACTACTAACAAATCATCACTAATTTAAAGATATTTGACGCAAAAAAATATCCGGCCACTGGGTACGATTAGCAATAGAATGCCCGGTCCGCAAAGTGTTAAAGAAGAGCGAGCCCGACGTCGTCGGTTACGTTGATAACGAGCGGCGAAAAATAATCGAACTCGCCGTGCAGATTAATAGCAATTTTTGTTGTCCCTAGTTTCGACGAAGGCCGCGTGTAAAGTGATATTTTCGAGTGATCAGGATGACGGTATTCAGCGCAAGTAGGCGTTAGCGTCGATAACAACTTTCTCTCCCTCATTTTCTCAATCTTCTTTCGCCGCGTCCTCTGATCCGTCGTTCTAACGAATTCTTTATCTCCGGGCATTAATTTCCCCATGGCCACCGTAAAATACTGTCCTTTCGTTCGTTCGCCGACAGTTATGCGACACGCAAAATATTTCTTAGATATTAGCGAGTGAAAGAAACTGAAACGGAATTACATTATAATCACACTTATAAGATATGGAAGAGAATTTCTTTCACGTTCCCATACGTTTAGTTAGGTACGGTTCGAATTACTATTCATATGAAAATATATCATATAAAAATAACGTGACTATATCTCCTTGTAGAAATCTGATATAGCTTAGTTTTGTACAAGCTTTGATACTCGTACAAATATCATTTGAATAGACGTAACGGACGGGGTATCGTATTTCAAAGGAAAAGGAAAAAAAGTGAATGTGTAATACCTTATGAGTTTTTCAGGCATCCCGAACGAAACGAATGAAACGTTAAAGTTAAACGATCCAAGTCCTCCATTCGAAGTGTTCTATCGTTAATTCCCGCAGTAGACGCGTTGTTCCGTGTTTAGAATATGCACCGACAGTTGTAACATGTGAAAAGTATCGTAATCAGCCGTGTTTCAATTTCGCGACATCAAATCCGACAAAATGTGTCTTTGCCACGGAAGATATGTTACAGCTCCCTTAAATGTACTACCTAGGGTATTCGATTGTTCAATGCGAGTTAGTTGATACTTACGAGTAGGGTGTTACTTTTCATTTTCAGCATAACCGTCATACTGATAACCATAGATCGTCATAAGAAAAACTCACACGGTATATAAACAAAACGACGAAAAGAAAAAAAATGAAAGCATGCAGATAGTTCCTCCTTGTTATATGAGAAGAAAATCGAAGACTTGTTATTAGGCAATTTTAATTAAGCAATACCCATGAGGCTTACAAATATAGTATTTAAGTAAGACTAGTTATATATATAAATATATATATTATATATATATATAAAAGAATGTGATACGTATTGATGAGTTGTGTGTGTGTGTGCGGGTGTGTGTGGGGTGCGTGACTGTGCGTGTGGCGTGTCTCATGCGTGAATGAGAGAGAGAGAGGGGGAGAGAGAGAGAGTGTTGATCTGCGACGTTTATATTGTGCTGCGCAAGAAAGAACGTGAACTATTCCAAGGTACGCCCTGCTATTACTTACCACCTATTATTCCAAATAATAAGTAACAACAGTATGTTCAAAACGCAACATCAAACGAAAAAAAAAATTGCAATTATCATGAAATAAAAAGATTCTGTGCGGAAACATGGAAAACGTTTCATTATTCCGGACGTTTTAGTGCTGAGGAAAGGTGAAAGACAGTAGAGACAGAGAGAAAGAGTGTTGAAATTAATGTGGAACCACTGTATTCGATTGTGGCACGATTCGGACGAATATTATAAAGGATATTATTAACGGAAAGATAATGATATAGCTTGGAGTTCACTGTTCTTCGGCACAAGATAAATGTCCTGGCACCTTTCTGCTCGTCCAAAAAGTTCTCCTCAGATCCATCCCAAATGCGTTATTCCATGACGTGCATACGTTCTTGTTGTAGGGCATCCAACTTGTTTGCAGTTTACTGCAAACATGATCGTTTCTGTTCGCAAGTACAGGTGGCAGTGTATCGAATGCAAATGTTGCTCCATTTGCGGCACCTCTGACAACGATGTGAGTATGCACGCTACTTCTAGCGGCTTTTCTAAATATGTTACAGAGACAGGCAACTCGATTATTTACTAGTGTATCGCGGCGCATAAGATAATATATATATCGTATAGTTTGATCGCGTTATCACGAACACCTTCATTTAGGGTAAATACCGCGACGCAATAGAAATACTAGTTGTAAAAGTTTACTAGACAGGCGTTCGAAGAAAGGCGCAGGCCGTTACTGAGAAGAAGCGGGGTAGTAGAATAAAGTGGGAATAGAGTAGGAATAAATTAGCCGTTAAATAGGATTAGTAGGATAGACAGATAGATAATTTGATTAATACTTTGGCGAAACAAAATAGGATCAGCTGCTGTTCTGTGACGACTGTGATCGTGGATACCACATGTATTGTCTGTCTCCACCTCTTGCATCTCCTCCCGAGGGCTCCTGGTCTTGCCGTCTGTGCATAGCAGAATTTCATCGCCGTGATTAAGTCTCATCTCATAGATACATCACGGACCTTACCTATTGCTGTGGTGCGATGGTTGTGTCGTCTTCGAATTAGGAGAGTATTCACGGCCTCACTTTCCTTATATAGTATTACCATAATCTTGGACATTCTGATAGCTATTACGGAAATTAAATGTCCCGATAATGATGGCTCACACCGATGAAGAAGAAAGCTCACCGAGTATTATTTATTACGAATCGTGCAGCGAACACTCGTCCTTCCTTCGATCGTATTGATAAGAATTAGAAAGGAAATATATACGAATACGCTACATTAGATATCTCAGGCACTGGTGATCTCAGAACGTGTAAAAAATATCTATCTACCATTTTAACATCATAGCTTATATTAATATAGGTATGTCAACTTACGCCATAATTGTCATCGAGAGTTTTGTAAGATACGATGTGAAAAGGATTTGAATGTTCCGAATATGGAATGACAGAGTTTCATTGGTGAAATGTTAGATTATACATTGAAACGAAGCAAATGTATTTTTTATTCATCTTTAGGGTACCGATATAGTTGCTGTCGTCAATATTGTTACTGTAAAACCTCGATAGAATTAGTTATAAGAATGTTGAACACGACAATACTCTCCTAGTTCTAGACAAGTCCACGTTTACGCATTTTTCACTTTTTTTCGTAATTTTGTTTTTATTGCTTTTACATCGTGTTTCGGAAGTGCTTCAAGTTCAATGAAATTTCGTGATCTCAATATTCTCTTTTTCCTTTCTCTTCACACTAACTATTTAGTTTCCCGCTATCATCTTGAATCAGTCGAAATTGAACGAAATGGCGGAATTAAAAAAAAAAGAAAAGAAAATGATATCCTAGGAAGCCATGATATTAATACTACCTGTTTCATAAATAGTGATAAATAGAACGTTCTCTGTTTATCTGTACGTATCATGATACTCACGCTTTTACACTTAATGACATAATCATTAGTAGCAGCACAGCTATCATATACAGACTTGCAGTACTGCAGTAAATTATATTCTATACGCTCTTCGTCATTAACTCAGTATTTTTGTATTTTATACCTTGAGTGTACTTAATTTAAGATACTGTGGTGATGTTTTGGTATTCGTTGCTATAAAATAATCTCTTGTCTTTGTCTCTTTTTTGAAAAAGATATTATTTCTCGTCCGCCTAATCGAAATAATTTTTTAGGTGTCGCATAAATTTCCTTTCCCATTTATTTCATATTGACCCGAGTGACGACGGTGAATTTCGATTTTATACCGCTTACTTTTAACATATTGTACGCAAATTTGAATAAATATTAGTTTATATAAACTGGAATGTTAACATCGGCGAGAAAATTTGATTGTGCATCATATGTTCGTTCGGTCGCAAAGAAATACATGCTCAACGTTCGTCTTCTTTGGCAATTCGATTTAAGCTATTTTGTATACTTTTTGGAGAGGATGCTGTTTGCGGTATGAAAGAGTATTGCATTTATTAAATGACAAATATATATTTTACAATAGTACAAAATATAGATTGGTTGCGACGTTTCGCTTGTGCGCGCATCGCTTATCTTGTACGTATAACGATGAAGTTTCTTAAGAATGTCAGTCAATTTGAAGGAAGATTTCTGATAAGGGCTTTCTGTGCAATGCCGGAACGGTGGCATTCAAAGCCGGATAGCCGACCGGCAACAAAAATAAGAGCTTCTCGTTCGACGGTCGTCCAAGTAACTTACGAATAGCTGGTCCGCAATTTAACGGAGTCGATGTTAATGTCACCAGGCCGGCATACTAAATTTAAAACAGAAAACGAAACGCGGATAATGATTATGCTAGCGATTCTTTATGGTATGACATTAAGGCAACTGTTTATTTTGAACAAGCTAGCGACATACTAGTGCTATGAATATTATGTAATAAAGCTGATAAAGAATATGAATTACAACAATTTTAAGTACATTTAGTTGTATTTTTTTGTCTAAACTCTAGTTGCAGTTGACCGTATGCAAGAGTAGCAAGGCTGATCTTGCCTTTACAGTTTACATGGCAGCTGTCTTAACAGACAATTGTGAAGGAAGAAGACCGATTGGAAAAAATATTAGTACCTGGATAGCGGTAATAAGAATACCGCATGCAATTCCTACACTCAACTCATTGTAATAGTGGACTTTTTTCTGTCCATTTGGCAAGAATCCGTACGTTTGCTTAAACACAAGTATTAAATAGGGAGCGTCTGTAAGATATTCCTTGACCCAGTTTGTTCGCAAAGGATGTAAATCAGTTGTCCATTTTTTCCCCATTCTTCTATTATAATTTATTTCTTCCTCTGCCTCCACGATTTCTCTTATTTGTGCTTTTACATCTGCATTTGATACAGCGACAAATGTCCATGGCTCTGTATGAGCGCCGCTAGGGGCACTACCTAACATACGCGTACATAATATAAAGTGCGTACGTCTAAGCGTTAGTAAAAATGGTGAACAGAGAAAATATGGATGCGATTACCTGCCGCTTTGATGATATTACTTATCGCTTCCTTTGGCACTGGCTCTGAACTAAAAAATCTTATTGTTCTCCGAGGTGCTATCGTATCATAAAATTCCTTGGATCTGTCGACTATTTCATCTTTAGACAGTTTCTTTGACGTGTAAGGAATGTGTTTCAAGTCCTTTGGCAAAGCCGGCTCGTAGGAGTCGTCATCTTGAAAGTTCTCATCTCTGTCTAAGACAATATTGACATATGCGCTATTGTACTTTCGGTAAACTAGATGATAAAATGTTGCGCGCGCATTATAATAAAGATTTTTGAAAGCTGAAGTAATGGGACTCTGCGAATCACTTATGGCGCCAGCATAAAATATTAAATGGACCTTCGTGTTGCGAAGCGTGTTGAACAGGTAACATGTATTTTTACCTTCATGCTCCGTTGCAGCTTGTACGTTTTCAACAGACCCATTGTTCACACCGATGAGACCAGTTTCTTTCTTGAGCCATTTGTTAAGAACATTAAGTAAACAACAAGTAACGAAGGCGAGAAGAAAATGGTAGGAGTATTTGGTCGAAAAAGGTAAGAGTTCTGCAAGCATTCTCGATGAGAAATTAGAAGGGTACGCACCGATACGAACACGCACTCCTTTTCGTATCGCGTTTCGCAGCGAAGTACGAGCAACTGGTTGAAGAATAATGTGGCGGGGATAGATCGTGCCTGAATCTGCTTCGGCTCATTTTTTCCTTCGCTTTATCTATACGCTCGTAAATCAAAGTGTACGCCAGAGATGACATAATTCTAACGAGTATAACGACTTACTATGCCAGGGCTATCTTCGCGATAGCGCCAAATCCGGGCCAGGTTATTTTTCGGTATCGCGAGAGCAGTGGCTATTGTCATTTGTCTTTTAGCATACACGACGACGCCGTACAGACGTAGAATCGTTCCAGGCTTTAGGATCTCGTCGCTAATCGCGTTTGTTGTCAGGCGATTGTGCAGCTTGCTCTTTTATTCGGTCACTGGGATGGAAAACTAAAGAAGATTAAATAAGATCGATCGGCCCACGAATCTTTGTTGCTTTTGCCGTATCAGGATTCGCGTTACGCAGAACAAAAGAGACTCTGGCATGTCTGTCCAAAGTTTACTGCCGACACATTACGCCAATCTGTAATTTGAAGTTTATCTTGGAGCTAGCGACATCATTTCTATAGACACATATCCCCATTCTTTCGCATACTCGATCCGATCATCTGTATATCTAGTTGAAATCACGCGGATGCAGAATTATACCGTTTTCAGGTACGTATCAATCTAACCCCCCTAAAAAGCGTAGATTGTTTATCGTAGAAACGTGACGAATCAGATGAGCTCTTTCAACTTATTCAATGAACTTGAGGCTTAGCGTAATTGTCAATTTAGCATCAGTGAATGCGTCGGGGCTCGCGGTGAGTCTCTCCGAGGTATCCGTGAGAAAATTTGTTTCTGAAAAAATAAGGGCATGAGAAGTCGTTAACGATCGACTAGAAAGTGGCGACGGGCCTGGATCGGCGCACATAGCGAACCAGTCAGTGGTGCGATCCGACGGTTGCGTAGTAGGAGCGCGCAGTACCAAAAACGTGGATGCTCCGTTGCGGTCGCTCGTCGCGCTGCTCCAACGAAAAACGCCTTACCCACCATGTAAACGAGTGCCCGCAACCGGCGAGTAGGCAGAACGCGCGACGTTCGTTCGCAAAACCTTCATCCGTATAGCCTTCATCCGTACAACCTTCATCCGTACAACCTTCATCCGTACAACCTTCACCCGTAAGATGGCTGTCGTAGTAGCTGGAAGCGGGAAGGTACGTTTTCATCCGTGAATCGAATCCAATCGAGTGCCTCTGTGTGTGTGCGTGTGCGTGTGTGTGCGTGAGCGTGCGCGCGTTCGTTGCTGCGTCTACTACCTCTACACGGCCCGCTGTCTTCTTCTATTCGCGGGATGCCGTTTGCCTGAGAGTACTACAGCTGAGCCACGCTTTCGGCGGCTGTCGGATGACAAGCAGCGGGAACAGTGAAAACGACGGCCTGACAGAAGTGACGGACAAGTGGGAAGGGGAGATGGAGAAGGCCGTGCAGCCGATGCTTTTACCTCCGCCCCCGCCACCCCCACCACCGCCACCACCACCACCCACCCCGGCTACTCAGAGCAACAGCATCGAACATACTGTTACCCACGTCTTGACATTCGGTACGTTCTCCGATATGACCGCTCTGTCATAGTCTTCTTTTCTCTTCTCGTTAGATAGTGAAATCCCCTATCTTCAGGCAGATAACGATAACGATATCGATACTCGCTCGTCTGCTGGTATCGAGACCGCACTCCCCTTATGCTATCTCTGTCTCTCTCTTTCGCCAGGCAGCTGCACGGAGTTGCGAATGATTCAAAGTGAAATTATCCCTTTGCGGACGCATATTCGGTTTTCGACTCTATCAGGCCTTTTTACCGGACGCAAATAACACAAATGATAGAGCTGAAATGCGAGGTGATAGCCCTTTCCACTCAAATATGTCCCATAAGGAAACACGAAGATATTGCACGTTTCTATGTAAAGACAGATGATTTGTTGAAACACGCGTTTTTCAAAGATATTTCAGATCCATTGCAAGTGAATGTAATGAAAGGAAATGAAAATCCTTTGTCCTACTTAACACGTTGACTGCCAAGCGTATTTTGCTATGTTAGAACCGCGATGCAATAAAATACTGCAGAGTATGATTAACACGTTGGCTGCCGTGGGGGTCACCGGTGACCGGCGCAAGGGATTTTACTGAAGATCCAAAATATTCGCAATGGGTAGTAATAATTATTTTATAAATGCAGTTATTGTTAGAATAGTGATGCGATGCTTTGGTCTTCAATACATGCACATTATTTACATTTTGCATAATTCAGTCAAACGCTGTAGTATTTCATAGCATCGCCATTCTAATACGGCAAAATACGCACGGCAGTCAACGTATTAAATCGTGCAAAATGAAGGTAACGCAAAATTATTAGAAGCCAAAACATTGAAGCACCGTTCCAATACCAATTGCATTTACAAGATTACAAATAGGCTTCGTTGCGAATTTTTTGCATTGTTAGTAAAATCTTTTGCGCCGGTCACCGATGACCACTGTGGCAGTCAAAGTGTTAAAATGTAGTATATGTGCATAGAATTTTGTTGGACGACGATGATCGTTGAACTTGACTTACTATTGGGCAAAGTGCGGGATTTTATAGGAAGCGAGGCGCTATTCCCTAGTTCGCGGAGAAACGCGTCCGAGTGGAAAGGGTTAACCCTTAGCGCTCCGGCACATTTTCGCAGCGGAACGAGTGAAACGGAGTTTTATTTTAAATGAGAAAAATTACACGTGCTATAAAAAAAGGTCAAAAAATGGTTTAATCGTAACAATGCAGACACTGATCACGTTTTAACTACAGTTATCAAATGCCAACGCCGACGATATCGCAGCATTTTAAGCGCAATCATTTTAAAAACATTCGGCTCCGCAGCGGAGCCTCCGGAGCGCTAAGGGTTAAAAAGGTAAGCTGGTATTTAAAAGAGTCGCGTATCATTTTGAGACACGGCAGCCCGTCACGTGATTTCATCACTTTCTTCGGAGCTTGACAACGCTTTGCCTCTGATCTCTGATTGTATACGTAACCGCAAGTACAGGTTTACTGTCGCCCTTATTCGCAGCTAATAATATCATTCTACGCTCAAGGTCATCTATAGCGCGCACTCTCCACGTCTGATCGCGTACTAACGACCTTAGTGGTTATTCTTTGCGGCCAGCGGTGCATCGCGGCTGTTATTCGCGTAATCTCGTTCATTTACGTTCGTCGAACAAAGGACACGGCGCCCTTGAAGTGATGAGCAACCTTAAAAGGATAGACCTAATGGTCTTACCTTCGAGCCCTTATGTCTCACCGTTCTGCAGACTTCGTGTTATCGGTTCATTGAAAACCGTTAGTCACTCTGAGTCACGAGTCTGATCGTTTGGGATCTCCTCTCTTTTCCATCATTTCCGTAACTCTCGAATTTCTGTCTGCAGACTGCAGTGAGAGTTCCCCGATTGAGATGTATCCCCGATACGTCATAACGAAATATTGCATTTGTAGGGGAGACGGTAACAAAAAGGGGGGTATTATTATAAAAACAATTTTTTTCTGAAAAACACAATTGCAAAAGCCACGTCGATAGAATAAAAAAATGTATTTCGAGACATGTGGTTACTACCAAGTTTTTTTCTCGCCCAACAAAAATCTGACTATTTCGGTTTTTATTAGGTCATTGCAGTCCGCAGCGTCGCACGTCCTAAACAAAAGACAGCACGGTTTGCCACTACGTCATCGCTTGACAAAACACTGCGACCGAAAATTCGATGCAGTGAGATTAACACTTTGACTGCCATGATGGTCACCGGTGACCGGCGCAAGAGATTTTACTGAAAATCTAAAATATTCGCAATGAGTAGCAATTATTATTTTATAAATGCAATTGTTATTAGAATAGTGATGCAATTGTGATTAGAATAGTGATAGTTCAATGCCTGCAAATTATTTACATTTTGCATAATTCAATCTAACGCTGTAGTATTTCATAGCATCGCCGTTCTAATATAGTAAAATACGCTTGGCAGTCAAAGTGTTAATCGCCTACACATTGATACGTAAAGTTGCATCGAGGATTGGCAAAAGATGGTGATTATCTTCGCCATGCGCCGTTTCGTCATTCTGAGCAACAAGCAAGACAGATATTTCTCTCACAACGGTCCGCGTATCTTTCCATAACGCTCTACGAAGCTTCATTCACGAATCGTGCCCATGTATGTACCATAACCACTGCATGGCTTCTTCCCTCACGCCATGTAAATCGGCTGAACGCAATAGTTACGTACTCTAGAATCAAACAATTAATCAATTTTAACATGGCAAATACTCGACACTCTCGTATGTGATGCGCGACGTTATTAGTTAACTTAGTTAGCGGATTTGCTAAAACACATATAATTATTTTCGGTCAGATTAATTGAAAAGTAACGCATGTCGTGTGACAGACATTACGCAGATTACGGTAAAAAAGCTGCAGTGTGTGCAGACAATAGAATGTAGCGTTTCACGTGTGAAAATGCCCGTAGAATATCAGTACTCAAGAGGAGGAAGTACTGACATTTTTCGAATCTAAAGAAGTCCTCTTAACGCACTTACACCTTGAAACAGCGAAATTTGACCCAGTCATATTCTTTAATTAAACACGCGGACAAGAAGGATATTTAGATATTCCCATTTACACGTTCTTCTATTGTGCAACGGAAATAGGAACGGGCAGAAATATCTACGAACAATAAGGAATTCAAAGGAGCAACTTCAACACAGACCGTTACGTAAAAAGCATAAAAGAGTGGCATGATTAAAATAACGACGCAATGAATATGGGCACGTAGACAGGATAACGATAGAGGCAAATCGACGAGATTTTATGACTTGAGTTCGGATTGCGCGTCATTCCAAGTGTTGTGGTGTGTCGATGTGTACGACGGCGCCTCGGTATCTGTATAACGGTACCCTCAACAAATCTAAATCCGCTCGTTTCGGCGAATCTCTAATGTCCACAATGAGAATCCTTAAAACCTGACGTAAAAACTGACGTAAAATCGGTGGCATTTTGGTAGTAAAAAAGCAAGATTCCACAGAGCGACGAAGATTATTGCAGATCGCTTCTAATGACACGCGTTAGTCGCTTCATCCGCCTGTCTACATTAAACGAGCCCGTTGCGTAACAGACGATGATAATGAACATAAACAATGCTGTTGTAGGCCTTAACAAAAACAATTGAGCTAATTATTAGGAAAGGCCGGATTTGTCTAGAGGTAACATATGTCGGCGCATCTACGAACCGTGCATGACGCGTGTATACCGAACACCTACGCGCTGGTTACGATCATTATTGTAATTGCCGGTGGAATATTATTGAAATTCGCTTAAGTAATGAAGGGATATAAAGCCCTTGTGTCCGTTGAGAACGTTTGAGCACAAAATTGTATAGTAGCGAAAGATCCTTCAACAATGTAAAAATTTGCCGAACTTACATATCCGTTTGAGTACGGGAGCATTTTCTTATGCATATGCTAAAAGTCCGGGATAAAATGCGTAGTATTTTTTTTTGGGAAACAATGAAAATGGTTATAATTAACACTAATTGTTATGTAACAAGTAATTATGATAAAAAAAAAAATTTATTTTCACTTATTACAAAAATGTTTTTCTGCACAAATTCCATGAATTCCTTCTTTACATATAGCGCAAATTAGGTTGGATCGTTTAATTCCATTACCATTTTTATAACTGCATACATCACACTGTCGCAAATTTCGTCCAGGCAATTTTTCTAAAGAAAACTTTTTACTTATCAGTGATGTTCCTGTGGCATTTTTGCTTGCTAACATTAACCTCTATAGTGTCATTAATTTTTATTTGAAATTTACTTATATTGTTAAAAGCCACAACTTTTATTTACAGAGTTAATTGCATTTTCAAGTTGATATCTTTTGCCACGCGTATTTTACTATATTAAAACCGCAATGGGATGAAGTAAATGAGGCTACAGAATATGATTGAATTGTGCAAAATGAAAATAATGCGAAGGTATCGGAGTTTTTTCTTTGTACCAAAGAATTGAATCACTATTTAATATTAATTGCATTTTCAAAATTATAAATGCGACCGATTGGGTATTTTTTGAATTTTTCGTGAGATCTGTTGCGCCGGTCACCAGTGACCACCGTGGCAGTCAAAGTGTTAAATGAATAAAAACTGCTACTGATATTACTGCAACTGCTCTCAATAATTGCGTAAAGTATACTACCAACAGCAGCGTCTTCGCATTCTCGATACAAAACAAGAGAAGCGCTATCGCGCTGCGCCGTATTTTTGGCATACCACAAGTGAAGCGCGATAGCGCTTCCCCGTACTCAAACGGATATAGTAATTATTTGAAGAAATTTTTCCTTAATTATTTGGGTAAAGATTAGCAACATTCGCGTGTTGCAATCGAACTCGTTCAAAACTTCACTGAGGTAATCATAAATGAAGAGGTAAATACTTGCAGATACACGTGTAGGTGACTTGTTTTCTTGCTTTGGCACGTGGAACCGTTGCCTGAGTTAATGACTAACCCTGCTGTAACACTCTGGATACCTTTAATTCAGCTCCGCGCACAATGGTCGGAATTTGAGGTAGAGGAACGAGGCTGGAAATACCGAATTCTATATAGCGGCGAGCTATGAATCATTCTTCTAGTCGAGCCGACCCGAAGCATTACTCGTTTATAGTTGCAGTTAGTTAGAGATCTGAAAAAAGTCTTTCGGGCAGAGAAAATTCGCGCTGACCTTGTTCCAGTTTTGCCACAGGAGATTTATTCGTCTTATTAGGTGTTGAAAGATTTTCAACGGTTAACAACTGTTAGCGCATGATTATCGGTTAACTAAAGTGTAAAGAGCAAATTGGATTTTTCGAAAGTAGCCAGAGGCAAAAAAAAGGTCGGTCGAATAATCGATCGCCGATAATTTATTGAAAAGCACGAAAATATAGTTTCTTCTCATCGATGAATTTTTTATCTCTATACATGCACTGCTAATGACGATCGTATTCCTCCGTGGGTTCTCTCTTCGCTCTCCATCTCTCAAGAATCGATTACCCTCACGATTCACATGATATGCATACATACTGGTTATTACACCTAAATACCGTGAAGGCTTATAGCGTAGAACAATATAGCGTATAGAGATACAGCGTCGTCGTTCAGAGAAAATACGTGTCACGATATCGGAAATCGGCAAGATTTCATTCTTACCTGATATTTCTTATCTGATGTCATGTTTTCAAAGATTCATTATTCTTTTTCACGTTCATGATCTAACGAAAGAATCAGTTCGTATTTGAAAAGAAATCTTAACTTCTGACATATTGCCAGTAAACGAATGACGTCGCATTATTCATCAGTTATTACTTGAAGATATTGGCGACTTCGTTGTAAGATATTAGAATAAATGTGAGAAGTTTGGAGAAAAATCCGTTCCGACGTATCTGCTGGTAGTGAAGAACGGAAGGTTAGGATACAATTTGAAATGTTCGACGACAGAGGTCACCGCACGATATTTCGCAGTGTTCTACGCGTCCTTAAAAACAGCATAATGGCTGGTCCACGTTAGCTGTTCTTCGATCAAGGCTTTTTTCAACGCGGCAGCCTATCGGTTTGCCAACGATTTATTCGACCCGGCAGTATAACCAATTGGGTCACGGGGGTACAGTTCCTACGAAAACCTGATTCCCGTGTGCAGGGAATTGCCTGGAATTATGTAACTGCTCATTTTTACCAGGACACGCGAGACCGTCCTTAATATCTTTTACTTTATTCTGTAGGAGCTCTATATGTATCAAAGCACATGCACCTCCACTTCGGCTCCTCTCCACTTTACTACTGATGATTTATTTTGTCAAGCTAGTTTGTGTAGAGAAAATAAATGAAGAAGATGAGTATCTGTCGGTGAAAATGGTGAAAAATCATTCACTTTTCGGTGCTCCGGAAGATCAGGATGTCTCCGGATGCCCAGGAATTTGGAAACATGCAGAGCTCCTGCTGTCCCAGGATAAAATAAAGCGTGTTCAACGAAAACAGGCATAAAATAATTACCGTCTTTTATTTTACCGATAGCGTCTTTCGTTGCCGCTTTTTTCATGCCCAATTGGAATAGTTGTGCACACTTTCAAAAGTACGTGATTCGCCACTGACCGATCGAGTCACGATAACTGGTATTCCCTACCAATTAGCATAACACGATTCGTCGCGTGCTCGTAGTCTTACGCAGTGGGTTTTCCAGATTTTGCCGCATTTATAGGAGCCTAACGATATGTATATCTATATCTCTCTCTCTCTCTATATATATATATATAGATATATATATTTGTGAGATGATAGTCAGTGCGCCGATAGATGCCAGCGCCCGATTTTTCACTGACGGATTATCGGAAAGCTGCTACCGCTCCATCGGGTGTACAGCGCCACCTATATTAGGCGAGCTATATGACGCCACCTATATTACGCCGTTGAAATGTGTGAAATTGAATATGAATGATTGCGCCGGGCCTGTCCGTCGCCGCGCACGACACTGGCCGCACGCTCAGTTCTTTGAATCAGCTGTTAGTCAGCAGTGACGGCCACGCGTATCAATCGCCATGCCAGCCAGCCCCTCAATTTCGCATGTCCGTACTCAACGCTCTCTCCTTCTCAACGCATTTCTAACCACACTCGGCGTTTTCTCGAAAAATCACTTAGCTTCGCGAGCTTTCGTTTCACCTTTTGTTCGAGCTTCCGCTGGCCGGAAAATGACGCAATAGGGCGGGCCCTGTGTCACCGCGTCTCTCTCCGTCAGTGAACGACGGACGCGTCTCGATGTTTTCCAAATCAGCTGTTAGTTGGCAGAGAAGGGTGACTCCTAGTCTCCGTTGTGCTCGCCGCTCGTTGCGACGACTACGATCACCACCATCGCTGCTGCCGTCGTTACTACTAGAAGTAACACCACCACTAGCAGCACCGCTACCACCACCACCACCGCGTTGCCGTCGTGTGATCGTCGTGGTCGCGCCGTGTCG
Source organism: Cryptocheilus praepositus (assembly GCA_033815515.1). Taxonomy (NCBI): domain Eukaryota; kingdom Metazoa; phylum Arthropoda; class Insecta; order Hymenoptera; family Pompilidae; genus Cryptocheilus; species Cryptocheilus praepositus. The sequence goes on along the minus strand of JAWWQZ010000018.1, from coordinate 138,682 downwards.
GCCGCCTAGCAGTGGGGAGACGTCAGTCAGTCGCCAGCGAGATTTCGTACGGTGTGCATCGCGGCCAGACATCGCGGGCAGACATCGCGGCCAGACACGACGGCGCGCCTTCTCGTTCGACTGGCACCTCGTTATCATCGCTTTCTACGTATACAGGCAGCAGCCTGTCACACGCCCGTAACGCTTTGGCCGCGTGCCAGATACGCCCTTCTCGAATGTGTGCGTGTCACCAGAGTGCGTGCCCGCGCGCGTGTGCATACCTCATCGTCGTTACGTTTGAAACGAGTGAAAGTGGAACGCCACGAGGATAGCTGAAGGCGCTTTCCGAAAAACCGCTCCTGTCGTCGTCGTCGTCGCTGTCGTCGTCGCCGTCGCCACTGCCACGCACAGCGAGAAGATTGCCGTTGCGACCATATGTCTTTGCTATTCAACGATCTCCGACGACGTATTGGGACAAGCGGAAATTTCCACGACGGATTCGCTAGATTTCACTGAGCTGGCCAAATTCCGCAGCGTACCGCTGGCGTAGCAGTGCACGCAACATCGTACCACTGACGTATGTCGATAGGCGTCGAGCGAAGTGTAAGCGAACAGATCGGTAAAGTGTTGCCGTATCGTCTGCTTTAACGTCGAGAGGGCGTGCACGGTGTTAAAAATAAAGTGCGGGGACCAACGCAAGGCCCGTAGGAGTAATAAGCGCCACCGCGATTACGAGCCGTTACGAAACGTTTTCTCTTTCTGTCGGTCCCCTCGTCGCTTTCTCGTCGGCCGCGCGGGACGTGTGCACGAAGGGAAACTGAAAAGTTGAGACGACGCGAGGAAAGGTCGAATCTTCGCGGTGTTCCGCGGAGCTTCCTGGAATAAAGGCGATCCGCGCGAAGGTGGTCAAGGCCGTAAGTCGCATAGCACACACGCGCGCACACACACACACTCTCACACACAGGAGACACGTAGACGGCACACGGCGACAAAAGTGTGTCAGTAGGATAACGACGGCGATCTGTTTCTTTCTGAGGCTGGCACTTTTGCTCGGCTCGAAGGTTCACGTTGGAAGCGGAGGAATTGGAACGACGGAGCTGTGTGCTCGCAGCACAGCGCGGTAGAACGAGGCGCGACGTTGCACGGTCATACGAAATTGCGATACCGAGTGAAATAAGTTGCCTGCTGGTAGGAGAGACAGGACACTTGTCATTGCTTTATACGCAGACGACTTTCGTTGCGAGTCAGTTAGAGGTGCGCGCCTCACTTTGGATCGATCGGAGCGGAAAAATCGATCGGATCGAGGTTCCTGCAGCGACAATACTACATGTCGACTCACCGCCGAGGGATGTCCGACGTCAATGACGCCGATTAGCAGCAGGCAAGAGGCAGCGAGAAACATGAAAAGGCGAACGGCGTCGACAGTGCGTCGTATTTTATAATCAACGGAGTCTCGAATGTGCGCCTTTACGGAGACCGATCATTTATAATAGGAAGCACGTTCGTTCGCTGTCATTTACTGCTTTTTCCGTTGGTTAGTAGATTTTTCTTTCATTCCTGACAAACCTTTCGATGAAATACGAAGGCACGTTGATGGGACCGAAAGAAGCAGCCCCTTGCGGACGAGTTACGAATTCTTTTACCTACCTCTCGCAACGTCCGTCCATCTGTTCGCCGCGTCTCACGGTCAACACCTGCCTTCTATCGGCGTGCTCTGGACCGTTTGTCGCATGCATTCAAAACTCCAGCACCGGCGGACGCTTTGTTCGTACGAAGGAAAGAAGCTGCCTACCACACCAGTGCACTTGCGCGTCTCATAAGTGATTCGTGCATCACCCGGAGAAGGACGTAGCTAAATAGAACTGTCCTCCTGTTTGTAAAGTTTACAAAGAAAGTATCTTCATCTCGTTCGTCCGCCTTCTGTTCACCTCCTGTTCACCTCCTGATCAGCATCGCGGTCAGCACACCGGTCAGCACCTGCTTTCGATCAACTGCCTCTCGATCAACTGCCTCTCACGTAGACGTCGAACGCGATCCGGTTACAAGGATCCTTGTTTCAAGCACGATTTCTTCGCAAGGTACTCATCCTATCAGAAAGACTTTTTACTAATCTTGATAGAGCGATCGTTGCGCTTCTACTTATCCATGTCGGCTTACCGATGACTAGACAGAAGTAGCAGAATCAGGAAAGTCCAAAGCAGAGGACACTCCGATTGGAAGCAAACGCTTATGAGACGATACACGACAAAGCTCGTCGGTTGCATCAGACGAGGTAACAGAATTATTCTCAGTCTGAAATATGCCGACTTAGAAGAAAGACATAATCGAAAAAAGAGGCATTCGTTATCGGCAATAGCTTGGCTTATCTCCTGTCGACCAAAGCATTGCCAGACTCTCGCGTAGACGCTTTGCGAACGACAAACGGAATTTACGAAGGGTCCGAAAAGAAAATGTTTACTCCGTCGGAAGTTTTGTAAATTTTTGACTACGCGGAGTGCTGCTTCGAAATTAGAAGAAACGCGTAAAGGCCTAAGGAGAAGCAGCGCGTCTCTCATGACGATGCGACGTTTACTCGACTAGTGCACCTGCTCACCTGCTGCCATTATTATTGTTTATCGGCCGCGCGCACTGACATTGCACCGTGGCGCAGTGCCGTGCCACGTGCCGTTCAGTGCCCGTGCGAGGCGCAATATAATAGGATGCAAAAGTGTCGCACCTCCTCGAGCACGATGAAGAATCCGGAACACGAGAGTGGCTATTTCGAGGACGGGAGCGACGTCGAGACGATCGTCGAGGAGTCGAACATCGTCGTAGGGCAGGGCCGAAAATGTGGATCGGCCTGCTACGGTCTCACCAAGGCCATTCACGGTCTTGACGTTAGGGACTCACCCGAACCTCTCCCCAACAACAACACCTATGAAGACCGATTGAACAGAGGTACGTCGACATTTCTCATCTCCGACTTTTCACATTTTTCCTCCTATCACAATGAAATTTCCCCATGCCAGATCGAAAGTAAGACAGGACTGAACGAGATACTTACGTAGAGCTTTACACAATATTTTCCGATCTTTGCGTACGTTCTTAATCTCTGACGAGCGAGTCTTCTCTTGCACAATGTTTATCCGATACTTACGTCTGATTTACGCCGGTCACGCGGGCTACGCGCTTCAGACGAACAGGAATACGCGCACAATGTTAATTGGTATGTGGAGGACGGACGGGCACGGTCAAGTGGCATGATGATAACAACAACGTAGAAAAAAGTTCTGTGCCAGCATGGCCGCGGCAAATGCTGCGGCAAATGCTGCGGCAAACGCTGCCACGCAAGATTTTTCTTCACCGCGTGCTCGTTAATCTCACGACGAAATAGAGCAAGTATTTAGAATAGTTAGTACCGCTTGGAATTCAACCTTTCTTCTTTTTCTTCCGTTTACGTGAGCATTTTTTAGTTGACATTTTCGAGAAAACGTATGCGTCCTTTCTTTCATCGCTGCGACGTATAGAAAGGTGTGAGAGGCTTTATAAAAAGCACGTGTACGATTTCTCAGTGTGAGGAGAGTGTAGAGGCGAGGATCCACTCGGTAAGAAATGGAGGAAGTATTTGGAAAAGTTAGTACCGCTTGGAATTCAACCTTTGATCGTTTTCTTCCGCAGAGTATATCTTTTGAGAAAACGTATGTCCTCTGTGTGCAAGAGGAATTGGCATGTAAATAATAGTAGAGTGAATAATAATAGGCTGTGATCGCGGTTAACAGTGCTTGTTATTAGTGCAAAGCCGAAAACCGACACGAAGCCGAAAAGCGACCCTTTACGATCCCTTTTCCACACCGACGAATATACGCCGACGAACGACGCGAAACATCCTCACCTGCATTCATTTGCAGCGTAGCGTTTCGAATGACAGTGACTTTGAGCGGGCGCGTTGATAGTACATAAGCTAATAATGGCCGGTTCGTGTATTATGAATGAACAGGCATGTGTCGCGAAGTGAGCGAAAGTTCGCATGAAAGTGCTGCTGTGAGAACAGGCGCAGTTGGCGCAGCCTAATGAAATTCGGGGCGGAATATGATTTGTATCGGAGACGAAAGGATCGAAAGATTATTCTTTCGCCAGCGATCCGAGACCATCGTGGCCCACGGCAGTGTGATCGTGGCAACAGTGGTTAATCGCAATCGACAAAATGGGAGTAATTATTATCGTAGATCTAGATACTATTTGACACCTTATTTGACTTTCGCGTTCGAAGTTACCCAACTATTTGCCATTGTTACAACGTTTCACCTTGTCTCGCTTCATTCGAGATAACGAAAAACGAACAGACGATTGTTTGTTCAGTCGTCTTTTGGCGCAAACAAGGCGAACAATGTGTTGAAAATATTATTTCACTGGGCAAAGCTCGCCTCGGACGATTTGCCTCGCTTCCTCGCTTCCTCGGTTATGCCCGTATACGAGCTGTGTACGGGCATTAGCATAGACGATCTTAATTATGCACATTTCCATCCCCGCACAATGCGTGCGGAAGTAGAAACGAAGCTATTATTCAAATATCGGGAGGCCATTTGCCGATAGAGAACTTCCTTCACGTTCGACTCTACTCTTGAGCACGTGCCGCACGGATGATTTGCGGCAGAATGAAGTGTCGCCAGTGCCGAGCCGCTAAATCATCCTCGCCGAGTGAGACCTTTGCGGGGGCCAAAATAATCACAGCTCATAATCTCATTAATATTTCTTCTTTATGCAAACACTCTACTCACCCCCTGATTTATTTTCTCTACGCCTAGAGAGGTGAGACCTCTCTATTCCACAAAGTTTCGTCTAATTCTGTTGTTTCACTGCTTTTACGTTATACGCTATTGAAAATTCTGCTTAGAATCTCCTTCCATTATGAATTTACCACAAGTTTCCTCGAGAAGATATCCATCCTCCGATTTACTCCCTATACCTTTTATAAAAAGGGGGGCTCGGGAAAAATCGACAGTACTTCTGAAACGTCTAGAGCGCCTACAGGATCAAATAAAACCATTCGACCATAGTAGGCTAAATCATCCTCGCCGAGTGAGACCTTTGCGGGGGCCAAAATAATCACACCTCATAATCTCATTAATATTTCTTCTTTATGCAAACAATCTACTCACCCCCTGATTTATTTTCTCTACGCCTAGAGAGGTGGGACCTCTCTATTCCACAAAGTTCCATCTAATTCTGTTGTTTCACTGCTTTTACGTTATACGCTATTGAAAACTCTGCTTAGAATCTCCTTCTATTATGAATTTACCACAAGTTTCCTCGAGAAGATATCCATCCTCCGATTTACTTCCTATACCTTTTATAAAAAGGGGGGCTCGGGAAAAATCTACAGTACTTCTGAAACGTCTAGAGCGCCTACAGGATCAAATAAAACCATTCGACCATAGTAGGCTAAATCATCCTCGCCGAGTGAGACCTTTGCGGGGGCCAAAATAATCACACCTCATAATCTCATTAATATTTCTTCTTTATGCAAACACTCTACTCACCCCCTGATTTATTTTCTCTACGCCTAGAGAGCTGAGACCTCTCTATTCCACAAAGTTTCATCTAATTCTGTTGTTTCACTGCTTTTACGTTATACGCTATTGAAAATTCTGCTTAGAATCTCCTTCCATTATGAATTTACCACAAGTTTCCTCGAGAAGATATCCATCCTCCGATTTACTTCCTATACTTTTTATAAAAAGGGGGCTTGGGAAAAATCTACAGTACTTCTGAAACGTCTAGAGCGCCTACAGGATCAAATAAAACCATTCGACCATAGTAGGCTAAATCATCCTCGCCGAGTGACACCTTTGCGGGGGACAAAATAATCACACCTCATAATCTCATTAATATTTCTTTATGCAAACACTCTACTCACCCCCTCATTTATTTTCTCTACGCCTAGAGAGGTGAGACCTCTCTATTCCAAGAAGTTTCATCTAATTCTGTTGTTTCACTGCTTTTACGTTATACGCTATTGAAAATTCTGCTTAGAATCTCCTTCCATTATGAATTTACCACAAGTTTTCTCGAGAAGATGTCCATCCTCCGATTTACTTCCTATACCTTTTATAAAAAGGGGGGCTCGGGAAAAATCGACAGTACTTCTGAAACGTCTAGAGTGCCTACAGGATCAAATAAAACCATTCGACCATAGTAGGCTAAATCATCCTCGCCGAGTGAGACCTTTGCGGGGGCCAAAATAATCACACCTCATAATCTCATTAATATGTCTTCTTTATGCAAACATTCTACTCACCCCCTGATTTATTTTCTCTACGCCTAGAGAGGTGAGACCTCTCTATTCCACAAAGTTTCATCTAATTCTGTTGTTTCACTGCTTTTACGTTATACGCTATTGAACATTCTGCTTAGAATCTCCTTCCATTATGAATTTACCACAAGTTTCCTCGAGAAGATATCCATCCTCCGATTTACTTCCTATAGCTTTTATAAAAAGGGGGGCTCGGGAAAAATCTACAGTACTTCTGAAACGTCTAGAGCGCCTACAGGATCAAATAAAACCATTCGACCATAGTAGGCTAAATCATCCTCGCCGAGTGAGACCTTTGCGGGGGCCAAAATAATCACACCTCATAATCTCATTAATATTTCTTCTTTATGCAAACACTCTACTCACCCCGCGATTTAATTTCTCTACGCCTAGAGAGGTGAGACCTCTCTATTCCACAAAGTTTCATCTAATTCTCTTGTTTCACTGCTTTTACGTTATACGCTAGTGAAAATTCTGCTTAGAATCTCCTTCCATTATGAATTTACCACAAGTATCCTCGAGAAGATATCCATCCTCCGATTTACTTCCTATACCTTTTATAAAAAGGGGGGCTCGGGAAAAATCTACAGTACACTCTGAAACGTCTAGAGCGCCTACATGATCAAATAAAACCATTCGACCATAGTAGGCTAAATCATCCTCGCCGAGTGAGACCTTTGCGGGGGCCAAAATAATCACACCTCATAATCTCATTAATATTTCTTCTTTATGCAAACACTCTACTCACCCCCTGATTTATTTTCTCTACGCCTAGAGAGGTGAGACCTCTCTATTCCACAAAGTTTCATCTAATTCTGTTGTTTCACTGCTTTTACGTTATACGCTATTGAAAATTCTGCTTAGAATCTCCTTCCATTATGAATTTACCACAAGTTTCCTCGAGAAGATATCCATCCTCCGATTTACTTCCTATACCTTTTATAAAAAGGGGGGCTCGGGAAAAATCTACAGTACTTCTGAAACGTCTAGAGCGCCTACAGGATCAAATAAAACCATTCGACCATAGTAGGCTAAATCATCCTCGCCGAGTGAGACCTTTGCGGGGGCCAAAATAATCACAGCTCATAATCTCATTAATATTTCTTCTTTATGCAAACACTCTACTCACCCCCTGATTTATTTTCTCTGCGCCTAGAGAGGTGAGACCTCTCTATTCCACAAAGTTTCATCTAATTCTGTTGTTTCACTGCTTTTACGTTATACGCTATTGAAAATTCTGCTTAGAATCTCCTTCCATTATGAATTTACCACAAGTTTCCTCGAGAAGATATCCATCCTTCGATTTACTTCCTATATCTTTTATAAAAAGGGGGGCTCGGAAAAAATCTACAGTATTTCCGAAACGTCTAGAGCGCCTACAGGATCAAATAAAACCATTCGACCATAGTAGGCAAAAACGATTTTCCGAAACTGTCGGTTTTTATACGATACGTGTCTTCACCTACCACTCAGTATCTTCAACTATAAGATGATGTGCTTCATGTCAACCGCGTTATGACTTTAATTCGATTAATAGATAGATTTAATTGGATAACGCCTTCTTATGTTCGAAAATATTGACTTGACAATTTGCTTTACTTACAAAAAGTGTATCTGTTTTGCACATCACTTTACCAACTTTGAAAGTGATACGTTACATGTTATTCGTATTCTTCTTTTATAAAACAATTGTGTGCTGTAAGGAAGTGTGCGCAAATGGAAAACTTATTGAGAATTTGAAGATTAACACGTTCACGCCGGCGTGTACCACCGGTGGCTCGCGCTCGACTGTCCCATCGGGCGTGAACATTTGTTTAGACGCCGCTCACCATCAAAAATATAGTTCCTTTAGTAAGTGGACAAAATTGCCGTATAGTTGAAAACTTAAATAATTGAAATTTAAATAATTGAAACAAGCAAAAATCGTGCGCCACCAAATAAAGTGCTGCATAAATTCGACTGCCGCCTCACAGCGAAAAACATGAAAATCGGCCCCGGCGTGAACGTGTTAAAATGACAAAGAGAGCATTTTGAAGCATAAGAGGGCTTTATAGATTTCATTGTCGAATTAACCCTTTGCACTCCGAATTTTATTGCAATTTCATTACCAGCAGCTCCGAACGCTTTTAAGTGTTTTGTTTGAAATTTACTTTAACTAAAAAAGTAAGGCAATTTAAATAAATAAAGGAAGAAACTAATTCAAATACCAGTTTTATTTACACTATTGTCGTATTTTGAAATTTTCAAGGATAATTTTTGAAACAACTTCCAAGATGCAACCCTGCTTTTCTTTCGTATGTTTCGCAAAAATAGGTAAAGTATTTTTCTATTTGGGCAAACTGCACAGTCTTTGTGTTTTCCTTCGGAATGTACCAAGATGAAATGAGGCTTTCCATCTAAGCGATCGTGTTTATCAAGTGTTCCAGGCCTCCCCAATTTCATATTTCGTGCACGACAATCACGAGTAAGCATTGACAAAAGCTTTTCGTTCTTTCTGCCCTTGGTTTTTTGTTTTTTTCTTTGTATAAAATGTACGCATTTACTATGGAGATTTCTAATCCCGAAAATAAATATTTCCTCCACCACTTGAGTGCTCGACGGAAAAAACAATAAGATGTCGCGTATTGGTGCGCCATATCGACACCACCCATATTTTTATTATAATCTATGATCACATTCGGTTTTTTTATTTCTCTTCGATTACCTGAATGTCTAACACTTCTAGTGACATTGCGAAGCGTGATAACGTATAATATGAGAGCATCTATTTATTTGAACATGAAAAAATGTCATACAAAGGAGCTCCTGAGATAAAAAGTGATGTCGAGTGACACTCGACATAGGAGTGCAAAGGGTTAAAAGTGTGACCCGAACGTAATATTTTTTTCTTTCTTTTTGTAATAAATGACGTAGTGTCCGAGTAAGAATGTATGTGTTCTGAGAATAGCCGATGTCCGCACTGTTTTCCCAAGTCCCGAGGGATTCGTCGGCAGCGAGGATTTCTCAGCGACGAAGTGAGCACATACGGTGCACGTGCAGCGGAAAGAAACCCGAGCTACGAATAATGCGACCGTTACAGACACACCGTAGAAACCCGTTATTGAGCGGCCTAAAAGCAGCCCCTTCCGATTTCGCTCGATTTTTCCTCACCTGCGAGTAGTCCACACTGCTAGTAGTCCACACTGCCAGTAGTGCACACAGGAAAAATTGCTCAGTAGCACAGTTACTATCCGTAAGACAGACCAAAGTTTCATCCTATGTGTATGGAAAAAAAGAAAGAAAATCTTGTAACTGTTGAAGAAGCATCTGCCAAGGGCACACGTGGTCCCGAAACATGTCAAGACTTTTAACACTTTATGGACCGAGCATTCTATTGCTAATCGTACCCAGTGGCTGGGTATTTTTTTGCGTCAAATATCTTTAAATTAGTGATGATTTGTTAGTAGTTAACACGTTGACTGCCATGGTGGTCATCGGTGACCGGTGCAAAAGATTGTACACAAAATGCAAAAAATTCGCAATGAATCCTATTTGCAATTTTGTAAAAGCAATTGATATTGGAACGGCGCTTCAATACGTAACAACTGTGCATTAGACTTTCATTTTGCACGATTTAATCATACTCTGCAGTATTTTATCGCATCGCGGTTCCAACATAGCAAGAAACGCTTGGCACTCAAAGTGTTAAACTGTCCAGCATATTTCTGTAGTATTGCTAATCGTTTTGCCGCTATCCCTATTTCAGGGTTTCAAATAATTCATTTGCAATACAAATTATGAAAAACTGCCGCTGACAATCATGTAGCAACGTGATATCTCGTCACCTGTCCCGAACGACAAAATATGCAAGACGATATATCTCGCCAGTGTTCTAAAATGACGAAATACGCAAGACGATATATCTCGTCAACGGCCCCGAACGACGAAATAGGAATGACGAGATATCTCGTCATCCGTCCGCAAAGTGTTAACAATAACATTCTAAAGTGAAACACTTTTGACCATAAGAGAGTATACCAGAGTATTATCTGATCTAGTTAGAGAATGATAGTGCCGTTAAGTCATTTTAATCTATCCTTTGACTGATTCGTTATATTGTATCATCAGTAAAGACACAGGTTATTTTCTTTTACTCAATATTTGCCTCTCTGCACGTTGTCACTATACAGAATTGCCACAAATTTAATAGCGATGTTAATATAAATGCCATTATTACTAGCTGTAACGATTTTAAGATGGCCAATCCGTTATTTCGCGCGTCTGATAGGTTCCCTTAATAAATAGTACAATGTCCCGAGAGGAAAATGATAAAAGAAGGATCGCGACGTCAATAAGCAGCAAAGCAGTGGACATTTTAAGGCGAGAAAAATAAAAAATAAACCTGCCGAAAAAAATGTTCGTATTACGACATCAATTTTTTTTTCAATGGTTACTATTTTCGGTGCTTTTTGTTAGTTGGACGTTATTACGTACGAAACAGATAGGAACTAATAAATAGTAAAATGTCCCGAGAGGAAAATGATAAAAGAAGGATCGCGATGTCAATAAGCAGCAAAGCAGTGGACATTTTAAGGCAAAGAAAATAAAAAATAAACCTGCCGAAAAAACTGTTCGTATTACGACATCAATTTTTTTTTCAATGGTTAGTTACTATTTTCAGTGCTTTTTGTTAGTTGGACGTTATTACGTACGAAACAGATAGGAACTAATAAATAGTAAAATGTCCCAAGAGGAAAATGATAAAAGAAGGATCGCGATGTCAATAAGCAGCAAAGCAGTGGATATTTTAAGGCGAAAAAAATAAAAAATAAACCTGCCGAAAAAAATGTTCGTATTACGACATCAATTTTTTTTTCAATGGTTAGTTACTATTTTCGGTGCTTTTTGTTAGTTGGACGTTATTACGTACGAAACAGATAGGAACTAATAAATAGTAAAATGTCCCGAGAGGAAAATGATAAAAGAAGGATCGCGATGTCAATAAGCAGCAAAGCAGTGGATATTTTAAGGCGAAAAAAATAAAAAATAAACCTGCCGAAAAAAATGTTCGTATTACGACATCAATTTTTTTTTTCAATGGTTGGTTACTATTTTCGGTGCTTTTCATTAGTTGGACGTTATTACGTACGAAACAGATAGGAACTAATAAATAGTAAAATGTCCCGAGAGGAAAATGATAAAAGAAGGATCGCGATGTCAATAAGCAGCAAAGCAGTGGACATTTTAAGGCGAAAAAAATAAAAAATAAACCTGCCGAAAAAAATGTTCGTATTACGACATCAATTTTTTTTTTCAATGGTTAGTTACTATTTTCGGTGCTTTTTGTTAGTTGGACGTTATTACGTACGAAACAGATAGGAATGTTTGTTTTCCAATAGTCAGTTACAATTATAGTGGCCAGATGAATTTTCAAAATGATCTAGGAAATTTCCTATAATCTGTTATTGCAAATGAATTGCTTCGAGTGTACGTCTCGCCGCGTGAACATTGCGCGAGGTGAAAGTCCCCACTTGTCCGATGTTCTTTTTCCTACATTAAGTGCCTTTCATCTTTGCGTCCGCCAAACATCGTTTTACCTCCGAAACAAAATAACCGGACGTCGAACTCGAATTTCTTCGACGTCGTTTTTACGTTGAAAGGGGTTTGTTCATTTGGTATGCATTGACGGTACAAATGTATAGAATGGCCACTGATAAAGACCGAGATATCGAACGAAACATAAAATAGGGAGGATTTTAATCGCAACTGTTTAAAAGCGAATTACCTTCGTGAGGTGAATTGATCGTTTATTAAATGAAGGGGGTATAGTCGGCAAACGAACTTCAATAGCTTTTCTTCCTTACGGTACTAATTGAACTGCTGAAGGATCGCAAGCAAATATATTCGTCAAACCACGACATTAGCCACTTTCTCTCATTTTCTCCTTCTTTCTTGAAAGATCTCTCTTTGTTTCGACCTACCTCTTCATTTATATATTATCATTTCTTCTTCCTCTTCGTAATGTAACCTGCCTCATTTGCAATTTGCCAGAAAAGAATACGTAAAGATAGTGCAATTCTTGGTGCTTTCGTGTGGGCAAGAGTAAATATTACATAGAAGGAGCTTCGATTCTCTCAACTATTATCGATATTAAAAAGTAGGCAATGTAGTGGTCTAAGACAGTGGTGAGACTATTAAAAGAAAAGTTCGCTTTATAAACAATAGGTTGGATCGATTGAAGTAGGGTCAATGTACATCGACAACTCTATTAAACCGCTATGATTTGGTTACATCACTAATATAACTTCGGTCTGATAGGTATTCAACTCCGGGACGATGTTAGCCTAGCTTTAATGTAATACCGACGATATTCTAGTGTACCTCTGAACTTCTTAAAAACTTGAATATTTCCTATTCGTCGTACGATTTTAAAATGACTATGGCGTTCATGAGATAGCATAATGAGATTGCAACGGGCACAATGTGAATTAGAAGGTGTAACGTAAAAATTCCTTTGAAAAGTATATTATCTGTATAGGAGAACTGTTGAGCATATTGAAGAGCAATGAAATAAATAATAAGCGATTTAAAGAAGAAAGGGAGAGGCTGCGAAATAAGATGTTTTCCGATGGATGATGTCCGATGGAAATGGGTGGAAGGCGATAACAAAGGTGAAGAGGTGTTATACGGGACATGCCAACTCGCACGTATCATCTTACACTCGACGCACGCCACGTGGCGTCGACATTGTTTAATGCCAAGAATCGAGTCGGTTACGCTAATTGAGAGGGAAAGTCGGCGAATTTACTAACGGCCACGACTGCCTTAACGCATGGAGTACTTTACATTGACAGTCAATGAATTTTTAACATCGCCGCTATTCAAAGGTACCACACCGCAACGGTGTAAATACCAGGTTGCTCAATAAGTTTTGTTGTTCGATAAGAAAAACACAATGTTATGGTTCAAAATACACTTTATTATTCAGTATAATCTCCCTGAACATTAATGCACTTGCTCCAACGATCCTCCAATCTGTGGATCCCATCCCTGAAGTGAGATTCCGGAAGGTCTGCAAAATACGCTTCAACAGCCGTTATGACCTCTTCATTTGACGAAAAACGCTTGCCACGCATACATTTTTTGAGTTCTGGAAACAAATGGAAGTCGCTGGGGGCCAAATCTGGTGAATACGGCGGATGCTCCAACAATTCGAACTTTAATTCATGGATTTTAGCCATTGTCAAAATGCTCTTGTGACACGGTGCGTTGTCCTGATGAAAAAGGATTTTTTTCTTCTGCAAACCGGGTCTTTTTTCACGAATTTTTTCCTTCAACTGGTCCAAAAGGTTGCAATAATATTCAGAATTAATTGTTTTACCAGTTTACAAGTAATCTACAAATAAAATTCCTTTCGCATCCCAAAAAACTGATGCCAGAACCTTCTTGGCCGATTTCTGGACACGAACTCGTTTCGAAGCCGAACAACCAGGTTCACACTACTCTTTAGCCTCTTGTTTTGATTTAGGATCATGGTGATAGACCCAAGTCTCATCCATAGTGATGAATCGACGCACAAAATCCACTTTATCCTTTTTAAAACGCTCCAAATGTTGTTGAGAAAGTCGCATTCGAATGTGTTTTTGTTCAATTGTTAGCGAATGCGGCACCCATTGTACACACAGCTTTTTAAAACTCAAAATTTCATTTAAAATATGACTCACACTGCCTAATGAGATGTGTAGAGCCTCTACTAAATCCCTCTCAGTCAATCGACGATCTTCCAAAACCATATCCTGTACTTTGGCTACGATTTCTGGTGTTGATGCGGTTTTTGGACGTCCTTCACGTGGATCGTCTTCAAGGCTTGTACGACCACGTTTAAATTCAGCAACCCATCTTTCTACTGTTCTAATTGAAGGTGAACGTTCATTATACACTCTTAACATTCGTTCGTGAATTTCTTTTGGTGCTACACCTTCCAAAAATAAGAATTTTATCACTGCACGATATTCAATTTTTTCCATTGTCGAAAATACTGTGACACGGCGACACTAAATGGCTTGTAAACAAAGAATGAATTGACTGATTGAAATGAACCTTCACATACGTTGATAAGAAGAGTGAACCAACAAAACAAAAACAAATTTGGACTAGTAGCAACGCCCTCAACAAAACAAAACAAAACTTATTGAACAACCTGGTAGTTACAACTGCTTTTAGCCAGTCCATGGCCCAAAGATTCAGCGGTTTTGTGCAATCGCCGCTTTGCGCAATCGATAGCTGCTAATGCGGTTATCAGTTGAAATCGACTGGACAAAGAATGAAAAACAGGATATATCAATGTTATGTATCGCCCTGGAGGAAGCGCATTGCCTTCTGCAGGCAAGAATTTCCCACTATTTTATCGGTCTCATTTCTTTTTTTCCTTCATGCGTCTCTTTCCCGTGAACAAATAAAGAAGAATGATACATAATAATTTCGTCTGGCCGATGTTCATGGAGAGTCTTGACGCGAATGTGCCAGACCAAGCCTTGACCTAACAGACATTGCTTCTGATCGGTAGATGACTATTAACGTTTCAACTTTTTCTTCTGGCGAAGACTTTTTGCCGGTTTGCGTTATGCAGTGTCTTAGCAAAAGGAAAAATGAAGTACGGAACGGTGCGCGATGTTAGATTTATTCAATTGTATTCTTTGCTAATTCGTTCGCTCATCAGGATAATAAATGTCAAAGTTAAATGTAAAATGAAAAAAAAAATAGGTCTATAGTAGATCCTATCGATCATTCAATGACTGTTATATTCAGTACACTATTTTTCCTTTAATTCTAACCTTTGCTGCCCCGTTCGGTCATAAGGATAATAAAATCGGATGGAAATGTTGTCAGAAGCTTTTTACCGTATTATTGTGTACTCGATCCACTTGAAATAATAATGACCGACCGCTGTCAGCGGTAGCAGCAGCCTTTACGCTTTCCAGGTATATTAATAACGCTCACAGTAAACACGTTGAACGCTATGTCACCCAAATACGGGTGACGGACATGTTATCAAACATTTGGAAGTGCATTTTTTATTTTTTTTTTATTTTTTTTTTTAATACTAACGAAGCTATTTCACCGGATAGCTATGTATGACGAGTATACCCAACGTCCATCAAAAGTAGTTACAAACGACTGCTTAAATTGCAATTTGAATAAAAACTAAAGTATACTTCAACTAATAAAATATACAAATTTTCACATGTTCGACTATTTGCATATCGACAATTGGAGACGAAATGAAACGGATACATAGAAAGATATAAAGAATTAATATGAAGAAACTGTACATAGTGTAGCTTCTTGATTAGATTTATCGATTACTAATTTATTATAATAAGACTGTTAGCGAAAAAGCTTGTCAGTAATAAAATGAAAAAATGAATAAAAAATCTGTATTATAGCAGCCACACATACTTCGTATTTGACAATTATACTCGGTTACTCGGCATCGGTTACTTCTTGCGACACATTATTATCTGGTTAATACTAACGATATACGTAGCAGCACATAAATAATCATAAGTAATTTATAGAAAAGAAAAAATGAATATATCATATTAGAATTGTTGCGCGTTGTGTGCTCCGAAAGGATTCGAGCAAAATTTGTGTTTCAGGGGAGTTATGACAATCAGTCCCACCTCCCTTTCTACTTTTCTTTCAGCTATCTGGCAACCTAAATGTCGTCTATGTGTAGTCACCTAAATAAAAGTCGTCAACTAAATAAATAAATAAATTGTCTTGCTGCAGGAATGGTTTCTATGAAAGTGCGTAAATTGGAGAATTGAAAGTTCCGCAAAGTTGATGAGTTTAATTGGTCTTCGAAAGGGTGAAATCGTATTGGGAAAAGAGACGCATCGTTATCGACATCTTATCTGTTAGCGCGTTGACGATTTGATCCTCGCGGTAAGCATACTATATTTATGCTGGCCGATCAACGTGCTAACGTACTGAAATGAAAGAAGCACATGTTCCGCCCTTGTTCAGTTTGAATTTAGTAATAATTGAGATTTTTCTTGAAATATTCTTATCTCAGTCGAATTAGTCGCAGTATCACCGAAACATCCCGTACCATAGATAGTTAGGCGTGTCTAAATATATATATGTATATGTAGAGTGAAGACACGTGTCGTCGTCGCCCGGCTTCGGCAATCGCGTGGCGTTAGAAAGACAGGAATGCGTCTAACGTAAGGTGGTACGGTACTCGATAACGGTTGTGCCATGGTATATAACGTGATCTCCCGGTGCCCTTCTTTTTCACTGCTTCCCTACGAAAAGAGTATTGTATAGAGTATATAGTAAAAGAGTAGAGCGAGTAAACGAGGAGGTGGAGGAGGATTTGTACAGGTCGCCGCATATAATTCTGCTAATCTGTTAGACGAATAATTGAATGTGCGATTAGAGGACAGAAATAAAAATAGAAATAAAAGACAAAGTAATCGGTAGTATTCCCTCACTAGTGTTCAACTAGTAGAGAGTAGTAGCACGTAATGCGTATAACATTAAAAAAAGATGGCGTTTAACGGGCTAATAGGGGTGGCTAACTCTCGATTTCACGTGCAAAAGAAAGTCGTTTTCGTTACGTTTCCGACCTACGCCTTTCTCCCTATGCTTCCCTACGAAAAGAGTATTGCATAGAGTATATAGTAAAAGAGTAGAGCGAGTCAACGAGGAGGTGGAGGAGGATTTGTACAGGTCGCCGCATATAATTCTGCTAATCTGTTAGACGAATAATTGACTGTGCGATTAGAGCACAGAAACAAAAATAGAAATAAAAGACAAAGTAATCGGTAGTATTCCCTCACTAGTGTTCAACTAGTAGAGAGTAGTAGCACATAATGCGTATAACATTAAAAAAAGATGGCGTTTAACGGGCTAATAGGGGTGGCTAACTCTCGATTTCACGTGCAAAAGAAAGTCGTTTTCGTTACGTTTCCGACCTACGCCTTTCTCCCTATGCTTCCCTACGAAAAGAGTATTGTATAGAGTATATAGTAAAAGAGTAGAGCGAGTAAACGAGGAGGTGGAGGAGGATTTGTACAGGTCGCCGCATATAATTCTGCTAATCTGTTAGACGAATAATTGAATGTGCGATTAGAGAACAGAAATAAAAATAGAAATAAAAGACAAAGTAATCGGTAGTATTCCCTCACTAGTGTTCAACTAGTAGAGAGTAGTAGGACATAATGCGTATAACATTAAAAAAAGATGGCGTTTAACGGGCTAATAGGGGTGGCTAACTCTCGATTTCACGTGCAAAAGAAAGTCGTTTTCGTTACGTTTCCGACCTACGCCTTTCTCCCTATGCTTCCCTACGAAAAGAGTATTGTATAGAGTATATAGTAAAAGAGTAGAGCGAGTAAACGAGGAGGTGGAGGAGGATTTGTACAGGTCGCCGCATATAATTCTGCTAATCTGTTAGACGAATAATTGAATGTGCGATTAGAGCACAGAAATAAAAATAGAAATAAAAGACAAAGTAATCGGTAGTATTCCCTCACTAGTGTTCAACTAGTAGAGAGTAGTAGCACGTAATGCGAATAACATTAAAAAAAGATGGCGTTTAACGGGCTAATAGGGGTAGCTAACTCTCGATTTCACGTGCAAAAGAAAGTCGTTTTCGTTACGTTTCCGACCTACGCCTTTCTCATAGTTGTCTGTAGATGACACCGATTCGATCCATTATCCGATACATATTGTAGGACGGACCGTCAAACGCTGCGGTTCTTTTCATCTTTCGTTCTTGGTTATTTAATGAGAAGATACCGTTTCGGTATCTAGAGGCTATGACAAAATCGTGGAGCTTGCGGCCAGAAATACTTACTTCATTGCTGAAGCGTTACGTACGAAGGAACATACGTGAAAGCTGGGTTACCAGCGTGAACATGGCAAGGTTGAAATTCAGCTTTCTCGGCGCAACTTTGCTTCGAAAGATAGCTTTCTTCTCGATTTTTTTACTCTATTCCGAATTCTATTCGATAAAAGTAAACTCGAAGGTACGTCATTTTGTTATTTGAGGCTTCGAAATATTGAAAATGCAGGCCCGTATATTTACCCTCTATTTAGATTAGATGAAGAATATAATAATATGTGCCCATAATTATGAAAGTGGTCTAAGTCATATATTTCTTGTTTCGAGATGTTTAATGAATTGCATTTGAATAAATTAAAAAATATTTTTACATTATGCGACATTTTAATTTATAATTTTATTAGTCTTAATTAATGGAAATTTACTATGAATATGAAATTTTGTGTGAATTTTATACGATAATATTATTTTTAAAGATTGAATTGACTTATGACCATTTTCAAAATTAACTGAACGTCCTATAAATGACTTAAAGCAATAAAGAACTTTGAGTTTTATTTGAAACAATAATTTGATTGAAATAATTCGTGAACATTTATTACATTTATTAATTATTTTTAAACAGTAATCCATTTTTATCATTATTTCGAGTATTTAAGATTCTTAAAATGTTCCTGAAAAACTGGAGGGATGTACGGTAGTAAACTCATAATATCTTTATGTTTTTCTTCCGATACTGGTCTAATGGTGGTGTATAATGGAAGTAATTTAATATTTCCGTATATTTTTGGTCTTCCTTTTTTAGGTGAAAGATCCAAAACGTGAAATTTAGAATCATCCAAAGATGTTTTATAGAACATTTTATAAGGTTCATTTTTCAAGAATCTCATCCATTGAATTTGTAGCCAAGAGACAGATTCACCCGCGGTATTTTTTACTCTTCTTGTTATTGATTATAAACCGGAATGAAGTTGTCGTTATTATTAAAATTTGATTGTCATTTATTTTATTATGTAGTTCAGAAACGCGTCAAAGAAGGCCACGTGCCATTTTCAAGTTGTTTATATAATTTATTTAAATTTTTGACTTAGACCACTTTCATAATTAAAACTAAATGAATTCCATATAATGTTGAAATTACAACCACTATCTAATGGTTCATTTTTGACAATTTCGTAAAAATTACATTGAATAAATTTAGTTAAAAATAATGTGGTATGAAATAACTGATAAACTCATTTTTTTTTAATTTTGACTTAGACCACTTTCATAATTATGGGCACATATAAATAATAATAATGATCGCCTCTGTAGAATTGATCTCGTGAAAATCGTGAAGACGTTGGGAATTTGTGTGATGATTCGATGATGATTGACATGAAGGTATTGAGTCGGGCTGGACGTAGTAGTGAGCGAGCGGCCACACGTATCTCCTCTATCAGCGAAAGAAAGTAGTTAGTCCCGTTACGAAATAGCGAGTGAATGCGGGCTATCTGGGTCAGACAAAAGCGGAACTTCCACGAGGAGTCGTGGAGCCGAGGTAGGCAGCGCACAAGGCTTCCACCAGGAAAATCACTCGTGCACGTACGATTCTCCACACGACTGCGCGAAATCGAGTCACGGGGCATCCGTGTTGCAAGGATCGCAAATACGACCTACGCACGCCCTACTCTCATAGCGACACCATTCTATTGTCTTACCCGCGGAAGTTTGTCACGATTTTCCCTAGATGGCGTAGAAAACAAATGACACGGTTATTAAAATGATCTGTTAAGTTGGCCCTTCTAGCCTTGCCCTCATCCGCATCCTTGCCGGATCTTCGCCAATACTTTCGACATTCCAGTAGTAGCTACTTTACGATTGCAGTTGATCCGCTGCCTAAGAAGTCACAGTTTACCGGAACGTTAAAACTGTCAAAATCCAATTTCCTTCTAAATCTGGTGTTAGGTCATTCTGATAATCTCCTACAACATTGTCTGTTGATAACAGAATGATAGCGATGATTGGAAATGGATATGTCATCCCAGGAATACGTTCTGATGCGAAATACACAGACGTTGAGCATTCGCAATGCGGTAACTCGACATATAGTTTTTCTAGTGAACGAGAGCGAAAGTGCAAATGCGTCATATGAATTGTGCAACTTTCACGGACTGGCATTTGAAAAAAAGTCCTTCTCGGTGGTCATGCTTGGCATCCCTGCTTCTTCGAGGCAAACAGGTTCAGGCATTACAGGGTGGTGGCGCATGACATCTTTACCTTTCCTTAATATATATTTAATAATATTATCATTTCGTTTAGCGCAGACATACCACGGCTCACTTTCACACGGTGGCGGTGACCACTTTAGCACCCTTCGATAAACAACAACATGTTCGGTGCATTTTTTACCAACAGCTCACCTTCCATTTAATCCGTAGTCAGACTTCTTTGCCGCCGTTCCTGGCTTTCACCGTTAAAAGACCCCACCACAGAAGGTGTTTCCAAACGTGGCGACGACGCCAGCGTGGGATTGGTTACGAATTTCAATTCTCTGGCAAGCACCTTTTACTCACCGCGCACAGCGGCTATCTAAAATGTTCGACGGAAAATAAGTCGACAAGATTGCCGGTTGTTTATTAGTATAAACGTTAATCGACATAATGGCCACCGCTGATTCGTAGTTGATTCGTAGTTCCATGGAGAGGGCCGAGTGTCAATGATAGGATAGTCAAGTACGATCGCATGGTCGCTTTTACAACCTTGACATGAATTCTCGGGTAGCAGTCAGGGCCGGGGACAACAGAGCCGAATCCCCTGCGCGCGTATATACGGAGCATATTCACTTTCGAGTGCTTACGAAGGTGCAGCACGGTAAGACAATCGACAAACATGCTGCTCGTGCGCCTTTTAGCACGTTCTGCGAGAAACTGCGATTTTACGCGAGTTTCTCCATCGTCCGAGCAAAATCGTCTGGTTCGTTGGTGACCCATTCACATTTTCCTTCTTTTACGTCTGACTCTTTGAGAGTTAAGGAAAATTCTGATAACGTGTCAATTCTATTATTACTCCTGTTACATTCAATTCTCTGGCTGTGGGTAAAAAGGAAAGAAAGAGGAATCGAGGATGAAATTCTCTGCCGAGATCTTGTTTTATAGGTACGCGCGGTGAATATCGAAAGCAGCTGCCTCGACATAAAAGTGTATTATCCATAGGCGCAAGTTCGAGTTGGTGCTGTTGACACAAGACACCTGTGAGTGCATTAGCTGTACCGCAGGTGCATGTATGTTTGCGCACGATACGTTCAATAAGTGACATTGCTGCGATGCTTGACGCGATCTTGCCGCGATCTTGCCGCGATCTTGCTCATCATTTTGCTTTTTCCCTTTTCTTTCATTTTCAAATCCGATACGTTGATATGCGATACATGAGGGGCGGGGCGAGCGTACAAGTTACTCTTTCTTCGTTACACTCGTCCATGGCGAACACGACCACTCATTCAGAACGAATGGTATACTTACAATTCATTTCTCCGTTATCAGCTGAGAGAACAGTTTATCTCTGCATTTACGCCTTTCAACAAAATAAATGTCCATTACAAATATTCTCAAAGACATCTATAAACGAAGTAACGATATCAGCTAGTTTATGTTCACTTTTGATTATACTATTGCGTTGTACATATAAAATTAATATAAAATTTAATTGAAAAAAAGAGTGTGATTTTCAAGCAACCTTGTAAAATTAACAACCGATTGATTTTTTTCACGAGTTTTTATAGATTTTTACCGCGACACATTATAGATTATAGTTTACACAGAGGAGAATAGTATACAATGTAATAATATTAGAACTTATTAGTACGTCATAGAATAATAGGAAATGAACAGCTTTGATCTGTATGATCTATATGCGATTGTATAAGATGGATTGATGAACCCTCTGAATCTCAAGGGGATATAAACGTCGTCCATGGGGAACAAGACCGGAATTAATAACAGTTTTTCAATATTTTCTCTGGTATATGCGAGAAATAATACCAGGCTAAAAGTATGCCCGTTTAATATGCACGCAATCGTCAACCCGGGTTATAAACTTATTGTCCTTGTAAAAATTCGTTGCCCGTATACCTTGTCGAAAGGTACGTCTCAGAGAAATACGCAATTTACGAATTATTGACATTTTCTTTATATGCAACCCGCGTAACGTCTGTGATACGTCTGATATTATAAAGTTGAAGTATGCATTTGACACACCTTCAAAGGCAACTTATTTAACCTTCCACTTTTTCTTTCTGTTACAGTCAACCTAGCGGACAGCGGAGGCCAAAGGGTCGACATGACGCATTTTGATCTGTTAAAAGTTCTTGGCACTGGAGGTGAGCATTCCAATTGAAAATATCCTAGCACCTAAAATACTAGGACATAAAATGTCAGAAAACATGTGAGATTGAACTAGCCAGTCTCATTGCAGTGCTTTAATTATTAAACCGACAGGCGAGACGGTGAAAAAAATCTGCAGGCTATTCTCGAGTACATACGCTAAGCAGATTAATTCCGAATAGAAAGAGTGATTATGGTTCGCGCAAATGAGAGATGTAAATGTAAAATCTAACGATATTCTCTTCGCTTTTTCAGCATACGGTAAAGTGTTCCTCGTGCGAAAAAGGACAGGAGCCGACGCTGGTCGTCTTTACGCAATGAAGGTCCTTAAGAAAGCTTCAATCGTTCAGAAGAAAAAAACGACGGAGCATACGAAGACTGAAAGACAAGTTCTGGAGGCTGTGCGAGACAGTCCGTTTTTAGTGACATTACATTACGCCTTTCAAACAGATGCGAAGCTTCATTTAATTCTAGGTGAGCGTCAGTCTTGCTAGCTTCTCACTCGCCCACTTTGCTTAAAGTTTGTCCGACATATCTTTCAGTGTTTATCGTCTGGCAATTGTATCAATGACAGTGGCTAACCTTTCGCGGTGTTTTTTATGCGACAAACTGTAAAGTTGGCTGTTCTCTTTTGGGCGAAAGTTGGGCGAAGTTACTTCACTTAGCGGAAATTTGCTTTCTAGGCACATTTCAACGACAGCGCTAGGCATCGGCATGTCTGGAAAAAACAGTTCGAGCGTAAAAAACTTACATACACCGGTTTTCTGAATAATCATTAACGCCATCAATGTCGAGCGTGTAACGTCGCACAAATTCATCTGATATACCATCTTCAGAATGCTGCATGTCTCTATGAGGGCCGTATCATTTTGCATTTCAGATTATGTCAGTGGCGGGGAATTGTTTACTCATCTGTATCAGCGGGAGCACTTTACGGAGGACGAAGTGCGAATTTATATCGGTGAAGTTATTTTGGCGCTGGAGCATCTTCACAAGGTCTCATCTTTTACGTACTCTATTAACGATTGTTTAATAATGTCTAGCGAGTCATTTAACCACCGTTCAACAATTATATTTTACCTGACATTCTTTTCCGGCTCTGGATAAGGAGAGCCATTGTGATTTGTGTCGCGCCGCGTAATTTGTGTCGTTCGGTAGAAAGCATGATTTTTTTGAACGTTTAAACTGATGGATTTTTGCGTCAGTTCTTATATGTCGCATAGATTATTATTGTGCCGGAAATAAATCTATTAGTAGTAATAATACTAGTATAATACAATTACAATAATATTATATATAATATAAATACAATAATATTAGTAGTAATAATAGTAATAATACAATCTCTGTTACAGTTAGGAATCATTTATAGAGACATAAAACTCGAGAACATACTTCTGGATCGGGAGGGACACATCGTGTTGACCGATTTCGGATTAAGTAAAGAGTTCCTGCCACACGAAAGGGACAGCAACGCTCGGGCTTACTCGTTTTGTGGCACTATCGAATACATGGCACCGGAAGTGGTACGAGGAGGTTCTGCGGGACACGACATCGTGAGTCACAGCATTTTCATTTCGCAGCCTGTTTTCCTTCCACGAAACCTACGTCCTTTTCAAACCAGCCAGCTCACACTTATTTGCAGAATTATTTGCCGAACGAATGCTTTTCTCTCTTCATATTTACCTTTTTGCCAGAATTCTAATATTGCATAAATCTCAAAACACCATGATGGTAATGTAACTGCGAAGAATTTTTTAATTATGTCAATTGTTGTCATTCTGAAAGCGATACTTAATTGGGAGACGGTTATCAGTTTAATAGATTCAAGGGTCTAATCTTCAAAATCAAAAAGGGCAGCGAAAGAAAATGTTGGCTGTGGTGTACACATATTCATAGCAAAAAGAAATATTAAAAGTTATATAAAACGTATATATCCAAGGTTTCATTTCAATTCGTTGCGTATAAATGAAGTGTATTGAAGTTCATTTCGTTTCTTTCACATCCAGATTGGTTTACGAAATAATAGCCGGTTACGTGAGACAGTTTCTGTATAAAATTGCCGGTGAACAATGTGTTAATGTGCAATAAACGAGCATAGAGTTGGAAAGCAACATCACGTAGATGATTATGTGTAGATGGTTCGACCTTTTTTCTCAAAAATTGAAGTTATTATCTTATAGTAAATTTGAGTTGAAACGGAGATTTACAATTTGATTGGAACTTGACGCTATTGGTTCTTTATGATATCGTCTCTAGAGACGGTGAAATAAATGAGCCAAGTAAATGTGTAATCGGCATAAATGAGGAATAATCGGTGCGAAGGAAGACGGGGTCTCTTGAATAGGAAGGAAAAGTAAAGGTCGAAATGTTGAAATTAGTAGGAAATTTGGTTAGCCTGAAAGTGCTTTGGCCGACAAGTAGCTAGCCTATCGTCTAGAGTCTCTGTCGTGTCGTGTCATGTGTTGTGTAGATTCTCGCGCACTCTGTTCTGCTTTTTCGTTTTTATTGGATTTCTTTGTTACTCAATCGCCTCACGTGGCTTCCTGCCGCGGCATACATTGCAGGCCGTCGACTGGTGGAGCGTAGGTGTACTGACGTACGAGCTTCTAACCGGTGCGTCACCGTTCACGGTTGAGGGGGAGAAGAACACGCAGCAGGAAATTTCTCGCAGAATATTGAAGACCGAGCCACCGATACCGAACCACCTTACACCGACGGTCAGAAACTTCATCTCGCGTCTGCTCGTGAAGGATCCTAGACAGAGGCTAGGTGGCGGACCGCGTGACGCGAAGGAACTGAAGGATCATCCATTCTTCAGGAAGGCACCGCCGCCTTTCACTTGGGAGGCTCTCGAGAAGAAGCAGATAACGCCGCCCTTCGTGCCACGCATCACACATGAATTAGACACGAGCAATTTCTCGGACGAGTTCACGAAGATGGTGGCCGCTGATAGCCCAGCCGTTGTTCCTCCTAATTATGATAAGATTTTCCGGGTAAGATGTTGCTCCGGTAAGCAGTCCTCTACTTAATTCCTAACGAAGGGTAGAGTCTTTGCAATTTCATATGATGCGACGCGTAACCTAGTGTCGTCTACTGATCTCTGTTCCTGAAAAGATCGAATAAAGTCGAAATGTATGTTATAATTAACTATTCATGAGATGCACACTTTCATTTTACGCGAAATAGCTTTTCGGAATCTTTTGCTCCTAATTGGCAGAAATCGCATCGCTTGAAGCATTATTTTTTCTTCTTTTACGAAATGTTCACACTTTTGCTGTGATATCCTCTAGGATATTTCTGCGAATGTTGTCGAATTTTTCCGGCGCGTTGGTTTCTTTACTCATTCAAGAGCTGATAATTCAAAAGAGCGATAAAATGGTATAACGTGCGATGTAGAAAAAAATCGCGTAAAGACAGTAACGCGTCACGTGGCAGACGGGCAGGGCGTATGTTTTCGGCACGAGAAAAAAAAACAGGAGAAAAGATAGGAAAAACATGAAAAGGAAAGGAAAAAAAAGAACTCTACTCGTTCAGCCGGGATGAGGGAAATTAGTTAGTAACTGAACGTTAATAGCTTGTGATCGAAGAAAGAAATTTTTCTCTGCCCTCAGGGATACTCTTACGTAGCGCCGTCAATTCTGTTTGGCGACAACGTAGTGAGCAAGGACATTTTCAAGGAAGCGACGAAAACGAGTACCGAGTCGCAACGGCCATCGGCCTCTGACGTTTTGGCTGCCAGATTCGAGGAGTCCACTTTCTTCCAGACGTACGAACTGGATCCACGCGAAGAGGCACTCGGCGACGGCAGCTTCTCGGTATGCCGTCGCTGTCGCCACAGGAAAACGCAGCAAGAGTTTGCCGTAAAGATCGTCAGCCGCCGAATGGACTGCGGCAGGGAGGCCAGCCTGCTTCGAACTTGCCAAGGACATCCGAACGTCGTGAAGTTGATCGAGGTCCATCAGGACCGTGCGCACACGTACCTTGTGATGGAGCTATTATCCGGCGGTGAACTTCTAAAGAGGCCGCGACCGTTCAGCGAGCAGCAGGCGAGCCGTGTGATGAAGCAGCTGGCCTCGGCTGTCCGGTTCATGCACTACCGCGGCGTCGTCCACAGGGACCTCAAGCCGGAGAACATCGTCTTCGTCGACGAGCGTGAAGATTCGCCCGTGAAAGTGGTCGACTTCGGATTCGCGAGAATAAAGCGGAGCTGCGAGCCGCTGCACACGCCCTGCTTCACTCTGCCGTACGCCGCGCCAGAGGTCATTTCGCGTCAGGGCTACGACGAAAGCTGCGATCTCTGGAGTCTGGGCGCCATCTTGTACAGCATGCTCTCCGGTAGTCCGCCATTCAGCTCAGGCTCTCCGGACCTGGTCTCGCGCATCCGCGCGGGGGAGATCAACTTCGAGGGGGAGACGTGGACTCACGTGTCGAGTCTCGCGAAGCAAGTGGCCAAGGGGCTCCTGACAGTGGATCCGACCGAGAGGCTGACAGCGACTGCGCTGGTCGGTCACCCGTGGCTCACCGAATCAAGCGCGTCGTCCGTCGAGACGACGAGTGGCGGCGGCGGCGGCGGTGGCAGCGGCGGCAACGGCGGCAATGGCGGCAACGGCGTCGACGTCACAGGTTCGAGCTCGATCAACGACCGCCCGGAGGGTTTCCGGTTGCGCGAGGTCGACGGCGCGAAATTGGCCCAGCGTCGTAAACTGCACAAGCGCTCGACCTCGAGCTCCGTGTCCTCTTCGGCCTCGACCACCTCCTCTAGCAGCCCGTTGTTAGCTCACCATCCCCAGATGCGCAGCCTTGTCAACCTGACTGCCTCCTCCTCACCCGCCCAGCCCAGCGCCTTCGACTTCGGCGAAGACAAGGTCAACGAGTATCTCAGCTCGCTGTCCTCGTCCTCGGACTCGAATTCACCGGTCACGCGGCCGAACGAGCCAAAAACGTCGAAACGGCGAAAGCGCGAGCCTGACGACGACGACAACGACAACGACGATGATGATGACGATGACGACCACCACCACCCCCATCACCGCCACCACCACCATCACCACCACCACCACTACCACCATCGCGACGACAGAGCGAAACGGCAGCGGCGCGACCCGGAGACGACGACAACGAAGACGACGGCCAGCGCTGACTTCAACGACGATACCCATGGAAGCGGAAGTCGAACCGGAAGTAGAATTGGCCCGGTGACACGTGCCAGGAAACGGAAACTCGAGCAAGTGAGCGGATCGGACAGCTCTGTCGAGTCATACGAGTCCGTGCATACCGATAGGAGAGAGCTTAACGTTCATCGCAAACAGAAGACTGGCAAGCGGCCGAAACGTCTGCCCACGATTATCGTCGAGTAGGCTCTCCCTGAGTCGTAGTCAGAATTTACGACAACCCCGTTTTCCTATGCATTTTACATTTGATGTAACGTCGCTGCCTTTTCGCCCCCCCCCCCCCCCCCCCCCCCAAGCGGTACGGCTACTATTTGCACCATTCCTATGTCAACGTTTTCGAAGGATTGTACATAGTTTTCATTTTACGTCGTCTTTACAATACTATGTGTAACTATGTGTACGTATGCATACATGCACGCGCGTATGACTGTGTATATGTACATGTTTACAGCGCTTTTTCGTAGCACTGAGACGTCAGACGGTGAACATGATGGATGATTCTTCTCGCAGGCTGATTATTCTTTGGTTTTTCTTCTTTTCTTTCTTTTTCTACGGCCGCGTTATAATGAAAGATAAATGACATAATGCGATGGCATTTGATGCGATATAAATAATATTAACAGGTTGTTCCTCTGCGAGATCTTCACCGGGTAACACCGTACTCGTAACGTAGCGGGATATGAGCGAAAGAACGTTCTGATAAAGTACTGACTGAAGAAGCACTATAAACGTGTATTCGTATACGTGCAAATAGATAGAAGCATAGGTAGACATCTAAATACGTACATAGATTATCTATGTGTATATTATCAGTGCATTCGTATTAACGATATAATGTGGATGGTTCAGGGGACATCAAGAGCGTATCATTATGGTCATGGTCGTGAGGTTATTATTGCGCGTAATGATTAGCAACATTTTTCACGAAAGTTCTATACAAGGCGTATACAGAAAACTTGTTATTTCTTGCTATGATTACTCTTACCGCTATTGTTATTATCGGCGTCATGTTTGCACAGAAGAGATGATATAATTTCATTGCTTTCGTCGCTTAACTCTTCCGATTGTCTGTGATTAAGGAGAGATCGGAATACACTGTCGGTTACTGTTATCGGTATACAGTCAATGTGCCTCGATAAAATATTTTCTATGCAGGTGTTAAGGTCAGAGTTCAACGTAGTGTGGAATAAGCGCGTTAGACGGTAAACACATCTGTTAATAATGATGTTATTAGGATGAGAGTGATATGTGGGAAGATTCGTTTATTGAGACAGCATGTCCAGCAAAGTATTTATATTTACAATCATGTCTTCGAAAGAATTTTTACTCATTCAAATTCTATGGACAATTACCTTACGCTCGCATTAAAGCGCAACTGCATGTGAATGTATCTATTGAAACTTCCAGAAATGAACGACGCAACAGAAAAGATGCGTGAGCGATATTGTTAAATATTTCAGAGTAACTATAGACACTCGGTGATGAAAGTGTAAAAAGCTTTGAAATGATTGACACGTTTCGAATCCGACATTTGTCTTCTCCGTTCAATTATCGTATGCATTACGGCGTTTGCCGTTCGTCGTTCTTCATATCACACGATCCACGATTCTGTCTTGAAGTAAGGCTTCCACGAATCTACTCTTTGTACATGGACAAATTTAAGTGCGTTACACCGTTCGAATGTAAATGAACGTTTCACACTTTATTCGGCGTTCCTTTTATCGTAAGATTGCGAAAGGTCATTACGGTTGTTTCGTTAATCTCGATATCTCATTTACTCTTCGTTCAAGACGTTCACTCCAATAGACATTATGAAATTTGCCTTTGTAAAACCGACTGTTTTACCTGATGTGTGGTAATTGCTGCTGCGGAAAATGATACAAAAGTGCGAAGACTGAAAAGGTTGTATACCAACTCAGGGAACAGACATGCTAACGAGAAATCTTTTATGTTATCAATTTGAGATAGCGTTATGTGAAATTGTACGCATGCTTCTACCAAAGATGACTGAAGCAACACTGCTCTGCAAGACCAAAAACATACTGTACGTAGCGTCACAAAGGAAGCTATGTGCGCATATTACTTACTACTGAAGTGTAATTTCACACGTAACAGTTATTGTATACAAATATTTAGAAGATTCAGATAAAAAAAAGCAAAATATATATATATACATATATATATATATATATATATTTAATATATTATTGTATTGGAAAATAATATTCTTTAATAAGGAGATACGTACGTACGTACGTACACGCGCGCGCACGTGCGTGCAGTTGAGACGTATGTACGTACGTACGTACGCGGGGACGTACGTACACGTGTCTGAATTGGGTTCTAAATTAATCTTTCTATTTAGGATTATAAAATTTCATTAAATATGACAAGTTGAATCAGTTTCAGACCGAAGTAGACACAGTTGTTTTCTTTTCCTAAGAAATAATATATCGTTGTTATGTTATGATCAATCTTTTAAGAGCACACATGGTGTATTCTTATAGACGCGCGTCGCACGCACGCGCGCGCGCGCACACAGAGCTACACACACCCACACACACACACACACACACCGCGCGCCCCTCACTCGCGTGCGGATTTACAGATACATTATATGTATAACTACACGTAACAGATCTAAGCTTGTATCATACGACGAAGAGTGCTGTTCTGTTGCTAACGAGTACATAAAAGAGAAACCTACCTTTGTTACTACTGGTTGTTAAATATATCATAATACAATATTTATTTACAAAAAGCACCGTGCCTCCTGCGTAAAAGCTTGAAATGAACCCTCCGAGTACCGAAGCACAGAGTTCGCTGGCGGAGTCATTTTTGGCTCACACATGGTGAGATCACCCAATGAATATTCATTGTCGCCGCCGTCGCTCGAGCTTCTCACCGACATTCTACTAACACACAGTGACGGCGCTCAAGTCTGAGATCCTCTGCAAAAACATCGATCTCATGCCGAGATCCGCGAGTGCGTACGTAAATGGCACAGAGTACATTATGTATTATATCTGCTAGTTTTCGCTTGTCACGCGTTCTCTGCTCGCACGCTTCTGTTTCCTCCACGTGCCTGTATGGTGTTGAAGTTGCGCGGTGACGGTGCTTTGGCGATCGCGTCGTCACTTCCTGATTGTGTGTGCGCGCCTTATATCGTTATCACTGCTCATCAGGAGCGTAAACTAGATCGGGGGACACAAGGGATTCTGGGGAGAAAAGGAGACAGGGTAGTATGTTTTTTTTTTAAACCATGACGTCGCGTGCCGCGCGTCACTCACCGTGGAAAAGTCCAAGTAGGGGTCAGCACTGGCGTCTCCGACGTTTCGTTTCGGCTCCACTAGCGTAGAGAGGGAGGTGAAGATGAAATATTGTGGAATAGATAAAAGAGGAATATTCGGTTAAGATTGTAATTAGAGAATAAGTATAAATTTGATTGGATGAAAGAAGGACGCAGGCGTTGTTGGTAAGGGAGCGGTAGAGTTGAAAAAGTGAAAGCGAGAGGGCGAGAGGGCGTTCCGCGTCGGTGTTCCGCGTCGGTGTTCCCCGCGTCGGTGTTTCGCGGTGGTATCCAATGAGAGCTCGCGGTGGGAAGGTTGGCAGGAGTGTGAGGCGAAAGAGACGTAGCTCGTTGGTCGGGGCAGTACTGATAGAGAGCGTCGTAGCGACGAAGCGGGTGAGACTTTAGGAGGCGAAGAAACAGGCGACTTGACGGACGCGGCGCTCCCGGGCTGGCAAATTGATGATTCGCTAACGCGGGAAAGCCGCCAGTACTAGTTAGAGTGTCAGTGGAAGAGGAGAGAATAAGATAATAACGGTGAGTGGAAAGATGTCGACGAAGGCGAGCAAGAAGACGGCGGCGACGTCGTCGAGTGCGGGGAACGTGCAGTCGTCGCAGCCGAGCACATCGACGCCGATCGGCAGGCGGCCGGGCAGTCCTCTCAGCCCGACGCGTCTCTCGCGGCTCCAGGAGAAGCAGGACCTCCAAAATCTGAACGACCGGCTCGCCTGCTACATCGAGAAGGTCCGCCACTTGGAGTCCGAGAACTCGAAGCTGACGCGCGAGGTGCAGACCACGCGGGAGAGCGTCACGCGCGAGATCTCCAACATAAAGTTGATGTACGAGCATGAACTGTCCGACGCGAGGAAGCTACTCGATGACACGGCGAGGGAACGGGCCAAGCTCGAGATCGATACCAAGCGGCTTTGGGACAACAACGAGGATCTCAAGCAGAAGTGAGTAGTAGCTGCCTGCGACATTATACATAGTTTCTTTGCGCCACCGCCGCCGCGCGTCATCGCTACTTATCACTAGTATCGGAGGTAAATATTTATGGACTCAGGATAACGGATCTATTTCTCTATCGTTCATATTCTTATTTGTGGCGAGAACGCTCAACTTACATAATAACGTTTATGTCAACTGGCTATCTTATTGACGGTCCGCGTTAATCGAGTCACGTCTGAAGTTTGCCGATAATCTGTATTCCGGCGACGCGTTCCGCGCGAACCAAGAGAAGATATAGGTCAAGGGAGGTTCAACGATCGCGTCGTGTCTAACTATCGCGTTACCGAACTCGCACTTTTGCGGAATTTACATTCTATCCTGCCTTCCGTATGCCGGGCCCGCGTTAATCACTTTTTTCTTCCCATAAATAACGGAATTGCCGAGAGCGTATGATCGTATTTAAGTAGTACTATTCTTTTTAACAATACGTTCAATTTTTTCGGCGCCATGAGCGTACATTTTTTATCGTCCAACAAGTCGTCCGGCAAATGACGTGACGCATTATCTGAAGCAAGCTGTTTCTTATAAGATGGAAATTGTGAAGGTTACGCTAGAAGGTCTAGATATCGCGGCGTAAAATCTAGTGTTAAGTTTGGGGGGGGCTGATCGATCGAAAGGACGAGAGACGCAAGCCGGTGAGATTTACAGGCAGATAAACAAGCTTCCGATAGCCGTTGTGTGAGGACGGGGGAGGGTCGGTTTAAACGTGGAAAAGAACTAGCCGAAAGCGAGAAGGTGACGTTACTACGAACAGTTGCGTCATCCTTACTATGCGCTGATGATGTCAGCCGTTCGCGTCCTATTGCTTCATCCAAAAACATCGACTCAAAACGATTTAATCGACTTAACCGTTCCATCGCGTGTTACAATGCACTAACTGCCCCGGTATCCGCACTCGGATCTACCGACTGTACGCTTTTACCAAGGTCGCGCGTTACCTCTTGCCCGCAAATAGACGCTCTTCAAAAGAAACCGTTCAAGCGTCAAGTTTAACTGCAAATTTACATTAGGATCTTTCAACGATCTTCATTCGTTTTTTCCTTTTTTCGTGAATTGGATGAAGGCGTGTCAATGTGAGTCGCGTCGCTCTGGCTATCTGAAAACAATTGTCAAGGTTACCAGCGTGCGAACACTAACATTACTAGAGCCTGTTCAGCAGCCGGATTCTATATTTTCCGAACTCGCGAGTGCAGGCTGATTTCTCGAGAAAAGTGGCTACTGTTGACCTCGTCGAAAAATCGGTCCCTCAAGCGACGTGTCAAGAAGAAAGTAAAAAGTATGCAGGCGGGTGACGTCATATTCCGGTTCTACTATGGGCATGAATATATTCAATTGCCGTGTGCGCGCTTCTCAATGGGATGTGTCTCTCGGGTTAAGAGTCGCGGCTCTTTCAAACTTTTCCCTTGCGAAACATTTCTCATTGCTCGTTGGCGAAAGAATTTCCTTACTCGCGATATCCGCGACCGATCGTGCGACGAGGATGCCATTTAACACGTTCACGCCGGGGCCGATATTCATGTTTTTCGCTGTGAGGCGGCGCTCAAATTCATGCAGCACTTCATTTGGTGACGCCCGATTGTTGCTTGTTTCAATTACTTAACACTTTGACTGCCATGGTGGTCACCGCTGACCGGCGCAAAAGATTTTACTAGGAATGCTAAAAATTCGCAATAAAGCCTACTTGCAATCTTGTAAGAGCAATTGATGTTGGAACGATCATTCAATACTTTGGCTTCTAACAACTCTGCGTTATTTTTATTTTCCACGATTTAACTATACTCAGCAGTATTTTATCGCATCGCGGTTCTAACATAGCAAAATACGCTTGGCAGTCAAAGTGTTAAAATTTATTATTTAACCCTTAGCGCTCCGGCACATTTTCGCAGCGGAACGAGTGAAACGGAGTTTTATTTTAAGTGAGAAGAACTACACGTGCTATAAAAAAGGTCAAAAAATGATTTAATCGTAACAGTGTAGGGATTGATCACGTTTTAACTACAGTTATCAATTGCCAACGCCGACGATACCGCAGCATTTTAAGCGCAATCATGTTAAAAACATTCGGCTCCGCAGCGGAGCCTACGGAGCGCTAAGGGTTAACACTTTGACTGCCATGGTGGTCACCGGTGACCGGCGCAAAAGATTTTACTAGAAATGCAAAAAATTCGCAATGAATTCTATTTGCAATCTTGCAAGAGCAATTGATATTGAAATAATGCTCGAATACTTTGGCTTCTAACAACCCTGCGTTATTTTTATTTTGCCCGATTTAATCGTACTCTGCAGTATTTTATCGCATCGCGGTTCTAACATAGTAAAATATGCTTGGCAGCCAAAGTGTTAAATGTTCAACTATACGGCAATTTTGTCCACTTACTAAACGAACGATATTTTTGATGGTGAGCGGCGTGTAAACAAATGTTCACGCCCGATGGGACAGTCGAGCGTGACCCACCGGGGGGTCACGCCGGCGTGAACGTGTTAAATTGCAATTTTAGCCAAACGCAAAATAATACAGTCTATCGGAATGAAATGTGATAAATGTTAAACGGAAAGGGGTTGGTAGTCACTGCCCTGAAAGATTGTGCAGGAGACACGTTGGCTGAGGCGTGCGCACGCACACATAACACACATACACACACACACACTCTGCTTACACCCGTTCTCTAGAAATTGAACCTACGGAATACCTCCTGCCACGAATAGCGCATGAATTTTCAGCGTTTCTTCTTTCTCCCTTCTTATTCCTATACCAGATTTTCTATAATGTCGCATAATAAGAATTTCTCGGTTGCGTTATCATCATGGCATATGAGGTCATCGCCCAAAAATGATGTCTGCTCACTGTCAGTTTGGGAAAGACTGGCGATACACTCCCAAATGTCTACGTATTCTTGTGTTTCACGAAATCAATGTGCCGCCATTCTTTTTTCTCACTTATCAGAGAAGCAGGCGAGAAGCTATAAAAAGATGCACTTGTGTTTCTTTTTTTTTCTTACATGGTCAGAGGAAGTAGCAGTACAACCGCCTAATTGTTGTAGGAAAAGTAACGTGACTTTCTAAAGGCCAAAGGCATCATCGACACGATCCGAAATACGCGATTGCGAGTTACAGCTTGAAATAAGCTTCGATGTAAATGGTTCCATAGGTTAGTTCTCGAGTCACGTGATCATGTTCTCGTCAGGACGTACGCGCAACAGATGTCAGGTTACGCATTTAAAGAAAAAGATGGCGAAACCGGTAAGAATGGTAAAAATGGTAAAAACGGTAAGAATGGTAAAAATCATAGAAATCTCGGGACTGTCGTCGGACCGGTAAATATTAGCTCGGCCGACGGTAGAAAATAAAATTCTCGATGTGGGTCGTTCGTTGCTTGAAATAGACGGACCAACGTCATTGGTCGTCGCCTTATGTTCCCGCGCCGAATGCCGTCTAAACGCATAAGATTTTCTTACGAATCAAAATATTTCCACAGCCTCGCACAGAAAGATAGAGAAATGTTGCGAATTGTCGGTGTGAAAATACTGATTCTGCTGAAGGCAGAGTAGTTGAGAAGAAAGTGGCATATTTGAGGTTAAGAATTAGACCGAGCGCCCCATTCAGGGAGCTAAGATACATAAATTGATCTCTTCGTCCGCTTCAACGCTTTTCGCTTCTCCGTACTATTTTTAACATTGACGTTCCATCTGTCGGTTCCACGAACGATCGGATTTACCGGATTTCCAAATACGCTGATGCGAAGGCATATGCTTGAAAAATCCAGGTCAGCACTTGACATCCGCTTCCAGGAAAGACGTGGTGTAACCGGTTTGTTGTTAACGTTAAACGTTCAGTGTAGAAGAAAGTAAGAAATTAAAAAGGGCTTCCGGAAAAGAACTGTATTCTGATCTGACGCCGAGGACGAAACGGCGGCGGGGGCAGCAGCAGCGGTCATAAAGACGTATTTCGAGCGATGACACAACTTCACCTACACTTTTGACGTAGCCAGAACTTTCAATGCCATCGCATGTAACCATACGTGTATGTAATCTGTTTATCGACACTGCAGTGCCACCAGCAGTCATACTTTTATCCCCTTAACGCCTGAATTTTTTTCTGATGAAAAAATAATTACATAGTATATATCCTGTTATTATGCACATTTAAATCCGTCAACAATTTTTATTTGTGTACTGTGCTTGTGCACTAGCGTAAACGGAGGGTTTGTCGGTTGGGTCGGATCGGTAGTTCCTTTTTTTGTAACGGCGGTCGGTGGGCGTTCGGGTCTTCGGTGTGATGTGTAGGATGTCGTTTATTCGGTGTACGTATAAATGAACTTATATCTCGGTATTGGACAAAATAAAATAATTATCAGCGAAAGGCGATTATCACACGGTCGCGATGCGGCGGCGGTCGTGTCCGTTCGGTTTCTCGATAGCGAATGAATAAATCAGGGCACTCGTTGTCCTTTCGCACTTCTCCCTGCTCGACGGTGTTTTGTATGAACCCGAGCGGATTCTTACGAGGCGGTTACACTAGTATATATTGGTAGTAGGAATGTATCCTATTCGCTACAACCGACACTTTTATGAAATTCTCAATTTTAAACCCATATGCGACATGCGAAGCAGTATGTCGCGAATTATCCTCATTCGTCGTTAAGGGGTTATTCTGATTAGTCGAGAAAAACTTGGCGCAATGTTAGTAGGGCTAGTAGCAGTAATGCTGCCGCATACTTCATCGATTCTCTAGTCGTTGAGCGTTAGAAAAGGAGGAGCGCAGCGATGGATTCCTTCGATACGAGTGCCATAAATGACTGTTAACTCTTTAGCTAGTGGGCCAAGGATAACGAGATGATCTCGATATACACGTACGGCATCGTATTTTGCAGAGTACGTCATCAGTTGCGCGCGGTATATTAGGAAGTAAACGACTT
Organism: Cryptocheilus praepositus; assembly: GCA_033815515.1. Classification (NCBI taxonomy): domain Eukaryota; kingdom Metazoa; phylum Arthropoda; class Insecta; order Hymenoptera; family Pompilidae; genus Cryptocheilus; species Cryptocheilus praepositus. The sequence goes on along the minus strand of JAWWQZ010000018.1, from coordinate 101,831 downwards.
TGCACTGTTTTTTACTAGAAATTTTTTTTGCAATCTTGTAACAGCAATTGATATTGGAACGATGCTTCAATACTTCGGCTTCTAACAACTCTGCGTTATTTTTATTTTGCACGATTTAATCATACTCTGCAGTATTTTATCGCATCGCGGTTCTAACATAGCAAAATACGCTTGGCAGTCAAAGTGTTAAAGCGGCCAAGTTAATTCTCATAACGCTGCTGAGCGGAGTTTTCGATAAGGCTGAAAAAGGCGATAGGAAGGGGATAGACGGTAAAAGGTTCGAATAATAAAAAAGATCACTTTTCATCTTGTCCCTTCTAGACGTTGCAGAAAGTGTACTTTTTTACGTGGCTTCGTAGACTCCGTCCTTAATTCTACGTCTATATGTTATTAAGGAACGTCGTGAACTCTGCGCTGTGGAAGAATGATCCTTGCATAACAGGAAGCTAGATACCACATGTTTCCGTTTAATTAATTAGATCGCATTAGCTAAAATCTTTATACGGATGTTTAGATATGCACGCTAGTGTTTCCTTTCTTATCCGGGTTATCCATTTGCACGAACAAAGTATATATTGCAAAGTACTTACTTAACTTTACTTTACATAGAGTAGGCTGTTGACGGTTCTCAACCACAAGCTTATTAACGTTTCACATTGATTTTCAGATTAGAGAAGAAAACGAAGGACTTACAGATCGCGGAGAGAAACGAAATCAGATACGAAGCACGTTGTACAGATTTGCAGTCACAGTTTAATCAAGCTCAAGCCGAGCGCAAGAAGCTTGCCGATCGGGAACGTGAATTAGAGAAGGAAGTTGAAAGGTTGAAAGCGTTGCTAGACGATTCCCGCAAGCATCTCGAAGAGGAAACATTGCAGCGCATTGATCTTGAGAATAACATCCAAAGTCTCAAAGAAGAGTGCACTTTCAAGGACCAAGTTTATCAGCAAGAACTCTCGGAAACAAGAACGAGACGTCAGGTAAAAAGCTGAATTATCAATATGAATTATGTGAAATAACGACGGCGAGCTGAAAGTATTTCATTTCGTTTGCGAAGAGTTGTTCAACTCTCGTTACATACACCGAGCTAGTAAATGTGCTTCATTGAAATGAATTATCTTACCATCGTTACAGATGGAATAACGAATGAATATCCTATCAACTCGATTTCATTATTATTAGATAAACAAATAGAAGGATCAAATGAATTTGATGATGCCTCATAATTCGGTACCTTTAAGAATAATACGTAAGCAATGATACGCTGATGCTTTCAGGTTGAGATCTCAGAAATCGACGGTCGTCTCGCCGAGCAGTATGAAGCGAAACTTCAGCAATCACTGCAAGAATGGCGCGATCAGTATGAGGCCCAGATGCGCGCCAACCGGGAAGAAATTGAGTTGTTGTATGAGAATAAGATTAAAAACTTGACATCCCACGCACAACGCAATAGTACCGCAGCCAGTTTAGCTGTTGAAGAGTTAAGGATGACCCGCACGAAAATTGAGGGGCTCAATCAGAGAATTAACGAGCTCGAAGCTACCAATAATTCTCTCAACGCAAAGATCAGGTCAGGTGGCTACCTACTCTGCAATTTGAACTAACTAACGCACTGATGCAACTTAATTTGCAATTTAATTTGACGCGACTCTGTTGGCACAGGGATCTGGAGAATCTGCGCGAAAACGAGAGGGCACGACATGCAGAGAACCTCTCTACCTTGGAAGCCGAGCTGGCGCGTATGCGGGACGAAATGGCGCAACAGTTACAGGAATACCAAGATTTAATGGACATCAAAGTGGCTCTTGACTCAGAAATTGCTGCTTATAGAAAATTGCTGGAATCTGAGGAAGCTCGGTAAGGATTCTATCGCACGCGCACACACACGAGGCGAGAATTCGGAGAGAAATCGAAAATAACCGACACGAAACTATATTTGTGTAGATTGAATATCACCCCACTGCAAACGCCTTCCATGACATCAGCGAGCGGCAAATCTACTCCGTCAAGGCACACTCCTGTTCGCGGTGGGAAAAGGAAACGCACCTTACTCGAGGAGAGCGAGGAACGCAGGAGCAGCGACTACAGTGTTACTCGAACAGCTAGAGGTGATGTGGAGATCACAAAAGATGATCCTTCCTTTGTTACGCTCGCCAATAAGGGCGATAAGGTAAGCCTCTTATTGTTAATTATCGCTATATTATCATACTTTCTATGGATTTCAGGTAAAGAATAGTTGAAACGGTATAAACGTTTTAAGGCTAACCCCTCAGTATGGGTCGCGGTATGTCTACCTACTAATACAATAAGTCACAAGATAAATATATCGCGCAGTTATATGCGAACTTTTGTTTACCTAAATAATATCTCTTCTCATCGCCATGGTTAACGCGACACGCAGTCTTAATTTGTCGGTGTTTACCACCCACGTAGTGGACGATTATCGTTTTATTTTCTTCATTTTCCCTTTTTCTCCAATGTAAATGAACAGGAAGTATATAAATATAATGGTCAATTATAAACTATTCTCTTTATTTACTCCTTCCACGTTCAGTCCGTCTATAAGTTGGCAAGTCTCAGAATATAGTTTCCTCGTCAAAGTACCTTCGTCCTTACACCTTCTACAGTTGTACAGTCATTGTTGCGTCAATTTTCGCGAAATAAGGTATTTTGAACACTCGTAATAATAGTATGGCTTTTTCAGGAAATATCACTCGCCGACTGGCGTATTGTCCGTACAGCCGGCACTGGAAACTCAATATTCAAATTTGACGCTTCGAGGAAAATCGAAGCCGGCGCTAGCATAACGGTGTGGCCTCCCGAAATCTGCGATACACGCGAAAAAACGTTAGCGGCGGAGAAAATAACTACAAGCCTTTTCAATAATAAAGGAGAGGTAATAATGTCCATCCGAGAGAGGTGACATTTCAACATTAAAATTCGTACGATTGGACTAGTGAATAAACCTTGCTTGTATACGCTTTCAGGAGGTGGCGACTTCCGTACACAAAAAGCAACAAGTTTCTACATCCATTTCTCGGCATACGGAAAGTCTCGGAAGACGGTCTTCATCTACTAAAGAACTACGCTCTTTGGAGGAAATTCATCATCAGCAGGTACATACGGCAAATTTCTCACTTTAGGCTAAACTAGGATAATTACCGTTGAGAAGGGATAAACAGTTGAAATAAAAAATATAACAGGCTTATCTTACGCTGCCGGGTGTGCGTTATTCAGGGATTCGTAAAATATCGAGAGAGACGGGGTGGGATTAACATATAATAGTATTTTTTCTTTTATGTGTATAAATAGCCGCGCTCCTAGTAATTAGTTAAAAGCCTAAAGATGTCCATCAGAAATGCCAAGAGGTGGGAGGTTGTTATAGGGGTATAGGGTAGAGGAGAGGGATATGGGATTCTATTATCGAAATTGATTTTCCTTTTCCGCTCACACTGTATTCATTTTATTTGAGTCAAAAAGACAATGTGGCTGCGTCGAGTTGCGCTCATTGTAAATACAGAAAATGCCGTATAACCGAATGCCGTAGACTCTGCCACGTCTCTTTCTTAGTTAGAATAGGCGAAGCAATACGTTTGAAACAACCCCTTCGCTTCTTGTTTCATAGAGAAGATATCACCACCCATAATAAGTGCGCCGGCACGTGACGATGGGCGGCTTCTGTAAGTTTGAAAATCCTGCCAGACGTTTAGTTGTTCTTCAGCTATTACTCGATGGTCATTAATATCTTTCTTGCACTCACAATTTGACGATTATTTCGCTTCATATCTCATTGATTCTTACGATGCACCACTCTATCTACCGGCTTGGCATTCACGCTTCAACTAAAACTTCATGTGTTTACAGAACTAAATATGGTCTATGTTAAGAGTATCATCATCACACGTTTAACCACATTGTCTTTAGAATAGACGATTAGACGTAATACTGGAAAGCTTAAATGCTTCAGACTCGAGGAATTAACAATAAAAATGTTGCTGCCACTTCATTGTAATGTACTTCGTAGTTGGGAGTTTGCTTTATTGCGTGATTTCCACTTGCCGATTGAAGCGACGTATACAGCTCGTTTTACTACTGCGGTAAAAGTAAGAGCGGCCCAACTACGGAGGTAGATTGCGAATTTCGGATCGTTCATACATTCTTCATACTTGGAGTCAAGGTTAATAACGAAGTTTTTTTTAATATCACGACACACTGCCTTTTTCTCTTGATACGGTTGTTTCTAAGAAAGTGGTCTAACGGTGAGCGTTCGTCGAGTCTGTATAAAAGTTCGCTTCCCGGGAGCCGATTAATTATTTGTCCCGCACATCTTCTGTTTCAGGGAGACCCGAAAGGCGAAGAGCACTGCTGTATCATGTAAACAGAAGATAATACTATAAGGATGAGAAATCTAAGATAAAAGAAATGCCAATGGCTTAGAAACGGAAAGTAACTGTTGGCGTTTTGAGCTTGACGCGTCACGTAGAAATCGCGAACACAGCCCTTTGGCATATTATTAGGGAGAGGACACTAGTAACTTATATCTCGTTATTAGAGAATTATCTATACACTAACCGATTTCTCAGTTCGAGAGGGCCTAAAATGAGACAATGCATATGGAATTTCTTCGTACAATCTTTTTGCTGCACGCGTCAGAAGCATATGTATACAACATACGTTTTAGGGTATGTTATGTAATATAAAGGTCTAATCAAAGATATTAGACTGTTTCTCTGTGACCGTAGTGTACAATGCATTTATCTCTTTATTTCGTACAGAGCTCGTACTATTATATTAAGTTAGCCCCCATTGTTTGCCATTGAACAGAACGAATTGTCCATCCACCTCGAAATTTAACATGGTTGTTTCATTGTTGTTCGAGCGTTCATTTTCTGCCTCCCGATTCTGTTTTGTCGTGATGCATTTTAATCCTTACAAGCGGAAAGTGGGTTCGAGTAACCGTTGGGCGCGTCAGTATTTAGTTTTAAGGGTCTAAAAGAGATCGTAGGAGAATAACGATATACATAGAGACGCGACCTAGGTGTTGTCATTACTCATCCGACTTTTCCCGATCATCCACGGGGACAAAGGAAAGAGACGGTCCCATGAAAAATTTCCCGTTCAACGTCGCCTTTCAATCCTTACCGTGAAAAGAGCAGATTTCAGGGGAACAATTGCAGAAGGAAATCTTTGAAAGAACAAACTATTTATTCCAATAGCTTCTATTGTGGAATTGAAATTGATTTTTGTTAATTGTACCCAACCTTATATCATTTATACTAATAACGATAATGAAAGAAAAAAAAACAAAAAGCAAAAAAAAATAAAAAAGAGAACAGAAAAAGAGAGAAAGAAAATCGCAAATGAACAGTACCCTTCGTACATTGACAGTTTTTATTTTTCGAGTTAATATTAATGTTACGAAATAAGCGTCGCCATTGACAGTGTACAGACTCTTCATAGACTTCGTACCGATCTGCCTTCTTTACAGAGTAAGCTTTCGAATTATTTTTATTACGACATGCTAAATATTTTTCGAGGGATTTAATTGAGCGTGTGCAGCACCTCGTCGAGTATTCGCGCGCGTGCAATATTGAACGGTCGAGACGAGAACTTCCCAATTTCTGCAGCGTATAGGTATGTTCAACATCGGTATAGATCGCCAGTTTCTTAGCTGCCGAATATTCGTTAACGACACGTTCGTGATATTTTCATAAAGACGGTAAAATGCCGAGGTATTCGCGTTAGTCCCACCGCTCTTCATCCGCCTATAATTTCCAACATTGTAATTCTCGCATTGTTTACCATCAATAAAGATTTTTCTAGTAACGCTACCGTCTTGTCTTTAACTTGACCATTCCATTTCTCTTATGGAGTCAATTAATTTGTGCGTTTAACACATTGTTGACCGGCAATTTTCGGCAAAGGCTGTCTCAAGTCACCGGTGATTATTTCGTAATTGAACATGGAAGTGAAACGATATAAATAACCTTCAATAAAGTTTGTTCGTGCATAATGAATTCAAATTGAACTTTGGACATAAATTTTTTGTAACTTCTAATATTTTTTCATACGATTAACTGTACAGCAATCATTTACGCGTAAATGTAGACAAGAGGTTTTACACATATATCTTGTTTCGTTGAGCTTTCCTTTTAAAGAGCTAGATTATGCCCTTGTTATTTCATTTTCAATAATCATTTTCCAAATTAACCATAACTTATTTAAAAATGACTCGGGCAACTATATAAAGCATTCACGTATAATCGATTGAAAAATGCTTCACCGTCACGTTCTGTCGTTCTTGACACTTTCTAATACTAGAATTGTAATAAAAGCCTCAGTGCCAAGAAAAGTATACTTTTTTATAATAAAGCAGACTGTATTGACCACAATGAACAAAATTTTGCTATATTCTATATTGCCCTGCGTTTCAAAAATTAAAATAGCCGACGCAAATGCAAACACGAGTTAACTCGTGACCGGTCAACAACGTTTGGCCATGAAAACACGAGTTAACTCGTGACCGGTCAACAACGTTTGGCCATGAAAACACGAGTTAACTCGTGACCGGTCAACAATGTGTTAAAAACGATTTCATTCATTCCAACTTCTCGACGTTATTCTTACTCGAAACGCAAACTCGCTCAATAATGTGCACAAATTTATTCAAATGAGTCCATGTTCATCGGAATGGAATGATGTATTTTTAATGCAGTCTGATATACGGTAAAAAAAATGAAACTAACGATACGTATACTTACGTTATCATCAGAAATTGTATGAATTTATTTGAATATATCATTTGTCGCAACGACGAAAATCGTTAGAAATGCGAAACTTATCGAAAATATTGAAAGTTGCATTTAACTTGACCATTCCATTTCTCTTATGGAGTGAATTAATTTGTGCGTTTAAAAGCGATTTCATTCATTCCAACTTCTCGACGTTATTCTTACTCGAAACGCAAACTCACTCAATAATGTGCACAAATTTATTCAAATGAGTCCATGTTCATCGGAATGGAATGATGTATTTTTAAAGCAGTCTGATATACGGTAAAAAAAATGAAACTAACGATACGTATACTTACGTTATCATCAGAAATTGTATGAATTTATTTGAATATATCATTTGTCGCAACGACGAAAATCGTTAGAAATGCGACTTATCGAAAATATTGAAAGTTGCATTTAACTTGACCATTCCATTTCTCTTATGGAGTGAATTAATTTGTGCGTTTAAAAGCGATTTCATTCATTCCAACTTTTCTTACTTCACTCAATAATGTGCACAAATTTATTCAAGTGAGTCCATGTTCATCGGAATGGAATGATGTATTTTTAATGCAGTCTGATATACGGTAAAAAAAATGAAACTAACGATACGTATACTTACGTTATCATCAGGAATTGTATGAATTTATTTGAATATATCATTTGTCGCAACGACGAAAATCGTTAGAAATGCAAAACTTATCGAAAATATTGAAAGTTGCATTTAACACTTGGCATGCGGGCATACTTCGCCGCCGAATTTCGCTTGCAGCGGGCGTTTCTTCTTGAATCGCGCGGAAGTTTGGTTATTCAAAAAAATCGCAGTAAATCGAAAACTACTTCGTTTTTGTGAACGAAACTTTTTTTATTTCACACTTAAATATATACTGTATGATTATTTAACAAAAAACAAACGATATTTTCACGAAATCATAAAAATAAGCGATTTTTAAAGTTTTCCACACTATCATACGAAAAGTTCGATAATTTGTCAGCGCATATTTCTTCATCACTATCTTTGTCACAACGGCTCATTTGATCAATTTTGTAATCAATAATAAAAAATCAAGCTTCAAATTGATGAAACACGTTCTGGAGCTAAGAATTCGATTGAAGACGAAATAACTCAGCAAAAGATCGAGTAACTCAACAATCATAACTTATGGGAAAAAAAATGCAAAGCGTTGCCTAGCAACGCAAATAACACGCATATAATGTTTTGTGGTGGATATCCACTAACAACACCAAATCAACTAACTACGTATTTTTACGTGACCCGCGCTCCAGTGACAGACTACATAAAACGTAAAAATACGTTGCCCGCATGCCAAGTGTTAACACATTGTTGACCGGCAATTTTCGGCAAAAACTGTCTCAAGTCACCGGCTATTATTTCGTAATTAAAAATGGAAGTAAAACAATGTGTAACCGCCTCGTAAGAATCCGCTCGGGTTGATACAAAACACCGTCGAGCAGGGAGAAGTGCGAAGGGACAACGAGTGCCCTGAGTTATTCATTCGTTATCGAGAAACCGAACGGACACGACCGCCGCTGCATCGCGACCGTGTGATAATCGCCTTTCGCTGATAATTATTTTATTTCGTTCAATACCGTGATATAAGTTCATTTATACGTTATACTGAATAAACGACATTCTACACATTACACCGAAGACCCGAACGCCCACCGACCGCCGTTTACAGAAAAAGGAACTACCGATTCAACCCAACCGACAAACCCTCCGTTTACAAATGTAAATAACATTCAATAGAGTTTGTTCGTGCATAATGAGTTCAAATTGAACTTCGGACATGAATTTTATGTAACTTTTAATATTTTTTCGTATAACTGTATAGCAGTCATTTACGCGTAGATGTAGACAAGAGACTTTGCACATGTATCTTGTTTCATTGCGCTTTCCTTTTAAAGAGCTAGATTATGCCCTTGTTACTTCATTTTCAATAATCATTTTCCAAATGATTACAGCTAATTTAAAAATCACTCGGCAAACTATATAAAGTATTTACGTATAATTGATTGAAAAATGCTTCACCGTCACGTTCCGTCGTTCTTGACATTATCTTATACTAGAATTGTGATAAAAGCCTCAGTACCAAAAGAAGTATTCTTTTTTATATTAAAGCAGACGCCATTGAACACAATGAACAAAATTTTGCTCTATTCTATATTTCCCTGCGTTTTAGAAATTAAAATAGCCGACGCAAGTGTAAACACGAGTTAACTCGTAACCGGCCAGCAACGTTTGGCCATGAAAACACGAGTTAACTCGTGACCGGTCAACAATGTGTTAAGAAGAACTTGAGGACTCATGAAAATTCTTCATCTGCTTCTGCGGAATATGCCTCCGCCGCCGTTAGAAACGATCAAATGCCAAGCTAAACAGTGCACAGGTATTCACAAAGAACACAGGAGGGACAGACACAAGTGGCCAACAGCTGCGGAAGAAGAGACAGCGATTGACAGTAATTCTTCAGAATATATTTACAAGAGCAGTACAAAGAATAACTTGATATTACACGTATATGCATATATATGTATATGTATATACCTATACATGTATATGTATATGTTTGAAAAAAATATATCTACATATAGATACTAATAGAGATTATATGTATATATATATATAGATATATATTTTTCGAATTACAGATTAACAAGTAATAGGTAAGCGGGTGAACAGTTTAAACATTAATCGAGGCACGTGATAATAAGGCATTTCTACAGAGGATAGACACGGTCGTATACACATAAGATAGAACGATTATTTCTCTCGGTATCAATTTAGTCCCTTCGTTCCCCACCCAGTTTGAAGCTGAGGTTACCAGTTGGTCCTGAAACACTCGCCATATTCTATAAACGTCAACAATTGCCGACTCTCTTACTCACGAATCCGTTATACGTTAAGCTTACGTCGTATAGAATGTACAATTATCGGTAACGAGATATGTCTTTTTCACTCTTGCGGCGGGTCAGTTATCTATCTTACATGTTTACAATCGGATGAAGATTACATTAGTGGACGTCAGAATGAAAATGATGTCGGTGTGATATAGTGCAGGTTGTGTCCGGTGTGTGCCCTTTTTTTCTTTCATTTCTATCGACGTTGCGTGCTTGTACGCGTGTTACGTGTCGAGGATTGGATAGACTGGACAGAAAAGCGTGCGCGACCGATTCCTTTTTCGAATCGATCGGAAGGTATTCGGGGTAAAAATCCCCATTATACAACTTTGTTACTCTACAATACATCCATTTTTGTAGACTCCTGAAGCGATCAACAATAAAGTTCTATAGTCAGCGTTTTAAAGAAAAATAGGGCTTTGTACTGCTTTAATCGTTCAAATAAATGACAATAGGGTTGAAATGAAGCACGTCGTGTATGGCTCTTTTTTTCTCTCCTTCTTTTTCAGTAACAAAAGCAGGCCCATTTCTTATTCGGTGATGTTCGTCACGCGAAGGGTCGAAATTGATTAGGTTATTTCGAATTACCGGGGTGCAGATGAAGAAGTTACGTATACGTTCAGTGCGTGTTATTATTTGGCGGTAATTACGCGAAATGATTCTCGCCTAGGCCTTTGTCAGGAACTCCCTTGCGTTAGTCGGCGATTCGGCCTAAGTAAAGAATGACAATTATAGGATAATCGGAGATTTGAGAGGAGCGTAGAAGTATGTAGGAGTGAGAAAGGATTAAATCGACGGTAACATTTGCACGCATACTATTCTCTCTGGTGCGAGTGCCAAAAGAAAGAGACTGTTGCAACTCTACTTTAAGGTAATTAGCTATAAGTGACTGGCAGGGAACACAGAAAGGGAGAGGACTCTCCGAATCGAAATATTTCAGGTTGCAAAAGATGTCCGAGTAAGGGTCTTATATGTAACATGTTGGAGGATGTACATAGATATATATCTTGCAACAGCTTGTTTCGTCCATCGACATCGGTCTAAATATAGTGTAGATATAGAGAAATGCTTGCTTAACATAGTTTACGCGGTTGGCGTCGAACGGATATAGTCCGATTTCTTTCTAGCTGCGGATGAATATGCATACAGTTGTATCTGGGTACGCAGTTACTCAGAATAATTGATATTAATCGGTGAATATCGTTAGATCAGGCTGGTGAATTTAACTGTGCGCCGCCAGTGATGACCGAAATTTCTTTTTATACTCTCAATCTAAAGTATAATTAGTGAGGGAAATTTCGGTCTGTGGCCGTTATCATTTTAATCTCGCAAAACTCCGATAGAATGTCGATTATCTTAATAAATCGGAGCAGGAGTCCAGTCTCGTATAAATATATCTGTCATTAAAGTAATTACACATCTATCTATATCCCGTGAACGTATGATATTTAATGCATGCTATTCAGTTAGTCAGTGTTCTACCGTATATCTGGAGTACAATTTCTGATTATATGTCCGAGAAACGATGTTCCGATAACCAGTATTCTATTCTACTGAGTGGCTGGTCTCTCTTATTTGGTTGTACGTTCGTTACCAGTTGGAAATGTAATCGACTGCAATAAAGGTGGGCGCGAAAGAACGACTTAAATATCAACAATTGAACCGAGAAAATGAGATGATAGTGATGAGCTAACAAATAAAACAACGAAACAACCGTTCTACATTGAGATGATCATGTTCGCTGACATTGGCGAAACAAAATCAATAAAAATAGCAGCAGCAGCAGCAACAACAACAACAACAACAACAAGAACAACAACAACAACAACAACATCGACGACGACGACGACGGTAACGAAAGATTAGCAAGAGTGAAGCACTGAGAAATAGATTCCCCAGTGAACGCTCGTCAACGAAATTATAGGTGGATGGAATAAATATTTAAATAAAATACTGCCAAATATAAAAACCAAGTAAAATGTATTCTATGGGCAACATCATAATAATCATATCATTATGCTGATACACTGAAATATAACCACAATGTGTGTACGTGTTTTACAATGTCGTATGTATATATGTGATGTACATAAAATGTCATCGAATAATTATCATCAGCATCGTCGTTTCTCGTCGTGATCAACTCTCTATCGTCGTCATCTGTTAATATATCATCACCGACGCTCATCCTATGTAACTCTCTGACATTATTTTTACTGACCGATAATAGGCAATACGGTATTAGTAACGTGTATGGTCGGTACAGATCAGTAATAATAACATATGTAACAATAAACGGGTATGTCGAGCACCAAAGAGATACGTACAAACGAAAATCTTTTTAATCCTACACGTTCCTTATAAGCATTATACACGCGACGCATGTATCTGTTCTGTTGTCTTGTGTTGTGTTGTGTTGTGTTGTGTTGCGTTATGTTGTGTTGTGTCGTGTCGTGTTGTGTCGTGTTGTCCGGGTTGTCTCATCTCGTCTCGTCTTGTGTGCGTGCGTGCGTGTACACGTATTTGTAAATATAGGTATGCATGTGTGTATATATGCACACGAGAGAGAGAGAGAGAGGAGAGAGACATATACGTCCTCTGTATATTCTCAGTACAATTGTGTTGTGTGGCATTGAATGTGCACTAAAAAGGACGCGAACACGACATTCCTTCCGAATTTCCTTCGAATCTCGTAAAATTTCTCAATCGTCTCATACTTATATTATAACAATCTTGGCAAACTTTGTAATAATCATTACAAACATAAACCGAGTCTTTGTCTTCAACACTGCAAGTATTTCATCGAATATCTTCTAAGATACTAGTTAAAACATAAAATTGATATTCCCTTAATAAGTCAGTTATGATGGCACTATATGAATTACTTTCCTTTTTTTCTCGCATTTATCGGCTAACATAACGCACAGTTAATAATAATAATAATAATCGTACCGTTATTACTAGAGTACATTATACATATAATCTTTATCGTAATCATTAATAATTATAATTATTATAAACTAGCGCTGTTCTTCTTTCAATTAACGTTAATGTTATCATACATATATACCCACGCATGCATACACAGATTGACGTATGCATGGATGAAATCTTCTCAAATTATGTATATGCGTGTGTGTATGTATATATACGGCTCTGTTTAAATTTATACATTGTACAATGTAGCTTGTACGCATTAAAAATGAACCCAGTAACAGTAAAGTACGTGTAATTTTGGGAATCGTTAAACAACCTCCTTGTAAACTGTATTATACAAATAAGTATATCGCTATAATGATAATATGTAAAGTACGAATAATCAATATTTCTTTCGTTCGTGTGAAAGTGCATTTTAAAACTAAACGAAAAGGAGCTGTACACGAGAAGTCAGTACGATATCAGTTAGATACGTGGTTCTTAAAAAAACGTTTCCGCGACATGAAACCGGCTTACTTTCGCATCGGACAAAGCCGCCTGTGTATTTTCATCTTGCACTTTCAAAATGCACAAATATCTCGCGTATCCCTTTTATTCTTTCTTTAAACGCTAAAATGGCAATACCGTTATTTAACGTTTATATGTGATGCTACCTGGCTTTACAGAGATATGTCCAGAGTTCTTATAATCTGTTTCTTTATACGTAATTACGTGTTGTGTTCCATGTATGTATATACATACATACATTTCATTATTTGCGGTGACAACAGTTGTGGCTAGTACAGACACTTTATTTCTTTTTTTTTTTATCCTTTTGCATTACTAAATTTCTTTTGCAATACGATCTGAGATTTGTGCTGTGCATTGCAATTCGATTATTTGCGAACAATGCCTAAAAATCTATCAGACACGGCGAGCCTAACGGGGGCGTGACCGGAAGTTGCGATCTTTACTTAACACGACACGTTTAACGCCTCTTTTCTTATTCTCCTTTACCCTCTCTCCAAATCTTACTGTTTACGTATCGTAAGCGCCTTTGTTTTTTCTGTTCTTTTTCTTTTTTTTTTTTGTTTGTTTGTCTAACGATGGTCCATTTCATTCACAGCTTTCCAACAATTTCAATAGTCTCTGAATTCATTAACTATAATAATCACCGTTTACTTAACATATCGAATATTCGTTTAAGACCTTGAAAGGCACAACTACATGACTCACACATACATATGTATATATATATACACACATATATACATACATACATGCGTGCGCGGTGTGTGTGAATATATCGCGATCGATCGAAATCTCGCGACAATTCAGGTTTCGAAGGTGATTACTTGACGAAGTCTCGCCGCTTGACTAAATATCCGACAAACATATGGGGAATATGTGCGAAGAGTGCGAGCGACACGTGGATTAAAGCGAATATTAACTGTAAATATATAAGAATCTCTGTTATGATTGCACGTATTATTGATAAATGGGACGATGAGCGGCGGCGAGAGAGAGAGAGAGAGAGAGAGAGAGAGAGAGAGAGAGAGACTCCTGCGCCGTCTCGTGTCGAACTAAAAGAAGAAGAAAACGGTACAAAGTAGAAATGACATAATCTTATTTCATCTCGTAACGTCTATAAAAAAATATATTATAGTCATTGGTTGTGCCGAACAAGAGGAATACGTTCTTATCTGCGCCTTTTTTTCCCTTCATTAATATTACACCGACTTACTTTGCTGACACATATCACTTATAGGTATTTTCATATTAAAAATATACATTGAGTGTGTACGCAGACGTAGTATTTTAAACGTACGTTTAACAAATTACCCCATCGTCGTCATCATAATCATCGTATCTCTTTTCAGCTATATGCGTTATTCATTTATTATATCGTACGAGCTTTTATGGTAAAATAGATCGGATAGCACATGTAAACCTTGCATACAAATTACAGGTTCCATACTCTTTCGCATCATCACATCGTGACGTTTAACACGTATATTAAGCGTTGGTGTTGACAACAGTTAAATCACCTTCCTAAGAGAGCGATCGCGCTAAGGATGTTAATCCAAGTAGGATCCACCGAGACACCGGGCAACATTCTTTCTATCCGCTAAGCAACGAGGAGGACAACAAGTACTAATTTACAAAAGTTACGTCGAAATTTCCGCTCGCTTCGTCATCGAAGCTGAACGCCAATTCTCTCGATTTATTCGTGTCCTGCCGTATGTTCGCCTTATTTACAAATCGTAGCAACAGTGCGCCGTTGTTGCGGCTTTGCCACCTTTCCCCCCTCTTCCACTTTAGTGAAATTGAAAGAATTCCTTGACGAAGCCTAGACGATACTACGGCACGACACACGACACGACACAACTCTCATTTTCCTCGTCGCAATCAACTGTGCCGCAAGATTTGAACGGTGACAGCCAGCCGTGTGTAAAAGTTCCCCGCCTCGATATATCAATAGAATAGTCAATGAAATATAATCAATTTCGTGTCAATAGGAAAAAGTTTAATAACTAGTGGAGACATATATATATATATATATATGTGTGTGTATGTATATATATATATGTGTGTGTATATATATATATTTTTTTCAATACATTAAATTTTATCTTTTTTTCATTATGAAAAATAACAATTTCTTTATAGTTTTCTTTTTATTTTACCTTTTTTCCGTTCCGTCACGTTAAAAAATTGTGTTGGCTAAGAGATTGCACTTTGTGATCATGTTAAAAATTTGTGATTAACATTATAATGGCTATACGTATTCCCGTTCGCCTTTCGTAGGTATCTCGCGTAATCCGATATTATTGGTGCGCGGTCGTTCGAAGCGTTCTCGAATATGGCGGTTAAGGTGAAGAGGAAAACGAATTAGCGCGAATTATATCCCGACGCTTTCTTTCTTCTTTCCGTTTCGGTAGGTAGAAGGTTCGAAATGTCACGATAATAAAAAGAGGCTGCCATTCCCAGACGTGCCATTGAGTGTCGAGGAGAAAGGGTCGTTGCGCGCAGGATATCTTTCATCACAAATGACACACGTCGGACTTTGCGACACAACTCCCCGACGTGCAAGCCTCATGGGAATGCAACCCCGTTGAAAAGGAGGGCCACAAACGGTGCCAGGCACTATTAATTCATATACCTGTTTAATCCATCGATAGATTAATTAGAAGGTGTTTATTATGAGAGCGGTTTCTCACTAGGACACATGACGAGAGCGACAGCGAAGTACGGTGCTGCGCGTCTGTCTTCTTGTATAGACGTGTTAGAGAGTGTCAAATGATATATCGAATGCCGTCTCGTCACCCGACGACGCCTACTTCTACGAAACGTCTTCTCTGACGTTCAACTAACCTTCGCGCAGCAGGCAGAAGAGCCGTTATTTGGCGTCAGGCGGTTTTCCCGATCCGCCACCCCGAGAGAACTAGCTTCTCTCTCTCTATCAGCGGTACGAGACGGTACGTTCGCCTGGCTGTCCGCTGATCCGATCCTACTATATGTACAGAGTGTGGCTACGTGCAGTTAGACAGCGTCTAATCTACGTCGTATCAAAAGGTCTTTGGTGAGCTATGCGCGACGACATTCTTCTCCGATCTTTTCCCTCCCCCCTTCCGCCGTAAATCTATCCAGACTAGAAGAATGATTACATACGAAGGGTCCAGAGTACAATCCGATGTAATTCGTTGCTGATGATCTTCCTCCTACGGATCTTTTAGCCGCCTAGCTAAGCTAGTGATACACGCCGCGTCCCATTCAACCGCCGATTCAACGACCGACAGCTACTCTGTCGCGCGGCTCAAACGAACTCTCGCTCCCTCTCCTTTCTTAGGCTTTAAGAAGGGTTGCGCGTGCTCCTAACTCCTCATTCTTCACTCATCTTTTTTTCTCTCCTTTTACATATCAAATGTGCAAAATACTTGTGGAAAATCTATATGTATATATATATATGTGTATATATATATATGTATGTATCTATATATATAACGTATATATATATTTATATGTATACGTATATGCGCGTTTCTCTGTGTATATTCTTTTTTGTTATTTATTAACTATCACTTTTATATGTATATGCAGGCGCGCGCACACACACACACACGCACAGACTGTCATGTATGTGTACATACGTATATGCCTATCTATCTACACCTCGCTCATTACCTCGTACGTAATTCAATATATTAATTTCGAATCCTGTTCTCTATAGAATATCATGAATGTTTTGAGTACAGCAGCCGACTTTCACGCGTTAGCGGACATAGACCGTTAACCGAGACTCACTCGAAATCTAAAACGTCGCTCGCGTCGTGGGCGCAAACCGTTACCGTTCCTATTGAGTATGTGTCGCGTTAAAATCCACCGGTTGCCAAGCAAAATTCAATTTCGCCAGATAGTCACACGCTACTCTGCATATAATAGACGACATGAATCCTTATAACGACGTAAGTACCAATGAAAGATAAAGGGAAATGAATCGATGATGAGTCAATACAACAAATGATACGAGAGAGTGTTAAAAGTCCTTTCGAAGAATACTATAACAGTTTATAGCTAGATGCAATATTTCATCGAGATACATTAAACGTTACCATCGTGTCTGACTAGATTTATCAATCGCGGGAAATGTACAACGAAGAAACGCGAGGCAATGCGCTCATAACTTGTCAATACGTAGCAATCTTATGTTCCCTTCTATATGGTATAGAACGTGAGTTCAATTTAACGGGTTATGCCGCCGACAGACCACTATACCGCACAAAAACACAACAATTAATTGCGAAGAGTCGAATTCGGTCCTTTTGTAAATCTTTAACCACGTGCCGAACTACTTCGCAAAAAGCTCATTTAAATTCAATTCGTTCCGACAAAAACGTCTTCTGTAGAAATGTTCGCTTTAATCCTTCGATAAACGAGATACGCTCTTGGTATTCGTCAATCGACGCGCGTTTCCTCCTCTCATCAGGAATTTCCATTGTCAATGGAAAAATCTCGTCGCAGCGTGCTAACGCGCGAGAATTATTATGAATTTATGACATATATACAAACAACACTTCGTATTATATACATGAAATATAGGCATACATACATATATATATATATATATATATATATATGCATGCGGGTGTGGGCGTATATATATGTATATGTATATATATATATATACGCATATACCAAGTTTCAACATTATGGCACCGTATTCCTTCATCCGAAATCTCCCCAAGCGAACGTATTCCGCGCTGCTTTCGAAAATGCAGACAGATATTTTCACTCTTCCCAGGTGACGAGGGACAATCTCGTCGCGGACTTGGTCGCGCACATAGTAAAGATCCCCTTCTAGTATGCGGCCATACGAAGGAGACGAAAGGCAGAAAGGACAGAAGATCGACAGACAGTTACACCGATAAATAGACAAACATGAGGTTTGACAGGTAGACACAGGGGGAGACAGGTAGGAGACGGGCTCCATAGAGGTGGTAGTCGGGCCCGCCTGCAAAACACCGAGGATCCGAAAAAGTAACTACCGAACGTGTGTTTTAAGCAGAAGAAAGTGAAACTGCCAAGGGACCGTGGAGGTGAGAGAGTTTTCGGATCATCATCCTTCAGATTCTTCGTTAACGCAACACGGAACTGACAAGCACTATGCGCCGTTGTACGTAGAGGTATGAAACATCTGAGTGCGAGGAGAGGGTGAAGATTAAGTCGCCCAGCCCTCGGTGATCCGCGAACGTTTCATCAGCGGGCCATTGTCGTAGTCGGAGCTGTTGCCGCTGCCGCCACCGCCGCCGCCGCCGCCGCTAGGACCGGTGTTGCTGGGACCGCTGGCACTGCCACCGCCACCACCAGCACCACCAGCACCGCTGTTACTGCCGGCGGTATTGGCCGAATGTTGCCCACTTCTGATGTCGCCGCCTACGACGCTTCCGCTACCGGGCGACGGCAGGTTCGTCGGCGTTATGCTCCCAGAGTGCGAGGGCGGTGGATTACTGCTCGGCCGACTCGAGACGAGGTTTAACGTCTGGGGGCCGCCGTGGGCGTGCGTCGCGTGCCCGTGGCTCCCGTGCGTCCCGTGGCTTCCGCCGTGCGTCCCGTGCGTCCCATGCGTCCCATGGCTCCCATGGGCCCCGTGGCCGTGCGAACTGTGAGAGCCGCCGCCGTGCGACACGTGGTGTGGCGGTGGCGGGTTCGAGGCGACGTTCAGGTTGCCGTGATGCAGCCCGCTGCCGGAGCCTGTTCCGCCGGCAGGACCGCCCCCGCCCCCGCCACTACTGCCACCCCCGCCCCCGCTTCCGCTACTCGCACCACCGCCGTTCGCCCCGTGAGGATCCCGCGGAGGGCTTATCGGCTCGCTCTTGATCTTCACCGGCAACGGCGACGTTGACGGCGGCGGCGTACTACTTGACACCGCTAGATGAGGAAGACCGCTGCAACAGAGAGATACAGACGTGGAACGTGCCACTTCTGACATCGCCGCTCGATACAACACCCCCATCTCATGCCTGTCTTTCCTTCGATTTCTTTTATTTCATCGTTCTTTGCCCATCGGGTGCGTCTACAATATACGCGGATCTACGGGGATAAAATAAAATACATTCGACCGAAAAACAGGCATAAAAGCTACTAACGTACGTAAGGTTCTTTTAGAGAAGGTAAGCGGACGCGCGGAATACCGATGAAAGCTTTTCTCAGTGTTCGCGCATTAAAAGTGTCGCGTCAACCCCGCAAGCGTGGACTTAATGCAGTAGCTTTATTCTATTGACAGTTGGGCGGCGATTATTGAAGCTTCGCGCACCGTCAACCCCGAATAATGTAGAATTCTGCTAATGCGCACTACGAACATGGATAAATGCGTACGTATTTGATATTTTGTGCGCGTCACTTTTCTTCTCGAGTGTCTGCTCACTGAAAGTCTTTTCGGTGAAGCGGCGGCGGCAGACTCTCGGGAAGATTTTTAATCGTTATCACTAACAGTGCAACACGAATCTTTAGCAAAGGTGTTACCGCAAACACATCACATCTCATACAAACTGCACTTATAACACTGAGAATCTTTAATTGAAGCAACTCTAAAGTTACAATAAATGCTGTGCATAATTGTCTCTCAACACACGATCATTTTGCGAAACATCACGCGAACATCGAATTTCTTTTCAAAACAATAATTATGAAGTGATTTACCTGATGCTGGACATGGTGGCTGCCGAATACATTGATAAGTCATCAACGTACCTCTGATGAGACCACGCAAGGCTCCCAAGATCGGAGGAATAATCCGTTGGACCGAAACTAGAATATCCAGCTGGAACTGACGGTGTCTGTAATGCTACTACCGGTGTGTTTAGTGTTGTCTGCGTATGTCCACCCTGCACATCAAAGAATAACTTCCGCTTTAAACGGATTCGTTAAAAATTAATGTTTAGTAATCAGGAAAATCTTTCTGTGAACATGCACTTTCATCTTTGTCATTACGTTTCGCGCGCATATTTAATCATCGCTTCATTTCTGTTAGCCAAACTAATATCCTCGGGTGTGCATATGCAATCTTTCGAACGAGGGCATTTTTTACTCATAGAATCCCAACACTGTTAGACACGCAGCGCGTTTAATCAAAGTGATTTCGACGAGATGTCGGCGGAAAATACTGCGGTGACGGTTCGCGTTATATCCTTTATATAGAATTGGGCCATATGCCGAAGGAACGCGACGGGACAGATGAGCACGCGGATGAAAGAGGAGCGATACGCCATCAAGTTCGCGAGAAGGCTGAAGATGCCGGCACCGCTGACAAGACAAACATCATCCTGGTTAGGTAATTGGTTGGCACAATGAACCGAAGTACGTTAACGCAACGTTAACGAGCTATCGGTTGTTTCAATTAAAATGCAGCATCGATTCGGAAGCGAATTTTGCGTCGACATCTGGTCGAAATGATATTGAACGGTACGCTGATACTTACATCGTAGTTAGTATCTTCCGAAAGTGGTTGTGTAAGAGGTGTCGGTATAACTACACGAAGATTGGCTCTGTGGGGATGAGGTGGAGGTGGCGGAGGCGGTGGTTGTGGCGAATGCCTCGATGGGTTGCTACCTTTGTTCCCACTGCCTCCACCGACTCCGAGCGCTGGCGAAGGTCCAGGGCTAGGTGATCCGCCTAAAGGCGATGCCGAGGGTGGATATCCATTACTCATTTCCAGCATTCCTCCTGGCGGATACACTGAAAATTTCCCATATAAACTCGTTATTACTATTATAGTAAATCATTCGGAACTTTCGCTGACGATACCACACGACGATATTGCACGACGATACTGCGCGACGATTCTACACGCTCTGTCGATAGATTCACGCAATTCAATTAGAATTTTCGATTTCTCCTTCAACCAAAATATCTCCCTCATATCCTTCATTTTTAGACAAAGCAAATTTTTAGTAAAAATATTCCTTCTATCTATTCGGGACGGTGCAGCACACAATCCACATACGCGTCCTTGTCACATTACCTGAATCTTTTTTTTTTTTTTTGTGACGGAGGGGAAATCTTCTGTAAGACACCCCCGCACTACCAAGGGAAAGTGCAGGGGTAGTGCCGGATTTTTACCGACTAAAACCCCGCCGATGCCACTTCCCTACACCGATTTCTGATGGGTTTCGGGTTCTCCTAAGAATTTCACCGAAACCCATCCGTCGCCACGAGTTGAACTCGCACATTCCCAACGGAGATCCGGAAGGGAATTATTACCTGAATCTGTTTCAGATGACGATGGTCGCGGAGAAATGCTGGTATGCGCCATTTGTGGACTAGATCCAAGAAGAGATTCGCCGTAACTATTAACCGGTACCGATACAGGTAGTGTATAGTTAGATTGTCCCAATGCCTGTAAACATAAGAACACTCATGCAAACTTGGCGACCACGCGTACGAACATATTATTTCTTAGCCATCCCTATGATGGAATCCTCTTTCACTTCCCACGCATTTTATCATTATTCCTACAGTCTGCAAACACCGTCAACAAATGATCAGAAATATTTTCCAAATATCGTATCGACCCTATATCGTAGGGTTATTTTTCTTTTTCATCCACTAGGGTTCACTATCTCTGTCAATGAACATATCTTATTTTCATTCTATTGGAAGAACAAAGCGATAAATTAGCAGCGGGATATTTTTTCATTTCTTATTACATTCTACTTCCTATTATTACGCAGTGCATTTTCTATACGGTTATTTTCATTTTTCTATTGTATAATTTAACATTTGAATCTCTAGTTTGTAATTTCGCTTTGTACATAAAACATATTTGACCTAAGGTAAGACCATTTAACAGAGTTCGCATTCATAAAGGGTTAATACTTCTATCTTTACGAGAAGAAGGTCTACGGCGTGCACCACTTTTTAAAAGAGGGCAAGCACAAAAACGTATCGGTCATAAAAATGAATAAATATATTAATTATTATTAATAAGGAATACGTAATTAGATTTAAATGATAGAATAATAATTATATCAGAACTTCTTTCTCTGGATTTTTGTTTTATCGAAGTATTTCTGACTCAAATGATTGGATAGAAAAATATGAACGCGGTAGATTTGACTTTTGGATGGCCGTGAAGAGACGCGGAGAGTAGCGAATGAAGATATATTTTGAGCGGAGAGTAAAGAACTGAGAGTAAACTCACCCTGGTGCCATTGTGCTGATGCCTCTGCATCATCATCTGAAATTCTTCGTCGATTTTGGTGTACTTAGCCTCGGTCCGAGGGGTAATGTTGTACTCAATCGTATCGGGCTCTGGACTTTCTGGAGACATGGCACCCTTATGTTCCTTCTTGTTGAGCGCCTGCAAGTGTCAGCAGACAGGTTCACGTGACCACACCGCCCGAGGGCACTCAACCTTCACATGCACGTTCATTTAAATACGAAGAGACGAGGGTAAGGAAAGGTGGACCCTTACCGGTGGACCCTTACCGGTGGACCCTTCCCGGTTTCGGGCCAGTGGCAAAGGACCGCCTACTCTCATCTCTCTCACTCTCTTCAGCGAATGATCTTACTGAGATGCAGAAAAATCAATTGTGCATATCGAGATACCATTCTTTAGACAGTATAGACAACATTTGCACTCGAATTAACCGAATCGCGACTTTTCTGCCGGATCATTCTGCGCGAGAGTGAATTACATTTGGACAAAGAGTCTTCCGTCAGATTTGAATTTCCTTTGAAGCCTCGACTTTCCAGGGTGCTGCTTTGTGTAAGTTTTGCATTTTGTTGACAAAATGACGAGATTTTTCCTTCTATTCGGATCCATTCGCCGGTTTTATTTTATTCCCGACAAAGGGTATCCCCCAGCAGATTGTGTTGTCTAGTGCAGTGGCGCGCAAACTAGGGGAGATGCGACCCTTTAGTAGGTCACCAATCATTTTCGAAGTGTCGCGGAAAATCCGAGAGAACACTTTCATGGCGTAGAGGATGCTGCGCATAGCTCGAACAGGTCAAGTAACTCGATTACTTTTAGCGGCGGGGAAAAATCTGACCAGTGTCATTTCTTGCCTGATTATCTGTCATCTTTATTAATATGTCTTTTTTATTAACAGCTAATTTCCGGGAAAAGAGCACAAAGCACATTGCACAGAGATGCCTGTACGAGATAACGTCGGAAAATTTTCAAATGATATCTCAAATGGGGGGATAAAAGGGGGACATAAAAAGGCGGCGAGGTCTAAATCTCTACAGACGTAGAGATCAAGTTACCGCGTTACCAAACTTTTCATCAAACTCCTACGAGTAGAAAAGATGACACAGGAGGAAAAAATATGTTGTCTTTTGTCAGCGAGGCGAAAACATCGAAAACATCGAAAACACGGTTTGAAGAAGGAATTTTTGCGCACCGCTAATTCTCGTGTCCCGGTTATCGACGATACTTGAGGAGTTCCTCTTTTGCACCCTGGAACTGTGTAGCGGATAAATTGACTCACCTCGATGATATTCTTGTTGGTGAGGGACTCGTGGGGTTCGTTGTACTCGGTGTACTTGAGGAGAACCTTGTCCATGTCGGTGCTCGCATACTGGTACAGCTTGTTGCTCGAACTGAAGATAATCAGTGCAATCTCACAGTCGCATAGCACCGACAACTCGTACGCCTTCTTCATTACCCCGAATTTCCTCTTGTTAAAGGTCACCTGGGTGGAAAATAGCCTCGGTTAATGCGATCAACTCCCGTACACCTTTTTTCTTTAACTCTCAATTGAGAAGAATCGGCCACACGAGAGCAACTCATTCACGCGTAATATCAAGAACAACCTTAAAGGTGACACAACTGCTGATTTAACTGACTTAATGGAAAAAGAAATCATATAAAAATAATATATACAAAATAACGTTTCCTTCACGAGCTAATTTCGTTCTTAACGTTTAATTTCGAATGTCTCCCAGTTTGGCCATAGTGGCGATTAATTGTTGCAATACGATGAACTTAGATATTAGGAAAGAAATTATCTCCAGAAAAGGCATGGTCTATATCATTTCAAATTTTGTAGCAACTTTTTCGATTTTTTCCTAACCGAACGGTAGGAATATATTTAAACGAATCCTCTCCCGTCAGGCTTCTTACTTTCAAATTCGATACGGTGCATACCTACATGTACATTCGGGCAGAGCCGTATATCTATATGTTCTCTTATTACAATAAACGATTTCTTTGTCCCGAATTAGCCGCAAGAAAGCAGTTTTTTTTTCGAAAATCAAATATGTGTGTGTGTTCATATGAAAGAAATAAGATTGTGTCGTGAAGTGAAAGGGCCGAATGCAAGAATTGAGAGAAAGAAAGTTGAAAAACTCACCTGACGATTCCGTTCGTCCGTGATACGCGAAATCTGAATCTTTTTTCGACCCATTGTTGTACAGCACCGTGGGCAAGGGACAGCTCTGTAGAACGACTGGATGGAATATTAAAAATACTGAAACAGAGAAAGATCGATCGGTGTCATTATTTGCTAGTTGAAGAAAAAATAATCGCAAATGGTGATGCGTTAAACAATTGACTATTTGATTGTTTGCCAGAGAAGAAATGTAGCGTGGCTTTATAGTGGTAGAAAAATTGTCGGGACTTTGTCTATCGATATTCTGAAAAGAGCATTTTCCGACGAAACTTGTCCGCACCGGCTCGCATGCATATTATCAATCGATACGTAGAAGTGAGAAGCGGTGAGTTTCTATTGAGCATTAGGTTTCGAAGCGCGGTCCAGTTCTGTCATACATGTACATAGATGGAGTAGAGCGGAGTGTAACACGTCGCTCGTCAAATAATCGCAACGCGCTGTCCATAGTTCCGAACGAAGGCTGCTACAATTTTTCTTTTATCGCGGCAGCGTCTTTTCACGTTGAAAAAAGCAACCTTCACTTTTTCCAAATAATTCCAAAGACGTCTACCTATTACGAAACGAAAAATCCGGATACTACTTTCAAATCTTTCACGAAACTATGAATGTTTTCGGAAAATAGACGGAAAAATCGGCTTGATTATACATCCTTAATATATCAAATAGATCAGAGGATGAGTGATAACTCTTTCGATAAAAATAATTATTTCTGTTTTCCTATTTATTTGTTTTCTTTCGCATGTATATTCTTCTTCATTGTATGAACGGTAATATGTTTCAGCTTTGCTACTTCTTAATGTGAAAATCACCTAACTGATGGAGATACTGATGGCGAAAGAAGGTCGAATCGCATATAATCGAATAAAGGCTATGATAAGCCACGTTGTAACCTGTCAGCTAAACGAAATAACGGACAGAATAATGTAACGCAGAGGGATTGTTCCTTAGAATGGTTTGTGACGATCCGGTCCCTTGTAGTAAAGGTCGATTCATTCAGATTAATGACAACGGCATGAGTTCTCAAACGTTAGTCTACGTCGGTGCTCGATTAATGAAACGATAGATTCTTTCTACGTGTAGTCAAATTAGAAGTTTAACTGCCGGTTTATAACAGATAACGCATTATCGAGAATTAGTGGGAAGTCCTTTCGGCAGGAATTATATCGCGTACGCACAAAGCGTTTCAATAATTCAGTTTAAACGACGCCGGTTAACACTGCTAATTGATATAACATTTTCATCGTATAGGGCGGCATGTTATATATCCCGTGTCGCATGCACAATTTGCGCCAGCAGCTATCTCCGCAAAGCAGCCCAATTCGAAAAGGAGCGATCTTACAAGCTACTCTTTAACCCATTGACTGCCACCAAATTTAGCGCGTCTTGCCCTGGGTGCCACAGTTTTATTTTAAAGAAGACATGAAGTTTTACAAAATATAATATTATTAACACTTTATCGACCGCTATTGACTGAAGACGCCACTCACTAACGACCGACTCTGTTTTGGATATCGCGCAGGAATTGTGTATGTGCCTATTTGTAAAGCTTTATAACTGAAAAATACTGAATGTGTTGTTGAGAATCCTTTGGTTTCAGAGTAGTGTAATTTTATTGTCATTTAGAATTGTCATAATATCATTTGATATTTATTTTATCTAATGTAACCGTTGACCACTGAAAAGCCGATTAATCGGCTAGCGGTAAATAACAGTTGGAACCGAAAAGCCGATTAATAGGCTAGCGGTCGATAAAGTGTTAAGTTACTGATATAATATTGTAATTGTAAAATTGTATGGCATTTATAATATTTTTATTGAAAGAAAAACATTTTTGATACGGACGCTTACTACGAGATATCTCGTAGTTGGCAGTCAATGGGTTAACACTTGGCATGCGGGCAACGTATTTTTACGTTTTTTGTAGTCTGTCACTGGAGCACGGGTCACGTAAAAATACGTATTTAGTTGATTTGGTGTTGTTAGTTGATATCCACCACAAATCTACTAAATACGTATAATTACATGAATGTGTGACATTATATGCGTGTTATTTGCGTTGCTAGGCAACGCTTTGCATTTTTTTCCCCATAAGTTATGATTGTTGAGTTACTCGATCTTTTGCTGAGTTATATCGTCTTCAATCGAATTCTTAGCTCCAGAACGTGTTTTATCAATTTGAAGCTTGATTTTTTATTATTGATTACAAAATCGATCAAATGAGCCGTTGTGACAAAGATAGTGATGAAGAAATATGCGCTGACAAATTATCGGACTTTTCGTATGATAGTGTGTAAAACTTTAAAAATCGCTTATTTTTATGATTTCGTGAAAATATCGTTTGTTTTTTGTTAAATAATCATACATTATGTATTTAAGTGTGAAATAGAAAAAGTTTCGTTCATAAAAACGAAGAAGTTTTCGATTTACTGCGATTTTTCTGAATAACCAAACTTCCGCGCGATTCAAGAAGAAACGCCCGCTGCACGCGAAATTCGGCGGCGAAGTATGCCCGCATGCCAAGTGTTAAGAGTTTTCTTTGGAATATCTGAAGACGTAACTATTGGGTTGGAGGGAAAGTTCTGTCGTATTTTTAATAGGCAGGTAATTTTTCTTGTAAATAAAAAAAACATCTGGCTAGTGAGTCATTCGGATTTTTGTTTTGTTTTTTATAGCTGCTGTATAATATAAAAGGAGTCCTTTTTTACCGTTCATCATTTACTTGTGATATTTAAAGTGAAAACATGTCAGTAGATAAAGTGCATTTACGACACTGCATTTTGTATGAATTCCAAAAAGGAAGCAACGCATCGGTTGCATGTAAAAATTTATGTGCGGTATTTGGAAAAGATGTTGTAAATGTTCGTACTTGTCAAAGATGGTTTAGCAAATTTCGTTCCGGGGATCTGAGCTTCCAAGAAAGTGATCGATCTGGACGACCATCCAAGATCGATAATGATGTTTTACGATCCATGTTGGAAAATTATCCACATTTAACAAGTCGAGAAATTGCCGAAGAGTTTGACATTCATCATGCAACACATTAAATGTATTATGATTAATATTAAATACATATTTTTATAAATTAATTCAAATATTTTCTTTAAAATACGACAGAACTTTCCCTTCAACCCAATATTTATAATTAGATGCAGAATGAAGAATGCGGTAAAAGAAAATGATTAAAAGCGAAGAAGATGTAAATCTTTAGCCATTTCGGTTCGATCATCGTCGTCTCCGGTTGTTGACTGTCACCGAACGCTTACTCTTCGCGAAGTTTACGTTGAACGAGACACGCGCATCGCCAGTTCTTTCTTCTACGAATGCATCGTGGGAAAAGTTGAACGTGCGGCAAACTGTGTTCCACAATAGGCGGCACTCGGGAACGGACAATTATTACTTCACTGTCATTACTATGGCCTAAATGCATAATACACGATCAATGCCGCTAACGGACGGCGATCTTCCTTTTCACTCACTTCGCTTCTTCACCGTATACTTATATATACTTAAAACAAAAATATTCCAATACATTGCAGCGCATTTTCATTCTTTTGCGTAAAGAAGAAAAACTCTTACCGTTATTTTCTAACAACTTTTCCTCAATTACCGATACTTTTCGAAACAAAAGAAATAAGAACTTTTCAATGAGTAATACTGCTACAAGCGCAATGGTAAAGAGTGGCAGCGATATATCTTTCAAATAAACAGATTCATACATGTTGACATTTGAGATGTGATGCCCATTCCCAATGGTTTTTCACCGTTAGATTTATGAGTTATATTTACGAGTATGTAAATGTACATTGGCATAACACTTTCGGCGCAACGATTTTTACGGCTGCTGCGTATTTGGGTAATTTTGCAAATCTTTCGTCATTATATAATGAGCGAAGAATCTTTCTTATACAACGCCGGCTGCACACTTGCGTCATAACACGAAAATACATAAGACGAAAATTTGCTACACTCTTCAAATTAGCATAGAATGTTACGCGGAACAGAGCAAACATTTAGCAAGACAGTTGGAAGCTGCACAAGGTATGCAAACTGTCTTCCTTCTACTGACCTCGCACATATTTCTCAATAGATCGTAGCTTCTGTAGAATGCAGAGCTTGGGCAGAAGATAGTGTGAACCGTAGGACGCGGCATAAGCGCTTAAGACAGGTGAATCGTGGATTTGATGAGATTTCGTCGACAGGCCGTAGAGTAAGGAGATTAGCGGGTCGCGTCTGTTTGGCCGCAGGCGTGGCCAGCATAAATAATAGCGGCGAAAAGGTAACTACAGTCTCGTCAGATAAGTATATCTAATCGCCGGGCTGCGCGTCAGATGTAATTTCATTTGAAGTTTCTCGCTGGCAGCTGACAGTGCAGCAGTGCGTCGTCTAACACTCACAGTCTACTTATGAAAAAATGAAAACAGAGTAGAGTAGTAGGCGTTTCGCGAAGAAATAGGAAATAGGAAATTGAAGAAGAATAAATATGTAACCGCCTCGTAAGAATCCGGTCGGGTTGATACAAAACACCGTCGAGCAGGGAGAAGTGCGAAGGGACAACGAGTGCCCTGATTTATTGATTCGTTATCGAGAAACCGAACGGACACGACCGCCGCTGCATCGCGACCGTGTGATAATCGCCTTTCGTTGATAATTATTTTATTTCGTCCAATACCGTGATATAAGTTAATTTATACGTACACCGAATAAACGACATCCTACACATCACACCGAAGACCCGAACGCCCACCGACCGCCGTTACAGAAAAAGGAACTACCGATCCGACCCAACCGACAAACCCTCCGTTTACAAATATAAGATGAAAATCGCCGAATAATTCGTTCTGCCTGTTGACCCCTCGCAGCGGCTCATCGTCAGATGTCTTCGCTTCTTCGCTCCCCTTTCCCTTTCTCTTTAATCGGTACGCACTTGTCAGCTTAAACACAAATACGGATTGAAGCCAATAAGCGCCTTCGCACGCTTTGTAACCGTCTGGCATTAGTCAAGGAAATGCGTACGATAAATGCAGCGTACGATAAATGCAGCGGACGACGACGGCGACGACGACGAGGCGAGGAAAAGCAGAGAGACACGCGTGTCTATACGTGTCCGTATGTGCAAGCATCATCTATATATTCATAGTAGTACGTACGCATCTATAGGCATAGAAAAACTGTTGGCTTCGCAACTCCGTTCTAATTTCAACTTCGTCACTATATTTACAGAATCCTTTTCATTCATCGCGCGCGGCGAACACGCGATATCCCGCTATACGTGAATTAACAACACATACAGCCTGATTAAACGCTATTTCTACATTTCCATGTACACGGCGACGCGCTCCGAGTCTACTCGTTCTTTCTTTATGACGCACCACCAGATAATAAGCGCAAAAACGGCTGTTTCGGAAACTCAACTGATTTCGCCACTCAAATTAGAGATTATTACTAAAGTTACTACCCATGCCTAACCAATAGAATTTACTCCCAACTGAATTAACAACACATACAGCCTAATTAAACGCTATTTCTACATTTCCATGTACACGGCGACGCGCTCCGAGTCTACTCGTTCTTTCTTTATGACGCACCACCAGATAATAAGCGCAAAAACGGCTGCTTCGGAAACTCAACTGATTTCGCCACTCAAATTGGAGATTATTACTACCGTTACTACCCATGCCTAACCAATAGAATTTACTCCCAGTCTACCGATATTATCAGAGCATTCTTTTCTCAAGCCGATTAACACTTTGACTGTCAAGCGTATTTTGCTACGTTAGAACCTGCGATGAAATACTGCAGAGTATGACTAAATCGTGCAAAATGAAAGTAACGCAAAGTTGTCGGAAGCCAAAGTATTGAAGCACCGTTCCCATATCAATTGCTTTTACAAAATTGCAAATAGACTTCGTTTCGAATTTTTTGCAATTTTATTAAAATCTTTTGCGCCGGTCACCGGTGACCACCGTGGCAGTCAAAGTGTTAAATGTCAAAACTCGAAATGGTAGTTATTCGACTCGTCTTCTTTCTTCTTTTATTCATGAAATATATTGTTGAAAACCGCACACGGACACTAGCGGATAAATATCAACGAAGTTTCACCTGTAACTTTCATGACGGCCACCTACCCACCCTCTTTTCTAGACAATTTTGCGACAGTGCAATTTATTTCTTTATATTTAGCGTCTTTATACGCGTCAACTTGACGGCTTTCAGATTTCGAGTCTAAAATGACAAGAACTCTTAGTATTGTTTTGTACCGATCTTTGCCGACTTCTATTAACACTACGGGACATACGGGAAATACACAGGTACATGACGTACAGAATTGGAAAGACAGAAACGTAAAGAGGAAATGAGTTTGGATATATACCGTATAGTAGTTTCTGTCTTTTTTACTCGCGGAATATGAAACACGTCAAATTGAGAGGTTCTGTAAATTTAGTATTAACGGAATGATATGAATAAGTGGTCCAAATCCGTATCGTCCTTCCTCAGACTTCGAATTTTCAAATCCTCTTTATCTTATACCTATATATAATGCTTAACCGTAGATCTCGTGTTACCGAAGAAAATCGGCAAACATGCGTATAATGGACTATGAATAAAAATTTCACGAGCTGCGTTTATGTAGTTCGTGGGATATGGAAGCGATGAAGGCGTGCTTTCACAGGGGATTAAGTTGATCGAGTACAAAAAATAAACGATAAATAATACATAATAACTATACTTTGCTTTCCGTCTAGAGAATAATAATTAATGTTAAGGATTACCCGGATATGCACAAAAGCGGCCTCAGTTTGAGTACCATGAAAATTTGGCTATATAATTATTCGTAAGAGAATTAGTAATATGTTAATGAGTTATCAGTAAAATGGATAGTACAACGCAGAGAGAAACTTTTTTTTATTGTCAAATTTGTTCGTAAATAGGCAGGACGTACCCAAGTAGGACATAATAAACCAAAGATGATTAAATATGCCGAAGGAATAGTAAACTACGTCCGATTTCGCGCGCAGAAGAATATGCTATTATACGCGGATCAGCTTACACAACCAATTTCATTAATCACATGTGCGTGCAGATAGGGGAAGATAATTCCTTGATAACAGAATAAATGAACGTTCCGTAATGAATAGAAAGTTGTTAATCGTTTCGCTTATCGCAACATAATATGACCGAACGATATAAACCACGTACCAGTCTACGTAACTAATTCGATCACTTCTACTCTAATAAGTAGTATATACATCTTATATATAACTTCTGTTCTAATAATTAGTACATTTTAATAATCAGTATATACGTTTGACATATGACTTCTACGCTAATAATCGTACTAATATAAAAAGTGTCTTAGTCGGTGCAAATTGTGCCGCATACATTGGTAATCTCCACCGCTTTGGCAAACTTTTCAGGCTTACGAAGGAAGCAGCAAAAGGCCGCGCATTACGAACTACTACTTGGGACGCCGTACGTATGAAAATTTTCCATCACGATCAACCGCCAACGTTCTCTCTGCAACCCGAATCGAAGATCGGGAATCCACAAGCCATTTTTTGCGTCAACGTGACTTTTTACAATATATACCCGATAATTATTTAAGTTGGCTTGTATTTTTTCCCCCACACCGATCGCTGAACGCCCAACGCTGAACGCCAAGCTCCGTGACATGGCACATACTAATGACAAAACATCTGACGACGAGATTTACTCGTCAGGTAACGTGCTAATGCGTCCTCCAAGTTACACCGATTGTCACACTTGTTTTTTCCATTTGCCATTTATATTAATCGAGTCCCTGATAAACGACGTTACTGTATGCATCCTTCTCGACGCAGTAGATGCCTTCGAAGCAGCAATTTAACCTCTTCATTATTTCAAATAATATACCCCTTTTTCGTTCAAACATAGAAACTTTATTGAAGTGAAACTTCTCATTCGCAGTATAGTAGTGTAGCGCAAAATATTATGAAATAGATTAAATATGAAAATTCGAAAGTTTGCCTTTTCGATAACGAGAACATCTTGTCAACTGAATATAAAGCTCCGTATGATATTCGAAGATAATAATGACCCATCTTTTTATTAAGAGTCAATGAAATAATGAAGGAGAGAAATATCAATATTTTGTAGATATTCCGATAAACTCCGATTTAGTACTGAATTTTCATTTTTTTCTTTTGACAGCGCAAATAATTGTCAGTTAAGGAAATGAAAGGTGTACGGTAATTGCGGCAGTGTCCAGACGTTATTACTATCATCAACGGCAAAGAGTATTATTTAAAAGTACTTACAGAGAGTGCAGATGCGTTCGAAATAACGATAAGAAAATGGTGGAAAAGTGCGATCTTGGAAATTGGTTGCGCGTTATAAGTGAATACTGTACTTTTAACGTGCAGTTGTACCATGCGCGAGTCGCGCAAACATTCGGTCCGTTAATTTCTTATAATTCCGAGCGTAGCCATCGATCGATCGATCAATCATTTTCCGAAACTTCCCTATAAACATCGTATATAACGAAACATTCTTAAATACCTACCTAATTGCGTACATAAGATAATTTGACGATAAAAGGCATATAACTTCCCCGCGATCACTTTCGAGATCGTCAAGGCCAACGTTAGGTAAATAGAACTATTTTCATGTTAATATTTAGTTTAACCTGAATTTGCATTTCGAACTCCAACAATTTGCCTGTTCCTGTTTCTAGCAACTGATAATAACGATCTCGCCGCGACCCATATGCCGAGTCGGTTCTGAGCTGGGGCAAAGGCCCCCTGAAGAACATTGACGAGCCCTTCTTCTCATTCGGTCGCTTGTGAACGCAGTGAAAATTGTCCGCCGTTGTTCTTGACTAGCGAATCGATGCTCTAGGGCAGAGGAAATCGACTTTCTTATAGCCGGTGCGCGCGTTCGGACACGGGAAAAGGGGAATATAAAACGATGAAAGTGGCGCCTTCTCACCGATTCCTTCTGCGACAGACGCTATAGCTAGCTTGCAAGCGGAGGATCTAGGAAGAAGGTTTGTCGCGCGATCGAATTCGGTTTATTATAGAAGAGCGTAGAGCATCGAGAGTGAGGGTCAGCGACCAGCGCATTGACCTGTCGGTAGTAGGCACCCTTCTCTCCCCCCGCCGCTATTCACACCGTTAGCAAATTTATTGAAATCGCCCTATGTCGCTCGAGACATTTCTCGATTGTTGTTTCGCGCGGCTGCGAGAGCCTACTCAGATTTTATCCGGACGCGGTCTCGAACTCTGATCGATCGATCAGAGTCGATTACGCTCACGGTCGATAACGAGGGAACTATCAGAAGCTTCATTGCTCACCGGTAAAAAGCAGAATTTCCCAAAGTGCCCGTATTTATAGAATCTGGCTATTTATAGAGCGGCCATTCTTCCTACTGTCCGATACGAAATGCGAGCTATGCCGTATTATTTTGATGATACGCTATGGACGAGGAGGAAATTACCGCCGGCAGAAGTGGCATGATGCGGCTGTCACGGAGAAGTACGTTGATAAAGACGCCGCGATGAAATTTCTTCGAGAAATATTCGTATGAGCGCTGCCCGTAGGAAACGTAGCTTATAGACGCTCCCTTATAGACGCTCCCTTATAGACGCCCGGACGACATCCGGTGAGGCAGGAGGCAAAAATCACGTATTCTCAGGAAACGCAGCGCGAAATTGACAATTTTATCAAGGCCATCTGTTATGTCAGCAGCTGCTTTCAAATTTCGGTCTTTGTAGCAGGTAGTTTGGGGACAAAGTAGCGATGATATTGCAACGCTATTATTGCTCTTATATGCCGGCAATCGCGGAAAGTGCAATTGCCCCTATCGAACGTCGCGACGTCATGTCACATTTTCCATCAAATTCATTTCTTCACCTTTATACGCCCTTCTTCTCTTCCTCTCGCTCCTAACGCAATTTTCCATTTACGTCTTTTCTTTCTCTTCTTTCTTTTCTTCAGAATTACTTTCTTCTTATAAAGAAGGAAATTCGCCTTCATCCAATTGAACGCTTTTAGGCCGAAAACATCACAATATAGAGGTAGTAGGGTATGTGACATAGAACATGACACCGGTGTTATGCCACTAATAAAAATAACCAAATGTGCTGGAAAATGATACTAACGGTTCCCATCATTTCGCTCGTGAAGCTAGTGTCAAAATAAAAGTTTTCACTCGTAAAATGTACGAAATTCCTTGTTTAGGATGTCTAAAAGGATAATACCTTTCATCCTGACCTATTATCCAAATAGATGCAATATCATTAACAACAGCAGTCAGAATAAGATGTTTTGTCAGAAGGATCAAGAATGCATTCGATAAAGCTGAAGCGCTTTTTATGTTAGCTGTTTGGCTTTATTAACAAAATCCTTTGCTCTAGATGATTGAAAACCGCAAAGAGCTCCATTTTCAAAGTTTATGTAAAAAAAAACTGGATCTTGTAACGGACAACTATGTTGTGCGTGGTGGTCTCCGCTGTTGATAAAAACTTAGAGGTATGCTTTCACTGTTTCATTAGAAAGATTATTTTAATAAAAGCAACATAAAAAAAGGGGTATAGTTTTATCGCAAACATTAAAGGAACAATAATTGAAGTATATTACGTAATTAATTGTTAATTGAAAAAAATGTATATATTGTAAAAAAGAAAATTGGACTTGATTGTGGATGGAATTTGGACTTCTTTCGGACTTTTTTTTCCTCCATGTGATGGTTTCGAGCGAAAAGTTTCGTAGTGAAATTTTCCTTGTTTATTAGATCTAGGTAAGGTTGAAAAGAAGACTTTAGGGAAAAAGTGCGATAATGCGAGATGAAGGGAAAAGCAGGATACGAAAGTGAAGAATGAATTTGGGGCAAAATGGGAGATGACGTTGCGATATTTGATAGTTGGCAGGAGAAGAGAGGACGGTGAACGTGTTACAGCGTAGTGTTGGGTAATGACAATATATATAATAGGTACGACAGATCATTGACGAAGAACGAAGAAAGCTGTAGCTAGAGTAAAGGTGAAAAGTTGCAATTGAATGTTTACGCGGTGATTGTTATAAGCGGATAAAGTCAATGGCAATATTGGCAACGCGGTAGGCGTCCGGAGAGGAGGAAAAATTCCAATTTTCATATCACTCAATTCATCTACGCTGTGCTATCTAATTATCAGTAGGCAAATAACAGTTACACAACGGATTAACGTATTTTTTCCAATGAATATACCCTACCGAAATAGAATTTGATCGAACTCATCTGCACTCCTGTCTGAAGTGGATAGCGGAGAAGATTAGGAACGTTTCGTTGAACTTTTCAAGTGTGCCCTGACTAGACGTCCCTCGCTCCACGCCTCTCATTCAAATAGTTCCCACATATTCGCTGTTTTACGCGGAAATTCTAATACCGAAGTTCTAACTGTTCTTATAATCCTCGCGAGCGAATGCAATACCTTCTGAATGGGTGGAAAATAGACGATGGATGGCGAAATAGATGAAAAATATAAAAATTAGCATTTTGTTCGCATGTCATGGCGGAGTTATATTCGCGGCGTCCATAATTAAATGGAAAACGCGAGAGTGTTCAGAATTTTCAATTTTTAATGACTTTTACCTTATGCTTAGAAAAATTTGAAAGAATATCGCTACGAAATCGGAATGGTTTCCAAGGGAAAATGGAATATTTTACGTTTGCCGCGTCTGACTATGATTGACGTTGTATACGAAGTGTTTGCAAAAATTTCGCATTAATCGGAAATAATAATAATGAGAACAAACGAAAGTTATAGAGAATAAACGAAAAGTTAAGCTGGACATGATAGAAGAATAATGAAAGCCGAGGGTGATTCAAACGAAATGAATACCAATAGCCTTGTTAAATTGCCGAAAATGAAACGAAGCGCTAAAATGACATCGCCGCGTTTGTTATCGCCTTTTCCGCGCAAAAGTACACGTAGCGAAGGAAAGATAATGAATAATGTGCGCAGAAGGCGTACAAAACGACTAATATATAGATGAATGGTATAGATAAAAACAAGCTACCAGTGGAAATTCTCCATGCCAGGAAGCCTATTTTAGGTAGGTAACTAATATTTTTATTCTACTATCTTTCTCGCGTAGAAACAGCTATATCAATAACACTAACTTGAGCATTCATAATGTTACGGTGTCACAGACAAGATGCCTGTCCGTGAGAGTTTGTTGGTAAAAAAATTCCAACTACCTATAATGATTCGCGGATACGTATCATCCGCGGGCGTACACACGTGTAACGTCGTCTGCATACAGACGCCAGTATCAGTATAATAGAGGGATCAGTGTAGAGGAACGGACGCCGCGTATACTCCCTCCCCCCTCCGCCCCCCCTACGACGATTACAAACGTAAACATACATACTTACGCGTCAACGTGCGTGTAATACTTATTTACATTTTTATAATGTTAGGTTATGAGAAGAAAGGCACGGGCGGAAGGTCATGAGAGCGTAGGCACGATTCTGTTGAGTGAAAAATCATGGCTAACGTAGAGACGTTAAATTTGAAGTGAGAAGTTGGTAGAGAGACCGAGCAGAAGACGCAGAGTCGCCCAAATGCACTGTGCGCGTTCGAGCCACAGGCCTGAACCTTCGTCTCTTAACCGTTTAATCAATCGCGCGCTCAACGATCATAGACGCCGGCTCAACAACTCGACAAGGTAAACTTTAGCTTTGTCCGCCGCCGCCTAAGTAGCGCGAGTTCTTTCAGGGCACTTCTAATCTTGCGCCAGATGTCAGCGTGAAATATATTTCGCAGAGGACGAACTCACCTATTGCTCCGAGTGCGAGCAGCTCGATCACATGCTGCTCGGCATGTCAACGTAGAATTCGACGCGTACTTCGCGAACCGTCCCCCCGTTCACAGTCGACAGTGCGTCGCGCGCGGCGAACACGTACGCCTGCGAATTCGCCTTCTCTTCTATTTCCTTCTGTTTCTCTTCCAAGTCACACACTATTTCTACGCGTAGAGCACGTACTAGCGACGCGCACCAAGTAGCATAGTAGATCTACCGACGTCGTGCCGATCTACCGGGATTCACATTTGCGCGAAAGATTTCACCGCCGTCGTCAAAAGCGTCGAAGACGTGAACGAAGACGTGATGACAAAATTCTCGTCCCTCGTGGTGGCAGCGGCGGCGGCGGCGGCGGCGGCGGCGCCCTGCTAATCTCCGAACGGCGTCGTCGGAGTTTGTTGGCGGTGGCGATGATGATGCCGTTCTCCAGAACAGACGTCAATGGTCCCACACGATCGATATCTCCCCACTAGCCGCCCCTGCGAAACGTGCTGGCGGCGGCGGCGTCGGCGGTGGCGGTACTTCAAGATCAAAACAAAACTTGCTTGCCGAATAGGCGCGCGCCCTCAGCGTTTCGCGGCTTGCGCAACACGTATAACACGTCGTGCACGACTCCCTGCCGACGTCCCCTTTTATTTGCTGGACAGTTTCATCGGAGCCAGCCAGCGAACGAGATCTTTGCGCTTAGATTCTTTCCGATCATCAGCGGCCCTTCATCACGTTCTTCGGGCAGGCTGCGGCGGCGGTGGCGGCGGCGGCGGCACACACATTGCAGCAGTACACAGCGACGAACAGCATATACCTCTCTCTTTCTCCTATTTCTTCGCTCTCTTCTCCCGCGAATCCGTTTTCGCCCGTCTCCTCTTCACGTCCGCTCAATCACCAACTCCTTCTTTCACCTTAGCCGTGAGTCACGCACCGCGACGCTTTTATTTATAGGTCGAGACAGGTTAATAACGTCGCGAGGGGAAAATTATTCTTAGTGACGAAGTGTGTACGCGGCCGCTGCTCGGATAATGCCGAGCGCTCGACGAGGTTAGATAGGTTAGAATTATATCCGCGACGCGGTCACGGGGACTAGATGTGTTGACTAGATGCACACCGAGGGAGCGTCTTTCTTAAAATACTTTTCACATGTGACGACGACGGCGAGATGCCTGGCGGCGGCAGCAGCAGCGGCGGCGGCGGCGACGACGACGACGACGACGACGACGGCGGCGGCGGCGGCAGCGGCGGCCTCCCTCCCGACGGCAGCGACACGGCGACGACGACGACGGACCGGCGACGGCGTTAACACGCACCACTTGCGACCGCCGCTACTACTACTACTACTACTACTACAACACTACTACCACCACTGCCACCACCACCAGCACGCGCGTCGCTCGTGCCTACGTACTACCCTTGTCGCACGCGTGGTGGGGATTCAAATTTAGAAACGGCTCCTCGAACGGTGGGGACGCGCGGCTCTTTACTCGTATGCCCTTCCTCTCTCTCTCGCTTCCTCCCTCGCTACTGGCACGTCGCGCGTAATATACATACGCGATAGCAGCGAAAAAGCGATTTCGACAAGTTCGGAGCGGAGGACTGGGAGAGTCGGGTGCGCGTGAGCGGTGGCTGCGTGCGAAGAGGAGCTGTCTATGTGTGTCTCTACAGACATGGAGGGAGAGAGGGGATCTGCGGCTGGCCGACGTACACCAGGCGGTCCACCTCGCTTCAAACATTCGCCTCGGTATGCAAGGTAACGTCGCCGAGGGTCGTATTGCAATTGGTCGATAGCGCGATCAACGTCAGAACGTGCTTGACCAATGATACGCTGGGAAGCGCGCATGCGTCGAGTGCTCGGGAGACCAGTTCTCTCGAATCGCTACTATCTCACTCCTCCTCGCTCCTTCTCGCTCCTCGTCGCTCCTTCTCGCACTCGCGGTACCACTCTCGTCATCGCACCAAAGACGCGCGCTCTCTCACACGCCTGACTACATATGCGAAAGTACACGGTGCGAAATTTATCTATCGCTCGTGGTCAGCTGCTGCGAGCAGCTCTTATTCCATTTTTTTTTCATCCACCTGTCTCTGTCGCGCTTTCCTTTTTTTCCCGTAACGATTAAGAGGAAAAAGATAAGCTACTTCCACGAATGATACATGGATATGCGTCTTAGAGTTTTTGTCAAGTCGAGGTACGAGGCGCGATCGAAGTCTAAGAGTACTGCACTGAAGCACGCTCACTAATGACTAGCTGTTTTTCGGCACGCCTTCTGCCAAAACGATAGCCATTCTACGAGTCGTGGGTGGAATTCGGATAAATTATGAATGAAGTGATAGCAACGTGTTCAGGTATGCGGTTCAGTCAGCGTTTTCTCTGACATCTAGGACTCAAAGAGTAAGATGAAACATTTTCAGCGATACTTCGAAAAAAACTTTCCCAGGTATAAAGGTGAATTTGCGCGTCAAATGAAGTACTTAGCGTCGATGGGAAGAGGGACAAACCATGTATCGATTGATAAAGCTCCTTAATTTGGCTAAATCATAGATAATTGTCAAAGCCCAAGTCTTTGAAGCAATTTGAAGCCCAAGTCTTCGGAGAAGAAGAAAAATATAATATAATCTTATGACAGACTTGCACGGCTAGAGGAATATTTTTATCTGCTTATTAGATAGTTGCGATCACCGATGCTTCTCAATCGTTCTCTCTATTTCTCAGTACATGCGAATACAAATGCGCCAGCGCATTGTTCATATTCCACTTAGCCAAGAATACTGTGACTCAAGAATTGGATACTTTTTTCTACACTTCTAACAAATTATAAGCAGTGCTGTACGGACAAAAATAACAACCGTGTTATAGACGGTTGCACGACACAATATACGGAAACTAAAGCCAGCGATACGTGCAACAGACATTTCCATTTCTGGCACACAGCCGTTTGTACTTGCTAAATCGTACAAATGCCATTTAAAAAAAAAAAAAAAAATCTATGACAGTGAGGTGCCGTATAGCACCCCGTAGGCATTTCACTCTCAAGTCAACAAAATGTTCTACGAACAAGCGCCGTAATATAACTTTTTTCAGATATAATCTTATCGAACTTATTTAGACACGCAAGACCACGTGCAAGATGCATCTCTAAGAGTGCGCAAACACAGTAGTCCGGAGAAATGAAAAATAAATAAAAGCATTTTCATACACGAATTGCGCAGACGAGAGAAGCGTTTTTCCACAGATCGTATGGAAGAAAATTCAATTGCTACGGCCAACGGCCAAAACCAATATCCTGATTTTAACCGGATGCACCCGAAATTGACATCAGTCTGCTACAGCGATATTGAATATTGCGGTTAAGCGTCACTCAAGTCACCGACATTCTTGACACACACAAAGCACGCGCACGCGCGCGCACTATGTCACCGGAGATAGAGATAGAGAGAGAGAGATCACATCTGACATCACTCAAATCCGCCGTAATAAATAATAGAGGAACGCATTCGAGCGCACGATATTTTCCATAATAACGTGGGACACCATGTCCATTTCGGCCGAATAGAGACTCGGAAATTTTCGAATTTTCCTATAAAATGCTGTGACACGAATCTGCCTACTCTAGAGATCGAAATTTGCGAAAGCGTCGATACTTGGAAGCGATTGTCAGCAATACCCCGTTAATTGACTTCCCCCTAATACGTCAGGCGCAATCGGTGTTGGGTTCTGCCAATGAACACTGTGACAAACAGTACATATTTCGTGAACTGTAAGATCGGGGTACTGAGGCACCTGAGTTATACGAACGTACAGACACAGACCGTTTCATTAAAAAATGTCACATAAAAAGCATTCGATCCGTCACCATCCGAGGCAAAAGACGACGCATCGAGCATTCAGCAGCCCACCTTTCAATATTCGAAAGTATCGAGCCGAAATTACACTCGTTATCCGTCAGGCTAACTTCACTAGACGAGTTACCCCTTCGACTACACACAACTGTTGCATTGCTTCGTAACTAACGTAGGGAGCGGGATACAAAAGAGATGGAAGATCGTCGCATGGAAGTGTGCTTGACGGACGAAAATGTCAGCGTCGTGCCGAATCTTCGTTGTTTGCGCGCGGAAAAAGCAACCAGAGGCTGGATCCTAGGGTGACTGTCGATATTTAACGAGTTATCGCAGCTGTGGGTAAATATAAATCTACTCCAGGTCGGATCGCGTGTATTATGCATAGAGCGCGATATAGCTCTGTCCCCGTCTAGGTCGAATCAGCTAACCCGACATGAGAATCTGCGAGTCCGCGGCCTGCCGATCTACCTGTACACTCACTCTTTTTCTGCGTGTATGCGCGCGCGTGCTCATGTGTGGACGTCAATGAGACGGAGCAAGACGATGTATCTTCGTCTCTATCGATTTCCGTCGCGCGACTGACAAGCGAAGGACCAGAAGCGTGGTTCACCGATTTTTTTCTTCAAATTTTCACACAAACCTTCTTATTCACCCAACATTGGACATGTCTTTTGGCAAAAGTGCCGACACTCGTCTGTTTTCGAAAACATCGGTTCCACCAATTTTTTTCTTCAAATTTTCACACAAACCTTCTTATTCGCCAAACATTGGACATGTCTTTTAGCAAAAGTGCCGACACTCCTCTGTTTTCGAAAACATCGGTTCCACCAATTTTTTTCTTCAAATTTTCACACAAACCTTCTTATTCGCCAAACATTGGACATGTCTTTTAGCAAAAGTGCCGACACTCCTCTGTTTTCGAAAACATCGGTTCCACCAATTTTTTTCTTCAAATTTTCACACAAACCTTCTTATTCGCCAAACATTGGACATGTCTTTTAGCAAAAGTGCCGACACTCCTCTGTGTTCGAAAACATCGGTTCCACCAATTTTCGCAGATGCATCCCGAACGGAAGAGCGAGTAGAGCATCTGGAGACAATTCTCAACAAGGGATTTCGTGTCTCGCAGTAAGAACACACAAAATTTGAACGCGATCGGGAAACTTGGATTATTCCCCAAATTGGCAATTTCCCATTTTCACTTTCGGTGAACGACGCGTCGAATATTTTCAGTTAGAGGCTTTCGGTTGTGCGAACTGTGAAAAAAATCGCTGATCCAACACTTCCGGTCCTCCCTGTACGTACGATAAAGATATGACGGATGAAATGAGAATGTGATTAGCGTCTTGCAGCGCATGAACACATTGACTGACAAGCACATCCTGGCATAATGGAACTACAACGTAACGAAATACTAGAAAATATTAGTGATATGGAGAAAATGAACATAACGCAGAAGAGGTATCGTAGAATGAGTGAGTGGAGGGATTGACTAGTTTAATATCAATTGAATTTATAAACTAACAAATGCATTTTTTGCGAGATCTTTTGCACCGGACACCGTGTTGACCAACGTGTTGATCTTTTCGGAGTAGCCAGGAGCTTCGAGAGATTTTTCGTCTGATTTCGTTCGGTCATGCTGGCAATTGGCAAGTGGCGTACAGATTGACGTATCTACGTTTTCACGCGTTCGGTCCCTCTCGTCGTTAAGTTCTTTTCTATCGATATAGCAGTTTGGTA
This sequence comes from Cryptocheilus praepositus, assembly GCA_033815515.1. Classification (NCBI taxonomy): domain Eukaryota; kingdom Metazoa; phylum Arthropoda; class Insecta; order Hymenoptera; family Pompilidae; genus Cryptocheilus; species Cryptocheilus praepositus. The sequence continues at coordinate 58,939 of JAWWQZ010000018.1, read as the reverse complement.
CATGGAGTTGCAGGAAATATTGGAAATTAAAGCGAATTAGGGTATCGTTTCATTCTTCATGAATTTCCGCGAATCGAAAGGAATAATCGAAAGGAATAATCGAATCGAGTAGTGTGTTACACGCACAGACGCACATAGGCGCACATTCACCTGCGTATAATAATGTTTCTTGTACGGAAACGCGATATAACGTGTAATTAGCATGAGAATAATTGCACTGGCGTATAGCGGAGGTGAGATCGTAGTCGGTCAATTAAAGGAAAATGTGACGAATTAAATATTGCCGCGGAATAAAAGGCACCGTTGGATCAAATGTGTCTCAGATTACAGTGACAGTTGAGTGAAAAGCGGTATCCATTCAGTTTGGAAATGATAAATTGATCGTGAAACACGGATAATAGAGAAATAAGTTAGTTATGAGGATATTTAAAGGGCACGAAGTGAAATGTGTCGCTGCCTTTGACGGTCCGCGCCGTCGAATATGGACGGACGATCGATAATAGAGATTTTTCAAATTCCGCCCTGACAACTGGTAACATATTCCGGCGCAGACGTGTCGCGCTGCTTCGCGCTCGTCAGCTCCGTTCGTGTACGCTTTTTAAGAAGAGCGTCGCGTTTGTGGACGCTTCTGCCAACGATATCTGACACATTATCTGTCACATGACAAGGGAGCGAGAGGCAGATCTGTAAAAATGCACGTAATTCGTAGCGTCGCTCGATCCGTTGTGATCTTGAGGCAACTACAAAATATATAGACAGCAATAAAATGTCGACGGGCAGGAAAATGAGGCTGACGATAGTAGATAGGTACGTTATCAGTGGGAAAGGGATGGCGGCCCTCGTGATCTCCTTTCGCTCGACGGTGCGAAGGAAAAACAATGCACGTAACAAATACCGTCCGGCCGGTCGCGATCGATAACAATATCGGGGCAATACGGTATGGTCGCCCTTACTCTCAACCTCTCTTCTTCTTCCTCTTCTTCTTCTTCGTCTTCTTCTTCTTCTTCTTCTGCTCGCCCCACTTCACCCTCCGACAAGAGCGACCGACCGCCCCACGACCTCTCCTTCTCAGTTCACCGACAGCCACTGCCAGCAATCACATTAAATTCTTTAGGAAAATCTAGGAAAGTCCATCTTCATTATCGGATAACCCGCGCTTAACCGTGTGACCTGGTCGATCAAGCGGCAAGATGCGAAAATAGAAGCGGCATCGAAAATGACGGGAGCGAGACGGATCGTGAAACGGATCGTGAAACGGATCGCGAAACGGATCGCGAAACGGACCGCGAAACGGAAATAGACGAGCGACCGACGGTCTCTCGATCTTTCTCGACGTATCTCACCCCTGCCCTCGCACGCTCCCCTTCCGTCCTCATTCCTCTCTGACTCCTTCTCATTGTTTCCACTTTTTCGCCCCACTCGGTTTAACTTCAATTCATAGCGACGCGACTAGCGCGGTAAACTGTAAAAATAAGTCGGCGGCCTGCATGATTCATGCGCGACTAGCTCACCGACAACACTATCGACAACACTATTTCTTATTCAATCGGAAGCGTTAATAGGCAACGACGGAAGTTAATTCTTACACACTTACGTATTACTTACGTATTACTTACATTTATTGATCTAACGCCCTTTCGACCCACCTCGGAAAATCATGAACGAAGGTATAAATTGATCTGACGGTTACCGTGGATTGATTTTTTTCCAACCTCCCTCGAAATATCGCGAGAATTCGAAGCCGATTTGCAAGACCGCTCGAGTCAATTTCAATTATGTCCTTCTATGATTTCATTAGTAGAGGACGAGCGGCATAAGGTAGAAAGTTGCCGGTCCGTTTGCGCGGCGCACGGCAACAGGAAGCGATATTTATTTGACATTCGACGAAAGGGTCGTGTGGACTGAAAACTGAGGGCTGTCGTTTCATTTGGACGCCTAACTGCACGGCTCTACGTGAAAACGTTCAAACTCCCACCATGCCGCAATAAATATCTGAACGTGTCCGTTGCACAGTAACTCGCAAGTACGGTCAGCCCGTCCTCAACTATATATGTACTATATAAAAAAAGAAAGAAAGAAAGAAAAGAAGAGAAAGGACGATTTTCACGACAACATTGCGAACGATCAAATTAAACCCTAGACGGCCACAGCGGGGCTTGCGCGCGGTGCAGAAGAAAAATATCGCTGATAATTAGTTTTATTCTGTCGCCGTACGAGAAGCACAGAGCTAAAGCTCAATATGGATGAAGCTATTTTGGCGGGGACAACCGAATGTAACGATATTTATAACGCAGTATCGACAAGTCTATTTTCAGGGCGTATTTTTAATCTTTCGCTGGGCGCACGATCGCAAGCATAAGCGGAGTGTTTTGCGAAACGTGCGCGGGGCCTCATTAGAAGCAGCAATGCGAAAGACGCAGACTGCCCGGCAATGTGAAAGACCGCGTCTGATTTTTCGAAGGTTCTGAGAAGAAGCGCGGGCGGCTCTCCGAGCATAACTTCCTCTAAGTAGGATGGCATCTGAAGGGGTCGATCAAAGTACCAGGTGGTCAGGAGGAGGGGCGACGTCGACGATGCTAACGACTTTATCTAGCTCCGCGCATATGACACTCAGAGTTAGGCCACGAGCGGATATCCGTTCGCCCTGTCGGGTCACTGCCTGAGGGAGCGCAACGTCGTCTGCACTCCTTCCAGTTGCCGAAAGAGATCAACCCTCACGAGACAGGAAGCAAAGGGGCAACGCGACGATGTCATGTGGCACGGGATTTCTCAACAACGACTTTTTCAGTTCCGCCGGCAGACTCTGACAGGAACAGGACCAGAAGTCTGCTGGCTCACCGAGTTCAGCCAAGCTCGCAACAATCCCTCATCTTTGAGAAAATGCAACTTTTCCGATCGTCTATACATATTCCAGACCTATTCAAATTTCAAAATGGAGCTAAAAACTATAGATAGTACTTCTAGATGTATATTTTTTGAAACATTCTTTATGTGCGAACTAAAAGCGTACGCATATCGAAATGTTTTATTTTAAAAATATCTGCAAAATCTGAACAAAATCAGAAAACAATTTCTTTTTCGGAAATCGGATTGGTGCCAATTTTGGCAAAATACGTGTAAAGACTAATACTTCCGCATAAAGAAGGTCGGCGTTACTTTCGGGTGCGGTACGAATACCAGACTGACGCGGTACTTACTATTACAAACGTTTTTAATAGTAGATATACGGAAAATCGTCAGGCAGGAACGAATTTCGATATATATACTCGGATCGTTTCATGAAAGAAAATCAGCAAAAGTAATGTGTTTAAAAGAACTGTTTATGTAATGTATTCGCTACTTTTATGTTGGTTGTTTGGTTTTCATTAAAGCAGTACCTTCCTCGATGTCTTTCAGCAACACAAGGGTATCTAGTTCAGGAGTTTCGTGCGTTACTATTGTGCAATTTCAATATACGAAACGATTGTATAAATTGTACAGAATAATTGCAAAAATACTGCCACTGTGGTCGAATTTGGAATGCATGGAAATTCGACAGTAGGAACACACGGAGCTTCCGAAGAGGAAATCTTTTTAGTTTTCAAACGTGTAGGGCAAATGATCATTTTGATAGAAAGCAACGAATGCTATATAGAAAAGGGTTATTTTATAATACCTAACATTATTAAACGCGAGTAAGAAAGATGTGCGCGTCCATACGATTAGGCTTTTTGTTGCCGAAGTGCAAAGAGATTTGGAGCTGGTCGTATTGAGAGATCAACGGACGAAGTGTAACGAGTAAATATTCAGGAAAGGATTATATGGCCTTAATGAGGAAATAAATGCAGAAGTAAGACAAAGTTGTCGATGATCGATGAATATAAAAAAATATTCGACAAATAAATATTTCGGGGCATTATTAAATTTTCTTTTAAAAAGGTTTTTAACCGCATTATGCATTAGACTGAGAAAAATGTTTCGTTCGCACTTGAAGCAGACGTTCATAACACACGATGAGATATACCAGTATTTCGCGCACTTGGCACGAAATCAAGAGATGAGCAACGACCGTGCGAGATTTGAAGATGACGACAACTTCGAAGAACAGCCCTACCAACAGACTAAACGAAACGTTCGCCGTAACGATGAAGATTATCGAGCAAAGAAGACCGTACCTCATTTTTTCCAATTGCATTCACAAAACGGATCCTATCTTTACATCCTTGTTAAATTCAATAATTTCACATCAGCCACTTATATCTGTACACAGTCTCCGTAAAGAAAATATCATTTTGTACGACCTTATGTGACCACCGCGTGTATCAGACGTTGCAAAAAATTGCAATAAATGACAGTACCGGCCGATACGTTAAAAACGCAATAGATTTTCGTGTCAACAGTGACAGTCAACGTTGACCGTCGGCAAAATCGTATATCTTAAATTTCCATCGAAGTTTAATCATTGCCATTTGATAGAACCCGATAAAATTGATTGTACTCCGAACGGTGAACTTTTGAAGTACGGAGTGCCAATAAGGTTGGTCGAAATGAATTAGCTACTGTCACCGCTTGATAGACCGAAACATCGTCGATGCAATGCCCATGTCCCAGTATGCATTAATGTATTCCGAGCTGCGAAGTGCACTCAAAGTCATTTCGATGACCATTTGGGGCGAATGTATCTCCCGTGAAAATCCGCTAAATAGAACGCCGTTCACCGACAAACATTTATCGCAATACAGTAGCACAACACGGACTGTTTCGGCAATAATATCAACACCTTGGGTAGAAGCAAACGGTTATTTATGTAAATCTGACGCAGTTATCGAAAAAGAAGTCGGTAAATTGCAATAACCGTGTAAATATTTAAACCGTCAAACGTATGACGAGAAGCATGTATTGAATGGGAGATCTAAAACAATAACAATTACTGAATTCGATCATTAAACTGTATGAAAACTTTTTCAGTATTGGCGCATCACCGAAAACTGACCGTATGGGCGCACAGAATTTCGAATGTCATTTCCCATATCTTATCTAGTCGCCAACGGGAGGGGGAGGGGGGGTGGGGGTACATAGAATGTGAAACAAGTTATGTCCTCGTGCATTTGCACTATGAACCAATGACAGCCGTGGCATTTCTCGAGTGCAGAGGATTTTCATGAACACATGAGACACGAGAAGTGTCAAAGCGGTGATAAATCCGATTACACTTTAGCAGAAACGCCTGCATAAATCTTTCAAAATATCCGCTTGCGCTCTTTTTCACTGAACGACTGAAACTAGCTGCAAAGATCGCGCATTACTCTCAACAACGTATCCAAACCTCTAAGGAACACAAGAAATATTGTGACACACGCCAAAACCTAGAAACAGCCGTCAATATGTATGGCGCGAGCCGCGATAAGATCACAGATGGCCTTAATCAGCCGACACTTCGAAATAACGCTTCTAATATTGAACAGCCGTAAGAACGTTCTGTCTGCATTGCTCGTTACAGAAGGCAATCGGTGAAGTTGCGCCGCTCGCCCTAGCCAATCGAATTGTCTCATCTGACGGCTGTTCTGACGGCTGATCTGACGGCAGATCTGACGGCTGATCTGACGGCTGATCCGACGGCGGATCTGACGGCTTTTCGCAGAGTAGCGAAGACGCGACTCTCTGGATCCTTGCAGAAAAACAGGACGAACATAGGCGCAATTGTGGCCGCGGTCGGACTTACGTTAACTTTGGCGCCGTCTCCGCGTAACCAGGACGGAGTAGCAAGGTGCCTCTGTCAACGTGAGGCGTCACGACGGTGGCTGTCGCCATAGTGAGAGACTCGTCTTTCAAGGTTGCGCGAACGAACGACCGAACTCTCGTCTTCAGCGGAGGGCTTCCTAATAGATTTCACGGCGCTGGTACCAGAAGTGCATGGAGTGCGCGCGGCAAAGCGACTAAAAGCGTGAAGCCGCATACTCGATTGTAAAACGCGGCGGCCGTCCTCGTGTCGTCGAGACGAGAAGAGGCACGACGACGCGGCGCACGACGAGGAGGCACCCGCGTTACGATTTTAGCGTGCATACCACCACGAGACCGACCGACCGCCCGACCGACCGTCCGATCCTCCAAGCGGAACGAAGAGGATGCGAGACACAGAGAGAGAGAGAGAGAGTAGGAGGAGGAGAAAGAGAGAGAGACCAAGATAGATGTACGCGAGCGGAGATCGGGCGGAGATCGGGCGGAGATCGGGCGGTGGCGAGAGAGCGGGCGGAGAGTATTAACAAACCGAGGGAAAAGATACCAAAAATAATTCCGTGCGCGAAGAAATAAATCCGTGGTGTACCCCTTCGGAGGTTAGCGCATCGGCATCGGACGTAGTGGCAGGAGAGAAGTAACGCTAGTAGCAGGGTGGTGGGCTCCGCGAGGAAGATTTCGAGATAGCCCCGGGTACGCGTTCTGGGTGAACCGCTTAAAAGTGCCACGGTGTCGGCGGTATTATAAGAAGAGCTACTGAAGCGATCGCGTGGCTAGTCGCAAAAGAGCGCTTCATCGGTTTTGGCTGCAGTCTGATGTCTCGGGGGCGAGTGACGTTGGGACGGTGTTCAGTGAAATAGTTACGGAAGTCGCTTAAAAGGATCTCGACGGTGAACGGTGGTACGCGGATAGGCGGCGATATACGCTGGACGATATACGCTGGACGATAGACGCTGGACGATAGGTGCTGGACGATAGACAACAGAAAGTGCACGACCGGCGAATGAAGACGATCGATCTATGTGTAACGCGTCAATTTGTTCGCCCTTGTCAAACGGTTCGACGAACAACGAATGGGTCACACAGCGCAGAGGGAAGATGCCGCGATGAAGATGATGAAGACGAAGAAGCGAGGCAGGGCAGCTGCAAGCAAGCAAGCGTGCGGCAGGACTTACCTCTGCTGTTTTTAGAACTCCACTCCCAGAACTGCGCGAGCCGAGCTGAGCCAAAACCAAAATACCACCGATATAGTAGCGCCCCTTTTTCCGCGGCGCTCTCGCGCTCTTTCCTTCTCTCTCGCACGCACGCACGTACACATACACACATACCTCTCTTTCTCTCTCTCGCTCGCTCGCCTTCTGCCTGTTAACGAGTCGCGCGAGCGTCAGCGCGTTTAATTGTGTGCGTTTGTGCGTCGGCACCTGTTCGTGTGTGCGTGATCCACCTCCTCGATACAGATCCAAGGGAGAGCACGGCCAACCGCGGCTGATCTCAAAGAGACTGGATGAAGCTCGCTAGAAGCTAACCTAACCGTCATCGGGGACTTGGCGAGAAGGTTGATGAAGAAGAAGAAGAGATGGAGGCTAGGTGCTACAGAGTTGATGCTCAGACGCTCAGCCCTGTCTCTGACCCCCCTGCAACTCTCTCTTTCTACTTGCTCCCTTCGTTATTCGTATTTCGATGAAACGTATGCTCGCACATATCTGCATCCACGCACGTACGCGTGCCACGTTAATACGTGTCTATGGGCGTGCAGGAGCGCGTATATATACACGCCTTGCTCCTTGTGACGACGACGCCGATGCCGGCGATGAGGACGACGACGACGACGACGACGATGACGACGACGACGACGACAACAGATATACGTCGCGGGGACGAAAGACGAATGCCAGAGAAGACGTGGCAACGCCAAGCGACGCGCGCGTCGTTCATCTTTCTCTAACCCGTTCAAGGTATTGGAAAAATCAATACCGCTTGGAAAAATCATTAGCAGTGCTGGCAGTGCTTGTTGTGCGTATTTCATGAAAATGCGCACCGCCGACAGCCTTTTAATATGTTAGCTTTATTACTAACGAGGGAGTGATATAAGGCGGTGGGGAACTGATCGCTGGATCCCTTTATCGTCTTAACTGTTTCGCAGTCGACCGCGCGGTCGTGCGGTTTTTCGACTTAGCCGCCATGGTCGAGTGATAGTCGGTTTAACGATCATAAACGTGCCATCAAGTTTCTACGAGTTATTTATCGAGGAATTAAGTTTCACTAGCGAATATAAAAGGGTCAATGTTGATGCGGTTAGATATGTCAAGCCGCAGAGTCAATAAGATCGAAGGGCCAATTTGAGAAAGGTTAAAATGGCTAATTGAAAAGGGTGACAAAACGTTTCGGTGAATGTAGCGGGATTCATCAATAATATATGTTTATCTGTAAGACAGCGTGTTCGAAAAAAGTGGGAAATTGATAAATGTTGCATATTCACGTTATACGGAGTGACTTAAAGAAAAGTGTGGCGAAGCGAAACACGAACTGACTGTTTCCGAGGAAATCTCATTTCAAGATGGAGAATATTGTTTTCTTCGTGTAAAGGCACATTTGCAACATCGAAAGTTATACCATTCAATGTAGCTTGGATGCGACAACCTGTCGAAATTGTTCCAGATAGGTTATTTGAACGGGCCACGAACAATCCAACGCGGTACATAAAATAACTAATAATTAATTTTCAATTGAACATTACGAGAGGTCAAACGAGTTTTACTTATCTGTGTTTCTTATTACGCGAAATGTCGCATTTAAAAACGTTGTCATTGCACGCTATTAATACAGACTTGAGTTTGATATTGTATAACAGTTTTACATTTGAAGTGTGCTCCCTTCCCAGAATTTGGAGCAATCCCCAAGTGATCCGTTTGGTGAGACCGTTTTCTTAAAAGATCACCGGTAAAAAGTGATTTTCACACGAGCTCTCGATCGTCCGAAAAGTTGAATTGGTCGGTAGCCGCGAACGCTCTAAGGGTCACGCTGAAGCGAGATAATCGATCGGAATATCGCCGCGTAACCGTAATACATAATATCGCTCACCGCTTAACGACGGCGCGGATTGAAAATGGCATATAAAGCGAAGTAATATCTGACAGCAGCGCGCGGTGACGAATCTATTTTATTTAGGAGCGACAGTATAAATTAGATCGCGCGGCAGGGAGGGCGCGCGAAAGAAGGAGCCGAAACTGACATGACATAATTCAATTTCTACCGCACTCGTCCTTTAATCTCACCGCCGCCGCCGCCGCCCCTACCGCTCCTGGCATGCCTTCATTCGTTCCAATCTGCTGCAATGAGATCCGTCCAATTACAAAATCTGTCGTAACGTCGAAGTTTCCGTAATTACTGTGGCACTACCATATCGGCCAGTCACGCTGCAAGATGTCGATGAATTCTTTATGCCGACGTTATCCATCCTCCCGGCCACCCCTTCGCCCCGTTACTGCATTCGACTACTAATCGGGTTAGCGGAGCCTGGAAGCATCTCCGAAATAGCGGAGCGTTATTAATTTAAGTCACTCTTAATACGTTCTCTGCGCACATCACCCGAGGAAAATCGTTATGCCCTCCGGTTTCGACGTCATTCGACTATGGATATTTCGCCTCTATCGGAGACCATTGCCGACCGCTTAACCTTTTATTTCGGTGCACGCGCGCGCAACACACCACGGAACAGTCAGAGAAACATCTCGACCCTCCGGGGTCAGGTATCGAAAATTATTATTATTATTATTTTAATTCTCATTTTAATTCTCATTCCAATTGAACAACGAAAGAATATGTAAAGCCCTCTTATGGTTCGAAATATTCACTTTAGAATATTACCGTTCAATTTCTCGACACGTTCCATACGTTTTATACATTAGTATAATCAATAATATCTCTAAGTGAGGAAAAAGATTTGTCACTGTACGAAAGAAAAATCTTGTAACATAGATACACCTTATGTAGACTCCTGAGGAGGCGGCGCCACCACTAGCCCATTTACATATTCCTTCGTTGTCCAATTAAAGTTCTCAATTTCGAATTACAGTGATCGATCCCGTGGCATGTAGTTGTCTTTTTGTGTAACAAATATTGCATAATGGGAAAACTTTTAATTTAACGTATCTGCGTATTGCTTAGAATAATAAGATGCGTGTTTATATATAATAATGTAATGTGCAGATGTATTTATCTTACTGAGCGATTGAGCGGTGAGAAAAATACACGTACGCATTACATTAGATTAACTTCTGATGCGATGATATCTAGAATGACAGGTTCACAGAGGTGGCAGAAACATTGAAGTAAAAGGTCTCAATCGGTTTTCGTAGGCGGTGTCACATCGCGTGCTCCTAGCGGATATACTTTTTAAAAAGACCCCTTGCACCACGAAACGGTTAACACGGCTTTTATTTTTGATTTTCTTTAAAAACGCAACGTGTCTCGAAATACACGCGAACGAGCTAGGAGAGGTGGAAAGTTGACAGAGAAGATGAAGTAGTAGCACGGTACAGGTGCTCGAACGCGGAAACTGTCCCCATCTTAATTCCATCGGTACACCGCTCTACCCACTGGAATTTGGTATGCTTTTCATTCGATCTGAAGAAAATTGGCAAGGAAAAATGTCCTGGTAAGGAAAAACCTCTTGGTATCTGTTGGTTCTGCTCTGACCCTCTTGACGACGCAAAACACACTATATTCCATGGCTCGAGCTGGGCAAACAAGAGGACAACCGTCGAAAGCGTGATCGGTAGTCCTATCACAGCAGATAATTGAATCGCACACGTGATCGCAAGGGAGGATAACTGGTAGTTGATTACGGAATTCATGATGGACATAATAAAGGAAAGGGCTAGAGAAAGAGAAGGCATCCGAGACTATCTAACGCCTGAGGATTGCTCGCTAACCTTACAGTGTGCATCATCAGGGAGCTTGCAATATGCTAGGGAGCTCTGATACGAACCTTCCTGGGTTTAGCTCGTCCCTATGCGTCCCTAGTTAGTTAACGTTTCGGTTGATTGCACCAGCAACAATTAGAATGTTTGTGAATTGATTAGCTGGTGAATTAAAAAACGGGAGGACGGTGAAGCAAATTGGTGGATCAAGGTTATCAGGGGGTTCGAATATTTCTAGGCCCTTCGATGTTTTCTGGCATTCAGTATTCTTTTGAAGGTAGCAGCGTTTCGGGCTTCGTCCCAGTTTTTCCAATCTACACTCTTCCGCTTTCTTTGGTTTCTTCTTCTTCGGGTCGAAGATTGCACGGGTGTTTATCGGGTAATCCCGCATTTTGTTGGCAGGACCGTTATTAGGTGTCGGATTTCCTTGTCTAGGGTGCTGGATTATGAGATTTGTATCGACATCCTGGCTAGTGCGTAGCTGAATGAAACCGCGGCATCGAGTCCGCCGGTGATGTTTGCCGTGCATAAACGTATTTCCCTGGTTGCGCTCGGTAAGAAAAGTGAGAGAGGAAAAGGCCGAATATCGGGGAAAAGATTTATCGCGCGACCGAGTCGATTCATCGGGTAAACATGAGCGCGACAATGATCCTGTCGAGATTTTTTTGCGCAGCCTTCGCTTGGACAGCAAGCAGCGGCGGCGTATAAAACGACATTCCCCGGATCGGCACGTGCCACTCGATAAATCTGTCGGCAGCTGACGGCTCGGCCGGCTGCAGTGCATGACGAGTCGTCTCCTTCTTTCTCCGTCTGGCCTGCCTATCTGGCCGCGACCACATGCCCTCCTCTCCGTCCTTACCGCACACGCCTTTCCTATCTTCTTTCGCCGTCTCTACTGGTGCTCTGCACCATCCAGGAGGGCCAGCATCCCCAACAGCGTGCGTGCACACGTGCGGCCCGTGACGTGTCTGTCCGTGCCACGGCTTCCTCCGTTCAATTATACCGGAGCCCCCGTATGCTTCGCCTTTTCCTTTTCCTTCTTTTTTCTTCCTTTCCCTCCGTTTGCCTCCGTTTGCCACTCTACGCGCTCCGCCGTTTCTACTCTCTCGCGTCTCTAAGATCCATCCTACACGCCCTCATCCCAAAATCAAGAATCGTTTCAACTTTTCAACAATTCTCGTTGATCGCCACTCTTCAAGTGATACGAAGTACATTCTTAACGATACCAGTTTCCCTAATAGTTATATTAACTCAAAGCATCACATCGCGCCGTGCGTATAACAGTCTAAAATAAAAAACATCGTAGCGCGTAGTTACGGTGCATCCAGCTTGGAAGTTGTCGGTTATAAAGCGATAACTACGTCTTTCTATAGTAATAGTAGAGATTTGATGCGTTATATGATTTGTTAAAAGGATTGTCCGCGATCTCTATATTCCGCGCTACGAAGAAAACTACATACGCGTAAATACTCTGCGCACTGCTAGCATTTTTTGAAGAAATTATATGGTGCAGTAGTGTCGTTCTCTTAACGTCGCATACGCGCGCCTGCGAAAAAATCAGCCATAACTTGGAGAGGTTTCCCGGAACGCATCCCTTGCATGAAATGTGACCCCGCACTATATTCATATTTGTGCTCTCGTTGTAATAAGCAAATTGCCGTATCGCAGCAGTTTCCTGAAAGGAAGACGGTGCGTAAAGTGCAACTCGCGTACACACCGTACAGGATGATTCTTTATGCCGCTTTGCACCGAGTATACATCGTTAGAAAGGTACACGTGTATCTAATCGATGAGTACATTACCTACGTCATCGCTCCTACAAACACCAGCCCGTTACCCCTGTGTACCTGATCGACTTACCGCCATCCCCCCGCACGGCGATCTTATTTCAATTTACTTTTCATTCGCATTACAATTGTTTCGGATTTACTACGTGATCTCTCCTCTGAAGAAGGTCCCTTCTAGATAATTGTTTAATCAAATAAAAGAAAGAGAGAAATTCTCACTTTGTCATACGAAATTGAATTGAAATGAAAAGCATGGAAACAATTTGTAGGATTATGGCCCCGAATACCTCAAATTCACGGTCTCCAGGATTTTTTCTAGGTCTTTACGTTTTCGGGAGTCGCGCAACATATGGGCTCCATCGAGCGGAACTCGTTTACACCTCCCCGCGGACTCTCTTTGCCACACGTTACATGCCATGAGTCAGAGCTGATGTACCGTTGCCAAATGCGTTTGCCCCATCAACGTGATCGCCACTATCGCGCCAGAATCGCGCCAGAATCGCGCCAGAATCGCAAGATCCGAAAGGTACGAACGGCAAGAAAGCTCAGCGAGCAGTCGAAGGAGCGTTCCAAGTGAAAATCTTTGAGCTAGCGTAAAGAGAAAGGAGGAGGGGTAGAGTCATATTGGCGCGAGTGCAACGCGCCATATTCTTTGTCCTATGACACGGCGAAGTTAGAGGTTCGAGTGGCTAAATTTAACCGGCAGGCAGGCAAGCAGGCAGGCAGGCAGGCAAACACCAGGGCTAAGTCTGAGGTGGGTGAAGCTGAGCAGTATAGCAGCAACAGCAGCAGCAACAGCAACAGCAGTCGTCGGAAAGCAGAGCACGTGCTTTAGCCGAGTGGACGTGTTCCACCTTCTTCTACGCCGCCGACGCCGCCACCGTTCCTCTTTTTCACACGTACCAACTATCGTCCTCTTTCTTTTCCGTTCTAACTTCTGTTGAGGCGCAGCAGGACTTTTCCTCCCACCCTTCCTATCGTTCATACCTTCTGCTTCTGTAATTTCCTCTATGCTCACGCAGATTTCACTTGTACTTGCACAAAACTGTACATCTCAAAGTTCATATTGCCCAATAAGAAGAGCAGAATAATGCACCATCACTGAGACTAGAACCGCTCATGTTTCTCACTTTCATTCACTGAAGATGCAAATGATAACATTTGTTCTGCAATAGATTACGCACTACTAAAATGTGAATGAAATCGTCAAATTCCATTGGTCGCCAATGTAAATACACGCAATGTAATGAAAATTGGACATTCAACACTTTTATTCAGTGAGCATTTACCAGTGACAGGCAAGAGATTGTGATTGATCCTGTTAAAAATCAATGATAGGTATCGGACGTGCGTCAACTGGGAGGAAGTCGGCTCGAATCCCATTTCATCTCTGTCGTTCGAGCGTTGGCGAACTTTTAAGATCATACTTCAGAATATCGACTTTTCACGAGCAGTATGCGCGAAACATATTCGAAAGCACAGAATACAATAATGAACAGGCGAATAGACGTACGTATGAACAGCATCTAATATTAAATAAAAAAGAACCGTTTACGAAGAGAAGCGTCCCTAATTTGTTACTACCTTTTTCATACGCTAACCGTACTATTCCTTCATTTGTACTTCACTTTTTTTTCAATTCTTTTGTAAGGGACACCGTCATACCATCTCAGTAACTTTAACATACCGAGCAGATAGGTGAAAATCTGACATAACCGTCATTTCATATTGAGATCTCCTACGATTAGTTGTAGCATATAGTATTAAAGTAAAATGTAACCTGGCGTTTCGGTACTAGTTTTGTGCCTTTATCAAAGGCCAGAATCAACTTTCTGGACGGATTAAAAATTGAGAATTGAGAGAAATTGAGAACGTAGAAAAACATACTGTCCAGCATATTGCTTCACAGTATATTATATTACACGCAGCATGTAAAATGGAGGAAGCAGTAAGAAAGAAGTGAAAAGTGTTAGACGGAAAATATCATTAAACTACGCTATACGGTATAATATTAAAGGTCTCGTACACGTATATAGTTTTTCGCACGTCTGTCACTATTACCATTACACTCGAAGCATTGTTTCTCGTTTGTTCAGCAATTTAAGGACTTATGGCCTTAGCCTACGGAAAAATGTCTCTGTAGGAGACTGAGAGGGCATCTAATATTAAATAAAAAAGAACCGTTTACGAAGAGAAGCGTCCCTAATTTGTTACTACCTTTTTCATACGCTAACCGTACTATTCCTTCATTTGTACTTAACTTTTTTTTCAATTCTATTGTAAGGGACACCGTCATACCATCTCAGTAACTTTAACATACCGAGCAGATAGGTGAAAATCTGACAACCCTCATTTCATATTGAGATCTCCTACGATTAGTTGTAGCATATAGTATTAAAGTAAAATGTAACCTGGCGCTTCGGTACTAGTTTTGTGCCTTTATCAAAGGCCAGAATCAACTTTCTGGACGGATTAAAAATTGAGAATTGAGAGAAATTGAGAACGTAGTAAAACATACTGTCCAGCATATTGCTTCACAGTATATTATATTACACGCAGCATGTAAAATGGAGGAAGCAGTAAGAAAGAAGTGAAAAGTGTTAGACGGGAAATATCATTAAACTACGCTATACGGTATAATATTAAAGGTTTCGTACACGTATATAGTTTTCCGCACGTCTGTCACGTCTATTACCATTACACTCGAAGCATTGTTTCTCGTTTGTGCACCAATTTAAGGACTTATGGTCTTAGCCCACGGAAAAATGTCTCTGTAGGAAATTGAGAGGGCATCTAATATTAAATAAAAAAGAACCGTTTACGAAGAGAAGCGTCCCTAATTTGTTACTACCTTTTTCATACGCTAACCGTACTATTCCTTCATTTGTACTTAACTTTTTTTTCAATTCTTTTGTAAGGGACACCGTCATATCATCTCAGTAACTTTAACATACCGAGCAGATAGGTGAAAATCTGACATAACCGTCATTTCATATTGAGATCTCCTACGATTAGTTGTAGCATATAGTATTAAAGTAAAATGTAACCTGGCGTTTCGGTACTAGTTTTGTGCCTTTATCAAATGCCAGAATTAACTTTCTGGACGGATTAAAAATTGAGAATTGAGAGAAATTGAGAACGTAGTAAAGCATACTGTCCAGCATATTGCTTCACAGTATATTATATTACACGCAGCATGTAAAATGGAGGAAGCAGTAAGAAAGAAGTGAAAAGTGTTAGACGGGAAATATCATTTAACTACGCTATACGGTATAATATTAAAGGTTTCGTACGCGTATATAGTTTTCCGCACGTCTGTCACGTCTATTGCCATTACACTCGGTAGCATTGTTTCTCGTTTGTGCACCAATTTAAGGACTTATGGCCTTAGCCCACGGAAAAATGTCTCTGTAGGAGACTGAGAGGGCATCTAATATTAAATAAAAAAGAACCGTTTACGAAGAGAAGCGTCCCTAATTTGTTACTACCTTTTTCATACGCTAACCGTACTATTCCTTCATTTGTACTTAACTTTTTTTTCAATTCTTTTGTAAGGGACACCGTCATACCATCTCAGTAACTTTAACATACCGAGCAGATAGGTGAAAATCTGACATAACCGTCATTTCATATTGAGATCTCCTACGATTAGTTGTAGCGTATAGTATTAAAGTAAAATGTAACCTGGCGTTTCGGTACTAGTTTTGTGCCTTTATCAAAGGCCAGAATCAACTTTCTGGACGGATTAAAAATTGAGAATTGAGAGAAATTGAGAACGTAGTAAAACATACTGTCCAGCATATTGCTTCACAGTATATTATATTACACGCAGCATGTAAAATGGAGGAAGCAGTAAGAAAGAAGTGGAAAGTGTTAGACGGGAAATATCATTAAACTACGCTATACGGTATAATATTAAAGGTTTCGTACACGAATATAGTTTTCCGCACGTCTGTCACGTCTATTACCATTACACTCGAAGCATTGTTTCTCGTTTGTGCACCAATTTAAGGACTTATGGCCTTAACCCACGGAAAAATGTCTCTGTAGGAGATTGAGAGGACAAAACACGTGTCCCACACTCATGAACGCAAGGAGGGAGCCACGTGTGGGGCAGATTCTTCGATACATCTTACTTTTTAGGCAATGAAAAACGATGAATTCGAATGGTAACAAAATTTCTTCAAAATGCCAGATGTATGGCGATAACTTAAATATGCACGGGGGGCATAACGTTAATGTCAAGAGGATAAGTTATTTGTTGTTTGACCAACGGATAGCGGCCCCGTTCGCTTATGAATAATTCTCGGTCATTAAATTCGGTCCTATTGTCTTATACAGCTTTATAAGTAGTTTCACGTCGATGAAAGCATGCTTTTTCTACCTGTACGGTCAAAAATCTTTTTCCTCTCTTGGACTATGTAAAACAGCAGAACGATGGACCGTATGCGGCATAAGAATCGAATGATGTTTTCTTTATCTTTTCGCGTAAGTCCGTTCACTGCAAGTATTTTGTCATTTGTTGTTCGCCAGTCGAAACGAGAAAGAATAAGCGTAAAATAATGGAGGAAAATGTAAGGACGAAAAGGAAATAATTGAAAGAAAGTATGAAAGGACTAAAGACGCGTATGCTCGCAATTTTGCTTATTGTTCGAAAATGATTTGCCACGTGAAGTTAGGTAGATGAAAATATCATCACGGCTTACCACTCTGTTCGGTGACTTTATATAATAGGCAATCCATAGATTTGCCTTTCGCACATTGTCAGTTAGCGACACAAAGTGATCCTATTGAAAGCGCAATGTCTTAAAATAAATTGATAACACCGGCCAACTATACGCCAGATAAATCTTTAGTGAGCACGTGCCAACTGAAGCATTGAGTAAAAAATTTTCAGGAAGTATTGTCAAGACATCGGTATATTGTCGAGTTTTACAAAGAGACATATAAATGTCACCATCTGAAATACGCTGGCTTAATAAGCATAACAATCGAATGAGAAAACGCTGAATGACACAAAAAGTTGCGACTTCATTGCTAATGCGTTGACAGTAGTTATTTCAATATGCCCGAAACATGTAATCGTCCAGGTTGAAAAATCATGAGTATACGTATCTTTCTGCGACTAAAAGACACTTTGAATTTTTGTCAGAGGAAGAAATGCGGATTTTTGCGTAAATTTGTAGAATGAACATTGACGAATGTATCAATGAAACGACAAAATGATTGCAATTCGTAACCGCGAAAATACTAATCGCCATCCTACATCCTCAACCTCTGCGACCTACTCCACATTTCGAAAATTTGTCATCCTGGAGAATTATTCGAATAAAAAGGCCGTCGACCAGCCAACAACTCCGTTTCGACTAAAAGATCGTTTGAAAGCTGTTACACTCAGGTATGACACGCTTCTACATCAAAGCGCGTGGAAAGAATGCGTGGTTGGAGCGAAGGAAGGGCAGGAAAGAAGGGCAAATGAAGTAGCAGCGGCAGTAGCAATAGCGTAGCGAGTATCTCGAGGGCTAGGAGCACATCGGCTCTCGATAGATAACCGCATCCATGCCTCTGTCGCGCTGCTACTGGCATAACACTGGCCTATACCGATGGCTGTGCGCGTGTGTGTGCTCACACACAACAGCCGCCGCCGCCGCACCACGTCTCTCTTTCCGCTTGATGCGCGTAGTGGAGCTTGAAATGCGATACCCAGTGCGCCACGGTTCAGGATAAGCGCGCACGCCACACTACGGATATGTCGCAGAAGGTGCGATCGGAGGATCGGAGGGACCGAGAAAGGAAAAGACATACTCCGTCCCAGCGTATACTCATCCACACACCTTTCTACCGCGATTTCTTACGATTCGACTGGATGGAAAATTCTTTTGCAGAATTTTCGGGCAAGCGAGGCGGGGATATTTTCTGTGACAGAGGCGTTGCTCGGTGCGTTTCGCGAGCGCGGGCGTGTAGTAGAAATGAGTAAGAAGGAGGGCGAACGGGAGGGCAAACGGGAGAGTGACAGAAGAGGGAAGAGACGCCGCGGGCGAAGACCGTGGGGACGGGAGCAGAAGAGAGGAAGAAGGAAAACTGGCAGCTGTTGGGCGCGTGTGGCGTCGAACCATTTAAGGCGCGATCACCGGACGCCCGGCGTCGCAACGGCCCTCCTCCTCTCACGTTTCGCCTACCCTCGCCGTGCTCTCGCCATACCCTCACCATATCCTCGCCTAATGCTCGTCCAACCAACCCCTCTCGTCCCTCCGCCAAGAGATACGCTGTTGCACAGATCATTTCGAATCTCACTTTGGAAGCGACGAATTTCCGAAAAATCACGTTTACTCTTCTACTCCTTTTCATTCTGACACCCGTACGACCGTTAAAACGCCTATTCCATGCCACCCCATAAATCCGAGAAGCGGACGCTACTTCTTCACTCTCTTTTAGATTAGACGTCAATACGTTAGAATTTGGCACGGCTCAGTAATTGTTAACAGGAAACCTTTTACGCTAAACGATTAATAAGATGCGCGTGACGAAACGATAACAAGTTCTTCCGCTAATATCACGGATGATGCGACAGTTTGGAAAAAAATTCTTTCATCCATCGTTCAAGCAGCAGCCTAGAAAAGTATAGGGGTAACGCGCGACGGATTCAGCGATCGTTAGCGGATCGAAGGAAATTTTCTCCAACCAAAGAAGTACGAAACTGTTCGTACTGGGCCCGTACGCGTGCGCATGTACGCTTGAGAAATGCATGTCAAACGTCTTACGGGCAGAATTTCCGCTCGCCGTTGCTCCTCTACGTGTTTCGAATCTCATTCGAAACATTTACAATCGTTTACGCGCGACATACCTCTCGTCCTCCGGCAAAAACATATGTTATGACGTAAGAAGCGTATGCAGGAAGTGAAATACACGTTTACGCAGCGGATAATAAAACGAAGGTGAATCTCATCGACTTTTTGCAAAGCTTTCCGATAGAAAACAATATTGCGCCATCTATCGGAGAGCGCGTAAACTACACGAATCGACAACCCCCGCCTCTTAGTATAATTTGCCATTTTATAACTATACTAACGCTCTGCTTCGTTTCAACCTTAATACATTTTACTTTTTACGTTAAAGCATAAGTTCCCTATGGTAAAAGAATTTTCGCCCACAACTGTCGGTTTTATTGAACTACGGACGTTAATAACTGATTGGAAATAGATTGATATCGTATCGCGCATCAATTTTAGTGAAAGTAGCGAGCATAAAAGGATAAGCGTGTGAACGTTCAGAGAAGATAGATATTAAGAATTGAATTGCGAACGAAACTGACAACAGAATCTTTCGCACGGAGAGTCTCTAATGAATACTGATCACTTGAAAGGGAGCGTAATAGGACGGGCTCGTGTATCGCAAGTACAGACTACACTAGATACGCACGTAAAACTAATCTCTCGGATTGTACGCGGCGGCCAATGGTGTGCGCTCTTCGAATATCTTTTTTACGACAATGTTACACTCCTCATGAATTCTTCAACCAGTGGTAAGTATACGATACTGTGTCGTCCAAACATAAGGAAAATGGGCAAACACCGCTTGAGAAATTCCTGTCTCTACCTGCCATTCCACATTCGTCTAAAGTGAATCTTTATACTTAATCATGTACGAATATAATCTAATCGTTTGCTTTACTTATGAAGAAGATTTTTCTTCTGTGTTCGAATGTTTCGAAAGTATGTAGGATTGCCGCTTCAATATATCTCTCTTTCTTATATATCTCTATTTTAATGCCTAATTTCGACGCTCTCCCAGCTCGGTCATAATGGCGACGTTGAATCAAGTGGAAAAAGTTTATTCGCACATCAGGTATATATACGTTTCTGTACAGATTCTTTCATTTATACCTCTTCTGGTTTTTAATTATTATAGCGTTGCCAGTGCAGTGAAAACGGGCAAAATGCCGGAATTATTCTTGAATACATTGAAGTTTCACTTCGTCAAGACTTCAGCTTATATAATAATATACTTGAGAGGAAAAGTTCTTTTAACCGAATTTACGAATAAACGATTGCGCGCTGTTACCACATCTATGCACATTGTGCCCGACACTAACTTCAATAACAGATTTAGCGGGAAATATGCAGGCGTAAGGCAGACATTATCCCGAGAGATATTTATCCGTATCGAAAATTCGTATCGAAAATTCGTATCGAAAATTTGTATCGAAAATCCGTGTCGAAAATCACTTTAAACTAAACACCGAACTGACAGTTTCTCTGTGATTTTTGTGAGGAAACGAATGAATTCCGTATGTCCAGTGTTCGACCTCTTGCGCATTTGAGAAAGTTTGAAAAATATTTTGAAAAAAAAGTTTGCCTTCGTCGAGAATTAACCGCGATCGAAGGATTCTATTGCGACGCCAATGTACAGCGGCGATACACAGGGCGGACCAAGATAACCTAACAATCAGTCTATCTTTCTCGTCGTTTGATTTATAGAAAAATCAACCGCACGAAAGTTGCAGAGCGCCGAGCGGGATCGGGCCTGCAACGTTTTAGAGTTTATTATTTAGCAATGACACATCACTCGATCATCGCTTCACACGGTATTTCCACTTAACCAACGGGAGAGTGTCGTTCGATTATTTTTACGCCACTTTGTTACGATAAAGCCGATGACTGCGAGAAAGAAAGTTTATCGCGCATCGCGATAATGAGCGCACGTAATGCTCAACAATAATGTTATTCCGACGACGCATTCAATACCATCCAATACGATCCTATACGATCCCAAATTTGTCCTTATTTTTTGAACTCAAACTTTTCTTTTCACAAATAGGAAATAGAATGACTGGTTACTAATATTACTATACTAATATTTCGAAAACCAATGAAATGTGTAAATTCTTTGAAGTTTCAGTTGTGGCGCGCGTGGCAGCCACCACGCACCCTCTTTTTCCATTGAGGACTATCAAAAACGCGGTTTTCGGTCTAGGCGGTAGGCTCGTTCGTGGGATGTTGGAGAAAATTGAGAAAACAAACATGTCAGAGAGGCGATATCGAAGCAAAAGTCACTTCTAACCCCGTCGACAAGAAGCATCGAAACGCCGATTATTTCTGGCAGATATTTGAAAGTATCAGCATTATCGCTCGGTGCGTCTCCCACGAAGCTGGCATAAAAAGGTCGCCTAACAAACGTAACAAACGAAAATTGAAGGGGCATATTTTTTCTGTATCTTAGAATCGCGCGACAGATAAAAGGTCGAACGTCCGAAAGTGATAAAGGTAAGAAACGTAGTTGGTGGGAAATTCGCGCAAGAGCGAAAGACGGGGGATTGATAGGAGGAAGTGAAGGTATATACTCGTGTAAAGACTCGTGTGTGTGTGTGTATACTGTGTGGGGAAAGGTAGCGTATGGGTGCCAGTTATATCCTTAGAGTAGGAGCGAGGTGTATCATTTATGCGAGCAACGGGGCACAGGTAAAAGAAACGTCGTCATGGAAACGACCATGGCCACCCTCAATCAATACGCGATGGGATGTCGGTTCGTTCGATGACGCAGGCGAAAGGCCCACGTGGTCCTATCGGCCACGTGCAAGCCCTCCACCATTCTTCTTCCTGCCGGCCCGCCGCTCTGCAACATTTCCTTTCCCCTTTTCCATATTGCGCATTTATCTTTCACACTTGTCAAGAATTTTCCTTTCATTTACCGCGACTCAGGTATAATTCGACAGTTCAATGGACAGTTCTACTATTTATAGAGGATCCCTGTCAATTGACGTGTCACTGCCAGTGTGTTCCTTCAAACTCTTCTGACATCGACGAAAATGCTGGAGAAACGCCGAATTTATCGCACTATTGTTCCCCTAAATGACGTCTAATTGAAATGAGAAACGCTCATCGTTCTTAGTAATCGGCGAAAACGGCATAGAGACTATTTTCTGGCGGCTAACAGAAATTCTGACTGACCATTAGCGCGAGCCCGTTAATACGAACAACATCTGCATGTGTGAGGTCAGGTAACGGGGAAGGAAAGGAAAAAAATCATTATATCACCAGCGGCTACGCAATCAGCGTCATCTCTGTTCCGCTATCGAACTCGCAGCTCTACTTTTTTCACGTTCGTACTTTTTCTAGACACTTAGTTTTGAAGAAAGAGAGCGATCGGATGAAAATGTTTGTAGCGTCGTTGAGCGAAAAGTAAATGCGGGATTGAGAGCGAGCTGATGAAAAGGCGACGCAGAGTAGCCCTCGCGGTGCGCTCAGCGACACGTGCGCTACCCACGTGAGCTCAAACGAACCGTTAGCGGGACAAAGATGGCCACCACCACCACTCCTAGAGAGAGAGAAAGAGCGTGCATGGCGACGGACTTACGTCAACGACGACCCGACCACGACGACGACGACGACGCCGACGACGACGCCGACGACGACGAAGACGACGACGGTGAGAGAGCGCTACGCCGTCAAGGTCACCGTACGCTAACGAGCCAAGAAAATGATTCTCCGACGGAGATTACTGGCTAACTAGATGCGGACGTGAACACGCATCGCGCTCTTACGTACTTCTTATTTTCTTCTATACGCTTTCCTCCACCGCTAGTTCCGGACTAGTACGCATCCTACTTCACCTTTCATCCACCTTCCAACGATAAAGCGCAACGATACTGAGAAAGACACACCAGAAATTTGTTTTTATCGAAAGGAGTTCGAAAGAAATCGCTTATTACTGAAAGGTGTCAGACTTCTTTCGCACGTGCGGAGTCATGTGTACTGCCGTGCTACACGCACTTTTCGATATTGTACGACAAGCGCGCTCGACGTCCTGATGCCACTTGATTACACAAAGTACCGATACTTCGTACAAATATTTATTCCTCTACTATCGTAATAAAGTTTGATTTCGATCAGACACGCGCGTAAAATCGTTAACAGCCTAATAAATTCGCCTAGCGAGGCATCCATCATTTTTTCATTTTTCTCCTTCCGTGTCAAGTTTATTTCATTAACACTTTGACTGCCAAGCGTATTTTGCTATGTTAGAACAACGATGCGATTAAATACTGCAGACTGTAATTAAATCGTGCAAAATAAAGGCAACGCAGAGTTATTAGAAGCCAAAATATTGAAGCACCGTCCCACTATCAATTGCTTTTACAAGATTGCAAATGGGCTTCATTGCGAATTTTTTGCATTTTTAGTAAAATCTTTTGCTCCGGTCACCGGTGACCACCGTGGCAGTCAAAGTGTTAACACGTTCACGCCGGCGTGTACCACCGGTGGCTCGCGCTCAACTGTCGCATCGCGCGTGA
Organism: Cryptocheilus praepositus; assembly: GCA_033815515.1. Lineage (NCBI taxonomy): Eukaryota > Metazoa > Arthropoda > Insecta > Hymenoptera > Pompilidae > Cryptocheilus > Cryptocheilus praepositus. The sequence continues at coordinate 35,225 of JAWWQZ010000018.1, read as the reverse complement.
ACATTTGTTTAGATGCCGCTCACCATCAAAAATATAGTTCATTTAGTAAGTGGACAAAATTGCCGTATAGTTGAGAATTTAGATAATCGAAATTTAAATAATTGAAACAAGCAACAATCGTACGCTACCAAATGAAGTGCTGCATGAATTCGAGGGCCGCCTCACAGCGAAAAACATGAAAATCGGCCCCGGCATGAACGTGTTAAGCTGCTTTTTCGCGTCTTCGGATGAATGCCGCATTTCACAGTTAATACTTTGACCGCCACGGTGGTCACCGGTGACCGGCGCAAAAGATTTTACTAGACATGCAAAAAATTCACCATGAACCCTATTTGCAATCTAGTAAAAGCCGTTGATATTGGAATGATGCTTCAATACTTTGGCTTCTAATAACTCTGCGTTACCTTCATTTTGCACGATGTAATCATACTCTGCGGTATTTTATCGCATCGCGGTTCTAATATAGCAAAATACGCTTGGCAGTCAAAGTGTTAATACGTTGCCTGCCATGGTGGTCATCGGTGACCGGTGCAAAAGATTGTACTCGAAATGCAAAAAAATCGCAATGAATCGTATTTGCAATTTGGGAAAAGCAATTGATATTGGAACGGCGCTTCAATACTTTGGCTTCTAACAACTGTGCATTACTTTCATTTTGCACGATTTAATCATACTCTGCGGTATTTTATCGCATCGCGGTTCAAACATAGCAAGAAACGCTTGGCAGTCAAAGTGTTAACAGACTCTCTTACTTTGTCATTTTCTGAAGAAAATTACATGAATGTCTTTCGCGAACTCGTGAGGCTTCCTCTTCAGGAGTCTGTGTTAATAGAAGGATATAGAGAAAAGGGTAAATAAAATTTGCGAAAAGACGAAAAAAAAAGAATCTGAAGAGTTCATCCGAACAAAGCAAAGCCAAGATTATAAAAAAGTTTCCAAAAAGTTTCAAAATTTCCGAATCAGCGAAAGTAATGTGCCAAGTGCTGAGATGGAAGAGCGGTTAACACACAATTACACAATCCACTCCGAAACGTATCGAGAGTTTTAACAATAAAATTCGAAATCCAAGCATTTTCAGTGATAACAGGGCTTTGTAGATTTCTTCATTTTCCAAACGACGCCAAGATCTTTTAATAGCGAATCAGCGACCGCTGACGTAATTGCAATCATTAGAGGAAATTGCAAGTAAAGATTTTGAGCCGGATAAGGCTGTGTTTCGGAAAATAAGATAAGTTTGAGAAACACGTAAACAGTAGAAAGTAATCGAGTGTAGAGGAATTAACGGAAGATTTAGTTTATCATGTATTTAGGTAAAGTGACAAGTTTCTTTGGCATGCCCCGGTCAATAAATGAATACACTCAAGTTTAATATTGAGAAGCGTGTCGGAAGGTCAGCAGGTATCCTAGGCCATAGAGAGTTTGAAACTGATAAGCCGATATATTCGTGTGATTGCATTAATAAATGTGAAGAAAGTTGCCGGAAAGCAATAGTAATATGTTAATAGACGTTTTCAGTAAAATTCAAGGATCGACCTCACGACAGCCGACAAAAGGGACAAAAGTCTCCGGGCAAGGTCGTTCGGCTCATTTTATGATGCGACCTTATGCTAATGAGCGCAGTTAAAGACTTCACGGTCAATTGTATAATAACGAGCTTTAGCTGCTCGGGCTGCATTTGCCGAGCCATATGATGAAATCCTTATCCGTCGTTAGATCAATTAAAAGAACTTCTCACTTAGCCCTTTTTTATTTATTATTTTATTCGCCTCCTTTTTCGGCAACTGCGCACGATTCCAAAAGATCCGGTTTCATTTTATTCAATTTTATTCCGATTCTTCTACCAAAGTCAAATAGAAGCGTAGCGAGGAGTGCAACGCTTACTTCGTTCGACGAGGCCAGTCAAGTCAAATAAACAAGTAACTATAGCGACATCCAACAAATTATCATTTAACATATGTTCAATTTTTTTACGCTCTAGTCAAATGAGCAAAATCAAAAGATAAAACTCTCTTTGAAACTTCAACGTGATAAGGTTTCATTTGAATTTATTCTTTAAGTCGATAGTAGGTGCAGTGGAAATAAAGCGTTACCATTTTATTGACAGTGAATTATGTAGACATTAAGATGAGTAAATAAATATAGATTTTCATCGCCTAAAAATCTCCTGCTCCCGTCTCTTTGTCAATATGACAATCAATCATGTAAATAGAAGATTGTTTCGCTTACATTTATGAAGCGAATATATACGATACTATACGATCGAGAGAGTAAGAAAAGATGAGAAAAGGTACATGTCCAGTTGCGTCTTGGAAATATCAAGCGGCCTACTAAACACTTCCTCCCGACCGTCTGTCCCTGTGAAAATACCAGTAGTCCCGTTTTCTATAATATTACTGGAACATCGGAAATCTATTCTTTCGAGCGAACTCATCGAACTTCATCATTCAGCAATAATTAGCACTGTATCCCATGTAAATCTTTCACACCGGCGCATTCTCGCGTAACGGTTATATAAGCTTTCCAAAATGAATGACGTCAGCGGGTCGCTCCGATATTTCTGGAAAGATTATCGATGAATCCATTCTCTCCTCTCTCTCTCTCCCCTCTCTATTCCCACATGCACGGCACACACATAGACGGCAGCAGCAGGCAGCAGACATATTCACGGCACGCATGTACGTACTCCGGATCGATGACGACTGTGAGGTGCAGTTACTCTGTACAATTTTCATCATCAACTAGCTACTTTTTCCTCAATACATCCATCGACGTATGCCCACTCCCCAATTGTCATCGAAATGAAACTAAGAGTCTACATAAATTCGATGACGAACGTCTATGAATGAAGACGTACGTTTTCTGAAAAATTACCTATGCTCGACAATGCAATTGCAATAATCATCAACAATCATCAACTAGCTACTTTTTCCTCAATACATCCATCGACGTATGCCCGCTCCGCAATTGTCATCGAAATGAAACTAAGAGTCTACATAAATTCGATGACGAACGTCTATGAATGAAGACGTATCGTTTCTGAAGAATTACCTATGCTCGACAATGCAATTGCAATAATCATCAACAATCATCAACTAGCTACTTTTTCCTCAATACATCCATCGACGTATGTCCGATCCGCAATTGTCATCGAAATGAAACTAAGAGTCTACGTAAATTCGATGACGAACGTCTATGAATGAAGACGTATCGTTTCTGAAGAATTACCTATGCTCGTCAATGCAATTGCAATAATCATCAACAATCATCAACTAGCTACTTTTTCCTCAATACATCCATCGTCGTATGCCCGGTCCGCAATTGTCATCGAAATGAAACTAAGAGTCTACATAAATTCGATGACGAACGTCTATGAATGAAGACGTATCGTTTCTGAAAAATTACCTATGCTCGACAATGCAAATGCAATAATCATCAACAATCATCAACTAACTACTTTTTCCTCAATACATCCATCGACGTACCAGGTTGTTCAATAAGTTTTGTTTTGTTTTGTGAAACTAAGAGTCTACATGAATTCGATGACGAACGTCTATGAATGAAGACGTACCGTTTCTGAAGAATTACCTATGCTCGACAATGCAATTGCAAAAATAATCATCAACAATCATCAACTTCTACTTTTTCCTCAATACATCCATCGACGTATGTTAAGAGTGTCCGCAATTGTCATCGAAACTAAGAGTTTACATAAATTCGATGACGAACGTCTATGAATGAAGACGTACCGTTTCTGAAGAATTACCTATGCTCGACAATGCAATTGCAATAATCATCAACAATCATCAACTAGCTACTTTTTTCAACACATCCATCGACGTTGCCCGCTCCGCAATTGTCATCGAAATGAAACTAAGAGTTTACATAAATTCGATGACGAACGTCTATGAATGAAGACGTACCGTTTCTGAAGAATTACCTATGCTCGACAATGCAATTGCAATAATCATCAACAATCATCAACTAGCTACTTTTTCCTCAATACATCCATCGACGTATGCCCGCTCCGCAATTGTCATCGAAATGAAACTAAGAGTCTACATAAATTCGATGACGAACGTCTATGAATGAAGACGTATCGTTTCTGAAGAATTACCTATGCTCGACAATGCAATTGAAATAATCATCAACAATCATCAACTAGCTACTTTTTCCTCAATACATCCATCGACGTATGCCCGCTCCGCAATTGTCATCGAAATGAAACTAAGAGTCTACATAAATTCGATGACGAACGTCTATGAATGAAGACGTACCGTTTCTGAAGAATTACCTATGCTCGACAATGCAATTGCAATAATCATCAACAATCATCAACTAGCTACTTTTTCCTCAATACATCCATTGACGTATGCCCGCTCCGCAATTGTCATCGAAATGAAACTAAGAGTCTACATAAATTCGATGACGAACGTCTATGAATGAAGACGTACCGTTTCTGAAGAATTACCTATGCTCGACAATGCAATTGCAATAATCATCAACAATCATTAACTAGCTACTTTTTCCTCAATACATCCATCGACGTATGCCCGGTCCGCAATTGTCATCGAAATGAAACTAAGAGTCTACATAAATTCGATGACGAACGTCTATGAATGAAGACGTACCGTTTCTGAAGAATTACCTATGCTCGACAATGCAATTGCAATAATCATCAACAATCATCAACTAGTTACTTTTTCCTCAATACATCCATCGACGTATGCCCGCTCCGCAATTGTCATCGAAATGAAACTAAGAGTCTACATAAATTTCATGACGAACGTCTATGAATGAAGACGTACCGTTTCTGAAGAATTACCTATGCCATGACAATGCAATTGCAATAATCATCAACAATCATCAACTAGCTACTTTTTCATCAATACATCCATCGACGTATGCCCACTCCCCAATTGTCATCGAAATGAAACTAAGAGTCTACATAAATTCGATGACGAACGTCTATGAATGAAGACGTACCGTTTCTGAAGAATTACCTATACTCGACAATGCAATTGCAATAATCATCAACAATCATCAACTAGCTACTTTTTCCTCAATGCATCCATCGACATATGCCCGCTCCGCAATTGTCATCAAAATGAAACTAAGAGTCTACATAAATTCGATGACGAACGTCTATGAATGAAGACGTACCGTTTCTGAAGATTTACCTATGCTCGACAATGCAATTGCAATAATCATCAACAATCATCAACTAGCTACTTTTTCCTCAATACATCCATCGACGTATGCCCGCTCCGCAATTGTCATCGAAATGAAACTAAGAGTCTACATAAATTCGATGACGAACGTCTATGAATGAAGACGTATCGTTTCTGAAGAATTACCTATGCTCGACAATGCAATTGCAATAATCATCAACAATCATCAACTAGCTACTTTGTCCTCAATACATCCATCGACGTATGCCCGCTCCGCAATTGTCATCGAAATGAAACTAAGAGTCTACATAAATTCGATGACGAACTTCTATGAATGAAGACGTACCGTTTCTGAAGAATTACCTATGCTGGACAATGCAATTGCAATAATCATCAACAATCATCAACTAGCTACTTTTTCCTCAATACATCCATCGACGTATGCCTGCTCCGCAATTGTCATCGAAATGAAACTAAGAGTCTACATAAATTCGATGACGAACGTCTATGAACGAAGACGTACCGTTTCTGAAGAATTACCTATGCTCGACAATGCAATTGCAATAATAGTGAGGTTTGGCGCAACGATGAAACCACCGAAATACTCGCAATTATTTTGATCGAATGTGAGAATGGAGCAATACGAGGGAGAGGCGTGATTAGAGGATGTTTTTCAAAAGATATTGTTATAAAGTAGTAATACGGTAGCGCGCACAATGAAGCCAGTTATGAATATTCATTACTATAATCGTTTCATGAGATGTATTATGCAGGATGCCACGATAATGGTCGCACACCCGGCGATGTCTTCGTTATCCATGAAGAAACAAATGAAAAAGGTAGAATCATTTCTGTTTAACCTCGCTTTATGTCACATTCTACATGCGAGATGTGTACAAAAATTCGTTAGGCAATGGCCGTTTGCGAAAAAGCTTAATATTTCTCGCCAAGTAAGTTCTCAATAAGAAGGAAAATATATGTACCCTCCGGTATTCAAGATCTTCAGACTGAACAGCGTCTCTTTCGAGAGCCAAACGTCGCGAATTCCCTTTCTCATTACCTATTCCATAGTATCCTATTATAGAGGACATATTATAATTAATTGGCAACCAATCGACAACGTTTGCCTTTTCGTCGTATTACGAGTGTAGACAGTGTATAAAGTAGATCGGAGAAATTTGGGAAAAATCCTGCAGGATGGTATGAAAGCACTGAATCATAACGGGGTGCCCGGGAGGGGCAAGATTTATGCCGACCGATTGATGACATTAAGGATACATCTGATTTGAAGACGCTTCCCTTCACGTGGCAATACGCGCGGCGTTCGAGTACACGTGAGCGAGCTAAACGACGAATACTTCGCTGATAACGTTATTTAACACGTTGACTGCCAAGCGTATTTTACTATGTTAGAACGGCGATGCTATGAAATACTACAGCGTTCGACTGAATTATGCAAAATGTAAATTATATGCAGGTATTGCAGACCACAGGATCGCATCACTATTCTAATAACAACTGCATTTATAAAATAATAATTGCTACCCATTGCGAATATTTTGGATCTTCAGTAAAATCTAGTGCGTTGGTCACCGGTGACCATCATGGCAGTCAAAGTGTTAACACGTTGACTGCCAAGCGTATTTTACTATGTTAGAACGGCGATGCTATGAAATACAACAGCGTTTGACTGAATTATGCAAAATGTAAATAATGTGCAGGTATTGGACACCAAAGGATCGCATCACTATTCTGACAATAACTGCATTTATAAAATGATTATTGCTATCCATTGCGAATATTTCGGATCCTCAGTAAGATCTCTTGCGTCGGTCACCGGTGACCATCATGGCAGTCAAAGTGTTAACACGTTGACTGCCAAGCGTATTTTACTATGTTAGAACGGCGGTGCTATGAAATACAACAGCGTTTGACTGAATTATGCAAAATGTAAATAATGTGCAGGTATTGGACACCAAAGGATCGCATCACTATCCTGACAATAACTGCATTTATAAAATGATTATTGCTATCCATTGCGAATATTTTGGATCTTGAGTCAAAGTGTTAACACGTTCACGCCGGCGTGTACCACCGGTGGCTCACGCTCAACTGTCCCATCGGGCGTAAACATTTGTTTAGACGCCGCTCACCGTCAAAAATATAGTTCGTTTAGTAAGTGGACAAAAGTGCCGTATAATTGAAAATTTAGATAATTGAAATTTAAATAATTGAAACAAGCAGCAATCGTACGCCACCAAAAAAGTGCTGCATGAATTCGAGGGCCGCCTCACAGCGAAAAACATGAAAATCGGCCCCGGCGTGAACGTGTTAACCCATTAACACTTTGACTGCCAAGCGTATTTTGCTATGTTAGAACCGCGATGCGATAAAATACTGCTGAGTATAGTTAAATCGTTGAAAATAAAAATAACGCAGAGTTGTTAGAAGCCAAAGTATTGAATGATCGTTCCAACATCAATTGCTCTTACAAGATTGCAAGTAGGCTTTATTGCGAATTTTTTGCATTCCTAGTAAAATCTTTTGCGCCGGTCACCGGTGACCACCATGGCAGTCAAAGTGTTAACTGCCAAATACGAGATATCTCGTAGTAAGCGTCTGTACCAAAACTGCCAGCTACGAGTTATCTCGTAGTGTTTTTTTTCAATGAAGATACTGTAAATGCCATTACAATATTGTATCAGTAACTTAATATTATTATATTTTGTAAAACTTTATGTCTTCTTTAAAATAAAACGTGGCACCCAGGGCAAGTCGCGCTAAATTTGCGTGGCAGTCAATGGGTTAAATGCTTCCAGTCAATCTTGGATGAACGAAAAGTTCAAATACTATGCGATACTTTGCGACTATATTTATACATTACGAATGTATTAGAGATTTCAAAGTGTTCCAGGATGTATTGCCGATTTGTACGGGATTTGGTGACATGCGTGACAGACAAGTGACGATGTTAGCGAATATGTTTATTTTATTCTTCTCTCCCGATTTTGCCAACTCTACTTCTTCGCTAGAGCCTCAACGCCATGTTTCAATATTAAAGAGAATAAAAAGACTTGTAAGGGAGCACCGCGTAACAGGATAGATTAAATGCACTTGCACTTCAACAGTCACACAAATGTCAAGGAAAATGTTATTGACCTTTTCAAGGAAGCGACACAAAGGAAAAAGACGGGATTTTACTTATAAGTCATTTTGAATCATTTCAGTCATTTGATCACTCTCCAATTAGACGATAGAGTTGATAATAAAAATTTACTATTTCATTCTATTTCCAGATTTAGCTGTATTCACCTAAGAGTAAAGTATATTTATGTAATAAAGTAAGTTCAATCGTAACGGGTGCTTACGTCTCCGCTATCGCTCAACTTTTGCTGAGAATGACTCGCTGAGAAAGTTCGAGAAAATATCGGAAAATTCATATTCTAGCTGAGGACGAGTGTTGCCTGTCAGAATCGGCTTATATGAAGCGTGTCAACGCGTATGCAAAGAAGTCGTGGGGGAGGAAATTGAATTGACCATTTTATTTTCTCGAGCCTTACGTGTGCGTTTTGAAAGTTTGAAAGTAGCGAATAATTGAATTCTTCTTCGGTAATAGTCAAGGACAAGATTGCGCTGAAGATGGATGCAGGAACGGATGAGAGAATATGGTAAAAGAAGGTGTCGAACCGAAATCGTTTTGATAGGATGAGTTCTTTCGCGAGTACTGGGGATACATAATTGTAGATATTGCGTCAAGGACAGGATTGCGCTGAAGATGGATGCAGGAATGGATGAGGGAATATGATAAAAGAAGGTGTCGAGCCGAAATCGTTTTGATAGGATGAGTTCTTTCGCGAGTACTGGGGATACATAATTGTAGATATTGCGTCAAGGACAGGATTGCGCTGAAGATGGATGCAGGAATGGATGAGAGAATATGATAAAAGAAGGTATCGAACCGAAATCGTTTTGATAGGATGAGTTCTTTCGCGAGTACTGGGGATACATAATTGTAGATATTGCGTCAAGGACAGGATTGCGCTGAAGATGGATGCAGGAATGGATGAGGGAATATGATAAAAGAAGGTGTCGAACCGAAATCGTTTTGATAGGATGAGTTCTTTCGCGAGTACTGGGGATACATAATTGTAGATATTGCGTCAAGGACAGGATTGCGCTGAAGATGGATGCAGGAATGGATGAGAGAATATGATAAAAGAAGGTGTCGAGCCGAAATCGTTTTGATAGGATGAGTTCTTTCGCGAGTACTGGGGATACATAATTGTAGATATTGCGTCAAGGACAGGATTGCGCTGAAGATGGATGCAGGAATGGATGAGGGAATATGATAAAAGAAGGTGTCGAGCCGAAATCGTTTTGATAGGATGAGTTCTTTCGCGAGTACTGGGGATACATAATTGTAGATATTGCGTCAAGGACAGGATTGCGCTGAAGATGGATGCAGGAATGGATGCAGGATGAGGAAATATGATAAAAGGTGTCGAACCGAAATCGTTTTGATAGGATGAGTTCTTTCGCGAGTACTGGGGATACATAATTGTAGATATTGCGTCAAGGACAGGATTGCGCTGAAGATGGATGCAGGAATGGATGAGAGAATATGATAAAAGAAGGTGTCGAACCGAAATAGTTTTGATAGAATGAGTTCTTTCGCGAGTACTGGGGATACATAATTGTAGATATTGCGTCAAGGACAGGATTGCGCTGAAGATGGATGCAGGAATGGGTGAGAGAATATGATAAAAGAAGGTGTCGAACCGAAATCGTTTTGATAGGATGAGTTCTTTCGCGAGTACTGGGGATACATAATTGTAGATATTGCGTCAAGGACAGGATTGCGCTGAAGATGGATGCAGGAATGGATGAGGGAATATGATAAAAGAAGGTGTCGAGCCGAAATCGTTTTGATAGGATGAGTTCTTTCGCGAGTACTGGGGATACATAATTGTAGATATTGCGTCAAGGACAGGATTGCGCTGAAGATGGATGCAGGAATGGGTGAGGGAATATGATAAAAGAAGGTGTCGAGCCGAAATCGTTTTGATAGGATGAGTTCTTTCGCGAGTACTGGGGATACATAATTGTAGATATTGCGTCAAGGACAGGATTGCGCTGAAGATGGATGCAGGAATGGGTGAGAGAATATGATAAAAGAAGGTGTCGAACCGAAATCGTTTTGATAGGATGAGTTCTTTCGCGAGTACTGGGGATACATAATTGTAGATATTGCGTCAAGGACAGGATTGCGCTGAAGATGGATGCAGGAATGGATGAGAGAATATGATAAAAGAAGGTGTCGAACCGAAATCGTTTTGATAGGATGAGTTCTTTCGCGAGTACTGGGGATACATAATTGTAGATATTGCGTTATGACGTACGGATACCGAATGGAAGCGAAGTTGTAAGCTCGTTCGTCGTAGTCAGGCATCGCGGAGTAATGTGAAGGAGTCAACGTTTAGGTCATAACATTTCGCCATTTACATATGCTCGAGGACCTACATTGTAAATGCTTTGTACCGTGAGGTCATACTGACGCATTGTCGTGTACGACGAGTATTATATGCATTCGTGTAGGATTAGCCGGAGGGAGATCTTCGATAAAGCGGAATCTGATAAGAGGACCGAAAGGTGTGTCGACCGGGACAGTCGAAATATTCAGAGCGCCATCGACGATGAATAACGCGTGCCGCTAAATACGCCTTTGAAAAATCGAAAATCTCAGCGTAACTTGCGTGCAACTGAATTAGCGCTGCATTACCGACGAGAAATTTCTGCTAGAATCAAATTCGCTCGACACAGATGGCGCCAGGTGGCATCGTACTCGCGAATCTTCGCGACATACCGAGCGCTTCGATAACATTAACTTGAAGAAACAAAACAAGGAGGAGAAGTGGATTTTCCCGAATGCCTGCGTCCGATTCCTATCCATGATTAAACGAACGCGCACATTTTCTGACAAATCTTTAGCCATTGCCACGAGACGAAATTAAAATGAATAAGAAGACGCTCCGCTGCTTTATTTACCTCGGGACGCATTCTATTCGACGAAACTAACCTTACAATCGTGCGGCGCGCGCGAGATAAGATGTATTTGCGAAAAGGGATATTTCGTGCGGCGCGTTACGTTAAACTAGTAGCGGTTTCGTGCGGTTCATTGAGAAGAGGCAAGGAAGTTGAGCCGAGAGAGACTGTGTCAGTCTCTGGTGAGGATCGATACGAGGGGAAGACGTCGTCGTCGTCGTCGTCGTCGTGTATGTCCGAGAGATTGCGTGTGTGCGTGTGTCAAGAGGTAGTATTGCGATGGGCAGGCAAGAGGTAGGCAAAGTGTCAAGTGGCCAAGAGGTTCTCTTCTTGTTGAGGAAAATGCCTTCCTTCGAGTATGCGTACGCGTATGCGTGTCTGTGTGTGCGTGTGCGTGAAGGCCATGTTCAACAGACTGTACGCTGACGGATGACTTTTGGAAAGGTAAACAGGCGAAGAGGGTGTTACTCACAGTTTTGACCGGCGGGTCCTCGGCTCCCACACGATTCCCCCTGCGCACGGCCGATTATTTGACTTTGCACGGCGGCATCGTCGCCTGTGTGCACGGAAAAAAGCACCCGAGCGAGTTTGATCAAAACCACAATTTTCGTGACGTCATCGGCTGGCGGCGGCGGACATGCGCAAACGGATTTCGGTGATTTTCCATGTATCCGCGGAAGCACGTGCAAGCGAATCGACGCCAGTTCTCCCGTTTTCGACGTCGCGACGCACTACATCGCTAAGAAGCGCGGAACATTGACGCCTCGGAGCGACGAGCTCCTCCGCATATTCCAAGTGCGATTCGCGAGAGACACCACGGCTGCCGACATCTATACATCCACTCCCACTTGTTAAGTGACGTACACTGACGTCATCGATAGTTTACCTTGAGGCATGACATTGAGCCGCAGGCTTGCCAATCGCCCGGCAACAACTATTCCATCTCGCCTCTTTCCTTCGCACCTTTCTTATTTTCGCGCATCTCTTTCTTACTCCTCTTCGGGAGCCAGAACCTACCTATCGGATCTATACTAGAATCTTCCCCTTCTTTTTTCCTTCTCTCTTTCTTTCAAGCTCAAAGCTTTTCAAGATGAAAACTATGGAAATCGATCATTTTTACCCGTCGTCGTTGCAACTCAACTTTCATCTTGCCCATGATGACACGCAGACGAATGTTGAGCGACCGATCGCATTCGCAATCGCCTTTTCCACATTTACTTCTATCGCTTAAAAAAGGAATTCTAAATACAATATTAAAATTAATACTGCATCTTCATGACCGAAACCAAGAATACGTATGATAGTGACTTTTGTCTTATTAGATTCGCTGAATTTTTCCGCGCGCTTTTTAAATACCATGTACGTGCCATCTTCCATTTATTCACCGGTAAACAGGCGAAATCTAAATGTCGAATTTATATCAAATCGACCATTTTTACCCGTCGTCGTTGCAACTGAACTTTCATCTTAGCCATGATGACACGCAGACGAATTTTGAGCGACCGATCACATTGGCAATCGCGTTTTCCACGTTTACTTCTATCGCTTGAAAAAGGAATTCTAAATACAAATGTATCTATATTAAAATTAATACTGCATCTTCATGACCGAAACCAAGAATACGTATGATAGTGACTTTTGTCTTATTAGATTCGCTGAATTTTTCCGCGCGCTTTTTAAATTCCGTGTACGTGCCATCTTCCATTTATTCACCGGTAAACAGGCAAAATCTAAATGTCGAATTTATATCAAATCGACCATTTTTACCCGTCGTCGTTACAACTCAACTTTCATCTTGCCCATGATGACACGCAGACGAATTTTGAGCGACCGATCGCAAGGGCAATCGCGTTTTCCACGTTTACTTCTATCGCTTGAAAAAGGAATTCTAAATACAGATATATCTACATTAAAATTAATACTGCATCTTCATGACCGAAAGCAAGAATACGTATGATAGTGACTTTTGTCTTATTAGATTCGCTGAATTTTTCCGCGCGCTTTTTAAATACCATGTACGTGCCATCTTCCATTTATTCACCGGTAAACAGGCAAAATCTAAATGTCGAATTTTGTATCAAATCGACCATTTTTACCCGTCGTCGTTACAACTCAACTTTCATCTTACCCATGGTGACACGCAGACGAATGTTGAGCGACCGATCGCATTGGCAATCGCGTTTTCCACGTTTACTTCTATCGCTTGAAAAAGGAATTCTAAATACAAATATATCTATATTAAAATTAATACTGCATCTTCATGACCGAAACCAAGAATACGTATGATAGTGACTTTTGTCTTATTAGATTCGCTGAATTTTTCCGCGCGCTTTTTAAATACCGTGTACGTGCCATCTTCCATTTATTCACCGATAAACAGGCAGAATCTAAATGTCGAATTTATATCAAATCGACCATTTTTACCCGTCGTCGTTGCAACTCAACTTTCATCTTACCCATGATGACACGCAGACGAATGTTGAGCGACCGATCGCATTGGCAATCGCGTTTTCCACATTTACGCCTATCGCTTGAAAAAGGAATTCTAAATACAAATGTATCTATATTAGAATTAATACTGCATCTTCATGACCGAAACCAAGAATACGTATGATAGTGACTTTTGTCTTATTAGATTCGCTGAATTTTTCCGCGCGCTTTTTAAATACCATGTACGTGCCATCTTTCATTTATTCACCGGTAAACAGGCAAAAACTAAATGTCGAATTTATATCAAATCGACCATTTTTACCCGTCGTCGTTACAACTCAACTTTCATCTTACCCGTGATGACACGCAGACGAATGTTGAGCGACCGATCGCATTGGCAATCGCGTTTTCCACGTTTATTTCTATCGCTTGAAAAAGGAATTCTAAATACAGATACAGGTAACCCTCCTATAACACGGTATCTTATAACACGGTTTCGCTATAACACGATTCGTAAATTGCGGGAACACTCCTCCAACACGGCATCCTATAACACGGTTGTTCCTCTTATCGGGGCCTGTGTCCCCCGTAGGACATTGGGGACATATCCTTGTCGCTGAAAGAAATAAAAACATCAACCTTAAATGCGTGTTGGAAGAAGATATGGCCCTCTTCAGTTGAAACAGAAAACATGCGTGAAACATCAGAAAATGAAATTAGTGCCATATTAGAAGTCGCTAAATCAATCGGAGGCGAATATTTTGTGGATATGGCTACCAAAGACATTCAAGATTTATTAGTGGAAGAAGAAGTTGACGAAGCGGATTTGATGGAAATGGCATCCCTAGATGCAAATCAAATCGATTTTGAGGACGCTAGCTCTGATGAAGATTGTGCAGTTAAGAATTTAACATTAAAAAAATACAAGAAGGCCTATGCTTAGTGGAAAATCTCGAGTCATTTTTCTTGAATACAGACCCTTTCACGGAAAGAAGTCGAAAATTCAAAAGGGAGCTGCAAAACTGTTTAGCTCCATACCGCGAAATTTACAATAACCTAGTTATAACCAGCAAGCAAAGTTCGATTACAGATTTTTTTAAGAGGGGAAAACATACAAAAACTTTAAATAGAGAAAAAAGTTCTGAAAGTGAAGGCAATATCGTTCCACCGAAAAAACGTTCTCGGTTGATTACACTGAGCAGTGACGACCAATAAATTCATTAAATTATGGTGGCGTTAGATTAAATTTGTTTGTTTACTTTGTGTTGTACATACATTTATATTTTTAATAAAAATTAAGTTGTTTATGTCGAATTAAAAAAAATATTTGTTTTTAATCAGTTTTTGGAACGTAACCCCCCTTTTTGTACTAGCTCAGGGTCTCATGCAACACGGTTTCACACAACACGGCATTTTCTAGGAACCTAACTACCGTGTTATAGGAGGGTTACCTGTATATCTATATTACAATTAATACTGCATCTTCATGACCGAAACCAAGAATACGTATGATAGTGACTTTTGTCTTATTAGATTCGCTGAATTTTTCCGCGCGCTTTTTAAATTCCATGTACGTGCCATCTTCCATTTATTCACCGGTAAACAGGCGAAAACTAAACGTCAAATTTATATCAAATCGACCATTTTCACGAAATCTTCTCAATTGACGCGAATTAACGTGATTACGAACAATTACGAACAATTAGGAAAGTTCAATAAACCATGCTGCCCCAGTTCTGCAAATATTGCCATAATAAATGTTTACTCAAATGATTTAACAAAAGAACCGAAGGACCGACAATATTTTCTTAACATCGTTTGAAAGGTTCAAAATAGAGATCTTTCGATAGAATTTAATTAACACTTCTGTATATCTGATTTACGTGCCAACATAAAAGCATCGTCATGATAAATGAACGTGCCGAAACAAAACGGGTAATGAGTGCCATTGACGGACAAAGACATTCGGAAATGTTGAAGATTTTTACATAAATTTTTTGTAACACGAGTGTAAGTATTCGCATAATATTAGAGTGCGCAATGTTGCGTAATTATATTAAAATGGCAATTGGTAATCTGACAGATAGATGAAAATTGGAAGATATACATTACGAGTTCCGTACGTACGTATCCTGTTTACATAAAAGAAAGTATGCAACTTCCGACCATTTGCGTATTCAGTTAATATCATTGCTTGCGCATTGTATTGCGCTCCTACTTACATCGGATAAATTAATCGAGGTGACATTTTCCTCTTAACGTTATTTTTCTAAAAAGGGGTTATATTTTCAAAGAAATCTTAATCCATCTTATGTCCTTACCGTAAAAGAGTACTTACAGTTATTAAATAGTTCCAACGGGCCTGTTTTCATTTATTCAAACGTTTACCTTCGACGGTTATGTAAAAAAAATGAAATATCTCTACGATTAAAATTATATTTCTTTGCTATCTATCAATTTTCTATCTACGTTAGCCATTTAATAAATTCTCTTCTAGACCCGTTTAATAACTTGCGACGAACCATTTGAAAAAGTTTCATTTCCAGTTTTGAATACAACTTTAATATATAGAATACGGACGGTCTATCCAAACTGACATTATGCGTGCGTTAATAGTCGTCGAGTTAAGTATAAAGAAAGTGAGAAAAGACTAAGCGAGAAGAAATAATAATATTCTTATCGTCATCTATGTATATGTCTATTTGTTCCAAAATATATAGGTATAACGATCGGCGATAATGGAGCACATAGAAAAAAAGCATAAGATATATTCGGAAAGTATGATAAAAAGTAAGAATCAGATGGGAGTCGAAGAAAATAGTCCGGCCGAAGCAGGATTGGACATATTATATACACCTCGCACGGACGTAGCTCCAATTCAGGAGGACGTCGGAAAGAAGATACTTTCGCTGAAACTTCTGTTACAGAAAGATTTGAAAGCGGCCGACTTAAAATGGTCCTTCTTCGTAGCCGCATGTAACACTTATCGTTTTGATTCGTGCTTAAGGCCGTTTCCACCTATGTACATAAAAAATGAACACAAGGATATAGAATCTTTGGTATGACATATGATATTCTGCCGTTGAGCGAGATGTCTCGATTAGCGAGTATTTCTAGACTACCGTAAAGATGTTCATTTAAACCTGTTTCGATGCAGAGGAAAGCTATTGAATTGATTCCACCGTTAGCTATATTGCTTCAGCAACTGAACGACGCAAACGCATACGAGAAGTATGGGAGCACTATTGAATTATTGTACTGGGTTCTCATACGATTACGGGACCCTCACATCAAGAGTGTAGATAATATGTGCGTAAGTATATTTTCTGGCATGCGGGATGAGAGGGCATGGGAATTTGAACGGAGCGAAAAATGCACTACACATGTTGCAGCATGATTTTATATTACGAAGGGTGCCTTCCGTAATGTCGGTGGCCGAGCCGAACTTAATATTTCAAGTAGCAAGCGCGAAGCAATCGACAATGGAAGAAAAGTGGAAAACAACGGCACAAGGTTATTCAACGTTTTACGGTTATCACGGTAGTCGACTTGAAAATTTCCACTCGATCATTCACTACGGCTTGCAACAAAGTATGTGCAAGGTGAGTTATTAGTTTAGGCTAAAGACTGGACGTGATTAGGGAAATCGCTGATGGTGAAAATCTTTTGCAGAAATCGCTCTTCGGAAAAGGGATATATCTTTCGAGTGAATTGGGAGTAAGTTTAGAGCACAGTCCGGTCGGATATGGCTGGGGTGCTAGCATGCTTGGCAGTGAAATGAGTTGTATAGCTCTATGTGAGCTGATTAATCACCCTGATGTGAAGAGAGGAGACACGAGTAAGCCTAATCTATAAGCGGAAGAGATTTTCCTTTTCTACCGTTTTACCGTAGAACTATACCTAGCCGATTTTAGCGAACGAAGCGCAAAACGTAGTGCACGATTCTGTGGACGGACGAATACCGGACAAGTATTATTTGGTGACGAATAGCGAATTAATAAGGATTCGTTATCTCCTTGTCTACAGTCAGGAGGTCAATGCAATAAGGTACGTAGTAGTGCGAAACTCTTATCGAATGCATGTTATATCAATGAATCTATACAATTTTCAAAGATTCCTATCTTTTTCTAGAATCAAAAATAAGCCAGGATTGTTAGCGTGGTTTAAACAGCATAAATTGTTAACGTTCGTTCTTGGCTATGTTGTTTTATTAGCCTCTGTGGGATTGACGCATAATAAGCAGGTTGAAAAGTACTACAGGCTGTTTATTCAGAAGGCTGGACTAGAGTGAAACCGAACGAAGAACTAGAGTGAAATCCGACAAAGAACTTCAGTTCAGAAGATCAGTTCTGTTTATTCGATACACTTCCAGGAAATAAAACATTTCCCATTTTTTATACATATTTACAATACATACGAAATTTGAGTGCCTGTCCTATCAAAATAGTATAAATAACATTGGACATACATTTTTTGTAAATAATGTACAATTAATGCAAAATTCATCACTTCCGTAGAAAAAAAGAAGAGAAAAAGAAGTAACGAATATCTGTATATATACATACATACATAAATATATATATATATGTGTATATACACATATATTGTCAACAATCCATTCGCATTTTCAGATCATATTATTACTCGATAATGAAGGAAACTTAATTTACATGCTAGAGAACAAGACGAAGAAGAAGTAAATACCGAAACAGCGTCTATACCGTTCGAATTTTACGCAAATCTTAATATCTTGACAGAATAATAGGAAAGTTTTCTGTAACAAGATAATCGTCTTCAAAGACAACAATTAAGTTTACCTCAAATTCTGAAATAAAGAAATGACGTTTACGTAAAGGCATTAAACGAGAGGCTCGCGTTGATAGAACGGAATAATATAAAGTATGATTCTCCCTTACCAATTTTGAAGTTACTTGTATACCGTTAGAATTGTACGCAAACCTTAATATCTTGACAGAATAATAGGAAAGTTTTCTGTAACAAGATAATCGTCTTCAAAGACAACAATTAAGTTTACCTCAAATTCTGAAACAAAGAAATGACGTTTACGTAAAGGCATTAAACGAGAGGCTCGCGTTGATAGAACGGAATAATATAAAGTAAAGTATGATTCTCCCTTACCAACTTTGAAGTTACTTGTACTCAACGTAGGACACGTGAATAACCTTGGAAATATCATATAGATCGGAATAGCTAAATTTAAACACGCATTTCCTTCTCCGATCTGTATATTCTGTATTTCTGTTGCTAAATCAAGGAAAACATTATTTAAATGAATTCTTAATATTTTACTACTGTTTACCGTCATGCCGTCGTTTAGATATAATAGTTGCTAATATTCTGTACCGTCGCGTGAATATCCTTCTGCGCATCCACAAGTCTCCACCCTCACAAGTTGCAGTTCAATGGATTTTATCAGAGCTTCGCAATGTTCGATAACTACCTGTAATTTGTGGCCATAAATATTGGATATTTGTGGCTCTGGGTCATAGAGACCGGACCGAGTACTGACCTCTCCTCTCAAAGGATCTGAAATCTTACAGTAGAGCGAATCGAGGCGTCCCGATATACAGAACCTGGGCACATTGACTCTGTCTCTTGTATTTTGCAATGACTCCGGAGTCATCTTAAAGTGGACAACTTTCGTACGCTCCTTATCCACCTTCGTCCCGACTCTGTCCTCTACAATAAATTCTAACGATTTGCTTATATCCTTTGCGAGAAAGTTCCTCTTTACGTCGCAGCGTATTATGTACTGTATATTTACGAATACGCCGTGGTAAGTTTCGAACAAGGACTTATTTCCTCTGGGTTTCAGGGGCAATTCGAAGGGTATCTCTGTTTTCCCACTAGGCACTTTTCCAGACGGCACAACGTCCAACGTATATTGTACCAGTTGAATTGGCTGAAAGTAATTGGCTGAAAATTCTTTGACGCAGAGGCGCACGAAGAGCGATCAGAGAAAATTGAGAGAAGCATCTATCTGTCGCTTATTGGAAATATGGAAGATGAGAGGCAGCGACGTACCCATCAAAGATCAGAGGAAATTGCGAGAAGCATCTATCTGTCGCTTATTGGAAATATGGAAGATGAGAGGCAGCGACGTACCCATCAAAGATCAGAGAAAATTGAGAGAAGCATCTATCTGTCGCTTATTGGAAATATGGAAGATGAGAGGCAGCGACGTACCCATCAAAGATCAGAGAAAATTGAGAGAAGCATCTATCTGTCGCTTATTGGAAATATGGAAGATGAGAGGCAGCGACGTACCCATCAAAGACTCTAGCACCGTTGCTTACCTTGACGGAATTATAAAACGCTTCGAAAATACCGACATTCTTCGAGCTAAGCTGCAGATTGACTGAACCTTCCATGGTGATAAATATTCCGTCGTGTTTGACATCCGAATTGGCTTGCAACAGTATAAGGCCAGCGACGATCTCCTGCAACATAACCCATCTGACATTGTTTGCATTGACATTGACGCAAACATGAGATGTTCATCGCAAAGCAACCCACCCCTTCGTGATATATTTTACTGGCACGCTTCAGCTTAATGTCAATATTAATCGACATCGTAGGAAATTTTGGTCGAACCACTCGAATAACCCCGGTGATCGTCGATACGTCAACGAGCTGTCAGATCAATCAGGTTAACTGCTCAGTTGTCCTGTGTGTCGCATGTGTCTCAACATAATGAATCTTTAGAATTCCTCTTAATTCCTCTTAATTCCTGTTAATTCTTTATTATAATAAAATGGGGGAAAGAGAAGCGAATCGAAGGTTAACGTGAGTTGGCTGGTGAATTTGGCTGATAAACTTGATGGTAGGAGAAGCGTGAGGCGGCTTCAAAGCGGAGACGATTCGAAGGATAGAATCGGCTGCGGAGGAATATTTTTATTTGGAAAATTGGAAAATTTTCTTTTCGCCCCTCCCGCAGTTGTTCCCGTTCGAAAATCGTTTTCTCGCCAGGCAGCCAATCGAGTGCGAGGTTCTTCCGCGCTCTTTGTTGCGCGCATTGCCATCTAGAGAGGTGGACTTCCGGCGATCAGCTAAACAAATTCAAACCGACAGAGTCGTTACTGCGTGGTCAACGTTGTTTGGCAATCAGCTCAGGATTCGGATTTTTTTACGGGACGCTTACCTTCGATATCGCGCTTATTCTACACAGATCGTGAGAAACAATGGCACTGAGGAGTCGGACTGCACTCACGGTAAGTCGAGAGTGTACTTTTATTCTGCCGTAAGGCAAAGGAAAATAAACTCGGGCACGATTGAAGGGAGGTCAATGATGGTGCTGCGGTGTAGGGTGACCGTTGCTGCCTGACATCTTTAAATACCCCTCGTACCTTTTAAATGTACGCAGAGGGCTCGGAGGATTTTATTCGGTGATGCGGGGGTCGCATTTGATCTATCGATGGATCTCTGGTCGCTGGGCGAAGCCCGTTTTTAGGCAAAACTCCTAATTAAAGGCGCGATCATGTTGCTGTCGCGGCCTCTTTGCGATCCGACAAGTGTCCGTGATTTTTTCGACTAATTGAGAATTTAGAAATACACGTCTTTCGTTTCATTATTCAATTGGGGACATTTCTCTTTCAGAACATCGTAAACCATGAAAACATGAAAAGTATCAAATCTCCGATTGCCACGATTTTTTCGACCAATTGAGAATATAGAAATACACGTCTTTCGTTTCATCGTAAGCGTCTGCCTCTTGTTCAATTGGGGACATTTCTCTTTCAGAACATCGTAAACCATGAAAACATGAAAAGTATCAAATCTCCGACATTTCTCTTTCAGAACATCGTAAACCATGAAAACATGAAAAGTATCAAATCTCCGATTGCCACGATGCCAGGCCACGTTAAAAGGGCAGCTCTAGGTGAGATAGGCAATAAGGTGAACACCCTGAGGGGCGGCGAACCCATCGACAGAACAAGCTTATTGCCAAAGGACAAGAAGAAATTAGTTAAGAAGGAAGAAATTATTAAGCCCGTTGAGAAAGTGCCAGAACGACGAGTGCAAATAGTAAAGCCAGTCGTTAAAGCTGCAGTGCCTACAGAGAATAATGTAGCACCAGTTATTCAGAAAAAAGAACCGGAATCGGTACCAGCCGATCTTCTAACGGTAGAAGATATCGACGAAGAAGATAGGGAAAACCCTATTTTAGTGTCAATCTATAGTAACGATATATACGAACATTTGAGAATGCTAGAAAAAAAGTTTCCTATTAAAAAGGGATATCTGACGGGACAAGAAATCACTTCTAAAATGAGGAGCGTGCTGATTAATTGGTTGGTCGAGGTTCATCAACAATTTCATTTGATGCAAGAAACGCTCTATCTCACTGTTGCTATTATAGACAGGTTTTTGCAGGTGAGTGTAATATCCAAGTGTAATATCTGTGAGAAAGATCATCAAAGTAAATAACATCGGCGACGCTTAATTCTTACAGTCGTTCCACGCGATAGACAGAAAAAGATTGCAGCTGGTAGGAGTGACGGCTATATTTATCGCATGTAAATACGAGGAGATGTATACGCCAGACATCAGTGATTTTGTGTATATCACTGACAATACTTATTCGAAGTCAGAAATATTGCAAATGGAGATGCTGATAGTGAGAACGTTGGATTATTCGTTCGGTCGACCATTACCGCTACAGTTCCTACGGAGATACAGCAAAGCAGGAAAGGTAGAGCAGCACGTACTTTCAATCAATCCGATTAGGAAAATAAAAGCAGAGAAACCTCTTTAAGCCCTCTTTCATTCTTTCAAGGCTCTGCCCGTACATCATACGATGGCGAAATATTTCTTGGAGCAATGTTTAATTTGCTATAGCATGTGCCATTATCCACCGAGCCTTATCGCTGCCGCAGCGCTCTACCTTGCATTCGTGTAAGTAGATTTGGAAAAGTGAAAGCGGGACGTCTACTAATCGTTTTACTAAGTTCTACTAATTCTTTCACGCGCGCAGTGTCATCGGTAACGAAGACGCAGACGAAACTAAACTTGTTTGGACAAATACCTTGGTGCACTACAGCACATACTCGAAAAACGATGTAGTACCGGTTGCACGAGAGCTAGCGTGGATTGTCGTTTGCGCGGACAAGAGCAAATATCAAGCGGTCAGGAAGAAGTATCTTCAAGCGAAATACATGAAAATAAGCGCTCGCCCAGAACTCACGTCGCCGATCATGAAACGTATGGCCGAAGGAAGCAATCAGTCATAATGGTTCTAACATAACGTAACGTTCGTACGTAGACGGCCGACGCCGTCGAAAAAAACTCCCGTTCTCGCTCTAATTCTCAGACGTTTGCCTCTTTAATCCCATAGATTAAGCGAAACCCCTTTGCCCCGGAATGTTAAAATCCTTTAAAGACTGTATTATCACGAGAGCGGACTAAAGTAACGTCAGCGGCCGGTGTCGATCTGCGTTTCTAAGCTTCTTTTTTTCCTGCGCGGAAGAACTGGAAAAATTGTAAGATCGAAGGCGCTCATTGCATGAGAGGGAAAGAGGACCGGACCGGAGCACAGTCAGGTGATACGGACAATACCGAAGATTATTATAGACTGTGTGTGCATCGAATCTAGGTATTGCGAAGAGACGGTGAAAAAATCCACTTTCTTCGTGTCTTTTTTTTTTATTTTTATTATAGAATATTTAACAGCATTTTAGATCCTATTCCATAGATAACTAGAAAATATTTTCTTTTTGATATAAACCATACAAATACTTTTAATGTTGAACGTGTGAAAGAGTTGCGAGAATTTCAATGGTATATTGTAATGCGTATTTTGACGTAAATATTTTTCCGATGTTAACGTACTCGAAAGGTCTGAACTTTACGTTGACGGCTATTTTTGCCAATCGCGTAGTTCATTGAGACAACTAGTCGATTTTCTCACAAATTTCGCCAAGTTAAATTGGCTACTAAAGCCGCAAAATCTTCTAGGTACGGTGACTATTGAGGAAATGTTTATTCCGAATTTATATAAAATTTATGTACAAATACTATAACTGCAACAATAAAACTTCCTCATTCTCTATTCTTCTATCTCTCTATTCTCTCTATTCTTTTTCAAATATCTATAGCTTCAGTTAGGTACGAATAAAGACAATATAAGAATATCTGTCAATATTTTTCTATTCCTATAGATGGCAGCGACTTTTATATTTACAGGCCAGTGGAACGATGTAATCATCCAAAATTTCATTTTCCATGCCAAAAGTAACGTAATTAGGTAAATATATTAAACTACAACGTTGCATTGCGGAACCGGTGAAAAAATTGTAACCATATGGAAAAGTTTGTAAATAAAAGCGCGTAACATAGAAGAATAATGCAAGCTACATTTATTCTCCATATATTTCAAATTGTGCTTCCCTTCCGGATATAAAAAATCGAACGAAATAAAGCTTATGATCGTAGTTGTATTAAAAAATGTCCAATTGCGGTGGATTTAATAGCGAATCAGGTGGATACATAAACCGTTGTTCTGGAATAAAATATCGGTTAATTACTGTATCGGTTAAATACTATACGACATGTATAGATAAATAAGTCCATGTACCAATTAACTTGTGTATTTCTGGAAACTGGCCAGCCGGTAGATCATCCTAAAAAACCAGGAATATCACGTAACATGTAAAGAAAGAGTAATATATTGTAACTTACGAGACGAGAGAGTGACGTCGGCGCATTTTTGTCCCATATCTCTGATTTGCTCCTTTCAATCATACGGAGAAAGTGATTCGAAGAAATTTGCAGCTTCTCCGCAAATTCTTCTCTGCCAAATTGCATCAACATCTCTGTCACAAGATATACTTCGCCTGTAAGAAAAATGGATAAATTCTAATTTGCTGCGACAGAGAGAGAGAGAGAGAGAGAGTTGACTCGTTTATCTAAGAAAATATTACATATTCGCTTGTACGTCTGCGTAATAATTTCATGTAACGCTCGCAACAATCCTAAATCCTCGAAGGCACTCCCTTCCTTCAGACTTAAAAACTTGCGTTCCTGTTTCCTACGATTTTTGCTTGACCTGTAACTTCTCCTGCAACGAACAGACGGATATTATAAAGCGGCGGGGTTGCGTCGGACGAGGATTTTTATTGTAGAAACGATCGTTACCCAGAGGCTGTAGAATAGCGGGATTTTTGACTCGTAACCGAGCCAGCGACACTGCTTGTTTCACTCAGCATATCGCTAATTCCCCCTTTCTCTATATCGTCATCAATAACGCCATCGCACGTTAACGTCTTTTTCGTCATCATCTCATTTCTTAATGTCGCCAATCGGGACTTGTGCTTTTCGAAATTTTCCTTCTCTTGGGTTATTTGCAGCATAATGTGATCTGCGTGTCTACAGACGCTGGGCTCTATGTGGGTATCTGTCGAAATAAATCGGCTCTATGTGGGTATCTGTTCGTTAACGCACAAGTTTCCCCGAAACATTATTAACACTTTGACCGCCACGGTGGTCACCGGTGACCGGTGCAAGAGATTTTACTGAAGATCCAAAATATTCGCAATGGGTAGCAATAATTATCTTATAAATGCAGTTATTCTTAGAATAGTGATGCGATCCTTTGGTCTTCAGTACCTGCATATTATTTACAATTTGCATAATTCAGGCAAACGCTGTAGTATTTCACAGCATTGCCGTTCTAATACAACAAAATACGCTTGGCAGTCAAAGTGTTAACCGTTTGAGTCCCAGGGGGTATTGAAAAAACACTGTCGAAGAATCCCAAACAGCGCAACCGCGCTTTCTCTAAATGAGTACGAAAAGACCCAAGCAGCGCGATAGCGCTTCTTTTATTTTATGTCGAGAAATACCAAGCGCTTTGTTTATTTTACATCGATGAATCCCAATCGGAGCAATAGCGCTTCTTGTATTTGTTAGTGGTCCGACCCAAGGGACCCAGGAAGAGTTCCAAAGCCCTAATCCGCAGTACCGGTCCTAAATCCTAATCTCTACATCTCACGCACCGTTAACCATCACTAATTAAAAACTATTTCGCACTCCTGATTAACACTTGGCATGCGGACAACGTATTTTTACGTTTTATGTAGTCTGTCACTGTAGCGCGGGTCACGTAAAAATACGTATTTAGTTGATTTGGTGTTGTTAGTGGATATCCACCACAAATCTACTAAATACGAATAATTACGTGAATGTGTGACATTATATGCGTGTTATTTGCGTTGCTAGGCAACGCTTTGCATTTTTTATTCCCATAAGTTATGATTGTTGAGTTACTCGATCTTTTGCTGAGTTATTTCGTCTTCAATCGAAGAACGTGTTTTATCAATTTAACACGCTCCAGAACGTGTTTTATCAATTTGAGTAAGTGGACAAAATTGATTTTTTATTATTGATTACAAAATTGATCAAATGAGCATGATTTTTTATTATTGATTACAAAATTGATCAAATGTGACAAAGATAGTGATGAAGAAATATGCGCTGACAAATTATCGGACTTTCCGTATGATAGTGTGGAAAACTTTAAAAATCGCTTATTTTTATGATTTCGTGAAAATATTGTTTGTTTTTTGTTAAATAATCATACAGTGTATATTTAAGTGTGAAATAAAAAAAGTTTCGTTCATAAAAACGAAGTAGTTTTCGATTTACTGCGATTTTTCTGAATAACCAAACTTCCGCGCGATTCAAGAAGAAAAGCCCGCTGCACGCGAAATTCGGCGGCGAAGTATGCCCGCATACCAAGTGTTAATATTCCAAATAAATTTCCTCCTCTTCCACATACCACCAATTCTCCCAATTTTAATACTACTGTCACCGTCTTTCAAACCCACTTTCCACCAATCATCTTCATTTCATGCTTCACTTCTCAAATCATTGAGAAGATAACAATGAAATAAAAATGTTTATTTTGTAATGTATTACTCCATTGTTATAGTATTGTTCTACCTATTGCAAAATCTACTATTTACATTAAAAGGAGTACCGTGTGATGTACAGGTAACCCTCCTATAACACGGTATCTTATAACACAGTTTCGCTATAACACGATTCGTAAATTGCGGGAACACTTCTACAACACGGCATCCTATAACACGGTTGTTCCTCTTATCGGGGCCTGTGTCCCCCGTAGGACATTGGGGACATATCCTTGTCGCTGAAAGAAATGAAAACATCAACCTTAAATGCGTGTTGGAAGAAGATATGGCCCGCTTCAGTTGAAACAGAAAACATGCGTGAAACGTCAGAAAATGAAATTGGTGTCATATTACAAGTCGCTAAATCAATCGGAGGCGAAGGTTTTGTGGATATGGCTACCAAAGACATTCAAGATTTATTAGTGGAAGAAGAAGTTGACGAAGCGGATTTGATGGAAATGGCATCCCTAGATGCAAATCAAATCGATTTTGAGGACGCTAGCTCTGATGAAGATTGTGCAGTTAAGAATTTAACATTAAAAAAATACAAGAAGGCCTATGCTTAGTGGAAAATCTCGAGTCATTTTTCTTGAATACAGACCCTTCCACGGAAAGAAGTCGAAAATTCAAAAGGGAGCTGCAAAACTGTTTAGCTCCATACCGCGAAATTTACAATGACCTAGTTAGAACCAGCAAGCAAAGTTCGATTACAGATTTTTTTAAGAGGGGAAAACATACAAAAACTTTAAATAGAGAAAAAAAGTTCTGAAAGTGAAGGCAATATCGTTCCACCGAAAAAACGTTCTCGGTTGATTATACTGAGCAGTGACGACCAATAAATTCATTAAATTATGGTGGCGTTAGATTAAATTTTTTTGTTTACTTTGTGTTGTACATACATGTATATTTTTAATAAAAATTAAGTTGTTTATGTCGAATTAAAAAAAATATTTGTTTTTAATAAGTTTTTGGAACGTAACCCCCCTTTTTGTACTAGCTCAGGGTCTCATGCAACACGGTTTCACACAACACGGCATTTTCTAGGAACCTAACTACCGTGTTATAGGAGGCTTACCTGTATTCGCTTCAGTAAATCTGAGTGCGCGACTTCAACAATCGGTAGCGCACCATCAGTTGTCGACTATGCTCGAAATGTACTGGGTTTTCTCGACATAAAATCTCAACAGCGCGATCGCGCTGCTTGGGACTCAAACGGTTAAAAAGTACCAATTAAATCTAAACGTTCGATGTCATATGCAATTCGCCTTGCGTCCTTCCACTTCTTATCATCGCATAAGGCTGAAACAGCTTCTTCGGGATCGTGCAAGTAATCCATGAATATTCGGGCAGCTTCTTCGTATCGTCGATCCTCTTTCAATCGAGCAGTTAATTCACGGTACAATAAATGCATTTCTGTAACACTATGCGTTTTGTTTTTCTTTTTGCCGTAACACAATTATTTCGAAGAAAAGGTGTAATCTCACGTAATCGTGTAATAAATTCGAATTTGAACAAACCTTAATTTCATTTGATGAGCCGTAACAATAGCTTCTTGCCAATCATTGGCTTGCTTGTACGAATATAACGCGTTCTTAAGATCTTCGCCTTTAGAGAACATAATACCCGCTTCCCGATACTTGTGCTTACTTAACAAATGTTCCCCATAAGCGGTAGAAACATCCTTATACTCCTTACTACTTCTACTAAATAATTTCAAAGCCTTCACGTATAAATGATGGTTGCGTATGAGGGTCATGCATTCGTTGAATCTGCTGCTCTCCTTCGATATATGATTCAAAGCGGATTCGAAGCGTTTAAGGTGCATGTCAATCGAATACTTCATGTAGTTAGCGTCGAGTCTCTTGAGATCGTTCAAAAACGGTAGATATTCCTTCGGGTCTTTCTGCGATTTCGACGCGACGAAGAGCGCCAATTCAAAATCGTACATACCCAAGGCCGTATCGAAAAGGATATTAACGTCAACTAGATATAATAAATATTGTAAGGCTTTTTCAGCGCAGACGCATTTTCCGGATTCACTCGTCTCTTCGGAAGCTTTTACCTGGCGAACCTTTTCAAGTGCAGCCTCTAGCCCCTGCCTCTTATGGCTTTTAACTAAACTGATCAATATCGGCTGAATAAAATGGTTTGCGTCAAGCCGTTTTTCCATTACGTCTCTCAACAAATTACATACATATTCGACTTTGTCCGCCGGAATGTTCTTTCTTCCCACTATTCTCGCCTTTCCACCGCTATCTTTTACGTAACAATTCGCGTACACACTTTCCGTCACGTCTTCATTCTGCAATTCTGTCAAGAACAGGCTTAACCAACTCGCTTTTCCTATGTCCGTCACAAATTTCTCCACGTTTTCAATGAATAAAGTTGGATCGTGATCATATATTAAATTCAAATTTATGCGTTGCTTCCGCATCAAGGTAAACGCCGTCAAATATTCACACTCGCTTAACAACGAGCCAATAATGTGCAAGGATAACGCTCTAGGCTGAATACACTCCAAATTTCCACGGGGCATTTGTAATACAGTGTTCGAATCTTTTGGTATGGATGTAATTAATAGCGAGCCACGTTCTACTCGCCTTACATTCAAATCTACGAGCAGGCAGAAATTTTCATCGAGGGAGAGAATTATTATATACAAGTTCTGAGAGTAGAGAAACGATGACAAACCTGCAAATACTTTCTCATTAAGGCCGTCCTCCCAAGGCTTCACCGTCAAATCTTGTTTAATTAGTCTTTCGATTCCGCTCTCATCCGCTGGTGCGCAAATTAATGTGTGCTGCAGAGTTGTCAACAGAATGAAGTCCGAGTGCACGTACATGCTCGTGATGTTATTAGCGATCTCTTTTCCGTCGACGGATAAGCAATTTCTATGGGACAGCGCGAGTACGACATCCTTTTTACCTATTCGAAGTGTGTTAACTTGGTAGCAGACTTGCTGCAATTTCATTCCAGTTCGATCAAGTCCCATGCTCTCTCTATACTTTAAGACCAATCCTTCTACTACAATATACACAGTCTCAGCGTCAGCAGAGGGAACCATGTGTTCAATTGTACCATCCATCACGTGCGCTTCTCTATAAAAATGTACATACTAATTTCGTTTTATTCAATATTACATTCAGGCAACTCCTTTACTTACCGTACAGTTATGCAATTTTCCTCTGCCAATTTTGCACTATTCATTTCTAATACGCACAAGAAGCAGTTGGCATTGGCGGTCAGGCAGCACAAAATAATATCTTCTTTATACCATAAGAAATGAGACATTCCATGGTGTGACGGTATTGAATCAAACTCCGCTATTCCCCATTTGATTTGACACGATGCAACTTGGCGATATTCTAATGTATCAGAGTCCTGAAGAAGAATGTGTATAATGCAGAATCCGAAGAGGCAATTCATTTTCTGCTCTTTTATATACATCTGCTCTGCTCATACTTACAGGCATACATTCGAAAAAGACTAGATTTTCATTTTCCAATAGAGAAAAAAATGCATTGCTATTGACCCACGATTCTCCGTTCGTCACTTGCGGTGCAAAAACGATTGCATTAACAGCAGCGTCAGTTTTAATTTCTTGATGAGCCATAGGCGGTGGAACGATACCGATTCTGAAACTTGTCAATAATGCTTTCCTTCCGTCGATAACTCCAACTATGGCTTTGTCTTCGACTGTTTTTCCTACGCTTTGATTTACAGTCCAGTCAAATGAATACGTTAAACACTCCTCTGAGGTGATAAGGATCAATTCCATGCCCGAGCGTGCAGTCGTACTCCACGTTGCATGTATCAGGACATTCTCTCTGCTAAATGTTATTGTTTGTTTAAGATACCAGTGATAATTATTTTCTGTCCAAAGTTGCAAGAACGGTTTATCTTTGTCTTCTTCACCCCAGATTGTTAAGATATCCGAATTAGGTGACCAAAATAAATTTCGAATCTGCAAACAACTTTATGATAATTGTGTCTAATGATGGGACTAATAAACTCGATAAGGTGTATATCTATATACGCTGGAACGATGAGAGATTTAAAAATTGGCAGTACAGTAAAACCTGTTTTTGTGCGGTCCTTTTTTATGCGATTGGTTTTGTGCGATTTTATTTTTGTGCAATTTTTTTTGTGCGATTTATTTTTATGCGATATATGAATCTTAGCGGCGTTAGCACTAGTTTAACACTTTGACTGCCATGATGGTCACCGGTGACCGGCGCAAGAAATTTGACTAAAGATCGAAAATATTCGTAATGGGTAGCAATTATTATTTTATAAATGCAGTTGTTATTAGAATAGTGATGCGATCCTTTGGTCGCCAATACCTACACATTATTTACATTTTGCAGAACTCAGTCGAACGCTGTATTATTTCATAGCATCGCCGTTCTAATATAGTAATATACGCTTGGCAGTCAACGTGTTAATGTTTCCTATCAATGTACATATACATGTTGTGGACGAAATATATGAATGTGTAATTAATCGAAACGTTACCAAAAACGCGTCAACGTTATTATCTGAAATTAGTGCGCTCGCACATAACATCGGCGGAGAAGGCTTTGATTCTTTCGGCGATAATCACCTGGACGAGATGATTGAGGACCAAACTGTCGATGATAGTGACATTATCAATAGTTTGATAGATTATGAAAATGGACAAGAAGAACCGGAATCTATTACAGCAGATAAAATATATGCAGGGATCCAGATTTCGAAAAAATTGGAAACGCATTTTCTTAAAATAGATACCAATGCAGAAAGACGCTTAAAATTCCAAAAAAAAACTGAGATCATGCATGTCTCACTATCGTGACGTTTACAAGCAATTGACCAGTCGACTGTCGTCACAAAAACTGATCACTGAGTTTATGGTACCAAAAAACAAATCAATTGAAATCCTATCTTCAAGCGACGAAAGCGATTTTCAACCAATTCATCACAAGAAGATGCGCGTTTTGGATTACGACGAGTAGCAGCAAACTATTTAATGTGTAATGTGAAAACTTCTCCATGTATATGTACAATGAAGAATTAAATATTTTTACAATTTCTTTAGGTCTAATTTAATTATTTAATTTAATTGAAAGCATTCTCTCATCTATTTCATAAATCATTGATGTATTTTCTAAGTCCGACTTTTTTTACGCGGTTCCTATCCACCGCATAAAAAAAATTTTAGGTAGTATATCGTACAAAATTGTTTATTATATGTAAGAATTTATAAAATTTTCGAATATTTTTTTGTACAATTTCTTTTATGCGGTCCCTATCCATCGCACAAAAACAGGTTTTACTGTATTAACACATTGTTGACCGGTCACGAGTTAACTCGTGTTTTCATGGCCAACCGTTGTTGACCGGTCACGAGTTAATTCGTGTTTGGACTTGCGTCGGCTATTTTAATTTTCGAAACGCAGGGCAATATAGAATATAGCGAAATTTTGTTCATTGTGCTCAATCGTGTCTGCTCTATTATAAAAAAGTATAGTTTTCTTGGTACTGAAGCTTTTATTACAATTCTAGTATTAGAAAGTGTCAAAAACAACGGAACGTGACGGTGATGCATTTTTCAATCAATTATACGTGAATGCTTTATATAGTTGCTCGAGTGATTTTTAAATAAGTTGTAGTTATTTGGAAAATGATAATGGAAAATGAAATAACAAGGGCATAATCTAGCTCTTTAAAAGGAAAGCGCAACAAAACCTCTTGTCTATATCTACGCGTAAATGACTACTGTACAGTTAATCACACGAAAAAATATTAAAAGCTACATAAAATTTGTGTCCAAAGTTCAATTTGAATTCATTATGCACGAACAAATTTCATTAAAGGTTATTTACATCGCTTCACTTCCATATTCAATTACTAAATAATAGCCGGTGACTTGAGACGACTTTGGCCGAAAATTGCCGGTCAACAATGTGTTAAACAATCGATACCAGTCTGAGTCTCATCGCTAGCGAGGCACATATATAAATACGTACCGTGATCTCATTTGTTTGGAAAGGCAGAACGAATTCTCTATGCCTCAAACCATTTTTTTCAAAGAGCGCAACTACATATTTGTTTGCTAACTTTTGTGTCGTTGCGATCAGACTACCGGAAGGCTTCCAAGACAAGAATTCTTCCAACCCGTTGCAAAGTTCACTGGTGTACTGCAGTATGCCTTCTCTATTGAATACTTTGAATTGCCGTGCCTTATTTTCCCTGTTGACAAAACTCACGGCAAAAAAGAGACCGTCACCTCTCCAAGTTATTGCAGGTACGAGGCTGATAGCTTTGTTCTCTTCTATCTGAATTATAGGCTTCAACTTGGCAGCGGCTTTACCCTCTGAACCATGAAATTGTGTCTCCTTCTTACCCCAACCAATTGTTACAAATTGCTCTTGCCCAAAATCAGATGAGTATAGGTCCGTCTGAAACAATGTTCATTGTATCCATGTATGGACGGTCGAGCGTTAAAACTTCAATAACGAACGTAACTATAATTTTCAATGCGGACTAACGCCGATATGAATATATATGAACGAGGAGATAAAGTTGAAAATGTTTAGCTTAGAATCACCTCTGACAGGATTTGAAAATCAGACAGCATAGAAACGACGGTACCGGTCTTTGTAACTAAAACAAGAATTTCCTGATCCGGACTGAGGCTTGCGCATTCCAATCCATCGCTGACTTGTGCCACCAATTCCGATTGTAGAAGATCTGCTTCGACATCCACTGTCAATACGTCACCGTTCTCAGCCGCACAGTACAATTGTTGGGTTATGCTAGAAAATTCGAAGCCAACGACGAAATTTCTACTATCCGTCAGTTTTAGAGGTGCTCTCGCAGATTGATCATTGTCCGAGACGATGAACAATTGACCGTCCAGCATAAAATATAAATCGTTGTTATTCGAATTAACGGTGCAAAGTACTTGCGACTGTCCTACGACGTCCGACAGCCGATTGTTCAGACATTTAAACGGTCGGCATCTCTTGCTGCGTATCGTTAGATTCCTCATCACTCGAGCTTAGCTATCAAACGTTTTGCGTACTGCTTTGCGGAGGCAGGTTATGTTTGAGCATAGAGCGGCGCACGTGTCAGACGAATGTTTGCCATTGAACGTGAAAAGATGTTGCCGTAGGGGTCGCTTGTAGGGGTTGCCGCCGATCTGCAACAGAAAAGGAAGCTTGGCATGTCGTGACAATTAACCCTTTGCACTCGGCACCGTTTTGGACGTTACCTACCAGCAACTCGACGCCACTTTTTCGCGAAAACATACACCCTTGGAAACGTGATATTATAGAGTATAATTTTAGAACCAAGTAAGGAAATGTAATGAAATTTGGTTTATATGAATTTGTGGACATTGAAGAACACATATTTACAAAAAAAAAATCAAAATTTATTTTTTATAATTTTCTACAGTATGGTAAAGTCTGAAGCAATTCCCAATATGCATAGCAGGTTGATTTGTACACGTTTAACCCTTTGCACTCGGACATGTTTCTTCACGAAGTAGCGAATAGCGCAACATTTCGTTAAAAATGGTATAGTTTTGAAAAAAATACTTTGCTCAAAGCACGTTTTGCATCCAACTTTGCTGATACATTTATGTTGAAACAAAATTGAAATTTTATAGCCTATTCTTTTCGAATGCGTCATAGTTCATTCACCAATGTGCATTGCGGGTTTATTCAAACACATATCGCAGTAATAACTTGTTTATGATCTTTCACGTGTCATTTTTTCTTCCAAGCATATACAATGTTTATACAATAACTTGCAGTTTATCATTCAGCCTATTGCAGGAATATATAGAAGGTTGTTCTTGCAGTCGCTAGAATTCTCCTCTCAGTTTGTTGACCACGAATTTACTAAATATTAAATAGCACACAGATTATTAATTCTATCTCCTTGCCTTAATTTGTAACTCCCCGGAAAAATCTTAAGGAAACAAATATTTGAACAAACGTTTTCTGTATATACATTTTCCTCAGTAATAACACGAAGTATCTTCGTGTCCCCTCAGAAGGGACAGTCGAGTGCAAAGGGTTAACAATAAAATGTTGTTTGCCGCCTTCCACCTGGTGTTTTTGATAAATCGAAAATCACCTCTCAACTGCTTTACAAGACTTTTCACAAACTTGTGGTGTGTCATTGGTTTTTGCTGTTTTCTTTCTTCTGAGATTCGAATTGCGAATTGCGAACTGAGATCTTGTAAATTTCTTCTCTCAGTTTTCGGTTTTCTTTATTATCTTATCAAGTTTCCCATATCATTGAGTCATACCCGTGTACCTTTGTATGCCTAATCCAGTAAATCTACAAACTGCTCAACGGATTAGAGAAGTGTATAGTCCGTCGTGAATCCACTTCGCACGTTCTTTTTCGATGTGTAAAACGGTTGATTTATTTATCATGGATCTTGTTAATTTTATCATATTTCGATTTGTTTTTTGTCGCATTTTAATAGAAAACTACAGGGGAACACGTCTTTCTTAAAAAATTGCGGTGGAATAAGTTCATTCTCCGTAATCGTTAATAAACTTTCATGTCCCCTCAGAGGGGACAACCGAGTGATATGCTAGACTTACGTTGTCCCCTCAGAGGGGACAACCGAGTGCAAAGGGTTAACTCTTTGCGC